>JAENPR010000006.1:0-1272500 GCA_018135685.1 Themeda triandra | reverse complement strand
GGCTTCCCCGTAGCTAGTATGATGAGGCAACGCCACGAAAATACACAAACGTTTCTGCCAACACCAAGTAACTTATTAGTTGCACAATGAAATATTTTCTTGGTACTGTGTTTATTAAATAGTATAGGTGTTAATATATTTTTTTATATAAATTTTGTTCATAAAGATTCGACGTACAAATTTGATTTTAGATATAACTCATGATTTGTTTTTCTTGATCACACACGCATAAAAGTTATGAGCTTCTTTGTATTATGGTCGAGAAAAAGGCTTAATGTACAATACGCCTTGGCGGCATCCTAGGGGTAAGAAGAATTGTACATGGACCCTCAAATCCACCCTAGTGTACTGAAATTGTTGACATGAAATTGTTCTGTGGGGCGGTGGGCATGATGTCGTGCGTGGGGGCGGGACACTTGGACAGGGGCCTGAGGTGCGTCGGACAGGGCCCTGAGGTGCGTCCGAACACGCCCCTGAATCCGGACGTCGGGGCGCTAGTGATAACCATAATTCGATGCTTTGATTTTTTTTTCTTTCTAATCTGACTTTTGACTTCCCAAGCTCATCATATCTTGCTGTCTTCTGATTTGAAGAGGAGAGATCATTAGCTATCGCGAGATGAAATGATAATGTATCAATATATGCCATCTAGGTACGTGGGGATTCTCTTCCACATGACAGTTAAAAAATAATCTGACGCTTCTGTTGCTATTAAAAAATGATAATAATTGGATCGATACGCTAATATATTATATCTAATCCACTCTCTCTATGTATATGTATTGTTGCGGCGATACGAGGCCACACACGACTTTTGAAGTTCTGATCTACACAACATGTACAGTTGTAGCATCTTCAGTTTTTAATATATGTTATGTTATACACAAAAATAAACAGCCACGCGCGCATCGCGAGCACATGCACTGCGAAAGTCAGCCGGCCGTTTGTGAGTTGGGACCGGCGCCGGAGCTTTCGTCGGTGCGTCAGTGTGGACGCGTACTGATGGCCGGGACCGGCCAGAGCCAGCCAGCATGGTGCCGCCGCCGGAGACGTGAACGCGCCCGGGGAGTACAAGCGGCAGCCGGCCAATGCCCGTATCGATGACGATGACATGTGCACACGCATGCACCACGGCTGTAGCTAGTAGACTTGGCACGTACGCGCCGGCGACGACATGCCTGTGGAGTGTGGACTCTCGCCTTCCGCACGTCGTCACGCATGGATCGGACGCACTCGACGACACGACTCCACAGGCAATCAATACAAGTGGCCATATGTCTGATCTGATGGATGAGCTGGTGGGGTCTCCCAGTCCCAGGGGAGGAAGGACGTAGTACGACGTGGCGTACCGTTGCTGTCTGCGTCTGCCCTGCCGGCGCCGCCCAGCTGGAACAGCCACATGTAACACACGGCACGGCAGATCGATCATGTGGCAGCAGAGATGCAGATCCGACTTGTAGGCGGTACGACTACTTTAAAAGCCGACGCCCTGCTCGCCGGTCGCCGCCGCAGATCCATTACTACTTTAAAGCTGTGTCCATAGATCGATCAGGGGATCGGTCGGATCGAGTTGCACGCCGGAGCTAGAGAGATCTCTAGCTGGTTTTATTTGAAGAAGATGTTGTTCAGAGCAGTGCAGCACGCCCTCAGGTATGACGCGACTATGAGTTGAATCGACCTCAACTTGCATTATCGTCGATCGGAGTCTGGAACTATCCTAGGGTGGACGTTTAATTTCTTCTTTTTCGTTCTTTGTATGCATGCATTGGGTTCTTCAATTTGTATCACTTAATAAGAGCGATGTGTCTATCTCAGGCAGGGAAAGAGCAGAGCTGGGGCGACGGTGGCCCTGCTGCCTGGCGTCAGCGTCGCCGCCACCGGCCGCTTCTCCACGGCCGCAGCAGATGACTCGCCGCAAAGGCTAGCCGGGAAGGTGGCCCTGATCACGGGCGCCGCGAGCGGCATCGGTGCAGCAACAGCGCGGGAGTTCGTCCGCCACGGCGCCAAGGTGGTCCTAGCCGACGTCCAGGACGATCAGGGCCACGCGCTAGCCACGGAGCTCGGCGCCTCCGCGGCCTCCTACACCCGCTGCGACGTTACCGACGAGGCCCAGGTGTCCGCGGCCGTGGACCTCGCCGTGGCGCGACACGGCGCCCTGGACGTGGCCTTCTGGAACGCCGGGATCGTGGGGTCCCTGTCCCGCCCGGCACTGGGCGAACTGGACCTCGCCGACTTCGACCGCGTCATGGCGATCAACACGCGGGGGGTGATGGCTGGCGTCAAGCACGCCGCGCGTGTCATGGCGCCGCGCCGCCGTGGAAGCATCATCTGCACCGCCAGCATCGCCGGCGTGCTGGGATCCGTCACGCCCCACCCTTACAGCGTGTCCAAGGCGGCTGTCATCGGCCTCGTGCGCGCCGTCGCCGGGGAGCTCACGCGCTCCGGCGTGCGCGTCAACGCCGTCTCGCCGAACTATATCGCCACGCCGCTCGTCATGCGGATCCTCCAGGAGTGGTACCCGGAGCGGACCGCCGACGAGCACAGGCTCATCGTGGAGAAGAGTATCAACGAGATGGAAGGCGTCGTGCTCCAGCCGGATGACATCGCCAGGGCGGCGCTGTATCTGGCGTCCGATGAGTCCAAGTATGTGAATGGCCACAACCTCGTCGTCGACGGCGGGTTCACGGTGGGGAAGGTGCCCAACCTGCCGCCATTTGCGCAGTGAGAAATAGCGAACTAGCGATGGAGGGCTGCAACGGCTTCATTATATTTGCGTCTTCTTTTCCTGAACAAAAAACTTGAATAAGCTGTCTCATCTTGCGTATGTTATGTTTTGTACCGAACAAAAACCCCAGCAGCATTCGCCATTCTTTTGATCGGTTCTTCGGCATTTGATACCCAGCGCCCAGCAGCATCTGTTGCTTGTAATATCTTCCAAAATTAATCCCATTGGACTATGAATCTACAACTCTGCATTGTCATGCATGATGTCTTTTACTTTTCATTAGTCAAGTTACTTCCAGTCCTACCAGATACCACTTTCTGATACAGACACTCCTTACACTTTGAGATAAAGAGTGAAAAAATAAAGTACTAATGATCCATTTATTATCAGAAAAACTACTGAATGAGCTGAAACTCGTGTTAAGTTAGCAATGGCACTCTCCAGTTAGTTTTCTCAGCGGACCGTACTACTACTAGTTTATCAGTTGTATTTTTATGAAGGATGCATATAATTTTCAATAAATAGCAACTTGATGTTATTTAGGGTCACAAATAATATAGTCCACACACGTGTACCCAAGAAAAATTCCAGCCATAAATGGATAATCGTTCGATACTAAAATAACAAATCACTACATACATCATGTAATGTAATATGAGTAAATTACGTTGCGGGTCTTTGAACTCCCCTTGTCCTTCTCACTGACGTGGGAGGATATGGTCACTGTGTGAGACCACAGTTAGGGATGAAAACGAAAATGGTAATCTCCGATTTCCGAAAATCGTTTTCGAGCTTTTTTTCGAGTTTTGGACATAAATGGTAATGGTAATGGTAATCGAGAAAACAAAAATGATAATGGTAAAAATAATTGGAACTGAAATTGAAAATGATTTAGCCCTCTTCCGACCGTTTCCGAAGATTTCCATATGTAACCGGTAATTTCCGATACAACATATACTTTTGGTCTAATTAGCCCACATCTAAGTATGCCCAAGTGGCCAAGCCCATTGATCGACACATGCAAGCACCAAAGCACATAAGGTAATTTTTTTTTATTGGAAAGGAACTAAAGATTAGGGAATTATTTGGTGCGTACAGAAATAATTAGCCAAATAGGCAGGCAACAATCACGTCAACTTAAAACTTGATAATTTATTTGTGTCATAGTCTAAAAACTTTGTGCTTTTGCAAGGTTTGCCACTATTTGAGACTAAGATTAGTATGAACTGTGTGGTTTTAGCTCTACGGTTTGGTATGTTTATCATTTTTTACTATATCGTTTTTGTCAATTTCGACCGTTATCGTTGTGTTTTCCGATCGACAATATCATTTTCGAAATTACCGCAATACCGACGCCGTATTCATTTCCGACAATATCGTACCGATTTCGTTTTCGAGAAAAAATTATGAAAGTGAAAGTGATTTGGCCTCCTTCCGATCGTTTCCGACCGTTTTCATCCCTAACCACAGTGACGTGCAACGTGTGCACCGCCCCGCCTCGCTAGCCACGTGTGCGCAGCGAAAAAGAACTGTGCACTACAGTGTTTTTTATGGCATTTATCTTAATATAAAAGATGCACAAACTTTTTAGGTACGAGGAAACAAAGTAGGACAAAACCTCTTGGTAGTCTAGCGTGCACCCAGCAAAATTGGAGCCTAAGATCACATGTTCAGTTCTTTCAAAAAAAAAAAAGATCACATGTTCAGATTGAATACATGTCCCCTGAATTTTTTTTATCATCACACCGAGCATATTCATTCATACACATGAGGTCCAGCAAAGTCGTGAACCATAATGTCAGATACAAAGTTAGGGAGGGGATCAAGCCAAACAAGAGGGTGATCCGAGTCCCAACTAAGGCTCAGATGAGCAAGCTCATGAGCACATCTGTTACATGATCTAGGAACATGAGACAGTTGAACTAATTAAAATAAAACATAACGAAACCAACTCTCTAGCTTCTATATAGAAGACAGATGCAGGGCTGAGATCCCGCACACTTGACTGCATCGCTCGCACCATATTAATGGAGTCGGCTTCAAGGATAATCCTTCCCATTTCATGGTTCAACGCCGCTTGCAAAGCCGCTAGGCATGCCTGAGCTTCGGCACAATCAGCATCATGAACGGCACTCAAAGAACCAGACCCCGCCAAGATGCAGGCCATTATGATTACGGATGACAAATCCCTGCAGTCACCTCGCCTTGATTGCGGCGAAGCGTGCAGCAACACAAACACGAGGCAAGGCGGAACGACAAAGAGGCCCATGTGGCACTTTATTTTAGCAAGGCCCATGTGGGACTTGTGAGCGGACTGCTGGAAACATAGCAGCCCACGAACACCTCCTCTCGGGCCCCTGCGTTGCCAACTTGCCATACAATTCGAGACATCATGCACAGATTGCCATCGTCATCCAAATTAATCCAAGTCTCTGTGTGCGACGGTGTTGTGGATGTAGATTTGGAGCTGTTAAGAATGGCGTATGGGCTCGCCTCCTTCATGCGGCAATATTGTTGGCATAGGTCGTAGGAGCCATTGCCAATGGCCTTCATGGTTGTCCCAACGTCGCCCGGTGCAATGATGTTGTCAGTGTAGGCGGGAAGCCGTTGTCGACGGTCTCGGGCCTTTGCCTTCTAAGTGCGGGGACATTGTGGTGTAGATTAGTGACGGCTTCCGTAATCTTCTCAGCATTACCAAGTCCAGTGTCACGTAGTTTTGTCATCTACAGGTGTGGTTCGCTCTAGACGATGCAAGAAACCTAAGTTAGGAACAAGAGTAGGTTTTGGCCAATTTCATCTGAAAGAGAAAAAAAACCTGAGCGAGTTGTTACAAAAATCACTCGACCAATTTTCTGTTTTATGAAATTTTTTGTTGACTGATTCATAAAAAAAGCAATGGTTCATATGCCGTTTTGTAGTTTGCACAAACCTGCATTTTTTTTATTTTTTTCCATGGTTGTGGCACATCAAGGTTAGACTATCCGCACTCATCGACCTCTATTTCCAGCCTTGTCATCAAGATTCCCTCCTCTATACCATCTTCTCCCGCACTCATGCATCCTCAATATCTCTCCTCTATGACATGGGACCCACGCGTCAGTTTTTTTTTTATCCCTCACTTTCTCCCTTTATCCCTCCCCATTATTCTGGCATTCTCTCTCGGGTTCTGCTGCACTACTCCGTCGCCTCTCGCCCCCAAATCCCGAACCTCCTGGCGGCGGCTTCCCCAGCCTAGCAAGCCGAGGCGGAGGCGGTCGTGCCTCGAGCGGCGGAGGCCGGCGCGGAGGAGGGCCCGCCGGCGAGCCGCCCCCTCCCCACGACGGTGGTGCTCGGGGACCAGCCGACGCGGAGGAGGTGCGAGCATGGTCCGGGCGTCCACGGTGGCCACGACGCGTGCATGGCGGCGAGCAGCGGGCGGGCGAGCTGCTCCTCTCCGGCGAGCAAGCGGCGGGTGGGCGGCGTGCGACTCCCCTCGCACGGAGCCCTCTCCCTCCTCGTGGGCCCGTGGCAGGCTTTGCGTTTCGTCCGTACGAACGCCACAGATTGCGGACGGAGGGCAGTCCGCAACTTTTGCGTTCCACATACAGTCTCCCGCTGTGGCAGTTTTGGAACGCAAAACGCTTTTGCGTTCCGTGTAGAGGCCCCCAGTGCGGCTGGCCTTATGTACTTATACATTTTCGCTCTGAATCTCTAACATTTTGACTTGCAATGCAACAACCATGGAAAAATTTAAAAAAAATGCAGGTTTGTGAAACATATACTTATACATTTCGCTTTGAATCTCTAACATTTTTTTTTATTTTTTCCATGGTTGTGGCACAAACCTGGTGAATAGTTGAATAACATTTTGACTTCAGTTCGTTTTAGTGGGTCCAAATATTCATCACAAGCTATCAAGTTTAAAATTCAATTTTCTTAATCTCACTGACAAACTAGGACGTTGACATGACCCATGCTAAAGCTGTAACCCTCGATGTAGTGCTACTTTATAGTGCAAAAGTTGATTACTTGAGACAGAGTGTTGAAATGCTCTTCCATAACCAAATATAAAATGTTTACTTCATAGATAGACAAGGTAATAAAACAGAGGAAAGCAGGGATTGGCGCGAAAGGATGGCGTGACTTGTCTCGCGCCAACCCATATTGACCCATGAGCCATCGCCCGTGCCGTGCCGTGCGGTGCGGTGCGCTGCGTCGTGCCTGTGCTGTGCGTGCGCACGGCCCTGGCGCGGCAGGCAGCATTGTCTAATGCAAATCAGCAAATGGCAGGTGGCAGTCTGGATCGAGCCGGCGAACATACGTACAGGTACAGCTACCTTGAGGGCCACTCTGCACCGGAGCAAGCTTGGCTGCGTGTGTGTGGCAAATATCTGAAGACTGACTAGTGAACCACAGCAGAGCTAGCTAGTAGGGCGCTGCGGTCCGGCAGCATGTTCCGATCAGCCGTGCAGCGTGCTCTCAGCGCCGGCGGGAGGAGCCGGGGCCGGGCCGACCCGGCCGCCGCGCCCGCCTTCCTCCTCGGTCGGTGCTTCTCCGCGGCGGCCGGGGCGCCACCGCCACAGAGGTTCTCCACCGCCACAGTGAACTACTGGCACTAGCAGTAGACACCTCCTGCAATCCTTCCTGTCGTCTCGCATCGCACGCTCATGTTTGATTTCTTCCTCGCTTCTCGCTAGGCTGGCTGGAAAGGTGGCGCTGATCACCGGCGGCGCGAGCGGCATCGGCAAAGCGACGGCAGCGGAGTTCATCCGGCACGGCGCCAAGGTCATCCTGGCCGACGTCCAGGACGACCTGGGCCACGCCGTCGCCGCAGAGCTTCGCGGCAGCCCGGCCCCCGCCTCCGCCCCCGCCGCCGACGCTGTCTGCCAGTACACCCGCTGCGACGTGTCAGACGAGGCGCAGGTCGCGGCGGCGGTGGACCTGGCCGTATCCCTCCACGGCCGCCTGGACGTGATGTTCAACAACGCCGGGATCGGGGGCTGCCTCACACCCTACCCCGTGTCCGCGCTGGACCTGGCCGACTTCGACCGCGTGATGGCGGTGAACGCCCGGGCCGCGGTGGCGGGCGTCAAGCACGCCGCGCGCGTCATGGTGCCGCGCCGGACCGGGAGCGTCATCTGCACGGCCAGCGTCGCGGGGCTGCTGGGCGGCGTCTCGTTCCCGCCCTACAGCGTCTCAAAGGCCGCCGTGCTGGGCCTGGTGCGCGCCGTGGCCGGGGAGCTCGCGCGGTCCGGCGTCCGGGTCAACGCCATCTCGCCCACCTACATCGCCACGCCGCTCGTCATGGACGCCATGGCCGCGTGGTTCCCCGAGGTCACCGTCGAGGAGCGCAGGCGGATCGTGGAGAAGGACATGAACGAGATGGAGGGACCGGTGCTCCAGGTGGAGGACGTGGCGAGCGCGGCGCTGTACCTGGCGTCCGATGAGTCCAAGTTTGTGAATGGGCATAACCTGGTCGTCGATGGCGGCTTCACGGTGGGGAAGGTGCCCAACATGCCCCCACCTGCGCAGTGAGGCACTGAGCAATCGAGCCACGGTGAATGGCTTTTCTGTTCTGTTGAGCAAAATATTTGTATTCTTTTCTTTATTTTTGCTATTGGAAAACTTAAATAAATAACTCCGTTGCATGTTTTTCCCAAAGAAATATTAATGGAGACTGGACCGAGCCGACTGATCTTGAGAGTTGGGAAATCACCACATCGTTGTACATTGCAAGCTAGTTCTTCCAGAACCCCTGTTTCTTCTACTACTACTGATTGTTCATGTAAAAAAGGTTGCTTTTTGATAATGATTGGACAGTTGGCGTAGGAGCATGAGAAATGAATGATTTTAAGCTCTTGGTGCTCTGCATTGTGCTTTGTGCACCTCTACACACAAAAAAAAAAAGGATCGACTTATTAATCAATTAATAATGCATGGAATTTTCAGATTGGGAAGTTCAACACCAAATTAGAGCATAGACTTTAGACGTGGGGAATACCTGACTAACATAGTGTCCGTGCTAACGCTACGACAACATTCAAATGTGCAAATTAAAACAACAAAAGACAGTTTGCTCTTTGTTGTATAAGCCAGGATGTAAATAAACAATATAGAAGAGAAGAGTGCTCAAGCATAAGCCACTTAGTTAAGGTTCTTAGTTAGCAACCTCCATAAAAAAATGTGTTTTGTGCTTTCTGCAATCAACAAGGATAGCTCATATTTAATAACAAAGACTGTATTTATTCTGTTGTGGTTATAACAAAACGAACAAAATTACCTGTTTCCCAGGTGTCATGACGACACAAGGTAGACATATCCCTGATGGTTAGGTTCAATCACCTTGAAATTTAATATTCAATTCAAACGAACTCGATCATGCCGAACTGCAAATGCAGGAAAGGATCACCACATCTAAATAGTAAACCTTCGAAATATCATATAGTCCTTTGGGTATCTTTTTTTAAAAAAAAGGAATCTAAAGAAATTAGAATGAGCAAAGTACTAGCCCAAATCTATCCATGAATTTCTGACTTTTCAACCTCTCTTAGTATAACCAGCACATGCAAAAAGTTAACTCCAACTAGATATCCTTCTAATTTGGAGAGTAATTTGTATTCCATTTCACTTGCTAATAAGGCCTTCACATATGCCTTGTTGCTTACACAGCAGCACATTAACTGTATGACCATATAGATTTCTTCATGTGTCCTTCCTTTGAAGCTCATGTGTTACACCTTTTAAATCACACATTTAACATTATGATCTAACCAACTAGTCGCCCTATATAGCATACTTCGTCGTTGCTTGTGCCTGACATATTTGCTTATATAGCCCTCCGACTATGTTATGACACTTCTTCAACATTGAATAATGTTAGGGGCTATCAAATAAGTTGAGACTTTGGAGGAAGCCGAAACAAGTTGAATACCTTGTTTTCATGGAAGATAGATGTTGTTATGTGTATTATTGTTATTACAATTTAGTTATGGAAAGCGTGTTTTTCTAACTTGGGATCGGTTAAGCAGCGAAGATTATTCCAAAGTATGTAAAACTATAGGGACAAGCTGGTGATGACTTATCGAATGATGAGGCAATCTATAGCTTAATTTTATGATATTTGACATCAACATTTTAAATAAACTATAAGATATCTTGAGCAATTCTAGAATCTAGAGACAATTACCAATTTTCTCATGACGAGGATAACCACAACAAAATAAACACATCCTTTGTTATCAAATTTGAGCATCCAGATAAAACAAATGTGAAAAACAAATAAAACATAATAAACACTTGCAACTTGCAACATGAAAACAGTTGCTACAACAAAAGAACGAAAACAAATCAAACATGAAAACATACTATTGCAACGTATGTGTGAAAACATATGCAACATCGACGATATCAGAACACTTTAACATATACATATGGAAACATATAAAACATTTGAACAAATGACTGTAACATATCTCTGAAAACAAACATAAGCAACATGTGTAATTTCCCCCGATCTACTTTTGCAATGCAGCATACATCTGAAATGCCAAAAACACTTGAAACATACATATGCAACATAGGAGAAGGGAAGCTGGGTCAGTCGATTTTGGCTGTCGAGGTCAGAGACGGCGCTGCGTGCGAGCATCACCGCCACCAGTACCATGCTTGGCTCGATGACGATGGTGGAGGATGGGGGACGAGGAGCGCCATAACCGCCGGGGTGGGAAGCGCAGTTGCCAGACTGAGAGAAGGCGGTGCTGAGGATGGGGATGGCAGGGCGTCGGGGTGGGGAAGAGCTGCCCACTCCCCTGTAACACCACCGGCCACCCGCGCCTCCATGGATCTTGCTCATTTTCCATGGATCTCGCCGGGGGTGAGAGCCGGATCTGCGACATTGAGTGCTCCCGGTGGGGAGGGGCGACGCCGGCGTGGTGGAGGGTCGACGGCGCAGCAGGGGAGAGGGCGTGTGTCGGGGTTGACAAGTGAGAGAGAGAACATGAAGCGTGAATAAATACAACAGAAAGGAGCTCGTTAGGCAAACAACGCATGCGGAGCGAAATGGAGCAAGGCGAGACGGCCAGGAGTGGATTTTATTTATTTATTTATTTATTAGGCAAGCAGGGCGTTGCAGGTATAACATATGCACACAGTGAGACCACGTTTCAGACGTCTGGACAGTGGACATGCGTCGGACGTCCCCTAATAAGCATTACCGTTTGAGAAAGGAGAACCTCAACGTGCCGCAGGTGCAACCATGTTGAGCGGTTTGTTCACCGTGTACCCGCCGTCGACGACCAGATTGTGGCCGTTCACATATTTGGCCTCGTCGGATGCCAGATAGAGGGCCGCCCTGGCGATGTCCTCCGCCTCCAGCACTGGCCCGACCATCTCGTTCATGTCCTTTTCCACAATCCGTCGACGCTCCTCGACACTCTCATCGGGGAACCACTGTGCCATGGCAGCCATCGCCAGCGGCGTCGGTATGATGTGCGGAGAGATGGCGGTGATACGGACACCCGAACGCGCCATCTCTCCGGCCACGGCCCGCACGAGGCCGAGAACTGCCGCCTTGGACACGCAGTAGGGCGTGGTGGCCATGTCGCCCAGCACGGCGGTGGTGCTGGCCGTGCAGATGATGCTGCCGGTGCGGCGCGGGACCATGACGCGCGCCGCGTGCTTCACGCCGGCCAGCACACCCCGCGCGTTGACGGCCATGACGCGGTCGAAATCTTTCAGGTCGATGGCACCCAGGGAGGGCGGCGTCATGTCGCCGCCGATGCCGGCGTTGTTGAACATCACGTCGAGGCGGCCGTGGAGCTGGACGGCGAGGTCAACGGCCGCGGCGACCTGCGCCTCGTCGGTGACGTCGCAGCGGGCGTAGCGCGCGGCGTCGGGGCCCAGCTCCTCCGCGACGGCGCGGCCGAGGTCGTCCTGGACGTCGGCGATGATGACCCTGGCGCCGTTCCTGACAAACTCGGCGGCCGTGGCCTTCCCGATGCCGCTCGCGCCGCCGGTGATCACCGCCACCTTTCCAGCTAACCTACGCACGGATCAAAAGTTCAAAACCAAGGTTTGTGATTGTAAGGCACCATGCGTGGTTACTCCGGTGCAGCACCTCCGATTTGCATTGCTTGTGAAGAGATGAAGAGAGAACTGAAGCGAAGCGAACCTCTGAGAGTTGGCAGCCGAGGAGGAGAAGCCGCCGTTTACGACGACCAACGAGCCTTTCCTGAGAACGCGTTCCAGGCTTCTGAACATCCTAGCTCGTCCCTCCCTAGCTCCTTGGCAACAGCCAACAACAATGGGCAGTGGGTTGGTGTGTGTTCTCCAAGGCTTCGGCATGCCATTGCCTTCCCATTTATTTCGGCACTCCGTGCACCACGTGCTATGGATCGACACGTAGATCAAGGAGATGCTTGTGATCAAGGAGATGCTTGTGGTAGGCTGGCCGCCACGCCGGCTGCCGGTAGGACGACATGTCGACATACAAAAATTTCCGGAGTACGGAGTACAGTACATTTGACATCTCTGAAATATAGTACCGTTGGCCCACCATGAGCATGTAAAGCTGAGATTCAGCTTGACGTAGAAAAGAAATATCAAGGGATGGACAAGATATCGCCCAAAGAGAAGTTCGAACTCATGCATTTGACCATTCGGAGTAAAAGTTTGGGATAAAAAAATGGTCTCGTTTTTTTTCACTTCCTATCCTAATATGCATGCAGTTGTGTTCTGAAATGGAGGGAGTATGCAGACATATAAATAATACTTAATCAAGTGTTTAACTTTTTTTTCAATGATTTATGATCAATTACTATATACAGTGCATTTTTATATTGGTTAAATATATGCAGTACTCCCATAGACACGCTTCCACAGCGACACATAAAAGGAGACGGAGGTAGTATGTGTGCATGGAGTGTGATTTGCCGTATACTCCCTCAGGACCCCTAGTCTCTAAATAAGTCAATTTCTAGAGTTATAATATGTTAAACTTTTCTTTATATTTGATTTAGTTTATGACGCTCTTTTCTTTGAATTCAGGCATATTTTAAAAATTTTGAGTTAATACAGCTCTAGAAATTAATTTCATCAAGAGTAGTGGGAGCTGGGACTGTTGTACCTGACATTTAAACAGATTTGATGATTGGGGCATTTTTTTCCATGTCGGCTCTGCATGGTTATTCGGTACTTACACTTAGCCCACCAAATGTATGTATGTATATGTATATATATATATATATATATATATATATATATATATATATATATATATATATATATATATATATATATATATATATATATATATATATATATATATATATATATATATATATATATATATATTATATAATGCCACGAAAAATAAACGTGAATAGCAAGCTCTAATAAGCTTCAAATGTGAAACATCAAACTCTAATCTATATCTCTTATCAAGCTATTCCCCATTACATGTTCTATATCTCAACATACATGACATCTGCTAATAGCCACGTCATGACACTAATTTTCAACCTCTTAATGCAAGCTACCTACATCATCTCAAGTTCTATCTTAACATGCAAGATATCCACGTCATCTTCCACTAATAGTCACATCATACCATTAACTTCCAACCTCTTTTTTTCTCGAATACGCAAAAGGTTTGCGCATCATTGTATTAAGAAGAAGAGAGTTTTACAGGTTTTGTCTGGGGTGGATACAAATTTGAAACAAAGCCCGCCACCCCAAGACCTCGTACAACACGGACTACTCACGCACTAAACATTCTAGTTTTTGCGCACCGGCCTCGACCCACAAGTCGGCGGTGTGCTTGATGTTGCTGAGAACTTGGTGGAGAGTGGCCTCTGCGCCTCTGAAGCACCTTGCATTCCTCTCCTTCCAGATCTCCCAGGCGATGACAGCGAAGAGTGAATCTGCCCCACGTCGCTTGACCCCGTGCCACTTCATCCGCCATCGGTCCCACCATTGCTCAATTGACGGGGCTCCAATCCTCGAGGTGTCGGCTCTTAGTGTTGCGAGTACGGCCCACCACACCTGGCGGGAAAAGGAGCATTCGGCGATGATATGGTCGATCGTTTCTGGCTCCTGGTCGCAGAGGTAGCAGTTGTCGTTCGCTTGCAGCCCGTGCTTGTGTCGCCTGTCCGCCGTCCATTGGCGCTTGAGGATGGAGAGCCAGAGGAAGATCCTGACCCTTAGCGGCGCCCACGTCTTCCAGATCCTCGCGCACCCCGGGATTGGATGGGAACCCGCCAGGAGTGCTCTGTAGGCGGATTTGGCGGTATACTTGCCGTCGGCTGTCCACTTCCAACCTCTTAATTCAAGCTATCCATATCATCACAAGTTCTATCTCACTATGCAAGACATCCACATGATCTATCACTACTAGCCATGGCATGCCACTAATTAAACTTCTAGCCTCTTAATGCAAGATAAGTTCTAATTCAACATGCAAGACATCACACCTAGAAAAACTCCTCGAGATGCTCTTTCATTGTGCGATGAAGGTATGAGTTCGCACAATGAAGCTCATTATTTGTTCGCGGTAAACTATAGTCGGTTTCAGAACAAAAGACTCAACGTGATGCAGCTGCAGGTGCTGGCATATTGGGCGCTTTGCCCACCGTGTACCCGCCGTCGACAACAAGATTCAGTCCGTTCACGTACGTGGCCTCGTCGGAGGCCAGGAAGAGCGCCGCCCTAGCGATGTCCTCCGCCTCCAGCGCTGGCCCTACCATCTTGTCATGCATGTACCTTTCGACAATCCGCCGATGCTCCTCGACGCTCCTATCGGGGTACCATTGTGCCATGGCAGCCATCGCCATCGGCGTAGGGATGGCGTGCGGGGAGATGGAATTGATGCGCACCCCCGAACGCGCCATCTGTCCGGCCACGGCGCGCACGAGGCCGACGACCGCCGCCTTGGAGATGCAGTAGGGCGTGGGGGCCATGTCGCCCAGCACGGAGGCGGTGCTTGCCGTGCAGATGATGCTGCCGGCGCGGCGCGGGACCATGACGCGGGCGGCGTGCTTCACGCCGACCAGCACGCCCCTCGCGTTGACGGCCATGACGCAGTCGAAGTCGGCAAGGTCGATGGCGCCCAGAGGGGGCAACGCTATGTCGCCGACGATGCCCGCGTTATTGAACATCACGTCGAGGCGGCCGTGGAGCTGGACGGCGAGGTCGACGGCCGCGGCCACCTGCGTCTCGTCGGTGACGTCGCAGTGAGCGTAGCGTGCAGCATCGGCGCCCAGTTCGGCAGCTAGGGTGCGTCCGAGGTCGTCCTGGACGTCGGCGATGATGACCCTGGCCCCGTTCCTGACGAACTCGGCGGCCGTCGCCTTGCCGATGCCGCTCGCGCCGCCGGTGATCACCGCCACCTTCCCAGATAACCTGCGTTCATACCAATGTGCATAATGCAGCAGGCAGCAGCAAGTAAAACTGCAGATGAAAGAAGGCACGAGAAGAGATGAGACAAGTGAACCGAGAACCGAGTCGAACCTCTGACTGTCGGCAGCCAAGGAGGAGAAGAAGCCGCCATTGACGAAGAAGCCCGACGAGGCTGGTCTGAGAACGCGTTGCAGGCCTCTAAACATCCTGCTTCGTTCTTCAATTCCTTCGAAACTCGTTGCCCACAGTGGATCGGGGCAGCTAAGCTGATCTTTTATTTATGCAGCGAGGCTTGGGCCTGCCTTGCCATTATATTTCGGCGAGTACACGTTCTCTCGGCAGCTAAGCCTCATGGGCCATGGATCGAGGTCAAGGTCGTCGGGGCTCTGTGGTTCGCTAGCCGCGCCCCGCCGCGCCCCGCCCGGCGGCATGACCGCAGAGCGGATGCCATATTATTGCCACGCCGGCACTATAGGGCGCGGCGTGGTTGGTCAACGGAGTATGGAGGTTTTACATTCAGACTGACGGCTAAGGTGCGGTATATATTCAGACTGATAAGGATGACAGTGAGTCGGCTAAAATGCGGTTAAAGTTTTTTTCAGTTAAAGGGTGGCCCCCGGGCTTTCATTAAGACCAAACATTCAAAGTTCAGTATGTTTGCAGCCAACAGCAGTGGCCAACGCGCCTAAAGATATTACAAGCAAGCATAACGACCATTACAGGCCAGCACAGTTCAATGAAAACTAGCAGATCACTACATCTTCCAAGCTTCACGTATTGCCGAGAGATCCAACCACATTCCATCATGAGCCTTCTCCACATCTGTTGTCAGCTTCTCTCTTACTTCTGCCGGGATGATTGCTTCCCAATCACCAGTAGCAGCAAACAAAGCCTTGTCTACCCGGTTGCTGATCTGGGCAACCAAGGCAGCTCGGGTGGTCTTGAAGCAATCAGCTTGAGTTGGTTCAAGCGATAGCTGTAGACCTGAACCTTCTCCACGGGGCATAGAATCCTCCGGTTCTCCAGCATGTTTGTCACTATCAGTAACAACACATGCACCCCTCTCCAAGCTACTCCCCGAAAACACGTAATGTTTCTTAGCTTCCATAGCCCCCACGGGGCAGCAGCACAGAACATGTTATGAATAGCAAACTTCTTATCACTAAGCCACATGCTTCCCACAGAAACAATGTCAGCTCCTATCTGTTTATCTAGTACCTGAGAGATATAAGACCACAGTACCTTAGCTACTGCACAGTCAAAGAACAAATGATGAACACTTTCCAGCTCAGTACAGAATAAACAAGTTTGATCTTACACCTCTCTCCTTAAAGCTAAATTATCTCTGGTTAAGACTTTGTTCTTTGTAACTAGCCACAAGAAAAAATAAACTCTGGGTGGGACTCTAATGGACCACGGAGCAGGGATATGAATAGGAACTATCCCTCTAAAATTAATGACTCTATATAAAGACTGAGATGAATAAACACCATTGGAATTGAACTGCCAGATCTGTTCATCCTCTTTATCAGACAGAACAATAGTAGAGGCTAATTGTACTATCTCCAACCACAGGTTAAATTGTCTCTCATTAAAACCTCTTCTAAAGGTACACTTTAACTCTGACCCATCCCAACATTTTTCTATAGTATCAGCTTTCTCATTGACAAGAATATAAATTTCCCAATGCTGAATTGCTAAACTAGAGGTGCCTAGCCAATTATCTTCCTAAAATTTACACTTCCTACCATTTCCTACTGACCACCTATAGCCCATTTTAGCCTGAAGCAGCCCACATCATACCTTTAAAGAAATGAGAAGCTCCAACAAATCGAACTATAGAAAATGTTAGGTTTGGCAGTCTTATACTTATGATCTACTAACTGCTTCCAAAGTTTGTCACCATCAAGATTGTACCTTCTAATCCAGGAGGCTAGGAGGCAAAGATTCAGATCTCTAAGGTTTGGCACTCCCAGCCCCCCAAAATCTTTGAGCATGCTCACACTATCCCAATTAGCTAGATGGTATTTATGAGCTTCAGGGTCATGATTCCATAAACAATTTGCCATATGAGAATTCATAATTCTAATTGCCCACTTAGGGAACTTAATGAAAGATAGCAAATAAATTGGAATGCTAGCTAAACAAGTTCTAACTAATGTCAGTCTACTAGCATAGGATAGCAACTTACCCCTCCACCCTGCCATCCTTTTCAACATTTTGTCTATTAGAGGCTGAATGTCCTCTCTCCTAAGCTTCTCATAATGTAGAGGAACCCCTAAGTACTTTATAGGCAGCTTACCAACTGGGCAAAAAAAAAAGGTGAGCTAGGTCATGAACCATATCCTCATCTAGATTCAAAGGAATCAATTCACTTTTGTGAAAATTAATTCTCATCCCAGAGAGTTGTTCAAACCACATTAGAGTACCTTTTAAGTTCCTAACATACCCTTCCTCAACTCTAGAGAATAAGAGGGTATCATCTGCATACTGCAGTGAGATGATCCCACCCTCTCTAAAATCTTCAGCTAGACCCTTAATCAGCCCTTTATCTGCTCCCTTCTGTAACATCTTAGTTAAGACATCACCAACCAAGTTGAATAATAAAGGAGAAATGGGGTCACCTTGCCTAAGCCCCTTACCTGTTTTAAAGAAATTACTATCCTCTCCATTTAAGTTGACTCCCACAGAGCCACCTAGGATCAATTGTTTAATCCAGCTAACCCAAGTATTACTAAAACCTCTAGACTCCAGGATCTCAAAGAGGAAATCCCAAGACACTCTGTCATAAGCCTTTTCATAGTCTAACTTTAGAAGGAGCCCAGGCTGCCCTGACTTATGAACAGAGTGAACCAACTCATGAGCAACCACTACACTTTCTAAGATGAATCTACCTTTAATGAAAGCACTCTGCTGTGGAGCAACTAACCTATCCATAATTTTACCTAATCTCAAGGTTAGCACTTTGGAAAAGATCTTAAAACTACAATTAATCAAACTAATAGGTCTAAAGTTCTTCATTGATCTAGCATCATCAATTTTGGGAATAAGGGTCAACATAGCAAAATTCAACCTCTTTAGATCCAACTTCCCCAAATAAAAGTCATTAAACATATCTAACAGATCACCCTTAACTACATCCCGAACTTGTGATAAAATAAAAAGGACAGACCATCGGGGCCTGGAGCCCCCTCAAGATAACAACTCCACACAGCAGCTTTTACTTCCTCTTCGAAAAGGAGCAAATAAGATCATTTTCAGACTCTAGCACTAAATCTTGCTGATCCCAAAAATTATGACCTAAGGAAACAGCAGATCTCTCCTCTCTACCAAAGAGATCTTATAAAAGTCAACAGCAACTTTTAACATCCCTTTTTGATCTTCTACAAACCCATTATGACCTTCCAAAATCTCAACTCTTTTCTATCTATTCCTATGATTAGCTACAGCATGGAAATAGGCAGTGTTTTTATCCCCTTCCAAGATATTTCTATCTCTAGATCTCTGTCTGGCCTTGATCTCTTCCAAGGACAAGATTTTATCTAACTCGTGGGACACAACTTTCATTCTCTCTTTTTCTGAATCATTCAAACCTACAGAATCTTGACAAGCTTCTAAGTCATTGTACTCAAGAGCCAAATCTGACTTAAACTTACTAAGCTTAGCTACTTCATTCATTGCCCAACCCCTAATGACTCTTCTAACAGTTCTAATTCTAAACTGCCACTTTTCAATGCTACTACTTGCATTACAAGGAGTATTCCAAGCTTTTGTCACCATTTCTACAAAACCCTCCTGTTGTAACCACCATTTTTCAAACCTAAATTTCTTCTTACCTCTAATTATACTGGGGCTAGCATTAATAACCAGAGGGTTGTGATCACTAGGCATCCTATCTAAACAATTAACAGAGGCCAAAGGAAATAAAGCTAACCAATCAGAAGTAACAAAAATCCTATCTATCTTAGACATTACCAGCCTGTCCTGATTATTTGTCCATGTAAACCTTCTATTTGAAGCATTCAACTCTAATAGAGCCCATCTATTAACCCAATCATTAAAAGCATATGCCCACTTATAGTTAATACTACCATTATTATTATCTGAGGCAAACCTAATTAAGTTAAAATCACCTCCTAACAAAACAGGCCCTTGCCAGGAGGCCATCACCAGGTGCAATTCATTTAGAAAATCCTCTTTACCTTCCTCATATGGAGAACCATAAACAACTACTAACTTCCAGCTAGCACCAGATTTCTTATCATGTAACATGACACTAACAGTATAAGTTAAAGAGGACATCAGAGTAGCTGAAAAAACTTCACTATTACAACCAACAAGAATGCCTCCAGCAGACTTTTTGGCAGGTAAATGAAACCAATCAAATGGTGTAAAACCAGTAATTGACTTTAGGTAACCAGGGGACAAGAACTCCTTCTTGGTTTCCATTATCCCAACAAAGTTAGCATTAGAATTCTTAATTCTACCTATTAGTGCAGGGAGTCTACCCACTTTTCCTAGTCCTCTTATATTCCAAAAGAGAAAACCTTCTTGATTTTTTCCTATAAACTACTTTAGTCCACTCTTTCTCTATTGCTGCCTCCAGCAGATTCAATTCTCTCTGCCCAGTAGTCCCCCCAACAGGGGTTCTAGGCTCTTCCTCTCCACCATTGTAACTATCAAGAGTTTTGTTTCCAACATACTTAGAACCTACATCATTAGTCAAACTCACTCCAATGCTAGACCCAACAGGTCTACTACCACTAGCAGTATTAGAATTCACAAAAGCTCCAGCTGCAGCAAGTCCCACAGACCTACTACCACTGGTGTCAGTAACAACACCATGACCATGACCTGGTGAAGAACTTTTATCTACTCCTACACAACTATCAACAGGACAGGCACTAGCAAAATTCTTACTCCTATCTAGCTCTAGAACCAACATATCCTGGATAACATTCTTAGTATTAGCTACTGGTTGAGAACTACTAACAGCAAGATCAATATTAACAGCAATGTCAAGTAGAGAACTGGCATTTAAAGGAGCAGTTTTGTTTTTACCTTTCTCAATCTCCAGATTGTTCTTCTTCTTGAGATTTTGGGCTTTTTCCAATACTGGAATTCCATCTTGAGGTATTCTTTAAATGCGGTTAAAGTATTGGCTTGTGACTTGTGAGATCTTAATTTTTATTCGTCCTCGAGCATACCAATGAGTAAGATTATTTTATACCCGCACCCATCGAATATATTCAAGATCAAATAATAAAATAATGGTGATATGAAATAGTTCCATAGTTAGACAATAAGTATACCAATCTCACTTGCATGAAATTCACTAGGACAATATGCAGTAGCTCAGTGGTCAAAATGAATCATGGGTTTTTATTATTCAGGTTCTTCATGCTTATAACATGTTAGGGTTTCACTGGGATTCATTCTCTTGCCCCCCGCGGTACGATACATATACCCTGTGTTAGGGTTTCACTGGGATTCATTCTCTTGTAAGCCACCGAACGGCATTGTAACCCGACTCTTGATAATAGTGAGGAGTGTTTGCTTGCTCGCGCCCGTGGTTTTTTCCCTTCACATTGGAGGGGTTTTTCACGTTAAATCTTGTGTCTCGTTGTGATTGATCTTGTGTTTTTCGTCGTTTATTCGCCATCATTCACAACAAAAGCTGCTGCCATAGGCCTCCAATCCGATCTTTGTTGGTTAATTAGTCATCACTGTAGAAAAATTAAATTAAAAAAACAATAAGATGATTGTAACATTTATTAAATCCACATTGTAACAAATAAAAAAATCAGCCCAATGTATATGTTAACACTATGTCACTATCAAGTTGACACTACGGAAGACGGCCAATTTGCCGAGTACCAGCCGGTTTGCCGAGTGCCAAAAATCGGGCACTCGGCAAAGCCAGCTCTAGGCAAAATCAGCCTTTGCCGAGTGTCTAGCACTCGGCGAAGAATGATACTCGACAAAGAAGGCTCTCGGCAAAGGTGGCGTCAGACGACGGTCCATCCCCTTCCCGTCGTCAAGGTTTGTCGAGTGTCGGACGTTAGCACTCGCACAACTAATATTCTTTGCCGAGGCTTGGCACTCGGCAAACATATATTCTTTGTCGAGTGCCTCGTTCTAGCACTCAGCAAAGGCCATGTTTGCCGAGTGCCAGCGGTGACACTCGAGACAAAAGACTTTTTTTTATTGTTATTTTTAACTCAAATTTTTTTTCTATGGGCATTGTATTATTAGTGTTCTTTGCAACACAAAACGATGTGAGTAAAACTTCGATGGACCAGTAATTATAGCAGTCTATGTGAGACCCAACGAGGCCTTAGTCGGTTTAACAACGAGAGACGACTCAACGTGCCACAGGCGCTGGCATGTTGGGCGCTTTGCCCACCGTGTACCCGCCGTCGACGACCAGATTCAGTCCGTTCACGTACTTGGCCTCGTCGGACGCCAGGTAGACCGCCGCCCTGGCAATGTCCTCCGCCTCCAGCACAGACCCGACCATCTCGTGCATATCCCTCTCCAGGATCCGCCGATGCTCCTTGACGCTCCTATCGGGGAACCACTGCACCATGGTAGCCATCCCAAGCGGAGTCGGGATGGCGTGCGGGGAGATGGCGTTGACACGCACTCCAGAGCGCGCCATTTCTCCGGCCACGGTGCGTACGAGGCCGACGACCGCCGCCTTGGAGACGCTGTAGGCCGGGGGTGCCAAGTCGCCTACCACGGCGGCGGTGCTTCCCATGCAGATGATGCTGCCGGCGCGGCGCGGGAGCATGACGCGCGCAGCGTGCTTCACGCCGGCCAGCACGCCACGGGTGTTCACAGCCATGACGCGGTCGTAATCTTCCAGATCGATAGCACCAAGGGAGGGCGGCGTCATATCGCCGCCGATGCCCGCGTTATTGAACATCACGTCGTGGCGGCCGTGGAGCTCGACGGCGAGGTCGACGGCCGCGGCGACCTGCGCCTCGTCGGTGACGTCGCAGCGGGCGTAGCGCGCGGCGTCAGGGCCTAGGTCGGCGGCGACGGCGCGGCCGAGGTCATCCTGGACGTCGGCGATGATGACCCTCGCCCCGTTCCTGACGAACTCGGCGGCCGTGGCCTTCCCGATGCCGCTCGCGCCGCCGGTGATCACCGCCACCTTTCCAGCTAACCTGCGGACAGACTATAGAGTACAGACCAATTCGATGTGCAAAATGCTGCAAGTGTAAAAGGAGCCATGCACGAGAAGAGATGGAGAGAGGTGAACTTGAACCGAACCGAGTCGAACCTCAGCTGCGAGTCGGCAGCGGCAGCGAAGGAGGAGAAGAAACCGCCATTGACGACGAAGCCCGACGAGGCTGGTCTGAGAACGCGTTGCAGGCCTCTAAGCATCCTGCTTCTCTTCAGTTCCTTACTAGCTCGTTGGCCACAGCAATGGATCGGAGCAGCTGGCTGCCGGTCTCTGTTTTGTGCAGCGAGGTTTTCGGCACTGCGCGCACCACGCGTACTTTCAGGCAGATATGGCCTATGGCTGCCCCTATATGGATCGATGTCCAGGTCGTGGGGCAGATGCTCGCCCCCACGCCGCCCAGCGGTTTTACTGTAGATCACTGTGGTTGATATTGCCATGTCGGTATTTTGGTTAGGCAATGCTGAAATTTTTTCATATCCTTCATAACAGGTGCCCCTAAGTTTCAAAATAGAGTGTCTGAGCTGTGACCAATGAGCTATAAAAAAATTTGGAAAAACTGCTGTATGCTACTTATTACTCCTATATGCCATGGAAAACTGAAAACACTGTTCTGTCTCTCTTAAAACATATATGAATATCTCTATATCTCCATCCATTTAGAAAAGAAAAGGTCCAAGATTGAAATTATGTTTCTTCACAGAAAAAAACAATTTCCATAAGTTGAATTCAAACACTATTTGTTTTCTCTAGTGTTTACCTTTCTTTCAATTATCTTTAATTTATGACCAACTTGAAGATACTCCACGTGTTCTTGCGAAGATTGCAAAAAATTAAAAATAAAATTAAGTAGAGTTTACATGGATGGCTTGTATCAAGAGGTGAAAAGTTAACGGCATGACATGTGTATTAGTGAAAAATGATGTGGATAGTTAGTGGAACATATATGATGTGGATGTCTATTGTGATAGAACATGAGATGATGTGGATAACTTGCATTAAGAGGTTCAAAGTTAGTGGCATGACGTGGTTATTAGTGGAAGATGATGTGGATGTCTGGTATGAGAGAACTTGAGATGACGTATATAGCTTGCATTAGAGCATCTCCAATCGTTATGCATTTGGAGCTATGCATTTTAGGCAATTTGCAAACCCCCAAATGAAAATGGCAAGGCTAAATTGGGGTGATCTCCAACCGTTATGCAAAATGCCAAGTCTCACTCTTTTTTTTCCGGGATTTTTCTTTTCGCGGCACTTCCTTCCCGCGCGGCACTTCCCGCGCCAAAACATCGCCCCTCCCGCGTTCGTTGTCGCCGCCATCACCGTCATCGATCAGTTCGTCGTCGTGGTTCACTCGATCCAGCCCCGGTCGCCATTTCGCCCCAGCCCCGGTGGCCGCCAGACCTAGCCCCGCTCGCTGCCAGCCCCAGCAACATGGGAAGAGTCACGTACCTGGCCGGCCTTGATGCAGACGGCGTCGTAGATGGAGGCCGGAGTCGCGCGCAGGAGCCCGGAGCAGCGCGCGGTCCTTCGTAATTTCGCGCGAACTTCTGTGGCGGCGCAAGGTGGAACCGCGCGGGGGGGAGAAAGTCGCGCGCGAGGTGGGGGAGAGAATCGCACGATATGTATTTGCATAGCCGGACTCCTTTGGCATATATGCCAAGTTTCCCCCTCCAAATGCATAGTTATGGAAAATGCAAAAGTTAAATGCATAACCATTGGAGAGGTTTTTTTTGAGTTTTATGCATTTTGGTAAATGCCAAGTCCAAATGCATAACGATTGGAGATGCTCTTAAGAGGTTGGAAGTTAGTGAGATGACAATGGCTATTAGTGGAAGATGATGTCAATGTCTTGCATGTTAAGAGAGAATTTGAGATGACGTGGATAGCTTGCATTAAGAGGTTGGAAGTTAGTGACATGGCATGTCTAATTAGTGAAAGATGATGTTGATGTCATGCATGTTGAGACAAACTTGAGATGAAGTGGATATATCTTGCATTAAGATGTTGGAAGTTAGTGACAGACATGACTATTAGTGATGAAGATGATATGCATACTTGCATGTTGAGATAAACTTGAGATGACATGAATATATCTTGCTTTAAGAGGTTAAAAGTTGGTGGCAAACATGGCTATTAGTGGCTAAGATGATACATATATCTTGCATGTTGAGATAGAACTTGATGACGTGGATATATCTTGCATCAAAAGAGACTGAAAGTTAGTGGCACGACATAGCTATTAGTGGAAGATGATGCGGATGTCTTGCATGCTGAGATATAACATGGAGTGGGGATTAGATACATATTTTATATCGATTTAATATATATAGTTAAGAGTGCACCGAGTGTGATTTGTGTTGTATTTTTTAAAAAGTTTGAGCACAGTACCTACACAGTTCATGTGACATTTAAGTTTAAACAAACTTGATTGATACATTTTTGTCGTGTTGGCGCGGCGCTGCTTCCATGAATAGATTTTTTTTTTGACAAGACATGAGCCGCCAACAAAAATAAACGTGAAACGACGGCAAGCTCTTTTTTTTTTTTTTTTTTTTTTTTTTTTTTTTTTTTTTTTTTTTTGAGATGAGCAAGCTCTAATAATTGTGTAGGTCCAGTCTGAGATAGCATCCTGCACCTATCAGTGAATGGGTCGGCTCCTTTGGCGATGCATTCCAAATCTAGATAGCTAGTAATTAGCAAAATGATCTCACTGTCCAGTGACAGAACAAATTACCCTGCTGCAAAGAGTGAACATCATACTTGCTTACCAATTATATTAGAGGTGTGTGCATCCTATGTTACTTATGTAACAAACGTACATGACCAAATCAAGAGACCATAGTTAGTCTCAAACATTGGAACCGTCTTTCCCCTCGCTACAGTGAGGAAAGGCAACTTCGAGGGTCATTCGCATTTCCTCTGTCGATCCGCCGGCCCACTCTACTCCGGCGTCCTTGCCGGTGGCATGGATGAGAGGGGTGCCCGGCTCCTTGGCAGAGGACCTGTTTAGGCTTAGGCTTTAGCACTTTTGTCCCGTCGGCGTCATCTTCGTCGCCGGCTAGGGTTAAGTTTTGCCGATGGAGTGGCGCTCCTCAGCGGCTTGTCTGTCAGGGTGTCGTTGGCGAGGCGGTGGTGTCGACGGCGTTGTTCAATAATTCTTCATGGCCTCGTCCTCGCCCTGGTAGTGAGCTACTCCTGTGACACCGACGAGGTCGACGAAGCTTGTACATGAGTCCAGGGCCTGTAAGTCCTCGTCTCTGCCAGATCGGGATCCTACCGATCTTTTCGTTCATGGGAGCAGAGCCAGTTGTGGGTGATGTGGTTGCTTGGCGGCTGGATTTGGCCTCTTCTTCCCTCGTCGACGGTGGGCTTAGATCCAGGAGCTGCAAGAGCTGGGGCGCTGCTCTGGTCGATGTGCGACCGCCGATGGTTCCATCTATTTCGACTCCGTTCAAAGCCATTGGGCGAAGGAGCTTCTCCAGCTCATGGGGTTCGCATTCTTCGTTGACGGTAATGGCCGGCGGCGAAGACGACGTTGGTGGGTGCTTCGCGAAGGATCCAGGGACCTGTTGTGTTTTCTATTTTGTTTAGGGTCCTTTGTGAAATTTGGCTGACAGAGTATCCTATACGTACGTTTTTTGTATTTTATATGTTCACATGTACATTTTCCTTATCCAATGAATACAGATACGTACTTTCAAAAAACAATCAGCAGACCATGCTGAGACGTGTACCAAAGGTGCAAGATAGGGGGAAGAAAAATCTCGATACATACCAGGGATCACGACCTATTGAACAGTCCTCCAGAAAATTCCACCTTCAACATCTGTATGCAATCAGTGAAAATTACGTAAATCATATCCCAATGAAGACTCTTCTTTTCAAAATTACATTCGGAAATATCTATATTGATTGAGAGGTAAAATAAGTTTGGATTCTGTTGTGATTAGGACGAACAAACGATGAAGGAACAACAATCAAACCACAGAGGGACACAAGATTTAACGTGGAAAACCCCTCCAATGCGAAGGGGAAAAATCACGGACGCCAGCCAGCAAACACTCCTCACTATAATCAAGAGTAACAGTTACAACGCCGTGCGGCAGCCTACAAGATGATAACCTCAGTGAAACCCTAACAAGAGTATATGTACCGTACCGCGGGGGCTCCGTCCCCCCGCACCCCCCGAAACAACTGGTGCGCACCGTGATGGGTCTACTTAAAAGTTTGGCTTTGCATTTCTTATGTAACCAGTACAGAACAGATAATCAAAACATGTACTGTCTGAGACTGCCTAACTAGTATATTAGACTTTTGCAAGTGTGTCCCATGTTGTATTGACTAGTATATTAGACCGCTTAACTAATATATTAGACTTTCTTATTGAGCGGCTGAGCTCCTGCCTTTTCACTAAGAAAAAGCAAGCAGCATACTTACCAATGGCAGACAGCTTACGTAGATCGGTAGATGCAATGCACTACACAAAAAAAGATAGCCCTCATTTCAAGTTTAAAAGTAGCAAAACCAGGTGTGTGTGTGTGTGTGTGTGTGCCACAATAAACGGAACCAAGCTCCTCACAAAGCTCATAGAGGAAGACGCCAAAGAAGAAATATGACTTTTGATTCCATTGAGCCACTTTGAAAATACATTCAAAATTCACTATGATTGAAAACAAAAATTAAAATCAATAAAAAAATCCCTGTGTTATTGTGTATTGCTCTAAAAACACATGTGCTCCTTGTCTTTTTTTTTTTCGAAAACATGCGCTACATGTGTCTCATTAAGAAGAAGAGAGTTTTGAAATACATTCCGTCGGTCCAATTAGCGAGTTGCCGTCGGATCGACGGACGACACACATTACAGGAGGCGCCGGCTGAAATGGCGAAGCTAAGTGGTTGTACTTCCTAGGTGAAACTATTGTGCTCCTTAAACGTGTGACCTAGGTAGCGGCCAGGATCGCTAAGTCTCTGAAGCCCGACGCCACCCAGTCGTCCGCCTCGTCACGGATACGGCCTAGCAGCACGGCTGGCGTGGAGGCTAACCCGTCGAACGTACGCCAGTTGCGCTCCTTCCAGAGCATCCATGTTGTGAGCAGGATGGCACAGTCAAATCCCCGGCGAAGCGCGCCTGGCACTAGAGTCCGCGCATTGAGCCACCAGTCGAGGAGTGAGTCGGTCGCCTGTGTCATTGGTCAGCACCAGAAAGCTGGAAGATTCTCCAATTTGCGGAAACATGATAGAGAGTACGGCTATACTTCATTTACCCTACGTTCTCCTGAGCCAATTCAAAACGTGCAGTCATCATCCCAACGAGGATGAGACCCAACGAGGCCCAAATAATTATAGCAGTCTACATGAGACCCAACGAAGTCTACATGAGACCCAACGAGGCCTTATTCGGTTTATGAACGAGAGACTCCTCAACGTGCTGCAGGCGCTGGCATTTTGGGCGCTTTGACCACCGTGTACCCGCCGTCGACGACCAGATTCAGTCCGTTCACGTACTTGGCCTCGTCGGACGCCAGGTAGATCGCCGCCCTGGCGATGTCCTCCGCCTCCAGCACCGAAGACCCGACCATCTCGTGCATGTCCCTCTCCAGGATCCGCCGATGCTCCTCGACGCTCCTATCGGGGAACCACTGCGCCATGGTAGCCATCCCAAGCGGAGTCGGGATGGCGTGCGGGGAGATGGCGTTGACGCGCACTCCAGAGCGCGCCATTTCTCCGGCCACGGCGCGTACGAGGCCGACGACCGCCGCCTTGGAGACGCTGTAGGCCGGGGGTGCCAAGTCACCTAGCACGGCGGCGGTGCTTTCCGTGCAGATGATGCTGCCAGAGCGGCGCGGCACCATGACGCGTGCGGCGTGCTTCACACCGGCCAACACGCCCCGCGCGTTGACGGCCATGACGCGATCGAAGTCTACCAGGTCCATGGCACCCAGGGAGGGCGGCGTCATGTCGCCGCCGATGGCCGCGTTGTTGAACATGACGTCGAGGCGGCCGTGGAGCTGGACGGCGAGGTCGACGGCCGCGGCGACCTGTGCCTCGTCCGTGACGTCGCAGCGGGCATAGCGCGCGGCGTCGGCGCCCAGCTCCTCCGCGACGGCGCGGCCGAGGTCGTCCTGGACGTCGGCGATGATGACCCTCGCCCCGTGCCTGACGAACTCGGCGGCCGTGGCCTTCCCGATACCGCTCGCGCCGCCGGTGATCACCGCTACCTTCCCAGCTAACCTGCGTACAGACCAATCCGACCAGCCAAGGTAAGGTGCAACGCGTCTCCGATGTCCGATGTGCATAATGCAGCAGGCAGCAGCATAAAACGCAAATTAAAGAATGCACGAGAAGAGAAGAGATGGAGAGACGTGAACCGAACCGAGTCGAACCTCTGAGAGTCGGCAGCCGAGGAGGAGGAGAAGCCGCCATTGACGACAAAGCCCGACGAGACTGCTGGTCTGAGAACGCGTTGCAGGACTCTAAACATCCTGCTGCTGCTTCAATTCCTTCCTAGCTCTCGTTGGCCACAGCAATGGTTGTCTTGTGCAGCGAGACTTCCGCGAGTACTGCGTGCACCACATGCTCTCAGCGGTCGTCGGGCAGATGCTTGTGGTAGGCTGGCCGCCACGCCGCCCGGCGGGTGGCCGCAGAACGGATGCTATATCGCCATCACTGCTACAGCTTAAACTGTAGAGGCGGCTAGAGTGAATCGGACGGCTCCTTTGGCGATGAATTCCAAATCCAGATAGCTAACAAATGATCTCACTGTCTAGTCACAGAACAAATTACCATTGCAGTTTATAGACAGGTACAATACTCCTGCAAAAGAGAACATCATACTTTCTTACCAATGATCTTAGAGGTGTGTGCACATCCTATGTTACATATGTAACAAACATTACCAAATCAAAAGACCATGCTGAGACGTGTCAGTACTCAGCACATACCAGGGATCACGCGGCCCATTTAGCAGTTAAGTGACAGAAAATTCCACCTTCAGCGTCAGTATGCAATAAGTGAAGATTACATATGGTCATATCCCAATGAAGCCTCTTTGCAAAATTACATTTGGATTATGTATATTGATTGAGAAGGAAAATAAGTACACATCACTGCTCTTGGTCATTCAAAATATAGGAAATCTCAGAGCACCCAAAACTTCCATGCTCTTGATATGCACACATCACTGCTTCTTCTAGGAACCTCTACTTAAAAGTCTGGCTTTGCATTTCTTCAGTAACCAGTACAGAACAGATAATCAAACATGTACTATCTTAGAATGCTTAACTAGTATATCAGACTTTTGCCAGACTGGAGTGAGCGAGCAGTATACTTTGACAATAATACCAGTGGCAGATAGCTTACCTAGCTGCAATGCACTTCAGCAAAATAACAAACAAAAAGCATATATGGTACAGCACAGTTCACATGAAAAGATAGTCCTCAACACATCTCAGCTTAATTCTGCATGAATCACGCTACTCATTTCAAGCTTAAAAGTAACAAAATCATGTGTATGTGCCACAATAAACGGAACCAAGATCCTCACAAAGCTCATAGAGGAAGACGCCAAAGAAGAAATATGACTTTTGATTCCACTGAGCCACTTTGAAAATACATTCAAAATTCTCTATGATTGAAAACAAAAATTAAAACCAATAAAATAAATTCCTGTGTTATTGTGTACTGCTCTAAAATCTCATGTGTTCATTGTCATTGGTCAGCACCAAAATGCTGGAAGACTCCAATTTGCAGAAACAGGATAGACAGTAGGGCTATACTTCATTTGCCCTGCGTTCTCCCGATCCAATTCAAAACTTTCGAGCAGTCATCAGCCCCAAGGAACACCCTGTTCTCTGAGCGATAGGTTTTCATATCACGACTTTCGAGGATGCAACTTTCCCTTTTCATTTCAAGTGATTCAGGAACCATCCTTGGACCACAGCCATGGTAAGCATCACAGATAAACTGAACAATCACCTCAAATGGTTGCGAAGCATCGACCCACTGGTAGATCTTCTCATTGCGGAACCAGGTAATTTGCCTCCTTGCGAAGTTCCTAGATGTACTCTTAAACTTGGCCAGAAATTGGAGGAACTCCTGCGTGGTGCTTTCACCTCCATTCTGCCTACAGTGCAGCAGGTACTCCATGGCTTGCTTGTAACCAATGGCACGAGTTGCAGAGTTGACATGTGGATGCAAACCGATATCAAGCAGCCATGAGGCTTCTGAAAGTAAGCCGGCTGTGTCAGCCAGCATTTCTTCACACCTCAAATCAATTGATCGGTACAGCTCCAAACGTGGGCATGCAAGGAAAATACAGAAGAAGTCATAATCCATCTCCATGGCTTCACAGCTCCCTCCAGCAGAGACCTCGGTTAGCCCGGTGCCATGTTGTCCACAGAACGTATTGTATGGCAAGGTGAAGGCAGAGGGAGGGGAACCTGATGATCTAATAACCTCAAGGCTGCGACTCAATCTTTTCCAGTTATTCACAGACAAGTCCCGAGCTTTAGGGTCACCAGCCCGGACCACTAGCTCAACTGCTTCCTCCCACTGGCCACTCTCCCGAAAACTGACGAGCTCAGACCACACAGCTGAAGTGATGTCCATGGATGACTGTGGGACATTTGGCTTGCCATACATGTACCACCGCAAGTAGAGCCCAGTCCCTCCTGCAACAACGGGCACTCTGCCTCTGTCAAGAACATCCCGTGTCGCTCTCCGGGCATCCCGAAAGAAAGCTCCAGCCGAGTAATCATCAGACGCATGCAGTATGTCGATCAAGTGGTGTGGCACCATGCCCATCTCTGCCGCGGACGGTTTGGCGGAACCAACGTCAAGGCCGCGGTAGACTTGCACGGAGTCCGCGCTGATGATCTCTCCCCCGAGCCTCCTGGCCACCTCCAATGCAAGCCTGCTCTTCCCAGCACCAGTGGGGCCTGAGATGACAATGACCGTATCCTTCTTCCTTTGATGTTTCGGCGCCAGAGAGGCGGTTGCTGCAGTGGCGATCTTCTTTGAGTAGCGGAAAGATGAGGGCGACTTGTGCTGCGAACACAGGACGGGCCAGCTTGTCCAGACAGCACGCTGCACGGCTCCAAACCGTGGTCTCATTTCACAGCACATGACAGGGAACGAGAATGCCTGCCAAAGACGCAGAGTTAAATTTCAGCCTACAAAATGGTTGATGGTTCGAGGTGAAAACTGCAGCTGTGTACTGGTCCCAGCGCGTTTATACCCTCTGACCAGGACAATTGCTCAGACAGTGGGTAGCAGAGGGCTAGGCATTTCATCAAACACATACAGGGCGCAACTCGAATGGTACCTTCGCAGATTGTGGAGTGGCAGGCCTGTCTGAGCATGCGGAGCGCTGAGCGTCTATGGGGACTGTGGAGCGGAGGCGTGCTTGTAGAGGTGACGACGACGAGCTCCCACACACACGGTGCGAGTCGGCAAGGTTGCTCTGCTCGCATATATAGATAGCAACACGGGCGGCTGGAGGACCAGAATCGAGCTGGTAATTAACCAATTCAGCTGTGTTTTGGCAGCAAGCTGCAACTCTCACCTCCACCTCTCCGTCGGCCGTGAGCCGTCAGGCGAAGCTCCCCCGCCGCCGTCCGCCGGTGACTGCGGCTGTTGCTGCTGGGCGGAGGGGAGGGTCGCAGGTCGCATGAGGATGCGGTGCCTCGGTGGACATCCCACGGAGGCCCATTGTCTCAGATCATCCCACATCCACCAAACTAGCCTGAAGAAGGAAACAGCCCATCAGGCCCACTCCCATGCCCGACGATTGTTGTTGTTGCTCCTGGCTTTTTATTATATAATATAGTGATCTTTGATTTTTTAAAATACCGTAGGCCGTCATGGACTGATGGATTCGAAGAGTTCCATCGCCGCTCCCATCAACTCCACATCATCAGATGAGAGAAATGTTGTCCTCAACTTTTACGTCGCCGTATGGTGCTATTACTTTGTACCGATGAAGGGGACCTCCTGCTACTACTGCTGTTCGAACGATTCTAAGAGTATTGCCACCAGACATTGCAAGAGTGCCGGTCTAGCTGTGCAACATGCAACCCAAAATGCTCACCGCCTACTCAATCGTGATGCAAATTAGACTACACTGTGTGGCAATGGTCTTATCTAGGCTAGATGCCTTACATCGACATGTCATGTTTACGCCTGGCTTTTGGTAGCCTCTGACTATCTGATATGTCGATTGTACTGTATCAATCAATTCTTTCATGGGCCATATCACCCACCAAATCTGGCAAATACGCCAATACCACCTCGAGGGAATTACTTCTCCATCAAATATAATCAACAAGCATTTCGTGGAACAAACACTTAAGCAGATGTGCAATATTGTTCACACACAAAATGACATGAATAGTGCTCTGATCATGGATCAGGCGCTTATTTGGAGTAGCCAAACTGTGGAGCCAATACTAGGGAAATGGAACAGCAACTCCTGATGTGGTCGCTTCAATAATGTTTGCCTCCGAGGTTAACATCTAGCCTTGGAGCCCAATGATTCCTGATGAAAAAATGTAAAGCACAGGTTAAAAAACCACAGTATTGTATTGTCAAAAGTAAATCAAGTGCCATTATATACACAATTCAACAACAGTGGATTAAACCAGGATACAGAAAAGACTGCCATATAACTTACCACAGGCAACACGTCCGCCAGCATTTCCGGTGCTCTTGCTAAGCTCATGCCCACCTGATGAACCAGAGTATTGTTATATGAACACGTTTTATATAGGAAGGATTGCCTTGTACAGCAATCATACATCTATTAGTTAGGAACAATAAGAATATCGAAAAAATCAGCACAAAATTGCTTGCTAAAGACGCTAACAGATAAACACTAGTTGACTCAACAATTTTTTACAAAAAAAAAACGTCCATGGAATAATTGATAACCAGACTCAAATGGTACACATTCAGAAAGTAGTTAAAATGAAGAAAACTCCCCCTGATACAGTAACTCGTCCACCTTTTATATCTGCCGTCATTACATATAAACTAACTGATGGGCAACAGATTTATCCAAAAGCATGTGAAAATAGTTTGCAAAGCAAGAGAAATGCAGAAAAGGCTAGATACGCCCCCCCTTTTTTTTGTTGCGTAACCTCAGATATTACGCAAAGTACAGGCCACAAAACAGAAGCTGTTCTGGAGAAACCATACAGATATAACAAAGATGAAGCCAAGAAATGCATGATCCAAGTGTTTACTGAGAATTACCCTTGCCAAGGTCATCGGGATCAGCATGGACAACAACAGCTCGGCCAATGATCGAGTGTGGCCCAGTGAGAGGGATCTGCCATTCAAATATGTGTTCCATGTCAAATGAACAAGTTCAATTCGAAATGGAAAGGAATGGGACAACATATAGTTACTAGTTAGAGAAGCAAGTATCACTAACCTGGCTGTCAGTAACATTGACATTAACAACACCTGGGAAGCCAACAAGTAAATTATCAGTTGGATTATGCGCTGCAGTCTCAATGCAGAAAATTACTTGGAAAAACAAATAAATCTACTCTTTTCAGCCAACTGTTATAAAGGTTTCTCCAGTACAAATGAACAAAACAGAAGCACAAGGCAGTGAGACAAAAATACCATCTTCTCCTGCTGTCACATTCCCAAGATCACCGGCATGGCGGTTCTCATCTTCCGGTGCGCCATGCTCCTTACCAGCAGGATTGAAGTGTGGCCCTAGAGCACAAAACAATGATTCCCCAGTAAGCATAGCACAATCCACCTGCCCTGATCATACACACGTAACAGGGGAAAAAGAGATGCAGTAGGTACCAGTCGACATGCAGCCATTGGTGGTGTCGCCAAGTGCATGCACATGGAACCCATGGAGCCCGGGCTTGAGGCCAGAGATACTTCCAGTCACGGTGGTCGGACCTAAGCATGAACCAGATACTCTCATTAGCAACCAGCAAATGAATATGCACAGAGGAATGAATGCAACAAAGGGATCCTCTAATCGAAAGTCAAAACATGTGGTGGGAATTACCATCTCCCTCCTGGGAAAAGAAGATGGTGCCCTTGACATCAGGGCCAGCAAGGACAGCGACTGCCTTCACCATTGTCTCTTGTGATCTGCCAACAAAACCCCCAAAGGATTAAAGTTCATCTCAGTAGGCTTAGGCTAAGAGGACATGCCAAGCTATTAGGAAGTGCTGAAGAATTAAAACTCAGCAGCTCCCCAGAGGGATAAAGTTCATCTCAGTACGCTAAGAGGACATGGAGAGCTATTAGGAACTAGGAAGTGCTGAAGAATCAAAGCTCAGCAGCATCTGTAGTCGGTATGTTGTAGCTGAATACTTCACTGCATAAATCATCCACACAGCCTATGTCCATTCAGTTAGTATGCTGCAAGCAACATGGTAATACTAAGGATCAACACGCATGTTACACAATCATACACGATTTATGTGTACGCTGTAAGCAACACTACTGCAGTCTACTCAGAACTCAGCAAACCCAGATCTTCTATGCAACTGATGTACCAACATAAATCTACCAAGCAACTCGAACATACACCGCTCATGAACTGAAGAGCAACAGATCCGGCTAATCCGGCAGAATCGGCAACCACGGAAATCGGGTACCAAAATCAATCAGTCAGAGAGAAGCGATTATATAGAACCCTAACCATGATTCGGGTTTACTGCAGATGAGAGATGCGCACCTACAGACGACACGACGAGAAGCGACTAGAACCCTAGGGTTTCAGTGGTTCGGGAGATTGATCGATACCTCAGGCGACCCCTCGGCGCGAGATGAGATACGTACGAAGATGGGAGAAGAAGCGAGGCCTGCTCCTGTGGAAGACTCGCGAACCGAGGACTGACAGCTCAATTTCGCCAGTCACGCGTTGGACTGGAAGCGCCTTAAATAAAAAAATTTGTCACCGGCGGCTTGCAGGCTACTAGAATAAGATCACCACCGACCCATCCTATACTTTTTTTTATTTAACTAACACCTGCTCCATTTATCCCGTGGTGTATTATTGATTTTACATGAAAATCTTTTAGAAACAAACATTGATGAACCAAATAAGTACACGTATAAACTAAGTCACGAATTATATTTTCATCATAATCATATAATAAATATATTTGAAGACATAATGTTGATGATATTTTTATATACATTTAAGTAAACCTTTTTAAAACTGAATTTGGTTTGTAAATCTAAAATTGGGGAAGAAAACAGTATGATAGTAAAAAACTAGTTTTTCCAAACTGAGAGGTAGTGCCTTTTTTTTTTACGAAATCAGTGGGGAAAAAGCCCCCCACCTATTCTTTTTGCTTATATAGATAAAAAGACAGTAAAAAGGGGGAGTACAGCGCACGAGCTGTGCAAATTTTAGGCTACGCAGAGCCAAAGCAAAAAAGAGAAGACTTAGGCTATAATCTCTAACCACGCTTCTAAAATGCCTGCAAGGCCCCCTTTGGCTTTGATGCAGATCAAGCCAATATCCTCCCTAAGTAAAGCTTTCCAACTATGAAGTGAGCACTGCTTATTTTCAAAGATGAGACCATTTCTGCTTTTCCAAATACACCAGCAGGCAGCAATGAAGATTTCTCTGAAAGAGTGGCAGCCAAATTGAGTTCTTGCTTGAATGAGCATATCAAGAGGAGGCAGATTTCTATCCCAGAAGATGCCAATGTGATTCCAACAACTTAGGGAGAAAGGACAATCAAAGAACAAATGCATCAGAGTTTCTTCGGTGCCCAGATTACAGAGTACACAGTTATAATCATCCAACCTCTTGTTCTTCCTTCTTAACAGATTTCTGGTATTCAATCTATCTTTAATAAGAAGCCAAAAGAAGATTTTTTGTTTACCCAGGTTGCCTCCAGACCAAAACCAAGGAAAAATCGGTGAGACAGCTACAGTACCATGCAGTAGCTTATAGGCCTTCTTAGAAGAATAATTGCCAGAATTCCAGATGTAGGTCCAAGTATCAGGTTCATCAGGATTACCATTTAGGTCTTGCAGAATAGCAGTGAGATCATCAAACTCATCTGCTGCTTCATCTGATAAAGGTAGGTGGAAATTTTCCTGCATGTCTCTCCCAATGAACATTTGAAAAGAGCAGTTCTTCTTCTTGGCAAAAGAATATAGATGAGGCATCAAGTCTCTGAGGCACTGATTGGTCCACTTGTCACTCCAGAATAGGATGGAATTGCCTTGGTTGGGGCTGCAGTTACTAAGACTTCTGAAATCAGGGTGCAGTTTCAGAATATCTTTCCACCAGAAAGATCCAACAGGGCTTCTGGCATGTGGGGGTGTATTAGTGTTTAAGTACAGGGTGTCCCAGGTTAATTTGACCCAAGGTGTGTCTGCATGGTTGAAGAACTTGTCAAGGAACTTGATTAGCAAGGCCTTGTTTTGTGTATGAATATCAATAACACCAAGACCCCCTTCATTCTTTGGCCTGCAAGCTGGTTCCCATGCTGCTAGACAGGTACCTCTTTTTTGAATGTCACCATTGCTCCAAAAACAATGTTTTCTGTACCTGTCAATCTGCTCCACTACAGAGGGTGGTAGCAACAAAGTGCACATGTAGTATGTTGGAAGAGCAGAAAAGACTGAGTTGACCAGGAGGAGTCTTCCATGGTAGGACAACATTCTACTAATACCATTAAGCCTGGATTCAAATTTGGTCAACAGAGGTTTGTAATCATCAACAGAAGGTTTGTACAGTCCAAGTGGCAGCCCAAGATAAGTAAAGGGCATAGTGCCCACATTGCAGCCAAAGGTATTAGCCAAGTGTTGAGTTCTTTCCACAGTAGTGTTGATGGGGACCATGAATGATTTGTGGAAATTTACATGTAGCCCAGAAGAGTCTGAGAAGGATCTGAGCAAGCCCTTGAGGGAGAAAAGTACAATGGGGTAATCACCACCAAAGGTTTCACTGAGTGGGTGTTTAATTATTCCCAGCTGCCAGGCTTTATTGACAATGGATTGGAGAAGATCAGCTGCTAGTGCAAATAGAAGAGGGGATAGGGGATCCCCTTGCCTAACTCCTCTTAGACATTTAAAGCTTCTACCTTGCACACCATTCAGCATTACAGAAGAAGTGCCTGTACTCAGAATCATTGCAATCCACTCAATCCATTTCCTAGGGAAGCCCTTATGTTCAAACATGTCCAGAATTAGTTTGTGTTCCACTTTATCAAAGGCCTTCTCAAAATCCAACTTTTAGGATAACAATATCTTTTTTGGATTTATGACAAATATGCACCGAATTGGAATGCCCAAGCAAGACAATCCTGAATGGTCCTTCCCCTGATGAAGCCATATTGATTTGGATGAATGACTTTGGTAATGACTTCCTGTAATCTGGTGGACAGAAGCTTGGTAATGCATTTGAGGGAATAATTCAGAAGGGAGATTGGCCTGTAGTCATCAACTGTTGCAGGATTTGGCTTCTTTGGAATCAGCACAATGTTGGAGCTATTTAGAGAGCTAATGTCAATCACTGAGCTATGGAAGTCATTGAAGAATCTGATAAAATCATTACCAATAATATGCCAGCACTTTTTTATGAAAAAGCCATTGAAGCCATCTGGACCAGGTGCATGATTGCTTGGCATCTCTTTGAGCATTGCAGAGATTTCTTCGGGGAGAAGGGTAACACTAGATGATCAAGATCAGTCCTTCTATCTAGAAGAGAGGAGAGGTCATAAGATATTCCAGTGAACTCAGATACCCCCAATCTATTTTTAAAAGCATTCCAGATCAGCCCTGCCTTCTGCTCATGATCAGTTATCAAAGTGCCTCCTTCTGCTGTCAGGCTTCCTATGTACTTCTTATTGTGGTTGTGAGTTGCCATAGCTTGAAAGAAAGCAGTGTTCTCCTCCCCAAGGGTGACCCATCTAACAGTGTTTCTTTGCTTCCAGTACTTTCTCTTGCTCTCCAGGAGATTAGCAAGGTGACCCTTGGTCAGGTTTCTGAGAATAAGCTCAAGACTGCAAAGAGGTCTTTGATCTTCAAGGCCATCTAGGAGTAGCAATACCCAGTTGCAGTTGTAGATTAGTTTGTTCAAGTTTGAGATTTTTTGCTCCAGCTTTTCGGACCAGCTCGACTGCTTGAATTTTGCACACAAGGTTCTGGCTGCATTGGCAAAGTAGGGACTGCTATTCCAATGAAGATCAACAATAGACAGAAATCAGGTTGATCCACCCAAAGAATTTTCAAATCAAGCCGTTTTTGAGGCGGGCACTTTACTCGCCTATGTTTATGACAAAAGGAATATGATCGAAATGGGTTTTGACAAGGATTGGACAGAAGTTGATGGGTAATGTAGGCCCCAATCTGAAGAGACTAGCACCTAATCCGCTTTAACAAACAGGGGTTGTCTTGCATATTGCTCCAGGTGAACCTTCGCCGAGAGAATGGGATATCAATAACATCAAGGTCACCGATGGCATTGTTGAAGAGCTGCATTTCGAAAAGTCTCCACCCGGCCTCCGTACGTCATCGGTCCACGATAAAGGTTGAAATCTCCAACCAAATCCAATTCTCAAAATCATCGGTGTCAAGATTGATTAGCCGATGTAATAAAAGCAACCTTGCCATCTCGCATGTGAGGGCCATAGATGTTTGTCGATGGAAGGAGCTATTGTCCAAGAGGCTGGTGAGTTTTACAGTAATTGCATAGTTGTTAATTTGGACAGTGGTGCCCTGAAAGAGGCTGCCATTCCACACAGTGATAAGTCCACCAGAAGCACCTGCAGAAGGTGAGTATACATAGCAGTCCAGATGTCGGGGGCAGAAATTTTTCAGGTAGTTGTTCTAAAAATTCTCCCTTTCAGTTTCCTGCAGATAGAGTATATTGCAGGCACTTTCAGTGATTTTTTCTCTAAATGCATTCCATTTGGCTTCAGCATTGAGGCCCCTGATATTCCAGCACAGTATTTTATAGTTTCTGTTGTGATTCATTGGGGAACCTTGTAGGAAAAGGGATCGAAGCCACTACTGACCAAGCAGTGGGCAGGGAAAAAACATGGCACGAGGAGGAGGAAAACAAGACCAAGGCCAAGCTTAAACCAGGTAAACAGACAACACATAGATAAGCAAACCAAGTCTCGATGCATTCATAACTTAGGAAAGCAAAGTGGTGTCGAAGCACCAGAGAGAGAAATTTGTTCCAAAGTGGCCACGCAGGGCTAAACAAAAGCTTATTAAACCCGCACGCAGGCAGGGTGAGAGTGCTACGATCAGGATAGACAAACACTGCAACCAGGTGCAGTGTCAGATTACTTCTTCTTGGGACGATTGACATTGACATCTTTCTTCAGGATGGCGTCAGACACGGTCTCAGAGCGCATCTGGAGGAAGCCCGTAGCGATCCCACGCACATCATCTTCATTGAGGTGAGGGGCTGGCTTGAAGCTTGGAGCAGGGATCATTGCCAGGGGAGTGGGGCTGAGGACTTCTTTCTCCTCCCTGGCCTTGGAGGGCGCCTTGAAACCACCCAGCTTGATATACATTAAATTAAAAATATAAAAATTGAATTTGCCTTGCAAATCTAAAATTGGAGGCCAAACTGCGATAGTAAAAAACTAGTTTTGAAGTCAGAGGTCAATGCTCCATTGATTGACTATCAAAATTTACTATGCCCAACATTTAGTAAGAAAGTTGTCAAAATTTAGACAAAAATATATTTGTTAAAGATTTGGCATATCAGTCATGAGATATTGGTAAATTTAGTATTTACCAAACCAAATAATTACCACAATCTTGACTTGCCTTTGGCAACCAAATTTCCTTTTATCATCAACCAATCAGGCCCGTAGAGACTTGCTGTCAAACGGGCCGCCACCGCCGCTTCTTGTTGGCCCATTGTGGAGCGTTCACGGCCTGGTAAGGTATCATTATCATGTACCGCAAAGGATGAAGGAATGAGATCGATGTCGTCGTCGTCACGTCCGACGACTCATTTCAGGCCGATGTCGAGGGCGAGAGCAACGATGAGAACAAATGTGTTGGTGCAGGAATGAATGGGATTCATAATTTCATATACAGAGGTGAAAGATGCAGCAGCTGCTAATTTGCTCGATCCACAAACGATTATAGAACCCTAATTAGGATTTCCTAGTTTATGTGTATCTCAGGCGAAAGGTCTTAATTTGTCAGCTATCCAAGGTAACTCTAATCTTCAGACTGGAAGACAGTACAGCAGCACTAATCTACCAAGGTCCAAGAAGAATCAGTCACAGCAGAGATGGAACTGACAAAAGAATACTTAATTAAACTTAACTACAATTAACGCCATCATACAATTATGCATCCATATGGCTAACAAATATTCAACTATAATTAACTACTACGGTGGTACCGGTAAATACAGGTGCAAAGCACCAGTCAAAACGATGCCATCCGTCCAATATGCACATGACACACCTACAACAAATGCATATTATAAGCTACAAGCTGTTATGCTGTCTCTCTTCACGATTCCATCCCGCAGGGCCGCGCCGGGCCTTGTCAACAGAAGCTCAGAGCGCGACGATGGGGCCCGTAGGCCTGCAGTGCGCAGTGAAGAGCCTCGCGGAGAAGAGGTCCCTGGCCACCTTCTTCAGATCGAACACCGGCGCGCGGGGTGCAGATGAGGAATGCTTGGACGACGACGGTGATCCCCTGGCGATGTGCTCGCGCAGCGTCAGGTTCTCCTGCCTCATCACGTCCATGGACGACGCCAGCTGCCTGATCACCTCCCTCTTCTCCTCGTCCTTGCCGGCCAGCTCCGCCCTGAGCGCCGCCGCGCTCTCCTCGGCCGCCTTCTGCAGCGCCGCGTTCTCCGCCTTGAGCCTCTCGATCTCCTCCCGCATCTGCTGCTCCGCCTCCTCACGCTGCTGCTCTTGCTGTTGCGTTGGCGACGGCTCTATCTTGATCGCAACTGTCGGCTCTGCTGCTTGCTCTGCCTCGTCTTCGTCTTGCTCGGGGTCATCCACTTCTGACTCCGAGTCGTACATAGAGGCCGAGCAGGATGAGCGAGGCGTGGTTTTGCCGTTCGTCGACGATGCCCGGCTGTGCGTGCAGGAAGACAGGCCGAACACCGTGTGCCTCGTGCCGCCGCCGTGCTTCAGCAGGTCGAACTGCTCCGCCAGCGAGCGGTGCGTGCGGTACAGCTCGCCCAGCATCTCCACCAGCACCGGCCGCTTCTTGTAGAACATCTCAGCGCGCTGGGCGAACGAGTCCGCGTCTTGGTCGATCAGCTTCAACATTTGCTTGGTCTTGTCATCCAGCTCTGACATCAAAGGCAAAGGACAAACACAATGACCCCGTCAGTAAGCAAAATGTAATTCTACAACTGAACGCTGAAGCAAGAACAGTTTCATCAGAGCCCGAAAGGCTTGAAGATAGATAGTTACAGGACAGATAACCAGGATATAAATTCCCATGTGGTCATGTGAAATCAAGTGCAAATGAGCAATTGATAGATGTTATAGTTTTGCTATAATGATCCAGATGACATTAAACTAACCAGGTGGATTGTCAAGATTGTTTTGGAGTAATGGTCATTAGAGGAATTTCCAGGTAAAGTCAAAATGAGATTTGCCAGAAGTCACTGAAAACTTCAGGCTTTCATCATGGCATAAATGATAAAACAACAATAAATATTACTAGCGTTTAGAGAAAACAATTCCTACATGACAAGAATACAAGAAAAGCGTGCTGACAAAATAAGTTTTGCATACAGAAAGCTGTTTTACAAAATGAAGACAGTTCTACATGCTAAAAAGCACAGCAGAGCATCCATTATCAGGAAATTCAGGGGAGTGCGGCAAAACCTGAAAGCGTGCTGTTGAGCCATGGAGATGGCTTCGCGCGGTTGTGGCTGTCGAACCACCATGCCTGCGGCAGCTCCTCCTGGTGCACCATCTTGTCTCGTCACTTAAACTTACCTGAAGCGTTCACAGAAACCAACAGTGTTACACAAACGGGAGAGTTCCGATGCCACAAAATATTTGTTCCCCCTATTACGGCAGAATATATTCGTGCTTTCTAGATAGATATCCCTCACAAGTTAGGAAACAAGAACAGTTCATTATCTAAAAAAACGAAACAAGAACAGATGCCGGAAAAGAACTGATCGTGGCCTGAAAATATCAATCTATGAAGTTCAGCTGTTGTACCCTCAGGGGAAAAGGAAACTAGAAAAACAGATCGTTTTCGATGCACCCTATATAAAGTTCATGTCACGGAACAAATCAGACTTGAATTGAAGAAAAAAAAAAGTTCAGTCTACGGATCGTCACTCCAGGAGTAAAGAAGCCTGTACTGCACGAACGAGAAGTAATCAATCGAGTAACTGAAGAACAGAGCAGGCGTACGTCGCCTGAAGAAGCCCTGAACTAGGCAGGGACTGAATCTGTCAGACAGTCGAAATCGCTGGTGTACTGAGTAGCCAAAGAACCCTATAGCAGCAGCAGCAGCAGCAAGAACTCCTCCTATGGTGGCACGACGGGACGATCCCAAACGGCGGGCCGAACCCCGAACAGAGCCAAGAAACCAATCGTCATCGGAGACAGCAATAACAGATTCAACCGACCCGCACAATGACGACGACGCCGCCCAATCCCGGCTCCAAGAAAGCAATCGCCTCACCAATCTCAACTCCTCGGCAGACGACGGCGCCGCCAGATGAGAAGGGACAGAGAGAGAAAAAAAAAACAGAGACGCCCGCCACCGCCGCCAGGCAACCGCAGCGATCGAATCGAGAAGTTCGCGACTAGCGAGAGGGAGGAGACGGGGAAGAAGTGGGAACCGCAAGCACAGCACCTTACTTCTTGGTTGCCGTTGGGCTGCTGCTCCGTGGCGGAGGGAGGTGGCCGTTGGGGCTCCTGCTGCACCTGGCCTCTCCGCGCCTTGCGCTTGCTTTGAGGATGGCGAAGTGGCGGAAGCGGACAAAGCGTCTCTCGCGGATTTTCAAATCCGGACGCTCCACGACGACGGCCAGGCTCGATGGGGATTTGTGGGTTCAGCGAGATCTTGCGGAGGAGCCCTCGCAGAAGGACGGTATTTATGTTGCGAGTCGGAGTGCTCGCGCCGCGGGGACGTGGTGGGATCGGCTTTGGTTTTCTGGGTGTAGTAGGGTGCGGAAAGCGTGTTCAGACTGGGCCATAGGTTTATGGGGTGACTGGCAGGTGGGCCCACATGAAGTCAATCCTAGGCAGTCAGTCCTTCTTGGTAAGCGCTAGGTAAGAGGAGTAATTAATGATTGAGTACTATTTTACTATAAAAAAATAAAAATGATTGAGTACTCTGGTAAAAAAATGGACAGCAGCGCAAATGCTACTATAGTAAGTTGGCTCTGGTAGCGGATTGTAAATCTAATAATGTACTAATAACATTTCTAGATTCATTGGGTTAATAGTAGGGGCTAAAACTATTATTAGTGGATTCACATAAACCAACTCAACTACTACGTAATTACTAGCTAGGAGCTACTCGCCTTATTCGCTGTATCGTTTCTGGCCAATACTATTCTTCTGTGAGAGAAAAACATTGTTGAATGGCTAGCAGTAAGCGCTGAGACGAACAAGTGAACAGGGCGACTAAACTATTAAGTTTTGCTAACAAATTTTGGGCTATAGAGTGTTTATTTGGATCCATTAGTTGCTACTAGTTAGCTAGATAATGGGTCACAACTAATATTAGCTGTAATTAGCTAATTTGATCTTACAAGTGAAATTGTTATTAGTTGTGTACCTAGCTAACAATTAGCTAAACTATTAGCGTGACATATTTTGACTCAATGAACTCATTAGTAACAGCTAATTATCATCTCCTTGGATGCAAATAAGGTCAAGTAAATACCAACCATCTATTAGTAATATTGTAATAGGTGGTTCCAATTAACCTCTATAAATAATTAGAGCTAACTATTAGCAGTAGTAGTAGTAGTAGATCCATAATCAGAATGCAACTACCAATTTTATTTTATTTTTTAGGAAATTTTAGTTACACACAGCAAAGTATGTATGGTAATATAATAATAAGGCCTTGTTTAGTTCGGCCGATTCGGGGGTGGCCGAATTGTCTGCCACCCCCGAACACTGTAGCATTTTGTTGTTTAGTGGTAAAAATTGCTCAAATCTTGATTAATTAGTTTGAAAATGTTAGTCAGAAAAGACAATAAAAAACTGTGTAATTAGTTTTTGATTTCATCTACATTTAGTACTCCATGCATATGCCAACATTTTGATGTGATAGGGAATCTTTTTTTTTTTTTTTGCATAGTGGAATTTGAGGGTGAATTTTGGTATCTTATTACAAGGCCTAAGCTTTAAAGATGTGCCAAAATTTAGAGCAAAAACGTACTGTCCAGTTCAGCCTGAAGAAAATGGAGCGTTTGCGCATGGATTGGCGTTGCTGTCATTGGCGGGGCCGGACACGACTCAAACTCAGCTCGGAGCGCGCTGCCACTGCCAGGGCCCAAGCAGCTGGTCGCTTTCTGAAAGCGCGCGGTGGCGGACCCTGCCTGTTTAGTTTACGCACGGCACGGGCGCGGCTTTTTTAGACTAGCCGTTGCAGACTCTCACGTAACGCAATGCTGCCATCCTCCAGTCCAACTGGTGATAAAATGTTGCTAAACAAACTAAGTAAAATATTGCCCTCTCCAGAATGTTAGACAATGTAAATATAGCCAAGGGTTGAGCTTAGTCCTCGTATGCATTGCGATAGCATGCACACACTTGTGGTCTGTGTCCTTGTAACTTGGGTGTATATATATATGTATATATATATATATATATATATATATATATATATATATATATATATATATATATATATATATATATATATATATATATATATATATATATATATATATATATATATATATATATATATATATATATATATATATATATATATATATAAACATCAACAGATTAATACAAGTTCAATCACTTTCATGGTATCGGAACGGATTCTTCGGACTTGCAAGGCACTCTTTCACTTGGTCTGACTATGCGCTGCTCATCACCTGCAGAGCTCTTTGTCTACACGGATGCTGACTGGGCTGGATGCCCGGATACTCGTCACTCCACCTCTGGCTATGCAGTGTTCCTGGGTGATAATCTGGTGTCGTGGTCTTCCAAGCGTCAACACACAGTCTCGCGATCCATCTTGGCCGAGGCCGAGTGCCGTCTTGTGGCAAATGGCGTTCTTTGCCACCCGGCACCGGCAAACAGCTTGAGCTTCACGCCCTCCTCGCCGAGCCACTTTAGTCTATTGTGATAATGTCGGTGCAAGATATCTCTCCAAAGAACCCGGTGCGGCAAAGATCGAACGAAGCATGTTGAGATCGATCTCCACTTTGTTCGAGAGAAAGTCGCACTTGGTCATGTCCGGGTCCATCATGTTCCCACAACATCACAGTACGCCGACGTCTTCGCCAAGGGTCTTCCTACCTCGTTGTTTCAGGAGTTCCGGTCCAGTCTGACCGTTAGTAGTGCTCCCGATTAGACTGTGGGGGAGTGTTAGACAATGTAAATATAGCCAAGGGTTGAGCTTAGTCCTCGTATGCATTGTGATAGCATGCACACGCTTGTGTGGTCTGTGTCCTTGTAACTTGGGTATATATATGTAAACACATCAACAGATTAATACAAGTTCAATCACTTTCACAGGAAAAAAAATACAACTGTAGGTTTTTTATCAAGTTATTCTTTTGATTTTTCGTTGGATTATAGAACGAAGTTTTAATATTTTCGTCTCCAAATAGATTTACTATAAATGTATTCTATATGATTTATGCAAAGATATTTCGGCATTAGAGATGTTAGTACTTTTTACAGGGTTGATTAATCTAAAATTGCTTAACTACTCGAGAAAGCAAGAGTTTCTTTATTTTTATCACGCAGGGAGTAATATGCGAGGGTCATGAAATAAAATAAATACATTGTCAAACGATGCAGATTGCCGAACCCAAGGTACAGTAGATGACAGCTCGGCCGAGCACGCTAACCTAAACCCGTCCTGTGCGTGCGTCGCTGGAGCCGCCGGGGCCCAGCAGGCAGCGAGACGGCCGCAACTCCGACGCGCGCGCTGGAGTGGTCGGTCGGGTCGGTCTCAGTGGAGTGGTCTGGCCGTGTGGCCCAGCAGGCGGCAGCACCCAGCCCAAGCCGACAGCTCCTCCTCCTCCTGTCCAGTCCAGAATTCCAGGCCACGTGCTCCGTCCTAAGATTAGATTTCCCTCCCTTTTCGGCCTTTCGTCGCCTTGTTGCTTTGCTTGGAGCGCGCCACTTTTAATTTATTTAATTAATTAATGGTTTTTATTTTTCTTCATCAAAATCTTCTACATACGAAAGTTGCAACATTCTCTGGCCAGCCAGCGTGCCACGTCGCCTCCTTTTCTCGGCCGTCCGATCGGTCGAGTGGACGGCTGAGATCGGGTGTCTAACGGCCATTTTGCAGAAAGGCCCTCGACCTTTAGCAAAAATACTCTTCAGTCCTGCCTCGCTCACCCCACACGGCGATGTACCAGGCCACTGCTCCGGAGCCGGTGGCGCACCGGACGGCTACCGTAGCGGGCAGGATGAAGGCGAAGAGCTCCAGCCCGCCGCCACTCCCTCTTCCTTTGTCCTCCGCCCGGACCCGACGATGCCGCCTCATCGCCGCCGCCGCTAGCTAGACGGCCTCGCCGGCGCTGCGCCTAGCCAAGCGAACAGGGGCGGTCGCCCGTGACACGGATCCGGCTTGGTTGGCCCGGTCCTCGCGCGCCCCACCCTCCGCCTGAGAGCAGAGCCGCTGCCGAGTTCGAAGCAGAAAAAGAGAAGGAGAGGGCGCCCGAGCGGATGTCGCGCGCCCGACGCCTGCTCCATGCTCGCGCGAAGAAGATGGACTCCATGGTCGCGCGAAGAGGACGGAGCAGGCCGCCATGGCTGGAGCCTCTGCTGGAGGGCGCCATGTCCCGCGCCCGCGCAGACCACCGCCCAGACACGCGAAGCTGGCCTTGCAGACCACCCCCCGACCGTCTTGCGCGGGCCCGGAAGCCCGCCGCCTCGACCACCGGCGCCGCCCCTGAAGGCCGACCACCGGCGCCGCTGACTCGTCGCGCGGGTGCGCATGGCCCCGCAAGCCGAAACGTCGACGGCTCCCGCTGCCGCCAGGCACGGGCGCGTAGGCCCCTGGCCTGCCGCCGTCGCTGCTGCCCAAGGCACGTGCGCGAGCCCCGACCCTGAAGGCCACGGGCATGCCCGCCGCCGCTGCTGGAACGCGGGAGCCGGACCCGTCCCACCGGCCGCCTGCCACAGCTGCCGTTCGCTTCTCTCCCTCTCCTGGATATTTCCTGAAGAAACGAGCTGGGAGAAAGGAGAGCTAAGGATGGAGAACGGGTGTGGCACGGCAGAGAAGCACGCTGTGCTGCCGATAGACATGTGCTCTGTCCTCTCTGCCTGTGCCTTTAATGAGTGCATGTGCCGCTGCAGTGATGTCCATGTGAGTGACAGGAAAAAGAAAAAAAAAATGGGAGGGCGTACACTCGGTCAAAGCAGGATGGCCTGAAGCCACTGCCACCTACTACTATGAACGAGTGTCTTTGTACAGGGGCATCCCTGAGGCCGTGCAAGCCATGCGCTGGACCAGATTATCCTCCTTTTTTTGGCCTTCTATTATTTCCTACTATATGCTAATTTAGAATGATTTAGAATAATCTTTTTTATTAATAAACGAAACTTCAATGATCTCTACACGCTAAAATATTAATCCCAAAATTATAAAATTAGGTTTGTGGATACTTTGTAATGTGGACAACCTCTAAAAAACAGTTTAGTTTCAAATGTTTCAAAAAATATTACTCCATGCTCAATTAATAAATTAATAAAAAAAAGTTCCAATCGATCTTTACAGGAGTTGAAATATATAAACAACAGAATGAAAAATCCGCGGTTAACATATACAATCATCCACAAATGATAATTTTCAAATAACACTAACAAATACAATAATACATTAAAGAAAAAACAATTTAGCAACGATTATTTCAACTCATGTGTCTAACTACAAAGTAAAAAAAATAAACAATACTCATGCACCGCAAACAGATGAACTGGCCAATCTTCGAAGTGGGCGCGGCAAAGCCGCGCGTATTTCTAGTCAAGATGAAACACGCTTGGACTCGACGAGACGGCGGCGGCCCCATCGTGACGGTCGACGGAGCTTGTCTGCACTGGCCGGTGGCCGGTGCTTGTCTTGGACCCTCTCCATCCCTCTCTATCTCTCCGCCCGTTTTTTCTCCGTAACGTACTACACACGTACGCCAGAGGGTTCAAAATCAAGGTGACAGATATTGTATCGGTCCACCGTCACAATTTTTTTGTCCTCGAAGTGACCGATCGATCGATAACGCCCGATTCTTCCACGACCTGTATGTAGCTTTGCTTTATGTCACGACCTATGTGTAGTGTATCTAGCTCGCAGCAGGCTATACGCGCATGCTTCTTCTCAGTGGTCTTTTTGGAACTCGGCCGAAGGAATTGGTCATCTCCATCTCATTAACCTCATAAATGTAGCATTAGTGACGACGTAATCTCCCAACGTTGTTTAATCATAGCTCGAAGAGTCGCATTGTATATTCATGCTTCCCTCTCTGTCTAATGAAAGGACAGAGAAGACAAAAAAACTAAGCAAGAGCCGAAGAAACCAAACAGGAAAAAAACGAATAAAATTAGTTTTTGGCAATTCTGGTTTCATCCAACCAGTCAGGCCCAACTAATGAGGCCCACGACGCATTTTGCTCTGCTGGCCTTGGGAGCCCAAAGACGGACCCAACAAAACCAATCAAGCAAATTCATAATCCCTCTCAAAAAAATATATTCATAATCATTTTTTCTCAAAAACAAATCATAATCATAATTTGTATATGCATTTGATGCAGCTAACCTTCTAACAAAATTTCATTCCCAAAACCAAAATGCGTAACTTTGTCTGCTGGTCTATCTCATAACGTCCAACTATGCAGAACTAAAAGAAGAAGTTCTGCAGAAACTTTAATAATCTTCACTCTTCTCCTCACTCCAGGATGATCCACAGATTGTCATTTTCCACTTTAAGCCTGACGTTATCAGGCAAGATAAATAAGAATTCTTAACATTACCACTAGTACTACTTATGCGATGCCTTATTTGAAAAAAAAAACGTTTTGGGGGGGACAAAGTATGCTGTACAATTCCATCATAAAATTTATAAACCAAAATATCAGGCACATTGCCAACATAATCTGGATCATCACTGTCATCTACAAAATGGGTACTGCCATTAGCTTAACAATGTAAGAACAAATCTTAAGTAACAACAAAATAAAAGATTATTATAGACAAATTAAATTAAGCCCAACTACAAGTATATATGCAATCACACCCCACTGACTATTCGGGTGGGGTGAGAAAGCCCAAGAGAAGTGCAGAACTTCAGAGGTCAAAGCACACACCAGGATGACACGAGAGTTTCGGCAAGCTATTCGCCAAGACTCTTGCGTTGCGCCTGCAGCCACATATGCCGGACCTAGTCAAAATCAACCAGTCGGCTTTTATCCGGGGGCGCCGCATACATGAGAACTTCAGAACAGTACAACTCACGTGCCGTTGGCTGCACGGTCGGCGCGTGCCGATGATGTTGCTCAAGGTCGACCTGGCAAAGGCTTTTGACACCGTCTGCTGGCCGTTTCTCCTGGAGGTTTTGGAGCACGCTGGCTTTCCTCGCCGCTGGAGGGACTGGATCTCGTTCTTGCTTTCCACGGCAACCACCAAGGTCATGATCAACGGGCGCCCGGGTCGGAGGATCTATCACGCGCGCGGACTGCGGCAGGGTGACCCGCTATCACCCTCTTCATACTGATCATGGAGGTCCTCAATGCGCTCATTTCTGAGGCGGACAACCGCGGCCAGCTGCACCCGCTGCCGGGCAACAACATCAAGTTCAGGACCTCCATCTACGCCGATGACCTTGTCGTCTTCCTCGCCCCCAGGGCCCTTGACTTCACCTGCCTCAGGCGCATCCTCACCTTGTTTGCCGGCGCGTCGGGGCTCGCTACCAACATCGACAAGTGCTCCATCACCCCGATCAGGTGCACTTCGGAGGATGTGGCTGCGGTACTTCATGTCTTTCCTTGCCGCGTCCAGGAGTTCCCGATCCGCTATCTTGGGGCGCCGCTCTCTGTCACCAGGCTGAGCCGTGCGCACGAGCAGGCGCTCGTCGACTCCGTGGCGGCCAGGATACCGGCGTGGAAGGGCGACCTCCTGACTCCGGCAGGTCGGAAGACGCTTGCTCAGACCACCCTATCTGCGATTCCGGTGCATGTGTCCATCTGTTGTGCCCTGTCTCCTTGGGCCATCCGGGAGATCGACAGCAGGCGGCGCGCGTTCGTCTGGGCGGGTACGACACCGTCTCCGGGGGACGCTGCAGGGTGGCCTGGACGGTCGCCTGCTCCCCCCGGGACTTGGGCGGCCTCGGTCTACCCGACCTGCGGGTACGGGCTTCGCCTTGCGCCTGCGCTGGGAATGGCAGAGGCGCACTGACGGCGAGGCACCTTGGGCTCTCCTGCCGGCCAAGACGGAGAAGCTCGTTGCGGCTATGTTCAACGCTTCAGTTAGGGTGGCGGTTGGGGACGGTGCCAGGACGCTGTTCTGGACGGACTCTTGGCTACCGGACGGCCCAATCGAGCGCACCACACCTCACCTCTTCGCTCTTGTTGGCGCCAGGCGGCGCAAGCGTACTGTGAGGGACGCCCTGACCGCAGACCAGTGGACTTATGACGTCGTGGGGGCTAGAACGCCGGCAGTCATGCTCGAGACGATGCAGCTTGCGGATAAGTTGGCGCTCGCGCACCTCACCCCGGGTGTCGACGACAGGTTCATCTGGAGGTGGACTGCGAGCGGAGAGTACTCCAGCTCCACGGCCTACCGCGCCTTCTTTGTCGGAGGAGTACAACTCCATGGGGCCAAGGAGCTGTGGAAGGTTAGGGCGCCGCCGAAGGTCAAGTTCTTCTTCGGGTTAGCGCTTCATGGGAGGCTCTGGACTGCTGCACGGCGGGCAAAGCACGGCCTCCAAGCTGGGGCCTTTTGTGCTCTCTGTGATCAGCAGGACAAGACTCACGACCACCTGCTCTTGGCATGCGTCTACACCAGAGAGGTTTGGTACCTACTTCTACGTGCGGCAGGGTTACAGCACCTTGCCCCCAGTCCTGAGGACGCTCTGGTGGATTGGTGGCTGCGCACCACGCCACGGGTCCCAGAGGCCGCCCGGAAGGGATTTGATTCGGCTGTTCTACTTATCTCCTGGGAGGTCTGGAAGGAACGCAACCGGAGGACGTTCGATGCCTTGGCCACCTCACCCTCGACTATGGTGGGACGCATCCGCGACGAGCTTGAATACTGGATCGCGGTGGGCTACCGCGGCCTCTCCGCGCGTTGCGCTTGTTCCGTAGCGGTCGCTTGCACTACTACTCCTTTAGCAGATCGGTTTGTTAGTTAGTACGACCTTTCAGCGCTACCGTTTAATCCGGTGCCTTTTGTAAGTGTGTGTGCTCCAGGTGGCGGCGACTTCTCGCTCTCCATCGCCTGGGGTTTTGTAACAAACTCCCCTTTCCCTTAAAGCAGTACGTGCTAATTGCATGCTTTCGGAAAAAAAACACGAGAGTTTCGATCGGACAGCATATGCTGGCAAACGAACACACGAGAAAATCAAATCGCCGGCGGGGTCGACCCTCTAGCCTCGCTGCCGACGCCGGCGAAGGTTCCGCTTGCCCCGCTAGGTGCCTAGGTCAGTTCGTGCGTCGTCGCTGTGTGTGGAGGCTTGTTCGTGCGTCGGCGGCGCGCGCATCACCATCATCGTCGCCTCGTCGACGGTCGGCCACACAACACCCAGCACCGTCGCACGAACAGAACGCGAACACCAGTTTGGTTCCGTGTCTCTGGCTCTCTGCCCTGCTGCCTGCCACCGTCCACCGATCGATCATCCAGGTCCCGGCGTGTGAGTTGTGACTAGCCGATCGAGACGCGGGTGAGACGTGCCTTGTCGCTCGTCGCACCGCGGGCCACCATCGGCGGCTTGCCGTATCTGTATCCACCTGTGCCTGTGCGTCGTCAGTAGTGCTTGCGGCCACAGCAGCGCGCAGAGTGGCCACGCGCGGAGACAGAAAAGCTAGCCAAGGTAAAAAGGTGGCCGGTCTGCCCTGCATATGCCGCGCAGATGAGGGGCGGGGGATCTCACCAGTTCAGGCTGGCCGGTCGGCCGGCGATCCTCTATCAGTCTAGGAGTATCTGCGTGGCATTTCATTTCCGGGCAGGCGGCACGGCCATCATTCTGTCTGTCTCTGGTGTGGACTCTGGAGCTCGCGGCCGGTACGGTGGCGGACACGGACCGGCGGTAGAGCCACCACTCGAGCTGTCGCCCCATTACAGTACTACAGTACAGTACACGGCTGCTGTTGCCGGTGTAGGATCGAGCGATTTGTCATCAGTAGTCTTCGTCAGTGTATCCAAAAGACAGAGCAGCCACTCTATCAAGCGAGGATTATTCAGCGTGCATGCAGTGTTTAATTTACCCGAGAAATGCCCACACAGCTTTCTACCAGTGTTGTGCGCAAATGGGTTGCCGCCGGCCGGTTTTGCCTGCTTGCGTGCTTCCAAGGTCACTCACATGACTGGCCGTTTTGACGTTGAGACTTTGAGAGACGATGACACCGTTAGGAAAGAGACACGAGTACACACTGCCTTCTTGGCTTTTCAGCCATCCTTGTTCCATCCACCGGTTTCCAGAGAACCACGGCTTTGCGCTAAAACCATGTCTGCATGCATTTTCTCGGCAATTCTAGTTAGAGCCGCCCTGCTAACACTTAATTAGCTGCTACAAATTACCTCAAGTGGAACCAAACGGATCCAACTAGAAGTTTAGCTCAGTAGCTCACTATCTCAACCTACGAGTAGCTAATAGAGAACGAAATAGACATTTGCTCTCTTCCATATACCGCTATCCACGTGTCTAACCAATAACAAAAAGAAAAAAGAGACAGATCGAACCACCAATTCTCCCATCTTTTAAGCTAGTCTGCTAATGCATTCGTGGAACACCTAACTAGCTAGTAGCTACTACGCGTCCTCGCTTGTATTGGCGAGTTAGATATAGGATAAAAAAAACAACTAAGTTATGTTAACCCCTTTTAATTCATAAGAGAATCAAATATATATAAACATTAGACTAATTTTTAAGGGTATGCATCCGAGTGACGATGATATTAAGTGCGTATGAATTTGAAAAATCAGCTGTATATACGTACTGCAAGGCATGTTCAGCAGCTGAAATATGCCCTGCATATCGTGCGTCCACGGTCCACCAGTCGGATGTCGCCTTTTTTTTTTAACTTCTCGTCTAAGTACAGTTGTAGTATCTGGTACACACACACCACCATACACACGAACACCTCACACACCCACTGTAAACTAACAAACCTACAACTATACTTAGACAACGAACGCAGCTACGCAACTGAGAGATACTCGAAGATCAACCGACTTCGAGCTATGGCGGGCATGTCACTTAACCATTGTGGCACATCTGCACGAGAGGCAACGAAAACAAGACAGGTGCCTACTGCCTTCGCCAATCGTAGCCACACGTTCCGTGCCGGTACGTACGGTACTGCAGAACATATCCAAAAACAGGGACGATGCCACGTACACTTTACCTAGTGCACAGGCACCAGGGTAAAAAAAAATTCCCTTTAATAGTCTTATTTTTTACCATGTATTTTCAATATAGTTGTACAAATTACTGAAGCAGTGCACCAGGGTTGATTTGCGAGTAGCTTCGCCACTGTCCAAAACCATATGCCACGTACACTGCTACCTTGCCACGCGCTTAGCGGATTTACGTCTTGACTACCCGCTTAGCGGATTTCTAGAGTATGTCTAGTTCTTGTAAGTTTGAGCTTGCTTAAACATTCACTTGTGAATATGAATAAGGCTGGGATGTTTTATCTCTTATTTTTTTTAAAAAAATCAATGTACTTAAATATACGTTATGTCTCGATACATAGTAAATTTAATGGATCTAGAAGACAAGAAAAAATATAATAATTTAGAATAGAGCAAGTACACAATAATGTTACTAGTAAGCTAGTACACTACTGTATATATATGTGTCATGTGTGTGCCAAACCTCCCAACTTATGTTTATGTTTCCCTCAAAAATAAACTTATGTTTATGTAATTATAACCAGGTATCGAGAGAGGGCCGTTGTCACTATGAAATGGTCAAACGTGAAAGCGAAGTGCAAGTTAGGGTACGGGTCAGTCGGTGTTCCACTGTCATATGTAAACCTCTACCAAATGTTTAAAATACAACTAAATTCTGGTGGGGAGTTGACGAGTAAATCACTTCTCCATTTATGCTATGAGCTCATTGGGAGCTGAAGAAACCTGTTGTCCACCGCTTCTTGTTGATTCCCTGTTACAATCACTTTGGAATTGAACCTCGCTCCCACACAAGGATCTCTCTTTTGGAAAAATCTCTAGAAGTGAAGCTTAATATGATCAGGAATGAGAGCTCTATCCGGGCTTATGTACTAGAATCATTTAAGTTTGAGGAAGCCTCGTTGTAGACACCACTCATCCAAAAGCCATGGTTGCGCTGCTCTAGGACACCGATCTTCATCCACCCGCTACGGCGTAATGGTCACATCGTTGCCAGGCCGTAGATGGTGGACGCCACCAGGCAGGCCCAGATCATGTTGTTGAGGAAGCTGGGCATTGCCATCAAGGAGGATGTTGTTGACTTGTCGAAAGCAAGTTTCATGTTGTCTTCCATAATATGTCAACAACCAAAGCAACAGAAATTGGTGATTCTTTTGAACATGAAATTCGACCTAGTAGCCATGGATCTTGACTTGACTGGGTTTGACGCTGACGAGGTGGTCAGCTAGGGATCCTTTTGACTGGGTTAGCTCCGGTGCTCTAGTTCCTTACATCGCAAATTGTTCTTTATGTAACTGTTACCGTTCCATTGATTGATGTAACAAACTATTTTCTGCTTAAGGAAAACGTTAACGCGCCTAGTGCTAGGCATGATCGGAAAAAAGAAGAAGCCATGCATTGGGTCATGATAAGAAGAGAGACGAAGCCGAGTCCTACTTTCGAAGAGAGGTTATGGACAAGTATACACTTGTACATCAATTTTCCGGATTGAACCATGTGCGATGCAAGGAGCTTGCTGCATGCTCCGATGCATCCGCGCGCGCGCGTTCATTCGTTCTCGTCCCGGTCAGGCTCGGCTGCATGTGAGAATTGCGATGAGAGAGACGGCGGTCGTCGTCGCAGACAAAGACAGAGACACGGACAGGTCGGCAGCAGCGCCGCGCCCCGTCAGCCGCACGTTCCGTCCCGTCCGGCCGCTGATCATTCCTCCTCGCCGTCGCCGATGCTGTGATGTGATCCGATCTGATCCGTCGTCCGTCCGTCCCCGCTGGCGGCTGGACGCCGACGCGTGCCTGCCGGGCGCCGGCAGCCACTCGCTGCCGCAGACCCACAGGCACAGCCCAGAGAGGAGGAGTCGGAGTTGGCCACGCGCGCGCGCGGTACGGACAGTGCATTCCCATCCGCAGTCCTTCTGATCCGGAGCGCTGCCGCTGACGCTGCCATGGGTCATGTGTGTGATGGCTTTGTTTGTTCCGCGCGTAGAGTGGTACGTGGTCACTGTTTACCGCCGGGCTGGGGCTGGCCGCGGCAGCTGGCCCCAAGTCGCCATTGGGGCTCCGATCCCATCCAAGGAATGCGATGCGAACAGCCAACACAGAGCCAACGGATGATAAGCGGCCGGTGTCGTGCTCGGCGTCCATCTCTGGCTACTACTACTTCCCAAAAATCCCATTCAAAGGCTTCAATCCGTTCGTTGCCTGCGCGCGCTCGGCAGGCGGTGATAAGTTGATAAGACTACCCGCACTCATCGACCTCTAAAATCCAACCTCTAACGGAATATTCCGTCCTGGTCAGCGAGATTCTCTCCTCTATACCATTTTCTCCCGCACTCATCACATACTTAATACCCTCCTCTATCCACTGTGGGTCCCACCTATCAAGATTTTTCTTTTTTCTCTTTTTTTTCTTCTTCCTTTTCTTTTTCCCCTCTCTTATCCATTCCAGAGCACGGGGCCGGTACTACTCGGGGCCGGGAAGGCCGCGAGCGGTGCAGGCGCGCCGGCGGCGGGGCTCGCCCGCGCGGGGCGGCCGCGAGCTCGGGGCCGGGGTTGGCCATGGATGGAGGTGGAGGCCCCCTCCCCCGGCGTGCGCACCGGCCATGGAGGTGGAGGCCGCTCCCAACCCGGCGGGCGCGGCGGCCATGGCCATGGCGGAGGAGCGGGTCCGGCGCGGCCCCGGCTAGCCCTCCACGCGGGCCTCCTCCTCGCACACCGCCGGCCGCCCGTGACCTCGACGCCGGCCGCCGTCCGTGCTCCGCGCGTGCGCGCGCCCAACCTCGACGAGCTCCGTGATCCCGAGTGGACGAGCGCGCAGCTCCTCGACGGCTGGCGGCGGCCCTCTCCCTCTTGCTCGCGGATCTGGCGGCGGGGAGCTCGCCCGCGCGGCCATGGCGGCGGAGGTCGCCCGCTCGGCCATGGCAGCGCGCGGCCCCGCGGAGGACCATGGCGCACCGGCTGCCGCGCGAGCTCCCTCTCCGACTCCCTTCTCCTCCGCGAGCTCGGCGCGACGGCGCGGCGGGACCTCCTCCTCCTTTCTCCTCCGCGAGCTCGGCGCGACGGCGCGGCGGCCCGTCCTCCCCCCGGCCCCTTCTCTCCTCCCTGCCTTGCTCTCTCTCCTCGCCAGCGGGGCCCGCGCGTCCTTTTGCGGAAGCTCCGTACGAACCCCAAACAAGCCGGATGCCCGGCCGAACGCAAGCGTTGCGTAATGTTTACCGGCCCCCGCTGCAGCGCTTGCGGAAACGCAAAGCGTTTTGCGTGGGCCTTGGAGGTCTCCGGTGCAGGTAGTTTAAGCTTCTGTCCCCCTGATGCCTACAGTACTCCTACTGCCTAGTATGCGTCGAACGGCTGGACAAGAATGAACGCCACGCCTCTCTCTCTATCTGCGAATTGTGATGAGCACTCACTCATCAGTCTTCTCTCTCCGCCATCAACCGGCGGCCACACGCCGTCAGCCAGCTGGCAGGGAAGAAAATTCGATGCACTCGAGAGGCCAGCTAGCGTGCGAAGACGACGACGGCGTTCAACTGCCTTGGGTCGTCGTCGGTCTCTGCAGGTGACGACACACTTGGATCTCATCTACCACACCCAGGTCACGAGTCACGACAAGATAAGCCAGGTGTCGTATATGCTTCCACGTCATTCTAGAACATGCAAGCTAGATCTAGGTTCATCGTCATGCCAGCAAGCACCGGCGGTACCTCGTAAGTACATGTACAAATATATATGAACATACTTACAGTAAAATGCTTCGTATACGGATAGAGTACACAGCGTGCATAGACGTAGGAGTTTTAGATCCAGGCCGGCATAGACGTACGTGCCACATGCATGCTGACTCGATCCATCGGTAGAGCACAGCACACCACAGCGATTAAAATCTCTACTACTTTATAAACAAATACATGTGACGACCAGGCTCAAAAAACCTAGTAGTAATTTCAACATGGCCCAGAGAAGAAAAATAGAACGACGAACTTTCTTGTGATTGTTAGATTGCCGTGACAGGTTTTCTTTGGTCCAAGTAATTAAGTCGATCCCCATAATATCTCACCGTTGATTTGATTGGACCGTGGACGTATACTCATCGATCGACATCATAGGTCACGAGCGCGCGCTCAAAGGCGAAAGCCGACACGGAAAAGTAAGTTTTTCGCGCGCGGTCAAAAACGCCCGGAACTGAAATTGAGAGACAGGGAGAGATTTTGGATTTTCCAATGTGGTGGAATATATGCGCATGGAATTTAGCGTGACTAAACACAATGTATGACTTCGACGTTTCCATCCTCGAGAGTACAGTAGAGTTGGAACTAGTGGTTGATCGAGGTGGCATAAATATATACCTATATTTTCATATAATTTAGTCAAACATAAGATAGTCTGATAAGATAGTTTAAAGTTATTATAGGAATTGGTTTATTTTAAGACAGATAGAGCAAATATTATAGCAGACTGCAAGCCGGCTAAATGATGACGTGGAGAATAGAAACAAAGAGAGAGAGGAGAAGCAGGCTGTAAGCTTACAGCTGGCTTGGACACAAGAACCAAGAAACTTTGTGAAAGAGACAAGTGGGTCCCCTATTAATAGTAAAGGCTTAACCACTGTATGGGTAGGCTAAGAGAAGACTACAATAAACCTTACAACTAGCAAGTCGGCTATGTTATAATACTTATTCTAATAATATAATGTACCTGTTCTTATATCCAATAAAGAAAAGGAAAAGATAGGGGGGGGGGGGTAGGTTTACCCCCATTTAGACCCGAGCAAATTGAGCCCGGCCCGAGCCCGACGGGTTTTGGCCCGCCCACGAACCTACGACAGGCCGACACGATCTTGCAGCCCGCCGAATTTTTTTTTTGGCCCGAACCCGGCCCGAAATATTGTTTTTATCAATTTTACACTATAAAATACGCGGGCGGCCCGCCCAAGCCCGAGCCCGGCCCGAAAAATGAAGCCCGATCAGGCCCGTGGGCAGTTCATGGGCAGGATTTCGTCATCCTGAAAGGCCCGAAATTTTTTTCGGCCCCGCCCAAACCCGGCCCGGCCCGCAAAATGCTCAGGTCTACCCCCATTGAGCCCTCAAAAAATATAATTATGGAGCAAATACAGGGCTTCCGAAGGCTATGAATGAGCTGTGTGTGCCCGCTCATGCATGATTCCAAAAAAAATCAGAGGGCCCCAAATTTACATCTCATGGCATAGTATTTACTTTCATCATTTAATTTTTGGAAAAAAAAACAGTTCAGATTATTCTAGCTAGAACCAGCTGGTAGTACGTGACAGTATATATCCTGGTACGCGTTCATACGTATATGTACGTACGTGCTTGTGCTGGGGTACATACGCATGGGCAGTCGTACGTTCTGTCCCAGCTGCGTGTGCCAGTCAACTTATCAGGAGCAAGCAAGCAAGGCTCCCGATTGGATTTCAGATCGATAAGAGAGGAAAACGAATCGGGATTAGTGCAGGAGGAGATCACCAAAAATGATTAAGCCAGCAGAACAAAGGCGTGTCAGGTGCAGCCTTTCGATTCCAGGTACCACGTGCAGGCCACATGTCATGCTCCAGCAACCAGCATGCAGGAGAGCCCTACCAAACAGACCCTCAAAAGAGTTACATATAATGGTCGACAAAATCTTCAAACTACGATTCTTGCACCATTCTCGGCCTTCCTATTGGGCCACGTCACTTCCTTCATTCTCATCCATCAGATCTAAAACTAACGGCATCAGGCACTTGAACGTGTCATCTACTACCGCCGGTTCGATTATGCGTTTCAACGTGGGGTACACAAAACCGGTACCAAAGCCTTCGTAAAGTCTCTGGAAGTCCCGACGACCAGAAACTTGAGCCGATGCACGGCGTGGGTGCACGCGAGGTAGGCTCCAACGCCGCCGCCTCACCGATAGCCGCTCTTCCCATGGCCGGATCGGCAGCGCCCAAGCGTGTGCTCTACTGCTCTATGCTCTGCTCCCATGGAACACACAGACGACACGGCGAATGGCAGACACGAAGATGGCGCGCGGCGGCGGCCCGCAGACCTCCCCAATCTTTCAATCATGGCCAACGGAGATTGATTATACTGCTTCCAAATTCCAGTCGCTGCCACCATGTGCTTCGCCGCCGGTGGCTCCGACGACCTCCGGGTGCCGGACCCGGCCAGGCGCGTGTGAGCTCCTGTGCCGCCTCCCCTGTCCCCGCACGCACGTACACTAAGCACGCCGCCCGGCGCCGAGCCAAGCACGATTGAGCCACGGCCGCCGCGTGCTCTACGTATATACTCTGTTGATTTGTTATATATACTCCCTATGTCACCCTGAGTCACGGCGTTACCCATGTATAAACAAGCTCGAAGCCTACTCCACAGCAGAGACATCTACGGAGTAGCAGATGGTGTCACCAAATAGTCACCATTGCTGATCTGCATCTGGTGCATATCCTTGAGGAAAAGCACAGAGAAATATGGGGAAGGCAGCAGCTGCTGCTACCTTGATTGACCATAGGAGACCGAAATGGAGATAGCTGCTGCTGTTGTAGAGCTACTGATCGTTGGTAGAGGTAAGAAGGTAGAATGATGATGAAAAGAGTTTCCTGCTGCTACCTCCTTGCGCTGGATAGAAGAGCCTGCTGATGGATAAGACTATAAGAGAGAGCCTGCTGATGGATAAGAGAGAGAGAAACTGCTGCTCCGCAGAGCAGCTCTCTCAACCAAACATGATGCTTCATCCTGATTAGACACTCATAATTTGATCCAATCAATTTGATTACTCGGAATTTTTATTTATGAAGTACAGAATAAGCATGTATCTACAATAAATACATACTTATCCTACTTCTTTGGTAAACAATTCCTACAAGGAAAAAAAAAAGAGACACATCAACACCATACACAGGCCATTAGCGGCAAGGCCACGAGCATTTCTAGTATATATAGGAAAGTAGAACTTCCTTGCTCTAAACGTGTTTATGGAGTAGTAGTGACCAAAAGTACCAAACCAACTAACCAAAACGAACTTTCTTGTGATGAGTTCATGTTTGGACACGGGCTCTTCTCTTATCATTATCAACAACTTGATGCAATCCATATCCCACCAACTAACCAAACACGCCTGCTGCTGTGCTACCCCTCCCAACAGCAGACAGCGGGATCAACCAATGCCCACCAGCCACGTGCCCACCCCCGCCAGCACCCCCGTTCTCTTTAAATACCTGCAGCCTGCAGGCAGGCCAACGGAAATCCGAAAGAGCTTCGCGCGAAACCATCCGAGACCTCCAGATTTCCAACCAAGCCGCCATTCCCGCGACGCTTCGTTCCGCCGCCGCCGCCTCCGCTCTGAATCTTCCCTCGCCGAACTTTCCGCGGCTTCCTCGGGATTCTTCTTGCCTGGAGCGGCGGCGCACGAGGGGAAACAAAAGCGTCGATTTTTCCTTTTTCCTTTTTCTCCTCCGGTCGCCCTGTCGAGCTCTGTTCCGTTCAGAATCTCCGGTCGTCGTCTATCTCCGGCGGGTAGGAGCTGTTTTCCTGGGCTGTTTTGGGCGGCCAAAATTAGCCATTCTCCCAAGCTGTGTAAGTTAAGGCCGGGCGGGCTCGGCTCGGCTGAACTTTTCTCCGCGGCCGCTCGCGGGGGGAGCGAGCGAGGGGGATTGGATTCTTGATTCTTGTTCCGGGTCCGGCCGCCCCTCTTGCCTGCCGGACTGCCGGATTGGAGGAGGAGAGAGGCGGGCCGGCGGCATGGCTCTGGGCGTGGTGGCGGAGCTGGTGCGGCTGGGCGTGCTCAGCTCCACCTCCGACCACGCGTCGGTCGTGTCCATCAACCTCTTCGTCGCGCTGCTCTGCGCCTGCATCGTCCTCGGCCACCTCCTCGAGGAGAACCGATGGGTCAACGAGTCCATCACCGCGCTCATCATCGTAAGCACCGCATGCTTTCTTCCCTTGTCCAATCTCCATCGGTGCTGTGCTGTAGCAGCTCCTGATTCTCGAATGCCGACGATGCTCATTATACTCTCTGCTTTTGCATTACAGGGGCTGTGCACCGGCGTGGTGATCCTGCTGACCACCAAGGGGAAAAGCTCCCACATCCTCGTCTTCAGCGAGGACCTCTTCTTCATCTACCTCCTCCCTCCCATCATCTTCAATGCCGGGTAAGCCAAAGGACGACGGCCATTGCTGAATTCGGTTGTCTCTGGAAGCAGTTACTAGTATATTATGATTTTATTAAGGTTTCCTTGCAATCTCTCTCCCTGTGTGTGTCCACAGTAGAGACATGATTGAGTGGAGGCTAGTAGGTTTCGATCTTGTTTTTTTCTTCTGGGCCTAGCTGTCCATCTTCGTACGAATGTCTGGTTCATACTTGCATGTCGTAAGCATTTTTTATTCCACCACTTTCCCCGCTCTGTATTGGTGGGTAAACATGGCTGTTTGTTTTGTCGTCGCTCTGGAATACGTACCTCGACTTGCCAGCTGCAGCTGCTGATTGGAATTCTTGGCCCTTGCTTGATGCTAGTGAGAAGAAAAAAAATAAGTTTTTTTTCCTATTGATACTGAAACCGTGAAACGGTAGAATATCTATCACTGTGCAATAGGATCTCTTGGTTGATACCATTTTGTGGGTCAGTACTCAGTGCTAATCATCCGTCACCATGAGGGACCAGAGGGAGTGGTCCTGTTGCTTAGGAGTCCTTATCCGATCAGTTTATGAAACAACCTAAAGCCATGCTAGTCTGAACCTGCTAGAGGTTGGGGCATTTAAACCTTGCTCTGAAAGTTACTGATGTTGGGGTAGGAGTGAGGCTGAAGCGATGCTGTGAATTGTGTGACTCCTTAAGCAGAAACTAACCGAAGGTCTTTGAGTCCATAGTGCCAACCCCTTATAATTTGATAGTTCTTTTACAGCTTACCTCAGCTTTCCAGTTCTTGCACGTATACTCAATATTCTCACAAATATTTCCTCACCAGGTTCCAGGTAAAGAAGAAACAATTCTTCCGGAATTTCATGACAATCACATTATTTGGCGCTGTTGGGACAATGATATCCTTCTTCACAATCTCTCTCGGTATGTTCTTTCCAAGTATTATCCTTAATTCTCCCACATTGATGATATGCTTTTGCGTAGTGCCGTTCCACTATGCACTTTGGACATCTCTGATGTCTGCCACTCAATACTATATTTCAGGTGCAATAGCGATATTCAGCAGAATGAACATTGGAACGTTGGATGTCGGGGATTTTCTCGGTAAGCCATCATTGCGACTTCCACATGACGCACCCCCTTTAAATAATGGTGTCACCATGTGGAGCCTCATGTCTTTCTGATCTGTCATAATTGCAGCTATTGGAGCTATCTTTTCTGCAACAGATTCTGTCTGCACACTGCAGGTTTGTTGTTGGAACACTCTCATGATCCCTTCATTTTGAAATAGTATCTTTTTCTTAATGGAATCGAAATAGTATCTTGACTCTTGAGAGGAACCTGGTCCTTACATAGTAATATGTTGTTCTTGTCATCATTTTGTCGAAAACAGGTCCTCCATCAGGATGAGACACCCCTTTTGTACAGTCTCGTGTTCGGTGAAGGAGTTGTTAACGATGCCACATCTGTTGTGCTCTTCAACGCACTCCAGAACTTTGATCTTAACCACATCGATGCCGCCGTTGTGCTGAAGTTCTTGGGGAACTTCTTTTATTTATTCATATCAAGCACCTTACTTGGAGTGTTTGTAAGTGAGACACTCTCATTTATATACTGTATAGCTATCTTGATTGGATCAGTCAACAGTCAAAGTTAATGTTTTTTGTACCTTTGGCAGACTGGATTGCTCAGCGCCTACATAATTAAGAAGTTATATATAGGAAGGTGAGTCAAACTAAGAAACGTTTACTAGTCAACAATTTCATACACTTTGAAAACATCAACGATATGTTTCTAATTATTAACTTGGCTGCTTGCTGTGCTGATTTCAGGCATTCCACTGACCGTGAGGTTGCGCTTATGATGCTCATGGCTTACCTCTCATATATGCTGGCCGAGGTGCACCTCTGATCAGATGTGACATGGAAATTCACATTTATTGTCTTATTTTATTGACTTACTTTATTTATATGGTACTTGCAGTTGCTAGATCTGAGTGGTATTCTTACTGTATTCTTCTGTGGTATTGTGATGTCGCATTACACTTGGCATAATGTGACAGAGAGCTCAAGAGTTACAACCAAGTAATTATTCCTTGTTATTTTCACTAGTAATGTTCCTATTTTGTTTAAAAATGAATGCTGACTGAATTTTTTTGACCTTTTCATTCACTTAGGCATGCCTTTGCAACTTTGTCCTTCATTGCTGAGACTTTTCTCTTCCTTTATGTTGGGATGGATGCCCTCGATATTGAGAAGTGGGAATTTGCCAGTGACAGGTTAGATACATGCACATTTCACATATATTTTGATACCTAACTTTAATATATAACGTTCTGTCTTTCTGATTGCAAAGACTGAAATTTGTTTGTTTCCATTTTCAGCCCGGGCAAATCCATTGGCATAAGCTCGATTTTGCTAGGATTGGTTCTGGTCGGGAGAGCTGCATTTGTTTTCCCATTGTCGTTTTTGTCCAACTTGACAAAGAAGTCTCCATTGGAGAAAATAACATTCAGACAACAAGTGAGTAATTGCTGCTTAGTTATACACCTTTCATCCTTTTTTTTTGGTTTATAAAAGGATCATCTAATTTGGCTAACTCAATCCTTCGATAGATTGTAATATGGTGGGCTGGACTGATGAGAGGCGCCGTGTCCATTGCTCTTGCTTACAACAAGGTTTGTGTTCTTTGCCTTGTCCAACTTTGCACCTACTTCCAATAGAACGATCTGCCGGTTTCTTCTCCAAGTTTGACTCTTCCTCTTGCAACTGCAGTTCACAAGATCTGGACACACTCAGCTGCATGGCAATGCGATAATGATCACCAGCACAATCACTGTCGTTCTATTTAGCACTATGGTGAGTCATCTTGTTCCGATATTCCTCTGATGCAATGTGTCAGCTTATCATGTAGCATGCCCGTGCCCTGACGAATCTGCATTCTCACCCAAATAATGGATGCCCACCAGTCACCGTTGAGCTAACCCACAAGGCTTCCAAGTCGATTTTGCACGTCACACTAGTCACATCAGGTGTCATGGGAGTTAAATGTGGAAGTTTGTAGTGGCAAACATGATCTTATCCTTTTTTTTTTTTGCGAAATGGATCTTATCCTTCCTAAATAGATTACTGACAGGAAGATGATGTTATACTCTTAAGAACTCAATTTGGTCCCTCATCCTGTCTGAATAGATCATCCTACTTTTATTGACTATGTTCACACTAGCATGGTTTTCAAAATAGCTGAACAGAACCTTTTAGAATTATGACACCACCAGATCATTTTTTTACCAACTTGTCAATCTGAATGTTTCTGACATTTTGTGATGACTATCAGGTGTTTGGGATGATGACGAAGCCATTGATCCGGCTGCTGCTCCCTGCCTCGAGCAACACGGCCCACTCGGAGCCGTCTTCACCCAAGTCCCTGCACTCTCCTCTCCTGACGAGCATGCAGGGCTCCGACCTCGAGATGGCGCCCGCGCAGATTGTCAGGCCGTCCAGCCTCCGGATGCTCCTCAGCAAGCCGACCCATACGGTGCACTACTACTGGCGCAAGTTCGATGATGCGATGATGCGGCCCATGTTTGGCGGCCGCGGTTTCGTGCCCTACTCCCCCGGGTCGCCCACTGAGCAGAGCGTCCATGCCGGGCGGTCAACACTGCCATGAAATGAAGACAAAGCGTTTTGACACCGAGAGACGAAGACATGGTTTTGGTGAGTGGAGTTTTGGCTGCTAATGGTCAGATGATGATGTTTTTGTTTGTCGACAACTTCTGATGATGCGTTAGCAATTGCGAGGAGGCGTCAATTGGTTATGAAGAAGAGCAACCCTGGTAACTGGGGGTATTGTATTGAGTTGTGTATGACAAGGCTGTAATTTTTTGTAGATAAAAAACACCCATTTGGCCATTTGTATTGTAATCTTATTGTGTGTAAGCTTGCAGACCTGTACAGCTGCTCTTAGGTCTTGTTTGGATGGGCGAAATTCTGGCAAACAGCGGCCCATCTACTTGTATGTGTGTTGTTCTATCTGATCCAAGCATGGCCATTGGGATTTGGGATTGGGAGGTTAGGACGATCTCCATGTAATTTTAGTTTCCTTTTTTTCCCCTCTGATTTTAAAATGGTCTTGGTGTGCAAGATGAGTGTTTTGAAAGCTGGCCTGTGGCGCATTACGGTTGTTCTACACTTAGCGCAACCATGTTTTTTCCCTTAGCCAGAGTTTTTCCACAAGTTTTATTAGATGATAGAAAATAAAAAAAAAAAAAAAGAGTACAAACAGCAAGACCAGCCGACCAACACCCCATCAGTTTACTCTCTTAAGAAGTGTGTTATCAATTTACTCTCTTAAAAAGTTAGTGTTTTTGGCAAGTCGAGATGCTAGTTGATCTGATTTTTGCAAACAAGAATTTTCTATAAGAAATGGGGGGCAGCTTACTCTTGTCATCTACTGATCCTGATAAAGTTTTACATTCATTGACAATTATACAGCTGTATTTCATTTTTTTTTTCCTTCTGTTGTATATATTAACTAAAGAATGTGAGAGTCTACAAGCTTAAGGCCATTTGGGGTGGGATACAAAAGCCCCCCAATTCATTTGTTTGCCAAATAGTCGTGCATACATCCGATGCTTGCATTGTATTCATGCTCATGTATGCATGGTCAAGTGTCACAATAGTGAGCTATATAAGTGTACCTACAACTGAAGGTCCTTTCACCCGTGATTTTATTGACAGTTAGTTGCTTGACTACAACATTATCTAGTAATCACTAGTACTCCAAAGTAGCTTTTGTTACAAAATTTCAGTTACTTGTACTTACATGCAGCAATATTTAAAATAAATAAAGAAATGTTTCAAATGAATTATAACAGGACGTATACAATATACTCAATATTTGGATAGATGATCATATTGAACAGAGCAGGGATCTTCCTAAAGCGCCACAATAACATCACAATGCCCCAATTGTACTGACAACCATGCAATACTTAAGGTCGATAGTATTCATAGTTGTGCCAGCTCACCAAGCTGGATTGAGCTTGGATCATATCTATCAGCCCAATCGATCGTTATGTCAACCACTGGCTGCCTCTCGAAAAAGCATTTAAAGATTCGCAGGCCTACATTGGAGACATGACAATGAGCAGCTGCAGCCCTTCCACAGTATGCAAATGCAAACTTAGGAGAAAGCCTGAGCAGATAGTGAGTTTGGACACCACTTGAGTGTGAGACACAGCTATCACAACGGAGGGCAACAGGTTGATGATGAGAAAGAGTCGCCGATGTCACAACACTACAACTGATGTTCTATTAGGAAGATAAGATGTGGCATGTCCATATGACAATTAATTGGACATATTACATTTGAAAGTGTGTAAGTTTCCTCCAAAGAGATTACCTCTCAAGTCTCAAGCATAAACAAGATTTTTTTTGTTCTAAACTTTTGATGTAACCTCAAGCCTTCAATTAGAAACCATTCTGTAACGCAAGTTACACAACACTAGCAAAATATGGAAGACAATTTTGATTTGACTGACACAAAAAACACACAACCAAACAAACTAAATTCATAGTAAATAATTGCTCACTAACATGGTCACGAAGAAAACATGCTACTCATAAAACTTATAACCAAAAATCAAAATTGTTCAACTTGTGCAACAACATTCTTAATATAACTAGCATCCATAAAGGTACACTACATAAATGTCTCTACAGGCTTGCAATACTAATTAAGAAGGCATACATATAAGAACAATCAGAACAATTCACATGAGTCTACTCGAATTTAACCAAGCTGCTAGCTCATAGATGGAGCACACACTTTCAGTGCTTATTTGAGAGATCCGGTGATTCTGAGAAATAGGGAATGTAACGAGCAAAATCCCATGGGTGTTTGTCATCTTCGAAAGTCGCAATGACACTCACTTCCATACGGTCCATGTCGTATGCTGTCAGCTTACATGAGTCCTGAAGAAATAAAACCACATTACAGTCTTGATGAATGTCAACCACGTGAAACTTTGAGAGGCTTCCTGTTCCTCCAAAGACATCAAAAGAGCTCAAGTCCACAGTGCTTTTCAACACCCATTCCTGTGTATCATAATCCTGAAGAACCCAGATGGATAAGATGGATAGTTCACACTCAACAAACTCTTGAGTCACACAATGTAGCTGCCCTTGGGATTGACCTAAATAACAAACATAGGCAGGCTCGGGCCTCCCATCAGCCATACCCGGCACATCGATCATCCTTGTTGTCTTCCCTTGTACATCTACAACAAGTATGTATTGTAGATCTGTGCGCAATCGACAAACTATCACATGTAAGAAGCCATTAACAAAGACAGAAAGATGGTTGGATGTCTCAATGTCTAGTGTAAACTGATGACGCTAGCCTTCCAACCGTCCTTGCTCTTTTTGTTCATCAATTTGGTTTTGACTCCACGTCCCAGTTTCAGATGAGTAAACGTGTAATGCTGCTATCTCATCGAACTGGATCAAGTGAAAGTGAGAGGACACGTCTGGAGTGAAAGCCAAATAGGCATAGGTTGATGGTTCACCGGACCAGCAAGCGGGCACAGCTGACCATTCCTTTGTGGTCGGGTTGCACACGGTATAGGAAAGGGGAACAGATGGCTCCTGACGGTGCCCGAAAAGGACGAGCCCGTTGCAGGAATGGAAAAAGTCTAAATAACCCCCTGAACTATGGTACCCCGACTAGTTTATGACACAAACTATAAAACCGGGTGTTTGACACATTAAACTTTGCGTTCGGGTCTAATTTACCCCCTGGGCGGTTTAGGTGGGTGGTTTTGGCTGACGTGGCATCTGGCCCCACTTGTCATGCTCTTTTGACTTCAATACGCCTCCCCTCCTTTTCTTTCTGTATCAGTTTCCTTGCGCGCCTCAGCGTCGCGCTCCCGGGGCTTGATGTGGCGTGCTGCTTCTCGCCTCGGCACTTCAACACCGCGCCCTCCCCTCGATACTCCAGCGCAGCAGCAGCGCCGCCGTCGCCGCCCTCGCCGGCTTCCCGTGCCGCCACGGCTGTCCAATCAAGCGCGTCGTCGCGCTCTTACGCCGCATGCAGCCATCGAGCCGTACAGGCAGCAGCTGGAGCGCACCGGATGGGGAGCCTCAAGCGGGCAGGACAGCGGAACGCGTGGCGGCACGCGGGCAGCAGCCGCAGCTCAGCGTCGAGCGTGAATGGAGACAGGCGGACGGTGCCAGCGTCGACGCCATCGTGAAGAGCAGAAGCGAGTCGATCTGGAGGACCGGGACGGGAGCACAGCATCACGACGGAGACGAGGTGCACGAGGGAGTCAGTGGTGATGTGTCCGTGTGCGAGCCACGGGAACATGACCACACTGAGCTGCACGCGCTCTGCCTGCGCCATGGCGGTCGGTGTGGTGTGATGTTTGACGACGAGCATGGCTACGTACCGAACAGAGAGGACATGCCTGGATGCAGAGATGTTCAAGTTGAAGCTACGGCTGCCACTAATTGGAGGATGGTGCAGTGGAGCTCTCGAATTTTGGCCCGTGGCGGTTGCTGCTCTCCACGGAAGGAGCTCGCGGCAAAGGTAGGAGCTATGCCCCGCGACGACACAGGCAGCAGCGGGGCCAGTGCAGCACGAGGAGACACAGACGGCGCTGCCAAAATTTGCGGCGTTGGCGAGGGCGAGGACAAGGACGGCGGCGTGTCGAGCTCGACGGCCGCGCTATCTCCCGCAGCACCGTGGCCGTGAGGTGTATTTCAGCCCAAGGGCCACTTACAGGTGGGCCAGGATGCCACCGTGGCTATGGCTGCCACGCTGGGCGCCACGTCGGCCAATACCACCCTCCAAAACCGCCCATGGGGTAAATTAGACTGGAATACAAAGTTTAATGTGCTATATCCCCGGTTTTATAGTTCGTGTCATAAATTAGACCTGGTATGATAGTTCAGGGGGTTATGTAGACTTTTTCCTTGCAGGAATCCTCGAGGAAGGTCTCGACCCCAATCATTTCCGTCAGGAAGGGGAAGGAAGGGTAGATGTCCAGAGGCACGGATCTCACTATCAGGTCCATGAAACTGAAACTTCTACGGGCCAATTTAGTAGTATGGTTAACCTCAGAGGCCTCGGACGCCTGGACGAACAGTCCTTGCATGGCCTGGCGGAGCCTCTTACGATTGCCAGGGTCGGCGATGAGGTCGCGCCAGGCCTTGGAGACGCACTTGAAGCGGCAGACGGACTTGGCGGGGACGCGGGAGAGGATCTCCACCAGCGGGTCGTCAGGGAGGCCGGGCACCGCGCCGGCGCTCGCCTTGGAGCAGCCCTCCATGCCTCCTCCAGGACCAGAAGCTATCTGTGAAAAGTGGGGACCGAGTGAAATGGAGGTGAGGGGATGCGAGCGAGGAGCTTATTATCGAAGGGAAATATGATTCGAATGGGGATTTCCAAACCCTAGAGCCGCCCGCGCGTGAGCTCGTGAGCTCCGTCTCCGTGTCCGTGGAGCGGAGATGCTGGCTGCGGCCGACGCGAGAGCAAATGGGCTCTCGGTGTAGTACTAGAGAAGTTTGGGCTTCATGTAAATTTAGTTTTTGGACTGGGCCTAAAGCCTGAGTGATGGGCTGAAAAGTTCGAGTTGGGTCTTTCGTCTCGGCTCGGCTCATCTGAGACGTAGAACGTCAGAACGTGTACTCTGCTAAAAAGTAATGTAGAACGTCTAGAGCCTGTTGCACATTGGTAGTTTGGCGCTTCAAATTGACTAGTGATTTGCGCGCGCCCATGCACGCGTGATAAAGCCAAATTTTATATTTATCATTTCATTTTATAAATGGAGCAATCTCTGAAAGATAAGACATAACTTTCAATGGTAAACACAGGAGAACGACTAATAGAGAATACCACATGTTTAGACTGAAAACCTGAAATACGACATGTTCATAAAATACATCAGCCTGACTTTAGGCATAACATCATACATAGGAGTTCAAATGACACATGGTAGCTAAGCTCGGTAGATTGTTCATGGCAGGAAATATTACAAACATCAGTAATGGTTCAGGGCAGAATATATTGGACAATATTGCTAGGTAATGGTTGTTGGGAAAGGAATGGCCTCGGTGAGGCTGCAGAAGTGCACATGGCTGTTGACATCATCACCAATGGCCGCTCCTGTCGGACTCAATGCTAAAACAATCGTCTGCAGTTTGTTTTCTTTGTTAGATAGAGCTAGATATGTGTGTTATCACCAAGTAATATACCATGGCGACGCCAGCATCTGCCCTCGGAGTCATAGTCGTTGTCTGAGTCGTTCGCTGGTTGCTGAGCTTGATTGAGCTCTCTCTCAGCTGTTTAGGAGCAACCAAATGTTAATAGTCATTCAAGAGATCGGACTAGGCACAGTGGTGTTCTTACGTTACCTCCAATCTGTCACACACCTCTTGAGCCACCTCTGTATCGCAGCTGCCTGAGCCCCCCTGTCATTGTATCGGTTGCATGGTTGCAGTGAATTAATGTCAGTAGGGAGCAGAGAAGCAAACCATGCATAAGATGTATGCTATCGTCAAAGTAAGAAACGAAGTTCAGTTCATTACCTGATTCTAAAGAAACAACATGAATATTGCGACGAGGGGGAACTCCATGTTATAGTTGCCGTGGGTAGGAAGGGGTGGTGCCTCTGAATACCTGTACGCCACCATGGTGACAGGAAAGACAATGTTTCTTGACTGATCAAATAAGAGAAGGTCAGGCAATGTTGACACTGTACCATTCAATAAACTAAGAAACCTAAGAATCCTTTCAGTTTAGAGGTTTGAATCTTTGCCCATACTGACACTGTACCATGATTACAGATTCTAGCTATATGCTGACACTCAGCAGATTCTAGCTATATGCTGACACTCAGTATCCTAAGCATGCCATGAAACATGTATATTTTCAGGCAATGCCTTTTCTTCATGTAATTGTAGTCACACCAAGGATGGAACACCAAAATGTAAATGAATTTAGTTTCAGAACCAATTGGATCTTCTCCACAAATCAACAAAATAAAAACATGAACCATTTGGTGGCAGATCTGATTGTTAGTATGAAATAATAAGATTTGGACAATACTTGACTATTATCTCTTAATGAACCTAGAACCTACAATATGAAGCTGTGGCAACTTGTCATACTCAATCAAAAACATATATATTTTCATTGGATTGGGAAGGATGTGCAAATACTGCACAAGCAAGCAAAAGGGGCCACAAGAACTCACCAAAATGCTATCTCTAATCTTAGCCGATCCCCTCTCCTTTCTTCAGAAGGTGAGGATCTAGAACCTACAATACATGTATATATTTGAAAACAAATATTCATTAGCGAGAGCTCACATCAGTTGGCAGGGCTAAATAAAATTTCATACATGGCAGTAGGCTTAGGCTTAGAACCATGTATGATAATACTCTCAAACACTCCCTCAGTCCAGAGACACAGAACATAATACTTCTAGGCGATAGGGATGTTACATATTGAAAAGATTTGGGATAAAAATCGCATGCACCACCACTATACTATTTTTCTAAGCTATAAAAAGTTTTTATTATATTATAAACATATATAAGTATGGAAAAGATATTTCCAGAAGAAGGATGAAAGTGTAGGAAAAACAATTTAGAACACGTTTGTCTTCTAAAATTCAGAATAATACCAATATGCTTTTTCTGAAACCAGACTAAATAATTGAGATATTATCATAGCTCTAACAACGCAGAGTACTATCCCCATCTAAAACACAAACCAGCAGACTAATACTTCTTTAAAATCAAACTAAATACATTCCATGTAATCACCCTGAATGTCTCCCATGTTGAGGCCACATCAAGGTCCACTGTCACATTTGAGCCACCACTGTTGGTCGCATTGACATACTTAATACCCCTGAGAGCCTGAGCTGATCTGCAAACACAACCCCATAGAGGATCAAAACCATGCAAGCATCAGTTTACCAAGAACACACAATGAATAACTACGATCAAGCCACCCATGAGCATATCGTCATTTGGAATCCCGTCAAAAAGTGATGGCTTGATCCACCCTTCAGTGACCAACCATCCTCCAAGTTAACTCAGTTAGCCAACCAATATTAACAGTGTCTACAACAAACTACATAAGTAGAATCGCTAAACGTATACTAAGGAAAACTGTATGCCAATGCAGTGCAATTCTTCAGCCTCTCACCAACATCGTTTTGTCCTTGTCCATGCAGAACTGTAATACATTCATATGTATAGCATAATGCATTATTTGCATTTTGCACTAACATCTACTGACTGGAGCCTACTATTTCCCTGAAATTAGATCAGCAAAGAATGTTGCTCCCCAAAAGACATGAAACTCATCATAACTGCACGATCACGCATCTGACCTGAGTAGCATGCTTTTATTACAAATCCTTCCTGTAACCAACCAATGCAACACATTTATCAAGAACGTGGACGCAACATCCTTGATGATTCAAAAACAGACCAAAGAAAATCCCACTCCCTAGATCAACATTCTTATCTGGGCACACCTTTCATGGATGGATCAGAGGCGCACCACAATCATTTATTTCCAAATCGCTCTTGCCAGCCAAAAAGAACCGCTTGCAAAAGATCCTAGAGCTACACCCATGGCCAAAATCTGAGCACTCACGCTGGAATAATAAAAAAAAAAAATCCTCAGAACCCTAAAAACAATGGATGCCCACGGTGACCATGAATTGCTAGCTTTAGCCTGCTAGATGCACAGCACGACAGTATCATGGCCGGAAACGAAAGCGCCTGAGAATACCACGTACCACTAACGTAGATCTGGTTGACGGTCCGCCGGAGCAGCCATCGCAACGCCAGGTCCACCGAGGGGCACCCTTACCAGGGCCACCGCGCCGAGCCCAAACGCCCGAGCCGGGGGTGCTGGGTCGCCATGCCCGTGGCTACCCACGCTGGGGCACCTCGTGCCGCCGCTCGCGCCGGGGGCGCTGCGCCGCGCTGCGCCGCCGCACCAGGCCGACCTAGCCGCGGGCTCGGGACTCGCGCGCCCGGGGCTGCAGCACGCTCGCGCGGAGGCATGCGCAGGGCCGGCCCTTGCCTCCGCCGCCCAACGCCGCCTCCACCTGGGGCCGGCCCTAGCCGCCGCCGAGAGATATGAGGAAGAGGGAGGAGAAGCTGCTGTGAATGGGGCGGCTAGGGTTGAAGCCCATATATATTCGGTATGAAGGAGGCAGGAGCACCGTTGATTCCCAGATCGAACGACCCAAAAAAATTCCGCCGACGTGGCCACCACCAGGCCGCGTCGTGGCTTGGTGTTAGAGTATCTTTAGATCTTTAGATCTTTAGATGACTGGACAACATGGTCTACGATAATAAGCTAAGAGGACGGAAGGTTGTGATTGTGTCCAAAGCGTGTTGACGAGCAAGATTCCTGCTAAACAAAACATGGCGAGAAAAAAAAAACAGATCACATGTTATAGCGCCGTCATTTTATTGTACGGTGGGAATTCCATGTTCCGCGTACGATCCGTCAGATAGGAAACAACAATTCTGGTTGCTTGAATTGAATGTCTGGCTACTTGGGTTTTGACAGAACAAGCAGCACTCGCATGGAAGAAACTCAACTTGAAATCTCGAAAATTGCTGTGTAATGAGAATTTCGATTGGGTGCGACGAGAGAACTTATAGTGAAGTCAAGATAGCTGTTACCTACTTCCTCTGATCTAAAATACTCCATGCTTCCTTGTTACCTACTATTTGACCATCAACATCCAAATCCAAATATATATAAACTGACAACACAATATAGGCATTGATAGATTCACTGTAATAGCTAGTCTTTTAGCGATATCGGTCTTTTAGTAACACATATAGCTTTCTTCATTTCAGCTATGTATCTTGTCAGATCTTCAAGGCTAAGAAAAAACGTTTGCAGACGCTAAATGTTGGCACTGGAAAAACTAGTAGAAACCCTAAAGCGAAAAGAGAAATTAGATAAGGAAACAACAAATCAGTCGCAAGCACAATCCATGTTACCCTGAAAGGCTGAAACCTTAGTGTTGAGTACAAAACTATTGTTTATTTGCATTACAGTCGTTTTGTCTTGATGCTAACTCTCCATTTTGCCGCATATACTTCGCTGTCACATTTTCACTCCGTTCTACTTGTTCAACCATTCCCAACAGATTTATCAATTTTACAACAGACTGAAAAAGTTGATGATTGGCAAATCGTCCACGCACCATACAGAAGTTTACTGAATCTGATGATGTCATTAATATTGCTTACAGATACAAAACACATTTACAATAATCAAGAATGGAAATTTTATTCAGGATACTATAAATTTACAATCAATGATAACTCATAATAAGACATACAAAAGAATATATCATCCAACACTTGAAATACAAAAGAAAACAAAATTACTAAAATAGCAAAAACCAGCTAAATCTACACAAACACCGCCATGGCAACAGCTATCTGATAGCCAAAGCCCAAATAAGGCATAATAACCAATCAAAAATAGCACCATTGTGTCTCAGTTAGATCTAGTGACCCAAAATCTGTGAGATCCGTCGTTCAGCATCCACAGGTATCTCTCTACCCGGCACATTGACCTTTAGAACACTCAGGTATCTGTGGAATGAACATTTTGGACCCAAATGAATAATGTTCCACTATAAAACAATATGTGGTTGGGAGAAAAATATTAGGAGGCTTACTCTTTAGCAGAAAACAAATATTCATGTTCTGCGATGAATCCAAGCAAAGACTGCAAACATAGGAGTAGTGTAAATAACATTGAAAGACCAGGATTATGTTACCATAATCTAAGTGACATATACCTCAAAAGGCAAATTTAGTAACTCATAGAACGTCCGAACACGATCCAATCTCTGTTGTACTGCTTCACTATCTATTGAAGGTATGGCAGCAAGAGCCTGAAGAGGTTTCATTTGCATGAGTGACTAGATATATAGGTCTGCCTTTTACTGTCGTAAAGCTGTGACGAACAGAAGATGCAGACAGCAACAGCATAACACAGAAGATATAATGTTTACATAATGCTGTCATAAAAACCTCACCTGTTCCAGAGCTACCGAGTTCCTGCATATTTGCTGGACTCCTAACAAGTTGATTGACTTCATTTGAGCAAGTGCCTGGATGAACATACAAATAAGAAATGTAAGTAGGGTATCTCAATTTACAGTGCAGGTTTACATCGAAGAACACAAGACCGCAGTTAAAACAAAAACAAACCTTTATTGATGCATTAGCAGCAACACTGGAAATCCCACCAAATACGTAATTCCTTTTTGATTCCGTGATATAAGGGGCCATTTCTTCATCCCGTCGTGCAATCTGTTTACATTGAAAGAACAAGCTTACCATTAACTTGATACGTTTGCAGCTAAAATAAAAACAAACCTTTATTGCCCGCATACCTGAGTTGTAAGGGAGATAATAAAGTCATCAGGATCTTCAGCATCTTGATCTTCAACGTATTCTCTTTTGGTCATTTCCTGTACGAATCGTGTCGGTTGAATTTTTTTGGTACATAATACATCTAGCAAAGTGATGCCATAAGAAACTATAGTCCTACCTGCATGTGGTATATCGCCTCTAGTTGCATTTCCAATCTCAATACTCTGACACAATCAATAGCTAGCCTTCTGTACTCATTAGCCAGAGCTGCGAGACCTTTTGGAATTGCACTAGATGAGCGGGCATGTAGACCATGGCTATGATTTATGCTCTCTGAAGTGGTTGTTGGACTTATGAATGATTCCCCAAGCCTGAAATTCCTCGATAACTAAAAGTATTACAAATTCATGCAACAACAAATATGATTTTAGCAGTACAAAATGTATAGCCACTGGCAACAATTGTTCTTTACATAAGCCAAATTTGATTTTATTTTTAATAGCCTTTTTGCAAGATATCTGTAGCGTGCACTTTTCTCCAAGTTGGCCCATGCAGCATTTGTGCCTTTCAGCTAGGTGTACGCTCATCAAATTATTCCGCAACCAGAGTTTATCAACTAAAAGTGTCAGTGTTAGTGTAAATTAATAAATATTCGGTGTTATTAAAGTGAGGCAAGGAATGACAATCCACCTATCAAGACATTACAAAGTCTGACATTACTTTACTCAATAATTTTCGAAGGAACAAGGGTGGTACACTAAGCAAGAAGAGGATACAAGAAAATGGTATTTGGCAATCATTCACATGGTATCCCCAATATGATTGCAGTTACATGACCCCGATCATTTAGCCAGCTGGATACAACTTTAACCAAGTTTTTTTTTTGGAACGGGTTTAACCTAACAGAAAGGCTGGAGTTATCACTAATTAACTACAATAACCAGTGCAGAGTAAAACCCAACAGTTATTACAATTGTTCAATGCAAGTAGAATGGTATCGTTTGATCCCAGGCGTTGAAGCGCACATTCTTAACCTCCTCAGGCTTCAAACATCCCTCCACCACAACGCCAAGAAGGAAAACAGCAAAATAGCAGCAGGGACTTGGGGGGAGGGAAGGAAAGGGGAAAATAGAAAGAAGAAACATTGGATTTGGGAAAGCCTGTGCAGTTTTGCTCTGTTGCCTCCCCATTCTCTCTACATCGCAAGCTCCCTAATCCTCACTCCCCCACCCCTAACTGCACTGCCCTCCAAGATCTATAGAATGAACCGAATAGACGAGAATGCCTCTCACAGTAATTACAATAGGTGATGCTTTAAATACTGTAAATAATAGGATTACCTTTCAACTGAATCAGCTAAATATTCCAATGAGTCACTAAGAGAAGCCAACAATATCAGTTTCTGGTCATCATGGATCAAATTTTCCTGCATAGACAAGTATACGAACATAAGTTACAAGCAGCAAAACAGAGTATCTTACAAATTGTTAACTTACTTCAGATTGTCACCGTAAGGCATTAAACTGCATGCCATTTTCCACTCTGTTCATATTGCACCTATTGACCTTAATTTTCTATTTGGGTGTTGCACTGATTTCTTTAAAGTCCTAGTGATAAAAAAATGAAGATAGTACGCCAGTTGAGCCAAACTAAATAAAACACGCTTATATTGATTCTATATTTGGCTGTAACACATATAAACCTGTGCAGACACAATCAAGAAATTGTGACTTGTGACTAAGAAACAGCTGAACCAATTATTAAATATCCAGCAGAAAAGAACGCAGAATATATCTTGAAGAATGCCAACATGGTTCATCATAGATTCAAATGGAATATCATACAAATTCAAAATAAAGCAAATATAGGAGTAGAACTTATCAACACAAATAAAAGCATTAAAAAAAGTTTGTAAATAATAAAAGGTACCTGTTTTATTGGGCACATATCCAATAACAGATCACTTAGTTCAATCTCTACTTCAACTGCCTCTGCATCTGTTACATTGTTATCATGTTCACCAGTAGAATTTTGCAAAGACATGTTTGCTGGTTCCAGGCGCATTAAACTCTCAACATCGTTCCTTGAAAGGAGAATATAACTTTGCTTTTCAAGGACAGCCTGCAATTTTCACATACAATACAAGAATCAAGAATTCTGCAAGAGACACGAGAAAATAGTGTACTAATGTGTAGAAGTGATAACAATATGGAGTCCATCTGTGCCTCAAAGGCTCAAATCACTTTCAGATTTTTTTTCTCAAAATTGGAATAAAAAAGATAATGCAGTAGGGCGATATCTGACACGATAGTTATTCAATAATATTGGTTGATGAATGTCAATGAATTGAGGGTCTTTTGTGCAACTACTGTTTTGGAGCCTTATTGCTCATTTGCCCCCATTTTTTAAACTTTGCTCGTTTGCCCCTGTTTTTTGAAAATGAACTCACCGTTTGAAAAACAGGGGCAAACGAGCAAAGTTTAAAAAATGGGGGCAAATGAGCAATAAGGCTCCAAAACAGGGGCAGTTGCACAAAAGACCCATGAATTTAATTTGTGCACAGAATGGAAGACTAAAGTTAACATTCTACCTCTAGAAGCTGTGCCTTAGATGTGAAAAGCAAAGTATGCAACTACAGAAAATATAAAGCTATTTAAGTATCTATTCATATACTGCTACAGTATAAACTGTTTAAACAGTCTAGTCAGTCATCTAGACTGCCTAAATGATGCTAGATGGAGGGGTGATCGACTATCTAGCATCTGGTGTCCAGGAAAACAATGTGTTCAGTTTTGTTAATTTTGGCCTTCTGCATTTTTAAGTCTCCCTGCTAATATATTACATATCTTGAAAGTTTTGCCTCTTTTATATATTTTCCCTATGTATCTGTTGCCATCCCCTACATTTCTCTCTCCTTATTACCCATGTGTTACTGACCATCTGTCACTAGAAATTTATGGTGATGTTGAAGTTTGGAGCGAAAAATCGGTGAAGGTCGACGATGGGGAGGCCCTTAGTGAAGATGTCGGCGGGCGGAGGTGGTCGGTACATGGAGGACCCGCGCCTCGCCGATGGCCACCCGTCACGGACGAAGTGAAGGTCAATCTCCACATGCTTCGTGCGGCTGGTCTTTGGATGGGGGTTGGTGGAGGTAGACCGCTGCGTTGTCGCGGTAGACGGCGTGGCTCGGCGAAGGGGGCTATGGAGCTCGGCGAGGTGCCGGGCCGGAAGCCTCGGCCACACCATTGGCGACGGCGCGGTACTCGGACTCGGCGGCGGAGCGGGAGGCCCTGGCGGCGCTTGGAGGGCCCGGGACACCGGGTTGCCTCCGAGGGAAGACGGCATAGCCGGTGGACCGTCGGTGTACGAGCCCAGCCGGCCCAGTCGGCGTCGGTGTAGACAACCCATACTGTAGGGAAGGCCCCGCGTCGGTGCGGGAGCGAGCCATGATCGGCGGTCCTCGGAGGTACACGAGGAGACCGCCGGAAGCGATGAGATGAGGCTCCGGGGATCATGCATATGAAAGGCACAGCTGTGCGCATAGGTGATGTCAGGCCGAGTGAAGGTGAGGTACTGAAGAGCACCCGGCAAGGAAGCTGCGGTATCGTAGGATCGATCCTTTGGGGGCCCTACGCACCCGGACGGCTTACTCACGAGTGTCAACGGGGTGGTGCGGGGCTTGCAATCTGTCATCCCGACCCGCTCCAAGTATGTCCAGTGTCTTGACGCCTTTGGTGAAGAAGAAGGCCGGTGGATGAGGCTCAACGGTGACTCAAGAAAGTGGTGAAGCACACCCAAATCCTTCATCGCAAACTCTGAAGAGGTGATGATCCGTAGAAGAAGTGACTCCTTGGAGGTTACATCGAGGACTATGTCATCCACATGAAGCGTGGAATATCGGTCCCTGATCTCGGCCCCGTAGTGATAGATGTACGGGACGTGTCGACTTGGCCTCCACAAAACCAAGTGTCGGGAGGAAGCGGCAAACACGTGGTTCCATGGAGCACAGCGAGGCCATAGAGAGACTTGTTGAGCCGACGGACCATCTCGGAGAGCTGGAGGAGTCCTGGGCAGGCTGATGGTAGCTATGTCTCGGTGAGAAGACCATGCGAGAAAAGCATTCTTCGCATCCGGTGGTGCACGGGCCCAAGAAGCGGGTGAGAACCGGTGAAGAGCACGGTGCGGACGATGTGAACGCCCGCTGGAGTGAAGGTCTCATCATAGTCAACTCCGGGCGGGTGAAACCCCGGAGTACCCGAGCCTTATGCACGCTCCAAGTGTGTCGGCCGGCGCTTGTGGGTCCGGATCCGCTAGGTGGCGACGTTAGCACCTGTGGCCGGGGCACCGGATCCGGGTGCGGTTGGCGAGAAGAACGCGTACTCCTCTTCCGTCCGCGCGGCGCCGGTGGTCCGCCAAGGCCTCGCGGACGGAAGAGGGTGCGAAGATCCGTCTACGCGGGCGGTGGCGGGAGAGAACTGCGGGCCCAGGACGCACTCGTCACCATAGGGTGAGTGTGACGAGGTCCGGTGAAGCGGCGGCGGGTGGTATACCGGCGGCTCGCGGGCGGCCGGAGCGGCAGCGGCGCACGTCGGTGTCGCTGGTGGAAGAAGACGCCACCGGTGGTGCGGAGTGACCGGCGAAGAAGGGCCACTGCAAACGGCCCCCAACGAGCGGCGCGCATGGCAAATCACGTTTAGTACACGATGCACGAAGGCTGGGCGAAAGCGCGCGGTCGCGCTAGGGCCGGTCCACGGCTGACCACCACGTCTGCGCCGGGTAATAGCGAAGCGCGAGGTGGCGGGCTGGACACTCGGGGCCTCAGCTCTGCCACTGCATTCCCGAGGGAAGCGAGGTCGGAAAAAGAAGGCGCGCCGATGGCGGGGCACGGCCCGGCGAAGGCACGGTGCGGTAGTACTGCAGGAGACAAGCACCAAGTGGCTCGACCACCGCGTCGATGGGAAAACAAAGAGGAAAGGTCAAGCTCGGAGCGGAAGTGGTGGTGGTGGTGGTGGAGAAGGGAAGACGAGACTCATCAAACACCACATGGCGAGAGATGAGGACCCGACGAGAGGTGAGGTCGTAGCGGCGGTACCACCTTGTCGGGGTACCGAGGAAGACACGAGAGAGTCGAACGGGGTGCCGGCTTGTGAGGAGCGGTGGGCACATGTGGTGTTAGGGTAACACGCGCACCGAAGACGAAGGTGGTCGTGCGGGGAGGTGTCCGAAAGAGCGTGGTGTGGCGTGGGAGTAGGCGACGACGGAAGGAAGGCGGTTGAGGAGATGAGGTGGCGGTATGCAAGCTCTCGACGACGGAGCGGGGAGGGGCGCTGGAAACGGGGAGGGTGCGCGGGTCTCGGTGGTGGTGCGAATCATGCGCTCGGCCTTGCCGTTACGAAACGGTGAACCCCGTGAGAGAGAAGAAGGCACGGGAGGCGAGTTATCGAACTCACGACCATTATGCGCCAATGGACGGCCTTGATGGTGAGGCCGAGCGCGCCTTGGCACTAGCGAAGAAGTGGAGAATCGCGGGAAAGCCTCGGACTTCGCACGGAGAGGGAAAAGTCGGGAGTAATGAGAGAAATCATCAAGCATCACAAGATAGAACTTGTAACCGAGAAATGCGTGTGGGGAGAGGATCCAGGAGGTCGCAATGTACAAGATCAAAGATGTGGGCCGCACAGGAGGAGGAACTACGAAAAGGGAGGCGGACATGACGGCCAGTGACACGCATGGCACGAGATGCCATCGTGAGCCGAGGACACCGAATGTCGGAACTACGGCGGGGCATGAAGGCGTCCACGACCGGGATGGCCGGTCGCCGGTGCCAAGTGGTGGAGGAAGTAGTGGTGGCAGAAGTACGACAAAGGGGCCGCGAAGAGGCGAAGGAGACGCCGGGAAGCGGAGGGTGTACGAGGGCCCGTCTTTGTCTGTACAAAGCGATGGACGGGAAGCCAAATCCACGGCAGTGAGGCCACGGAAGAGTCAAACTCCACGGAACGGGAATTGTCGGCGGTAATCGCGAATAGAAGTCCTTATTACCCATGTGTTACTGACCATCTGTCACTAGAAATTTATGTTCTACAGTTCACTGCTTTTTTTGCTTCATCCAACATCAATGTGCCTGGCCACAAGGTCTCAAGGCCATATATGTCTCGAGGTCTACCTATCTCCTAGGATCTTGATCCCAGTTACATATCTTTCTAAAAAAATATATTATTTATTTCTCTGATCATAGATGCGATAAACATTCATTTTAAGTGTATTGAATACCTCCATATATGATGCACGACATCTCTCGTGAGCACGTTCTAAAAATGTGCGTACATACTCCACAAGCTCAGTCGCATAGTTTGGCATCAATTGAACCCATCCGAGAACCTAGGAAGAAAAATAAGGAATTGCAACAAATAAATATAATCAAAATTAGAAGGAAAAGAAAAGATTTTTTTTGACAGGTGGATGGGGAAACTACCTCTTTGGCTATTATATCAACGGCAAGAAGCCCTTGAAGTACAGGGCGTCCAAGTTCCACCGATGAACTATACGCTGAGGTGGCATGTACACGTGGTCTGAATGCTGCTGGGCCTATCAAAAGATGCATGGAAATAAGGTTGTACAAATATGTGAGAAAGTATGTAATTTTTTTTTTTGCAGTCTACTAAATCTTAACAAAGTCTTTGAAATCAATTGTCCATTTCTTCACAGAAGGGTAGGTCAGAACAATACAGTAACAGCCCATTCACTGTTTAATGGTCCAGCAACAATTGTATGCACATATCACATAATCCCATAATAATAATTAAACAAGCGTATACTGTGTTTTTTCATATAAATAATTTCGAAGACTAAGCAATTTCCAGTGAGGGCTCCAAAAAGGATAGGAAATACACATGTGGTATTAACGCTTGGATCAAATTTGTTGGTTAACAGGCACTAAGTGCTTGGAGGAAAAATATTTCACAATACAACTATTCACACCTAGCTACGGGGGAGGGGGGATTAACTTTTAACTTCTTGGATCAGTTTTACAGTATTAGAACTGTTTGTGCCCTAGGAACCCAAAAAAATGAAGTTCTGTGCACAGGCATAAAGTTCCTGTGTTGACTTACTGGATATGGCCTGCTGAACACATTTTCGGTAATCTACAAATATTGATGGCAAGAAATGCTCCTTCAGAAAGTTATTCACAAAAGCCAATAAGCCATCACTCCTGCACATGTTAAAAAGCTTTGTAAATAAACATGGTCTAGTTATAAATCTTCCAACAGAGACAGAGAGAATCAATTTTCAGGAAAAATATGTAGGGGTTAACATGCTTCATTCCTCCAAATCATGCATATCTGCTATTAGGAAGAAATAATATGACTGTTTTGGAACAAAGTCAATCCCTATTAAGAATAGTTACATGATGCCTGTAGTAACTTACTGCCACAGATACAAGGGCAACAGTGCTTCATAAAGTTACATCCTACTACTTGGGAGTAAGGAGTGCTGATATTATCTAAAGAACAAATTTATTCAACTGTTCAATGGCAGATTAGTACATTTTTCACTTATTGGGTTTCATCTCAAGCCTACCCAACTTATTTGAGGACTAAACGGTTTTAGCATTATTCTTATTGTTCAAGTAGTAGTAACTGATGGCTACCTGGTATTTTGCATATGTTCTAAACAGGGCTTGAGCCATCAAATATTACACAGGTCAATCTAATACTATAAGCAACAGACAGTTGAGACAACCGGTCAGATGCAAATACACTAGCTGCCACCAATGTTATTAAGTCATCGAATTGTTTATTAGCACCCAGACAGTAACTAAGCATCGACTGGAGTATGACTTGTCTTGAGGGCCTAGTTGCCTGGTCAGTAGACCAGGTGATTAGTTGTGACTAATCATGATTATTCATCATACAAAAAGACATGGGCTCTTGGAGAGCCAACCCTAGCTGTGATGTATGTTAGTACATCAAAACATCTGTAGGAATGAGGTTAGATGGCAATGATTCAAGTAGAATGGCACTAGGTGAAGGAGGGCACTGATTCTCGGAGGAATAGATATACGAAGTCAGTCAGGGAAGAGATGAAAGCAGGGTACAAAGAGAAGAGACTTGCATATTTATTTTCTACATAAACCTAAACCAAAAGACAAAATAGCAGCCTCCTCTTACGATCAGTTGTCACCAATAGCAAACATGAGTTAACTGAGATGTTCTTGTCAAAATGAGCTTCTAGCAAATCTTTAGCTAATCAGAGCTACTGTTATATATCAAATCTGAGCTAACCTATGCGTTGCACATATGCTGCTAGTTCACCTTGCTGTCAATGGCCTGCAGGTAAGGTGGCCAGCCACCAGCAGGCCAGTCAGCCATAATGTGCACATTACACCTTAGAATTTCCACCACAGCCCACAAGCACACCATGTGACATGAGGTAAAGAATGAGAACCCCTGGACGCTGCATCCGCCCACTGAATCCCTGCTTCACTGATCTCAGTTGCCGTGGAGCCCATCACCCGGTTTGCACATGGTTGCTGCCTTGATGTCCTAAAGGTCAAGTCCAAGTAAAATCGCATATCCTCCTAAGTTTGTTCTGCCATTCTCTGTTATGTGCAGCTTAGCAGCAGTAACACAGTATGGCAGACAAGTCGGTCATAGTCACAATTAGCCAGTCCACTAGCGGTTCGACTTTATGACTTAAAAACCATGCCCGGCACTTGTGACCAAATTATTCCCAGATTCAAAAAACATTAATTAACAAAAAAGCTTCCAAGGAAATAAGTTCCACCAAACTTTCTTCTTCTTTACAAGTAATAAGCTCCTCCAGTTTTGGTTAACAAAAAAAAAAAAGAGTTCTGCACATTCTATATGCTATATGGACTTTAAGAATGAGAGATTTGTGGTAATGAACCACAGTTGAATACTGAGACGGCATGCCTATGTTCCAATTGCTATGTAGGTAAATAAAACAAACAAAAAGGCTCATGTTATTGTGCTTGGTACAAAGCCCTATATGTTATTCGAAGGTGGCTATAAATTAGCTGCACAAATGAACCTTATAATATAATTATTGAAGAACTCCAGAACAGCTTTTCGAGATCTTAGCCAATGGCTGCTTTAAATCCAAGCTCTTGATCCTCCAAAAACAACTCTCTTAGGTTTTGACTAATCTTACTATACTCTCTTGTACCTTGCTATTCCTTACAAATTTCATAATAGCTAGAAGGATCTCACTCAAACTGAAAAATTAAGCCAGAAGCACACCGATAAAATAACAATCAAACCCTCGAAAAAGGCAGCATGAATTTATCATTTTATCACAACTAGTATATTTATGAAAGGCAAAAGTAATTTTAGATTTCAAAGTCAACGTAAATTAAAGTAAGGAGGTCTGGCACAATACCCAAGTTGCGAGTACTTCTGGGGCAACATCAACCCTATTTTATTCATAAACTGCAAAAAAAAAAAATCTCCATGAACAACATAATAATCGTAGTGTAAGACATAAAACAGACTACAAGACAGGTCACCTCAAAGACAGGACGGTAAACAGACGCAGCTAGGAAAATTCCTTGGTCAGGTATGACACTTGCTGTTCCATACCCTTCTTGAGGCACATTGGAATTTCTTCGCCAACCTTGACCTGTGGTAGATTGAAATTGAACATAAATGGCATAAATAAAAGTTTAATAGCAAGTACACTAAACCAAGTAAAAACAATAATCAGTCAAGATGCATGGGACTCATGTTGAAACGAAAAACAAACACAAGCAGAAAAATTCCATACTAGTCACAACATATATTACCAACAGACACATCCAACAAAAACTAGATAAGAAACAAGATTTCGTCCAAATGATGCATAATAAGTTGGTCATCAGTACATACCTTCACTTGGTACTGGGGTTGCTGCATCAGTAATGCGGAAAGCGAAAGAAAGGCCTTCTGATCCATCCCTGCAGGAAGAATGTTTAGTAAGTAATACAGTAGTGTTAAAAAGAGAAGGAAACTCAAAGGGGAGATATATATTTGTATTACCAAAGAAAATATCAGTTTACGTGTTTAAAATTATTTTCTTGACAGCAGGCAAGTAAGCCATCAATCTAGAAGAACCAATAGATTTGATTCAGAGTTGGATCTTCTCCAAAATAAAGCACTAGGCATGAAGTAAATGAATAGCCATACGAGCTCTCACAAAGTGAGTGGCAGTATTGTAACCTGCAACAAGATGGCCTGTCCCACATGCTAGACAGCAAGAGTCAAGCATTGTGGATACAAATAGTCCTATGAAATGACAATTGTATTCAACACTAAAGTGACTTTTTTTTCCTTCTCAGAATCTATTCTCTACGCGCTCACCTCAAAGGCTCAAACAAACAAAAATGAAGCAAACAGAAGCAACCTTTTGCTGAGAAGAAATAAAGGTAATCAGCTAATTGTTTCTTCACAAGTCAGTTCTCTTACTATTTAATTAGTAAATGTAATCAGGTTTCTAAGTTCTAACCCAAGAGTGTTTGAGAAAAAAAAAGTTCTACCCCAATAAGAAATTTAGCGGGAGCAACAAAAAGATGTCAAATAAGTGAAAATTTGAAGTCATTCAAAGCAATCAATAATGAATTAATGATATCAAGTGCCCCCAAGAACACACGTCTATTGCTTATGAACTAACATATGCAAAAGAAAGTTATAGCCTGCAAAAAATACTATCAATATTTAACCCTATATGCATGATATTTGTATGCAACTTAAACTTAAAAACGGTAGCACTTCAGTATGAAAAAGAAGAGCAGCTGCATGCGAACCGCACATTATAATAAGTAAACAGATCACCATTCATTGCTAAGGACATTACATAACAAATTAATAATTGACTCGATAACAATATTGTGAATATGCAAGTAAATTATATTGATCCATGTAGAAGGCCACTCATAGGCGAATACTTGCCTCTTTTCCTTCACTGGATCCTTATTCGCAAGCCTAGCTGTCTGGACAGCTGCGTCAGCAGTAGCAGCTTCTGGAGTTGCCCGCAAAATTTCACACAGAAGTTGCTGGCACTCACTCTAGCCAAAAAGAAACACAGATGAGAAAAGGCATAAGAATTCAAAGAAAACACTACAATGGCAGGACTATACATTTCATCACACGAGGCAGAACATGATTATAACCCACACTACTGATTAACAGGCTCATTACATCAAACCTTTCCAAATAAAAAAGCATTATAACATACCAAATTCCAAAACACGAATGGATGCATGTGATTTTTTTTCTCAGACGATGCAGGCGAGCTGCGTTTCATTTCATTAAGAGAGAGTACAAAATGTATGGATTGAATATTAAGAAAATCAGATCACAGTAAAAATGATAGGCCGGTAGTATAAAAGGATACCTGCACGACTGATAGAGAGAATGCAACACTGAAACCACCAGTAGCTTGGGAAGATTCTGAGTCTGGATTCCAGCTTGCATCCCCATTTGCAATATGGGGTGTGTTCACATTATCAACCTCAGTTGATTTTTGTTCAAGAAGGTCTCCAACAATAATATGGTTCTCTGACAAGTAAGATAAATCTTAATGTTTGCAAATCAACAAGATACAGATTTGTATGAAACCAAACTAACTTATACTTAGCACCTACCAAGTATCTCTGCAAGACATTCAAATATTGATTTAAGAAGTTGAGTAGCTGCACGCTGAGCATCTCCTGTGGGTGCCATAGCTGGCGAAATGGGACTGACAACTAGTTGTGCTGCCATTACAGATGCGCCACTCTTTGTTTTCTGTTTGAGCATTTGGAACCGGGGAACGGGTCCATTTGAATGCAACACATCAGATGTTTTTGCAGCTTTGTCTATACTGGATTTTGAAGCCTCTTCAGAATATGCTTTAATCTTTGAAGTGATAACATCATGGATTGTAGGCCGTACTCGTTGGCTGTCATGAAAATGCTACTAATTAAAAACAGCCCAAAAGTTTAAAGTGAAAAACAAAATAGCACATGCAAGATTATCTTCCTATAAACCACAAAATGGAGTTCTAAAGAAGTCTTTCTAACATGAGTAAACATCATGTTCTTGTCCTGGGTTAAAATACTAATGTATCAGGTAGTTCTAACTGTATCTAGAAGGGAGGGAAGGGAGCTTGTTCTGGTAGAGGTACTAAGTAACAAGTAAGGATGATCTTTGTACACGTTTCCATGTATTTTTAAGTAATAAATAAGGATTATCTAGTTCCCTGGAAGAAATTTCTATGATAACTGTTCATGACAATGTTAAGGTCCAGATAGCCATGGGCTGTGCTAGACCATGCAGAACCTTCTAGAATCAGTAGATTAGAGAGTATTCCAATAAACTATTTGTTAGGCATGTGTTTGATAAGTTAGGAAGTAGAGGATTATGTTTATAAAATCCCATCTATAGGATGGCTTGAGTGCCAAGTTGAGTCTCTATAAACAGAGCATGATAGAAGGGATTTCCTACTCCCTCCAGTGTTACAGCTCATCACAGACACTGGCAGGCCAACAGTACTGTACACAGTGCTGCAGCCCTTACTCAGCTGTCGCTGCCCTCTTCCTCTCCTTTTCCCTCTCCAATTAATCTAAACCCATAACAGATAAACACAGAGCTTATTCTTCTGTAAGAAAAATGAAAAACAGATAGGATGAGAAGTACCATATCACAGCTCCTGCAGCTGCAACCTTTCCAAGCATGGATAAGCATTGTACCAATGTTCTCAGATACTTCACATTAAGGGGGGCATCTGCCTTTATCATTGATTCCTAAAAAGCATTCAAAACAAAGAAATTTAAGTGAGGAAACTTGACAGGAAACAATTACATCACCATGGATTTAGGGGGGAAAAAGACATACAAGAAACTCATCTGGTGTAGCACAGGAAAGAAAAATTGGGATTTCACGAGAAAAACTTCTCGAATCCTTCCGAGTGTGTCCATCACTTTCACTCATGTCTAAGCTATTATCATCTGGGCCATCAAATGAAGAGCTGGAAAAAAACAGAGACACAATTTGCTAATGTATTACATTTCATTTTGAGAAAGGACCGTAATTACCAAATTATAGTAGTATGATATAAATGCCACGAATTCTTAACATAATACATGGAAGAAAAGATCATGCAATAGCTTATGTCTGCAATGATTATATGCATCAGTTTATAGGCATGGTATTGTGCTGAGATTAACTAGATGTAAGCTGAAGTGTGTTGATGATCAATCACCCTGAATAAGTATTAATATGAAGCATATATATGTTCACAACTTCACATAAGGCACATTCGTCATAGATACCTCTACTTGCTAACAAAGTTGCCATAAACTTTTGTGCATTTGATAAAATCTCCAAAAGAAAACTTTTACCATGAATTTTTTATAGTACAATACTTTTATAATTAAGAAAAGTGCAACACTGTATGTCTAATCTATACATTTAATATTCATGAAAAATTGCAGTTTTTTTCATTTATCACCATTAAAATGTTTTGCCTAGAAGTCAGCAGAGTGAAATGCACTCAGACCCTTGGGCACAGGATCAAGTCACCAAAAGGCATATGCATCAAATACTAGAAAGAGTAGGAAGTTGAACATACCCTCCATCAACAGAACTAACTTTTGGAAACCCATCTACTAGCCCACCAATGTGATTGTCACCTTTAATTGATCTAGTTCTCCTCGAAAGAGGTTGCATGCTATTTACCAAGCGCCCAGAAGCTGTAGAAGTCGGTGCTTCCTCACTGTCAACCATAGTTAAAGTCGCAGAGCTGCAGATAAAATGGGAAGTGAACAATTGTTGATCAATGATGGAATCACAGCAGTCAATATCATGATGCATATTATTTACAACTACCAAAGGAGTTACCAAGAAATCACATCAAAATGAGATTTTCAGTGAGAACACAGTCACCAGCGCCAACATCATTATACTCAAATAAATATGTGATATACCGTAGAAAGCATGTAATATAAAAAAGAAGTGGCTACGGAAACAACTGAGCTCATCAAAGAAGGCTGGAAGAAATAAAAGGCATACCTATATTCACCATTGTTGTACAGATGGCCATGCAACTCTTCCAAAATTTTGTAAAATAGTACTCCTCGCAGCTTTGTTAGATCAGAACGAACATCTTGAAGAGCACCTACCTTTAAATTTTTGTTAGCTTGTGACATTGCTATGTTGGAAGAAGATTAGAAGAATATTTGAGCTCATGATAGGCTACACAGTTGTCTTGAGCCACATCTCTACTCCTAAAAAGGGGAAACTGGACCCGTTCACTGTGAAGCCGCACACCTCCGGCTCGTATGTGCGCCGACAGGTGGGCCCATCTTGACTCCACACAGCCATGCGCGCCCCCAAATCTATTCCTGGCACCCGAGCATCCTCGGCAGCCCCACACATTTCCGTCCTCTCAAGATCCACTCGCTGCCTCGCCGACGCAGGGGAATCTGCGCCCACCCCGCCGCAAGGACGCCTGCCCCTCCACTCTGCCGGCCTTGCGGCATCCCGTGGCGGCGGCTCCCGCCCCGGCCGCAGGGTTCGGCGAGCAAGGGGTGGCGGCGGTGGGCGTCGGCGGGGCTCGGGGCTGGCCAGCGCCTGGCGAAGGGGCATGGGCGCGTGGGTTGGCTGTGGCACCGGCAGGCACTCTGCGTGGGCGTGAGGGCTGCGAGGACGGCACAGCAGCCGAGCGAGCGCAGGCGGAGGCAGCGCGGGCATGTGTCCGACCGGAGGGGCGACGCTGGCGCCTAACCGCCCGTCGGAGCGGCATGGCCAGCTGGTCGCCGATCTCCTGTGGTGTCTGTGACATTGCGGGGCGCCTGACTGACCAGAGGAGCGCCGCAGGCACTTACTGCCCGTAGCAGTGGGCATGGCCGGCAGACCACCAATCTGCTGCGGAAACTCCGGCGACGCAGAGGCAGCCGACTGGCAGCTACTGCAAGATGAGCTGTGGTCCAATGTAAGCCACATTATACCTACTCTGTGTTTCTTAAAATGGCTGAACATGATTCTATTGTGAGAACGAAGGAGCTCAAATACAATACTTTATCCTTAAATTTGGTCAAGATTATCAACTATATAATTTTGCATTGTTCGATCCTTCTTTTCGGAGCTACTGACATAAGTTTGCAATCAGAAAATCCTTAGTTAAGCTACTGACCAGGCCTGCTTCTAAGATCAAGTTTGCCATAAGAAAGTCCTTAGTTCAGAGATACTAATATAACTAAGAAAATACTTACTTCATTTGTTACATAGATTCCTAGCTAGCTGACATGTCGTACTGGTTATGTTTTCTGAATCTTATCGTCTGTGTTGTTGCTACAATATGAATGTGTATGTCTATTGTCTGCATACTCAGCCTTGCAATTGGTGTCTCAAATCATTTCTCAATGTGATTATATTAGAAAGAGGGCACTATTGAGATACTCAATGTCTGTTGGTTTATTTTTTTGTCTACCTGATTGTTCAATGCTTGAGTACTTCAGAATTGCTTGCAATAATCTCATGGTCCTCTGTCCAGATTTGGCTCGTGAGATATTTCATCTTTGGTGTTTTTGGTGCTGCCATAGACCCTGTATCCTTAAATATAAGTTTTGCCACCTGTGTCGTAGTTCTAAAGCCATGCTATTTTTGCTAGATTTCTCAGTTATTGTTGCTGGTGGTGGTGCTACTGCTGTATGCTAATTTTGCTGCACAAAGGCAGTGAGGAAGGATAGGAGAATGAAGAAACGAACAATTATGCATCCAATGGACATTTAAAGCACTGCCACAGTGCCACTCGCAGGAACACTATCTGAAAAAAGATACATTTGATGCAGCCTTAGCCTTCTAACAGTTGTGTTATTTACTTGCCAGATTGATTGCCCACGTAACTGTACAGTGAGTCTGCTGACTAACGAGAGAAGCTGTAATGTTGTCATTGATGTTTTTTTTTTCAAAAAGAAAAGTAACGTTACCACTGATAGTTTGATATTGGTAGGGACTGTACCTCATACAGCGTGAGGCTACCTTTTCTGCTGCATGCAACTACAGTTTCTTTTAGTTTAACTAAGATTTAATCTTTATTTTGTTATCTGTTCGAATCTAATTTTGATAATACAATCTTTGTTGCTCGTAGAAAAAACTACGGATTCAGGCAAAATTCATGTGCTCGTAGCAACGCACATACATGGCAGGTGTATAGCTAGAAGAGAAGGATCAGATTTTGTTTTTTCAAAACATTAAATTTGATTTGAAATAATTGCAAATTTTGCCAAATATATTTAACCAAACCTAACCATTTTTATCAAAATATAATATAAATGTCTTACTCCAAATCAGAGGTAAAATCATAAATAGCCATAAAAACTAGGGGCAAATCAATGGGCATATTTGTCCTCATGTACAAACCGTTAGAGGAAGATGATTGAATATGGGCAAAGTGATGCTTTATTTTGAAAACATATGGGTATATTTACAAAGTAAAGAGTAATTTTACCCTTGCATACCTTATAAGGATGGACAACAACACCCAATGGACATGAAATAATCGCATAATAACTAACAAAACCTATAAAATATGTTTTGTCATCACTCTGGGAACGAAATGTGCAAGTGCTTAGATCTATTTAATAACCACAAGATGTCCATCAAATTATAGCATGGGTAACAATAACTACCGATCCATGTGAGATTTTGGCAAACCTTTATCCACTTATCAGAGAAAGTTGATAGAATTCTTACTAACTTCAATATTTCCAATAATCATCATTTTCATCATGTTTAACTACTGAGACTGGCTAGGTACCAAACACATTTACCTATTCAACAGAAAGGGCACTCCAAAATGGGCTCCTCAGCCACAACTGAGAAACACAGCCTAACAGCAAATTTGGACCCTGGACATTTTCTAAGTTGAATGTCAAAGTACAAATTTTGCATATGGAGACGATGATTAAACTGACATTTCAACATAAATACTGCGGAACTTATTGAGTTAATGTACTGGGCCATAGCTATAACAATGCAATATTGCAATGACAGCACAAGTGCAATTTAACATTTTGTTGGATTAAAGCAAAGCATACAATATATGAAAACCTTAACTGAAATGTACATGCAAGGTAAACACAAGATAACACCCGCCCAAATTTTCAGAAAGGTAAAGCTTGAAACAAATTATGATTGGTGTAGCGACTAACCGCTTGAAGGCCTTCTCGTTCTAGTATCAGCACTGATTGGACGTGCAACTGTACTGCAGCATACAGCTGCTTCTCTGCCATTAAGTTTTCAATTCGAGCAGGAACCTGTGATATTCACCATGTTAGCAGAGAACAACTACCTAAGTTTAAGATAAAATTAAGGTTGAAAGTAGATAGAATGGTGTAAATAGCTCGAGAACAATTTGTATGATTAAAGCTAGTTCTAATTGTTCTAGAATTTTTTTCACCAGATGTTTACCTCTGAAGTTTTCAAGCTGAACCTATTGGCCAACTTTTGTACAAGACATTATAATTAATCAGGCACGTGCATACATACAAGAAGGGAAAAAATGAGGCATTATATGAGGCTGAGCTCAATCTCCAGTCATGCTTTTATATAAGATTTTACAAACATGGAGTTTTTGAGCTTTCTTGAGCCAAGACGGAACATCACAACCTTTGGCTGAGCCAAGGCTGGGCCCATTTATAAGCTCAAAAGTTAACTTGGGAAGTTGGGATTGGCTTGAACTAAGGCATGACCTATGTCAAGATGTGCATGCATCATGCTGAAAACTGGCTTTCAAGGCCCAACTGTCATTCATATTGCCTCAGACCCTAGAATTTGTGTTTGCCTCATTATAAACTTGTTCATATGATTTCAAGCCAGTTTTTAGGATGTCTTCAAGATATGATCAAAACAACTCTGCACTCCAAAAGACCACACTCAACTTAGAAAGTTTGCCACACATATTCCGAACATGGTTACCAAATTCACCTACTTAGATTATGTAAGAAGTCCAAGAGGCAACGTTAGCTGTTCGGCAAGAAATCTACTGGCACGCATATATATAATATTGTAATGGCACCATGCACAATCTCCTAGACTTCTCCTACCCATAAATGATTGAAACTGGTTCATACTTTCTTAATGTTAACATCTGGGTAGTAGCTTACTAAAGTACAGACAGAGCTTTACAGCAAGACAGTTTGGCCAGGCAAAATTTGGCTAGGCCAACGGCCAATTGGGGCCTAGAACCAAACATGCCCACGATCTTTAGAGCACATAATTGGAAGAGATGAAGCTTACACACTGACCTTGGCAACATCCTCGATCTGATCCAAAAGAGAGAGCACATGGCGCAGTGTGAGGGACCGGTACCACAGCTGGCCAAGGTGCTTATTCTTCCTGCCAAGCAGCTTCTTGGCCTCCTCCATCTCCCCCTTGAGTCCGGTAATGCTCTCTGCAGACTCGCTGAACAGCCGCAGGATCTGTCGCCAACACAGCGCATGAATGAAGAGGAAAACGGAAATTAAACCAACAGCTCCACAAGGTATGTTCAGCTTGGGCGCATGAATGAACGAAGAGGAAGATGGAAATTAAACCTGGGAGTAGTTCTGGATGGCCTTGTTGAAGCCATGGTGGTAGGCGTGGACGACCTCGTCGACGACGTCCTCGATGAGGTCGCTCTGCTCCTTGAGGAACTGGATCTCGCCCTCGCGGTCCTTGGAGGTGAGGATGTGCACGACGTGCGGCAGCGAGTCGAAGCGCGCGGCCGCCCAGCTCTCGTCGATCCGCGACAGGCCTTCCTTGAGGTACTGCGCAGGGCCCCCGCACCCCCGAGACGACGAGAATTAGCATTTCCGACGATCACAGCAGTTCCGGGCCAGACGCCGACGCGAGGAGCGGACGGAGACGGGGGGGGAGGACTTACCGATTTGTCGGCCGGGATGGGGAGGCCGTCGAAGATGCCGCGGCGACGGTTCATCGCGCTGGAGGACACCCGCGGAGGCGGAGGAGCGGGGTGGCCGTCGCGCGGTCGCGGCGGAGGCGGAGGAGCGGAGATCCGGCCGGCGGTGGGGAACGGTTGGCGACCGCGTCAGCACAGCTGGTCGTGTGTGTGTGCTGGTGATGGTGGTCCAGGTCCACAACCACAAGAGCGGCCGTCACTGCGTCAGCAACAAGTTCGGCCCAGTGTGCGTGTGCCCGGCCCACGGTAGCCCAGAACTATATGTACACTTTTTTTCTTTTTCCCCTTGCTATACATTCCACATTGTGACTATGTATGTAACACCATTGTGATCTATTTCTAGTAAGTTCATAAATTCAACTAACAATAGCTATAAAAATATATATTATCCACCAATGAAAGGGCATCAAGAATCCTTTGTGGAGTGAAATAGTAATGTCAATCTATATTTTGTATATATGATCATACTAATTCATAAACTACTTTTCTATTTTCTGAAAGTTCACTGTTCTTACAGAACTTGTTACTACGTAGCAGGGCCGCGTTGGTTGGTACCGCGCGCACCACGGTATGCAAAGAAAGATATGACCCAACAACAGCGCATGCGCACCCACATCTCTCCTACCTGTAGCCCGTGAGAAAGCAATAAGTGCCATGTTCTTGATGATCGCCGAAACCACTGTCGTCGCAAAGATACACGTCGTGTGCATGCTTTCCATCAGATTCAGAGTGCTGGATGATCGATAGCATCGAAGCATTGAATGTACATGTACGCCTAAGCACATGCGTGTGTCTTAGCTAGCTAACGCCAATTCCCTGGTATGGTGGAAATTGCACGTTCCATACGATACGATGGGCCCTGCCAGATTATTCCAGCTTCTGCAGAGAGACAAATTTAAGTTGAAAATTTTAGTTTGAACTCTCAAATTTAGACTCTGAAGTTTCATCAGTCTAGGCATAGAGTTTTGTCGACAACACGAACAGAGATTACATGTGCATCTTCTTTCACGTTTAGTTTCGCAGAGGACGGACAGTGACGTTTCCCTACACCTTTGTTTGCTCATAACTCTGCATCAAGGCTGACTGACTGAAATGTGCTTTAACAAATGTGATGTTGGAACAGTAGCAGGAGAATTTTTTTTATGTCACCCCGTCCGCTCATGATTAACAACTCCAGACTGCCACAGACAATTTTTTTTTTTCTTTTCATGATACTAGATTCATATTGGTAGCCTCGCTTAACTCTGCATCAAGAGTCAAGACTGAGATCTGGATTGTGATCCGAAGAAAAGCTTATTTATTTATTTATTTTATGACAAACCTCCGAAGGAAAGGTTGATAGGTGGATGTTGCAAGTGCCGTGCTTTAATAAGTGTGATGTGATGTGACGTTGGAGCAGAGAATTTTTACCTCACACCATGATTAGCTCACAAAAAGATGCCTCAGTCATGGCTGTCCAGCTTTTACAGTTCGAGAAAAAGGTTAATAAGAGAGTCCCAATGGCGATTAATGGTAGTTTTTATCCCTCTTAATTACATTGACAGATCAGCAAAATGCTGATGTAGCACACAAATTAATGAAGAAAGAGAGTAGAGAATGAAGAAATCGTTTCCTGGTGAGGGAACGACGTCTACACGGGAACCAAAGCGCGAAGAAACGAGAGAATTAGCGTTGGGGAGAAACGACTCGTGTCCATGGCCCTCGTCCGGATCCGATGCGCAGGCTCGACCGCCAAATCGCCGGTCTGCGTCGCTGCTCCCGTCCTCCGGCGCTACGTCGCTCGACGCCCGTCTCCCGCGCGGCCGCTCAACGCCGGCCGCCAGCGGGATGTCCTCCGCCTCCGTGTGGCGGTCCTCTACGAACCTCGTGCTATACTCTAGCGACCACTCAACGCCGGCGGCCGGCGAGACTCCGCAGCTGGGACGTCCTCTGCCTCCGCGTCGCGCTCCTCTACGGAACCCGTGCACAGCCCGAGCGACGGCTCGATGCTGGTCGACGCCGAAACGTCCTCCGCTCCGCATCGCGCACCTCCTCTACAGCCCTGTCCCCTGTGTGCTCTGCTTTCCTCCATTCGCATGGGTTCACACGCTCACCTCCGTCTGATGTGGGGACTTTTACCTGTATACCATTATGAAAAATGGTCGAGACCCACGTACCACCGAAAGTTTGGCCGCACCTCCATACCATCGCTCTTAAGTTTCGCTTGCCACGTACCATTCCGTCATTTTCACCTGTAACGGTGTCAAACGTAGTGCAAAAATGTCTACAATGCCTCACATTAATTTTCTCCTTTTCTTTTAATTCTTTCCTTTTTTCCCCTCATTTTCCTCTCTTCCCTTATCCATTCGGCTGGGCAGGCCAGCCGACTCCGTCCGCAAGCGCCTCCTCCGGATGCGCACCGCGCCGTCGGCAGACGGCCGGCGGCGAGCTCCTTGGCCGACCACATACATGCGGCGAGCTCCCGCCACCCGGCGCTGACGGCGCACACAGCGCACGGCGAAGCTCCACGCGGCGCGCGCGGCGCCGGGGGCACATGGACGAAGCCGCCGGCGGCGCGACGCGCAAGACAGTGACATGGATGGCGGCGCTCGGCCCGGCCAGAACGACGGCGGCGCTGGCGCGCGGGACGACGGCTTGGCCCTCATGCGTACAGCGGCGCGCAGATGATGGCGCGCTCGGCCTCGCGTGGACGGTGGTCCGGCCCCGGACGGGAGCGGAGATTTGCGCTCGGCCCGGTGGCGCGACGCACACGAGCAATGTGGATGGCGACGCTTTGGCCCCGACAAGCGGCGCACGCGGGTGCTCCGCCCCGGCGCGCAGCGAGCCCGAGCGGGGCCCCCGCCACATCATGGAGGCGTGCGTGTAGGTGGTGCCCCAATGGCGCGTGCCCGGGAAAGCTCCGCCCAGGCGGAGCGTGGGCTCCGCCTCTGCCTCGCGCGCATCGCCGCGGGCGACCATCGCACGACCTCGCGCGCGTGCCGCTGCGGGCGAGGAACACGTCCAGGAGCTCACGGGCGAGGAACACCTCTAGGTCCCCGTCTCGCTCCACGGCCCGGTGAGCTCCGCCATGTCGTACCGATGAGAGAGGAAGAGGCGTATGGGGACGGGGAGGAGAGGGAGAAGAAGTTGGTCATTGACTGCTTTCCGCCCCACCCGGCGAGAGATTGCAAGTGGACAGGGTTATGAGAGAAGGGCATTTTGGTCCTTTTCTCTAGTCGGACCCACATGTCAATACCAGCAAATGGCCAAAAAGAGATGGAAGATGGACGGAATGGTACGTGGGGCAAGACAAACTTAGCACGATGGTATGCAGGTGCGGACAAACTTTTCAGTGGTACGTGGGTTTGGACCATCTTTCATAATGGTATAGAGGTAAAAGTCCCTCTGATGTGCCCCTCCAGCAAGCATCGCGAAGCTGGAGGCAAGGGCCGGACGAGGCTGGGGCCAGGCTAGATGTGCCCCGGGGAGGTGAGACCCGCCGGCGGAGGTCGCGCACGCTCGCCGCAGGCTTGAAGCAGCAGCAGCACTAGAGATCCGCGTATTTATTCAGAAAAAAACTAGAGATCCGCGTAGCAGCAGTACTAGTAAAAGCCAGCAAGATTCGGATGGGCTGTTGTTGCTGAAATTTGACTATCGCCCGTCAAGCTGAAATTGAAGACGAACATGGCCTCAGCTGCACGGCACCGTCCGCTTCAGACTCCCGGTGGCCGGGCGCACTGGCAAGTACGGGCACTGAAAAGGAAGAGCAGCCAAAGGCACAGAGGATCCGGAGACGCAAGAGAGGAATATGGTAGATTATTGGGCAAATTTATGTCCAAGGCTTGGTAGAAAATTTTGCATTGTGGAGATCAGTTTCTTGGTGTGATATCCTAGATTATAGAAACTACTGTGGTTTCTTGCATTGGGACTGCCCTAAGGTCTTACGTATTTATTTAGATGGTCATATTTTTAGGCCATTTAGATCCCAAAATTGGAGTCTAAATTCAGCGTCACACACCGTAACGCACTGTAGCAATTTTCGTTTGTATTTGTGAAATATTGTCCAAATATTGATAAATTATACTCAAAGATTCGTCTGAAAGTACAATCAAATTGTGCGATTAGTTTTTTATTTCATCTATATTTAGTACTCCATACATGTGCCGATATTTTGATGTGATGGGAATCTTCTTTTTGCATAGTGAAATTTGGAACCAAATTTGGTGATCTAAACAAGGCCTTAGTCCAAAATGTACTGATAAATATTATCCAATCATAGCCTAACTAGTCTTAAAAGATTCGCCTCATTATTTACAACTAATCTATGTAATTAGTTATTAATTTTATCAACATTTAATGCATCATGCTTATGACATAATATTTGATGTAATAGAGAGAGAGTAATATTTCTAGTCTTTTTAAAGCACCTAAACAAGGCCTAAGTCATGACAACACTCTGCCACCGATCGAAGCTTGTCCTGTTTGATTACGTTTTTTTAGAAAAGGGTCCCGTTTGATTACGTACAAGGTTAATAAGGACTGTATCTGCTAAAAAGTAGCTCTAGTTCACCAAAATAAAGTAGTTCTAGTTCACCAAAATAAAGCTCGGTTAGATGTTACCCTTAGTGTTATGTTTTAGTATTTTGAGTTTGAACAATAGATACAAAATATCAATGGTGATATCAGATAAATAACATAAGATTAATTAGGAAATGTATGTATTTTCATGATAAATTAGAGCTATAAATACGAATAATATCCACTAAAAACTTGTCCAGACGTAAACCATTGTGATGTCAGAATGTTATGGATTCATACGGCTAGCTTAGTGCTACGGAAGGAATGACGGCCACGTTCCCACGCGTTATGTTGGATTTTGATTTCTGTGCCGTGCTTTCACACGCTTCGTCTCATGGCCTTTCGTCGCTTTTGAGGTCCAATCTACGATGTTGTTTCAAGTCGGTTTGATCTGAGTGCTACGGTTTACCCCACCGGGCTGCCGCGCTTTTACACACTTCGTCTCACGGCCTTTCACCATCTTTGAGATCCAATGGTTGTTGTGTTCAAGTCGGTTTGATCCAAGTGCTACGGTTCACCCCACCGGGCTATATAAGCAGGGGTAGACCCGCCCCCCTCAGGCCATCTCCTCTTCATTAGCTACCTCCATAGTAAAAGCTAGGGTTTCAACCGTCCATCAAAGTAGAAGTAGAGGTCCCTCTAGATGATCTTCTAGTTTTAGTTCTTCAAGTTCATCTTCTAGTTCTAGTTTATCCATTTGTAGTTGTCTAGTTTAGTTCATCTGGTTGTAAACTAGAGATCAGGGAGAGAGGAGAGGAGAGAGTTGTGGAGGAGGCGGTCTAGAATGAACAAACATCACCAGTACTCAGTCATATCTGGAAGGGATTATTAGCATCAATTATATCTGAAAAAGATTATTATAAAGAACAAACAGTGCACACCAGCAAATGCAGAATGTAATCATATCTGGATTCTTTAAGGGCCTTGTAGTCATAGCACATGCGCATCACAGTTTGAAAGCAGAAATGTAAAGTTGTCATCACAGTTTGCAAGCAGAATCGTAGCCAAAAGTTATCTAATACCGCTTAATCTTGTCTAGAACCTCACTCTTGTTGAATAACTTCTAGCGCGCGTTTTTCTACCACCTCCACGGCATCCACCATTACCGCCGCCTTTGCCTCCACCCTTCTTGCCGCCGAAGGACAGCATGTCCCGACAGCTATCGTGCTTGGTCAAGTTGGTTTTCAAACTTTTCCAAAAAGCCCTGTTTACATTGCTCAGATCAAGTTGGTACCTGAATAGAGTTTTAGAGCAAATTATTTGGAGAAAACTTTGTTTTTACACCAAGTCATGAAAATGGGTTTAAGGCTTTCAAAAGGGCAAAAACAGGGGAATATTGAAAAATAATATTTTTATAATTCTAATTTGACCCTAATTCACACTTTCAAATCTAGGCCGAATTAGCAAAACCTTCCAACATGAAAAGTATTCTACTCATCAAATGGAGAAACTTTCATGTTTTGAGTTTTTCCAAATTCGCAATATTTTTGGAGTTATTCGCGGTCAAACCTTTCAAGTCGAGACAAAAGCAGTGGGACCCACTCCGGGCCCCACCTGTCATCATCGTCTCTCTCTCCTTTCCCCTTTCTTCCCCGTTTCCCGTCGCTGGCGCCGGCCGCAGCGATGGCAGCCGCAGCGCCGCTGCTGCAGCTGCTCCATCACCACGCCAAGCCGGGCCACGCGCTAGGCGACGCGGCGCAGGCACTCAAGTGCCCACGCCTGGTCTGGCCGCCATCATCGCGCGCACCGCGACGCAGCAAGCACGCGCGCCGCGCCATCAAACGCTCCTGCCACCACAGCCCAACCGCGCGATAAAGCACCCCGCTCCCTCCTCCTCGTCCATTCCTTATCCCCTCTCCCTCACTCCCTCTCCCTGTCTTGCTCTCCTGCTTCCCTTTGCCGGGACCGAGCTCGCCATGGCCGCCATGACCGCCGAGCGTAGTGCCACCGCTTAGCCGCCGCTTCACTCCGCCATTCTCGCCACCGATAGCGCCACCGTGTTCGCCTCCCCCGTGCTCTAGCCTCGCCGCCTCGTTCCGTCGTTGGGAACCGCCGGAGAGCGCGCGCGGCCCGCGGACCCGACGCCCGACGCGTCGCGGGCCCGGCGCGGCCGGGCCGCCGGGCCGTCGCGAGCCCCCGCGAGAGCACGGGCAGGCGCGTCATGGCCCCGCGCTCCGCGCCTCCCCGGGTCGCCGACGAGCCGCGGTTGGCTGGCCCCAAGCCGGAATCACCGCCCTGTTTTCCCTTGCTGAGGACCACGAGTTTAGAATTAGAGAATGGTGAGGGGCAGATCTGAAAAAGCGCCAGACACAGCCGGTTTCTAATAAGGGCTCGGTTAATTTCTGGAATACGTAGGGGCCAAATCGAAAAGTGTCTGTCTTATATGAAATTCGAAATAGATTTTTCAGAAAATATGTGCATGCTTGTTTAACTCATAACTTGCTCATTTTTAGTCCAAATCGAGTGATTCAACTTGCATTATTTTTCTTATGATGTGTATTATCTGTAGAAAATATCACTTGCCATGTTTGTGAAACTTTTCTGTGTAGCATGAATTAATTATTGAAATGTTGGTAATCTTGGGAAATTCATAAGTAATTATAGGGTGCTCTGAAAAATGTGATTCTTGTTTCTATGATCTTATTTTGTCATGCTTTTGCGATGTTTAGGATATCAAGTATGCTTTCTATGTGAGATTTAGAAGTTATAGTTCAAGTGTGCTAGAAAGGCCATGTAGGAAATAATCCATAAATAAATTATATAAGTAGAGTTTGGGTTTGATAATTTTTGTAGGCCATTTATATGCTATTAGTTAGGTATTAATGCATTGCTCTCTGATGTTTGGCATACTTTGTAGTACAAAGTATTTTTAGGTCCTTTTATAGGTGCTGTCTTGTCATTTTTGTGTAGAATAGTACACTTGTCAAAATGAGGTGAAATTTGGATGGTAGGCTAGATTTGTTATGTTTTTTTGTACTATAATTTTTGTAGGATTTTAGGAGTAGCCAATCATGGTGCTCCAGTTCAACCCTTGGATGTTCAAATTAGGGGTTAAGTCCCTTGATGCTAGGCTAATCTAATTATAAGTTGGGTTTCTGGTTGACTTGTCTAAAGATGATAGTTAGTGTGTTAGCTTGACCATCTACTGTTAAAGTTTCATGGTTATTGCATGAATGGTTTAGGAGTTATGGGTGTGACAAGATGGTTACCAGGGCTGTTTTAGTGGCTGTTTTGCCAAAATCAGTCCTGATGTTCTGTATTTTAGGTGTAGTTAACCAGGGAATCAGTTTGTGATGTCTTCAGATGTTTGATGGAGAATTTTATAAGCTTTCCAGAATGACTTCATTCATATCCATAGGGTCTATGGTTATTTATTTATGATTTATTTACTGATCTGTTAGTTATATGGATAGGACTAGTATTGATGCTTGAATAAGTGATGTTGTGTGCTAGGCTTATTGTCAAGTGTTCAAGGTGATTAGTGGTATGATGGGTGGTTAAGTAGTATACTAGGATGAGTAGGTCATGATGAATTGGTTAGGATGATTCGCTTGAGTGTAGTCTCTTTGGCTTTACTCGACTTGTTTGTCATGATAGTAGAAAGGGATGTCGTACGGGATTACATTGTTGTAGTAAAAAAAATGTAGTAGATGACATGTGATTAGGATACACATTCTTGGATGATGTTGACTACCTTGTAGAAAGAATAAGCAAGCACGCATTCGCATTATCATACATGTGTATTCTTAGTATTCATACATGCACCGCATCATACAGATCGCTAGGAGAACGAACGTGACGTGAAACAAGGATCCAAAATAGGAGTCACCAAGGGGAACCTTGGCACGTGAAGTGATCGAGAACCAGGAACCGGACGTGGAGTGATCAAGTGCTGGGAGCTTCAACATTGATCATTTAGGAAGGCAAGCCCCGGAGCATTTCTCCTACGGTTTGCAAAATGATTTACTTTGCGTCCTTTATTGTTTATGATGCATTAAGTTTATAGGCGTTACTTGGAACCGTTATCGCATTATGAGTACCTTGATCCACCCGAATACCTTTACCCTTTTTAAGTTCGGATCGTTCATATGCTTAGCACGCTTAATTAGATCGGTAGAAGACGGGTGATTGACCCTCATCCGCGAGGTAGGTGGTTACTACCCTATGGTTGAGGAAAAGGAGGTTGGTTTAGAGAACATAACCATGTGGCCATGTTAAATCACGACCGGCGGAGTTTGTGGTGTGTTAGACCATGGAAACTCCGTCTGGGGTCACTTAAGGAAATATGACTTTGTACGTCCTCGGATCATGTTGAACAATGCCTCACGTATAGCCGGGAAGGATGCGATCATCCGACCGCGAAGCCTTGAGGATGTTTGGGCCGGAATTTCAGCAGAGTTGAGTGTATTGCCCACAGCGCGGTATTAAAGCCGGTGGCGGCCGCGCCGGAGGTACCCGGTAGCCGGGCATGCCCCGGGTGCAATCGTATTTGCCGAAATCCGCGACTCCACCCGAATAGACCAAGGTGACCTAATCGACTCCGACGGAGGCGTGTGGTTTGTTTGAGGAATACCCCGCCACCGGTTTGCAATCGATTATAATCGCCATCGTTTCGGACAAGTGAACACTTGGCCCGAGCAAATGCACTGTCGCAAATCATTGTGAAAAATAGGATGGTTATGGTTCTATGTTGTTGATGCCGGTATGCTCAACCCGAAGGATAGGATAGCATTGTTTGCTCATACCCCGGAGTTGGAGTAGTACAGTGCCAATTTAGTGATGTCGATCCTACTTAAAAGATGATAAGCTAGAGAGTCCTTTATCACTAAATGATTATTTAATAAGCTCATCTTTTATCGCAAGTTTAAATGAGTCACTACCCCACTTATAAAGCCTTGCATACTCCTTGGTGTCACCTTATTTTTGGTTTATGACGGGTAAGTCTAGGCGAGTACCTTCTTGTACTCGGGGTTTTATTCCCACTTGTTGCAGATCATAAGACCTTTGCTGGGCAACAAGATGGACCCGTATCCCACTACGGGAGGATTAGACCTTGGGCAAGGTCATCTCTTATATCTCATACCTCTATGCTTTTGCCGGATTTGATGATGGACCGGCACTATTTTTAACTCAAAGTGTGCGCTTGTAAAACAACACTTTAGTTTGCTTCCGCTTTGGTTTTCAACTTGGCAATGTAATAACTATTTCGTAACTCCGATGTATTTAATTAATTGTGAACTTATGTATTACTATGAACGGTTTTATGTTGAACTTAATTCGGTCCGGGCCGTATTGTGGAAAGTTTGAAATCCTTCGTGGTTTCACTTGGACTACCAGGTTGATATAAGCGTCATGTGCTAATTAAGTTGCTTAAGCGACATCATTAGTACATTATGTTTATATTAATTGGTCGGTTCTTACACCTCCTCAAGTAAAGGCTTCCACGGCGGGTTGCCCAAAATGAGGATCCCAAATGGCATGAGCAATAGGTCTTACGTGTCAAGGATCTTGTATCCATGATTCAAAATTTAGTTCTTTCTTTTTAAAGAAGCGGGAAAGAAGTGTTTGAAGCCAAGAATGGAATTTAGGTCTGTTCGGGTCTTTTATTTCGAAAAGACAAAGAATTTCTTTTCTTTCACCCCACAACCAACATATGCTATTTCTCTTAATACGCTCTTCTTTTCCGAAGGAAAACCCAATCCACATCGTCGTGATCTTAAAAATCAAAGTAGACAATCGTAGTGGACGGCCAATCATTCCTTTTTCTTCTTTACCCTATCTTTTCTCTAGCCTGGAAAGGGAATTGCTTACTGTCTCACTCTATCTTCTTCCAAGTTTCGTTTCAATGGCGTATTCCTTGCTCTACAACCAGTTTTCAGTCTCTTCTAAGGTTCAATCCCTAGCTAGAACCCCCATGCTTGCTTGAAGCTCTATTTCGCTTTATAGAATGGAATGCTTTCCTTGTTATCCCTCAAAGTCTCAACACTGGCCCGGAGGAGAGTGCCTATTCTTTCTCTTCTTCGTCATAAACGATATCTGCTGGCTCCTGGTGCAACAACAAGTACCAGCTTAACGTGTGTGTGTGTGTGTGTGGGGGGGGGGGTCGAAGACCAAGAAGTGGCTTATTTATACCAAGCATTCCTCTTATGGCTAGATCCAATCTCCTGGTCCTTGCAGAAAGGAAAAAGAATTTCACGTTCTTCCTTTCAGGAAGGGAGGATTAGGGAAGTCCTATCAATTACTGCTTTCTCCAGACAACAGTCAGCTCGTTGGTAAGGAGAGAGCTTCAAGCCCGATTTCAGGTGGCACACCCCCCAAACAAGCACCACTCGACGAGGGGAGGGGGACTACAGGTTCAAAACCTTCGTCTGTGCCCAGATAGACTTTGACTATACTAGAAAAGGGAGCTAGATGATCTGTTATCAAGTGCTTAGCTTTCAATTTGCCTCTGACCATCAAATTAAATGTGAATAACGCGTCCTCCTCTCTTTGAAACAAGGGGCGCTTGTTTAATTCAATTCTTTATTCTTACATTAAAGAATGAATAAAATGTCCCCAAGTAGGATTCGAACCTACGACCAGTCAGTTAACAACCGACCGCTCTACAAGTTCCACTTGACACCTATTTAAACGGCTCGTCTCGCCGCTACCTTATCCAATTTTAATCAAGGTCACATGATGAATTTCCATATCTACCTGTATCCCTTTATGTCACTGCCTTCACCAGCGGTTTGAGAGAGGATATTAAGCATTTGGTGCTATCTATCTCAGCAACACCAGACCCTGTTGAAAGTATTTCAATATGCCCAACACATGGAAGTGGCTTTGGATTATCAATTTTAAAGTACTAAATCAATATCAAATATCCTTACATCGCCATCATTTAAAATACAATATTTAATAAACTATACTCGATGTACATTTTTCCCCCTTACTACATTCCACATTATGACTATTTATGTAACACCAACTCTGAACACAAATATACGTCCATCTACATATTTCCTATTCCTAGTAAAGAAAATTACAAGTTCAACTAACAATAGCTATAGCAATATGTATTATCCACCAATGAAACGGCGTCAAGAGTCCTTTGTGGAGTGAAATAGCTAGTAATGGCAATCTATATTTTTCTATGATCATAAAAAAAGATTGAATTATGATAATTTTATACCGGCTAATATTGGTCGTATAAAGTATAATACATTAGGGCTGCATGCATGGGAGGATGAAAAAGGCTAGAATGAAACCTACTATGTATTTTCTGAAAAGATCACAAGACACTCTGTTCACCGTCATACAGAGCTTGTTGCGTTGCAGAGCCGCGTTGGTTGGTTGGTATGGTACCACACTGTATACGTGTGACCCAACAACAGCACATGCACCCACATCTCTCCTGCCAAACCTAGTATAGCCCATCGGAAAGATACAAGCGGCGCCATGGTCTTGATGATCACTGAAAGAAACCAGTGTACCAAAAAATCCACAACGTGTGCTTGCTTCCATCAGAGTGATGAACGATCCATAGCATCGAATGTACATGCACGTCAAGCACATGCGTGTGTCCTAGTCCTAGCTACCTAGCTAACACCAATTTCCTGTCGTAGAGCAAGACAGCAAGTATAGTGGAAATTGCATGTTCCATACGATACGTTGGGCCCGGCCAGATTATATTGCCCCGCTTCTGCAGAGAGACAAATTTTAAGTTGAATTGTAGACTCTGAAGTTCCATCTAGGCATAGAGTTTTGGCGACAACACGAACAGAGATCACATGATGTGCATCTTCTTCCACCTTTAGTTTCGCAGAGACGGGACAGTGACGTTTCCCTACACCTTTGTTCGCTCATAACTCGCATCAAGGCTGGCTGACTCACTGTCAAAAAAAAAAAAAAAAAGGCTGGCTGACTGAAAATGTGGATTTTGATCCATAGAAATTAGAAAACGTGGATATATGTCGCAAGATGCAAGGTTCATCATATATTGAATTCATCATTGGTAGGCTCGCTTATAACTCTGCATCAAGACTGAGAGCAGTACAAGAATTTTTTACCTCACCATCAGCTGGATTGTGATCCGAAGGAAAGGTTGATAGCTGGAAGTGCGGTTCTTTAATAAGTGTGATGTGATGTGACGTTGAGAGCAGTACAAGAACTTTTTACCTCACCATCAGCTCATGACAACACTCCAAACTGCCACGGACAAAAAGATGCCTCAGTCATGGCTGTCCAGCTTTTACAGTTTGGGGAAACGGTCCTGTTCATATTGCAACCGATCGAAGCTTGATTTCGTCCTGTTTGATTACGTAGGTTAATATAATAACTACTGTATCTGCTAAAAAGTAGCTCCAGTTCACCAAAATAATGAATATATAAATTTTTACTCAAAGCCTCGGTTCGATGTTACCCTTAGAGCATGTATTATGATCGGCGAGGAGCCGACGGTATCTGACGTGGGAGAGAAAACATGCAGGAGAGAGAATAGAGCAGGCGACTTGCTTAACGCCGGCAGAATAAAGGCGAAATGCGTCGGGGCTGCTGCTCCCCCACTGCGGTCCCTCCACGTTTGCAGCTCAGCATTAAAAATTGATGGGGTCCGCTACTAGTGCTAATGCAGGTCAGGTGACATGGAGCGTCTGGCAGCCGGCGGCCGGCGTATCCGTAATACTTGCTCTTAATGTTATGTTTTAGTATTTTGAGTTTGATGACCAAGTATAGATATAAATTATAAAACATCAATGGTGGTATCAAATACTAAATACCATAAGATTAATCAAGAAACTTATGTATTTCCATGATAAATTAGAGCTATAAAATGTGAATAATATCCACTAAAAACTTGTCCAGACGTAAACCATTGTCATGTCTGAACTCAAAAAAAACCATTGTCATGTCAGAATCAGAATGTTATGGATTCACATACCGCTAGCTAGGCCTTGTTTAGATTGCCCAAAAGTTAGAATTTTTTCACTCTCTCCATCACATCAAATATTTAAATTTTTTCATGAAAGATTAAATGTAGGTAAAAAAATAACTAATTACATAATTTAGTTTGAAATCACGAGATGAATCTTTTGGCTGGTGGTCCACGATTGGACAATATTTGTTAAATACAAACGAAAGTCTTCAGGAGTCGAATTGTAACTTTTTGAATTCTAACCCCTTATCTAAACAAGACCCTGGTGCTACGGAAAGGGATGGCGGGCACGTCCCCACGCGTTCTGCAGGATTTTGATTTCTCTGCCGCGCTTTCACACGCTGTCGATCGATTGAATGAATTGAAACCGATAAAGATTGTTCGGTGCCCACCTACAGCTACTGCCTATTGGCCTACTGTTCCTCCAGGCTAGCGCCTGCGCTTCCTTCCCTCACCCTCACGCAGGTCAGGGTCAGGTAATGGTGATGGAGTCATGGCCAAGGAAGGCTCCACGTCCCTTTGTCCGTGTCCACGCCAAGGACAAAAGTGCCATTCCCCAAATCCCTTTCAGCTCACAGGCTCATTCCCCGCGTCCATATCAACGCAGCTCACCAAGCTTCCTCCTCCCACCGCCTGCCTGCTATCTGAGCTCTGAAGATCACTCAATGGCCTGAAAACCCTCTCCGTCACAGACTCACAGTTCGCAAAAAAAGGTTCTGTTCATCATCGCCCAATGTCTTGCTTCGGTTGAAAGCTGCGCGCGATATCCGCCGCTGCTTTAGTGGAGTGATTTCCAAGAATTGGAGGAGAGTGTTCGTTCGTTCTTGCGGGGGCGGTGGTGGTTTTGGTTGGCGAGGGGGAGGGGAGGAGGACGCGAAAAAGGCAGGCGATGCCTTTCAGCAGCATGATCCAGGAGATGAAGGGCGAGATCGGCGGCGTCATGTCGTCGCGCGGCCTGCTGCCGCGGTTCCGGTCGGGGAATCACGGGCGAGCGCCGGCACCCGCCGAGCCGGAGCCGGACGAGGCGCTGCGGGAGAGCTGCTGGGCGCGGGTGCCCCCCGAGCTGCTGCGGATGGTGCTGGTCAGGGTCGAGGACGACGAGGCGCGCTGGCCCGGCCGCAGCGCCGTCGTCGCGGCCGCCGGCGTCTGCCGCTGCTGGAGGGCCGTCGTCAAGGAGATCGTGCAAGTGCCGGAGAAGTCGGGGAAATTCACCTTCCCCATCTCTCTCAAGCAGGTTAATTAGTCTGGTTCCCCTGGCCTCCAACTCTGAATCTATTCTGTGCTCGTTGGTCAACCTTGGTCTTCTGCAAAAGTTTTTGTGTCACCGGGGTTTTCTTTCTTTTCACCTTCAGTAGTCATGGAAGTGATGGTGTTTGCCATACTGCATCTGCATTCATCATTTGCCAGGGTCAAATCAAAGCCTCCGTTTCCAGGTTGCGTGTGTGACGCTTGGTCGTCACCGGAAGATATCAGGCAGAATTCCGGTGTTGATGTACTACCTACCTGGCCACCTAGTCATAAGTATTTGTTTAGTTTTCAGTTCTTGAGCACAAGAAATTTGGCGACAAAGTTTGGTAGGTCGAGATACTATTCTCTACACAGAGGGGGTAATATTAGTACACAATTCTTTATGGGATTTTGGTTAGAGTTTGCATAGTTTGCACAGGAGGCTAGTTTGCATAGCATAGGTTCCCGACTTCTTTCGGTAAGTCAGTTTGCTTAGAATGAAGTAGCAGCTGGTCGACTTGTTTTTACTGTTGGCTTGATTTGAGGTTTTAGTAAGGAGAGGGTAACTCTTGATTTGAGGTTTCTTTTCTTTATTTCCTTTTTTTTTGCAAAAATTTTGAGGTTTCTTTTACTCTGAAATTTTGTTCGTTGATTTATCTGTGTTTTCTTAACTTGCAATTTTCAATCTGCAACCTGCAGCCTGGCCCAAGGGATGCCCCTATTAAATGTTTCATTAGGAGGAGCCGGGATGCTCAGTCATATTCTCTGTGCATTGGAGTCACTGATGGTTTGCTTTGTTTCACCCCTATATGTATTCTTACTATTGGGCAAATACATTGTGGATGTGATCATTGTTGATAGGGTGCTGTTTTTTTTCTTGTTTTCCCTTTTGCTCTGCAGGGTTAGCTGATGATGGGAAATTCCTACTGGCTGCACGCAGAAGTCGTAAGGCCGCAGGCACTGAATACGTGATCTCACTTGATGCAAAGAGTACATCCAAAGGTACCAACATTGGCAAGCTAAGGTGAGCATTCAAGAAACAGTGTCTGAAATTCATCACCTGCTCTGTTTTTCCAGTGTCGTGCAGGGGATCAAAAGTAATACTATGACAGAGAGTCAGAGACCTCGGTTTAACATATTCTTCTCTGTTAACCAGATCAAACTTCTTGGGAACAAAGTTTACTGTCTATGATGCCCATCCACCTTGTGCCGGAGCTGTGGTTTCAAAGGGTCCGTCTGCACACATGATCGGTTCTGCCCAAGTTTCTCCTGGTGTGCCTGCTGGGAATTATCCAATTTCGCACATTTCTTACGAAGCGACTTTTGGTTCTAGGTATGGCAAACCATGTGGTCGACATTTATTCTTCCAATGTTAGGTTCATATTTCTCCAAAGAAAACATTGTGCTATGAATAGACCATCATGTAAATGCCTTTTCTTTATGAGAATTACAAATACTGCAACATCATTTTGATTTTTTCCTTAATGGCTATTATTGCATCCCTGTTTATACCTGGTAGTTGAATTGCTGATAGCAATATTATTGTAGAGAATTGCTATTACTAGCTAGCAAGACAACATAAGACTAAGACTACAAGGATGTCTTCATGACATGCTAATAAATCAAGCGGATTTGAAGCTTTGGTGGAAAAGTTATATTCCAGGACCTGCTTAGGATTATACATTAGTATACAACCTTATATATTTACTTATAGAATCTAAAGCCAGAACTTGGTGGTTAGAAAGTAATTGTTGGTTTAATGTAACATAACAGAAAGATTATATTAGCTGCTGACTGCTGATTTATTACATGAGAGTTGTAAAGTTTGTCTAATGTTTTGCAGGGCGCCAAGAAAGATTAACTGTGTCATGGATTCCATCCCTGTATCAGCGATTAAAGAAGGAGGGACTGCTCCCATGCAGACTGAATTTCCCTCTATTAACTCCAACTCTTTTGCATCAGTTCCATTCTTCAGGAAACCATCAGGTCGTCTGGACAGTTCAGGCGTTGAGCTAGCCACTCAGAATGAAGCTAAGATGGTGCTGAAGAACAAGTCCCCCAGGTGGCATGAACCGCTGCAGTGCTGGTGCCTGAATTTCCATGGGCGGGTCACGGTTGCATCTGTCAAGAACTTCCAGCTGGTGGCTTCAAGCGAGAGTGATCCGCATAACCAGGATGATGATGACGTGATACTCCAGTTTGGCAAGGTCGGGAAGGACTTGTTCACCATGGACTACCGTTATCCGATATCTGCCTTTCAGGCATTTGCCATCTGTTTGAGCAGCTTCGATACCAAAATTACTCGCGAATGAGTCAAGGTATGATTTTTCTTTGCCGATAGAAGCTGCTCACGCTCGCTGTCTTTCTTTCTGTAAATGTTGTCCATCACCAGCATGACGTTAAGATAGCACTATTTCTATGGCACTGCTCAGCACTCTTTATCAAGTCATTTTGCTTGGTCCTTAATTTCTGCTACAAATCCTGTATGTCTTTATTTGTAGGACGATTGAGTACGATTCAACCTGCACCATTTTATTTACTTTCATGTCTCGTTTCCCTGCAGGTGCGATGGTGCGAAGGAGGTGAACCAGCAGATACAACAAGAATTTAGCCTAATCTACACTTACCTGAGCTTTAAGCCGGAGAGTTTGGTGATCAAGTAATCATAGTAGAGCTGGATACTTCTGCTCAGTACTATCGTGATGTAAATAGCAATTTAGCTGGAGTGGTTTGCATTGAGGGTTGGCAGGTGTGAGCATCAGACCAGAGTATCCTAAAGCATTTCGCTTTCGATTCAGCGTTTGACCTTATAGTATTACAGTCTAGAGATCATACTTTGTATCTATCTATGCAACCATGCTATTTGAAATGACCCTTCTAAGGTGCCAGAAGGCATTACATATATACAGGTGTTAAGATCTGATTTCTCCCTGTTTCTGTTCTATGTTATAGTAACGTTGTTGTCGACAGAGAATTGGCTGAAACATAGCGTCGCCTATAAAATATAAATGGTCTCAGGTTGAGACAATATATTAATAACAAGTAATAAAGCCTCTAATACACACAAAAAAAAATCGTCAAAAGAAAAACGCATATGGGATTGCACATTTGCATCCTTGATCCACTAATAATTGGATCATCTCGCTCTTCTCAGCTAAATCTAGTAGCGAGAAATTTCCCTTTCAAAAATAGTAGCAGTGGAAATATAATTTTGGCAGTCTAATTAAAAATAATGAGACAGGCATGGTGGTGATGAGTTGAACCTTCAGACCGCCTTGGCCGCCTCCGTGGCCTCCGTGGCTCTGGCGGCATTGCCTGACAGGGCCACGCCGCGCTCCTCATCGTCCTCGTCCCACTCGCCGCACACGACGCTGCGCACGAACTCCATGAACTGCGGGAAGTGTTCCGGCGAGAAGAACTCGGCGCACATGCGCTGGTACGTGAAGTGGCAGGGCCGCATGAGCTCGGTGGTGAGGATGTTGCTCCGGATGCGCGAGAAGCTGCTGGTGTGCGTCATGACGAGCGACGCGTTCTCGCCGGCGATGCGCGCGCCGTGGCGGCGGCACGCGTTCTTCATCTGCACCAGCAGCGTGTCCGGGCTGGACCCCGTGCTGTGGTGCTGCTTGTTCATGCACACGTCCATGCCGGGCACCACCATGGTGCAGCCGTGGCGCGCGAACATCTTCGCCACGGGGCTGTACCCGTTCTTCCTGTTGCTCTTGTAGAACCCCGCCGCCGCCTCGGCGGGGCGCGACACGGCGCCGTGCCACCAATGCATGAACGGGATCTTCGCCGACAGCTCCACGGGCTTGCCGCCGAACACGGCGTTGGCCGTGCCCAGGACGCGGTCGCCGTGCCCGACCAGCTGCCCGGCGTACCACGACAGGAAGAAGTCGCCGTATGGGGTCTCCCAGGACCCGCCGCGCTCCCTGAAGAAGCCGCACGAGTCCGGCGAGTCGTGGTACCGCGGCGCGTCGTGCGGGCCCGACAGCCCCCACATCTTGTGCCCTTCCTCCTCCGCGTGCTGCCGCAGCTGCTGCAGCATGTACTTGTCGTAGCACTGGAACTCGCCCATCCCTGTGAACCTGCGGGCGTCGCTCCCCGGCGGGTACGACGGGTACCGGAGCACGCCGTGCGCGCCAAGACCCACCGTCACGTCCTGTATGTGGCAGAGAATTGAAGCGCGTGTCCATCATACAACGCAGTGCAATGCAATGCAATGCAGCGACCAACGATGGAATGCATAGAGGAATGTTACGGTGATGGTGGAGTCGAAGAAGTCTTCGAAGGCGACGGCGAAGTTGCGGAAGAAGGCCTCGTACAGCTGGAGCGGGGACTTGCCATGGAGCACGGGGAGTTCGTCGATGGCGAAGGAGACAATGCGTTTTTTCCCCAACCCTCTGTCCGGCCATGCGTTATCTTGTGGCCCTCGTTTCTTTAGGATCCGTGCCAGTCAACGAAAATTTTTTCAGCCGGGGGAAAAGCAGGGAGGGCAGGGAGGAACGATTAATACGTTCAAGGTCGATGCAACGATCATGGAATTTTTGAAAGAGGGAGAGGATGGCGGGAGAAACAATCTCCCAAGCAGGCTTGTAGAAGGAAGGCCCAAAGCCGTTCTTGGTTTGCTTCTTCATTGCGGGCGATGGAAAAGTTCCTGGTTGCGGAAGGCAATGGCCAGCGACGGCGAAGGCCACAAGAAGCACCTCAAATGGATGTACTTGTAATTTTAATTTTCTTCAGGTACCCTTGTAGGGGGCTGGATGTAAAAACTCCTTTATCTTATTGATAAATCCAACCCATTATTTCAAAAAAAAAAAAGCAGTAGAATGCGTATGCCGGATAGCGGTATAGATCTCAGATGTAGAGAAAGGCCCATCAAGTGAATCTGGGAGGCGGGTCGTGTTGGCATAGAGAGAACTCTAAATCGAACCGCCAAATGGGTTCCCACGCTGGGCCATGCAGATTGGTGAGGAAGTGATGAATGACCTGCGCCTTCTGCTCATGAGCAGTAACTTCACATCCATCATGCTCAAGGAGATGAATTTTATTCTTAGGCATTCGCTGGTGGAGCTGGTGGAGCAAGCATGGAAGTAGCCAGTATTTTCATCTCCTTCAAGTGCAGCATGGACCTTGCTTCTTTGCCTCCAGTAAAGAAGTTTCTCATTAGTCACATGGACTAGGATTTTGACTACAATCGATCTAAGAACCAGCTATGCAGTGGTGAGGGCTCTGATTTCCTCCACACCGCCGATGAGGCTAATAACCGACCAGCTTGCAATCAGTTTCGCGTTGGGAGCAGGAGCCAAAGCGTCTACGCCATTTCTTAGCCATCGCCCTAGTACGCTTGAGCCGACGAACGAGAGCAGCAGCAGGGTCAGCAGGAGGACGACACGGCATATGCCGGGCAGTAGCAACGGAATCAAGTAAAGAGGGTTAACTGGGGTCTAGGAATTTTCAAAACGAGAAACAGTGGACTTAGAATGGAAGTAGAAATCTCAATTTTGAGAGGGAGGTAGTTCGGGTGAGCGACGAGAGGGTTGTGTTTGGAAGGTAGCTGTCCCAAGCGAGACTTGTGAAAGTGCGGCCGAGACGTCCAAGGGTAGGAACAGCACGTTTGTTAGTCCACGTGTACTGTCTATCAAGGAGGGGGAGCTCAATCAGTTGATGAAGGTCATGGACGGCATCGTTAAAAGCCTCAGCTTCAGCATGGTGGAAGTTGGAATTATTTTTTTCACAAACAAAACGAATCATGTTGAAATTGCCTCTGACTAGCCGGGGGGTGTTATCAGATGAGGAGATGTTTTTGAGATCAGCCCGGAATATATGTCGCTGATCTGGATTTTTTTTTTTTGGGTCAAGTCGCTGATCTGGAGTTGCGGGAGCATAGAGGTTACTAATGAGGAGATTTTTATCAAACAACAGAGCAACGAGACCGACAAGGGGTATTTGGTGGAGGCGGACTCGGGAAAATGTTGGCTGGACCAAGCAGAGAGCTACCATCGGCATCAAGAGTCAGATGGTGCAGCATCAAGAGTCAGATGGTGCATCGGTGGTTCGAGAAGGTGGATGCGTGGCAGGCATCAGAGCCATAAAAGGGAGGGATGAATTGTAGGGTCGCTGTGCGGTGACTGGAGCTGCACTGTACTCCCTCAGTGGAGCATGCATGAGCGCCGGAGCAGTGGCCAAGCAAGGAAGCAGAGCAATGAATGCGCACGTCGTTCCAAAGTTTCAGTATACTTTATAAGGATAACAGGGTCTTTTATTTTACTTGCCTTAACCGATTTCAATCGTGAAACGTCAAATATTATGGGACTGGAGTAGTGTATAGAGCTACTCTCTCCATCATAGGCCTTGTTTAGATTCCAGAGTCTGGCCACCAAATTCACTGTGCAGAATTCCTATTCCCCGTCATATTAAAATATCGGCATATATATAAAGTACTAAATATAGATAAATTAAAAACTAATTGAATAGTTTTATCGTACTTTGCGAGACGAACATTTTAAGGTTAATTAATCAATGTTTGGACAATTATTACCAAATAAAAAAATTTGCTATAGTGTAAAACTGCATAGGAGCTACAGTGTTTCATAGGAAAGGAAAGTTTACTTTCCTGTGTTCCAAACGCTCTGTTGTCCTCCCGTTCCTCCGTTTTTACGAGTATTTTCCTACGAAAACACTGTACTTCGTTCCAAACGGTCCCTGAATAGTTGTTGTTTGGATTGACCTAGAAAATTCATAGGAATAGGAAGGCCCATTAGCTATTAGGCCTTGTTTAGATCCAATTTTGGGAGTGTAAATTTAGGCGTTCACACGCTGTAGCGCACTGTAGCAATTTCGTTTGTATTTGTAAAATATTGTCCAAATATTGATAAATTATATTCAAAAGATTCGTCTCACAAAGTACAACAAAACTGTAATTAGTTTTTAATTTCATCTATATTTAAGCAATTAGTTTTTAATTTCAAAATTCTATATTTACTCGGAAGTGTGGCCGCTTATAATATTGCATTAGCAGCAGCAAAAGTTTGATGCCTCGATCGGACAGGAAAGGAACAAAGGGTTACACTGAATGTTTCTTTCCTGTACTTTTTCCTATGAAATCAGCCTTAGGCGAGCTGCACTTTGGGTTACGTAGTGTCGAAAGTTGGGAGTTTGGGTTGAACTAAACAAGGCCTTAGTTTGTCTCAAAATTCCTGTCATCTTGGTTTCAACTGTACTACTCGGAAGCGTGGCCGCTTATAATATTGCATTAGCAGCAGCAAAAGCCTAGAGTGCCTCGATCCCACGCGACAGGAAAGGAACAAAGGGTTACACTGAATGTTTCTTTCCTGTACTTTTTCCTATGAAATCAGCCTTAGGCCCCCTTTGGCTGATAGGAAAGTCAAAGGAAAAACTCAGGAACACGAGAGCGCAGGAAAGGAAAGGCTTCCTATCCCCATCCGCGCAGGAATCGCAAAAGAAAAAGGGAAAAAAACACCATCCGCACAGTCGCGTCCTCCATCAGCACCGCATTCCCATTCGCAAGGCACGGTGATGGCGCCGGAGTCCGCGTCGTCCTCGCCGGTTTCCTCGTTCTCGAACTCCCCGTCCTTGGGCACACGGGCAGGCCGTCGATCACCCCGCCGAGGATCTGGACGCGCTCTAGGCGGTGGCGCATCTCGAGTGGCGCGCGGCAGCTCCTTCCCTCCCCTGTCGACCGGCGAGCCCCCTCCCATGTCCTCACTGGCCACGTGAGATTCAGTTGTGTACCCAGCGCGTGCTCCTTCCCTGCCCCGGATCCGCCGGCAAGCCCCGTCCCCTCCGCCACGGCGTCCGGCGAGCACCATCCCCTGCGCATCCACAAGCTCCCTCCCCTTCTGCGCGAGACTGCTGCACCGCCACCACCGAGGGCCTCAACCTCTACGCAGGGCCGGGCAGCAGAGCACCGGTGTGGTAGCGGACGGGGAACGAGGAGGAGCGAGCTCGGCGTCGCGCGGGCCGCCACAAAAGGAGCTCGACGTGGATTTTTCCTTTCCTGCGCTACAGTGAGGGAACGGCGATTCCTATGGAATGGATCCTACGTTTTTCCTTCGCGATCCAAAGGCATAGTGACGTCAGCGATTTCAGAGGAAAAATTCCTACGTTTTCCCTTTGTTTCACCAAAGGGGGCCTTATAGGAAATATTTCTCCATTTCTCATACTATGCCTGAATCCTGCCAAAGGGATGAACAGTATCATTTCCTATAGGATTTGGAATCCTTCATTTTTCCTTCAAAATTCCTTCAATCCAAAGGGTAGGAATCTTCATGGATACTCTGTAGATAGATGTACATATGATGCGTAATAAGTATAGTTAGGCTAAAATATGAAAAATATTTTTATAATAAATATATAAATGTTATTATTGTTTCTATAAACTTAATTAAATTTAAAATTCTTTGACTTCTCAAAAAATAAGATTATTTTTTTTTTGACTAAGCGAGTACTCTCTTGTTTCAAAAATAAGTCTTTAACTTGTATTTTGAGGAGCCTATCAATTTTAATTTTAAATAAGATTATAGAAAATAATATCAATATTTCTATCTTTAAATAAAAATACATAACATGATTAATCTAATAATGTTTGCCAAGTATTAGAAATATTAAGTATTTTTTATATACTGTATTTGATTGAAAATACTACTAAAATTGTTTGACTTAATGTTTACGGAGGGAGCTTGCGACCCAAATGACTCCGGCAGCGGTCACTAACGTTCACATCCCATCAATCAATCAATCAAACCAAAAAATCAAGAAAGGATCCAAATTACTGTTTGTGTTATCAGAAATAGCAGATGCAGCACTGGCTGCAGCGAGCGCATCTTTTGCTTTGAGAAATCCAATGATCAGGCGACGCGCTACCGTTCCTGTGAGCTCTGGCGTCCGTCCAATGCTCAGGCGACGCGCCGGCCGTTCCCGTGAGCTCTGGCGCCTTATCCAAAGAAAAACACTTCCTGAAAAGTAATTCCTCTGGTAATCTGTTTTTCTTTTTTTAATAACAAATCGATGAATGAGTGGACAGGAAGCGTTGGGAGCTCTGTTTCTTTTTTCCTTTTTTATTCGGCCATCTTTACAGCTGTAACTTCCTCCGGCTGCTTCCATCATCGACTACTATTATATTATAGGCAGCAGTCCATGACGAACTCCATACTCCGTACATCGTCTTGGTTGCTCGACTCTCGCCGAAACACCATTCCTTCTCCTCCTCCCCCATCGATATCGCCGCCGTCGCTGTTCAGCCATCGTCTTGGTTGCTCGACTCTCGCTAAAACACCCACCCACCCAGCTGCCTACTCGACGCGACGAACCTCCGCCGGATGGAGCGCGTCAAGCAGGAGGACGACGACGAAGTGGTGGTGGTGTCGGACGCCGGCGGCGCGCCGGCGCCGGAGCCTTGGCAGTCGCCGGCGGGGTCTGCGGTTCCGCCGTTCCTGGCGAAGACGTTCGAGCTGGTGGAGGACCCGGCGACGGACGGCGAGATCTCGTGGGGCGCCTCGCGGAACAGCTTCGTGGTGTGGGATCCACACGCCTTCGCGGTGGGGCACCTTCCGCGTCGCTTCAAGCACGGCAACTTCTCCTCCTTCCTCCGGCAGCTCAACACCTACGTCCGTAATCGCATCTCAATTCGTAATAGTTAACAAACATGGCAAATGTTAAGTGTGCTACTCCTCCTACTACTAATATAGTACAGTACGCTGTAATAACCAGCCAATGTATCGTTTACGTGCTAGCTGTTGGTTAGAGCGCGTGCGTTGCTGTGCAGGGATTCCGCAAGGTGAACCCGGACAGGTGGGAGTTCGCGCACGCCGACTTCCGCTCGGGGCAGCGGCACCTCCTCGTGAACATCCGGCGGCACCGTGGGGGCGCCGCTGGATCCACAGCGTCTGCGTCGTCTTCGGCGGAGACCGGCGGCTACCGTGCTAGCGAGCTGGAGAGGCTGCAGCGGGACCAGGAGGCGATGGCGCGGGAGCTGACGCGGATGCGGCGCGAGCAGCAGCAGGCCCGCGCGCAGCTGCTAGACATGGGGCGGCGCGTGCGGGGCACGGAGCGGCGGCTGGGGCAGTGCACGGCCATCCTGGCCCGTGCCATCGGGAAACCGGCCTTCCGCCGCCGCGCGCCCGTAGAACCCGGCAGGAAGCGGCGGCAGCTCGACGCCGCCACGGCCGCGCCGGACGTCCTCGCCTTCGAGGAGCTGGCCCTGGCACCGGGCGCCGAGGTCGTGGCGGCGGCGCAGATTGCCAACTCCGCCAACGCCACGGACATGATATGGTACGACCTGCTCGGGAAGGAGCAGGTGGAGGTCGACGCCGATGTGGACGAGCTCGTCACGGCCGCGGACGCCACTGAGGCGGCGGAGCCGTGGGCGGAGATGGACGAGAAAGAGGTTGAGGAGCTTGTGCAGGCCGCCACTGAGGCGGCGGAGCCGTGGGCGGAGATGTACGAGAAAGAGGTTGAGGAGCTTGTGCAGCAGATAGACTGCCTTGGCTAGACTGCCTTGGCTCGCCGAGTCTCTGATCAGTGATCACCCTGAGATGACCGCGCAGGTGCAGCCGCAATGGTGTGCTTGCTGCTCGGCACTCAGCAGCTGGTAACTAGTAACACAGTATGTGTATAGGTGTGTACGGGGTAAAACTGTATCCTCCGAAGATCAGAGGCAGATGTAGCATAGGTGCATGGGGGTACAGCCGTATCTTCAAAATTTTTGTAGAAATACGTACCAAATATGTACTTATCACCTGCCGATGTAGTGCAGTATAGGTGTATGGGCGTACAACTGTACCTCTGAGGATCAGGGGCGGATGTAATATAGTATAGGTGTATGGGGATACAGCCGTACCTACCTCCAAAATTTTTGTACAAATACTAAGTAGTTGGAGTATGTATCAAGGTCGTATGTGGTATAAATGCATGGAGATAGGGAGTATAGCTGTACCTCCATAGAATAAGGGGCGGATGTAGTATTGGTGCATGGGGGTACAGCCATACCTCCAAAATTTTTGTAGAATTAAAGTATGTATACCTATAATATCTAGAACACTCGATCAAATAGAAATTTCTTAAGCTTAGAGTATCTCCAAAGCCTTTCTAAATCTCTCACTCTAAATCACCATCTGGAGTCATTTGCATAAAAATCGTTTCCTATATCTTTTCACTCTCCAACAGTTTTTCTATATCTCATGTGCACTCTAGATAGTCATTCTCGTCTTCTATTTTTTGCTAGCGAAAAGTCCAGAATAAAAGATGGTTATATTTGGATGACCATTTAGATAAGATGTTGGAAGGTAGTTTTTCAACAAAACCTCTATTCCTAACATTTAAGAATGATATGGAGAGTAGTGTGCTCATTCGGATTCTACATCTGTTTTGTAGGATCCTATAATGGCGATGTGTGTCGCATACAAACCCATGGTGATGGATGCAGCAGCCTGATCCAGGCTGTTGATGTACTTTAAGAATTGATCTCACAGAGTCTAGTAATGCAGGTGAAACTAGCACAGGGATATTAGGACAGTGCTTTGCCGACGGCCAGTGACCAAAATGTTTGCTCCTCTCATGAACTGGAACGACTAAACATCGCTATCGCCTAGATAAGCTCGCTCTTTCAACACGGAGAAACATTGTAACATGATCAAGATAGATATTGAGGTTAGCTCCAGTGGCGCTGCCATAGCCTTCGGCTACATAAAACAGCTTAACGGCAGTATCGTGAGTACAAAGGTACTCAGAGGGTTTATTCCAACATAATTATTTGGTGGATGCAAAGGGAATTATGAGTCATTTTAATAATTTGCATAAAATTATGGTGTAGATTAAACATGACATGCTATGGTCAAGTTGCTAATTATTTAGTGACAAAAGATTAAGTAAGCATTATGAAATTGAACATCCAATTTAGTGACAGAAGACTAAGTAAGCATTATGAAATTGAACAGCCAGAGTTAATTTTAGGCTTGTTGCTCTCCCTATTCTGAGTCTAGAAGCTAGAACAACGGTGACCATTCCAAGAATGGTTACGTAAATCTAAACTCTGTAGAGGTGTACAACTGTATCGACATAGGAAGCAAGATCAAACCTCCATATCCATGTCCTGTTAGAGGTTGACTCAGACTCCTGACCTTTCTCAAATGTGGACAAATCTCTCATGAACGGTTTGATGGTAAGCCGAGGTACCGGCCCTCTTAGTTACTCCTTGCTCCACCTAGTGCCGAATCCACATGGTTGACTGGTCACCACAAGATCCTATGCTTAGCCATGCCCATAATATAGCATGCTGTCTATACAAGGGTTACTCCGACTCACTACCACAGATGTACAGTCCTTAGACCCTCAAGCGAGCTATACCACCCGAAATCCCACACTCGCGATTGTACAGTCCTTAGACACTCAAGCGAGCTATACCACCCGAGATCCCACACTCGCGATAGTCCTACCCCTCGCCTTGTTCTTTCCTCACAAGCAAGTTCCATAACCAAGTTAGGTTCTCCTTATCCTCGGTCAAAATTGAATTGTCTAGCAAGTTACCCTTTTTGACAAAATTTTAATTAGTTAACCATTAATTAAAGTATAATCGAGCTATAGCTCACGAGCATGAGTTCCTTCTCATGCTAGACTTCTACCGGTTGCAAGCCAACTAAGCAAAATTAATGTGCCATCCCTTCTCATCTAGGGCGAGAGTTGATATAATATTAGTGAAGAAAATTATGTAGACCGACATCCTTAGATATGATATCCATCTAAATCTAAATAAATTATATTAAATACATGGGTATCCAAAATAGAGTTTTTTTTGGACCATCATGACTAGTTAATTCGTAACCTCACGAATCGTTGTCCCTGGAGCGGGGCTGAGAGGGCCACAAGCGGCACCCCGCGTGCGATCTCGTCTGCCCTATCCCTATCAATGAGCACGCCGTTTTGCCTGATCGAGCTGCTCCGCCTTCCCATCATCCCGTTCTGGGACTTGACTGGCCGTGCACGCGTGGCCTCGCCAGTCACCCGGCCCTGCCCCTTCCTCCCCATTTATTTATTTATTTATTTATTATTACGTCGAGGGAATAGGAGAGGTGGCGCGCCGGGGAAGTGAGACGCACCGGGGCTTGTTTAGATCTCAAAATTCTTTCCCAAATTCCACTATGCAAAAAGAAAATTCTCTATCACATCGAAATACCGGTACATATATGAAGTACTAAATATAGATAAAATTTAAAACTAATTATACAGTTATATTGTATTTTACGAGATGAACATTTTGAACCTAATTAGTCAAAGTTTGGATAACTTTTACCAAATACAAACGAAATGCTACAGTGTGTATTTATGACGCTACAGTGTATTTGAGTGTCACCAATTTGGTGGTCTAAACAAGGCCCGGGACGGACTCGCCAGCCCTCCACGGCGGTCCATCTCGCCTTGGGCCTTGTTTAGTTCCCCAATTCGGGGTAGGCAAATTTGGCACTGGACACTGTAGCGCACTGTAGCATTTCGTTTGTATTTGTGAAATATTATCCAAATATTGACTAATTAGGCTCAAAACATTCGTCTCGCACAGTACAACCAAACTGCGCAATTAGTTTTTGATTTCATCTACATTTAGTACTCCATGCATGTGCCGACATTTTGACGTGACGGGGAAATCTTCTTTTTGCATAGTGAAATTTGGGGAAATTTAGAAAACTAAACAAGGCCTTGTTTACATTCCCAAATTGGCACCCAAATTTCACTATAAAAAAAAGATTCCCATCACATCAAAATGCCGGTAAATGCATTGAGTACTAAATGTAGATGAAATCAAAAACTAATTGCACAGTTTGATTGTACTTTGCGAGACGAACATTTTGAGCCTAATTAGTCAATGTTTAGATAATTTTTACCAAATACAAACGAAATGCTACAGTACACATTTATGGCAAAATGCCAACTTTGCAACCCCAAAGTTGGGCATCTAAACATGGCCTCAGCAGCACGAGCACGTCCGTCTATCCTAGCTGTGGTTGGTCCTATCCCTATAGCAGCAGCAGCAGGTGGAACCACCGTAACCGGCGTACGCCGCACACTGACCATAGCCTGGCCAGACTCACCGAGACGGCAGCGGAGGCCTCCCGCGGTTCGCCGACCCACTAGACCACGCATGGGCCCACAGCTGGTCCGCTCCCGGCGGCTCCTGTGCGATGGTGGCCCCAGCCACGCCACCAGCTCAAGAGACGCGCGGGAGAGCTAGGCATTGACCTGGCGAGCGCCCCCCGCTCAGGGTATCTGCTGCCTCCATGGACCAACACATCTATCTATATCTAACAATACCTATAAAAGCCGAGGCTCTCCACCGGGTCCGTCACCCTCAGATGTTACGGTTCCCACGACAATATTTTAGAACAGTAGACCCGTTAGCAACAGTAACGAGTACCAGTCCGATAAACAGTATCGATCCGATAAGAAACAGTAACCCGTTAACAACAGTAATGGGTACCGGGTCCGATGAACAATACCGACCCGATAAGAAAACAGCAAACCCGCTATCAACAGGACTGGTAACGGGTTCGATCAACATTGTCAGCCCGATAAACAACAGTGGCCCCGTTAGTAACGGTATCAGGCAACGGGTTAAACCGTAGTGTGTTATTTCAATTCTACTTTTCTACGGTGGCTAATGAATATATGAATGGCATATTGGTTCCACAAGGAGGCCAGATTCCTTTACATGTTAAAAACTTCCTTACTCATGGAATCTTTGCCGGTTTTAGTACCTCTACTCTATTGCCTATGATGGTATTCATATTTACAACCATATTATATGTAATTAATACTATATATATGTACAAATTGAAAGCACATCAATTTTTCTTTGGATGAATCCACTGTTGTTACTAATTTTAGTAGCCATTTGCTTCTATGCAAAGAGTTTTGCTTGCTGCCCCGTGCGAAAGCACGGGGGTATCTGCTAGTTATTATTTATTATACTCCTAATAATATTCCACTCCCGCTCTCACAAAACACTGCACATCACTATTTCAAGGACAGTAATGGATCCTATGAACAGTACCCACCGATATGAACGGTTCATACCCGTTTGCAACAGTATAAAATGCACCCTTCAATCCGTTTCGAACAGTATACACCCATTAAAAAAGAGAGAGAGGTTGCAAGGTGGAATAGCCAAATTCGTCCTTGAACTATCGCTGAAAGCTCATTTTCATCCCTGAATTACGGAAATGGCCCTTCTCGTCCTTAAACTTTCACAGCCAGCTCAGTTCTGTCCCTGAACTATGAAAACGGCCGTTCTCGCCCCCAAACTTTTGCAACCGTCTCAGTTTCACCCCTAAACTACGAAAATGACCGTTCTCGTCCCCAAACTTTTGCAGCCAGCTCAGGCCTTATTTGGTTCCTCCATAAAACTTTTCACCACATCACATCGGATGTTTGGACACATGCATGAAGTATTAAATATAAACAAAAAGACTAATTATACAGATTGCGATAAATTTGCGAGATGATTTTTTAAGTCTAATTAGTCTGTGATTAGACAATGTCGTGCTACAGTAATCCTATGCAAATGACGACTTAATCAGGCTTTAAAAATTCGTCTCACGATTTCTATGCGAGTTCTGTAATTTTTTTGTCTATATTTAATACTCCATACATGTGTCAAACATCCGATGTGATAAGGTGAAAAGTTTTGGGGAGGAACTAAACAAGGGCTGAGCCGGTTGTGAAAGTTTGAGGATGAGAACGACCGTTTCCGTAGTTCAAAGATGAAACTAAGGCGGTTGTGAAAGTTTGAGGACGAGAACGGCCGTTTTCATAGTTCAGGGACGAAACTGAGCCGGCTACAAAAGTTTGAGAACGAGAACGACCGTTTTTGTAGTTCAGGGATGAAAATGAGCTTTGGGAGATAGTTCAAGGACGAATTTGGCTATTCCGCCTTTACATATCAAAGCAAACCAATTCATTTCGTGCGAAACGTGGAAGAATATGCACATATTTCTCACTATTATCGCCCGCGGCATCGCGCGGGCCCCAGCTAGTATAGAATATGTACTTACAAAATAAATAAAACAGTAAAGTATATTTTTTCTGTTTAAGTAAAAACAAGATAATTTTTTTTCTTTTATAGGGAGAGGCGGTGAGCGTGCGGGTCGTGTCATGGATAGCATGGAAACAGATAGGAACGCACGGTGAAAAAGATTAAAATTATATGCTGAAGAGATAAAACTTATATCTCCTTCCTTTCTGTAGAAATTTCCCCGCTAGATATTCCCATCCCAGCGCCTTAACAGATATAAACAAGAGAAGGGCAAGGAGAGGAGGAAGAGGTTCCGGAAGTGATCGAGGTGGTCGTGTGCTAGTTTTTGCCATGCACATCGCGCCGGGCACGTCACACAAGGATGACTTTAGAATGCATTGTGGCGGTGCACTGTTCAGCACTCTTATCCAAGTCATTTACTTCGTCCTTAATTTGTTCTACAAACCCTGTACTGTTTTATTTGTGGAACGGAGGGAGTACATTCAACCTGAACCGTTTTATTTAGGCCTCGTTTAGATCCAAAAAATTTTCACCGAAAAGTGTCAACTCGACTCTTGCAGCACATGCATGAAGTACTAAATATAGACGAAATAAAAATCTAATTGCATAGTTTGCGTGGAAATTACGAGACGAACGTTTTGAGCCTAATTAGTCCGTGATTTGACACTAAAGTGATACAGTAACACTTTTGCTAATGATGGATTAAATTAGGCTTAATGAATTCGTCTCGCTGTTTCCAGGCAAGCTGTGCAATTAGTTTTTTTGTTAATATCTGATAACCCCTTCCGACATCGCACGAAACATCCGATGTGATATTTTCACCAAATTTTTTTTTATCTAAACAAGGCCTTACTTTCACTAGTGACGGGGCGCATGCCTCCGTGCGCAACCGTGGGGAACCTGTGCTAGTTACTAACAACAAAGAAACCCAATTGTTTAACTCTTATGGTACTGACAAAATGCTATGGCATCCATGGATATGAAGATATATTATGAAGCGTCAATAATAGGTGCACTGTCATTTAAATGTACATGAATTAACTTAAATTTCAACAACAAATTATTTGTAAATTCAATTATTAGATATACAAAATGAAGAGAAGAGTGCTACTAGAACTCTGAGTTAGGCATTTTCCCCATCAGGCTCAAATACACAGCTTAAATGTCAACTATAGATTTTCACGTGGCCTGTGAATATGGCAAAGCCACTAATTGACAACACAAAAAATTTGTATAATGTGCACGTTGTAATTGCTCTTGCACGACTAACAAAAGTGATGTAGCATTTCAAAGTTGTTTACATGTCCATTCAGTGCACACACTATCTGCACTCGTCATCCTCTATTTTCATCCTCTAAAAGGAATATTCTATCCTCGTCAGCAAGATTCTTTTCTCTATATCAATTTCTCCCACATCCATTATCCACTATATCTCATACTCTATATCCTAGTAATCAATATTTTTTACTCAAATCTATCATACCCATCCCATCTACGGCAACTGATGAGTGGGACCCGCGGCCCCACCCTTCCCCTACCTCCCCCCCTCTCTCTCTCTCCCTCCCTCCTCTCTCTCTAGCAGTCCGCCGCCGGGGCTATCCCTTTCCTCTGCACCGGCGCCTCCCCACTCTGCTTCCTGAAAGGTCCCTTGTTTGGTTTTGATAATTGAGTGACAACTTAGATGGACTAATGGTGTGATTATAAGAATATACGGGAGTTTAGTCCACAGGTGAATGTGCAATGAAAGAGCTTAATTGCATATGTGACATGACATGGAGTCATGTGACCAAATGGTGAAGATCGAGATGAGGCTTGGCTCGAGACCGGAGGGTGTGTGAAGGACAAGTCAAGGCTTTGAAGCGATGGACCTATGGATGGTGAAGCTTGAGCAAGACTTGGTTCCGATGGACCATGAGGTGGTGAAGAGCAAGTGAGATCAAGATCGATGGACCGAGAGGGTTGCATGATGATATGAAGTGGATCATATCAACTTGAGATCGTGTCGGTGCATGTGTTGCATTGGCACTTTGGTGGAAGATGGTGGAAATGAAAATGCGCAAGGCAAAGGTATGACTTAGGGCATTTCATTTCACCGGTCATAAGGTGTGTAGAGAAGTTCATGACCGGATTTAGGATTGATAGCCGTACTATCAAGAGGGGCAAACTTGCTTGCATATCGGTCATCTAGTGCCACTTGAGCGATCTAACATTACGACATGCTAGGATCGAGTGGCGGTTTGAAAGTGCTAACCCTTGCCGACGTGTTCATGAGATGATACGCTAACTCCGGTGCTTGAGATGAGGTCTACACTGTTGGAGTTGGCACCCAAGGCAAGATGTTTGACCTTGGATCGAAGACAGTGCGACGAAATGACGAAGGCTGCTCTTCTACATGGCGCCGGATGCGGCTGGCCGTTGGCGTCGGACGCGGGACGGTGCGCTGTGGAGGTATAAACTCCATATACCCTCACGGCCTAGTTTGGGCCGACACGCTATCGCCAGCCGGCCCATCAAGCTTCAAGACCGATCACCAGTGGTGGTCGGACAAATTCTAAAACAGCAAGAATATCGAAGACCGACAAGGAGGACAAGACCTAGCCGATATAGGAAAGTTTAGACTTGTAAAGTATGTAAACTTAGTACCGATAGGCTAGTTCCGACTTGTAACCTTGCTCCCCGTGATATATAAGGAGAGCAAGGACCCCCGTGCTGAGGACGTAATCCGGCATAACGCACGTACTCATACATCCACATCATAATCGAAACAGAGAGCAGACTAGGGTTTTACGCATCTTTGCGGCCCGAACCCGGGTAAACCTCGTGTGATTGCTCCCCGTTTACGTCTTGCTCGCAATCTCGTGCGCCTTCCGCCAATCCATTACCGGTCGTGGCATACCCCTCGGGTCGGACTATCGCCGATATTTCGTCGACGAAGGCGCGCCGAGGTAGGGGTGCGCACCGAGATTTCACGTCGATCAAGATGGTTTCCTTCCCGGCTTCCATGACTTTCGGCCGGGCCTCACCTTCAACTTCGGAACGTTCACCTGACTTCCAACTCAAGAATCGCTACTACAACTCACGCTCCGGCTATCACGCCCGACAATGGCACCAACAATGGTGGCCGCGCCAAACCGATCCAACTCATCCCGGTGACCACCATTGCAGTCCCAACCAATCCACCACGATAGTTGACGGCACGGCGTCAACACCTCCGACCGGTCCTAACCAAAGGAGGCATGTCAGAACACGGATCTACTCCGTTTGATCCATCAACAAGACATGAGGTTGACAAAACCCATGCCAACTTTGAGTCGCTCCGACGACGCGTCGGGCCGCGATCTACAAACCGCGCGACAACAACAAGTTCCTAATCCGTCAACACGAGGACAAAACAACCGTCGCAGAGTAACTTTTGGGCGCTCCGAACGGCCACGTTCGCAGCCGGCGAATCTACGACGTCACATTCCAACAAATCCTCGTGGCAACCGTACACAAACAAAGTGGCGGAAGAAACTCACGCCGGCTCCGACCACGGCCAACCATCGTTCGTAGTGGTGGAGACGCGCCGAGCAATATACGGCAGAATCTTAGCCGATATTCAAGATCCGAGAGAGGACTTCACAACAAGCCTCACGGAACAACAACAGTGCCCGCTCGTACGACACAAACTACCCGACACGATGTACCTAGTCGGAGTTACGCGTCAACAAGCATAAATAGTAAACGCCCGTCGCAACGAACGACGGCGACGCCGCCGAGAAATTCGACGATCCGGTCGGAACCCACCAACCGCGCCTACTACTGCGACACGCAAGAACAATCTCGCAGAATCAACACATCCAACGCCGGTTGTTTGCGAACGTACTGAGCTAGCCGCCCTTCGTCATGGCGACCGTCCGAAGGGATGAACAACGAAGGGAAAGACGACGGCAAGAGATATTGACCGCCATGACAACATCAGTGCAACGGAGCAAAGAGCGTAACGGCCACGAGCACGATCAACTCGCCTCCTCAATGACGAGGGCGTCCCGCACACAGGCCGGGCACTTGCCGACCGACACCAAGACGTAGAAAGAAAACGAGGGAAGAGCGCCAAAAACACATGGCAAAGAATCGAGAAAATTGCCGCAGCTTTGGCATGAACCCATTAAGGGATGGCACGAGGGATTCACCTAACATAGATGAGCCTCGTTGTTGTAACCAACCCATACAAACGACCACCGTATACAAACGTGCTCGGAGTCCTCCCCCGGCCGAACGGTTCCATCCGTCCAAACAAACAAGAATGGTTTTATCACTCCTTTCTTGGACAATTTGCCGACTCGAGAACCAAACCGGAGGCTCCCCACCCAACTCCTCCCGAGGATAGGATACCACCGCACACCGAGCACATATTCCCTAATCCAATAAACCCAGCCTAACCTTCGCGCATCGTAACGCTTCGATCACCAGGCGCAAAACATCGAAGGCATGTTTATCAACGGCGAGTGGTACGAAGTAGTTCAAAAAGGAAGCCGCTTGAGAAAAACTCAAGCTCCTTAGATTCCTTTACGATGTGCCTTTTCCAAAAAAGGACAATCTCAATACTACTCGGAACGGGATAAGTATATCCGACCACGCCCGACGCCGAGACGATCAAGTCTTGGACGATGACGACCTACTACTCTGCACCGAAGAAGATCCGGTCATGATTCACGACTTGGAAGAAGGAGAAGCAGAGCGGAAAACTAAAAAGAATGAGAGATACGTCCTCCTCTTTTATCGACAAGTTTTCTTTTTAGGCGATTTCCTTTCAAGGTTTAAGTTAGCGTCGATCGTACACATCGTTGTAAGTCATTCTAATGACAAAAAAGCAATCTAATGTGTACTATTTTATAATGAGAAATCAAGTTCTTCGTGTCAAACACTTGAGCACATGAATTTTTCTTGTCATTCAAAGGAAAATCATCCCTCGATCCGACGCATTACGACATTCTCTAAACAGAGGATTCCAAATCCCGAAACAAAATCCTACGGCATAAACATGACAAATCATAAAATAGGATCAAAATAAAGAGATAAATAAAAGGAATCTCGAAGGATTTCGGCACAAGACACATCTCAAAAGATCCAATTCTTTCATTAAAAATATAAAAATTTTTACAAACAGGGACCGATTGCATCTAAGCAATCTAGTCATCCCCGAAAAGCTTGCCGACCACCAGTCGACAGAGTCGCGGCAACGACGGCCTCCGCTGCCCCGGCGAACCGACGGCGCCGCCCTCCATGGCGTCATGCGCCGCCACCGACAGCTCCATGCCACGGACATCAACGCCGGAGATGGCGTCGACGGTGGCATAAGCGGCGGAGGCACCATGGCGGACGCCAGAACCGCCACCGCGGCCACTTGGCCGGGATTGCCGCCAACCGCGCGATGACATCGCCGCCCGGGCGTTCACCGCATCCGCCGCGGCATGCGCGGCCTCCCCGCACTCGCTCCAACCGCCCGTCGCCCGTAAAAACAGTAAAAGATTAAAACGCCAAGGCAAGCACAATTCGTAGAATATGAACAATAAAGAACACGATACTTACCGCCGACCTTGATATCGGGCAGCCTCGCGGCGCGCCGGGCGCCAGATCCACTTGGACCTTGCGGGCCGCCTCTCGTCCGCCGCCTCATTGACGGCGGCGTTGGCTTCGGGCCGAAGTCGGCGGCCCGCCGCTTCTCCGCTCTCCAGCCTCCCTCGGCGGAGGAGAGCGCCTTCGTAGAACAGTCCACGTTCGCCGCCGCCCCCACGCTTGGTGGCGTCGGAGTAGAGGTCCCTGATGTGCTGCAGCTCCGCCCTACAGCTGTCGAGCGCAGACACCAGGGAGTTCGCTGAGACATTGCTCAGCGAATGCGGGGTGGAGACACCGCGGCCGCCGCCGCCGCTCCGCCACGACGAGAGCCACATGCTCCGCCGCAGCAACGCAGCTCCGGCCTCCACGACCGGAGCCACCTCGCTCGGGCCGCAGCCTCGCACATCCCGCGGCCCTCCGCCGCCCCCTCGCGCGCCTCGGCGGCGCCGCGGCAGAGGTGCCCGCCGCACCTCCAATGGTCGAGGGTGTACCTACATTGTGAACGAAAAATAGCGGTTACACCAAAAGAAGAAAACCCCAAGATTAATCAAGGAAAAACTCCAATCCAAGCTCACCTCCTCCGCGGCCTCACCTCCCGAGGGGAGTTCACCGACTCCTCCTCCCCGCCGGCGCTTACCATGGCGGCGGTCCATCTAGATGGTGGCGACGAGCGAATGCAATCTAAAACCCTAAATTTGGAGGGCGTAAGGAGAGGAGCAAGAATGAAAAATGCGCCGGATAGAGAAGTTCTCGCCGCAGCGCCAATTTATAGAGAGATTGGAGGACTCGAGAAGGCAACCGATGGGATTGTGGGTAATCAAAACCCCGCGGCCCTCTTGTTCCCCAAGAGCACGAAGCGACGAAAAACCGCTCCACTAGCACGATATGCATTTATACGTTTCCTCGCATCGGAACCCCCGCGCGCTCGGGCGACTCACATCGTCGGGAGTTGGAGCGATTGAGTCACCGACATCTCGATCCCACGTCAACAAAGAGAATTGACCCGACCGAGTCCAAAAATGTACCCCGATGGACGTGACAGTCGGTTGCCGATGTACGGTTGCATCGGCAAGCGAATATTTTTTGCTCCACACGCGATCGTGACGTGACACAACGGACTAAAAGATAAGTATCCAACATCTCTAATAAATTTTCTATTTTATTTATCCATCCATTTCAAAAGACCACACTTTAGAAAAACCAGTTCTTCACAAATCTTTTTTCTCAAACACGAAGCAAGCCAGAACGCACCGTCTCTCGGTCTCACTCGCTACGTGTTAACAAGACCACGCTCAAACAACACAGTGCGCCGGGTCGCTCCCAAAGGAAAAGGGCTCCAAACACTCCGGCACCGTGCGTTTGTTTAGGATCATCTAATCCCTAAGGCCCGGTCGGCTCTTGAATGAGAAAGAGACTAGTTTTGCCGGCAATTTTTTCTTCTAAATCTATAACAAGCATAACTTAGCCTTCGCATGATAAGAAAATCTTACACACCACATGACCATTCTTTCAGAACAAAGGCATGATCAAAATCCACCACGGGAAGACGGTGGCTCACAAAGAAAATACGATAAGTGCTCTCCTAACCTAACATACATGCCCTCACCAATCTTTTTTCACAAAAGATTTCTTTACACGAACTACTTCAAAGTACGTTCAACACATATTTACAAAGCTAAAAACATCCTCTTTTCTTTGTACCAAATGGCCAAGTACGTCACCCCTCCAACAAAAACAATCAAGATGCACCGTCTCTCGATCAATCCCGCTACGTGTTCACAGCTCCAACGCTATACAACACAGGATGACAAATGTCGCTTCCAACGGAAATAGGGCCCTAAGTGATTCGGCAACGCGCTATTCACTATAGGTCATCTACACACCTGAGGACTGATTAACTCTAAGGAGAGGCGATTACCAAGACCATTCTTAAACAATACATCCTGATACAACTTCGTGTCATAGATTATATCAAATCAAAACGATTCAGCATACCTCATCAAAACATTCACTCATACCAAATTTTCTTTTGCAGCAACAACTCGAAGAAGCGTTTCAACCCGCTGTAACAAAGTTACGTATAGCATCAACAATTCAACCCACACAATCCGACACTGAGCCGGGATTTTTTCGCCAATGATACCGGTTATTTCGCACACAAATAGCAAAGCTATTTTCATGGGTTTAGATTCAAAACCATGGTCTCACACACACGCTGGGACCGAGTTAAGTAGCAAAGCTGCCTTTAACTTAATCATGACAAAGTCATGGCATGGTTCAAACCGACCAGCCCCAATTGAAATTTGGCTCGTTCGGTCTCACTCAAAGAGTGGTCGGAAACACATAAAGCACGATATAATGATCGCTTGTCTTCTTTTTTAGACCCCGACATAACGTGTTCCACCTCATCTCGTGCTCGGGACTACGTGGGCCCACGTCACCCGAGAGGTGACATGGGCTAGATCCTTCTTTTAGAGTTTGCCGCAACATATACATCTTACAAAGAACCTCGGGACTACGTGGGCCCACGTCATTTGCATGACTCGGCCTGAATCTTTCTCTTTACAAAGAAGTTTAGTTCAAAACTAAGCTAAGGCAACAATCACGACAGATACCGTGTGATGGCAGGCATCACACACTAACGAGGGCCCACGTCTCCAGATTTGGGACCCTTTCAAAATTCTTTTTTCTTTTCAGGAGCATCATAAATCTTTCGGTCAAAACCGAAAACGTCAACCAAGTGTAAGCAAAGTATGGTCGGAAGCATTAGACGGTCCTCCAGCCCTGCTCGGACCACATGTCGAACGCGTGTCCGACCACCCTTTCTCATTCAACCAAGCAAGACGGTGTTTTTTCCCTCAAGATCCATGATGCTCGGGGACTAGCTGTGGAGGTATAAACTCCATATACCCTCACGGCCTAGTTTGGGCCGACACGCTATCGCCAGCCGGCCCATCAAGCTTCAAGACCGATCAGCTCAGCCGGGCCTGACAAACCTAAAACAGTAAGAATATCGAAGACCGACAAGGAGGACAAGACCTAGCCGATATAGGAAAGTTTAGACTTGTAAAGTATGTAAACTTAGTACCGTATAGGCTAGTTCCGACTTGTAACCTTGCTCCCGTGATATATAAGGAGAGCAAGGACCCCGTGCCGAGGACAAATCCGGCATAACGCACGACTCATACATCCACATCATAATCGAAACAGAGAGCAGGACTAGGGTTTTACGCATCTTTGCGGCCTGAACCTGGGTAAACCTCGTGTGATTGCTCCCTGTTTATGTCTTGCTCGCAATCTCGTGCGCCTTCCGCCAATCCATTACCGGTCAGGGCATACCCCTGGTCGGACTATCGCCGATATTTCGTCGACAGTGCGCCGGACGCTGTCCAGTGGCACCCTCTGTGGGCTGACCCCTCGGACGCGTCCGTCGGGCTGCGCCGGACGCTGGCTGCCGCGCGTCCGACGGGTTCGGGCGCATGCGCGGCCCAGCCAGGTCTCTGGCGTCGGACGCGGCAGACGGTGGAGCCTCGGACGCCCATCCAAACTTGTACGGCGTCCGACGACATGTGGAGCTGCGCTGCGCTGGTGGATGCATTCAACGGCGACGGACGCGGGCCGGACGCGTCCGACGGGCCGTCGGACGTAGTCCAGCAAGGGATGCCTGAAAGTCTCTAGTTTGGTTTTGGCTAATTGATGAAACCTAGGACTAACCTTGTTTATCTAAGTGGTTGATTTAGAGAAAGGTTGTCCTCATGATGAGCATATTGAATATGAAGCATGACACGTGTCATGTGATCAAAGATGAAGATCAAGACGATGCTTGGCTCCATGGACCGGTGTTGAAGGTGAAGGGCTAGTCGAGGCTTCGGAGTGAAGGACCATGCGATGGTGAAGCTCGGGCAAGACTAGGGCGCCGATGGACCGATGCACGGTGAAGGGCAAGTGAAGTCGGGATCGATGGATCGAGACGGTCACATGATGGTGTGAAGCGTTCATATCATTTGGAGGAACAAAATGGGCTCAAGGCAAAGGTATAACCTATAGGGCCATTTTGTTTTGCACTCAAGACACCATAGAGGGTGTGAGTGGTTTAGGTTCGATAGCCGCACTATTAAGAGGGGAAGTCTTATCGGCTATTCGACGCACGGGTGCCACTAGGTGAATTCATGAAGTGCATTGCATGTAGGGCCTAGTGAGCTAACCTAACCTTTGGGAAATGATTGTGAAAAGCTAACACACAAGCACATGGAGATGTACACTTGGTGGTGTTGGCACATTTACAAAGGTGGCGTTTGGGCGCGCTGCGCTTTCGGGAAAAATGGATGCATATTCTCTATTGCGCCGGATGCAAAATTTGGTTGAAATCATGCTATCTCTGATGATCAAGTTGGTGTACTTGTTGGATAGCATGTTGGAGAAGTTGGTGTCACGACACGGCGATGAAAAGACGGAGGCTGCGCCTGGCAGAGGCGCCGGACGCTGGGCGGACGCGGGCCCGGCGGCGGCGGACGCTGTCCGGCGGGCGGCGGACGCCGACTGTAAAGTTTCGGTTTTTCGGCCGTTCGGCCGGCCGGGCCGGACGCTGCGGGCGGACGCAGAGCGGTCGTGGCTGCGTCCGGCGCGTGTTGCGGGTCGGCGCGGAGCAGGGTTCTGACAGAAGGCGGCGGACGCGCAGGTGCCGCGTCCGGCGCACGCCGGACTCGGAACGTAAAGTTCCGTAGCGCGGCGCTGCGGGCGGACGCGGCGCGGACGCGCAACGGCGAGCGCCGGACGCCAAGCGCGGACGCCGACGTGGCGGCACGTGGTTATCCGCGGCGCCAACGGTCGTTCCCTGGGCGCGCTGGCCGAGGCGCCGGACGCGTCCGGCGGCTCGCGGGCGGACGCGTCCGGCGCAGTTGAATTTGCGCCCCCGAGGGGGTAACGGCTAGTTTGAAGTGTTGGGTCTATAAATAGATGGGAGGCCGGGCTTGGCTCCCACTCTTGGCTCTCCCAACTCATTCATTTATCCTTTGAGCTGAAGAAACACTCTCCCTCACATCTCTCTTGCTTGATTGTGAATCCAAAGTGAGATTGAGAGATCACCTAGTGCATTGCATTGCTTGAGGGCATCTAGTGGCACTTGTGGGTGGTTTAGCCGGTGGATTTCTTGTTACTCTTGGAGAGTACCGCTCCTAGCCGGCTTGAGATTGTTGGAGGCGTTGGCAAGAGAAGGTGATTGTTCTTGGCCACCTCCAGTTGATTGTGAGAGGTTTGAGCTCACCTCGTGGGGATCACGAAGAGCATCCTAGTGGATTGCGCGTGTCGTTGAGTACCTCGCTTGAGAGTGGTGTCTTGCGGTGCCTTGCGGGCGAGCCTTGAGGGGCTAGTGACTTGAGGGTCACACCGAGGAACCATCTAGGTGTTGGTCGACACAACGGGTGACGTAGCTTGGCGGTGCCCAAGTGAACATCCGGGGATAAATCATTGTGTTCATCTTGTCTCCCGTGATTGGTCATCATCCTTTGTGTGTTGCCGATTGTGATTGATTGTTCATCTCCTTGGTGATTGGCAACCTCGACTCGACACGTCGGTATAACAAGCTCCTACCCTCTCTTGTATTACTTTGATTACATTCTTGCAAAGTAGAATTGCTTGCGTGGTCGGCCGGGAACCACATCTTGTGTAGACTAAATCCCGTGGGTAGAATTGCTTGTGTGGTCGGTCGGGAACCACTTCTTGTGTAGACTAAATCCCGTGGGTAGAACTCTTGATCACTAGTGGTAGCTTTTGTGTGTACTAGTGATCACCTACTAGAATTGCTTGGATAGGAGGCTTGCAACATCTAGTAGGCTAAGCATAACTTGCTTTCCGCCGTTTGTGTATCTAACGAAGTTTGCTTAGTGAGTTTGTAGAAATTTTTATAGGCTATTCACCCCCTCTAGCCATCTAGGACCTTACAAGTGGTATCGGAGCCGAGGTCACCGTTTTGTGCAAGGCTTAACATCCTACGGTGTTAAGATGGCTCAAATTGTGTTCAACCATGTTGGGGGCAAACCGCCTATGTTTGATGGAGTTAGTTCCTTTGATCATTGGAAGAGAAAGATGATCATGTATCTTGGTTCAATTCAAGAGAGGGTCTTGCAAGTTACATTGCATGACTATGCCATTCTTGATAATGATCATCTCACCGATGAAGATAGAGCCAACATCACTCGCAATAGAATGGCTCTCAACACCCTATACAATGGCATTGATACAAAGGTGTTTGAGGGGATCAAGGATTTGGAACTTGCTAGTGAAGTATGGACAAGGTTGGATGAGACATATGAGGGCACCAAGGTTGTGAAGAGTGCCAAGCTATATGGACTCAAGAGTGAGTTCGAGAACTTCAAGAAGAAGGAGGATGAAACTATCATTGAAATGTTTCATCGTCTACAAGTGATTGTGAATGATCTCAAGAGTTTGGGGCACAAGACAAAAGATGAAGACTTTTGTCACAAGTTCTTGATTTGCTTGCCGAAGAGCTTCAAGATGTTGAAGCTAATGCTACAAAGAGATGGGCTTGAAAATAAGAAGGCAAATGATTTGCTTGGTGAAGTCTTGACATATGACAAATTTGATCAAGATGATGAGAAGGTGGAAGAGGAGAAGAAGAAGAAGACCGTAGCATTCCAAGCCACATCCTCCAAGGGCAAAGCACCAATCTTTGAAGAAGAAGAAACCAATGAGGAAGATGGTGACTTTGAGATTGATGATGAGGCACTTGCTCTTGTGGTGAAGAAGATGGGCCACATGTTCATCAAGAGAAGAGGCTTCAAGAGGAACAACTTCAAGAAGCAAGAGCAACCAAGAAAGTGCTTCAATTGTGATAGCACCGAGCATCTACAAGCCGAATGCCCATATGAGAAGAAGAAGAACTACAACAAGGGCAAGTTTGAGAAGAAGAAGCATGAGGCCAAGATGACACTCAAGAAGGGCAAGAATGGTGCATTTGTGGTCACTTGGGAAAGTGACAATGATGATGAAGATGAAGATTCAAGCAACAAGGCTATGGCTTCCATCGCCATCAACAAGAAGTCTTCATTATTCTCTACATCACCATCATGCTTCATGGCCAAGGAAACAAAGGTACAATATGATGATAGTGATGATGATAGTGAGATGGAATATGCTCACGATGTTGATAATGTTGATGATGATGATGAACCGACTAAGGATCAATTATATGACTTGATGCAAGAAACTAGAGATATAGCTATTGCCAAGGAAAAGGAGTGCAAGAAGCTTTCAATGAAAGTAGAAATACTTGAGAAAGCCCTAGGTGAGCTTATGACCACTCATGAGAGTCTAGTGGTAGACCATGAGAAGCTTGGTGATGCTCATTCTAAGCTTAAAGAAGCTCACTCACTTCTACTTGAGCAACAAGCAAAGAAAGTGGTGATTGCATCATGTGATATAGGTCTTACTTGTGACATCATTGATGAGTCATTTTATCAACCTATCATCATGATAAATGCTAACCCTTCTTGTAGCACATCATCCACCACCACCACCGACTCTATCTCCACTACTAGTGATGGCTTCACTTGTGATGCTACACTAATGGTAGAGAATGAGACCCTCAAGAAGGAGGTGGATGAGCTCACTCATGCCTTAGGCAAAGCCTATGGTGGTGAGGCCCGCTTGCTAAAGTGCTTGGGTAGCCAAAGGTTCTCTCTTAACAAAGAGGGATTGGGCTATAACCCCAAGAAAGGCAAGTCGGCCTTTGCAACTCCAAAGCCTAGCTTTGTGAAGAGCAATGGTCGGTTTTGCTATAGATGCAAGCAAGTTGGGCACCTAGAGCAAAATTGCAACAAGAAGCAACAAAACAAGAAACTTGACAATGCTATACCTTTTGATTCTTGTTATGTGCTTACCAAGGGTGTGAAAGGTGTACAAGCTAAGTTTGTTGGTACACCCATTGTTGGCCCAAAGAAGAAGGCAATTTAGGTACCAAAGAGCTTAGTCACTAACCTACAAGGACCCAAGCAAAAATGGGTACCTAAGCTTCATTGATTTGCTTGTAGGTGAATTATAAAGCCGGAGGAAGGCATTGGATTATTGATAGTGGGTGTTCTCAACACATGACCGGCACATCAAGAATGTTTGATTCAATTGAGAAGAATGATAGTGGCATTGAGTCAATTACTTTTGGCAATAACAAGAAAGGCAAGGTTGTTGGCTTGGGCAAGATTGCTATATCAAATGACATGAGTGTCTCCAATGTGATGCTAGTTGAAAGTTTGGATTTCAATCTTCTCTCGGTGGCACAAATTTGTGATCTAGGCTACAAGTGCATCTTTGGGGCAAATGATGTTGAGGTAGTTTCTCTTGATGGCTCCAACTTGGTGTTCAAAGGTTTTAGATATGAGAATCTCTATCTTATTGATTTCAACACTAGTGAAGCTTCTTTGACAACATGTTTGATATCAAAATCAAGTTTGGGATGGCTTTGGCATAGAAGGCTTGGACATGTTGGCATGAAACAATTGAAGAAGCTCACACAACACAATTTTGTTGAAGGCTTGAAAGATGTTGTATTTGAGAAGGACAAGTTGTGTAGTGCATGTCAAGCCGGGAAGCAAGTTGGAAGCTCACATCCAAAGAAGAGTATAATGAGCACATGCAAGGCATTTGAGTTGTTGCACATGGATCTATTTGGCCCAACAACATACACAAGCATTGGTGGCAACAAGTATGGGTTTGTCATAGTGGATGACTTCACAAGATTCACATGGGTATTCTTTCTTAGTGACAAGAGTGAAGTGTATGACACCTTCAAGACCTTTCTCACTAGAGTTCACAATGAGTTTGATATGAGAATCAAGAAAGTGAGAAGTGATAATGGGAGTGAATTCAAGAATACAAGAATGGAAGAATTGTGTGATCACTATGGCATTGGTCATCAATTCTCGGCCAAATACACTCCACAATCAAATGGCCTAGTTGAGAGGAAGAATAGAACATTGCTTGATATGGCTAGATCAATGCTTCATGAGTACAATGTTAGTCAATCATTTTGGGATGAAGCAATCAACACGGCATGTTACTACATCAATAGGCTCTATTGTCATACTTTGCTAGAGAAGACCCCATATGAGTTACTTCATGGAAGAAAGCCCAACATTGGCTATTTTAGAGTGTTTGGTTGCAAATGCTACATCTTGAGAAAGGGCACTAGATTGGGAAAGTTTGAAAAGAGATGTGATGAAGGGTTCCTACTCGGTTATTCAACTACAAGCAAGGCTTATAGAGTTTGGAACAACTCAAGTGGCATTCTAGAAGAAGTCCATGATGTGCAATTTGATGAAACCAATGGGTCACAAGATGAAGATGAGAATCTAGAAGATGTTGGTGGAACTCAATTGGTTGAAGCTATGAAGAACATGGACATTGGGGACATTAGAGCAAAGCAAGTGATTGATGTGCAAGATGATAAAGATGAAGTGCTCAATTCTCCATTGAAGCAAGCTAGCAATGCTCAAGTGCAAGATCATGGTGCTAGTTCATCCAATGAGGACAAGTCAAGTGATCAACCAAGCTCAAGCAATCAAGTGCAAGTGCTACAACCACAACATGTTGCAAGAGATCACCCAATTGATAGTGTTATTGGTGATATTAGAAGTGGCGTGCAAACAAGATCAAGAGTGGCTATGATTTGTGAGTATGCATCATTTGTGTCAACCAAAGAGCCAAAGAAAGTTGAGGAAGCCTTGGATGATGCCGATTGGATCATGGCAATGCAAGAAGAGCTCAACAACTTCACAAGAAATGATGTGTGGGAGTTAGTTGAAAGGCCGGAGGATCACAATGTCATTGGAACCAAATGGGTTTTCAAGAACAAGCAAGATCAAGATGGTGTTGTGATTAGAAACAAAGCAAGACTAGTTGCACAAGGCTATACTCAAGTTGAAGGTCTTGACTATGATGAAACATATGCTCCCGTGGCAAGATTGGAGGCAATAAGGATACTATTGGCTTATGCATGTGCCCACAATATCAAGTTATATCAAATGGATGTCAAGAGTGCATTTCTCAATGGGATCATCAATGAGCTAGTATATGTTGAGCAACCTCCCGGGTTTGAGGATGAGAAGAAGCCCAACCATGTGTACAAGTTGAAGAAGGCTTTGTATGGCTTGAAGCAAGCACCTAGAGCATGGTATGAGAGATTGAAGACTTTCCTTCAATCCAAGGGGTTCATTATGGGCAAGGTTGATACTACTCTATTCACCAAGAAGATTGGTAATGATCTCTTCATTGTGCAAATCTATGTTGATGATATCATCTTTGGATCAACCAATCAAGCATATTGTGAAGAATTTGGTGAAATGATGGCAAAAGAGTTTGAGATGTCCATGATTGGTGAACTTAGCTATTTCCTTGGTCTTCAAGTCAAGCAATTGAAGAATGGGACATTTGTGAGTCAAGGGAAATACATAAGGGACATGTTGAAGAAGTTTAGGATGAAAGATGCAAAGCCAATCTCAACTCCAATGGGCACCAATGGGAATCTTGATAGTGATCATGATGGAAATATGGTGAATCAAAAGGATTATCGGTCATTGATTGGAAGCCTACTCTATGTCACCGCATCAAGACCGGATGTCATGTTTAGTGTTTGCATGTGTGCTAGATATCAAGCCTCACCTAGAGAGAGTCATCTCACGGCCGCAAAGAGAATATTGAGGTACTTGAAGCAAACAAGAGATGTTGGATTGTGGTATCCTAAGGGGTCAAAGTTTGAATTGATTGGATATTCGGACTCCGACTATGGTGGTTGCAAGATCAATAGAAAGAGCACAAGTGGTACATGTCAACTTCTTGGAAGATCACTTGTGTCATGGTCCTCAAAGAAACAAAATAGTGTGGCAATCTCTACCGCCGAAGCCGAATATGTTAGTGCGGGGAGTTGTTGTGCACAATTGCTTTGGATGAAGTCAACTTTGAAGGATTATAGCATCAATTTCAAGAATGTGCCATTATTTTGTGATAATGAGAGTGCAATCAAGATGACACAAAACCCGGTTCAACATGGAAGAACAAAGCACATTGACATAAGGCATCATTTCATTAGAGATCATCAACAAAAGGGTGACATTTCCATTGAAAGTGTGGGTACCGATGATCAACTTGCCGACATCCTCACCAAGCCACTTGATGAAAGAAGGTTTTGCAAGCTAAGGAATGAATTGAATATTCTTGACTTCTCAAACATGTGTTGAATGCACCCCACCACTACTTGACATGCCTCTCCTTCGACTAAGCAAGGTACCATTGGTTGACATGTCATTCATGCTTAGGACTATACTTGTGGTAGCACATGTAGACATACAAGGTGCATTTGGAGCATTCATGATAAATCAAATGTGTTTGATGTATATATGTTTACCACTATTGCTTCTATGCTTTGCTTGATCTAGTGGTGACATATGACATGTTTGTGGGCTTGCAATCCTAGTGTTGAATCTAGAATATTTGCTACAAGTGTTTAATTCAACATAGGCAAGATAACCCTTGTCATGAGGTGTGAAGAAGCTTGTCTTTGGTTCAAACCGAATTAAATGTCTTTGGCAAGTGGTCTAGATTGAACCAAATTTGACTAAAGTTTTGTTTACTCCATCAAAGTCCTTTTCTCTCCACAATTTGATCCCATTTTTGGGCAATTGTTGACAAAGGGGGAGAGAAAAAGATGATTGAACATGATAAAGGGGTAAATAAAATTTTTTTATGCACACAAGAAGGGGGAGCAAGCTCATGAACAAAGTTGTTGCATTTATTTGTGCATTCTCATATGACTTGCTCTTGGCACCTAGGTAAAGTTTTTATACAAGTGGTGTCCCCTTGCTTGTGTGGTGCAATGCTAGTATAGGACTTGAATGGTGAAATGATCTACTAGCTTGCATAGATTGTAACTAGACTCCCCTTGCTTCACAAGTAGTTCAAGAACTTTGCTTATAATGTTGATCTCACGGGATTCTTGAGTTTTTGATGGATGTCTAGTTACTTCATGGTGCTAAGGATGGTGTAAATTACAACTCCGATTGGTATCACGCTTCAAAGGTCCATTTCTTACACCTTAGCATCATTTTGGTAGAATTATTCTCCCCACACTTGTATCCATGCATATGTGCAAAGCTTCAAATCCAAACTCTATGCACATATGTAGGGGGAGCAATACTACCAAAACCGAACTTGCTATAGTTGTCCAAATTTCTCTTGTGAGCTTAATGATTGGACAAGTATGACAAGTTCAAAATCTTTATTATAAAATCATCTTTGTTGAGGTTGTCATCAATTACCAAAAAGGGGGAGATTGAAAGTCTCTAGTTTGGTTTTGGCTAATTGATGAAATCTAGGACTAACCTTGTTTATCTAAGTGGTTGATTTAGAGAAAGGTTGTCCTCATGATGAGCATATTGAATATGAAGCATGACACGTGTCATGTGATCAAAGATGAAGATCAAGACGATGCTTGGCTCCATGGACCGGTGTTGAAGGTGAAGGGCTAGTCGAGGCTTCGGAGTGAAGGACCATGCGATGGTGAAGCTCGGGCAAGACTAGGCGCCGATGGACCGATGCACGGTGAAGGGCAAGTGAAGTCGGATCGATGGATCGAGACGGTCACATGATGGTGTGAAGCGTTCATATCATTTGGAGGAACAAAATGGGCTCAAGGCAAAGGTATAACCTATAGGGCCATTTTGTTTTGCACTCAAGACACCATAGAGGGTGTGAGTGGTTTAGGTTCGATAGCCGCACTATTAAGAGGGGAAGTCTTATCGGCTATTCGACGCACGGGTGCCACTAGGTGAATTCATGAAGTGCATTGCATGTAGGGCCTAGTGAGCTAACCTAACCTTTGGGAAATGATTGTGAAAAGCTAACACACAAGCACATGGAGATGTACACTTGGTGGTGTTGGCACATTTACAAAGGTGGCGTTTGGGCGCGCTGCGCTTTCGGGAAAAATGGATGCATATTCTCTATTGCGCGGATGCAAAATTTGGTTGAAATCATGCTATCTCCGATGATCAAGTTGGTGTACTTGTTGGATAGCATGTTGGAGAAGTTGGTGTCACGACACGGCGATGAAAAAGACGGAGGCCGCGCCGGCGCAGGCGCCGGACGCCGGGCGGACGCGTCCGGCGGGCGGCGGACGCCGACCGTAAAGCTTCGGGTTTTCGCCGTTCGGCCGGCCGGGCCGGACGCGGGCCGGACGCGCGGCGGACGCAGAGCGGTTACTGTGCTGCGTCCGGCGCGTGTTGCGGCTCGGCGCGGAGCAGGGGTTCCGACAGGCGGCGGACGCGCAGGTGCCGCGTCCGGCGCACACCGACTCGAAACGCAAAGTTCCGGAGCGCGGCGTTGCGAGCGGACGCGGGCGCGGACGCGCAACGGCGAGCGCCGGACGCCGCGCCGGACGCCGACGTGGCGGCACGTGGGTTGGCCGCGCGCCAACGGTCGCCTGGGCGCGGCGGGCTGAGGCGCCGACGCGTCCGGCGGCCTCGCGGGACGCGTCCGGCAGTTGAATTTGCGCCCCGAGGGGGTAACGGCTAGTTTGAAGTGTTGGGTCTATAAATAGATGGGAGGCCGGGCTTGGCTCCCACTCTTGGCTCTCCCAACTCATTCATTCATCCTTTGAGCTGAAGAAACACTCTCCCTCACATCTCTCTTGCTTGATTGTGAATCCAAAGTGAGATTGAGAGATCACCTAGTGCATTGCATTGCTTGAGGGCATCTAGTGGCACTTGTGGGTGGTTTAGCCGGTGGATTTCTTGTTACTCTTGGAGAGTACCGCTCCTAGCCGGCTTGGAGATTGTTGGAGGCGTTGGCAAGAGAAGGTGATTGTTCTTGGCCACCTCCGGTTGATTGTGAGAGGTTTGAGCTCACCTCGTGGGGATCACGAAGAGCATCCTAGTGGATTGCGCGTGTCGTTGAGTACCTCGCTTGAGAGTGGTGTCTTGCGGTGCCTTGCGGGGCGAGCCTTGAGGGCTAGTGACTTGAGGGTCACACCGAGGAACCATCTAGGTGTTGGTCGACACAACGGGTGACGTAGCTTGGCGGTGCCCAAGTGAACATCCGGGGATAAATCATTGTGTTCATCTTGTCTCCCGGTGATTGGTCATCATCCTTTGTGTGTTGCCGATTGTGATTGATTGTTCATCTCCTTGGTGATTGGCAACCTCGACTCGACACGTCGGTATAACAAGCTCCTACCCTCTCTTGTATTACTTTGATTACATTCTTGCAAAGTAGAATTGCTTGCGTGGTCGGTCGGGAACCACATCTTGTGTAGACTAAATCCCGTGGGTAGAATTGCTTGTGTGGTCGGTCGGGAACCACTTCTTGTGTAGACTAAATCCCGTGGGTAGAACTCTTGATCACTAGTGGTAGCTTTTGTGTGTACTAGTGATCACCTACTAGAATTGCTTGGATAGGAGGCTTGCAACATCTAGTAGGCTAAGCATAACTTGCTTTCCGCCGTTTGTGTATCTAACGAAGTTTGCTTAGTGAGTTTGTAGAAATTTTTATAGGCTATTCACCCCCCCTCTAGCCATCTAGGACCTTAAAATGCCGCGTGGAGGGCCGCTGGACGCTGGCGCCGGACGCGCGTGGCGGAGCGTCGAGCGCGATCGAGACGTAGCCGTTGGGCATCAACAGTCGTCTTCAAACGGTCGGGACACGTGGCGCAAGGAGGAGCGTCGAACGCGGAAGGGAGCGTCCGGCGGTGGAGGCCGGACGCGTCCGGCGCAGACAAGTTGGTGGCCCGAGGTGGCAACGGCTAGTTTGAGACCGTGGGTCAATAAATACTTGTCCTTGAGCATCTAGTGAGCTTAGGTTTGCCTTTGTGCTTTTGCTCATTAGAATTGTGTAGGTGCTCCCCGGTTTGTGAAACTACTTGTTGCTTAGGTTTGTGTGACCATGCAAGCTAGAATTGATTAGGAGAGCACTAACTAGTTTAGCACCTTGCTTGCTTGCTTAGGTTCTTTTACAAGGTCCTACTAGAGTTTTAGTTAGAGGGGTGAAGTCTTGGCTAGACCGATAGTTTTAATTCCGCATTTGTTTCGGTTAGCCGGTGCGATAAGTTTTAGGAAGGACTATTTACCCCCTCTAGTCCATCTCGACCCTACATTTCCCCTCGCAGCAAGCGCCATCGCTGCTAGCAGCAACCGGCCACCACACCACCGAGCTCCAAACTCGTCGCCCCAGTATAGGGTCGAGATGGTGGACTAGAGGGGGTGAATAGTCCTTTCTAAAACTAATCGTACCGGCTAACTAAAACAAATGTGGAATTAAAACAATCGGCCTAGCCAAGACTTCACCTCTCTAACTAAAACTTTAGATGCACCTTATAAAGATTCTAAGCAAGAAAGAAAGGTGTCAATCTAGCTAGTGCACACTAAACAAGTCTAGCTTGCAAGGTTACACAAACCTAAGCAACTAGTACTTTGGCAAGCGGGTGTGCACCTACACAATTCTAATGAGCAAAAGCACAAAGCCAACTTAAACTCACTAGATGCTCAAGGACAAAACTACAAAAGCGGAACCCAAGAGCTCAAACTTCACTTAACTACACAAGCTAAGTAAAGCAAGGTACTCTACTTCTAGCTACATAAGCAAGAAGGTAACTAGCAAACTACACAAGCCAACTAATTACTAGAGCAACTACACAAGCTAAGTATATGAAAGTGAAGAATGCAAGTACAAGCTTGTGAAGGAGATTGCAAACCACCGCGAAGTGTAGACACAAGATGACATAGTGATTTTTATCGAGGTTCACTTGGTTGCCATCAAGCTACATCCTCTTGTGGCGATACACCCACTTGGAGGTTCACACGCTAATTGGCGTCTTCTAGCCAAACCCTCAGCGGGTGCGATGAAACCAACACAAGATGGGGATCCTCCAAGCCACGAGCTCTACTAGAGTTGCTCTTCGCGATCTCCCGCGGGGTGAGCACAATACCCCTCACAATCTCTTCTCCGGAGCACCGCACAATCTCCTTGCGTGCTTCGACGGAGTCTCTTGCCACCAAGCCGTCTAGGAGGTGACAACCTCCAAGAGTAACAAGCCCACCGCTTACAACACGAACACCAAATGTCACTCGATGCAATCTCTTAATGCAACACACTAGGAATCGCTCTCTCACTCAATCGGATGATCTCTATCAAGGACAAGTGAGTAGAGGGCTCTCCAAGCACTCTCCAAGGTGGACACCAAGTCCCCAAGGTGCTAAGCACCGACCCAAGGCCGGCCACCACTTCTATTTATAGCCCCAAAGACTAAACTAGCCGTTACCCCTTCAATAGCTCTTTTCGGGACCGTCGGACGCGCCAGACCCCAAGCGTCGGACACGTTCGATGCGTTCAACCACGCGCGGAGCCAACTAGCCGTTAGACGCGTTGGACGCTGCGTCCGACGCTCACCACGAGCGCGTCCGGCGTAGCGTCCGAAAATCAACCCAAATGCAGACCTCACTGGACTGCGTCCGGCGCACGCCGGACGTTTCCGTCGCAGGCACAGCGCCGCGTCTGACCCGTCCAGAAGACAGCGCCGGACGCTGGGGTCAGAACGGCACGCGTCCGACGCCAGATGTCCGGACGCTCCGACGGTCCACGCCACCGGGTCGTCCAGCAGAACAATGCGTCGGACGCGGGGACAACGTCCGACGCTGCAGCCATCAGCATCCGACGCAACGTCTGAAGCACAGAAAAGACGCCACGTCTTTGTTTTCTCTTCGACCTTTGCACAAACATGCTAACCAACAAATGTACCAACTTGTGCTCGAGAGCTAGCATGTTTTCATCAAGAATTTGCATCCGGCGCAATAGAAAATAGGCATTTCATTCTCCCGAAAGCGTCACCAAGTGTACATCACCATGTGCTTGTGTGTTAGCATTTTCACAATCATTTTTAAAGGATTTTCTCTTCAACTCACCACGCCACTCGATCCTAGCATGTCGCAATGTTAGATCGCTCAAGTGGCACTAGATGACCGATATGCAAACAAGTTTGCCCCTCTTGATAGTACGGTCATCTATTCTAAATCCGGTCAAACACTTCTCTACTCAACCTTAGACCACCGAAATAAAATACCCTAGGTTATAATTTTGCCTTGCGCATTTCTATTTCCTCCATCTTTCTTCGTTGTGCCAATGCAAAACATGCACCGACACGATCACCAAATGATATGATCCACTTCATATCATCACATGACCGTCTTGGTCCATCGATCTTGACCTCACTTGCTCTTCACCGTTGTGTCGGTCCATCGGCGCCAAGTCTTGCTCAAACTTCACCATCTCCTAGGTCCATCGCTTTCAAAGCCTCGACTTACCCTTCACACATGCACCCGGTCTATTGAGCCAAGCCTCATCTTGATCTTCACCGTTTTGGTCACATGACTCCATGCAGCAGACTGACTCCAACGCTGGTGAGTCTGCATGAGAGTTGTAAAGTTTGTCTAATGTTTTGCAGGGCGCCAAGAAAGTTGAACTGTGTCATGGATTCCATCCCTGAATCCATGCAGACTGAGCAGAATGACTCCAACGCTGGCGAGTCTGCATGAGAGTTGTAAGGTTTGTCTAATGTTTTGCAGGGCGCCAAGAAAATTGAACTGTGTCATGGATTCCATCCCTGAATCAGTGATTAAAGGAGGGACTCCTCCCATGCCTATTAACTCCCACTCTTTTGCATCAGTTCCATTCTTCAGGAAATCATCAGGTCGTCTGGATAGTTCAGGTGTTCAGCAAGCCACTCAGAATGAAGCTAAGATGGTGCTGAAGAACAAGTCCCCCAGGTGGCATGAGCCACTGCAGTGCTGGTGCCTGAATTTCCATGGGCGGGTCACGGTTGCATCTGTTAAGAACTTCCAGCTGGTGGCTTCAGGCGAGAGTGATCCTAATAACCAGGATGATGATGACGTGATACTCCAGTTTGGCAAGGTCGGGAAGGACTTGTTCACCATGGACTACCGTTATCCGATATCTGCGTTTCAGGCATTTGCCATCTGTTTGAGCAGCTTCGATACCAAAATTACTCGCGAATGAGTCAAGGTATGATTTTCTTTGCTGATAGAAGCTGCTCGCACACGCTGTTATTCTTTCTACAAATGTTGTCCATCACCGGCATGACGTTAAGATAGCACTATTTCTATGGCACTGCTCAGCACTCCTTATGAAGTCATTTTGCTTGGTCCTTAATTTGTACTACAAATACTGTACGTCTTTATTTGTGGGACAGAGGGAATACGATTCAACCTGCACCATTTTATTTACTTTCATGTCTCATTTCCCAGCAGGTGCGAGGGAGGTGAACCAGCAGATACAACAAGAATTTAGCCTAATCTACACTTACCTGAGCTTTAAACCGGAGAGTTCGGTGATCAAGTAATCATAGTAGAGCTGGATACTTCTGCTCAGTACTATCGTGATGTAAATAGCAATATAGCTGGAGTGGTTTGCATCGAGGGTTGGCAGGTGTGAGCATCAGACCAGAGTATCCTAAAGCATTTCGCTTTCGATTCAGCGTTTGACCTTATAGTATTACAGTCTGAGAGATCATACTTTGTATCTATCAATGCAACCATGCTGTTTGAAATGACCCTTCTAAGGTGCCAGAAGGCATTACATATTTACATATATACCTGTTTTAACATCTGATTTCTCCCTGTTTCTGTTCTATGTTATAGTAACGTTGTTGTCGAAAGAGAATAGTTGACTGGAACATAGCGTCGCCTATAAAATATAAATATAAATGGTCTCAGGTTGAGACAATATATTAACAAGTAATAAAGCCTCTAAATAATAATAAAAAAAGACATCGTCAAAAGAAAAATGCATATGGGATTGCACATTTGCATCCTTGATCCACTAATAATTGGATCATCTCGCTCTTCTCAGCTAAATCTAGTAGCGAGAAATTCCCCTTTCAAAAATAGTAGCAGCGGAAATATAATTTGCAATTATTTTGGCAGTCTAAAAATAATGAGACAGGCATGGTGGTGATGAGTTGAAACTTCAGACCGCCTTGGCCGCCTCCGTGGCCTCCGTGGCTCTGGCGGCATTGCCTGAGAGGGCCACGCCGCGCTCCTCATCGTCCTCGTCCCACTCGCCGCACACCACGCTGCGCACGAACTCCATGAACTGCGGGAAGTGGTCGGGCGAGAAGAACTCGGCGCACATGCGCTGGTACGTGAAGTGGCAGGGCCGCATGAGCTCCGTGGTGAGGATGTTGCTCCGGATGCGCGAGAAGCTGCTGGTGTGCGTCATCACGAGCGACGCGTTCTCGCCGGCGATGCGCGCGCCGTGGCGGCGGCACGCGTTCTTCATCTGCACCAGCAGCGTGTCCGGGCTGGACCCCGTGCTGTGGTGCTGCTTGTTCATGCACACGTCCATCCCGGGCACCACCATGGTGCAGCCGTGGCGCGCGAACATCTTCGCCACGGGGCTGTACCCGTTCTTCTTGTTGCTCTTGTAGAACCCCGCAGCCGCCTCGGCGGGCCGCGACCGCGCCCCGTGCCACCAGTGCATGAACGGGATCTTGGCCGACAGCTCCACGGGCTTGCCGCCGAACACGGCGTTGGCCGTGCCCAGGACGCGGTCGCCGTGCCCGACCAGCTGCCCCGCGTACCATGACAGGAAGAAGTCACCGTAGGGGGTCTCCCAGGACCCGCCGCGCTCCCTGAAGAAGCCGCACGAGTCCGGCGAGTCGTGGTACCGCGGCGCGTCGTGCGGCCCCGACAGCCCCCACATCTTGTGCCCTTCCTCCTCGGCGTGCTGCCGCAGCTGCTGCAGCATGTACTTGTCGTAGCACTGGAACTCGCCCATCCCCGTGAACTTGCGCGCGTCGCTCCCCGGCGGGTACGACGGGTACCGGAGCACGCCGTGCGCGCCGAGCCCCACCGTCACGTCCTGTACGTGGCAGAGAAGCGCGTGTCCGTGATGCGATGCAGTGCAATGCAATGCAGAAACCAACGATGGAATGTATAGAGGAATGTTACGGTGATGGTGGAGTCGAAGAAGTCTTCGAAGGCGACGGCGAAGTTGCGGAAGAAGGCCTCGTAGAGCTGGAGCGGGGACTTGCCATGGAGCACGGGGAGTTCGTCGATGGCGAAGGAGAGGCATCCGTCGTGCCGCCCACCCGAGCGGTCGGTGAAGAAGATGTCGGGGTCGTCTCTGGCGACGCCGCTGACCCAGGACGGCAGCGTGGGGACGCCGGCGCCGGGAGTGCCGTGGGTGCGGAGCGACACGCGGAGGCTGAGCCCCTCGGCGCGCACCATGTCCGCCACGGCCTGGTACCCGGCCCAGCAGAACCGGTCGGGGGACTCGGGCTGCGCCACGGACCAGAACACCGGCAGCTCCACGCCGTCCGCGCCCAGCAGCCGGACGGCGCGGATCCCCGCCGCGATCGCCGCCGCGCTGTTCACCGTCGCGCCGTCCGTGACCGAGTCGATCGGCAGGCCCACGAACAGCCTCGCCGGCGCCAGGTCGTCCACCTCGTGGCTCTTGCTGCTGTCGCCGGCGCCGAAGAAGCGGCCGACGAGCCCCGCGGCCCTGACGTCCCTGCTAGCGCTGCAGCCACCGTTCTGCCGCGCCGGTGGGAACGTGACCTTGCTCGGCGCGCGTCCGCCCGGGCCCCGGGTGCCCTGCGGCCGGCGTGTCGCCGACGCCGACGCTGTCTGCGTCATCATCATCGCCGGCACGGTCTCCATGGCGATCGATCGACCAAGCTGTCCGGCTGACAGAATGTCCGTACGTTCGTGCGTGCGCGCGCTGCACGAGCCAAGGCAGAACGAGGTCGAAAAGGGACGTGTTCCGGAACGCTCGGTGGCCGGCTCTCGGTTGCTTTTGCGTCCCCGGCGAAGTATTTATGGGTGCCGGGAAAGGAAAGGGGTGGCGCGGCGTGCGCGTTGGCAGCCGCAGAACTCGGCGTGGACGTGCATGCGCCAGGGTGAGTTGAGCCTCCGCGCGCCACGGGGGCTTTGCAGCTTGCTTTGCCTTGTTTCGTTGACATAGCCGACGGACGATTCAGGGCGTTTTGGCGTGAGGGATTAGCGCGGTTTTTTTCCCCCTCTTTTATACAACATGCAGGTTAGTTGTATTTTTTATACAACATCAATTTATCTTGAAACTTATATAAAAAAATTACACCAGAAAATTTTCATTGGATTGATGGATTCATCGTAAAACGTATTTTCATAGTATATTGGTATCATAAATAGTGATGTATATTTTTTTATATAAATTTGGTCAAAACTTGGATGGCTTGACTAATAGAATGTTTGATGTACATCTATTGCTAGTTCGCTTACTTTTACTCAACACAATGTGAATTGATTGAATTATGGTAAGTCGTGAGATAATACATGGTTGTTGGTTTTTATCGGTATTTGAAGAGAAAATTTTATAGCGATTTGACGTGTTTCGCTACTGGTATCAGTAGGTACCAATAAATTCACAAATAACTCAGGAACACGGTCACAAAAGTTCCTAATACATAGGTAGGAAGAACACGACGCGATATGCAGGACGTGCCACTACAAGGGCTAAATTGATCCACATTTTACACAAAACATGGCACCGTGTCACGTTCCTAGTGACTGTGCTCGAAAATGAAATTGGATATGGGATCCATGATTTCGACCAAGATCCAATCCAATTGTAGGCACGTGCTCTGGCATGGTCGCATAAAAGTAGAAGTACTATCTTTTTGGAGAAAAAATATAATTTTAGGTACATTCTTTGTTAGCGTGCTAAAGCTTGAATTTTTTTTAACATGGAAGGCGATCTTCATTACTCATAACCTGAAGCGAAATCGTTAGCTACCAAAACGTTAATACAAGGTGGAATACTATCCATAATCGAATTAGTATACGGGCATAACTTTGGCCCAAACAAGATTACAAGAACGTGGATTATGAGCTACCACAAAACTAGAAAAATTGCAAAGCAAACATTCCTTGAACTCCCACAACAAACCACTAGCCGAGCTTTATAAATACTTCAGACAATGTGCTAGAATTATATTATTTCGTGAACAGAGGAATTTATCCAATTCCAGCTAGAATTCGGTCTGTACGGTTCAAGACTCTACGGAGAACTGAGATGCAGCCCATCATGCACGTCTTTCATATTCATATACTTCTTATTTTTATAGTGACTTACTCGTACGAGCTAGTTCTAAGCATATGGTTTTATATTCTAGATACGGAAATTGCTAGGGATAGAAATTCTGATATTTCTAATTACCATTCTTTCAATTATTGAAGTGAATATTAAGGTGTATATATACTCTTCTACCCCTAAATAAATGCCACACTCGTTTTTTTTATGTAAATCAAACTCTTTTTTACTTTCATCAAGTATATTGAAGAAAACATTAATATTTGTAATACATAATCAGTATCATTACATGGATCGTTGATTCTAATTTCATAATAAACTTGTTTCGAGATACAAAATTGTTAATATTTTCTACAAATCTAGCCAAGTTTAAGAAAGTTAGATCGGCATGAATACCACAGTGACACTTATTTAGGGATGAAGGTGGTATGCAAGATGTCATTTTATCCTTGTTACTATGCAATTTGAGACATTTGAGGTGTCATTGTTGTGTTAAGGTGTGCAAGATAAGCACTCATGACAATCTCACTAATATACCTATAAAGTTTGTTTCCAGAGCTAATAAGCTATCCTGAAGCTTAGTTAGTATTACTGTTTAAATCCTAGTGACTATTGAAGTTGGTTGGTTGATGATGCTTTACTTGGTGCAAGATAGAATAGTTTTAAGGTGGAGTTTGTTGGAGTACAGTCCGAATTTTAACTTGAGTCATGTGCAGTTTGGCTTAAATGACTAGTTGACTTGTTTCTAAATTTTGATAGTCGGTTACTATGTTCGTCCTTATATATGCACATTTTGTAAACTGCATGGGAAAAGGAGACAACTAATCTCATTTCCTATGTTTTGTGTAAGCACTCCTCATATGGCGAAGATCGTCCATCACGCCAGTGGTTCTTCCTTGTAAGTTTTTTCCACGTAATAATCTTTTTGTCTCGTGTGTGCGATCTCAATTAGCATCATTTCTTGCCTCAAAAAAAATTAGCATCATTTCCTAACACACACTTCAAATCGAGATGGAACTTGGTGGTCAAAGCCGTGTTTGGAGGAGTGTGCAAGAGTAGGCGACACAGTAGACTACTAGTACAGTACGAGTAGTAGTTTGATTCTTTTGACAACGTACGAGAGGTAGTTGATTTATTTATTTCTGCCGCCCGGAAGCACAGTGCGTCCTCGTGACCGGCGGCAGAGCAACAACACGTGCGAGCAGAGACACCAACCAAACAACCCATCGAGAATCGAGAAACACATGCATGCAGCATGCCGCGCGCTGTCGCGGTCCCCTGCTCCGGGCGGTCACACTATAGCTGCTAGTTCATTCGTTGCCGTCGACGACGACCGATCGAGGGAGCGCCGCCGCCGCATGATGCGTGCGTCTCAGACCTCGCCGGACTTGGCGAACCGCCCCTTGATCCGCATCCGGCCGTCGGCGCGGGCCTTGCGCGACTCGTACCTGATCTGCTTGTCGAACCTGCAACATGCGAGAGAGAGCACCGAGCGACAAGCATGAGAACGAAGGTGCCGACACGCGTGGCGACAACGACGGCTGCTCGATTGATGACTCACCTCCTGTTCTTGCGCTTCTCCTTATAGCGCGAGATCACCGTGCCTCGGTCGGGGTAGGCCACGTCGTAGTACCCGCCCTTCTTCTCCGTCGACAGCGCTGGCACCGGCACCGGCACCGGCACCGTCGCCGTCGGGGCCGCCAGCTGAGGCCGCGGGTCTGGCTCCGCGTCTGGCTTCCCGCTGCTGTCGACGTCGGCGGTGCCACCGCCGCCAACCACGCCGTGGCTGAGGGTGACGACGCTGGCGGGGCAGATCTCAGACATCTCCACGAACGAGGACAGGCACGGCTCGGCCGGCGCCGGACTCAGCGCGGCGTGCTTGCGCGCTTCTTCTTCCTCCTCCGTCCGGCACGCGTCGACGTCGACGTCGCAGCCGGTCGCGATCCACGATTCATGCTCCTGTGACCAAACGAAATGCAACTGAGTTTTAGCCCTCCTAATACCCACTCAAAGCCGTGAAATATCTTCTTGTCTTTGCATTGCAATTTGCAACGTTGCTGTACTGAAAGGGATTCTGTTAGCAACTCGCATTTAAAACCTTCATACGACGGGTACACAAGTTTGTTGGACGCAGTTAAGTTGATGGTAATGGGACACACCGACACAGTAGTAGTATGTCCAAGAATGGTCACTGGTCACAACTCAGACTGTCGCCTATCGGTGACTTTCATGGTGGTTGATCTTTTCGAAAAAAAACTTTCATGGTGGTTTTAAAATGGTTTCATGTGTTTGAATTTTTATAATAAAATTCCAGACATAATCTTACACGATCAAAAGGACAACTCAAGAGACATATTTTTCAATGGCCAAACAACATCGACAAAATTGCAATGTTGATGGGATCCATTTGGCTTAGTTTGGGTCAAATCAGAGTTAGCTTGAAAAACGGGTGGATGGCACGATCATGAAATAAAAATCAGAGTTACTAGCAGTGTAGTGTAGAGAAGTGACTGAACACTGAACCAAACCTCAGTGGAAGGCACTGCTGCGATGGTTGCTGCATCATGCCAGGCGGCGTCAGCGTCGAGAGCCGCCAAGTCGGCGTGTCCAATGGCAAGCTCCGGCGACGCCCATGGAGGCAGCTGCTCGCCGTCAGCGTGCTCCATCTCCGCGTAAGCCGCCGCCACCGCCGCCTCCAACTTGGCGAGCTCTCCCAGCTGCCGGACAACCTCGTCGGCCATCTCACCGCCGGAGCTCCGGTTCTAGCTCACCAGTCACCACATGAAGATGTAGACGACAGCCATTAGAGAAGAGAAAAGAAAAGTTTTTTTTTTTTGTTTCACTTTGGCCGACAGTGAATAGCAGCTGTTCTAGTTCTGGCAGGCCAGCAGCACAAGTACCGTACCTTTGGGGACGCCGGCGGCGTGAGGACCGGCTGGAGGCCATGACAAGAGGTGGTGGGGACGATCACGTCCTCCAAGCGGAGCACCTCGGGCTCCGGCTCCTCCCATGCGGAGGTGGGCCACCACCCGCCGTTCTCGGCAGCCGCCAACTTCTCGTCGTACCCGGCGACGCCGAGGATGGCCGCGAGCTCGGCGATCGAGGGGCACCCGGCGTACCCTTCCACGGCGCCACGGTCGTGGAGGAGCGGCTGCGGATCGCCGTCCGGGTGCCGCTCGTCCTCCTCCTCCTTCTCCGACCCAAAGTGGCAGTCGGCGCAGAGGAATAAGCTGCCGCCGGCAGTTGCCTTGGCAGCGGCGGCGCGGCAGGCGGCGCAGAGCGGCGCCCGGGCGTGGCGGGAGGACACGGCGTTGGCGCCGTGCACGTGGCGGTCGCACGGCAGGCACAGCCTCGCGGCGTCGGCCCGGCAGTACACCAGCGCCGGCAGGCACGTGCAGGAGTCGCAGGTCGGCGCCGGCGCCGGAGCATCCTTGCCGCTGGCTGCATCGTCCGCGGAGGACGACATGGCTTCTTTCTTTTCCACTTGCGACAAGACCACCGGGGGAATCTGGTTGAGAGGAGGAATGCGAGCGCACGATTTGCAGTGCCAAGAGGCACGGGATTGATGGCGCGAAAGGGAGAGATGATGATCGAGGCGTTAGAGTACAGCTCGCACGATCACTCTCACTCGTCGCCACTGTCTTCACGTATTGTAGTCTCTTGTCGCCCGGCGTCTATGAGCGATGCATCCTTGTCTAGTCTAGCAAAACTACAAACATTTTAATAGGCGCCGCGGTGGAGAAGAGAGGTGGGGGAGGTACGTACAATACAACCTACTACGAGGGCCGTTTGATACCAACGTGCCAGGATTGTTTGGTTCCCACTTTCAGGCCCACAACTAATTTTAGACAAGTGTGGCTATAAAATTTGAAGTTACATTTTACCATATCCAAGAAAAATCTTCCCACATTTTAGTGCACTCTATACACATGATGTCTATTTTTCTTTGCCTAAGTTTAGTGTCAACCAAACACTTAATAATTTGATTTGATCAAACTTGTCTAAGATGAAGTGTAGCTAGCAACCAAACATCCCTTGATTATTAGCTGCTAGTAAAAATTAGTCCTGCAACAATAGTCGGATTATTTAAATTTAAAATAAATCGGTGGAGGACCGAGGATGAGTGTTTCACCAAAAACTTTTACCATTGGTAGTTTGGTGCCGGCAATGGATAATGCAAGACACCAGGTACCAAGCATAGAGGGAAGATGTGAGGATGACACAAAACCATCATATCTTTCGAAAAAAAACCATCATAAGTAGAGCATCAAAGATCAACTCCTTGAATCATCCAACAGTAGACGCGAGCACTGCATTGCGGACCAGTGCTATCATCAGACTTTGGCTAAAACCTTAATTACCTAAACCTTTGACTCGTCATTAGCTCATCAGTAACAGTTCTTGATAGAGATGTAGGAGTAGGCACCTGTTAGCCAGGGTCCCAGGGACCCAAATATATACAATTGGCTAAGCTAATACTAGTTTAGTTGGGTAACTTTCAGCTCCAACTAACAATTACCCAAGAACAGGGTAACAGACCCACGTCCAAATAACATGTCCGAAACGAAGAGAAGACTTCACATCGTCCATCGCTCCGTTGTTATTTTTTTGTTAAAAAGTTTGTGTCGGAAGAAAGAGAAGGTCTCAAATCAAAAGAAAGAGGAAGACCTCAAATCGTGTTCTAGAAGGTTCGAGAATCGACTACAAAGGTGGCACGAGGAATCCGGGCCGAATCCTTGAGGACAAGCGATGGATCATTCATGGTAACAGTGACTGCACGTTTAAGAGCATCACACCAGAGATGCCCAAACCAAACACATGGCTCCGCTCTGGGCAGAAGGGCGGCAAGCTGTTGCAAACCTTGGACAGAAGATGGGCCCAGAGCGGCAGTGGCAGTGCACAGTTCAGCACTGACCACCTCTCATTACCCTGTTCGAAAACAATACTCACGACAAACCTCTGCCTCCACCCCCCAGTACAATTCTAGATGCATTCTTTTTAAAAAGTGTTTAAAGTTATTACTCCGTAGTTAGATCAATTATATAAGTAAAAATATTAATGCTTATAATGCCAAATAAATATACCATGAAAGTATATACTCACGACAAATCTAATAGTATTAATCTAATATAACAAGTACTTTTCTAAAATTGCATTCCTTATTAGACGGAATATTCCGTCGGCTCTGCAAGCAGTGCACAGTGCAGCGTGCACCTACCAGAATCCTCATAAATTGCAACATAAACCAGGGGAACCAATAATAGGGAAGGGGGCTCACGACTCACCAAGAGGAGGCATATGCAATGCTCCAGACTGGAGACACATCTGCCGCCGAAATTTATGCCCAGCCAGGCAGGCAGAGGCAGCTACCCAGACGGCCAGACCCAGTCCAGGAAGGACAGGTCCCTTCGGTCCATCTCAGGGTTGCATTATTGACTTGTCACTTGTAAATTGTTAGAGGTGAACTTCTACATATCAGTGATATCACACACATGTAAATCGATTCTGGAGAAAGAAACAAGACAATTTAGCATTTGTGTTGGCAACTTTGAAGTCTTCCAACACGATAAGTATTGTTATAACAGGTAAACAGAGTCATGAATCCTATGAAGAAAATACTAAGTCACCTATACATAATCATCATAGGCTGATAGGACATGTCTCAAATCTCATGGAACGCCAAAATGAGAAAACTGCAGTATTCTTGAAGCTCAGCATGCCGAGAGTCTAAAACAAGCATGCTGATTAAATAAAACTTCACTGAGAATGCTAATGATAACTGAATGGTGATGGAAACACCACCCCAATTAAAATGATATAATAAGACAACCAGATGCTTGTCATTGAATTAATCAATCATTTCACATTAATATCTGCCACCAGCAAGAAAGTTGGACATGTAGCTCCAGTGCAAACACTTTGTGGTGAAATATATTGCTAACACAAACATGCATAACCAAATGATCAGCAGGAAAGCATAGGTAAATTGACATGGAACATAGCTATTCTCAATTCTAAATTTAAGTCAAAATCTCAGGAGAAACAATTTGAAAACATTGATTTTATGAAGACTAGGGTTACAATTCAAGTTAATCACATGCCCACATCTGGTCGCACATGAGACTGTGGCATAACAAAGTACTTTCCTTCCAGCAGGATTTCAATAAAACACAGAAATATGATTACTGGTATTACCTTGTAAAAAAAAGCATTAAGCCCTGCGCCTGGTAATACAATTCGAGCTTAACCAGAGAGCACTTTCAGACTAACATAGAATACAAGTTTGACATCAGTTATAAAAAAAAGGGCAAAAAGTAAATAGTACATCTGATAATTGATCCAATTAAAGCCGAAGCGTACAGCATCCAATAATTGGTCCAATCAAAGCTGAAGCATTTGATTCAACTAACGCCTGCTATGCAATTTTGGGGAGGTGGGGTGGGGGGAGGAGATGAATTCAAGAGAGGAAGCAGATTTATCCCTCGTGTAAGCAACTTTGCATGTTGAGCAACACGGTATTTGTGAAAGGAAAGATAAACAGAGTCCTGAATCCTGTAATGTTAAGCTGAGCTTAGAGAGAATATAAATAAGAGCATGCTGTACAAAAAACTTAGCTTTACGCACTAATGATAATTGAATAACAGATGAAAATCCCAAACCTAATGAAACGATAAGACATTAGTGGTCCAACCTAGAAATAATCAAAAGGTAAACATATATCCGATGTGCAAACACAAATTATTCTACTGAAATATGCTGGTAACAAGCATATGAAAGTCCTATGGCATCAGGAAAAATATGATGATTGTCATGTAACTGAAACTATCCTAATTTTAAGATGAAAACATCAATATTTCAAAAGATGTACTTTTAGTTACCACACCAATAGGACAATTTGATGAAAAACTATAGTTGTACAATGAACAGGGATACACTGTACCTGTAGGTAGACAAAATCATATGTCTGCAACTATTCACCAGGATACAGCAGCATAGAAATGTGTATGTTCTATGATATGCAAACACAAGATAACCAGAGTTATCCTTGTCACAGCTTACAAAACTCTGGGTGCTCATTAAATTCTATTTTGGCATAGAGGTAGCTTTCGAAATAGAGGTAGCTTTCGAAATAGAGACATGTATCACACTACTTTGACAACAGCTACCACATAGTTTCTACCAGAAACATTACTGAAGTTACAGAACATCCAATAATTGGTGTTAATAAAAGCTAAAGCCTTCATTGACCACTCACCGAACGAAACTGGGAAGACTCACTGAAACGCCACAGCATTGCTCAATCATGACTTTTGGCGCATATGCTTGAATTAGTCACTGAGTGAACATCAATCTCAATCTGAAGTCAAGTCCCAGTAGTGTACAAACAGTACAAGGCATGGCTTAATCTGTGCTTCAAACTGCCAAAACTGCACCACAGAAGCCAAATCACTCTCTCTCTCTCTCTCTATACCATCAACATCTAAACCTTTGGCCTGCGGAATTCAAACCATATCTCGTAGTGGTTAAACAACAAGCTGTCATGAGTGTGCTTCCCCACATACTCAAGGCCCAATTTCGCAAGCCGCCGTGTGCACTCATCACCTCCCAGCCTTGAGCAGAACTTAATGTTATGCGACACGAAAATCCGGCCTCTCTGCGGCCTCAGCTTCCCCGCAAGCCTCTCAAGCCCAGTCCAAACGAGCTTATCCGGAATATGAAGAAACACGGCGCTCGCATAAATGAGATCATACATAACCGTGTCCCCAAACTTGCTGAAATCCATGTCCTCCCCTCTCACGATCATCGGCCGCTTGTACAGGAGCCCCTGCGCCGGCAGTTCGTACCGGAGCGCAGCCATGAGGGAGAGCTCGTCCCGCTCCAGGCAGTGGAACCTCCCAGCCTCAAGATACCAGATGAAATGCAGGCCGACACGGAGCGTGCCACAGCCGATCTCGAGAACCTGCTCCGTGGGCGTCAGCGCCGAGGCGTTCGCGAGGAACTCGAAGACGTCGCGACCACCGGCCCAGGGCTCGCCGTAGTTGCTGTGGTGCTCTTCCACAAGGAGCTCGCCGGGGCACGGCAAAGCGGTGTGGTTGGTTGCCTCTTCGTCTGGGTAGTGAGAGATCCCATGGTGCCTGCACAGCGGGAATTGCAACACAAAGAATGTCAACTCCATTCTCAAAAAGAAGAATGTCAACTCCACAGACACGAGTGGCGAATAAACGTGAATTGGCCATTGCCCATTGGGGTAATTGAAAAACGGCGAACCGAGAGGCATACGCATACCTGTTGATGTCGAAGAGCTGCTGCTCGCGGGTGCGGGGGTTGATGCCCTTGCGCAGGCGGTGCCAGGCGTCGTGGGAGCCGCCGCCGGCGGGTACGAGGAGGGAGTTGGACGCGAGCTGGTCCTTGAGCCAGGCGACGTCGGCGGGGGAGGTGGTGACGGGCGCGGGGGAGGCGGTGACGGTGGTGGTGGTGACGGTGGTGGTGGTGTGGGTGGCGGGGGGCGAGCAGGCGCAGAGGTGCGCGGAGGCGGCGGCGGACGAGCCCGACGAGGAGGGGGAGAGCGAGGGGAGGACGAGGAAGACGAGCAGCGCGGCGGAGGAGAGCAGCAGCAGCAGCGCCGGCACGGTGAGGAGGCGTAGCCGCCCCGAGGAGGAGGCGCTCGACGGCAGCGCCATCGGCGGCGGAAGGGGATCGCAAGATTGGGATCTCGTCTTGTGCCGGCGCTGCTACCTGGTCTGGTTCCACCGCCAATGAGGGGCTTATTCGAAAATTGAAATATTTGGTCTGGGTTTATTTGAAAATAGATATATAGACACAATGTAGCCTGGGAAGAAGTCAAGAAATATTGGATTGCGACCAAGTGTCAGTGTCATCCAGGAATACTAGTACATTGTAAAATCTGTCGGCCAAGTCTTCTGTCAGTATGGTTATGTTCTTTTTTCGCGTGTACTTTATCTTGTTATCAATAGTAGATGGCTTCTGTGGTCTTTTAAATTCAAAACTTCTGACGATTTTTAAGTTTTGAGGAAACGATTAAACGAGGAAAATAACTAATTTGTTCTTGATGTTCATAGAAGCTGTTTTGTGTTAGGTTATCCTGTACAAATAGCTACTGTTTTCGTGGTTCTTTTGACTTCTCTTCTTTCTGATTCTGATCTGACGCAGCAAACACCCTTGGATTTGGGTCGGCCTTCTTCAGTTGCAGCAGCAAATTAAAGGTTGTCAACAGATGGGAGAGCAATTGGACAGTCGAAGTCAAGAATGGATTACTAAAGATCAACGGCACTATATCATGGTCTGCAACACTAATGCCGCCTCCCACCTTGAAACTTTGTACGGTGCTCTTTAGAACTGAGCAGAGCGGTCTCTTTTTTGAAGAGACAACGGAAGAATGTCTCAGATATGAACATGAAGTAATTCCGCTGTTGCTCACTTCAAGTTCTTCAACTTAAAAAGGAAAACTTGTCTAAAAGAATAAAATCCATAAAGGTTATACCCGATGAATGCTAGCACCATACAAGACCGAAAATAGTGAAAAAGGTTCATCTGGTTTCTCCGAACGAAATACAACAAAACGATCCGAGCTGTGACATGTTACCAGCTACATATATGTCTCCGACGAATCAAATACTGAAGAAATCACCCCCCCTCAACAAGTACCAAACAATATGCAGAATCTTACAGAGCAGAGAGACTGAATGGAAACATTGATCAGATTGACAGATACAATCATCATTGACACCACACTGACAGATTATAAGCGACGGCAAATCAGTGCCAGGAGATGTTCACCCCCAGCTCAGCAGCGGACCGCATGGCGAAGCTCGGGTGCTGCTTCAGGCTCTCCCTGAACACATGCCGCGACACGATGACAATGTGCTTCGACGCCGCCACGGAGTGGACCATCCTCGCAGTCCTCGTCCTCAAGTTGTACACCAGCAACCCCAGGTCGTTGCCCAGGATGACATCGCCTTCCTTGCCATCACCCGCTGCGGCCACGGACTTCGGGTAGCGCTCCTCCAGCTCCGGCATTTGGGTACGACCGTGCCACGGCGTGAGAGCCCGGTGCCGGCTCTCCCACCTCCCGGCGTCGTAATCCTCGAGGAACCAGAGGTCGACGTGCTCGTCACCCCCGAAGTCGGCCGCGACGAGCTGCCCCTCCTTGTCGAACACCTTCGTCTGGGCGGCGGTTGCTGTTGGTGGCCCTGTCATCAGGTGGAACGTCTCCGACAACGTGTCAAATACCACCATCCTCGTCGTCGTACCCGCACCCGTCTCGTTCTCTCCTGCGACGGCGACGGCGACGGGTGCGCCGGCCGCCTGGCATTGTGGCGGCCAGTGCAGCCGGCCTTCGAAGGCCACGGGTGTCGTCCTCAGCAAGGTGGTTATCCCCATATCCTCAGCAAGCCAGGCGTGCAGGCCCACCTCCCGAGGCTCGGCGGCGCCAGTGGAGAGGATGAGCCACGAACGACGTCGGTAGCGCAACAGGAGCCGGTACTCGCCGGATGGTTCGTGGTAGTAAAATGCGTACTCGTTAATCATATCCGGGGTGAGTTTAGGAACCTGTGGAAGTCGCGAGAGGTCAGCCCACTGACTCGTCGTGGGGTTGCAGAGGAGGTAGGTTCCCAAGGACTTCTGGAACAGCAGCACGCCGTTGCACGAGGCAAGCAGGAGGAAGGTGGTGGGCTCCTTGGGGTAGCGGATGAGGCGGCGTCGGGTAGCCTCGTTGGGGGAGGAGATAGAGAGCAGGTCCAACGCGAGCTCATCCTCGAAGAATCCTCGCCGAGTGTCTTTGCATCCCGGCGAGAACTGATATGTATAAAGGACAACGTTGGTCCGCTGGAGGCGCACATGCTCGGCGACGAAGCTGGTGTTGGTGGTGATGCTGCGCCACGCCTTGCAGACAGCGCCGGCGCAGAGGACAGATTTGGCCGGCAAGCGGAGGAGGATGTCAGTTATGGTGTCGTTGGTAAGGTGACTGATGGACGTCCCTTCCGCCGCTCCCACCTCATTCATCTTGTCCGCCTTTGAAACAAACTATGGAAAATGCCTCTCGTTCACCCACCTTCCATATTCTTCTCCCTCCTTTCTTCTTGAGAAAATATCTCAACCTGAAAAAACATTCCAAGTGTGTTGTCAAAAAAAAAAAAATTCCAAGTGAAAATTCTTCTTACTACTAAGGAAAGTTTTGTTTCTCAAACTCTAGAGTTTACTGTATTAAAAAAAGAGAGGACAAAGAATTCAAGTTCTACAAAAATTCCAAAAAAAACACTACTAATTCTTAAACACTTCTAAATGAACTTCTAAAACTCTTCTCCATGTTTTTTTTTTTGTTTTGCAAGGAATTTCATCTTCCTTGTTTACTTATCAAGGTGCTCAACCACAGTTTGACGATCCACGCCAACCTTCTTCTCCACACTCCAATATCCAGTGGCTTCATCACCAGATCCATGACATCACCTTATCGCCGCGCTAGTTGCTCTTAGATAGATGCCCCTGCTTGATCTTGCCACTAGTCATGCTTTGCTACTCTACCCATCGGAGACATCCCATCAGTCAATGGCCTCCACCACCGCACCACCCTCCCCGTTTTCATCTCTGACAACTCCCATTCCCAGATCCATAACATCACCTAGCAGCCAAGCTAATCCATCTTAGCTTGAATTGATGCATTCACCTTGATCTGCTACTTAGTTGTCCTTTGCTACTCTAACCAGCGGATTCGTCTCACCCTCCTATAGCCTCTACTATTATGCCCCCTCCCCCTTTCGTCCTTGGCAACGCCTATCACTAAATCCATGACCTCAACCCTATCACCATGCTAATCCCTCTTGGATTGATGCCCCCACCTTGATCTTGCCATTAGTTGTCCTCCGATACCCTAGCCAGCGGGTCGTCTCACCTACAACCTCTAGCGCCTCGCCGTCCTCCATACCCAACCCCCTTTCCCCAAATTTCCTTCTATGGATAGATTTATCTCAAATTCCAAGACCCCAAACCACAAGACCAAATCCCTAACCCTAGCCGAAATAATGAGAGATTAGGGAGGCCAAAGAATTTTTTGTGTGTCGAAGGATGCAAAAATACTCGATTTGAGGATGCAACCCCCAATGAAAAATAGAACAATTAAAACTTGAGTTTGATTTACCTTTGTCCTTCTAGGCGACAACGTTGCAACCCGTCCCTAAAGCGGCACAAAAATGGAGCTTAAGAAGATCTGAAGGCTTCAGATGAGCTCACGCCATAATCAAGGTCTATGAATCAAGGAGTGAGATGGGGAAAGGGGCCTAGAGCCAATATATAGCATTAGTGAGGAAAGAGTGCTTAGTTGAAATTAATTATTATTTCATATTGATGCCAGCTATTTGTATGTCACATAAAATTCGTTTTCATGATATCAGGAAACGCATGGGGGCCACTGCATCTCAATTCCTGCCACCGGGCAGCCCTTTAGCGACAACGGTGAACTTGCACCAATCAGCCCCCGGAACGTCGGCCTATATAGTATAATTTTTATCCTTGGGGGCATGTGAACTATTTGGTGAAAGTATCTAGTTGATGCCTACCAAATCTGTTGAAATCGGCCTTGGATTTCCTATGGACATTGCAGAAACCGGTCTAGATAGTTTCCACAACTGGCGTGGTCGTTTTGTTTTGCAAAAAAACACACATAAGTATTCCCCATGCTTCTTCTATCATGAACTAAACTTGCATTGGTATGTTGCTTCTTTAGGTGTCCCTTGACAGGTTCACAGAGCCCTTGTAGTTACAAACAAACACAACCAAATAGACCTAAATGGAAAACTCAAATATGCACTAGAGAACTAACCACTACAAGTAGTTGTACAATAGGTACCCTCATTAGTGTCCAACACGACTGCTAATTAAGAAGATTAAATCCTCGCTCAACTTCGACCGGTCGGATAGGGGCTCAAGGGTTAAACCCATCAGATGCGCTCGCATGCACCTCAACGTGGACGGACCACTATGGCTTGATTCCTCCTTGTATTTTTTTTTTCTTAATGGAAAAGACACGTGAAGTTGTATTCGAGAAAAAACAGTGGATCTAGCATGATCGTCCGCCCCTACGTTAGATGATAATGGTGGCTACAATGGTGGGAGTGGCGGAGACCAGGGTTGGTGGACTATAAAAAAGGGCACTGAATTGATTCACGACTAGATTGAATTGTATTATTATGGCAATACTATGGAAACAAAGAAAGTCAGACACAAAACATATTTAATCCTACCCTGTTCGCTAGATGATTTTTATCTAGTATTATTTTGTTGTGTGAAAAAATATTATACCATGACTGATAAGCCAGACCAATAGGTCTTATATCTTTGAAAAGTTCTATACTTGATTAGAAATAGAACCAAGAACATACCTAGCTGCCGTGCTGCGTGCTATCTGGATGTGCACGTTGCTGCAGTGCAGGGTGCAGACAATTATAACATAAAAAGCTTGGACCTAGACGCCTGAGGCTGATCGGAGGTGCGGGCCTGGACGCCGGCCGGAGAACCTCGACCAGGACACGGGACGGAGGTGCAGACTGCAGAGGCGGCGCCGGCGGCACTATGGCAGGATACTCGCGAGCAGCGTGGATTGTCCTCGACTTGTTGGGCTGAGCCTTTTTATACGTGCATACCTATATGGGCTTGGCCGCTTGGGCCATAGGGAGTATGTAAGTTTTTGCAGCAAAGATTGGGTTGGGCCGGCCATGGCCCCTGCTGTCTGAACACATGGTTTCTTGCATCAGAGACCCGGTCCGATGGGGAATTGTGAAGTAGTTATGGTCAACTTCAATCTGATGTACTTTTAAGTTCAACCTATCCAATCGATCAGAGGTGGACCTGATCCACACCACACACTAAAAAAGTTTGCTTGGCGACTGGATCATACAACAAGTCAAACGGACCATCAAGCATGCATGGCCGATACTATTCCATGTCATCCATGATAGCAGTCTACTGCACCTGAATACTCCTACTAGATCTTTCAGTCTTATTAGCAGTTGAGCACTGCAACTACTCCATGATGCAGTCCTACTCCTACAACTAACCTTGGCAGTTGATTAATTTGTCTTGCTGTGCTTGTCTGCTTACAGTACGTGCCAAGAACATTTACCCTGACAGATCCCTTTCGTTGTAGTAGTTGACCAGAAAGGAAGCTCACGGAAATGAAAATTCCAAGGAAAAAAATTAGAGTAGTCAACGTAGGATGATCAAGGTTGCCAATGAAAGGTGCTGGTGCTGGGGCTCAGTATCAGATTGAGCCTCATTGTCAGTGCCTCAGTGGTGTAGGAGCAGCATACTAGCACATGCCACGTTTCTGAGTGCGTGTGTACGTGGGACCAGCATGTCAGTTACTGTGCTAGTAGTACATTGGCAAGTTTGGCCGAAGGTGCCAAAGAATATACCGAGAAAGGAGAGAGAGAGAGACGATGCTACAGCCATATCATTCAGTCATTTACTCATAATAATACTCCGTGGCACTGTGGCAGGAAACTTTAATACTGCTGATAATACCAGTGAATCCAAATTCAATCATGCACAGACACAGAGGATGGCACGGCACAATATTGACCACCTCAGCAGTTTTTTTTAATCATCAGAACCGAACTTCGTAATTGGAAACTGTTACAGACTTTATAACGAAGGAATTCTAGAGGATCTGGGATTTTGCATAAAAGAATTTCTATGAAGTCATTTGGAACAAAGAATTTGGTCGTTACAAAATCTTACAGAATTTACTGCTAGATGTTGAACCTTGGGGGAAATATTCTTTTAATTTGTTTGGCACTTCTCGGAGCGGCTGTAGCCATGTACTGTGCTGCGAAGCAAAACAGCTTTGACTCATGAGAGCCAATGTTTTGAGTTACGACGGCTCCTAGTATTGCTCCAGTGGCGGAAATGGAACCGGCAAGAGCCTCTTCAAACATGTACATGTAGGCCTGTGTATCACCTTCTCTCGTTGTTTTCTGCCGTTAATAAGTAGGGTGATATTGTTTTATCGTAAGAGAAAAACACCATATTCTGACTCTGAAAAATGTTTTCGTAATAGGATTTATTTAAAAGAATGTTTTCGTAATAGGGCCAGGCCTTGGATTCGCCGTGTTCTTGTGCAACGCAACGGTTTTGCAGCAGCAGTAACTCCGACAGGTGGGCAGGCGGCGCCGTACGAGTATGGGCGCGGGCGACCAGCAGCCAACCAACTGGTGGTGTCCCCCGGCGTCGAGGGTGGCTCCGTGCTCCAAATGGCCGAGCACCTCGCTGCCGGTGTGCAGTGCAGACATGTCTGTCTCCCAAGGCATCTCCTTCTCCCTCTCCTCCTCGGGATTCACCCATGACAAAGTTTCAGATGGACACTGCTGAAAGAAAGAAAGAGAGACATCATGGACATGCCGACTGGTGACCTCTGTTGCTCGTCGTTTTCTCTTGGATCTTTCTGGCAAATAGCCACAAAGCCAACACAAGGCGCTCGCTAGTACTGACATGAATATTTTTTTCGTTGTCGAGTCAATTCGCATCCTGTTTCGTTGTCGTCAATAAACAATATTGTCTCGAGAGCGAATGTTGCGTGTCAAAGGGAGATTACCATTGCTTTCAGGCTTTCATTCATTCATTCAGCTATCCTCCATGATTCAACCAGAAATGATGACAGACAGCAGAGTAGTAGCACACAACATATGGAAGATGGTGAGATTATTTGTTTTACGTGGAAAATGGCTTTGATCCCAATTTCCAGTTGAAAAGAGGGCATGTGCATGATTGAAAGCACATACATATACATACAGTACATAATACAACCCTGCTTGTTATTGCCCTTTTGTTTGTTCCCTTTTGCAGTTTGATAATCCCATGCATGCATAATAATGCATTATAGGCACCCTGTCTGCCTGTGTCTCCTTCCCCATGAGACGAAACCCCCAAGGGCCCTCCAAGTGCCTGCCCCTCAGCTTTTACATCCCTAGAGAAATATAATATAAAGAAAACACATATCGACTATCGAGAGCCCAACATGCATGTACAGAAAGAAAATAAAAGAAAAGAAGCATGCACAAAAGCTACCTAAACAAATCATCACTCCATCTGAAAAGGAAAACATCATACAGAAAATATCACTTTGATTCTCCCCTAGATGATGAATTAGCATACAAGCTCTTTCTCTCAACTTTGAACTCGTTTAGCATCATACATTTATCTCGAACACCCAAGCATAAAGACAGACTTGATAGTTGGAGCTTCATAAACCGAGCGGAGAGGAGATATAGGACCATGCCAAGGCTCATTGCCAGCTATAGCTCCGGCTCTTCTGAAGAAGGCTTGCCAAATGTTTTTAAGGAAGAACAATTTTTCAGTGAAAAGTGGTCGCTCTGACTTCTTTAGAGGAGCCTTGCCAAAGACTTGAGATAGTCTCGAGATTGAAATTGTCTAATTTGCTGAGACAAACATGGCCACAAAAGGAATATATTTTGAAGGTGAGGGTTCTCTCTCTGGATTATAGACATTATGTGATTTTATTATTGTTTGACTAAAAAATATAAAATCTCTTATCAATTTTATTTATTAATACTAGTTACTAGCTGTTTATATCATTAAAAAATTCAGCCACCTAGAAAATAGCAAGTCCCACAAATTAATTTTCAGTTCCTGCTCCCTTCTACTGCTAGTAAATTAGCCTCCTGTCCTCGGTGATTTTTTTTGTCCATAGTAGGGCGTAGGCACATCGAAGACAAGGAAGAGGACAGCATGTGGCGCAGACCCGTCAGAGTCAAAGCGTTCCTGTTCCGTTCCGTTCCGTTCCACTGAGCACCACCCCAGCCCCGTTCCCTCACTCGCCGCCCCAAGCTTCCTCTTTACTTTACTCGCCCCCACCACCACCACCACCACCTCCAACCCCGCCTTCCGCTTCCCACCCGCCCGCCCGCCTGCCTGCCTCCCCGCGCCGCCGCCGCCGCCGCCGCCTCCGGATCGCGGCCGGACGTCCCCCTTCGCCGAAGCTTCGCTTGCCAGCCCCGCCCATGCCCGGCCGCCGGTGACCAGCGCCCCCACGGCCGGCCATGGGCTGCGTGCACGGCCGCCCCACCACCTCCAGCCCCGCGCCCGCCGCGGCCGCCACCTCCTCCCGCCGCCGGGACCACCCCGCGGCCTCCCAGCCGCACCAGGAGGGGGTCGATTCCTCCTCCGCCGCGGACGCCGCGGCGGCGCCGGAGCAGCAGCAGCAGGCGGCCGCCGAGAAGCCCGAGAAGGTCAGGCGGGAGCGGCGGTCGCGGTCGTCGCGCTCCGCCGCCGCCGCCGCGGCGGCGGCGGCCCACGCCGAGGTGCGCCTCGGCGGGAGCTTCGCCAACAAGGCCCGCGGCGAGCAGGTCGCCGCCGGCTGGCCCGCCTGGCTCTCCGCCGTCGCCGGCGAGGCCATCGATGGCTGGACCCCGCGCCGCGCCGACTCCTTCGAGAAGATCGACAAGGTAAGCCCTTTCCTCCTCCGTGATCCGTGCAGCGCGAACGCCGAGGCGAAAAAAATTGCATTTTTTCTTCTCCTCACCCGCTCCCTCCATCTCAGATCGGCCAGGGCACGTACAGCAATGTGTACAAGGCGCGGGACTCGCTGAGCGGCAAGATCGTGGCGCTCAAGAAGGTGCGCTTCGACAACCTCGAGCCCGAGAGCGTGCGCTTCATGGCGCGCGAGATCCTCATCCTGCGCCGCCTCGACCACCCCAATGTCATCAAGCTCGACGGTCTCGTCACCTCCCGCATGTCCTGCAGCCTCTACCTCGTCTTCGACTACATGGTCCACGACCTCGCAGGACTCGCCGCCAGCCCCGAAATCAAGTTCACGCTGCCCCAGGTCCAGATCCCATTCATTCATTACGCGAACAGCCGCCTCACACAGCACCACGCTCAATTGACTGATTCATGTTCTCGTTTATACTGGGGCGGCAGGTCAAGTGCTATGTGCATCAGCTCTTGTCAGGCCTCGAGCACTGCCACAGCCGGGGAGTGCTACACCGCGACATCAAGGGGTCAAATCTGCTTCTGGACAACAACGGTGTGCTCAAGATTGGTGATTTTGGTCTGGCGTCCTTCTTCGACCCCAACCATAAACAGCCAATGACGAGTCGGGTGGTGACACTCTGGTACCGCCCTCCAGAGCTGCTGCTGGGTGCGACGGATTATGGAGTTGGCATCGACTTGTGGAGTGCAGGATGTATACTGGCTGAATTGCTGGCTGGAAAGCCTATTATGCCTGGACGGACTGAGGTTAGCTACAGAATGCTTCACTGTTGCATTATATTGTATTGTCTCTGAAATACCATCTGGATATCAGCACTACTCTTCATCCAAGGATTCTGTTTATCAAGGCTGTGAAATTTTTGTTACCAAGGGAGTCGTAGTGTATTTTATTTATTAGCTGTGATCCTACTGCAGTACTGTACTACTTCTCATGTGGAGGCAAACCTTCAAATTTTCAATTTCTTACCCAAGCTATATTGTTATTGTTGTCTTATTAGATAATTAAGCTTAACCTATTCAAACTCTGGGTGTCATACAAAATGTCCTTGTTGATGAAAATCATATTTCATTATCTTTTTGAGCAAAATCATATAAAAAATGACCTTTCTGATGATTAAAAAGGACATGTTTTCATCAAGGTTAATAGTTTTACTACAAATGTACTTTCTTGACAATGCAGACCTGTACCTGATTCATGGGAATAAAGAACATACCAATCATCTGAAAATCTTTATCTGCTTAGTGTCTCTTGCCACCTTTGTTACACGGTAGACCCTGAATCACATGCCTTTCTTCAGAGCTCTGATGCTGAATTTGTTCACACCAAACAATTAAATGAAATAATTTGGAAATGCAACTATTTTTTTCTTAAAATTTCAGACAGTTCAGTGATGGTCATATGTTCAGTCACAATTTTTATTTTCATCCATTGCTTTCCATGATATTTCCATTTTTTTGATTGTCTGTCTTTCAGGTGGAACAGCTGCATAAAATTTTTAAGCTATGTGGCTCTCCAACGGAAGAATATTGGAAAAAATCAAAGTTGCCTCATGCAACTATATTTAAGCCTCAACAGCCATACAAAAGGCGAATAGCGGATACATTCAAAGATTTCCCACAAACAGCACTTCGACTGATCGAGACACTACTTGCAATTGATCCTGCTGATCGGTTAACAGCAACTGCTGCATTAAACAGCGATGTAAGTTGTCTGAGTTGTTATCATTCTGTTTTTATTTTCTTTACCAAAGAAAACACCCTTCCCTAATGTCATTAATGACAGCATACTAGTTCGCTAGGAATATTAGCACCACAAGGTTGGCAGTAATAACCACTTTGGTTTCTCAGATTGATTTTCAGAAGAGAATAGATAGAAGCCAGGTCAATACTCCATGTTCATCCTTGAAAAAAATCGTTGTTTTTTTTTTTCCAGATTTTCATAGGGTTGTCAATTGTTCAATTTTTACTGGTCATAGATGTATGTGGCTTGTTAACCACTTTCGTTTCTCAAATCGAATTTTGGAATGGATTATGGACGTGCTAGTTAACAAGTCATTACTCTATGTTAGTCCTTGAAAAAAGGTGTTCATTGTTTCAAGAATTCTAGAGGGCAATAATAGTTCAATTTTTACGGGACATGGAAGTAGAATGACTTGTAAACGTGACAACTTAAAATTGTTACCTATGTATTGATCAAGATAGTTCTATTTAGTCAAACCACATTGATCCATAAAATGAACTGAAAAATGGATTTGACCTTGTTGGTAGATCTAGATACATAGGGAGTAGTTCAAAGCGACCTATAATTTGGAACAGAGGGAGTAGTTCAGACTTACAAAGGCCCCTTGGTACCTGAGTGCAAATGTTATTTCTTTTAAATACAATATTACTGGACAAAATGAATTTATGTCAGTAATTTATATATCGTGCTATACGTTGTTACTGTGAGCAACTCTTGTCAAAAGCAAGACCCTTATTTTCACTATACGTGCAGTTCTTTGCAACAGAGCCTTATGCGTGTGAACCATCAAGTCTGCCCCAATACCCACCAAGCAAAGAGATGGATGCGAAACGAAGAGATGAAGAAGCTAGACGGTTTGTTGCCCAAACACTCCCAAATTTATATCTATGTTTTGCATTTGTTGTTCTGGATGCTCTATATTGTCATCTTTGCAAAACAATGCATAGTGATGTGAAATCTGTAGTTTATATTTTGCCTACATTCGTCATCTTTCATGGGTTACAAAACATGGGGCAACAGTGCTCATGCTGATGAACAGAAGACAAAACATGACAAAAATGTGTTCAGCTTGCGAAGATTTTATTTCTTGTCTCAAAAGTAACTTTGGTCCATTGCTAGGACATGTACTGATCTAGGAGTATACTAAAGTGGGAGTCTTGGCTGTCGTGCCAAGATTCCAGGATTTCTGGGAACTTGTTGAGAATAATGCTCTAGACATCATCATGGAATACTGGTTACACATCATGATGAGTCATGAAACAATGTCTCCCTTCTTTTATGTTGTATATTGTCCTTGTTATTAGATGCGATTGCCTTTTTTGTTAATACACTTAATCTCAACATTCTGGTTGCTCTTTGACTGACTGGCTTTTTTATTGGATGTGCAACAGCTTAAGAGCTGCTGGTGGTAGAGCTAATGGAGATGGAACAAGGAAGACAAGGACACGGGATCGGCCTAGGGCTGTTCCAGCCCCTGAGGCAAACGCTGAACTGCAAGCAAATATTGATGTATGTCAATTCCTTATTTTTTAAGTTACTTAGCAGTTCATTGGTATGAATTTGTTTGCATATACTTTGTTGCACTGGAAGGGCGCCAAAATTTAGTGTCTTGGCTTAACACTATTCTTTTTTTCTCTCTACAGAAAAGAAGGTTAATAACTCATGCAAATGCGAAGAGCAAGAGTGAAAAGTTCCCTCCGCCGCACCAGGATGGTGCACTTGGATTTCCCTTGGGCTCTTCGAATCACATGGAACCTTCATTTGAGCCCCCAGACCCTTCTTCTTTCAGCACTGTATTTCCTTATGATAAAAGTGCAGTGCCCACCTGGTCCGGACCATTGGCGGACTCTGCAGCTGGGAACCAGAAGCGGAAACACAAGTCTGGCCGCTCCTCAACAACCAGCAACCGCCCGTGCTAGATGATACATCATGTCATGCTTAGTGCAAATCAAGTCTTCATACCCCCCAAAAAGGAAAATACTTTGCATCGGTTCCTACAAACTGGGATATCTGATTAGGAATCAAGAGCTACAAAATGAATTGTTTTTTTCTCGGATCCATTCATGTACGGATTTTTTCCGAACATCGGTCAATGTATAGGCTGGAGAGGGAGCTGGATTAGTCAATTATGTACATTAGGTTCTCTTTTCCATTCTTACAAGCAGCAACATGTCATGTTAGATTAATTAATTTGAGTGAGAAATGGAACTGTTAGGTCAACTTAGCAAGTCACTCTTCATAGATTACTCCCAATCAATTGAATATTTTTACCTGCTGTTTTGTCAATAAGTTACAATTGTCTGTTTTTTTTTCTTTATTTCATTTTACAAGTTCCTCAGACAGTAAAGGCGTAGCAGAATTCAAATGCTTTCTGCTGTTATGTTCCTCAGCCCAGATCTGACAGTCGACAAGTTCCATGCTAGAAATGCTGTAATCTATGTGCTATTAGCGTGGCCAAAGGTTGTTTTGAGTCTAAAGATACGGAGATGGAATTTATCGCAGATTTCTTCCAGCAGGACGCCGTTTTTTGGGGGCGAATTCCTTGGGGCCGCACGAAGTCCGGGTCGATCCTGCTGTCCACTTCGTCCTGTAGCTGCCAAGGCTTCCGTTACCCTCTGAGCTGTATGGATCACACACACCACACGCCATGTCTCCTGGACCTGTTCGGTCAGATCTGTACCGGTATATGACAGTTACACAGTGCCTAGTTGCGAAGTACACATGAAATGGAAAGGTTAAGACAATATGGTCAATTGTACTAGTCATTTCTTCGAGTGAGAGTTACATTTAAATTTTTTGAGCGAAGTGAGAATTATTTTTTTAGGATGGGTGAGTAATTAACTCTCTATCCCTATTAGTCACTCCTTTTGGATCTCAAATAAATAATTTTAGCTGATTAGTTATTATAATAATCCTAACAGGATCCAAATAGGTCCTTCATTAGTCATTACAATGGGCAGGTGGAAATTTGTTAAGAGAACTGTTTGGCAAAGGCGTTTGTTTATTAAGAGTTGGTCACAACTCACAAGTGCCACTGTGAGACCTGAGTTGTGACCTCCCTCTAACAACTGCACTGCTGAATATCACCTCAAGTATGTATTGTTGCTTGATTAGCACGTACAAATCCAAAGTAATCAGTTACAACAGAATGCCAGGATACGACGGCATCCTCTTCTTAGAAACAAATAAAAGCTTACTCAAAAAAAGAGAAACAAATAAAAACATGCTATTATCTATCAAAAGAAATTCTCAATGGTCAACGCACAACAGAAAGGGCACGCCAACTAGGACGCACCAAGGGCATACACATGTTATTCTCTCCATTCCAGATGCTGAGCGGATGCTACAACTACACTTGCCAATGAAAACAAATGACATCTAAATAAATGGCTGCGCGCTCAATCTGCGCTGCCTGGTTGCATCAGTGCCAAAATTCATGCTGTTCCTCGAGACTCAAAAGTCTGCTCCAGTTGTAACATCATCTGGCGAGCCGTGCATCTTCTTTTGCTACGCCACTTGGAGCTGTGGGGTGGCAAGCTTGTCCAGATCAACAGGAGGGATGTCGAGGCCGGACTTTGTCAGGCAGTCGACCATCGTCGGGATGTCCTTGATCAAAGCCACCTCCAATGCCTGATAGATGCAGAGATATTTTGTTACTAGGCAGGTTCTATATAACAAACAGATACGAGGAATACGGAGTGCAGCAGTATTGATTCTTTAAAAGCAGCAAAAGTTGCTCAACATAATAAATAATGAAAAAGGCACTCCCGAGTCAAATTAATAACAAGACGTTGTGTCAAGGAGAAAGTGTAGTTCTGCCGGGCTGGGGAATACAAGACTAACAAATGCCTGATTGTGTAGGAATCAAAACAAAAAATGATCAAGTATCTCACCTTTCTATTATCTTTCTTCTGCCTTTTTACCACCTCTGTAGGCCATTCAGTAATAAGTTTCTCGAGTTCATCTTTCACAAATGGTTTCTTCTGATCAGGCAAATGCTGCGCCCAAACAAAAATTCTCATCAGGTGAAACACGCCAATTCAAGGTTTTATATGTAAAAATCATCTCTATCAATCTATTTAAGCATAAGAATTCTGTAAAATAGTGAAATGTGTTATTTAACATTCAAAAGGCCAACAGAAAAATAGCTTGAGTTTGAAATGCCTGAGCAGCATGGTCAGCATAGATGCAGCGGGACATTCAAAGAAAAAACTAGCTGTTATCCAGAAATATTTTTTTAATATAAGCAAATCCAGCATTTTAGTAATATACAGGTCTGATGGCAATAGAAACTCTGTGCCGAACCTTGTAAAGGAGTTTAATCATGGCAGCGGCATTTTCTGGCTTCCGATCAAGCAGAGACCCCTACAATGAGACAAATAACAAGTCTGAGAACAGAAATCTGAAGCGCCGGACATGAACGGAACAAATCACCAACAACGCGCATATGCAGTTATGTTCCACAAAAAGGAAAAAGTGCTAACTACAGACTATGGGTCATGACTTAGTACGATATGCTACAGAACCACTTGACGTACTATTGCAACTTAGCATGGCACGTTGAACAACAGATTTAGATTGGTTAGTTCAATTTGACACAATAAAACAAAAGGAAGAAATGCTGTAATTTATTGCTTTCTGTGTAATAATGTTCATTCCAGGAACAATTACCTTTGCACATGCAAAACCTGATGCAAGAGTAAAATGTTTGATAGACCTGCCTCTTAGACTATTAATGTTCCAAATAGATTGAGAATCCCCTGCAGAAGCATGGTTTAATACATTAACAACAATGTTATAGGGAAACTAAGATTTTACTACCAACAACAAAAACTACTATTTGATAAATAAAATTAAAAACTGCCCCTGGTCCAAACCCCACTTGAAACAAGGAATGAAAGATGTTTAATTCATCCATAACTATTTTGGCTCCAGTTGCAATGGCAATGCACCTCCAATGCTGGCTTTAGATTTAGGTCAGCTGTCATATTTAGCTGAGATCAATAAGAAGAATCAAACTGCTTACCAACTTTGGCAGCAAAGTCCATCCAAATGTCAAATGCAGCACGGTGCAGTTTGACACCTGCCTTAACAAATTGCTCTGCGTATTTAGAGAGTAAATCCCATCTATCAGCATTATAGCAGATGCTGCACAAGACAATATAAATCCATGAAATCAATAATTGATATTGCAAATAGATAGGACTATGATTCAATGAAACATTTGAAATCAATTTTGTAGAGGCATAGGTCATGGTGTACAGTAATACAAAAACAACAAATGAAAGTAACAACTGAGAACAGACAATGACATACCTGAAGACTATATCAGCTGTGCCTGGTTGCAGTGGTAAGGAATTTCTCAATAGGACTTGAATTACATTTTCCATTAGTTTGGTGTCATTTTGCTCTTTAGCTTGTTGCTGCAAAAGGAAAGAATCATAACAAAGTAACTAGGAAAAATAGATACCAGAAGACTTTTTCTCTTGAACATAATACCAGTAGATAATGAGCAGAACCAATCGTTGGTGTTATTCCATACACATTATGCTTCCATAAAGCCTTCAACCCTGTATTCATTACATTACCTTAATCAAACTGAATTATTTTTGTCATTGGGGTGGGGGGGTTCTAATTGAGTAATAGTTCTTATACAATACACAAAACTGAGAAGTGACACACATCAAAGTTAATGCCTTTATGAACCAGAATAGATGCCATATATCCTTTAGCATTTCAATCTTATCTAATATTATCATCCTAAAAAATGAACTTGATAACTCGTGCACAGATTACTAGAAAAAGCAATGTCCTCGATATATCATTAGCAGAAAAAAAGAGATGCAGCATTCTTTTCATTAAGATCAAGGCACAATTTCTCTCATGAAATCCTAAATCTGTACACAGGAAATCCATTAGAAACCAGATTCAACAGAAATGGTTGAAAAAAATTGAAATATGCATTCAGCCCGTATCAGATAAAAAAATCTTGTTGGTGTCTAAAAGGGACTGTACCATAGTCAATGGCGCCTACACGAGCACAAGCCTCAGTTACTTTCCTGCAGAGATTCTCATTGAAGTTTGCGCTGATGCGAAGATTTGATAGTCTCTGGATCAATAATAAGTGTCAATTTAAGATAGCTTATAGACTTATAGTAACATAACAGAACAAAATTTAGGAGAAAGAACATACTTGCTCATCTATGTCCAGATTCCAGAGAACAACAATTACATTGAAAGAAAGCTACTAACTAAGTCCTAAGTACAAGGAATAAAAAGGACATGCATAGAAACCATTTATTTTTCTTATCCTGTGTCACCAATCTAAAAAGATCTTGATAATTCAGTCAACATCACAGTTCCAGACCACATACCCTTATTCCATACGTTTGTCGAAAGTTTTCAATGCGGCTAAATGTAACAGAAACTCTGTTAACTCAGCTGAATGAACACTTCTTTGCAAATAAATAAAGAAAATAACTCTAGAGATCAAGATTAGATATTTGTAGCCATCACCACAAGAGTGACGTTGATACCGACATATTCACATATGCACTCATAATTGGTACTGTGATTTGGTGGACAAAATATACAATGAACCATTCTGCATTTATGAGGAATATGAAGGAGACTTACAAATACTCTGAGTTTCTGTAAAATTTGAAAAAGAAGTTTGATGTCCTCCTTATTGGAGCAGCTATCGATCATTGACCACAACCAGGCATTTGGAGGCATGGTCCTAGCTTCAACAGATTTCAACATTTTCTGGTACATCTCCTCTACAGCTTCTGTGGCGAACAATGACATGGACAAATGATAGCATCGAACTTCAGGAAATCCATTCTATGAATAATTATAGAAATCATGCAGAAAAATGTACATGAAAAGAAACAGATAATAAAATTCAACCGAATATCTCAAAGACTTAATAACTTTGTATTTGTTAGATTTATCTGCAACAATGTATCTTTACACAAATAATAAAAACATCTAGAAACAAAAACAAAATGTCACTTCAAGGATCTATCAAGAGCCAACTGGGACAAATAGCAGAATACATAAACTTTAATTAGCATTAGGGTCAGAAAAAACACTGCATTTTCAGGATTACAATAAGGTATTACTGCATGAGAAATTCTTGATTCAAAGATATTACAAAGCTAACAAGCTAGCAAATGGTTGCTGGTTAGATAATTCCTATGCAAGGGATCATTTTGTTGCCAACTTAGCAATGGTATGTAAAAGCTGCTACTTATCTCGATAGTGGATCTTCTTTGAATAAGCTGAATAAGTTAATAGATAACCTGTAGGGTGGTCCATGTCACTTGCTTCCGTTGAGAAGTGTCCTGTTGTCATGTGATAGTGTATTGATTTCTCACTCAAAGATTGAGAAACTATGGTCGACGATAGGAGGTTACCTAAATTAATAAAAAATAATTAGTCAGCATGGTATATCAATCAAAACTATTCAAATGAACGATGGACCAAAAAACTGGTCATTAGTGAAACATTTCACTGAAATAGCTAAAGTCACTTAAAGGTCAGTTGGTTCAGATGCTTTGCAGAGTGTTTGGAACACCCTCGTTTCTTTAAGGAAAGTTCAATATAATCCAGAGCAAGCAAAACATGCTCAAGATGGACAAGGGGCCACATAACGTTAGAAGTGATGGGATGTAAGCATATATCAGTACAAGGAAATGAAGCAAATTAGAGTGCTATAAGGCAATAGCCGACTCATGTTCATTCCATCCACAAACTTGTCTCTCATCAAACCTGACTTCAACTGTAAACTACAAACACATTAGATAATCCCCAAGGAACCTACTAGTGGATCACAAGCATCTAAAAACTATCACATAGTCACAAGCGCTAGCCACAAGTCCACAAGGTCGACAGAATGATGCACTGCCGTACATCTCCTCCACTCAAAACCTTCATTAGCAGTCAGAATATGAAAAATGAAATCGAAGCGAAAGCGAGATCCCTTCGAGATTCGAGGCCGCAGGGTGGGCATGCCACTCCGCGCGCCCACCACCAGTTCGACGAAATGCAGCGCCAGGAAAACCCGCGAGTAGCGCACTGGGAAGAAAGCAAGGCGCGCAGAGCACACATTTGATAGGCACGAGATAAGGGAGCTCACATGGCGGCCGGGAGGCGAAGCAGGAGGCGGCGAAGCCCCTGGCGTGATGCGGAGAGGACGGCGAGGCGGGGGCGCCATCGAGACGGTGAAGGAGAACGCCCTCGGCGCAGGATGCGCGCCCTGGGATCGGTCCGGAGAGTACCCCGGGGATCCCCGTGGCCGCCGGGGACGCGAGGAGGAGGCGGGCGCGCGCGGCGGCGGCCTGCATGGCTCTGCTTCTCCGTGCGGCGGCCGGAGGAGGGGAGAAACTGGGCAAGTCCGAACCGAAGTCAGACGAGGGCGAGGAGAGAGGAGTTGGGCTGTGAGTTTAATTGGGTTCGTGTCATTTTGGTAATTGGGCCTAACTTAATGGGCCGTACGTTTATTTTTAAGTGGGCCATGATCCATTTATAAGAAAACACATAACTTCCTTAAAAAATTAATTTAAAAATAGGTCTATATGTCTCCTAGATACCGACAGGTCCTAGATGACTTCAAATGTAGAATCTCCCAAAAATAAAAAATGTTGATATTCAAAAGTTATAAAATTTTATAGTTAATAACTTTTTCATTTGACATCATTTTATGGTCTATACCGGGCAAATAGGCATGCCGACGGGTTCTAGATGACATCGGATCTGGAATCTCCCAAAACGAAAGTTGTAGATCTTGAAAATTTATGAAACTATGTAGTTGATGCATTTTTCATTTAAAATTGTTTCTTTTTTTAAGAGATTGTCTAATATAATATGCGGATAACTCATATTTTGGTAATTGGGCTCAACTTAATGGGACGTAAGTTCATTTTTTGAGTGGGTCACGATCCATTTGTAAGAAAACATATGACTTTTTTAAAAAATAAAAAATAAAAATTTAAAAATAGGTGTGTCGGTCTACCAGATATTGACAGGTCCTATATGACCTCGGATGTAGAATCTCCCAAAATAAAAAATGTTGGTCTTGAAAAGTTACAAAAATTGCAGTTGACAACTTTTTCATTTGACATCATTTTGTAGTCCATATCGGGCAAATAAGTCTATCGTCATCAAACAATCAATTTACACTTAGTTTAGTACGTATAATATGTTTTTTTTAAGAGATGGTTTAATATAATATGTGGATAACTCATTAGTAATTGGGCTTAACTTAATGGGCCATAGGTTTATTTTTTGAGTGGGCCACGATCCATTTGTAAGAAATCATATTACTTTCTCAAAAAAATAAAATAAAAAATTAATTTAAAAATAGGATTGTCGGCATAAAAAAATCAATTTACACTTAGTTTAGTATAATATGTTTCTTTTTCGTAAGAGATGATTTAATATAATATTTGAATAACTCATATTTTGGTAATTGAGCTCAACTTAATTGGCGTAAGTTTATTTTTTGAGTGGTCCACGATCCATTTGTAAGAAACCATATGACTTTCTCAAAAAATAAAAAAAAAAAATAAAAATAGGTCTATCCGCATACCGATACCGACGTAACCTAGATGACCTCGGATGCGAATCTCCCAAAATAAAAAATATTGGTCTTGAAAAGTTATAAAACTTTGTAGTTAACAACTTTTACATTTGACATAATTTTATGGTTCATATCGAGCAAATTGGCTCCGTCGGCATAAAAAAATCAATTTACACTTAGTTTAACATAATATGTTTCTTTTTTTTTTGTAAGAGATGATTTAATATAATATTTGGATAACTCATATTTTGGTAATAGGGCTAGCCTTAATGGGCCATAAGTTTATTTTTTGAGTGGGCCACGATCCATTTGTAAGAAAACATATGATTTTCTCAAAAAATAAATAAAAAAATTAAAAATAGGCCTATCCGTATACCAGACACGAACAAGTCCTAGATGATCTCGGATGCAGAATCTCCCAAGATGAAAAATATTGGTCTTGAAAAGTTATAAAACTTTGTAGTTGACAACTTTTTCATTTGACATAATCTTGTGGTCCATATCGAGCAAATTGGCCTGTCGGCGGCAATAGGCCTCTTGGCCCCCAAACCGACGTGTCCTAGATCACATCGGATGTGGAATCTCCCAAAACGAAAGTTGTAGATCTTAAGAATTTGTGAAACTTTGTAATTGACGCATCTTTTATTTAAAATCGTTTAGCATCAAACAATCAATTTACACTTAGTTTAGCATAATATATTTCTTTTTTTAAGAGATGGTTTAATATAATATGTGGATAACTCATATTTGGTAATTGGGCTCAACTTAATGGGCCATAAGTTTATTTTTTGAGTGAGCCACGATCCATTTGTAAGAAAACATATCACCTCCTCAAAAATAAAAATAAAAATAAAAATAAAAATAAAAATAAAAATAAAAATAAAAATAATTTAAAAATAGGTCTATCGGTCTTCCAGATGCCGAGGTCCTAGATGACCTCGAATGTAGAATCTCCCAAAATAAAAAATATTGGTCTTGAAAAGTTATAAAACTTTGTAGTTGACAACCTTTTCATTTGACGTCATTTTGTGGTCCATATCGACAAATAGTCCCGTCGGCGGCCATAGGCCTTTTGGCCCCCAGCTGCCAACGGGTCCTAGATGACATCGGATATGGAATCTCGCAAAACGAAAGTTGTAGATCTTGAAAATTTATGAAACTTTATAGTTGACGTGTTTTTCATTTATAACCATTTAGCATCAAATGATCAGTTTACACTTAGTTTAGCAAAATATATTTTTTTTGTAAGAGATGGTTTAATATAATATGTGGATAACTCATATTTTATATCACTTTTTCATTCATCAAATGGTCGTAAAAAACAACCTTAAATTCCTGTGGGCAACGCGTGGCGAATCCACCTAGTTTTTTAAAAAAAATTCTTTTTTTTCTCGAATACGCAAAAGGTTTGCACATCATTGTATTAAGTAGAAGAGAGTTTGACAGTTTTTTTCCGGGGTGGATACAAATATTAAACACAGCTGAAAGGTCACAATGGCTAGAGGGGGGGTAAATAGCCTAATAAAATTTCTAGCAAGAACACTAGACGACAAGTTAGCTAGTAAGGCGGCAAATGTGCAAAGTTAAAGCTTCGGCTACTCTATGCAAGCCGTCCTAGACAAGCAAGGCTACTCAAAACAATTTGTAGGATCTCTGGAAGTATAAATGTGGCCTAGAGGGGGGGTGAATAGGCCTGAAAAATTTCTACTCAAACTCGTATCGAGAACCCGGGCGCCACCGGCGGCCTTTGTGAAGGGCGCCGGTCGGCCTACAAATATTGCACGTAGATAGAGCTGAAATTTAACCGACGTAAACTACGGATCCCGAACTACACGTATATGCAACCGAAAGTAACAAGTCCAGTTCAAGACCGGCTCTCACGTAAACTTTGCTAGAAAGTAGATCGGGTAATAAGAACCCTAGCAGCAGCTCCTCAACAAGACAACCTGCAGAAATGTAAACTTGAAGCACATAAGACACAAGTATTTATCCCGTGGTTCAGCTCACCACAAAGGCTTGCCTATGTCCACGTTGTTGAGGTATCCACAAAAGGATTGGACTTCACCACAAAGGTTGGTCCTTCCCTCGATCTCAAGTCAAGAGAGTTAACTCTTGAGATGAGAGGGTGATTTCTTTGCTACAGATGATGGTTACAAACCTCCCAAGGTCGCCACACAGGTTGGCAACTCAAGGGCGACGCCTAGCCGGCTAGGAGCAAGCTCCAAGAGTAACAAACCCTAGAACCGCCGGCCAAACGTGAACCAAATGCTCTTTTGACAAGGGAATCGGAGATCCACTCTCCCAATCGAAGTTTGCTGCCTTTTCTCTCAAGATTTGATGGTGGAAATCAAAGGTTGGCTTGAGGGATGGAGGAGCAACAATGGAGGAGTGAGAGAGTGTTCTTGAGCTGTTCTGTGTCGAGCAGAATGGATGGGGAAAGAAGATGACCGTTGTGGGCTGGGCCTGCTGGTTAAATAGGTCCAAGCCCAACGGCCAGATTGAAGGGCGGCAGTGCCGGCCTTCAAAGGGCGCCAGTGGCGGCCTGGCAAAAACAGTGCAAATGATGTGAATTTTTGCTGGCTGTTTTTGGCTTAGTGTGAGGATTCATGAAATGGAACTTTGAGCATTTGGTTGCACAGTTGGTGAACTGATCTAGAATCCCTCTTTATAGTACGGCTTTTCCTAAACTCAATATTCAAAATAGAATGAATTTTAAACCTCCTTGAGTCAAGTCCAGCCATCAATCATAATTGGGATCCCTGCAACCTGTACATCATCCTCAATCTGTGATTCCCTGCGTTTCATCTCAACAATTCTCATTAGCTCTCTAATTTGGTGGTCATCAACGCCAAAACCCACTTTAGGGCTTGATTGCACTTACAATCTCCCCCTTTTTGGTGATTGATGACAACCCAATTAGAGCTTACAAAAGATATGAAATATAAACTGAGAATTTCGAGTCATGGATTTGGAAGCCTCCCCTTGAAAATGTGAGTGGAGAATTGAATTCTCAATTTTAGCATGAAAGGCTAAAAAATCACATTTTAAGGTGTGTTTGGGGCCTCCCCCTAAATCCATGCCTACAGTGGGGTGCTGGTAAAAGTGTCACAAGAAAGATCGTGATGCATATGACAGAAGAATACCAGAAAAATTTCACAGCTACTAGCCGAAAATTCATAGGGCGGCACTGGCGGCCTAAGGGAGGGCGCCACTGCCGGCCTAGAATTTTTAGCTAGATCCACACCAAAAATTATCAGCAGAGAACACTAAGACAGTTGAACAGCAATATAAAAAGATTAAGCAAGAGAATTCAAACAAAATACATGTCCATATCCAAACTAAATAGAGTCAAATAAGTCGCCTATTATAATAAAATAGAGTTTTACTCTCACAACTCACTCCCTAAACGAAACTCGATAGGATTGGACATGAAAGCTCCACGCCGCGTCGCAACTGAAATCTTCAAAATTTGAATTGACCCTTCTAATGAATTGACCCCTCTAATTTTCTCCCCCTTTGGCATCAAGTACCAAAAAGTGTAGAAAAGAGGAGAAACCAACTCATTCCTTATCTAAACAGCTGGATTAGCCTCTGTTGCATGTGTCTCATCATCGCCGTGCTGCTCCTGAGATGTCTCATCATGGTGCTATAATGTCAGATTGGATTACCATTCAAGCACTATTCTTAGCAAACTTGGGCACCTTCTTTTTGCCTTTATTCTTGTCCATTGCCTTCTCCTTGATCCATTTATGCAATCAAACAGGACTAGATAAGAAATTGTATAAGATGAAGCTGTTAGAAGAAGATGCAAACATATTTTAACAAGAAGAAGAATTTAGAATATGAGATAGGAAGCTTGGATTGCTGAACCTGTCTCAGCCTCCCCCGAGGCCGGCACGCCACCCTCGTGTGCTTCACCACATCATATTCTACTTTCTCATTCTTGCTAACCTTTGTTTCCAGCCACTTCTCTTCTTCATCACAATTTCAGAATCCAAGTCTAGGATTGAAAGCATGGTTGCCTAGCCAAGGATTTGAAAGATTGAGCACAAGGGTTTTGAGAATATCTGCAACTCTTAAATCCTTTCTCAAAACCTTCATGCTCCCCCTAAAAACTGAGATCCATGGCCAAAACATCCATATTGCATAGATTAGTCCGGTTGGAATATCATCTTTGCTTTGACCCTGTGGATGGAGAGGAGAAGAAAAGAAGGTAGGAAAGATAGAGAGAGACGTGGGCAAGATAAGAAATAGAGATAAGAAAACAAAGCCCACGAGTCACCTAAAATTGACAGAAAACCGAGCAAGCTTTGGAGGCCGCCATTGGCGGCCATCATAGGGCCGGCACTGGTGGCCTGCCAATTTTGCAGAGATAAAGCTAAAACTTTTTCGACCTCTCTTTCTCTCAGATATGGACACATATTTTTCAAGTTTAATGACCAGTAAGCATAGAGCAATACGTACAATGGTCATGCAACTTGAATAGCCCTTTTAAAACTATTTTGAAATGCATTAAAACTAAATTTTTTAATCTTTTGCCTATGATACTAGTTGATCAAACAGAGGCATGCCAGATTTCAAACCACGTTACTAGAATCAAGTATATTTAGTTCACCACGCAGCTCACAAAACCTTGACTCGCTGAGAGGCTTAGTGAAGATATCGGCTAGTTGTTTTTCGGTGCTCACATAGCGAATCTTGATATCTCCTTTGGCTTCATGGTCTCTCAAAAAGTGATGACCGATGTCAATATGTTTGGTTCTTGAGTGGTTTACAGGATTCTTTGCAAGATTTATAGCACTTTCATTGTCACACAAAAGCGGGATTTTGGTGAATTGACATCCGAAATCTTGGGTTTACTTCATCCAAAGTAGTTGAGCACAACAAGCACCAGCTGCAACATACTCGACTTCAGCTGTGGAAATGGATACACAATTTTGCTTCTTAGAGCTCCAAGACACTAGGGACCGTCCAAGGAATTGACATGTCCCCGAAGTGCTTTTTCTCTCCACTTTGCAACCGGCATAATCGGAATCCGAAAAGCCAAGTAGAGTGAACTTGGAACCCTTAGGATACCACAAGCCAAAGTTTGGTGTGTGAACTAGATATCTCAAGATTCTTTTAACAGCCGTTAAATGGCACTCTTTCGGGTTAGATTGAAATCTAGCACACATGCACACACTAAGCATAATATCCGGCCTAGATGCACAAAGGTAAAGTAAAGAGCCGATCATGGAACGATATACCTTAATGTCCATGGCTTTCCCTTTTGTGTTAAGGTCAAGATGTCCATTAGTTGGCATGGGAGTGTTGATAGGCTTTGCGTTCTCCATGCCAAACTTCTTGAGCATATCATGGGTGTACTTGGTTTGACTTATGAAAGTCCCTTCCTTCAATTGCTTGATTTGAAAACCAAGGAAGAACTTCAGCTCACCCATCATGGACATCTCAAATCTCTTTGTCATTGTCCTACTAAACTCTTCAACATACTTATGGTTAGTACTACCAAATATTATGTCATCGACATATATTTGGCACATAAATATATCATTTCCAACTTTATGAGTGAAGAGAGTAGGATCAGCCTTGCCTATTTCAAAGCCTTGTTTAAGCAAGAATTCCTTAAGGCATTCATACCATGCTCTTGGTGCTTGTTTCAGCCCATAGAGCGCCTTTTGGAGTTTGTAGACATGGTTGGGGAACTTGGGATCTTCAAAACCCGGTGGCTGCTTGACATATACTTCTTCTTGTATAGGGCCATTGAGAAATGCACTCTTGACATCCATTTGATGCAGCTTGAAGTCATGATGGGCAGCAAAGGCTAAAAGCATTCGGATTGCTTCAAGCCTTGCCACCGGTGCAAATGTTTCTTCAAAGTCCAAGCCCTCTACTTGAGTGAAGCCTTGAGCCACCAATCTTGCCTTGTTCCTTGTCACCACGCCATTTTCATCTTGCTTGTTGCGGAAGACCCACTTGGTGCCGATGACATTTGTCTTGGGTCTTTTCACCAAGGTCCATACTTAATTTCTTTCAAAGTTGTTGAGCTCTTCTTGCATGGCCATGACCCAATCCGGATCCTTAAGTGCTTGTTCTACCTTGAGAGGTTCCAAAGAGGAAACAAACGTGTAAAATTGGCAAAAGTTAACCAAATGAGAGCGTGTTGTTACCCCTCTTCGAATACTTCTAAGGATATTGTCAACGGGGTGGTGCCGTTGTATAGTTTGGTGCAGCCTTGGATGCTCAACACCTCCTTCTTCATCATCTTGTTCTTCTGGACCTTCAGCTTCTTCTGGTTCAAAAATAGAATCTAAGTTGACTCCTTGAACTTGCTGGTCAAAAATTAGAGGAGTTGCTGCTGAGGTAGTAGGGCCGGCACTGGCGGCCTCAGGGGCGCCACTGGCGGCCTGCTATTTTTCAGCAGGTGTGTGCTGCCCTTTTTGATGGAGTACGTCAGCGGAAATTGGTGCAGCAACAACTTGAGGACCCTCATCATCACTTGCTTGATCTTCTTGTGGCCTTACATCACCAATAGCCAATTGCTTGATTGCCTTACAAGGTGGATCCTCCTTTCCTACAACACTTGAGTCAACTTGCTCTACTTGAGAGCCATTAGATTCATCAAATGTCACATCTATTGTAACTTCAATTCTGCCCAAGGCTTTATTGAAGACACGGTAGGCATGCTCATTTGATCCATAACCAAGAAGAATGCCTTCATCAACTTTAGGTGCAAACTTAGAGGTTTTGGGCCTTTTGTTAAGTATGAAACACTTGCACCCAAACACTCTAAAGTAAGACACCTTTGGTTTGTTACCGGTTAGAAGCTCATATGAAGTCTTCTTGTACTTCTTGTGTAGGTAGAGGCGGTTGATGGCATGACAAGCGGTCTTGATTGCTTCATCCCAAAAGAGGTCTGAAGTCTTGTACTCATCAAGCATTGTTCTTGCCATGTCAATTAGTGTCTTGTTCTTCCTCTCTACTACACCATTTTGCTGAGGTGTGTATGGTGTTGAAAATTCATGCTTGATGCCTTCTTCATCAAGAAACTCCTCAACTTGGGTGTTCTTGAATTCAGATCCATTATCACTTCTTACTTTCTTGATGGGGAGACTAAATTCCTTTTGTGCCCTTCTGATAAAGGTTTTCACCTTGTCCTGTACCTGGCACTTATCATAGACAAGAAATACCCAAGTGAAACGAGTAAAGTCATCAACAATTACTAAACCATACTTATCACCTCCGAAGCTAATGTAGGCAACCGGTCCAAAGAGATCCATATGAATTAACTCCAAGGGTTGAGTGGTAGTCATGATGCTCTTTGGTGGGTGAGGTACACCTACTTGCTTCCCGGCTTGGCAAGCGCTGCATATCCTGTCTTTCTCAAATTGAACATTTGTTAGTCCTAGGATGTGGTTGTCTTTTAGGAGTTTGGCCAAGTTCCTCATCCCAACATGAGCTAGTCGGCGGTGCCATAACCAACCCATGCTGGATTTTACCACTAAACAGGTCTCAAGCTTAGTATCACTTTTGTTGAAATCAACTAAGTAAAGCTTATTCTTGAGTTGGCCCGTAAAGACAATAGAGGAATCCTCCCTCTTAAAGACTTCCACACCCACATCAGTGAAGAGACAATTGAAGCCCATCTCACATAACTGAGAAACAGACAACAAATTGTACTGCACTGCATCAACATGTAAGACATTTGAAAGTGAGTGCTCATGTGAGATAGCAATTTTACCAAGCCCCATTACTCCCCCTGTAGAGTTGTCACCAAAAATGATATTATCAGCATGTTCTGTAGTTGGGGAGTACGTCATGAACATACTCTTGGCTCCGGTCATATGATTTGTACAGCCGCTGTCAAGCACCCAACTTGACCCACCGGAGGAGTATGTCTGCAAAACAGAATTAGTTTCCAGATTTAGGCCCCCCTAAGTTCTTGGGGCCTTGCAATGAAGCAACAAGAACTTTGGGAACCCAAATAACAGAATTACGATAAATATTCCTGCCATTTCCAATAAATTTTGCAATCACACCACCCTTGCTGTTTTGCTGCAAAACAAAGTTAGAATTTAGCACTTGTTGAGGTGCCTTTGCCTTTGGTTGATACATACCCCTATTTTGAGTGGCACCAGCTGATTTCTTCACTTTCTGGTTAACTTGTTTTGGATTTGGAACCTTCTTTTTGAGCTTAACATGTGCAGAAAAAGAGGTGGAGGTCTTCCCTTGTATATGGGGGGCGCCACTGGCGGCCTTCAGGGCGCCACTGGCGGCCTTGCCAGCCTGTGTTGCTCGAGGCAACCTTTGTGTCATCATCTGTGCAGACCTTTCTGTACCAACTTTTTCTTTGCTTATCTTTCTCCCATTGGTTTTCCCTCCATGAGTGTGTCCAAGCCCATTCTTGATCCTTGGATTTCTTCCATCAATGTACTTGGGCTTCTTTGGTTGTTCAGGCTTTTTTCCAACCGGTTCCTTTCCCTTTTTAGATCTTATTTCCAGCATAGCATTGAGCCTACCAATCTCCTTTTTCATGACTTCCAAGCTAGCAAGGTTAGTGGAACAAACATTTGCATCATTTTGACATTTTCCACACCCCTTACTTGTTGAAGCCTTAGTAGTGTCATTTGAACTAGAAGATGTTGAGGTGCTCTCCCAAAGAATACTATATTGCTCCTCAAGTTTGTTGTGCTTTTCACTTAAGACACAATACTTTTCATTGAGAGCAACATTTGCCTTCCTTGCGAGAGCTAGTTCCCTTTGAGCCTTTTGCAAGGTTTTGTTCAAAGAGTCCAGCTCACTATCTTTTAGTTCAAGAGTGTCCTTGTAGCCTTTATATAACTCTTCAGTTTCCTCAAGAGTTTCATCCATTTCGGCTAGCTCGGCTTTGACACTATCTAATTCTTTCAAAGTTTTAATGATAAAGATTTTTATCTTGGGATCCAAGTTTTTTGAAAGTTTAGCACATTCTTTAACACCACTTGAATCTTCCTCACTAGAGCTATCACTTAGATCACTACTAAAAGCATCACTAGGAGGAGGAGATGGTTTCTTTGATTTCTTTACCTTCTCATGCTTTGCCATAAGACAAAGATGAGGTGGAGAATCATCATCATCGGTTAAGTTGTTGAAGAGTCTTGGAGTGGGGGATGAAGCTTGTATTGCTATTGTTGCTATCTTCTCATCCTCATCACTTGACTCTTTAGTTGAGTTCCATTCATGCCCAATGTATGCTTCTCCCATTTGCTTGTATCTTCTCTTGTGCTCATGCTTGCCATCATTCTTCTCCTTCTTGTTCTTGAGTGGGCACTTTGCAATGAAGTGCTCGGTGCTGCCACATTCAAAGCAAGTTCTCTTCTTCTTGTTGGAAAACTTTCTCTAAACAATCTTGTAACCATTTCTTTTCAGCCCCTTGTGATAGTCCTTCAAGAATAGGGCCATATCATCAATCTTCTTGTAATCAGCCCCATCATCTTCATCTTCACTTGAGGAAGTGCTTGAATCATAGTTTTGCTGAATTTGCTTGTCTTCTTTGGGCTGACTTGTTGCTGCTTGCTTGCTGCCCTTTTGCTTGCTGCTGCTTGTAGCCTTATTTGACTTGTTTGCTTTGAGTGCTACCTCCTTGATCTTCAACCCATCAAGCTTTGTTTGCAACTCTCCAAGTCTCTTTCTTTCATTTGTTTCTTCTCTTTGCATATCAAAGGTTAGAAGTCATCCAAGCACATCATTTGGAGTGAAGTGCTCAAACTTCTTCTTGTCTCTAATCAAGGTGACAACGGTCTCATTTCTTGGTGAGTAAGCCTCCAACATGACCTTTACCACCTTGTGATCATCATGCTCACTACCACCAAAACCTCTAATTTTGCCAACCAACACCATCAACCTATCAAACATCTCTTGTGCCCCTTCTCCTTCATTAATCACAAACCGATTGAGTTTTGCCATCAAGAGATCAATCTTGGCCTTCCTTACTTTGTCCATACCTTCATGTGCAAGGATCAAAGTATCCCAAATCTGCTTGGCCACATTGACATTCATCACCCGGTTGTACTCATTACCATCAAGTGCACTTAGAAGGATGCTTGTGGCTTGACTATTGAGTTGAACAGCTGTCGACGAAATATCGGCGATAGTCCGACCAGGGGTATGCCCTGACCGGTAATGGATTGGCGGAAGGCGCACCGAGGTTGCGAGCAAGATGTAAACAGGAGCAATCACACAAGGTTTACCCGCAGTTCGGGCCGCTATGAAGCGTAACACCCTACGTCCCGCTCTTTCCTATCTCAGCTAGTTTCGATTATGATGTGGATGTATGAGTCATGTGCGTTATGCCGCATTCCGTCCCCGAGTGAAAGGGTGGTCGGACACACGTAGCATGGGGTCCTTGCTCTCCTTATATATTACGGGGAGCAAGGTTACAAGTCGGAACTAACCTATCTCGGTACTAAGTTTACATACTTTTACAAGTCTAAACTTTCCTATCTCGCTTAGCTATTTGTGTCTCTAATCAAGGTGACAACGGTCTCATTTCTTGGTCTTGACCTTTACCTCCTCTAATTTTGCCAACCAACACCATCTTCAAACATCTCTTGTGCCTTCTCCTTCATTAATCACAAACCCGTTTTGCCATCAAGAGATCAATCTTGGCCTTCCTGAGCTTTGTCCACACCTTCATGTGATCAAAGTATCCCAAATCTGCTTGGCCACATTGACATTCATCACCCGGTTGTACTCATTACCATCAAGTGCACTTAGAAGGATGCTTGTGGCTTGACTATTGAGTTGGAGTTTATACCTCCACAACAGCCATGAGTTCTTCATTTGTTGGTGCCTTAGGATCTTCGGGCTCATCAAAACCTTTCTCAACAACCTCCCAAAGATCTGGATGAATACCACAAAGATAAGCCCTCATCACATGCTTCCACTTGGCATAGTTGGTCCCATCGAAATGCGGCAACTTCCCCGCGGGAACATTGATGAAAGACTTGCGATCACGGTTAGACAAATAAGAATAATTAAAGGATACAGTGGAGTGTTTCTTCTTGCTGCTGCTATCCTTCTTCTTGTTGTCCCCCTTCTTGTTCTTGTTCTTGTTCTTGTTCTTGTTCTTGTTCTTGTTGGAGGAGTGATATGAAACATCATCATCACCATCATCCGAGCTGCTAGAAAGCTCACTAGATGATGATACTTGCTCTTCTTCTTTCTTCTCTTTGCTCTCTGATGAGTCTTCTAGCTTCTTTTCTGCTTTTCTTCTCATCGAGAGCTCTCTTCTTCTTTATTGCTTCTCTTCTTTCCTTCTTTCTTCTTCTTCTTTCCGAGTCGTTCATCTCTGGATCTGTGGTCTTTCCATCATCTTTGACAGTGGCATTACCAGCAGTAGACATGGATGTGTCACTGCTGTCCTTCGAAGTGTGCACTTCAACACCCTTCGACTTGGATGCCATCTTCGATCCTCCGGCCTCTTCCATACTTCACGCGGTGAAGCGTATACGAAGTAACCACGCTCCGATACCACTTGTAGGATCTCTGGAAGTATAAATGTGGCCTAGAGGGGGGGTGAATAGGCCTGAAAAACTTCAACTCAAACTCGTATCAGAACCCAGGGCGCCACTGGTGGCCTTGTGAAGGGCGCCGGTCTTTGGCCTACAAATATTGCGCGAGATAGAGCTGAAATTTAACGATAGAAACTACGGATCCCGAACTACACGGATATGCAACTCGAAAGTAACAAGTCCAGTTCGAAGACGGCTCTCACGAAACTTTGCTAGAAGTAGATCGGGTAATAAGAACCCTAGCAAAGCGGCTCCTCAACAAGACAACCCGCGAAATGTAAACTTGAAGCACACAAGACACAAGTATTTATCCCGTGGTTCAGCTCGCCACAAAGGCTTGCCTATGTCCACGTTGTTGAGGTATCCACAAAAGGATTGGACGTCACCACAAAGGTTGGTCCTTCCTCGATCTCAAGTCAAGAGAGTTAACTCTTGAGATGAGAGGGTGATTTCTTTGCTGCAGATGATGGTTACAAACCTCCCAAGGTCGCCACACAGGTTGGCAACTCAAGGGCGACGCCTAGCCGGCTAGGAGCAAGCTCCAAGAGTAACAAACCCTAGAACCGCCGGCCAAACGTGAACCAAATTCTCTTTTGACAGTGGAAATCAGTAGATCCACTCTCCCAATCGAAGTTTGCTGCCTTTTCTCTCAAGATTTGATGGTGGAAATCAAAGGTTGGCTTGAGGGATGGAGGAGCAACAATGGAGGAGTGAGAGAGTGTTCTTGAGCTGTTCTGTGTCGAGCAGAATGGATGGGGAAAGAAGATGACCGTTGTGGGCTGGGCCTGCTGGTGTGGAGGTATAAACTCCATATACCCTCACGGCCTAGTTTGGGCCGACACGCTATCGCCAGGCTGGCCCATCAAGCTTCAAGACCGATCGGCTCAGGCTGGTCGGACAGCCTAAAACAGGCAAGAATATCGAAGACCGACAAGGAGGACAAGACCTAGCTGAGATAGGAAAGTTTAGACTTGTAAAGTATGTAAACTTAGTACCGGATAGGCTAGTTCGACTTGTAACCTTGCTCCTCGCGATATATAAGGAGAGCAAGGACCCCGTGCCGGAAGGACGAGAATCGGCATAAGGCACGAGACTCATACATCCACATCATAATCGAAACAGAGCAGCGGGACTAGGGTTTTACGCATCTTTGCGGCTGAACTGGGTAAACCTCATGTGATTGCTCCTGTTTACGTCTTGCTCGCAATCTCGTGCGCCTTCCGCCAATCCATTACCGGTCGGGGCATACCCACGTCGGACTATCGCCGATATTTCGTCGACAAAGTGGCGCGCCCGGGTAGGGGGTGCGCACCGAGATTTCACGTCGATCAAGATGGTTTCCTTCCCGGCTTCCATGACTTTCGAAGCCGGCCTCACCTTCACCGTTGGGACGATGACCCGGACAACCGCTCCGGACACCTCATACATCGAGGGTCCGCCCTCGATCCTAGCTCCACAAAGCAATGAAGGTACAAATCCTTTGCCTCGTCGGTACGAGGCATCATCATCAAAGCTCGAGTTATCGAACTCCACCTTTTCTTCTAGGCACCAATCAACCACCAGACGAAAATTGGGCCGATCTGTTCAAGCAACTCATGATCAACGGGATAGGCTCATGGAGTTTTTTGCTCGGTTTGGATCTATCCAGATTGAATCAAAGCAAGAATCACCTACTATCCTTCAACGAGACCAAGCGCCAACAAAACGCCCAACAAAAATCATCGGATCGCAAGATCCTAGATCCAAGGGTTGCATCACCGTTCCCATACGGATTGCCAAACACCGCCGACCTATTCAGCCACCACCTTTTAGCAGATTACCTCAAAGGCTACAACCGGATCCCTGATCCGCGTCCAGATATGATCGGCTACACTTTCGACGTACCCGCAGGACATATCGTCAACCATGTGCGCCTCGAAGAAGTCACGGACGACCAATCTCCGGAAAACACGTGACGTTACTCCGGACACGCCCGGACTCGACGATTACTACAATATCTTAGAACTCTCGGGATCTGCCCATACGATGGTCTACTCCGACAACGAAGAAGAGGTACAATGCGCAAACAACAAGACCAAGCGTATCGACACTACTCCGATCTACAACTCACCGTGTTCCGACCCGGAACATGAGGAAATTCAGTCGAGATCCATAACCCGGCCAAATCCACTCAAGAGTTACAAAGAATTCCCATCTTTCCCTCCCGGCCCTAGGGAACGCGGTATGTCATGTTAGTGACAACGAGGTCACCATCAATGGAGAAACCGACGAACAAAGGCAACAACGAGAGGGTCGAAACGCAGCCCGGGAACAACGGAGGCAAAACGAAGCTGCAATCCAGGCCGCCGACCAAGATCGTATGGTCGGACGACGGGGGTTTTCGGCGACATCTTGCCGATGATTTCGACCTTGTAAATGAAAGACAAGTTCACACAACCCCAAGTGCTAATCGCGGTTGCTATTGACCGCCTCAAGACGGCCAACATTCCTCAAACTCCCCAAATTGAGGAAGCGATTGATTTTCTAGTAGCCGCTAAAGCTCAAGTGAACCATATGAGAGAACAAGCGCGCCCGGCCGCATCTCTCGAAGCCACCGGCCGCATAGTTTCTTCAAGCAATCAAATCCCAGACTCTAGAGAGGGAGGTGCTAACAACAACAACTACGAAGACGATGGAGAAAGTTGTGGGAATTTTCCTCACAATAGATTTCACCAGAGACACAATGATAGAAGACAGATCAACCACAGAGACAATAGAGATTATGGTCAACCCTTCAATCACCATCATGATGAACAATATGACGACAATGACCTCCGAGCAGTCATCAACAACCGATACCGAGCTCGCATGGATGCCTCAGGACCAAAGCCTTATTCGGCTACCCTACGAGAGGTAGTCGGCCCAAAAGTTTCGGGATACCGAGACATCAAAACATACGATGGCAAGGTCGACCCGAGCATTGGATCCTCTTATACGAAGTAGCCGTACGAGCAGCGGAGGGGATGAACACGTCATGGCCAATTACCTCCCTATCGTACTCGACAAAGGGCCGAATAATTGGTTATTACGACAACGAGAGGGGTCGATTCACGGCTGGCCTCAACTGCGACATCTCTTCATCGAGAACTACGAGAATAACATGTCGGCCTGGCACTAAGTATGATCTAGCAAAGATCATCGATTACCCGAATGAACCACTACGTCACTACATACGACGCTTCTCGAAGTCTGGACAACAATTCCGAGACATTTCAGCGCCGAAGTCGTGTCCCTTTTCGTACGGGGATTACGACAACCCGGAAATATTGATCTACGAAAAGAACTTTTGAGAAGACAACCCACTACAACCGACGAGATGTTCGAGAATAGCCCGTGAATTCGCTCGCGTTGACGATGCCATGCAACAATTGCCCGAAACCGGACAAGGATACGAAACTTCGGAAGAAACGATGACGAGAGAAAGAGATTTGCAACGCAAAGACATGCGCGAAATGACAGACGTGACAATAACCGTCGCAATGAACGACGACACGACAATCGCATACAAAACAATTATAGCGAGACACGAGATCAACGCGTCCATTCGGTACCACCTAGCGAGAGAAAAGAAGCGAGACTTCGATCCGAATATGAGAAGATTCTAGGCCGGGACTGCCCTAAACACCCGGAAAAGGGCATACCATGGGCGAGTGTCGCGGATTCACGGCAATTTTCGATGGGGCAGCCGCCAAGAAACGAGATTAATAAAACAAAGTAAGGAGAAACGGCCCAAACGAAGGACAAGGCCGAGGAAGAAGAAGAAGACAGCGACAAAGATCCTCGGCATCGGTTCAACGAGCCCACCAAACACTTGTCGGCTATGATTTTTGGCGGCAAAGTTGGTCTCGAAAACTCGCGGGACAAAAAGTTACTAAAAAGGAGGATCATGGCAATCGCTAAGTCCGATGGATCAAATACGGACATTAAAGCTCCGGCTGGGTCGGAACAACCAAGTAACCTTTAACGAGCCGACATGTGGGCAAATATACCGATGCCGGCGATTCCCTTTGGTACTCGACCCGGTTGTTAATCATATACGTATGGAAAGAGTACTCATAGATGGCGGCGTGCTTTAAACATTCTATTCCTACAAGCGTTTCGCGAGCTAGGTTTAAAAATCGAAGATCTCGAACCTTACGACTCACCATTCTCGGGAGTCATGCCGAACAAACCTTCAATGCCATTGGGAAAAATAACTCTACCCATTCATTCGGAACAAGACAACACTTCGAAAAGACTACGTCGGCTTCATTGTAGCGACTTCGAGGCGTTTACCACGCCATACTCGGTCGACCGGGGATCGCAAAGTTCATGGCTGTCCTCACTACGGATATCTAGTGTTAAAAATGCCAACATCAAAGGGCATTCTTTCTCTCGAGGCAATGTGCTTATGGCTCACGACTTTTGCGAAACAAACGCCTACGCGGCGGCCGAATTAGCGGACCTCAAAGCCCATATGGAACAAACATGCCTTGAAGCAAAATAGATACCCGAAGCCGACCTTCGATCCCGGTCAAGCGAAAAAGGTCAAACAAAAGCAATGACACAAAGAAGATCGAGCTCATCCCCGGAGATAAGGAGAAAACTGCTCTTATAGGAGCCAATTTAGACGATAAATAGGAAGACGCGCTCGTCAATTCCTACGGGACAACATAAGCATATTTGCTTGGAAACCACAGACATGCCGGGCGTCCCAAGGGAAAAGGTCGAGCACTTCCTTAATGTCTCGAAAACCGCCAAACCAATCAAACAAAGATTACGACGGTTTGCTCGCGACGAAAGGAGGTGATTAGGGTTGAAGTGTTAAAGCTATTAGCAAATGGTTTTATAAAAGAAGTGTATCATCCCGACCGGCTATCCAATCCAGTTCTTGTACAAAAGAAAAATGGCGAATGGAGAATGTGTGTTGATTATACCGATCTCAACAAACACGCCCTAAAGACCCCTTCAAACTACCTCGCATCGACGAAGTAGTTGACTCAACCGCAGCCGCGAACTGTTGTCCTTTTTAGATTGCTATTCGGGTATCACCAAATAGCCCTAGCAACTCACGATCAAATAAAAACATCATTCATCACGCCTTTCGGCGCATGATACGCTATACGACCATGTCGTTTGGCCTCAAAAATGCTGGTGCAACATACCAACGCGCTATCCAAGAGTGTCTTCAAAAGAAATTTCCGACCGGTGGTCGAAGCATACGTAGACGACGTAGTCGTAAAAACAAAGGAGAGCGGATCCTTAGTTTCAAACCTAGAGCGAACCTTCGTCGCTTTAAACAAATTTCAGTGGAAATTAAACCCACGTAAATGCATATTCGGAGTACCATCGGGGATACTACTCGGCAACGTAGTTAGCCAAGATGGCATTAAACCAAACCCCGAAAAAGTTAATGCGGTCTTAAAAATGACGCAACCCAAAGGTATAAAAGATATCCGAAACTTACTGGATGCATGGCGGCTTTAAGCCGCTTCATATCAAGACTTGGCGAAAAAGGCCTCCCCTTTTTCAAACTATTAAAGGCCAAGCAAAAATTTGAATGGACAAGCGAAGCAGACAAAGCCTTCTTCGAACTCAAGACATATTTAACATCGCCACCGGTGCTAACGACACCTAAAGATGACGAAGAATTATTGCTATACATTGCGGCTACCGATCGCGTGGTCAACACAGTAATAGTCGTCGAAAGACAAGAAGAGGGACATACATATGGCGTACAAAGACCAGTCTACTACATCGGCGAAGTATTAAACGACTCAAACATAGATACCCACACGTACAAAAACTTTTGTACGGGATCCTAATAACGAAACGAAAGCTGCTACACTACTTTGACACATATCCGATCACAATAGTAACGAAACATGCTTTGTTGGCGACATTCTTCACAATAAAGACACCGGTGGTCGGATCGTCAAATGGGCAATAGAGCTCGGCCCATACACACTAAAATTTCAAAGCCGTACAACCATCAAATCCCAAACCTTGGTTGATTTCCTAGTAGAATGGACGGACATGTCCCTACCACCATTTCAAAACGAAGCCGAACGATGGGAAATGTTCTTCGATGGCTCCCTTAAAATAAAAGGAGCAGGGAGTAGGCGTCGTGTTCAAAGCACCAAGCGGTGATACCCTAAGATACGTCTTTGCGTATCCATTTCAAAGCTTCAAATAACGCGGCCGAATACGAAGCCGCACTTCACGGCCTCAAGATAGCCATAGAATTGGGTATAAAAAGGCTCCTCGTCTTTGGAGACTCTAATTTAGTTGTCCACAAATCAACAAAGAATGGGACTGTACAAATGAAAAAATGGAAGCATACGTGGCGAGAGATAAGGAAGCTAGAAAATAAATTCTATGGCTTGGAATTCACCTATATACCAAGAGAAAAGAACAAACTTGCGGACCAATTATCTAAATTGGGATCCGAAAGAGCAAAAATGCCACCCGACGTATTTGTTTAAGATCTACTATTACCTTCTCGTCACACGGAGGAAGCACAAGAACCACCACAAAAAGAAACAGATCCCTCAGACGGCAAAACCAAAACAGATAATATTCAGCAAAGCATACTGCTGGCCCCACCTCCGACCAGCGAAAAAACGGTATCATTGCTTTGCAATCCGACCAAAGACCTTTCGAATAAGTGCTCCGAGAACAAGATCGGGCAAAAAATCTATAGATAACTCCAAAGTTATTTATCCAAAGAAAAGAAAGCGACAAGATCCCTCAACTACAAAGGGATGTAACGAGCAAATACCATCGATGGAACCTTTGGAACAAACAAAGGAGATAAAGCCAGACGGAGAATTCCCTTTATTCGGTATCTCATTGATGAGGACACACCGAACAAGATAAAATAGAAAAACAGGCGTCTCATAAGACGCAAAGAAACATTATGTCCTAGTCGATGGGCAACTTATGCGCAAAAATGCAAGCGCTGAAGTCTTGCAAAAATGCATTTCTTTCGAAGAAGGAGCGGAACTACTACTACGTATTCATGAAGGGATATGTGGAAATCATGCGGCATCAAAAACACCGGTCGGAAAAGTATTCCGAGCAGGTTTTTCTTGGCCAACTCGCCGATGCTAAGAAACTAGTTCAGCATTGTAAAGGTTGCCAATTCTTCGCTAAACAAATTCATGTCCCCGCACATAAGCTTCAAACAATACCAGCTGCATGGCCCTTTTCATGCTGGGGACTAGACATGATAGGACCATTCAAAAAAGCCCCAGGCGGCTATCAATTTGTCTATGTACTTATAGACAAATTTTCAAAATGGATAGAATATAAGCCCTTAGTCAAGGCAAATGCTCAAAAAGCTGTTGAGTTCCTAACGGACGTCGTACATCGTTTCGGCGTACCCAACACCATTATAACAGATTTGGGATCCACATTCACAAAGGGCGGTGAATTTTGGGATTTTTGCGAAGACTTAGGAACAAAAGTAAAATATGTATCGGTAGCTCACCCTCGAGCTAATGGTCAAGTCGAAAGAGCAAATGGGATGATCATAGACGCCCTACGAAAAAGGCTATATCGAGACAACGACACCCATCCAGGAAGATGGTATCACGAATTACCCGTGTGATATGGGGACTCCGAACCCAACCAAGCGAAATACCGGCGTCTCACCTTATTTCATGATATTTGGTGCTGAAGCGCTTTTGCCGAAGAAGTAGCATTTGGCTCACCAAGAACAAAAAAATTATGACGAAGAAGCCACGAATGAAGTCAAAAAAACTATCATCGATTCGGGAGAAGAGCGGAACTTGGAAACACTCCCAAGAACGGCTAAATATCTAGCGTCTCTACGGCGCTATTACAACGAAATGTAAAGAGAGACGGTTTGTGGTCGGAGACCTCGTCCTCAAGAGAATTCGAAAAAACAGACGACCTCCACAAATTATCATCTCATTGGGAAGGACCCTTCCTAGTCAAAGCAGTCACAAGACCAACGACTTATAAACTATGTACTCTAGACGATCCACCTAGAGATTTGCCAAATTCTTGGCACATAGAACATTTAATAAAATTCTATGCCTAGCACCAAGGCAATTGTAATCATTTTCAGACATACAACTACCAATTGTATCAAAACACACCAGATATTGTTACAAAACGGTGCAAAGCACCACAGAGTTTAATACCACAACTGAGTTTTAAATCATTGTTCTGGGACAAGATCTATCTTGTCAGCAATAACATAAGCGGTGCCCCAGCAAGCCTTTTGCAAATCTCTGAGTTTTTCAGGAGAGGTATCTGCAGGCCTCCCAGACTCCAAACGCTTGAAATCCGCCCGAGGAAAGTGAGACTGCGCAAGAGCCAGAACACTTGACGCAACAAAGCGACTCCTCTTCCCGACAAACTCCTTAAGCAAACGCCACGAACGACGGCATTGATCCACAACGAATTCGGGGAACGAGAAGGGGATTTGCCGGCCTCACTTCACCCCGCAAGAACAAAAACGAGAGGTTGCAATCCATTCGCCATGGATAGGTAACGCTCCGTCGGATGCTGATTATCATTTTTCGGCACGCCGAATTGCGCCATATGATGCTCATGCGTTTCTACATAAGTATAACCTATAAGACACGAGATCGAAACAACAACGAGAGAAGATAAAAAGGGAGAAAACGCACCTCGTGCCTCCCTCTCCAAGTGCTCAACTTCGCACGGGCTTTGTTCTCCGTTCCGTTCGACGAGCAATTTCAGCGGCCATCAAGGCTTTATCACTCTCCAAACCTACAAAGTACAATCAAGTAATCGACATATTCTCGTTAAAACAACAAGTAACGGGAGTGAGTAAAACAAACCTTTGTTTTGCTCCTGAAGGGATGCAACCTTTTTTAACAAGGAATCTTTCTCAAGTTCCCAAAGCCTTTCACGACCTTCGTGAACACGGATCTGCCGCTCCAAATCTTCATTTTGCTTCCGCAGAAGACCGTTTTCACACATGGTCGGTTTGAATTGCTCTATGCAAAGACGGCGCTCTTCAGCAACATCTTCAACTACCTGCAAAAGAGATCCTTCACAACGCGACGAGAATGGGCAAAATAGAAAAATTCACCAAAAACAAGTACCAACCTTAATACGAGCACGAAGATCGGCAAACACTTGCTCAAAACCATCGAAACGGCACCCCGGTAACATTTTCAAAAATATGCCATTCACCGTTGTCATCTTGATGACAACATAGCTGCGGCTACCAGGTATATGGGGACCGGAAGAAGTTCCCCCCGACGACCTCTTCCATTATCTCGGGGCGATCTCGCTGCCGATGCACCGGGTCTAAAACTACCCAAATGCATATTCGGATATTGATCACCCTCGGCGAAGAAGCCGGGGAAGAATCTAACGCTACTCCGGATAAGATGGCTCGAGTATCCCTAGCGGAGGCCATGATGTTGATACCCGCAGTGACCACCGCAGGGTCGCAACAACATTTGCAAGAACTATCCCTGGATCATCAACGGCATCGATGTAGCGAGATGGCACAACTTCGGAACAGGTTTCTTGATCAATGACGGCATTGGCGGCGGGAGTTATGACTTCGGGAACGGCCTCCCGGCTTGTTCCAAAGATTGACCAAAGCTTCATGACCCAAAGGGTCCCCGACCAAGTCATCAACAATAGGAGCCCCGCAATGAAAATTTTTACAATCAAAAAAAAAAGGGGGGGCATAGCAAAATGTAACAAGTTTGCAAAACTTACAGCTCGACTTGCTCAAAATGCGAGACTAAACCAGGTCCTGGCATATCGGTATCCTCATCCCTAGAAGGGACAGATGTACCAACATCAAAGTCATTCCGCACCACCGGATCACGAAGAGGAGAAGAAGGATCGGTGGCGGCAAGAGCTTCTTCATCTTGGGCCACGATGACAAAGGGAGCACTCCGACCATCCACAGGCCGACCCGAGAAGTTATCCCGTGCAAGGTCTCCGAATGACCAATCTGGTTAGCCGTTGACATAGGCTGCTCCACGACACGACTAGCTCCCCGCAACAAAGGAAGAGCGCTATCCCGACCACTTTCGAGCGCAATTTTTGCGCCGAGCAAACTCGGCAAGAGTCGGCTCGTCTCCACAATCGGAATCGAATCTAACGATTCGCAATCGATGACGCCGATGTTTCGGCCGCCGAAGCACAAGGTTGTAATGATAAAGCTCCACCGGTCAAGATGCCGGATCGTTTCTTCTTCTCATAAACAACCTTCCGTTTCCCAGTGCCTTCGATCGATCAACATCGGGATCAACGATCATCGGCCACCGTCATCCCGTCAATACCTCGATCAAAACCCGTACGCCGGGATGCTAGAGCTTCTCCGCGAGGCAAAATATCAAGAGGTACTCGGGACACGTATATATGACGGCCCTATAAACACATGAAGATCAGTCCAACGTCAAGAATACCAAAGAACGTCCAAATACGAAGAAACAAATAAGTAAGCAGAAACATACCGGTGGAGGCGGCATCCTCCAATCATAAGGCTTAATGGTAGGACGAGGGATATGAGTATCCTCCCCACGTTTGAACATCTTCGAAGCCTCGGATTAATGTCATCAAGTGAAATTTCCTCCGGAGATTCACGAGAAGGGTCGTCTTTTAGACGATATTCCCACAAAAAATTAAATCTCTCCTTCGGAGGCCGAATACGGCGAGAGATATAAACAACAGAATCAGTAAATCCATTCGGACCCTTGAAGTTCATCATGGCAATTATCTCATTCACCTCAATCATCTCGGTAGCATTTGGTCTATCCGACCAAAAATGATTGGGTTCGGAATATGTGTAATATCACAAGGAACAGTCTCCCCGCTCATTGTCATTTACATAAAACCACTTCTTGAACCGAGTCCTTCACATTATCGGTATGGGTGAAAGATAGCCGGCGGGAGCGCATTCCATCACGAAGAGAAATATAGCATGCCCCGGCCAACTGGACTACCACCCAAGTTTCCCCTCTTCTTCGCTTCATAAAAATAACGGAAGACATTGAAGTTTGGGGGAATTGCAAGATACATCTCGCAATAAGCAACAAAGAGCGCAATTGTCATAATTGAGTTCGGGTGGAGGTTACGAGCGATATCTTCCAAAGGATACAAAGCTCCACCAAGAAAGTATGGATTGGGATACCTAATCCCCGATAAAATAATCCTCGAATACAACTATCTCGCCATCATAAGGGCGGGGGAATGCCTCACCTCGAGGTGGCACACGCCATACTCCAAAGGATGCCGGCGGGATCATGCCGCCATCCGCCAAAGCATTCACCGACGCCGCCGTCGATTGAGTGGGCGACCAAATCTGCTTCATCTCGCTTCTCATACTCTTTCTCGCTCTTTTTTCTCCTTCCTTTTCCCCGTTGCGAGATTGACGCCTCTTCGCCATGACCCTCGAAACAACGGGATGCGGTTACTTGAGCTAACCCTAGGCACGGAGTTTGGGCGGCGGGAATGAACGGATTGCAAGAGCTATAGGCAAAATGCAAGCAAACCAAATGACGGCGGCACCAAGAGTTTTTAACCACACTAGGGTTTTTTTTCCTTAATGGGCCGGAAAAAAGCCGGGCCGCTTCAAGCTAAAAGGCCTTTTTGGTCGCTTTTCTCTCCCCATTTAAATTTACAAAACATTTCCCATTACGGATGCACACGGCTTACCGGATAACCCGAAAGCGACCCGGTGAGCAAAGCTGGCGAAGGTCATTTAAGTCTATTTCTTTTGCTATAGTCTTAAAACAGCCTCGCTAAAAAGACGGGTTCACGGCAAAAAAGCTGTTCCAACCCGCCGTAACAAAGTTGCGGTATAGCATAAACAATTCAACCCACACAATCCGACAAACTGAGCCGGGATTTTTTGGCCAATGATACCGGTTATTCGGCACACAAATAGCTAAGCTATTTCATGGGTTTAGATTCAAAACCATGGTCTCACAAACCACGCCGGGGACGAGTTAAGTAGCAAAGCTTTGCCTTAACTCAATCATGACAAAGTCATGGCATGGTTCAAACCGACCAGCCCAAATGAAATTTGGCACCTCGGTCTCACTCAAAGAGTGGTCGGAAACACATAAAGCACGATATAATGATCGGTTGTCTTCTTTTTAGACCACGACATAACGTGTTCCACCTCATCTCGGGCTCGGGGACTACGTGGGCCCACGTCACGAGAGGTGACATGGGCTAGATCCTTCTTTTAGAGCTTGCTTTGCAACATATACATCTTACGGCAACCTCGGGGACTACGTGGGCCCACGTCATTTGCATGACTCGGCCTGAATCTTTCTCTTTACAAAGAAGTTTAGTTTCAAAACTAAGCTAAGGCAACGACCAATCACGACAGATACCATGTGATGGCAGGCATCACACACTAACGAGGGCCCACGTCTCTAGATTTTGGACCCTTTCAAAATTCTTTTTTCATTTCAGGAGCATCATAAATCTTTCGGTCAAAACCGAAAATGTCAACCAAGTGTAAGCAAAGTATGGTCGGAAGCATTAGACGGTCCTCCAGCCCTGCTCGGACCACATGTCGAACGTGTGTCCGACCACCCTTTCTCACTCAACCAAGCAAGACGGTGTTTTTTCCCTCAAGATCCATGATGCTCGGGGACTAGCTGTGGAGGTATAAACTCCATATACCCTCACGGCCTAGTTTGGGCCGACACGCTATCGCCGGCCGGCCCATCAAGCTTCAAGACCGATCGGCTCGAGGCTGGTCGGACGGCCTAAAACAGGCAAGAATATCGAAGACCGACAAGGAGGACAAGACCTAGCCGAGATAGGAAAGTTTAGACTTGTAAAGTATGTAAACTTAGTACCGTATAGGCTAGTTCCGACTTGTAACCTTGCTCCCCGCGATATATAAGGAGAGCAAGGACCCCGTGCTCGAAGGACGCCAATCGGCATAACGCACGAACTCATACATCCACATCATAATCGAAACGAGAGCGGGACTAGGGTTTTACGCATCTTTGCGGCTTTGAACCAGGGTAAACCTCGTGTGATTGCTCCCCGTTTATGTCTTGCTCGCAATCTCGTGCGCCTTCCGCCAATCCATTACCGGTCAGGGCATACCCCTGGTCGGACTATCGCCGATATTTCGTCGACAGCTGGCTAAATAGGTCCACGCCCAACGGCCAGATTGAAGGGCGGCAGTGCCGGCCTTCAAAGGGCGCCAGTGGCGGCCTGGCAAAAACAGTGCAAATGATGTGAATTTTTGCTGGCTGTTTTTGGCTTAGTGTGAGGATTCATGAAATGGAACTTTGAGCATTTGGTTGCACAGTTGGTGAACTGATCTAGAATCCCTCTTTATAGTATGGCTTTTCCTAAACTCAATATTCAAAATAGAATGAATTTTAAACCTCCTTGAGTCAAGTCCAGCCATCAATCATAATTGGGATCCCTGCAACCTGTACATCATCCTCAATCTGTGATTCCCTGCATTTCATCTCAACAATTCTCATTAGCTCTCCAATTTGGTGGTCATCAATGCCAAAACCCACTTTAGGGCTTGATTGCACTTACACAATTGCACAATCAACCACGGTGATCAAGCTACACAATATCGGTTCACCGAAACCGAACAAGAAATTCTACCCACGGGATTTATGCTACACAATGAGTGGTTCCCGACCGACCAGAACAAGCAATTCTACCCACGGGATTTAAACTACTCAAAGAGTGGTTCCCGACCGACCACAACAAGCAATTCTACTTTGCGGAAAGTAAAGAGATGATGGAAGTTTATACCACCGCGAAGAGTAGAAGATAGCCAATCACCGGTGTAGTAGCCAATCACCTAGAGAGCTCAAGCACAAGCACAAGGAGGTCGAAGCCTCGGCAATCACAAATCAACACAATGATTTTTTACCGAGGTTCACTTGCTTCCCGGCAAGCTACTCCTCGTTGTGGCGATACACTTGCTTGGTGAGTTGCCCGCTCAATTGGCTCGGTGCCAAAGACCCCAATGGGGAGCCACAATCTCCACACAAGACAAGGATCCACAAGCCACGAGCAATCCACTAGAGTATCCTTTCACGAACTCCCACGGGGAAGGATCAAGAACCCCTCATAAGAACCCAGTGTGGCCTCGAACAATCACCAAGTCGAGCTCAACCACCACCCGCTGCTCCAAACCGTCTACGGTGACGGGAATCACCGAAGAGTAACAAGAATCCGCAGCTCACTCGATGAACAAGTACCTCTAGATGCAACTCTCAATGCAAATCACTTGTTCTCACTCAAATCTCTCTCAATATTAGCAAAGGAATCAAAGAGATGAGTGGGGGAGTGTCTCTCTTGCTCAAAGTATGCTCAGGTATGAAGAAATGGCGAAGAGACCTCCCCAAGGCCGGTGCGCTGAGACCCTCTCTGGGTAGCGTTCGGCGGCCATCTGACGCGTCCGGCGCCCGCCCGAGTGCCGCGTCCGCCGCTTGCGTCGGCCCAGACTGGCTCTGGGTAGCGTCCGGCGCCGTCCGAGCGCGTCCGCGCTCCCCACGCCCGCGTCCGGTCCGGCCCGCGCGAGAGGACCTTCGTGCCGCGTCCGGCCCTCCAACACCGCGTCCGACGCCACCCACCAGGCGCGTCTGACGCGTGTTAGGAGGCCAGACTTGGCTCCTTGTTGTCGATGAAACGCCGTCTTCGCTCCAAGGTCCAAACCACTTGTCTTGGGTGCCAACTCCCGCAGTGTAGATCTCATCTCAAGCACCGAAGTTAGCGTATCATCTCATGATCACGTCGACAAGTGTTAGCACTCTAGTTAGCCTCTCATGCATCATGCCGAGTTAAACCTAGAGGCACTTAGGACCGCGAATGAACCGAGGAAACCCCTCTTGATAGTCGGTTATCGATCCTAAATGTGGTCACACTCGCTAAGTGTCTTGACCACAAAACCGAAAAGCCCTATCAAGTATACCTTCGCCTTGATCTCCATGGGCCTCCGTCGGAGCTCGATCACCTCACATGTCCACCATGTTCGTCACCGTGATCACCATGCTCCATTATCCACCATCACATTGCTATGTGTCTAACCACACTTAGAGCAAAGCATTAGCAACATTGAGTGTCATTAATTACCAAAACCAAACCGGAGCTTTCAATCTCCCCCTTTTTGGTAATTAATGACAACCCTTCACAAAGCTCACAAAGATATAAAAATTGAATTCAATATGAAATTGAATTGCTTGCCCAAGACATTTTGATCATAAATCTTGGATTGGACAAACATTTCAATTCTGGTTTTGGTAGTGGTAGCTCCCCCTACATGTGTGCATCAAATGTTTGGTCGATTTTCAAGCACACATGCATAGATGAAACTTGTGTGAGAGTTACCACAACCAAAATGGTACTAAGGTTTATAGAATTTGACCTTTGAAGCGTGATACCAATCGGAGTGCGATAACAAACCTTCCTTAGCACCATGGGAATCTAGACATCCATCAAAACTCAAAATACCTCATGAGATCACATTATAAGCAAGGTATTTGAACAAGAGAAACTCTATGTCTAGAAACCACCTAAGTATGCTAGTACTTCATTTCATCAATCAAGTTCTATACTAGCATTACACCAAACAAGCATGAATATTGAATTTAGCTTGCAATGCTCCATATCATCATGTATGCACACACAATATGCAACAAATAGTCTATGAGCTTGCTCCCCCTATTTGTGTGCTCATGGTTGGGTCATATCATAAAAATTGATCCCCTTCCATTGCTCTTTGTGACTTACTTCTCCCCTTTGTCAACAATCACCAACAAGGGTGTATAAGATGAGAGAAACAAGTCAATCAACTATGGCCAAATCTAAATCACATGCCTAGAAAATGTATCTCGGTTTGAACCAAGGGCAAGCTTCTTCACACCTCATAAGAATAAGGGTTATCTTGACCATGTTGAGATACACCTCATGAGCAAGTGCTAAAGATTCAACACTAGGTTCACAAGCTCACAAACAAGTCATATGCCACCACTAGATCAAATCAAGCATAGAAACAATAGTGGTGCCATATATCCTTCAAATTCATTTGATTTGCAATGAATGAGCCTAGCAAGATGCACATGTATACATGTCTACACAACTAGCAAAGGATGCATGAGATGCAACAACCAACTTTACCTTGCTATGTTGGAGGAGAGGCATGTCATATATGGGGTGCATCAATCCATGTTGGAGAAGCTAAGTATATTCAACTCATTCCTCAACTTGCAAAATCTCTTCTCATCAAGAGGCTTGGTGAATATGTCGGCTAGTTGATCTTCGGTGCCAATGCTTTCAATGCTCACATCTCCCTTTGTTGATGATCTCTAATGAAGTGGTGCCTCACATCAATGTGCTTGGTTCTAGAATGTTGAACCGGATTGTTTGTCATCTTGATTGCACTTTCATTGTCACAAAACAAAGGCACATGCTTGAACTTGATCCCATAGTCCTTCAAGGTGGCTTTCATCCATAGCAATTGTGCACAACAATTGCCCGCACTAATATATTCGGCTTCGGCGGTGGAAAGTGCCACACTATTTTGCTTCTTTGAAGACCATGACACTAGAAATCTTTCTAGCACTTGGCATGTTCCACTTGTGCTCTTCCTATCAATCTTGCAACCGGCATAGTCGGAGTCGGAGTATCCAATCAACTCAAAGCTTGACCCCTTGGGATACCATAGACCAACATCTTGGGTACCCTTCAAGTATCTCAACAACCTCTTGGTTGCCGTCAAGTGACTCTTTCTTGGAGAAGCTTGAAATCTTGCACACATGCACACACTAAACATGACATCCGGCCTTGAAGCGGTCACATATAGCAAGCTTCCAATCATTGATCTATATAGCTTTTGCTCAACCATCTTGCCACTATCATCAATATCCAAGCCACCATTGGTTCCCATAGGTGTGCTAATGGCCTTAGCATCTTGCAATCCAAACTTCTTGATCATGTCCTTGATATATTTGCTTTGACTCACAAAGGTGCCATTCTTCATTTGCTTGATTTGAAGACCAAGGAAGTAGCTCAACTCTCCAAGCATGGACATCTCAAACTCACTAGCCATCATCTTTGCAAACTCTTCACAAAAGAATTGATTTGTTGATCCAAAGATGATATCATCCACATAGATTTGCAACACAAACAAGTCATCTTCTATCTTCTTGGTGAAGAGAGTGGTGTCAACTTTGCCCATCTTGAAGCCTTTGGAGATGAGAAAATCCCTCAATCTTTCATACCATGCCCTTGGAGCTGGCTTCAAACCATACAATGCCTTCTTGAGCTTGTAGACATGGTTGGGCTTCTTGTCATCTTCAAAACTGGGAGGTTGTGCAACATACACTTCCTCATTGATGAAGCCATTGAGAAATGCACTCTTCACATCCATTTGATAGAGCTTGATGTTGTGAGCACAAGCATAGGCCAATAAGATTTTAATTGCCTCCAACCTTGCCACCGGTGCATATGTTTCTCCAAAGTCAAGACCATCAACTTGTGTGTAACCTTGAGCCACTAGTCTTGCTTTGTTCCTCATAACCAAACCATCTTGATCTTGCTTGTTCTTGAACACCCACTTGGTTCCAATCACATTGTGTTTCTTCGGCCTCTCAACAAGCTCCCAAACTTCATTCCTAGTGAAGTTATTCAATTCCTCATGCATGGCATTTATCCAATCCGGATCCTTCAATGCCTCATCAATCTTAGTTGGATCCATGAATGACACAAAGGAGTAGTGCTCACATATACTAGCCAATCTTGATCTTGTTTATACACCTCTTTGAATGTCACCAATGATATGATCTAGAGGATGATCTCTTGCAATGTTTGAAGGTTGAAGAACTAGCTCATTTGTATTGCTTGCTTGACCTTGATCTTGATCTTGATGTTGAGTACCACTTGTGCTTGCCTCATTGGAATCATCAATCACAACTTGAGTTGGCACTTGCACCTCATCACCATCATCCACATGTCTCGGCCTAATGTCACCAATATCCATATGTCTCATTGCATTATTCAATTGATCTCCACCCACATCATCTTGATTTTGATCACCACTTTGAGAACCTTGGGTTTCATCAAATTCAACATCATGAACCTCTTCAACTAGCCCACTAGCCAAGTTCCATACTCTATAAGCCTTGCTAGAAGTAGAGTAGCCAAGAAGAAATCCCTCATCACATCTCTTGTCAAATTTGTCAAGTCTTTGCCCTTCTTGAGTATGTAGCACTTGCAACCAAAGACCCGAAAGTAAGTAATGTTGGGCTTCCTTCCATTCAAGATTTCATATGGAGTCTTCTCTAACTTCCCATGGCAATAGAGGCGGTTGCTATAGTAGCAAGCCCTGTTGATAGCATCACTCCAAAACTTTTCACTCACATTGTACTCAAGTAGCATAGTTCTTGCCATCTCAATCAAGGTCCTATTCTTCCTCTCAACTACACCATTGGATTGGGGAGTGTAGGTTGGTGATAATTGATGCACAATTCCAAGCCCATCACACAACTCTTCAACTCTTGTGTTCTTGAATTCACTCCCATTGTCACTTCTAATCTTCTTGATGGTAGTGTCAAACTCATTTTGCACCCTCTTGACAAAAGACTTGAACAGATCATAGACTTCACTCTTGTCATAGAGAAAGAACACCCAAGTGTACCTTGAGTAATCATCCACAATCACAAATCCATACTTGTTGCCCCCAATTGATGTGTAGTGGGTTGGGCCAAACAAGTCCATGTGCAACAACTCAAATGCTCTTGAAGTTGACATCTCATTCTTCTTGGGATGAGAGTTTCCATGTTGCTTGCCGGCTTGACATGCACTACAAGGTCTATCCTTCTCAAATGTGACATCATGCAAGCCTCTCACTAGATCATACTTCACCAACTTGTTCAATTGTTTCATGCCAACATGTCCAAGGCGCCTATGCCATAGCCATCCCTTGCTTGACTTGCCAATCAAACATGATGAAAGTTGAGCTTCACTAGCATTGAAATCCACCAAGTACAAGCTTCCATGCCTAAACCCCTTGAAGATGATATTTGCTTGATCCTTGCTCACCACCTCAACATGCTTGTCATCAAATATGCACTTGTAGCCAAGATCACACAATTGAGCCACCAACAAAAGATTGAAGTTCAAAGTATCAACTAGCAACACATTGGAGAGATCTTTGTCATTGGAAATTGCAACCTTTCCTAGCCCCATGACATCACCCTTGCTATTGTCACCAAATGTGATGGAGTTGAATCCACCATTGTCATTCTTGTCAAGTGATTTGAACATACTATCTTCACCGGTCATATGATTTGATGCACCACTATCAAGCACCCAATGCTTCCCTCCGGCTTTGTAATTGACCCACAAGAAGACATCAAGCTTTAGGTACCCACTTTTGCTTGGGTCCTTGAAGGTTAGTCACTAGAGTCTTTGGCACCCAAATAGCTTTCTCCTTTGAGCTCTTCCATGGTGTACCAATGAATCTAGCACTCACACCACACTCACTCTTAACAAGCATGTAGGAAGCATTCAACTTGTAAGAGGAAGCACTAGTGCTCTTGTTCTTGCATGCTTGCTCTAAATGACACACTTGCTTGCAACTCTTGCAATAGCTACCATTATTCTTCATAAAACAAGTCTTGTGAGGAGCAAAGGCGGCCTTGCCTTTCTTGGGGGTATAGCCCAATCCCTCTTTGTAGAGAGAAGCTCTTTGACTACCCAAGCACATAAGCAAGCGGTCCTCACCACCATAAGCCTTAGCCAAGGTGTGATTGAGCTCCTTGACTTCCTTCTTAAGAGACTCATTCTCAACTACTAGTGTAGAATCACATGCATGACCAACACTACTAGATGAAGTAGAGGCATGAGAGCATGAAGGGTCAAGTGATGCAACAACAATTGAATCATCAAGTGAATCACATGATGTAGCCACATCTTTCTTTTCTATGATCACCACTTGTGATTGCTCTTTCTCTTGCTTCTCAACTAGAGAAGAATGAGCTTTTTCAAGCTTGCAAAGTGAGCCTTCTCTAGCTTCTTATGGTCTACCATTAGACTCTCATAAGAAGCCCTCAACTCCATAAGTTCTTGCTCAAGGTTTTGTTTATCCTTGCGCAAGCCCCTACATTCTTTCCTAGAGTCATTGAAAGCACCTTTGCAATCCTCAAGCATGACCCATAGTTCTTCTTTTGTGGTCTCATCATCATCATCACTATCGGGTGAAGGTTGTACCTTAGTGGCCTTGGCCATGAAGCAAGATGATGGAGCACCAAATAGAGAAAGCTTCTCTTGAATGGCAATGCTTGCGTGCCCCTTCTTCTTCTTCTTCTTGGAATCATCATCATCATCACTTGAGGAAGATGAATCACTCTCCCAAGTTGCCACATGAGATTCACCCTTCTTCTTCTTGTGAGAGGAGTCATTCTCCTCCTCCTTCTTCTCTTGCTTCTTCCTCTCCTTCTTCATGGCATCTTCATCATCACTTGCATATGGACACTTGGCAATGAGATGATCCTTGCTATTGCACCGGAAGCACTTCATGGGACGGTCACTTGACTTGGATGAGCTTCTCTTGCTCTTGGACCGGTACCCCTTCTTCATGAGCTTCCCCATTCTCTTCACAAGGAGTGCCATTTGTTCACTCACTTCTTCTTCTTGTCCACTTGAGTTAGAGCATGGTTCATCTTCACTTGAAGACTCTTCTTTCTTCTTCTTGCCCTTGCTCTTGGATGATGTGGCCTTGAATGCCACGCTCTTCTTGTCATCATCCTTCTTCTCATTCTCCTTCTTCTTCTTCTTCACCAACTCTTCCTTCTCATGATCTTCTCTAAACTCATCATCGGCCATGATCTCTTGAAGGACTTGGTTGGGTGTTGGCTTCTCCTTCATGGTTGTCTTCACCATGACGGTCTTCAACATGTCAAATCTCTTGGGAAGACATCTCATGAACTTGGTGGAGAATTGAGAGTCCTTGATTTCTTCCCCAAGCCCCTTGAGCTCATTGACAATGACTTGGAGCCTATGGAACATCTCCGGCACACTCTCATCCTCCTTCATTGAGAAGCTTGCAAACTTCTCTTGCAACATGTAGGCTCTTGCGGTCTTGACACTTTCGGTGCCCTCATAAGCTTCTTCTAGCTTCTTCCAAATGTCATGAGCCACCTCAAGGTTCTTGATGAGCTCAAAAGCTTTATCATCAAGTGCCTCATGGATAGCACTCACGGCAATGTCATTTGCTTGTTGCTTCTTCTCTTCGGCCGGTGTTGGCACCGCACCCTCAATAAGCTCAAAATTTGTCTCCACCACTTTCCACACCTCAAGATTGATTGACTTGAGATGACTCTTTATCTTGAGCTTCCACTTGGCATAGTCATCACCTCGAAATGATGGTGCCTTCTTGGTGTTGTTGATATGCATAACCAATGCCATTGCTTCACCGTAGGATGTTACTCCAACTCAAACAAACGGTGCCTGGCTCCGATACCACGTGAAAGGTCACAATGGCTAGAGGGGGGGTGAATAGCCTAATAAAATTTCTAGCAAGAACACTAGACGACAAGTTAGCTAGCAAGGCAGCAAATGTGCAAAGCTAAAGCTTCGGCTACTCTATGCAAGCCGTCCTAGACAAGCAAGGCTACTCAAAACAATTGCACAATCAACCACGGTGATCAAGCTACACAATATCGGTTCACCGAAACCGAACAAGCAATTCTACCCACGGGATTTATGCTACACAATGAGTGGTTCCCGACCGACCAGAACAAGCAATTTTACCCACGGGATTTAAACTACTCAAAGAGTGGTTCCCGACCGACCACAACAAGCAATTCTACTTTGCGGAAAGTAAAGAGATGATGGAAGTTTATACCACCGCGAAGAGTAGAAGATAGCCAATCACCGGTGTAGTAGCCAATCACCTAGAGAGCTCAAGCACAAGCACAAGGAGGTCGAAGCCTCGGCAATCACAAATCAACACAATGATTTTTTACCGAAGTTCACTTGCTTCCCGGCAAGCTACTCCTCGTTGTGGCGATACACTTGCTTGGTGAGTTGCCCGCTCAATTGGCTCGGTGCCAAAGACCCCAATGGGGAGCCGCAATCTCCACACAAGACAAGGATCCACAAGCCACGAGCAATCCACTAGAGTATCCTTTCGCGAACTCCCGCGGGGAAGGATCAAGAACCCCTCACAAGAACCCGGTGTGGCCTCGAACAATCACCAAATCGAGCTCAACCACCACCCGCTGCTCCAAACCGTCTACGGTGACGTGAATCACCGAAGAGTAACAAGAATCCACAGCTCACTCGATGAACAAGTGCCTCTAGATGCAACTCTCAATGCAAATCACTTGTTCTCACTCAAATCTCTCTCAAGATTAGCAAAGGAATCAAAGAGATGAGTGGGGGAGTGTCTCTCTTGCTCAAAGTATGCTTAGGTATGAAGAAATGGTGAAGAGACCTCCCCAAGGCCGGCCAACCATCTATTTAAAGAGCCCACTCGAAATAGAGCCGTTGGTGTCCTCGGGCAGGCGAAACCAACGCGCCGGACGCGTCCGGCGCCTCCTCCAGCGCAACCGAGTCGATCGTTGGTCTTCAAACTGAGCTGACGTCAGCGCGTCCGGCGTTCCTCCAACACGTGCGTCCGGCGCGCAACGTCGGACGCGTCCGACGGTCCCGGCGTGCTGAGACCCTCTCTGGGTAGCGTTCGGCGGCCATCTGACGCGTCCGGCGCTCGCCCGAGTGCCGCGTCCGTCGCTTGCGTCGGCCCAGACTGGCTCTGGGTAGCGTCCGGCGCCGTCCGAGCGCGTCCGGCGCTCCCCACGCCCGCGTCCGGTCCAGCCAGCGCCGAGAGGACCTTCTGTGCCGCGTCCGGCCCTCCAACACCGTGTCCGACGCCACCCACCAGGCGCGTCCGGCGCGTGTTAGGAGGCCAGACTTGGCTCCTTGTTGTTGATGAAACGCCGTCTTCGCTCCAAGGTCCAAACCACTTGTCTTGGGTGCCAACTCCCGCAGTGTAGATCTCATCTCAAGCACCGGAGTTAGCGTATCATCTCATGATCACGTCGACAAGTGTTAGCACTCTAGTTAGCCTCTCATGCATCATGCCGAGTTAAACCTAGAGGCACTTAGGACCGCGAATGAACCGAGGAAACCCCTCTTGATAGTCGGTTATCGATCCTAAATGTGGTCACACTCGCTAAGTGTCTTGACCACAAAACCGGAAAGCCCTATCAAGTATACCTTCGCCTTGATCTCCATGGGCCTCCGTCAGAGCTCGATCACCTCACATGTCCACCATGTTCGTCACCGTGATCACCATGCTCCATCATCCATCATCACGTTGCTATGTGTCTAACCACACTTAGAGCAAAGCATTAGCAACGTTGTGTGTCATTAATTACCAAAACCAAACCGGAGCTTTCAACAGCGCACCACCCCAGAATGCGTACAAAACGGATTACTCACGCACTAGACATTCTAGCCTTCGCGCACCGGCTTTGAACGCTCACGCGCGGCCCCCGGCCCCGCGGCGCCTCCGCGGTCGCTGCTGTTGCTCCTCGTTTGCGAACAACTCACCCAAGGCCCGAGCATCTCCTGGTCTTCCCTGGAACATCGCATCCAGCTTCAGCCGTCCCTCCTCCGTCGGCTGTGATTCGATGAACCCCATCTTCCTCATGGCGATGATCTCGCCTCTCTTCGCCACCGGGTACTTGGAGAGGGGGTTGGCCGCGATGCGCCTGCTCCGTGTAGGCAGCTTGGCGGAGCTGGAGTCGGCCCCCCTGGCTGGCAGGAGCGGAGTGGTCGCCTTGTGGAAGACTCTCTTGGCGAAGTTCTTGAGCCGCCCTGTGAGGGAGCCGTCCTTGGGCGGGGTGCCCGCCTCCCCGGTCGGCGAGCTGGCGGCAGGCCTCCGGAAGACGGGGGTACAGAACCCCGGGGGCGCCTCATCATCGGTGGTCGCGGTCCAGGGCGGGCTTCCAGAAGCCCCACAAAGGTAGTCCCTGCCCAGGGCCGGTGGTGTCTCAGCAGCATGTCCCAGGACCCCCTGGTGCCCCGCGGGTGACTCCAAGCTCCCCGCTGAGTCCACCCTGCCGGTCGACGGGTTTCCTGCCGTCAGCTGCTCTCCTGGCGGCTCGTCGTCCGAGTCGGCGAACTCGGGGTACTCGACGGTCCCCGCCGGAGCATCCCCTAGGACGTCGTGGTCGCGGCGCTGGGAAGGACCCGCGAAAGCCGCAGTCCATCCATCGTCTGCATCGCCCAAGGTCTCCCACGGTGGTGGGGTGTTCTTCCAGTCCTCCTGCCGCGAGAAAGCACCCGGGACGAGGAAGCCCGGTGGACCCTCTGCGAGGTCCTCTCCCCAGTGGGCGAGGAGGGCGAGGGTGCCCTCCGTCGTGTCGTCGTGCCCACAGTGCACCGGCGTCGGCGGGTCGAGCTCCGCTGGGTCGGCGACTCCCGTCGCCTCCTCAGTGGCAGCGCAGCGCAGCCAGCGTGACCATAAAAAAAAAAAAACTTACGCTACACTGTATTCATTGATGTATTTTTTTGCAGAGTTAGCTCAGAAATTTGTTTCACAGCTACAATATAACACGTGCACTCGAAAATCACATGCTAAATCAATTTCCTCGCACCCAAAAATTACAAATTACATACAATAGTTGCATTGCACGCGCGCAGGGAATGCAAATGACAGACGTCGACGGCCAAAAGGAAATGGTCAGCGAGGGAGCGGCCGGCGCCGGCACCGGCCAACTATAGGGAGTAGAGCTTCCTGAGGTTCATGGGGGAGATGTACTTGCTGTCGCCGTCGACGATGTACTTGGCGAGCAGCACGTTGGCGGCCTCGCTGGGGTGGTATGGGTCCCAGAACACGTGCTTGTCCCGGTCGTCGCACAGGCTCGTCGTCGGCCCGCACGGCACCAGCCCGTCGTACGACCCGCCGTTGCCGCAGCACGCCACGCTGGCCGTCGTGAACCCTGCAACGATACGTATGTGATGGATACAGTCATGTCCTGCTCTGCTTGCTCACTGAAATAATGCATCATGCTCACGGCGGCTCACCGTAGTTTGGGTAGTTTGTGATGAGCTCCATGACGAGGTCGTAGACGTTGGCGAGGCAGAACCTGGCGCCGGGGAGGTTGCCGTTGAGCTCGATGATGAGGTCCCTGAGCCGGGCGTTGTACTGCGCCGCCAGCTGGTTGGGCAGCTTGACGCACTCGTCCTCGCCCACCCGGTTGATGGTCTTCTGGTACGGGATGCACCCCAGCGGGCCGACGTTGGCCACGACGAACTTGCGCGCGTCCAGCGTGTGCAGCCTCGTGAGCTGGTCCCGGAGGTGGAAGATCATGTCATCGAGGAACGCGTCCGGCGACTCCCTGATCCTCGTCCCCGTCGACAGCACCGGCATCAGGTAGTTATTCAAGAAGTCGTTCGACCCAACGGTGACGGAGAAGATGGCCTTCTTCCTCAGAAACTCCCGCGCCTTCTCCCTCCCCAGCAGGTCGTCGAGCTGCTTTCTCGTGATGTTGAAGAAGTCCACCTGGACGTCCATCCCGATGCGGTTCACGAACACCTTGCCGGTGCCGTTGAGGATCCCGCCCCCTCCCGAGGCGTAGTTGACGCCGTTGAGGATGGCGCCGCCGCTCGTGTTGGGCGCCAGGAACGGCGGCGAGTAGTCCGCCTGCCCCAGCATGTCGCCGATGATGTCCGCGATGGTCCGCCCGTTGGTGAACCGCCCCGTGGGGCTCCCGCCCGACGCCGCGAAGTCGATGCCGTTGGGCGTCATGTTGGCCCGGGACAGCGTCGGGATGTAGTTGTTGTTGCCCGCGTCGACGAGCGAGTCCCCGAAGATGAAGGACGCCCCGCCACCGAACTCGTCCACCACCTCCGCTGCCGCGGCGACGAAAAGCAACGCCGCCACGGCGGCCATCGCCACCGCCCGACGACCCATGCTAGCTAGCTTCTGGTGGACACTCCCTGCTTGCAGGCAGGAAGCAGGCCCGTGCTGAGCGCGGTATATAGGCAGACAACGATGAGAGTAGGTGATCGGGCTAATGAGGCCTCCTAGCTGCTGCTAATAGTTGGAGCTCGAGGTCTCCATAGAAATAGGAGCAATTAGTCGATGGCTCACTGGACGATGGATGAACTGTTCTCGATCGGATTCGTTGCCGTGGCACGCATGATTTGATATGGGAGGGAGGGGGAGACTCTGAGGGAGTGTGCGGAGTGCGGGTGCAGGTGTTTGGTCGTCTGATCTACTAGTAACATCGATCTGAGTCAGTCAGTGAGCTAGATTGAGGGTAGCTAAACCAACAGGGGTCTCACTCCTCTCATCAGTCAGCAGTATTCACCTGGCCGGGCCGGCAATTCGTCCGTCTGTGTGCAGTCGTGTAGGACCGTGTGGACGCAAGCAAAGCTAAGGGACGCGAGTCAGCAGGGTGGCTGAGATTTGGGCGCGAAAAAACGGTTTCCTGTTGGGGTGGTTACGTGGCGGTTAGTTTAGGTGGCCTGAAACAACCCAACAGGGCAGGGCTCCAGCTCCACCGGTGTGCGCTGACTGGACAGGCCTCTGTTTCCATGGACCACCCTGTCTGTCTTTGTCAGTCCTCGAGAGTACGAGATGCGCATCCTCAGTTGTGATTGCGATGGATTGTGGAACCTTTCGGAAGTTGAGAGAGAGAGAGAGAGAGAGAGAGAGAGAGAGAGAGAGTCGATTATCGCGAGAGAAGGTCGATTATCGCGAGTAGCTCATGCACGTTTATGATACATGTTCAGACACAAGCATCCAACGGATATGAAGAGTAGTTGCAAAGAGAAACTAAAGAATAAACGACAAGTAGCACTAAAGAATATCAAGCGGACACCATGCACCACGCAGGGACGACCCAAGTGCCGCAGACTGGATGCTGGATTTTGTTACCTATAAACGTATCAACAATCTACCGTGGGGGTGCACAGGTGATGGGTTGGACGCAATGTCCACCCAATTTAATTCCTACTTGGAAGGGGCAAAAGTGGGACGAGGTATGAGAGGACTACGTCATGCGAGCACAACACGGCCAAGTCCCACCTCTACCTATGAGAATTGTCCCCAATGAATCCCCCTCTTTAGCAGGATTCAAAGATCTGTGGCTCAATTCATTTGCACTGCTAATGTAGTGGCTGCTTCTAGTTGTCCCCAATGAAACCCCTCTTTAGTGGTATGCAAAGATATATGGCTCATCCCTTTGTGCTGCTAATGTAATATCTTCTATCTGCCTCAATCAAGGGCAGAGCCAGGAATTATATATAGACAAGAACGATCAAAGAGATTCGACATATATGTAAATTGAGCATAGCTCATCTGCTGTGTATGTCGTTTGGTGAAACTTAACTGCCCGAGTTAGTCTTCAATACATGTGCTCTTATTTTTACAGATTTATTCCTAGTTCTTACCTTAACAATGTTCTTCTTTCTATGGTAGGTGACGGTGTTTGTCAACGGTGAGGTATGGTGAATAGTGAATCTCAAAATGTGCTCATAGTGGGATAGGATGTGTGTTTGTTCACATGGGTGAGACTGATGAATGTCCATGCATGTATGTGATTGTCTATGTTTGCAATTGTGTGTGTAGTGTAATTCATAGAAAACAAATAAGGGCTTAATAAGCTTGATAATGATAAAGTATTGATGACCATCAAATTATTATTGATACTTAAGTATGCGTTCGATAAAATATGAAATATAATGAACATGTACATGTTTATTAAAACCTAAAATTTCATTTATTGTGCCTAATTATGGTAGACAATAAGTTTAGATGAATCAAAATATTTAGTTTTAATTGTATTTTTTGTGTGATTTCATTCTCTAGAAAACATAAATATATGTACACATGACAAGAATATTATTGCATCTTTCATGATGTTATTATAGACTATTAGACTATATTTTTTTAAAGCAAACCGGGGGGGGGGGAGATTCCCCACCTTTCCATTTCAAAAAAGAGCGGTTTTCCCGCCAGTTACCCGACGGGAGATACAACAAAGTACAATATGAGCGTGCCAGCCATCAAGGCTGTTAAGACTACCCGCACTGGGGAACGCAAAAGCGGACGGTATCCGCTTTTGCATTACTCCATTGCTGCAGCGGGGAGCGGCAAAACCTCCGCAAAGGTTGAGGCCGGGCGTCCGGCCGCTTTCTTTGCGGGACGTACGGACTCAACGCAAAAGGACGCGCGGGCCCGCTGCAGAGGAGGAGAGAGAGAGAGCAGGGAGGCTTCGTGGCCGCCTCGCCGCCCACCTCGCGCCGCCGGAGGAAACGGAGAGAGAGAGGTCCGGCCGCGCGGAGGAGGTTCGGCCATGGCCGGGGCGTCGCGCGGGCGAGCTCCGCCGCCGTCCGCCTCCTTCGATGGCCGCCATGGACGCTGCGCCCCACACGCCGAGCCCAAGGGGAGCAGAGCCGGCGGAAGGGGAGCAGAGCAACCGCGCTCCCGTCCTCCTGCGCGACCGCGAAGCCCGCGTCGCAGCTCGAGGAGGCCGCCGTCCTCCCCACAGCTCGCCGGTGTAGCTCGAGGAGGCCCCCGCCCCGCAGCCCGCCGCGCCGCTCCCCTCCCCTGCTCCGCCTCTCGGGGTCCCGGGATGCGCCGCCGCCGCACCACTCGTCCGCCGCGCCACCTCGCTTCTTCCCTGCCATGGCTTCGGCTTCGCGGTGGTTTGGCGAGGCGAGCAGAGGAGTAGTACTACTCGCTCACGAGAGAGACGGAGGAACCGAGGCATGGCTCGCAACTCTAGGAGGCCACTGGCCTCGCCTCTCGCCGGAGCCGCTCGCCGGTCGCCCGCTGTAGGAGGGCTGTCGCGGCGCAGCGAGGAGGGCTGCCACGGCTGCCATGGCCGCCATGGCCGCGCCCGGTGAAGCTCGCGCGGTGAAGCTCGCGGCCCCCGCCCGGTGAAGCTCGCGTCGGCGTCCTCACCCGCTCGCGTCGACGTGAGCAGCACTGGAGTACTACTTGGGAGAGAGTAGGTTGGGGACGGAGTGAACGATGGTGGCCGACAGTTGAGAGAAAAAAAAAGAAAAAGCTGATACGTGGGTCCCACTTGTTGGTATTGAGTAAACTGTCGGATTGATGAGTGCGGGAGAAAGTTGGATAGAGTAAGGAATTTGGCTGACCAGGATAGAATATTCCTTTAGAGGGATGAAAATAGAGTTCCATGAGTGCGGGTAGTCTAACAAGGGATGCGGGAGCCGTTTGCGCCAAATTACAAGGTCATCGCTTACACGAGTGAGAACTGTTCTTGATCTAAACGGTTCGCTACGGAAGACTTCACCATTTCTGGCATCCCAGATGCGCCACAAGACTGTCAGCAACACGAATGGCCAGAGCTTGCGGTCCAGGCCCGCAGGAGTATGTGCGCCCCAGAGGTCATTGACGTGCATGGAGTGGAGATGATCGAGCCGGAGGAGGCGCCAGACGTCCTTGCTTTGCTGGCAACCAAAGAACACATGGTGGCTGTCTTCCACAGGGTGCGCACACCTTTGGCACAGGGTATCATCGACGACGTGCTTCGAGTGTAGGTTATCCTTGGTGCTCAGACGGTTTTTGAAGAACAGCCAAGCAAAGATTTTAACCTTGTTGGGAAGACGAGTGCGCCAAATCCGCTGACCATGTGTATCAATGTCGTCCGCTTTGTCCAGAGCAGCATAAGCTTCGCGAGCTGAGTATGCTTTGCCGGTTGTCTTGAGGAGACGAGTGTCGTCAGCTTTGCTTAGGGTAATATCCTGCAAGAGAGAAAGCACACTGCGTAGTTCGCTACTAGCAGCATTGGTTAGCTGGGGCCTTAAGCTCAAGTCAAACTCATCAAGGAAAATTTGTTGCACCGAGATGTTAGGCATTGTAGTGTGGGAGAAAAGAGCAGAGTAAGAGGAGAAAAGGGGGCCACAAGGAAGCCAATGATCGAACCAAAAGGAGGTGGCAGCACCATTGCCCAGCAAGACGTAGGTAATAGAGCGGTAGGTATTAAGCTCATCAGCGACAATTCTCCAGAGATAACTGTGGGCAGTGGAGGTGGGAGGATCGACAGGTGAAACCTCGGACAGCAGCCAGGTCTTCCACCTAGCGTCCTTGGGGGTGAAAAGTTTGTCAATGAATTTCATGAGGAAGCACCTATTTTGGAGCTCAAGGTCTTTGACCCCCAGGCCGCCTTTGTTCTTGGGGGCTTGGACATTATCCCGAGCAACTAAACACTTGGAGCCATGACAGGTATCCTCCCCTGTCCAGAAGAAGGCACGGCGCCATTTGTCAATAGCCTTGATGATGGTTTTGGGAACGGCAATGGCAGACATGAAGTGAAGAGGCAAGGAGCTGAGACACAGCAGTGCTAAGAGTGAGGCGGCCGGCGTGATTAAGCAAGGAAGCGCGCCACCCGGACAAGTATTTGTCACAAGAGGAAATAAGAGGGAGGCAGTCATGGACATAGATTTTGTGGGGGCTGAGGGGAAGGCCAAGGTAGGTTTGAGGGAAGGATGAGATAGTAGTACCGAAGGAGTTAGCAAGAGCAAGGGCAGCCTCTGTGTCAACGGCAATAGGGAGGAAGGTGGTTTTATGGTAGTTGATCGAGAGGCCAGTGGCAGCTTCAAACATTTGAAGTATCTGTTTAGTGGCGTTAACAGCATCAGGGGAGCACTTGATGAAGATAAGCGTGTCGTCAGCATATAAAAGTAAAAATTGTTAGAGGAAGGGTGTGTGTGTGGGTGTGTTGGGGTGGTGGTGGTGGTGGGGGGGGGGGGGGGGAGGAGGGAGGTGGTGGCAAATGCCCTTGCTTGCAGATCCATGGTAGGACCAGGATGAACACACCAGGGATGCCTATGGGGATAAGATACCCATGCTCACAAATATCCAGAGTTGATATCTTTTGCAAAGAAAATTTATATTTCATTCAGTCAAGCTATTTCTTAGATTCCACTCCATAGTCATCATTTTACAAGGAGAGCTCAATTAAATTGATCTAGACAGCTTAGCCGACTCTAGTCATATATTTGGAATTCAAGTCTTTTTTTTTTCCAATTAAAAAGACATACAAGCAACTAAGTGGCCACTGTCACCCACATCTCCTTTCAAATGGACGTGGTGGTGCTCTTGTCAAAAGAAGCACGAGGTGCTTTTTTGGCTATTACTAAAAGACAGAATTAGCACAAGAGAGCTGCTAAAAAGAAAGAACATGGTTTTGCAACACTATGACTGTATCCTCTGCACCTCCTCGACTGAAGAAAGCTTGATGCACCTGTTCTTACACTGTCCTTTTGCGGTGCAATGTTGGGCGTGGTTGAATATTCAGGCAGATCAAAATTTGGATCCCTTCCAAGCTTTTTAAAGTTTTAAAGATCAATTCCTTGTACCATTCTTCATAGAGGCGTCATCGTCATGTGCTGAATCATATCACTGATCCACTTTCAGATACTAAGATCATGTAAGCATGTCACTATAGAACAGTTAGGTGTGATTCTCTCTAAACTCTAAGTCTACAGTCTACACAGAGCGCTCTCTTAAGTCCATCCATGCACGACAACTGCTATCTCGACAAGGTTATGCTAATGGTCATGTCGCAGGACGCCGACATCTCCGTGCCGACGGGGCGCACGTTGAAGTAGGCTGGCTGCTTCGGCTCTGGCAGGACCACGCCGTCGCCGCTGCTCAGCATCCTGACGACCTCGTCCATGGCGGGGCGGTCGTCCGCGTTTTCCTGCACGCACAGGAGCGCCACATGGACGTGCCTCTCCATCGTGAAGTCGTACGTTCCGGTCCCTAAGCTGCGGTCCACCAGCTCCGGCCATTGCCCGGCTCTCCACAGCAGCCATGCCTGCAAAGAAAACTAGAGCAGTTAGCTATCAGAATTCGCAAATGTAATGATGTGCTTATGTGTCTGACGAACATATATATATGATCATCTTGAATAATGGACAATGTTGACATTCAAAAATAACAATGGACAATGTAATATAATGAGATTTATGTCTAGTACTAACATATGCGATTAGCTTGTACAGTCTCCCATCGAATCTGTAGGAGCCAGTGGTCATGGTGCCGCTGATGATCTCCAGGAGCAGCACACCGAAGCTGAAGACGTCAGACTTGACCGAGCAAACTCCATCCGAGGCATACTCCGGTGCTATGTAGCCACTTGATGATCATATATACAATGCAACAATCATTCAAGTTCAGGATATGTTCTAATGTAATAAACTAAACTATATGTAGAAGTCAACTTTGTATTTCTCTGTCTGATCTACTCGACTTACTGTGTGCCCACGATTCGAGTGGTGTTTGACTCGGCTACGCTAGAGCTGAATATCCTAGCCATCCCAAAGTCTGAGATTTTAGGGTTCATCTCGCTGTCCAAGAGAATGTTGCTGGCTTTCAAATCCCGGTGGACCACGCAGAGGCGCGAGTGGATGTGAAGGTAGAGAAGCCCCTGAGCTATCCCCTCGATTATGTTCAGTCGTTTGGGCCAGTCTAGCGACGCTCCTTTCTTACTATCTGAAGAAGAAGAAATGCAATGGAATAAACTGTGCATGGTCAGAGTTAAGAGTTCTGACTAATGAGAATTGTAAAATTCACAAAATGCTCTGGATAAAATTTTGGTTTAGACCACGATTGTGTCATCAAGGGAAGCATTTTTTTTAAAAAAAAAAAAAAAGTTCCCCAGAAGATTAATTTTTGTGGAAACTTCATTTCATTTCTGAAGAATTTCTTATTTGTCAAGGAGAAGAATTTAATTATTGGGACAAGTTTTCAAGGATATCTACATACCGAAGATGATGAGGTCAAGGCTTTTATTTGGCATGTACTCATAGACCAGAATCTTCTCGTGCTCCCCTTCAATACAGCAGCCCAGCAGCCTGACAAGATTCCTGTGCTGAACCTTTGCAATGAGCTGGATCTCGTTCTTGAACTCCAGCAGGCCTTGCAAAGAACATGGACCAAGTCTTTTCACTCCTATTTCAAGTCCATTAGGCAGCACACCCTGACAACATCAAACATAAAAATATATGTATATACATTGACATCGTGTATGGTTAGAAAAGATGCGCAGTACGGGCTTTGCTACGGTACTCCGAAATGTTGAGCCGTTGATCTAGATAATTTTTATCACATATTACCTTCTAGGAGGTAATAGAAGGAAGATAAATATATATATTTACAAAAGGTAAAATATCTTCCAGTTAGATCAAATTGCATATCCTATTCGACCTCACTTGCATGCAAGATTTAAATTGTACAACAAACAATGTTCATATATTTGTGACAACGTGACATATCATGCAAAGATGATTACTAAAAAGTTTTTGCAACTTTTTTTTTCACACACTCTCTGCATGTACGCTACATGATATAAAATATGGACACGTATATACATACATGCTTAATCTTTTTTGTGTTTATTAACTCTTTTACAATCGAGTTAGGATAATATACACACTTAATTATGTAACGTGTGTTAGCGTGTAGTAACATATTTTAGATCACCAACGTTCAGCACTCAGTTAACGTGTTAGATGTTGATATTCTTCATGTATTTTTTTTCCAATTGAGTATGTGAATTTAAAATGGATTATTCGAATTCATATTTGGATATATATGCGCAACTAATTACGCACCAGTTACGAAAGGATCGGAAGATTGCAGAAAAACTGGATTAAGGAAGGGGGCACATGCATCTGTATCTCCCGTGATTTAGGGGATTTAACAATAATTAGTTTTTTTAGGTTAATTAATTTTGTTTATTTATAAAAATCTAAAAAAATCAATGGTTCAGATTTCTTTGAGGTATTACCTCCTAGCAGGTAAAAGGTGTACCGTAGCATTGCCCGCGCAGTACTGGATTTGAAGGTAGGAAAGAACCTATTGGAAATGTCTCAACATAACTGAAAATGACATAAATATATATACCTTATAGACAGCACCGAAACCACCTTGTCCAAGTTTGTTTTCAATCGAAAATCCATTGGTAGCGCCTTTCATCTGAGAGAAGTCGTAGAGCGAAAACCCTGAGTTGCCTTCTTCCAATCTCCAGAGGCTGATCACATTTTTAACAGCTATAGACAACCTCCGTAATTCTGACCGAGCAAGTTCTGATCACAACAGGTCGGTAGAAATTCAGTGATCACCACATTCAGCCAAAGGAAATTAAAGGGGATTTTTCCAAGTGTCTTGAGTATATACCTCTCTTTCGCTGTATTTTGATCCATCTAGGGACAAGAAAACTAGCGGACATGCAGAGTAGAGAGACAACGGCTATGGTGGTCCAGAGCCAAGCCTTGGTCTCTGCGTTTAAACCAAGCCAGAATTAGAATTCAAATGAACTGCGGAAGGTGCTCATGTTTGGTGAAGGAAAAAAAAGGACAAACAAAAGGCTTCATCTCTTTGTTCTCAAAACAAATGTTATCTAGTCAGTTTTTGAAATCTTCGTTTGCTAATTCATACAATATAAATATCTTTTCTTTGCAAAATAAATAAATAAATATCTTTTGTCATGTACTCACTCCATTGCAAATTAATTGCCATTCTAACTTTTTTAGAGTCAAAGCATTTTAAGTTTAATCAAAATAGAGAGAACTATAAGGGTTTATGGCATCAAATAGGTACACTGTGAAATTACAATTGAAGAAGAATTTAGTGATACTTATTTAGTATCATAAATGTTCTTATTATATTATATAAATTTGGTCAAACTTGAAATAATTTTTACTCTTCAAAAACTTAATACATCTGAATTTTCAGTAATTTTTGTCAACCTGCAGTTAGAAAACAAATGATTTGATAATGTTTTTAATTCCATTATGTGAACAAAAAGATTTTTTTAAAAAAAAAACTACAGCTGATGGGATTTTTCGATGAAAAAAAGGATTACGTACGTTTGCCTGGTTTGGCCGGTTCGGCCTGTTTGGGCTTTGTTCAAGTCGACTGACAAATCGGTGATGTTAAAGAAGGTGTCGTCCGTCTCGTACCGCACGGTGCACCGCGGCACGAGGATCCTGCCGCCATGCTGCCCGCTGGGAAACGTGGCCGGGAACGCCGAGATGAGCCCTTCGAGGCACGCGCGGCACCGCTCCGGCGACATGTCGACGGTGCACTGCACCAGCGCGAACAGCGTGAGGTTCTGCTCGTCGAACCACGACCGCCCCGTGGCGTACCTCCCCGGGTTGTCCACAGCGACGCCGGCGATGGTGGTGACCAGCTCGCGGACGAGCGCGTCGAACCGCCGCGCCGCGTCGGCGGGGGTCACGAAGTTGGTGTTGTTCCCGGCCCACCTAGGCGCGTTCCCGCCGTCGGTGCCGGAGAGGAAGTCGGCGCTCGAGAGCCGCAGCTGGTAGCGGTCGTAGAAGAGGGTGATATCTCTCAGGCGCGGCGGGCCGCAGCCGAACGCGTTCTCGGAGTCGTTGACGGCGCTGGACAGGGCGTCGCGGAGCCCCCGCTCGCAGGCGTCGCCCCTGAAGTCCCCCCGGCAGAGCGCGAGGCCGTAGGCGGCGTCGGGCGATGCGCCCCCGGCGGCGCCGACTGCCGAGCCGTTGGCCCGCGCGCCGGCGACGAGGGTGGCGGCCAGCGCGTTGAGGTTGGACCTGTAGGCGGTGTCGCTGCTGTTGCCCGCCCCAGCCCCCGCAGGCGCAGGCATGCCGCAATTGTGGCCCAGGATGGTGTCCTCCGCGGTGGCCGGCGCTGCCTGCATCGTCGCTGCGTACGCAACAAGGGCAACGGCGAGGAGGCGGCGGCGGACGACGTGAGCCGACATGCTGCACGCCGCACGATGCACGTGTATTGATCGAAGAGACAAGGACCTGTGTTGTAGCTTGGTAGCTGAAGGTACTAGCCTTAGGTACGTAGTTGCCTAGTTGGCATGGAGGTCGTCGTCCATGGAGCTCTTATAAGCACACGGATCGGAAGCTGCTGTTGACATATTTTATTGGTCACTGATCTAAGCTCTACTGTATCATCGTCGATCCAGAAATGTAATAATCCAGCATCATCAGCATGGACCAAAGGCATATAGTTGACCAAGATAACTTGGCAGAAAAACCTCGTCTGATCCCGGGCTCTGTTGAAAACAATAAAACCATTGGTTAATTTCCTTGTTGCTTATATCATATTTATTTAATTAACCAGCGTTAATTACTGGAAGAAACTGCTTAGTACCTGCTATTCATAGCTATCACGCGAAGACTAAAAATTCAAAAACACTGTATCTGCAGGTTGACAGGGCCATTTGAGATTTTAATTGCTTGGTGCATGCATCTCCAATTCTCCATACATCAGTATATGCAGGCGTCTTGTGTCTTGTCTCTTGAGTCTTGAGTGTGAGCCTTGTCGCCTTGACCCCGGACCCTGAGGCAGCTAGTGGTTATCAAGATGCACGACTTTACATTGAGTGTGTTGGCGACTACCTAGCCAACAGCAAGGCCCGAATTAATAAGATGAGCATGGTATTTGACTTCAATATACTGTATGGCTTGGAATCGTCAGGGATGAACTATGCAAAGTCTGTCACTGGCATTTATCAGGAAGTTGCCAAGAAATTGCCAAGAAAGCAAATCATGTGTGCTGTTCAAAGTCTGCTGCCATTCTGCTGCTCCGAAAGAGCAAGACATACTTATATATAAAAAATAAAAAATATAATATCATCATCTGCTACCTTGAGCGAAGTGGATGATGTGGATGCCTGTGGACCGGTATACAGTACATTCAAGTCAAATACCATGGTCAAATCAGCCCTCTTCGAGCCTTATATTGGCTAGTCGCCAACACTCAATGCAACACCGTGAGAAATGTAGTGTTTAGGTCCGTGTTTTGGCATCAGCTAAAAAAACTGAAATCTTCAGGTCTGACCAGTTGGCAGGAAGCCATCCGCCGACCACCCAGCCTGGGTGGTGCTCGCGTCTGCGCCCATCGACACCACGTGACACGCCGGCGCAGAGGCGCGCCACAAGCTTCCTTTCGCAGGCTAGGGCGGGGACGGAGGCGGCGGCGGCGGCCTGCTCCCTGCACGGGCACGCCCTCCACGCCCTCGTCGCCGACTCTGCCTAAATCCTCCGCTTCTCTGCCTCACCGCGCCCCCCGGACGCGGCCTGCGTCACTCTCCTCTCCCATGCGAATGTCATTGTTTTTCGGAATTTCCTCCCACCATGCGCGAATCGGCCCAGTGCGGCCCAAAAGCCCATCACCGTTCTCTAACTGAGCTTAGAAGGGAGGGCTTGTGGGAAGAATGAAAACGGTCGAAAAACTCCTCTATTGTTTTCTACATTTATATTTAAATACGAACGCGAAAACGAAAACGGTATAGTCGGAAACGAAAACGAAAGCGAACTTACGGTATTTCGAAAACGAACCAATTCGAGCGGAATTATGTTGGAAACGGTCGGCGTACGAAAATTCAGTACGAAATACCAACCCACTTTAAAGACGTGCATGATCAAACTAACAAGTGCATGATTTAGTTCAAGTGCACATAAAAGAATAAGGGGTGTATGACGTAGTCGTCGACACATAAATACAAGTCTAGAACAAGGAATTAATAGGACATGAACATCTACAGTTCATCGGCATCATCCATGATGTCAGGATCACTTTCCATGTCTAGAGTTGTTGTTAGCGCTCCTTATTGCATATAATTTGACCGCCAAAGTAATCCAAAACGACCAAATCCATAGTGCATCATAGCAAATATATTATTTATCTAACAAGTTCCACGAGTTTTGGTTTTCAAACTTGTTTTGTAGGAAACATAATATTTCATGAAATAAAAGTATCTCAAACAATGAAATAGATTGCACCATTGCAAAGCTCTCGTCGCGCTGATCAAAATGCATATATTATTTGCTATATTTGGAGCTATAAACAAAAAGATATGGGAATAGAAAATATATTTTTTGTGTCTCTACCGAATTTCTACCGAATTTCGAATACGGTTACAAACCGAATATAATGTAGAAAAGTAGAAATCGGTCGAAATAAGCCCATTTTGAATTCCGCTCCGTTTTCGAATTGTCTGTCAGAATTTCGTACCGTTTTCGCATTTTTCCGAAAAACGTGAAAATGATCGGATCAAATGTAGAAAACGATGCGATTCGATTGGGAATTTTCATTTCCGTTTTCAACCTTACGTGGGAGGTAGGAAGGCTGTGCCATTTGCTTGACGGCACGGCCAGATAAACAACAATTATTGTTCTAGATAGACTAGACAAATCCAGGCAATAATTAAGTTATCATGAATTCACAACAAACGTGATTCTGCACATGATCACATGGCTAGTCCGCGTGCAGCCTGCTGGGGGTATAGGGATCACTGGATCAACAGGATCATCACAAGGGAGCCTCTTGCAGCGGCACGCGGATTGTAGGAACGAGCAGGAGACGGGAGAGGCGGCGGGTCGTGAACCCCGGCGCCTCCGTCATGTTCAGCTCGCCGGGCACCACCCCGTCGGGCAGCGCCCAATCGAAGTGGTACAGAAGGGAGGCGAGCGCAAGGTCCATGTTGGCCAACCCGAACGCAATGCCGGGGCACATCCGCCGCCCGGACCCAAACGGGATGAACTCAAAGTCCGCCCCCTTGAAGTCGACGGCGCCGCTGCCCTCGAACCGCTCCGGGGAGAACTCCTCCGGCGCGTCCCAGTACCTGGGATCCCTGCCGATGGCCCACGCGTTGACGAGGACCATCGCGCCCGCCGGCACTTCGAATCCCAGGACCTGGCACAGCGTCCGGCACTCCCTTGGGATCAGCAGCGGCAACGGAGGGTGCAGCCGGAGCGCCTCCTTGATGACGAGCGGCAGGTAACGCAGGCCGCTCAGGCTGTCCTCCGTGACGGTCTCCTGACCGGCGAGGACTCGCCGGACCTCGTCCTGCGCCTTGCGCATTACTCTTGGGTTCTTCATCAGCTCCGCCATGGTCCACTGCAGCGTGGTCGCCGACGTCTCGCTGCTCCCTCCGAATATGTCCTGACACACAGTGTAGCATCATCATCATTCACGAATTACGATTCAAGTGAATTGTCGTCTCATGTCAGGATTTAGCTGGAAATCTTATTCTTACGATGATGACGGCCTTGATGTTCTCGGTGGTGAGCGGTGGATCGAGCTCGTCCTCCCTCTGGATCCTCAGCAGCACGTCGAGCAAGTCCTCGTCGTCCTCGTCGGCGCCTCTGTTGTCTTGGTGCTCCTGGATGATGGTGTCGATGAACGCCATCATGTCCTGGCGCTCGCGCTTCAGAAGCCGCAGCTTCGGGCTGAGGAGCGCCGCCAGTCGCGACGACGGGAAGAGGTCCGGCAGGCACTGCGCTGGCACGGTCCGGAGTCGGCGTTCCAGCAGGCGCAGGAACGTGTCCCTGTCCCTGAACTTGCTCCCGATAATGGCGCGCACGGACGCGTCGGCCACGTACGCCGACACCATCGCGCCAAGGTCCACCGGCGACGCCGCCGCGGCCGCCGCCACGGAGCGGAGGAGCCGGCGGACCTCGTCCTCGCGCACGGCGCTGAACGAGCGGACGCGGCGCGCGCTGAAGAGCTCCGTGGTGCAGACCCTGCGGAGCTGCCTCCACCCGTCGCCGTAGGGCGCGAACACGAGGCCGCGGCTGGCGTCGCCGAGCAGGACCCGGCCCGTGGGGGTGAACGGCCGCGTCGCGAAGGCGAGGTCGTGGGTCCGCGTCACCTCGCGCGCGGCGTCCGCGGACGAGGCCACCACGACGCGGAGCTCGCCGAGGCGGAGCAGCATGAGCGGGCCGAGGCGCCGCGCGAGGTGGAGCATGGCGCGGTGCGGGAGCGCGCCCGCGAGGGCCACGTGGTGGAGGTGGCCGACCACCGGCAGCGCCCACGGCGACGGAGGTGGGAGCGGCGCGCCGCGGCGGCGGCGACGACGGAGGAGGAGGAGGAGTGGGATGCCGGCGAGAAGAGGAATCAGCAGGAGGAGGAGGTAGTCGCCGTAGTGGAATGGGAGCTCGGCCATGGCGATCTGCGTCGTCGTTGCCTACGCATTTAGTTGACCTTTTGAGAAGAAAAAGACGGCAGTGGCCCCTGCCGGATGGTGGGCCGTGGTGGGCCGCAACCTTGTTGCTAGGCCTCGGGGTCGGGTTGAGCCCACAAACCGAACTGGGCTAAATCTGCAGGAAAGCCCACCGAGGTACTCCTGGTCTTCTTCCACGTTGGTGCTGTGAGATCCGTTCCCATCGCCTTGTCGATCCGTTGTACATCACGGCCGGTAATTAGCGCACTAGAGATAGTGTGTTAGCATAACTAAGAGATCGATCAATTGTACCCTAAACTAGGGTTTCTCTATCCTCTGGCGGCGACATCAGAGTCCACTTTTTCCGTCGCTTTGACGTGAGTTCTCATCAGGGCTCCGGGGGAAGGCTGCATGGCGGCTTCAGGGGAGAAGATGAAGGGGGAAGGGAGAAGCGATGAGTGGAGGGAACCAAGCCTGGAGGAGAGATTAGGCGATCTAAATCTTCAAGGAGAAGAGGAGGAAGACTTGGATCCTTCAGGAGAGTTTGAAGAGCTCGTGAAGGAGGTGAGATGGCTTGCTATTTTTAGAGTTCATACCTCAAAGCCTTTCAGCCATGCGGCACTTTTCGTGCCATGCGGATTGCTTGGGCGGCGGCAAAGGAGGTGACATTCAAAGCTGTTGGTACTGGTGGTAATCGGTTCCTTGTCCGATGAATTGTCTTGGTGACCGGAATAGATTAATGGATGGTGGCCCATGGCTATTTAGGGGATCGTGGTGGTGATTGAGGAGTATGATGGATTCTCCGATGTCCATAACTATAAGCCGGATAAAATCCCGCTTTGGACCCGGGTTCGGGGAGTGCCGGATGGCCTAATGAAGAAGAAGGAATTGCGAGAGAAGGTGGCGAGTAAGGTCGGAGCTCCTATCACCGTGATCGTGAATGAGGGGAATTTAAACCCTACAACGTATCTTCGAGCTCGGGTTTGGCTTCACCGAACAAACCTTTAGTCCGGGTGGTGCCTATCACCCTCAAAGAAAGGAGGACGTTTCGGTTCAATATGAAAAAATTCCAATTTTTTGCTTCCATTGTGGATTCATGGGCCATGAAGTCGTGAATGTGGAGACGGGGTTCACAAGAAATCCGAATGTGAGTGGGGTGACCGGTTGCGCGTCACTTTTGCACCATCGCTTGCCGGGAGAGAAGATTATAGAGGAGGAAGGACGTGGTCGTGGAAGGGGTAGAGGACGCTTTGCGGGGCGTGATGGGTGGACCGATGAGTATACATATTACATGGATACGTCTGTGGGGGATGATGATGATGGAGACATCCTAGGTGCGAAGAAGAGAGATGCTCCTACGGATGCAAGGGGTCATGTGGCACATCATGTCAATGTGCTTGAAAATACGACAGTGCAAAATGTTGAGACTAGTCCTGTGAAGGAGCATGAGAAGAAGAGGTTAAGGAGAAACGAGGGGGAAGATGATGACTCAAAGAATACCATGATTAGATCGGCGCTCTCCCTCGAGGAGAGTGACCGGGCGCAATGAAAATCTTAGCATGGAACTGCCGCGGGCTCGCAAGTGCCCGGGCAGTAAGAGCGCTTCTGGAGCTCCAGAAGCGAGAGAAGCCAGATGTGTTTTTTCTTTCTGAGACACACCTGGGGAAAGTCAAGGTAGATGAGCTAAAGAGGAAGTTGCAGTGTGACCATTATGCCATTGTTGAGAGTGATGGTCGCAGCGGAGGTTTGTTGTTGCTTTGGAGGAAGGATGTGTTGATCAAATTGCAAGAGACGTCACAATATTTCATCGATGTGTTGGTTGATGATGGCAGAGAGTGGAGGCTTACCGGTATATATGGTGAACCAAATTGGGAGGAGAAGGAGAAGACCTGGGAGGTTTTGAGGATTCTCCATGGTAGAATGCATAAGCCATGGATAGCCCTGGGAGACTTTAATGAGATTCTTTTTCACCATGAAAAGGAGGGAGGGTGGCCGAGAGCTCAACGCTCTCTCCAAGCATTTAGTGATGCACTGGATTACTTAACCTGTCGGATATGGGCTATAGTGGCGATATATTTACTTGGCGGCGTGGAAAAATCAGGGAGTGACTAGATCGTGGAGTGTCAAATGCTCGTGGAATGACCTTTTCCCCAACGCAAGATTGGTGAATGGTGAAATGATTAGATCGGATCACCGACCCTTGATTGTTGAAATCGATGGTCCACCCGTTCGGTTGATCCAGCCCCGGGTTGCTCGTAGATTTGAGGCACGCCGGGCTGAAAGAAGAGACAGTGGAAGAGATGGTACAAGCTGCTTGGGCACGAGCTGTAGCTAGAGACGAAGGACCATCTTTTATGCAAGACGAAGGATGTGCATGAGGAACTCCATACTTGGGACCGGAATGTGTTGAAGGGACCAGTTCGCGCATCAAGAATTTACGTAAGGAGCTTGAAAGAGTGCGACCAGACCCGACGGATGATAGCATTGCTGCTCGTAGGAGATCCTAGTTCGACCGGAGCTATTGATGGAGCAAGAGGAATTAACATGGATCCGTAGGGCGCGTGCAAACCGGCTAAAACATGGTGATCGGAATACTAATTTTTTCCATCATTATGCATCTAGCAGGAGGAAAAAGAATAATATTAAGGGGTTGGTTGATGACGATGGGACTAGGCATGAAGATAGTAATACCATGCGGTCAATGATTCACAATTATTTTAATCAGTTATTCCAAACGGAGGCTTATCAAGTAAATGATGAAGTGATGAATGCTGTGAAGCTGAAAGTAACACCAGAGATGAACCAAAGTCTGGTAGCTCCGTTCACTTATGAGGAAGTGAAGCATGCGTTGTTTAGTATTGGGGATTTAAAAGCCCCAGGGCCAGATTGACTTCATGCAATATTTTTAAAAAGATTTTGGCATATGCTAGGTGATGATCTGGTACAGGAAGTTTTGCAGGCTGTAAACTCAACGTCTATTCCAGATGGTTGGAACGACACTACTATTGTGATGATTCCAAAGATTGATAACCCAGAAAAGGTGGCTCAATTCCGACCCATCAGTCTATGCAACGTTGTGTACAAGGTGATTTCTAAAATGCTTGCAATTAGAATGAAGGGTGTTTTGCCGTATGTTATTAGTGGTCATCAGAGCGCCTTTGTGCCAGGGCGTTTGATAACTGATAATATATGCCATTAAGAGAAAGAAAGAAAAGCGGGGGCTTTGTGCAGTAAAGCTGGATATGCACAAAGCGTATGATAGAGTTGAATGGGGATTTCTAGAAAAAATGATGCTTAAATTAGGCTTTGATGATCGGTGGGTAAGATTGATTATGGCTTGTGTTACCTCGTTAGATACTCAGTTCGCTTTAACTCAATGGAGACAGAGATGATATCACTAACTAGAGGTATCCGGCAAGGGACCCGTTATCACCATATTTATTTTTAATGGTGGCTGAAGGCTTATCTTGCTTGATCCAAAGCAGAAGAAAGGGGAGAATTGGAAGGAATAAAAGTATGTAGACAGCGCCCATGGTGTCTCATCTCTTATTTGCTGATGACTCGCTAATTTTAATGCATGCGATAAATCCAATGCAGATCAGTCTCTAGGTATTTTAGATATGTACTGTCAAAGTTCAGGACAAATGCTCAAAGGCAGCTAAATCAAGTATTTTTTTCGGGCAATACAGAGATAGATGTGAAAGTTGAGGTATGTGAATCCCTGGATATTATGAGCGAGTCTTTGAATGACAAATATTTAGGGTTACCTGCTTTGGTGGGAACAGATAGGAGTGACTGTTTTAGACATTTAATTGATAGAGTCACTATGCGGATCAATGGTTGGAAGGAAAAGCTCCTTAGCATGGGTGGCAAAGAGATCTTAATCAAATCAATCGCCCAAGCCGTGCCAACATATGCAATGATGGTATTCAAAATCCCAATTAACATTTGCAAGGGGATGACAGATGCCATATCGCAGTTTTGGTGGGGTGATGACGATGAAAAGAGGAGGATCCATTGGCAAGCATGGTGGAAATTATGCTTACCAAAATATAAAGGGGGCATGGGATTTAGAGAGTTCCACAGTTTCAACTTAGCCATGCTAGCAAAACAAGTCTGGAGACTTTTGTATGACCCGAGTCATTATGTGCAAGGGTGTTGAGAGCTAAATATTATCCGAGATGGGAGACTCCTTCAGGCCAAGCTCAAAAGTGGGAGTTCTTTTACTTGGCAAAGTGTGCTAGCAGGGCTTGAATGTTTTAAGCGAGGATATATATGGCGTGTTGGAGATGGTACTCAGATTAATATTTGGAATGATCACTGGATACCTGGAAGCCACAATTTGAAAGTTTTAACTCCAAGAGGAAATATTTTGATCTCAACTCGTGGATGAACTTATCAATCCGATTGATGGTAGATGGGATGTGGAGTTGATCAAATCGTTGTTTTGGTCAGTCGATGTACACCGGATTCTCCAAATTCCAATTTATAATGGCCGGGAAGATCTTATTGCTTGGCATCCTAATCGGAATGGCTTGTTTACTGTGAAATCGGCATATAATGTGGCAGGAGTTTCAGGACTGCAGCCGGTGTGGAAAAAATTATGGAAATTATCAATACCAAGCAAGGTTAAAATCTTTGCATGGCGAGCTCTTCATGGATGTATCCCATGTTATGCTATCCTGGCTAATAAACACATTGTGAATACTGCTAATTGCCCGGTATGCCAGACTGAAGCAAAGGATATAAAGCATATTTTATTCTCATGTGATCGTGCAAAGGAAATTTGGAGAGCAATGGATGTCTGGACACATATTGAGGAATTACTGAATATTGATAGATCGGGCTCAGTGCTGATACAAGAGATTATCAGGAGGGGCGGTGAGGAAAGTGAGCTCAAGATTGGCTGGGCTGAACTTATTCTTACTGGATGTTGGTATATTTGGTGGCAAAGGAGACAATTAGTCCATGGCGAAGATATTCAAAATCCATCAAGATCAGCAATGTCTATTGCAGCAATTTCAACAAATTATTTTACTGTTTCAAAGAAGGTAGTTGTGATTAATCAGGGATGGAGGAAGCCTGCTGAGGGATATTTGATGATCAATATTGACGGAGCTTACGATGGAACAAAAGGTTCAGGAAGCTCTGGAGCTGTTATCAGAGATTCAAGGGGTGGCTTTATTGCGGCGTCACATAGCTTTATACCTCATGTGTTGGATGCAGCGGCTTCGGAGGCAGCTGCTCTTCGCGATGGTCTACTATTGGCCCAACAAATTGGATGTAGCCGTGTTGAAATCCAATCTGATTGTATGGAAGTGGTACAAACTATGCAAGATGGAGGTTTCTCGGCTACGGCTGCGGTGGCTATCTATGACGAGATTGATGTACTCTGGAAGGAATTTAGCGAGATATCTATTAGTCACTGCAATAGAACATGTAATTGTGTAGCCCATGAATTAGCTAGGCAAGCTTTGCTACTAAAGAGCTCTCAAGTTTGGGTAGATGATCCCCCTTCATCTATTTTTCATCTTCTTGTTAATGATGTAACAGTTTTCATGAATCAATAAAGTTTGCCTTAGATTTCAAAAAAAAAAAAAAAAAGATCGATCAATTAATTCATGATGGCCTCCTCGATCCTTGCACGGGCACGGCGACACGCGCCCGAACGGCGGCGGCCGGAACGAGGACTCCTTGAACCGGTGCACATGAGCACCTGAAGGACACAGCCTGTGGGTGGGCACGCCAGACTCGTTCTGGGTGTTCACCTACAAGGTAGAGCGGTGCCCGTTCCCGGGGCAACCACGTGTGGATGTCATGCCCGCACGCGCACAACGGCGAGCGCACGCGCCGCCGCTTCCGGAGAAGCTTCACGTACGTCGCCGTGTCGTGCCCGGACGGAGTACGACGAGATCAAGCGGCGGCTCTGGATGGCCGGGTCTAGCGCGGCGTCCACCTGCTGGTGCGGCCTCCGCCGCGCCTACGCGCACGGCGTCTTCGAGAGATTTGGCTGCGCCCCACAAGGTTCCGCGCCGTCGTGTGCGACGGCGGCGCCGAGCGGTCCCGAAGGATCTGTTTCTTCGCGCACTGCCTCGCGCAGCGCAGGCGCGACAACGACGTGGTGCGACCCGTCGTCTTCTCCGTGACGCGGCCGCCGCCGGCCTCCATCCGGCGCGCGTGCGCTGCGCCTGGCCGCGTCGGCGTCCTCATCCTCCAGCTCTCGCTCCCAGTCGGTTTCAGTCGCCTGTCCTCAAGTTGACCGCGTCACGGAGGCCATGCGGCAGGGCGGCAGCGTGCGCCTGCATACGCGGTGCTCGGATGCCGCCGGCGCTTCGTCGTCGTCCTCCTCCCGTGCCGCTGTCGCTACTACTGCTGTCGCCACAGCGCCGGTGCCGCCGCCGGCGCTGCAGCAGGCCGGCCTTGCTGTCGTCGGTCGACGACGGGGATATCGACTTCGTCGCCATTGTCACCGACTGCTGGCTCACCTCGGAGGAAGAGTCTAAGGCTGAAGGAAACGACGACTACTACCAGCACTTCGAGCTCATCATGATGGACATCGATCATCAGGAGCTAGAAAAGCTAGCTAAGGATCCATCGGTCGCATGAACCCGTGCATGAGTCCAAAAACACGCGCGCGCACACACTATAGCTTTTTGATTGACGTTTGTATCACGTTAATTACGTTACATGTGTTTGTGGTGCAGTGCATGGCGTCCATGCGTGCGTTTGGATCAATCGGCGTCGCGCCAGGTGGAGAGGTGGTCTGCTGACGGCGATAGGAATGACGCCAGCAGCACAGCAGCACCTCAAAAGGCCTGTATCGTATACATAGTATAGTATAGGCAAAATTTGCTGAGACACACACAAAGTGGTGCGCTTTTGCTGAGACACACCAAAAGTGGAGGTCTTTGCCAGAACACACAATCGTTTAGTGTAAATTTGCCAAAACACACACCGCCTATTAGTTTAATGTTTCCAACCACCGAGGACAGAGAAAGGTTGAAACCCGACCATTTTGCCCTTTGCCCGATGGAACCGCACCCAGATCGGATAGTTAGGGTTTCTAAAATTCCCCATTCTTTCCACCCTACTCGCCCCTTCCCGACTCGGCCGTTCGACCGCGCTCGGCCCGCCCGACTTCGCCGCCCCCGCGCCGCGCCGCCCGCCCGCCGCTGATCGGAGAGCAGCAGCCACGACCTCGCGCCACTGCCCCACCGCCTCGGGCCGACGGCGCGCGAGGTCCGGGCGCGACATCAGCAGCTCCGGACCGACGGGCCGACGGGCACGACGTCTGCAGCTCCAGCGACGACCGCGCGCGAGGTTCGGGCCGACGGCCGCCTCGACCGTGCTGGCGCAGCTCCGGACCGCCGCGTGTACCTCCGCGTCGCCCCCGCCTGTACCTCCGCCCGACGCCTGATGATTTCGCGGGGGGAACAACCCTAAGCGCCGCCCCCACCTGTACCTCCGCGTCGCTGCTGAAGAAAAACACGATGAAGTCTCCAGCAAAGGCTCCTCGATTCAGGATCCCAAAAGGGTTAGTTTGTTTTCCCTTTCCCAGTTTCGTTTTGTTCGATTTCAATGCTTCAACCTGCCGATTGCGATAGAGCATAGGGAATGTATGAGACATCTTGTCAAAAATTTCCAGAAGAGATTTAGGGGTGAAGTGTTTGAAAAGAATTTGTGGCCTGCATCAAGGTGCTACAGGAAAACTACTCATGATAGGCACTGCAATGAGATGCTGAAGGCATGCCCAAAAGCAATAAAATGGCTAGAAGACAATCACAAACAACTATGGGCAAGGTCAAAGTTTAGCACAGAAAGCAAGTGTGACAAAGTAACCAATAACATAGCTGAGACCTTCAATAGTTGGATTAGGGATGAGAAATCTTTACCAGTTGTTGAACTGATGGAGAAGATAAGGCAGCTAGCTGATCATGGAAAGGTTCTATATCAGGAGGGAGCTTGCTGCAAAGTTCAATTGTAAAATTCTGCCCCATGTAATGAAGGATCTTCACAAGAAAAGCAGGAACTTGAGATATACCATTCACAGGAGTGGGCCAATGGTTGGTGAAGTAGGGGGAGTGAATAAGGAACTTGTACCATGGAAATTCATTGTTGACTTGGACAAGAAGGAGTGCACCTGTAGGCAATGGCAGGTGACTGGGTTGCCTTGTGTGCATGCTATTGCTTTCATAGGTACTAGGAGGGAATTTGAACTAGAGGATTATGTTGACAAGTACTACTCTGTAGAAAAGTTCAAAGCTGCCTATGCAACTGCTGTTCCTCCTATGCCTGGCAAAGAAGATTGGGAAAAGGTGGACCTTGGTTTTAAGCTCCATCCTCCTTTGTGCAAGAGAGCAGCAGGAAGACCAAGGAAGAGAAGGATTGTTGGGGTTGAAGAAGGTGGGTCTAGCAGGACAGGGAAGAGAAGGTGCAAAAGGTGTGGTGGACTGGGACACCTCCAGAAAACTTGCAATGAAACAGTTCATGATCCTGATGCACCACCAGCTGCACCACCAAAAAAGAGGAGAACTTACAAGCCAAAAGTGGTAGAAATCATAGAAACCTCAGTCGATCCATCCAAGAAGAACAAAAGGAAGGCCAACTCCAAGGGAAAGGCACCCAATAAGAAAGCAAGGACTGACCTTGACTCTCCTCAGAAAGCTACACAGTAAGTGCAGGACCGACCTCTCATCACTATTGTGTGTCATTTCATATTGGGCTGCCTTCATATTGTTACCTAACAACTAACAAGAACTTGTATTCTGCAGGAGCTTGGTCACATCTAGCCCGAGGGCAGTGACTAGGAGCTTGGCTTCCTCACATTTGACATCCAGTCCCAGCGCTTGCGCTAGGAGCAAGAGGCCATTGCTGGACATGTAGGCGCAGGTGGCAACAACAGCAAGATCAGCGCCTGCTTTCCTTTTGTGCTTTTAAAGCAATTCTGTTGCCGATGGGAGCAATTACTTTATGTTTTAGAACCTGTAATGTAATGAACCAAATGTTTGGATTTAGACTTGTTATTGTAATGTATTGAACCACCAGTTTGGTTTTCTCTTGGCACTATCATGTAATGAACCAGCAACTTGGAATTCAACTAGGTATTGTACTGAATTAACAAGCAGTTTGTACTGTACTGAAAGAAATATCGTGTAGTTGCTTTCGTTCAGCACATATTCAAGTTTTTTTTTTATAAAAGGCATGCATCGTCTTTTCAACCTTTCAGCACATACAGGACTTGTCTGTTGACCAGGCCCATCGAATATAGATGGTCCAACCGAACCCAAACATGGTCTCATCAGGCAAAGGGCAAAATGGTCAGGTTTCAACCTTTCTCTGTCCTCAGCTGGCTGGAAACATTAAACTAATAGGCAGTGTGTGTTTTGGCAAATTTACACCAAACGATTGTGTGTTCTGGCAAAGACCTCCACTTTCGGTGTGTCTCAGCAAAAGCGCACCACTTTGTGTGTGTCTCAGCAAATTTTGCCTATAGTATAATATGATGAGGTGTCGTGTCCTTTGTTATGAACTTAACAGGATTATTGCTGTATGGAGTATTGACATGTACTATATTATGAATCCGTATGTATGACATATCATGTATATCTGTATATGTGTCTGTAACTATATCTGGGCTTGTATGAAATGATGAATAGTATGTAATTAGTAAATATTCTTTTTCTAGCTTGAGTACAAACTTAGATTATTCTTGTGTTCTTTCATGAGCATTTGGTGTGATTTTTTAAAGGATAAACGGGGATGAAGTATCCCCATATGAAATTTCATTACAACAAATGCAGGTATAAACCAGGAATAGTGTAGTTTTTATTGGCATCCGGTACATGATGGCCTATGCCAAAAACATATAGGGGAGGGCTGTGGTTTCATGATTACATCATAGTGCACATTGGACATCATTTGTTTACGACCCATTTCAACATAGTGGGGGAGACAACATCTATAATTCTGGCAGTCTTTGCAACCCATGCCCACTAGTCAGGTAAGGCTGGAAAAGATTCACCCTGCAAAACCTTACCATTTCAGTGTTTTCAAAATTGTTGGTGGCATAAGAGCATCGAGAAGGCGGAGAGGGATTCACTCTAGACACGATTGTTCTAGGCTTCATTCCAGTAGCAAAGTTTCCATAAATGGTGTGGTCTTCCAGGGTGAATCATCCAACCTAGCCTACTTAACAAATTTAATGGCCACAGGTTGTGAAGAATGAAGACTACCAAAGCCATAATGTCGCCTCCTCACTGTGTTGAAATGGATCTTAGATAGATGATGTCTAATGTTCACGTACTATGATGTTACTATCTAGAAACCTAGCCCTCCCCCAATTTGCTTTTGGCCTAGGCCATCATGTAACCAGGCGCCCTGACGCTTGCAAAACTACTATTCCTGGTTTATACCGACATCTATATTGTAATAAAAATTTAGGTGGGGATACTTCAAACCTCCCATGTTTATCCTCGTAAAAGGTGCACACCAAAAGCTCATAAAAAATAACACAAGAACAATCTAAGTTTGTACTCAAGATAGATAATAATATTTGTTATTATCGTATTATTCATCATTTCACCAAATCCATACAAGCCCACACATAGTTACATACACATATATAGATCACACATATATCACACATAGCTAGACGGATCAATATACATGTCCAAAATACCATCATGCAATAATTCAGTTAGGTTCATAGTAAAGAATTCAACACCTTGTATATTATATATGTACTATACTATATACAGCATTACTATACCATCGGATACGGCCGGTGTATATGGCCGGGCACGAGCCTTGTGACTTTGTGAGGCGATTCTGCTGCTGGCGTTCCTTTTTTCGCCGTCGAGACCGCCTCCACCGAGCAGGGCGCCGATCCATCCAAAGGCACGCGCATAGACGCAATGCACTGCGCCGTCGTCACATGTAACGTAGTAACGTAGACAGAAACAACGTCAACAGCGCTATAGTAAGTGTTCGTCGTGTGCGTCTGGACGAATGCACACGGGCGGTAAGGTAATTACTTGCGATCGATCGATCGATCAACGATGCTTACCAAGCTTTCTACCTCCTCACGATTTCCATGATGAGGCGGTCGAAGTGCGGGTAACCACTTCCGTCAGCGTTAGAGTCTGCCTCGGAGGCGAGGCAGCAGCGCGTGACAATGGCCACAAAGTCCATATCCTCGTCGTCGACCGGCGACGGTGAGGCCTGCAGCGGCGGCGCCGACAACGACGGCACCGGCGCCGTGGTGGCAGCAGCGATAGCAACAGCTGCAAGGGAGGACGAGGAGGACGAAGCGCCGCCGGCGGCATCCAAGCGGCGCGTAAGCAGGCGCACGGTGTGGCCCTGCTGCATGGCCTCCGCGACGCGGTCCACCGGTCGAGAGACGACGACCGAGGCCGACTCGGAGCGGCAGCGGCAGGACGAGGACCCCGACGCGGCCAGGCGCGGCGGGGCGCGCGGGACGAACGCCAGCGGCGGCGGCGGCTGCGTGGCGGGGAAGACGACGAGTGGCACCTCGTCATCCTCGCGCCGGCGCTGCGCGGGGCAGTGCGCGAAGAAACAGATCATCCGGGAGCACTCGGCGCCGCGGTCGCACATGACGGTGCGGAATCTCGTGGGGTGCAGCCACGTCTCGAAGACGCCGTGCGCGTAGGCGCACCGGAGGCCGCGCGGGCAGGTCGGCGCCGCGCTCGACCTGTCCAGCCGGAGCCGCCGCTTGGACTCCTCGTACTCCGGGCACGCCATTGCGGCGTACGCGAAGCGGCTCGGGTCGCGGCGGCGCGCGCGCTCGCCCCTGTGCGCGTAGGGGCAGGACAACCACACGTGGTTGCCCGGGAACGGGCACCGTTCCACCTTGTAGGTGAACACCCAGAAGGAATCTGGCATGCCCACCCACAGGCGGTGTCCTTGGTGCGCCCACGCGCACCAGTTCAGAGGGTCCTCGTTCAGCCAGCCACCACCGTTGGGGCGCGTGTATCCGTGGCCATCGCTGGACGTCGACGGCGGACGGCGGAGTCCAGTCGTGACCAGTGGCAACGAGGAAGCCATCATGAATAATTGATCGATCTCTCTTATATATGCTAACACACAGTAGCCGGACCGCGCTAACTAGCTACACGGGTCACACTGGTGTAGATTAGTGTTTGTGGCTGTGCAAATAATCTGCATACCAGCATGACCTTTCCGAGGAAGACGAAGGATATCAGGAAATCGTGGTGGTGGTGAGGTTTTGCACACTGGTTTCTAGCAATCGTGAGATTACTCACTAGTTTCTAGCAGTGGTGAGGTTTACTCTCAGTAGTTTCTAGCAATGTGCTGCGAAGGTTTGTTTGTGGGTTGATGATGGTTTCGAGGCCCCGAACGAGGCATGTATTTATAGGGGGCTCAAGTGCTTGCACTGGTGCTTGTTGCGTGTGTTGTCTCGTACTCGATCCCAATGTAGCTCCAAGATGGCGCTACAGGAGACTTACTTTTCTGTGGATGGATCATATATCTCTAGTGACATGTACGCCCATATATATGACAGATAGATTCCTCGGCTGCTTCTCCTAAAAGACGCTGCGTGTAAAGATGTCCCTATGTCTCTATCCACGTCACTAGAGGTAGTGCACAGTCTGCAGTGCAGGGCATGCATGAGGAGCGATTTGTCTCATGCTAATGTGATAAGGATCGACCAGGAGTGATGTGTGTACACCCTGTCGCACGCACTTGTGTCATGTAGTGTGCAACCTGTTGGTAAAGCAACCGAATTTGGCTAGATATGCTTATGTGGTGTGGTGAAGTGTTCTACAGATTCCGACATGTAAAATGTGAAGATGGCTTTCACTTAGGCCTTGTTTAGATGCCAAAGTTTGGCATCCAAAGTTGGAAGTTTTTTTTCCTGTAGCGCACTGTAGCATTTTTGTTTTTATTTGGTAATAATTGTCCAAACATTGATTAATTGGGCTCAAAATGTTCGTCTCACAAAATACAACTAAACTGTGTAATTAGTTTTTGATTTCATCTATATTTAGTACTCTATGCATGTGCCGACATTTTGATGTGATAGAGAATCTTCTTTTTGCATAGTGAATTTGGTGCCAAAGTTTGGCATCTAAACAAGGCCTTAGTTAGTTGGGCAAAAAGCCCTATTGTTTTTTTTTTCCTACTCCAAGATATTTCCCTTTTGAGAGGAAGTTGTTTGGGTTTCCTCAGTACAATATACAATAACACATACAATTATTTCAAGAACTAGATGTTCCATATATGTACTAAATATCTATAAACAAATTAAAACTCATAATAGTGAAGTAGGAGTATACCACGACACAACATGCATGATGTTATCATAAACATAGAAAAAAAGAAACCACTTATATATTTGTGTTGCAGTTGTTATGTTTGTTTCCTTCCATTTGATCCTATGTTTTGGCAACAATTTTAAATCAACCCATGTAAAGTTGTAATCAGTATGTAAGGGCTTGCTTGAATGACATCTAATTTTTGCCAAACCAAAACCATGGCATGCCAAATTTATGGCTATCAATTGGTTCATAGTCAAAGAATTGGTAGCACAAATTTTTATGCCAAAGTTTTGGTAAATTTCTAGAATGTTCTTAAAGTACATATAAAAGAGAAATTTGGCAAGGCTTCATTTTGGCAATCAACCAAGTGCTATACTAAAATTCTTGCCAAGATTTTGGCAACCATGATTTGGTATGACCTAGTTTTGGCTTGCCCTAGTTTTGGTTGGGCAAATTTTGGATGCAAACCAAGCAAGCCCTAAGAATATCCAATCCACATCCAAACTATTGTAATTTTAGGGGAACTTAAACATTAATATCACCATGCACCAAAATAGCCACAACATGAGAATGATTCATGCCAAACGAAAGAGCAAAATCAAAGTATAAAAGACAAATAAATAAGATAAATATTAAAAAATATGATAGATCTGACTTGGTACAGAAGAAGGCCGATTGGAAATAGATGCCGCAATGGACAAGCTTCATACATGACCTAGGAAAGAATGGATTAAGCATAGTAAGTTTAATAATAACATGTTAGAAGCGTGAAATTCGTAAAGCCTAGAAACTTAATCAGTCACAATAATACCTGAAAGTCGGGGGAGGGGTGGAGGATGTTGAATTGTACAATAAGATTGGCATCTGACATAGAGCACAAGCAAGACGAAGAGGGCTATGGCGACATCTACTTAGGATTGTCCCGATATCAATGTTTGGCGATGGATATCTACACGAGAACGATTTTGTGACGGGGATGGTCACTAGACCGACAATATTTATAGCCTCGGGGAAGCGGCGAGAGGCTCGTGCTGCGCTGCCAGCACACACTGACGTGTCGGTGTGTGTCGTTATCGAGTAGAAAGTTTGTGTGCGATGGTTTCCACACCGCATTCAGCGGCGTCCATTGTCGTATACGGCTATAGTAATACTACCATAAGATAGCGGTGGGCGCAGTCCTGTGGGCGGCGAAACAATGTATCGCCTGACAGTTAATCTTCTCTTTTTTTTTGTCATATTTCAATGCAAGCATCTCTTTGCCACGGTGCAATTGTAATTTGTGTGTGTGTTTGGGGGGGGGGGGGGGGAATTTATCTAGATTTGATATATGGCAAAATAATATGTTCCTACATTTCCTTTTTTATATTTTAATTTTTCTTCTACATTTTGAGATATGTTACTTACCTAATGTGGTAGTTGCTATGAATTTCCTTCATCGACGACTGTGATCGAGTGGCTAAATTCTGTATGCGAGTGTGCGTCTGGTAAAATAACCAAGGTAATACATTCACGGACGACAAGTTTTTTTTTTTAACCACCACGGACGACAAGTTACGACGTACATCAACAACTGCCTTGCACTAAATTCCGCTGGCATAGCACAACGAACAGTCACGCGTGTGGTACATAGGCCATATATAGCGGGCGTGTAGTGTATACGTATGCACTGTGTCTATCATCTGGAGTATATATCTTCATCTACAAGATCATCTATCTATCAATCTATCTATGTCTATATATCTTCATTTTTTTATCAATATGTTGTTGCTAATCACCGCAAGCCATAGCCTGCCGTTTTTCGATCTCTCTCTATAGCTGCTAATCAGCGAAAAGCAAATGAAAAAGATGTAATATAATATAGAAATTAAAGGCGGTACCATGTTTTATTTTTGCATTTGCTTGCCAGCCTAAAGATATGATGATGATGATGATGCGCTGTTATGCGTTTCTCATCTCTTAGCTTTGGATCATGGCCAAGCACGCAATGCTCTGCAGACCCCGCGCGCGCGCGCGCGGCGGCGAGCGTTTCTGTGAAACGGCCGGGCCGGGGGCGCCCCACAGTCTGTCCCATGTATCGGCGTGCGTTACTGCGTTAGGTAGTTGGTCTGGGCCTTCACGACGACTACATCTCACGGGCAGGATTACTGGGCCTCCTGACCGGCTGTCACGTGCACCGGTGATGTCCACTTCCTATCGGACTGCTAAAGGCCCAACTCTATCCGTATGGCCGAATTCCTATGAACGGCATAATGTGGCCCAACCAGGCCATCACCACTTCTGAAATAATGGGCCCTTGTAGAAAAGGTATTTTAAAAAAGGACCTTTAAAAAAATTCTCTCAGACAAACTGATCATAGGTTAGCTGGTTAGATTTCTTGTTAAACTTGTCCATCAGGGATTAAGTCCTTGACTTGATACTGATGCTCATATTTTTCTGGATTTATTCTAAAATTTCTGACTTGTATGTTTTAAGTGGTAGGATTTGCGTACGTGTGTTCGTAGGTGGGATCTACGTGCATGTTGGGCGTCTGCGTTTTTGGCTGTTTTTGGGCGTCGTGTTGAATCTAAAAAAAAGGATCTCTCTAAAATATTGCAGGAGTCTAATTTATTTTATTTTTGGGGATTTTTTTATTGTTTTCTAGATATATTTCTTACGCTTTCGAAAAAGATATATTTCTTATTTTTCTTGAGCTAAATAAGAAATTTGAAAGCTTCTAAAGATATTTTCATGATAGAACTATTTTACTTGGGTTTCTCATATCCCATTTCATCTCTAATTTTATTTTCCGTTTCCCGTGGTTTGAAAACATCATTAGGTGTTTTTTGATTTTTTTTTTATAACAGAAATAAGGATGAAACCTCATTGAAAATCACTTCTAAGCAAGATCAGACAGAAAACTAAATAATGTGGATAATCGAAGGGTCAATAAAGTGACTGGTTTTAGGGTTCAAGTGGAAAAGGTGGACTAGTTTTGACAATAGTTATCTGTAAGTATACGTGGTTGAAGTTTAATCTTGAAATGCAAACAATCCCTTGTTCTAGCGGAGGAACATTTCAAGATGTGGAAACGGTATCCTTGTTCTAGCAGAATTAAATCTGAGTTCCATGCTTGACGGCATGCGACATGTCCGGTTGCGGATTCTTGCAGGTAACTCTCACAGTTGCATGCAGATTTCTTCTTCCTGGTTCACCACTTCCCCGGCCTGCTGCCTGCTCCCGAATCCGCCACGTGCATCAACCCCGGTGCCGTTAGACCTGGATATGGATCGGATTGAATGGATAGCGCGCCGCCGGACACCGACGACTCTGGCCTTTCCACCGTAGACCACTCCGACTCGGACTGTTCAGCAATGTGCGCGCCCATGTTCTCATGTTCTCCACGCAAAGACAAACTTGTCCTCCATTTTATTACAATTTTCGACGACAGGGTAGATCGATACGCAAACAGAATGCGTAGGTTTCCCATCCATCCATAGATCCAACAACCCAGATGCTGATGCCGCCATGCAACTGTTCAGAGCAACTCAGACAGATGCTGGGCACCACGGCGAGATTCCTCTGGATGATGCCAATGCATTGCCACCAATCCTCATTAACTAATTCCAACAAATCCACGAGAAAAGGACGTCCTTTTCTGTCAAAGGTAGGAGCAATAGCAATTCTCTCATCAAGTTATCATCAGTGCCCACTGCCCCAGCGGCCTGGCCTACCGCCTTCAGTTCTTGGCACAACCAACCAACCCGGAGGAGAGGGAGAGGACTCTGGAGGAGCCGGCTAGCCGGGCATATTCTCTCCTCCCCCTCCGGTACTCCCTCTCCATCGGTCCAGCCGCGCAGCGTCCTGAAAGCGACCGCCAACCGCAGGCGAGGCGAGGGAGGCGCCCACTCTTCTTCTTCCTCGCCGAGCACCCGCTGTACGTCTCCTGCACCTTCTTCCAGTTTCTCCCATTTCTTTCCTGCCGCATCGACTTCCCCGGAAGGTCAAATCCTTCGCCCCCAAGTCTTTGCTCTGCTTGTGCATTTGGTTCTGGAATCGTTGCCTGCTGCTGCACATTCTCTCCGCATTGGTTCTGAAGAATTGCTCTGCTTGCTTTTGGTTCGTGTGATTGATGTGTCTCTGTGTGCTTCAGCCGATTGAGATTCAGCTTGGATGCGTCTGCAGGTTCATGGAGAGATGGAGCCTGGGTGCCAGCGTGGTGGCTCTCGTACTCTTGCTGTCTGCTGCTTCTCATCATGGAAGAGGTAGTTCCGTGTGATTCTATACTATTCTGATGCTTGCTGGGTTTGCTGTTGTATAGTATGTAAATTGGCATCAGAGGGATTCGGACAGCAGACTATGCTTCAACCTTCAATAGTAACAAACAAGATAGTTATCGTGTTTTTATGGATTGTACTATGAGTAGAATGAGCATGTCATTGCATTTGCAAACATCTCAAATGGTGTAGTTTTTGCATAGACAAAAAGGGACAGCTACCAACTATTTGATGGGATTGCCAGGTAGTGGTTGTCCGTTAGGGGGCCATGACAGCAGTTGGGCTAATTTAACGCGCTAAATAATCGGGGCTCTCATAGTACAGACACGAAACATCTAGCAAAAGCTCTAGCATTGTCCAGAAGGGAGGGAAAATAGGTGATTATGTTTGTATCAGTGGCTGCCACCTGTTACTTTGTGCTACAAGACCTTGTTGTTCGTATAGTGGAGTCCTGATTGCTGCAAAGGAAGCCATTATTGGTGGCCCTACAAAACAATAGAAGTTAGGAAATTGCTTTTTTAAGTTGACATTGCACTCAGGAATCTAGTAGCTGGCTGCATTCTTAATATTCAGTCTACCATTTTTTTTATTTCCTTGATCACAGAGCTGCCTGTCAAGAATAGTGACCACAGTTTTGTCTACAATCATACTATCGCAAAGACTCTTGTGGAGTATGCGTCAGCGGTAGGTTATAACTTTCCCTAATTTTTTCTGACAGACTCCAAGTATTTCCACCTTGTTGTGTCAAAGCAAGCTTAATCTCATGATTCTCTGTTGTCTCTAGGTGTATATGACAGATTTAACTTCTTTGTTTACATGGACATGTTCAAGATGCAATGACTTGACTCAAGTAAGAGACTGCCGAGTTTATTCTCCTCCGCTTACCGAAATACTTTAAAAAATAAAGTTGTTCTTTAAAATGGCTATGGGCCAGAATAAGCTGGCTTGTAGTTTTGATATGGTTTCTTATTGCTGAAATAGGGCTTCGAGATGAGATCTCTAATTGTTGATGTGGAGAACTGCTTGCAGGTACCTATCCCTCCACATTTTAAATTAAGTTCTCATAATTCTTCTGTGAAATTGTATGGCTTTTCGCTATCAAACCCATCAAGCTTTTCAAGATATTATACCGTTACATTTACCTTCTGTTCTTTGGATGAATCATGTAACAGGCGTTTGTGGGTGTAGATCATAATCTGAATTCAATAATCGTTGCAATCAGAGGAACCCAAGAGAACAGGTACTGCCTTACTGAGCTACTGTATTTGCTATTGCTTCTTCTGTACTTTGGTAGTGTTCTCTGTTTAAACAGAGTTTGCTTTGCATTTACTGTTTTCAGTTCAGATGTGATTTATACCTAGATTTGATTAATCAGCGTACAGAATTGGATAAAAGACTTGATATGGAAGCAGCTTGATCTAAGTTATCCAAACATGCCGGATGCAAAGGTTAATGCCAATGAAGTTTATATCATATTCTCTTTAGAAAAGAAGAAAAAACTGAAAGTGTGATTCGTTTGTTTGTATTCCTCTGGTTAAAGGTGCACAGTGGATTTTTCTCCTCATATAACAATACAATTTTGCGTCTAGCTATCACAAGTGCTGTGAACAAGGCAAGAAAATCATATGGAGACATCAATGTCATAGTGACAGGGCACTCGATGGGAGGAGCTATGGCTTCTTTTTGTGCGCTCGATCTTGCTGTAAGTATCCCAAGACCCAAGGGGCTTCAGAGATACAGTACCTACTGTGCTCTCTTAGATATTTTTGGATTTATACTCCAGGAACTAAGTTTAAACAGAACATTTCTCCATAGATGAAGCTTGGAAGTGACAGTGTGCAACTCATGACTTTCGGGCAGCCTCGTGTTGGCAATTCTGTATTCGCCTCAGACTTTGCCAAATATGTACCCAACACAATTCGAGTGACACACGGACATGATATCGTGCCACATTTGCCACCGTATTTCTCCTTTCTTCCCAAGCTGACATACCACCACTTCCCAAGAGAGGTATACTATGCCTTGCACTGTTGCACATGAATATTGCAAAGCTACTCTTTTTGCATTTTTGCATCTTGTACATGTATGAATGGAATGTTTGTGAAATTTTAGGTATGGGTCCAGGATTCTGATGGAAACATAACTGAACGGATTTGTGACGACAGCGGTGAAGACCCAGATTGTTGCAGGTTTGTCTGCTGATAACATCATAGGAAGTGGGAGATCTAGGTTGGTTTCTCGTCAGCTTTTGTTCTAACATTCGTCTCCATGGTACTAGGTGCCTCTCCATGTTCAGCTTGAGGATTCAGGATCATTTCACTTACCTAGGAGTTGATATGGAAGCAGACGATTGGAGCACCTGTAGAATCATCACAGCTCAAAGCGTCCAGCAATTCCGACAGGAGCTAGCCAGCAACATCATCATGACAAAGCACGATATCGACGTCTCCATTGTTGAACCTAGTGTACAAACAGATCGGAGCAGTTCTAGTTAGCCGGAGCATTGCTTTTGCCCAAAAAGATTCAGAAAAGAAGCAGCCTCTTCTTAATGCAGTGGAAATTGTTCAGAGAAGAAGGCGAGCCAGGTTGGGATGTTTTTTTATATTAGTCCAGCCAGATTGGGATTTTTTTTTAGATAAAAGAAATAAATCCGGTTGCATCTCTTGTAACAAAGAGAATCAGACCATGATGTAAACATGTGGACTGTAGGTATTGTACATAAGAAATGAAGGAAGATCATAGGCACGGTTTATTGTTGGATGATGATAGGGATTATTTCTGTAAATATATGTACACGTTGTATGTAAACTTGAAATGCAATAACATAACAGAATGAGCACATTCTATACTTGGTATTTATATATTTGCAGCAACATAAGCACCAAGCTGACGGAAAGATATCAATTAACCGAATGAGGCATATACGATGTAAATTTGCAATAACAGAGAATAATGTGGCTGTACAGGTAGATTTACAGACGGACCTGATCAAGAACTTCTTCAGTGGTACGACGAGGCCAACGCGCTTTGCGATGCACATGAGGTGGCCTGTGGCCATGGTTGATTTGATTCGATCGTTACGCTGCTATTGTGGGGCAACCGATCGTATCTTATGGCGTCGTTGTGCAGTCCAGATAAAAAGACTGCCCTGATAATACCAATTAGGCACTTAACAGCTCTATTTAGTGATTCCTTGTATTTACCTAGATAGGTGCTTGATTGGTTTGGAACTGCTCACAACCTGTGCTGTAAGACGGCAGATATTTCTGCTTGATCTGTCAGCAGCTAGATCAGATAGAAGAAATTCTCAGGGGTTTTCCCCCTCGCTTCTTACTTATGCATTCCAATTCGCTCCAGTTAGGTTTCAAGATTAAAAAAGAAGCTCCAACTAAAACCAAAGAGAAGCGGCACCCTACCACAAGGATCAGTGCTTTTCTCCATTCGTACAATAGTATACGACAAGTCAATGTTACAGTACCAATCAAACAAAAATCGAACCACCTTTTCTGTACAGACTAAAGAGCTACGCCTGTTGTCTGCAAATCACCCCATTACATCACACCAACGAAGGGAACAAAAATAAATCTATGGACAGCTCTGCTTACAAACAACCCATTTACATGTACAGACACAATCCGGTATGCAACTCTGTCAGCACATTGTCACACAAATCATGGTTCCTACAAGAAGAAAACTTGCCCACATTCTTGAATGACGACATATTGCAGGGTCCATTAGTCATCACAAGCGAAAGCTTGGGTGTGGGTGACATTCAGAATGTAGCCTATTCTCATCAAAATGCACACTCTATGAATAAGGTCTGAATCTCAGCGACAAAACAGTTCTTCCTTTTATCAGCCTGCGTCTTCATGTAAAACTGTTCCATGGAGGCAACTAAAAACTAACCGTGGAGCATGAGGCTATCCGGGTCTGCAAAACCAAGCCGCTGCAGTAGTATTACTCAACTGTCGACAATTGTCCCTTTCAAGAAAGATTCATGCCAAGCGATGAAGATCCCTGGCAAAATTGGTAGCAAACATGGAAAGAATGATCTAAGCCATCCATCGCATGAACTATCAAAGCTGCCTGCAGAATTTGCCCAAACTCTGCATTCTAGTTCTCACGGGCTCCAACCTTAACAGTGGACTTCTGAATGTTATCACCTACACTGCAAGCTTTGCCGTTAGGAACGGCCAGAAGTTGTGGAACATCCAGGCCATCGTTCCTTCCAGAGCTACTGCTGCTGCCAGAACCTTCAGTACCATCCTTCTCGAATTTCCCTCCTCTGACAGTCTCCTTCCTCAAGTCTGGGAAGTTCAACATAAGCGACTCAGCGGCATGCTGAGCATCAGGAACACTGGTGGTTCGTCGGTGTGTTTTTGTCCTTGGGGTAGATGGGCAGGTCCTGGAATCCTTTGTGGAAGGCACATTTGGATCATAAGGATGCGCAGCTAGATAAGACAGTGCAGTGACAACATCTCCTATCAGCGGCCGAGATGCTGCTTGCTCCTGCAAACACATAGCTGCAACAGCTAAAGCCTGGTACAAACCCCTTTTGGGGTACTGACCTTGCAGCGATGGATCAGCAAGTTGGTAGAACTTCCTTCGGTCTCTGAAAAGTGGACGAGCCTGCAAATTTTGTGGAGATCAGACACTTAGCATATGTGCAGAAATACCAGATCATTCCCCTCCCTAAACCAAATGAATGGAATAACTTTATGAAGTTAAACCTACCCATGCGACAAGATTTTGCTCCCCTGAAGGCTGGGTGTGATCGATTGCTTTGCGGCCTGTAATAAGTTCAAGGAACACAACACCAAAGCTGTAAACATCAGACTTTAATGTCAACTGTCCTGTCATGGCATATTCAGGAGCACAATATCCATATGTTCCCATAACTCGTGTTGATACATGAGTTTTGTCACCAACTGGACCAAGTTTTGCAAGCCCAAAATCAGACAGCTTAGGGTAGTAGTCTTCACCCAGAAGAATGTTTGATGATTTGAAATCTCTGTATATGACTGGTGGATTTGCCTTATCATGAAGATACTCCAGACCCTTTGCTGCACCGGCAGCAATCTTCATCCTTGCATTCCAGTCAAGAGGTTCCTTATCAGGTGGACCTACCAAGAAAGTGATGTCATGAGTTACAAAAGAAGAAATATGGATGGCAGTGTCTAGATATTGCTATGGATTGTGTCAGCAGTAACAAAACATTGATGGTAGAGAATACTGTAGCCAAAGGATCTTTCATGTTTGACTGTAGCAAGTTATGAATCAATTCTTTAAAAATTAAATAAAAAGGTAAACTGAAGCCAAGAGAAATAAAGCATTTTGGATCCTAGGGAAATCTTCAATTCATGATCTATTTAGCAATTGCTATAATATGGTGCAAGTGTGCAACTTACCAAACAGATGATTTTCTAGTGATCCCAACACCATATATTCGTAAACTAGGAGGCGCTGGTCACCATCTGCGCAATAGCCAATTAATCTGACCAGATTAGGATGGTGCAAGAGACTAAGCATGAGAACCTCCACAAGAAATTCACGATTTCCTTGAAACCCGTTTCTATCAAGTTGCTTCACAGCAATGACCTGGGCAAGATTGAGGATGAAAAACGAAGGTGTCAGGCAGTCAACCAATTAGAACAGTCAGGGGACTTCTCCCTCTTCTTAATAGTGAGATTTATATCCATTTGCAGTGTACAGAAATTAAAACACAATTAGCAAATGCTAGCAAACCTGTCCATTTTCCATGCGTCCTTTATACACATGACCAAAGCCACCTTCTCCCAATAGGCAATCTTTCCTGAAATTCTTGGTAGCGATAGCCAACTCCCGGAAAGTGAAAATCTGTGCCGGGCCATGTGTAATGTTTCCTCCTCTGCGAACAGGTACAGAATCTTCCTTCCTGGAGCCCGAAGAAGCACGTGAATTTGTTCGAACTGATCCATTGGAAAGATAAAAGTTAGCGTATAATCCTCACTAACGATGTTTATGCTTTCATCAATACAGATAAATCACACAGCTCAGACATATAGAAAAACATGGACAAAGAAATGGATCAGGATGCTACTTGCGGGATGCTACTTGCGAGATTCCTAGACCTATACAACATTGAATCCGTTATTGGTTACTATACTGTTGCATCCATGCATTCTGTGTGGTATTAACACACTGTATAGTGAAGTTGGTGGGTAAGGCATGGTACTATTACAGGGTTGCATCCACACATTCAGTGTGGTATTAATAACAGTCCTAACATATTCCCATTATCGTACCTAGCTCTAATTTGCTAAATACTTCAACCAGACAATAAATTGTTGTAAATAAAGATATGTATCGTTAGAGATAACTGGAGATGGAAACAAACTCTAGGATTCTTTCCAACAGAAATGTCAGGCAGCTCACATCAACATAAGTTTGTTGCCTTATGCCTTGATTTATAATATGAATAGCCATGTGTATGATAAAAATTTGAAATCTAACAATATAATCACTTCTAGGAATTTGGCTAGCATCTTTATTACTTCTGCATTTCAATGCGACTGAGAAAAATTAACCCAAGTGGACCATCAAGTGCTCTTGGCATTAAACTTCCATAAACTTTTCTGACAGTTATTTAATGTAAGAGATATCTCGGTCTGCAGATGGGTAAGAAAATGCAGCAGCCACACAACAAACAAATGAACAATAGCTTGCCTTGAAATCAAGGATAAGACTTGCAAGTACAGCAACTAAGAACTAAAACTTTGATACATGTGTGGAATTGGTCACTCGCTCCACCAGCCACACAAAGAGTGAACCCAACTTGAAGCAAGCTCAAAGCAAGAAAATTGACACTGCCATACTCAGCCAGACAACACGTGTACAGAACACATGGAACCATTGGTGTTTGGTTTGCTCGAGACAGAACTCCATAAACGAAACTATTGTAACTGCAGGCTTCACCAAAGAAATTTCCTTCCCTTCCACTCCACCTCTTGAGAAAAAGTAAAAAGTCAAATTTATAAGAAGTGGTGCTTTTGATGTCCCTTCACCACTATCTGAGCAAACAATGGGAGTGACATAGTAGCATTCGCATATGTAAAGCCATGAATTACTTATAACGATCGACTAACAATCGGACTAATATCCTGCTAGCAAAATTTGTCCACCAAAAAAAAAAAAAAAAAAACACACACACACACACACAACGAATGCAGTGAATCCTCGCTGCTAAGATAGATAAATCAAAACCGCGAGAAACAATTATTTGACACTCAGTTCCATGTTTACTTCGTTGAGTCAACAGCTCCAGCTGCGTATTTATTACTAGAATAAGCAGCTACACCTCTGCTGCAACAAAAGGCAAAATCCAGCGTTTATCCATCCCATAACAAAAATCCAGCCTTTGCCGCACACAACTACTACATGCCTAGAGCAGCGAATCAGTCACCGCGAATAGCAAACATCTCTAGCTAACCGAACAGAGCAAGAAGCAGGATCACAAACAAAACTATCAGAGCTCTTGCAGTTTCCGACAAAATCGGGCAACCGCGCAGCACAAGACACGGGTTTTACCTGGTGCCGCCTTCGCCGCAGGCCGGGGGGTCGGCGAGAGCGCCGCCAAGCTCTTGGCCTCCTTCCCCGACGAACCGGAGCAGGGTAAGCAGCTCATCTCCCTGTTCCTGAACACAGGCACAGAGTTCCTGCGAATGCCAACCAATCCGCCAAGAAATCCAGCTCAAGACTCGCCCTTTCGCCTCCACCGGCCGATCTCTCCCGTGAAAGCAGCTGAATTTGGGGAGATTTCCGGCCGCCCCGCCGGGAAAAGAGAGAGAGAGAGAGAGAGAAAGGGGAGGGCGAGGCAAGACTGGGGAAGCGTCAATAAACAAAGGGAAGCGGGACTTGGGGATAGTAGCGAAAGTCCAAGGTATTGGTTGGCAAATTTGGGTGTTTTATAGTGCGGTTGAAATGTTCCTCGGGGAAGGAATTTAGGTATTTTGTAGCCCCAGTTGAGTTGAGGTGGTTGCATGCGTTGTCAATCAAACTATCAGAGTGGGTTGGGCTCGAGAAAACAACTGTAAAGATATATGTATCTGCCCTTTTTCATGCCTAATAACAAAACCATAAAAGTTCCTAATAACAGAAGCTCACTTTTCTATTTTGCCTACTTGTACTACTGCTGTATATGTTAATCCCCAATCTAAAGAGAATGAGAAGATGATTTTACATGAAAAATTTGGCTATTTTATTCTAAAATAAAAAGGAGATGACATTAGTAACCATTGCTCTGAATAAACATAAAGTTCATCGTCATAGGATTGGGTTGTGTACTTGTGTTCTCTCCCTTTCTTTCTTTTTTACTTTACAAAAATGTCAACCTAAATTAAAGTAAAAACAAGGGTGACATGAACAAGAAGATGCTCAAACACTATTTCCCCTGGATCATTTATGTGATACGGCTGCACAGTTGGTTTTCCATCAGTTTGGGCGCCGGACAGAATGAATTGTCGATGTCACGTTGTCACTCTTTTCTCTACTGTTCATAACGATGATAGGATGTATGATTTAGGACACATGCAAAAGGTCAAACTAACGTGTTCGTATACGGTTGTTTGATTAAGTTCGGTATAGTGTTCTATATATATCGATGGGCTATGCGTACATTACATGCAGATGCTAGCTATAGGTATGTATTCTCTGTTGTATAATAGGGGAGCACTATTATTGGAAATTAAATAATGGGAACACAGGTGGCCACTATATCGAATCTATTTAAGAACTTAAGATCCTTGGGTCAATTCGATTTTCTATATACGTGCTCTCATTGGTCATTTTAGCTTTTCCGAGTATATATAGTTTTGTTATGTATTTAGAAATACATTATCTACCTATATATTTTTCGGTTTGTTTTTCAGACAATTTTTCTATTTTGAACCAAGACCATAACAAACGAAATAACATTTCTCAACTTTTACACTATATAGAAACATAAACCAAGATGTTGCTTTTTTTTTTTGAGCAAAAACCAAGAAGTTGCTTTGCAAGGAGCTTATGGCCGTGGATTCCTCTCTCCCACCTCACTTCGTTTTTCCCTAAAAAAAAAAAAACTCACTTCGTTTTCTAGGTGGGTGTGCCTTCGTTCATCCTTACCGCCTGCACCACCCAGAAGCTCCGCCTATCACTTCTTCTCCTCCCTTGACCATTGCCCTTCCCTTCTACACGAGCTCCCTCTCACTCTCACCATCTCTTCCATATGTGTCTTTGCCCTCTCTCCCCATGGTGTGGCACCTTCTCGATGTATGTTGCCTCCTTACCAGATTCGCCAAAGGAGTTGACATCACTCTTAATTCCAGCTGATGACATCCTATATATAACCCCACCCCACATGCTCCCTCTTTCAAGATAAAAACCATTGTATCTTATAAAAACTAAAAAGGTGAACATGACTCGAGTTTGGAACCAGGTGAATGTGTAACTAGCTAGCTAGATCATCCGCGTAAAGTATATATGGGCATGCTTGGAACTCTTACCAGCAGGCTCACCTTGCTTTGCTTTGTCAAGCAAGCAAGGCCAGGATTCTTGTTGTGTTTGGTTTCCTTAATTGCCATGCAAACTCCTTGTTTGGCAAACTAGTGGGGCCATTTATCATTCACACAAGGAGAGGATCGACCGGGTGATAAGCACAAAGAGAGGTGGATCAAATGCGAGAGAGAAAGGAGACTCTATAACCGGTGGCAAGGGATATATAATTCGTGTGGTGATGGACTTTATTCGGGAGCGGACCTCGTAGTTTGGTGATTTCGTTAGGGATTTCCTCACTAACTCCAATAGTACGGTAGCAATTTTGGGGTATGTTCGTTGATTCCATGCGAAAGAAGCTTGATCCGCAGAGGGCAGACTGCACTCGATTTGATGGTTTATTAGAGCCAGGATTTGGTGACAACAAGGTTGCTCTTAGATTTAGGCATTTAGTCGAACACACTAACTCAAATAAGCTAACATCGATTTAGGATTTTGGGCGTAATGCCATACTCTTGGAAGAGATGAGCGCGGTGCAAATAAACCTTGCCCGCACGGGAGAGCCAATTTAGCTTGCCCATACGAGCAAGGATTATTATTTCTTTGCCGACAACTAATCTTGCTTGGAGAGGTGAAACAATAGCAAAGAACAACCACGCCGGCCCGTAGCCGTAATGTGTTCACACGTACGCTAGTGATGCTGAAGAGGTCCGAGGTCGCTTTCGGGACGTGTGACATGACCAGCCAGGCGAGATCGCGCGAACAGATAGATAGCGCCGGCCACCCGTCGTCTCTTGTGCAAGCCTCTGACTATAGGAACGGGAGCAGGTCGGCTAACCTCTAGTGTTTGGCTGGCTCGATCTCGATCATGTGCCTGCCCTGCCCTGCCCTGCCGGCTGATCTTGCATGCAGGGCCCGCGTGGGATATCCTCGATCAGCAGCTGATGACCTGCTAATCACGACGCCATGATTACTACGTACTTCTACTCTACTATATACGTACAAAGCCTGATGTACAAGTACACTTGTCCGTGTCGATCTGGATATATACATATGGATGGATGGTTCGAGAAGAAAGTCAATAATTGCTGCAGTGCATGCATCATGTATGTCGTCGTTCTCGTTGCCATGCGCGAGAGAAATAAACAAACTACAGTATGTTTTTTAGTAAATAATTGCCCAGTCGTGTTTGGGATCGGAACACACGTACGGTGAACAATGCCAGTGCGTGCGACCGACGTGCATTCACGGTAACACGTCAGTGTCGTCTTCGCGAGTTTTTTTTTACAGCTGTGAGTAAGTAAGTAATTAAATAATTACAGTCATGCCCTGAACGAGTGATGAAAGCTAAGGCTCGTCGTCGTCTGGCTCGTTCGTTCGATCGACAAAGGAGAACGTACTACGTCTTGCTCGCGCGTAAATATTTATTTATTTATGATCTCACTGACCGATAGATCGCGCTAGCTGTACATGCGACAAGTGACATACAGACAGAAGTCAGCAGGTTGATTACTTGAAGAAACAGTGCACCGATGAGCCAGTGACGCGTCATGCCCGGTGGTTTAAACGTGGCCACTGTCGCTGCCATGAATCTGAGACTTCAATTTTTTTTTTTTTTTTGATTGAGGGGAGAGACTTTCTATTTTTTGGGAGAGACTTCACTATTTGACTCTTTCTCTCTTTCGATGACCTTTTTGTTCGGACTGACTCGCAGGCCCAGTACTACATTCAATCCGAGACATGGGCCAAAAGAGAGGGACCTACTACTAGTCAACCCGCCAGCTCAGCCCAGCCCAGACCACATAGGAGATCCGCGGCCCAGTCCAGTCCAGTCCACCACCGACCGGGGTAGTGTGCTGCGGAAGGAGGGAGCCTCGCGTGGCTTCTCGCCTGGCCTCGTTCGTTCGAGTCAGCCAAGCCAGCCCACTGACCGCGCCGCTCCCGCAACGCCCCCGGCGGCCATGTCGTCCTCGCAGTCGCCGGAGCCCTGCACGCCGGGGACGCCCTCCCCGGTCCTCAGCGTCCGCATCGTCTCGCTCGACTACTACATGGCGCCGCCACTCCCGGGATTCGGCTTCTCCCGCAGCCCCTTCCACGGTGCGCTCCTCCTCCGTCGTCCGACTTGTCTCGCGCTGAATTTCGCTCGCGGCGTGCATACCCCTGCAGGTGAGGAAGTGGAGGAGGTGCCGGTGGTCAGGATCTACGGCTCCACCCCCGCGGGGCAGAAGACTTGCCTCCACATCCACCGGGTGCGTAACTGCTGCCTACTACCCAGCTTCTTCTCTGTTCTCTCCCAACGCGGCCCTGTCTATGTCTGCACATATTTTTTTTTTTGGCCCCCGAGCCTTTCGGTGCTCGTCCTCCATCGCGGGGAGCGTGTAGCGCGGTTCGGGCGTGTGATTCCCCCTGTCTGGGTTTGAATTTGAAAATTTGGAGGGAACTTGCTCTGTGTACCGACCACACCAAACTGGACTGTCTAGGAACTAGGATGCTGTTGCTTGGGTCCATCAGTAGCTCGTGGTCATACCATTTGTTGATTTAGGTTGGTGGATTGTTCGTTACCTATACTAACTTAAGAATTCCAGCTCAAAATGCCCGTGTATTCCCTGCTAACTTTTTCACTGAATGTCCTGGGCAATTCAGGCATAACTTCTGTTTTGTTCTCCCAAGTTCTAGTCCATGGAGGCATGGAGTAGTTTCTTTATATTTGACGCTAGTGTTGTTACTATTTGTCTATTTTCCTTTGCAACCAGATTCTCCTGACTGTCAGATGATGATCTGTTCTCGCCTCTTGTATTTGGAATCCCTACTGTGTGAAGTAGTATACATATGATTTCATCGTAAGCTATTTCATCAATCCCTGATTGTTTGTAAACATCTACTCTGTCTCTCTCTGCTGTTCAGGTGCTGCCATATTTTTATATACCTTGTCCGGAGGAGCTGCTCGATAATCTAGAAAAAGGTGATTTGTACCTTGTTACATATGCACCCCTTGTACAGATTGGAGACCACTTATGCTTTTTAACGTTTTCATGCCACTTGTTGTATTGTTTCTTGTTTTGTTCTACCTGAAACTTGGAATTGTATCTGTTTGCATGTAGATTCTTACAGAGAATTTCTTATGGCCTAGTTATGAGATTTTAGGTAGTATTTTTTGATTTTTTTTAATATGCATGACCTGCAATAACTTATTTTGACATCTTAACTTATCACATATTTAGGTGTTTCATAGGTAGACTAGATCTTACTATTAACGCGACATGGATGCTGTAAGCCTGTAACACATCTGCCAATTGTTTATTGGGAAAAGGCAACCATGTCTAGCAATCAAGGAGACACACATTTGTCCTATCAACAGCATACATGTTAGTTTTCATGCACTGGACCTTGTCAAAGGATGCCATTCTTGACTAGTTGAATTAATACATCCCTTTCATCTATTCTTTAGGTGATTCATATATAACTGGTCTCTTGAGTGACCTTGAGAAAGCTTTGCAGGTATTATAGAGTCCAGTTGTTTTATATGTTGTCTAATTTGTCTTTTCATGTGCATCATTGTTTTATTGCAGAAGCTTTGCTGGGATTCTAGAGTCCACTTGTTTATATGTTGTGTACTTTATATTTTTGTGTGCATCATTGTTTTATTGCAGGCTCGTGGTCCATCAAAACGGAAGCATGTGCATGGATTTAGCCTTGTTAGAGCAAAGAAGCTGTACGGCTACCATTCGTCCGAGGAACTTTTTATGAAGATCTACCTGTATCCACTGTTTACTCATTTTCATAAACCCAACATTGCTTCTACAAATGTGTATGCTAGTCAACATTAGTTGTCACATTTTCTTCTATCCCATATCGAGGGGATTTAGAAATTTTGAATATAGCTTGCCCCAACGTTTCATTACCAAACAAATCAACAAAAATTTGCCGAATTAGAGTTAATGCTTTGTTCATCTGGTCCACCTCTTGAATTGTAACAGGTGCCTTGCCTGTCCAGACCAAAATGCTGTCACATAAATCCTTTATTTGCTGATGTAATTTTGGGGGTTATCGCAGCTGTAGCCTTATAGAGTGGTGTTTTGAATATAAAACTTCATCATGCAATTGACTTCCTTGATTTAGTCTCTAGATATTACCCTTATGAAGTTTCTCGAGCTGCTTCCCTTGTGTTGGTAAGTTGTAGTGTCGGAAAATTCATTTGTCAGTGGAGAGCTAAATAAGTCCAAAGTAGATGGATCTGTGTTTCATTTTTCTTATTTATTTTTCAGATAGAAAATATTTGCTTTTGCTATTTAAGGGGCATCTGTGAACCATCTTTACATATTATTGTTCTTTCCACCTCATCGGATCTTTTCCCATTAGTTATGCACTAGTTATGCCACTTGTCCACTTTGATTTCAGTAGTGGCTGGTGGAACTTGTATCTTTGTGGTGAACAATCGTGTGTCACTGGCCTTCACTATTTCATCTGAAAGCATGCCCTTTATTTGTACCTATATTTTGTGTGGTTTGAATCCATGAGTTTGTTTAACCTTTCATGGTTTCAATCTGTCATTTTTTTTCGAAATTAATTCTGTCCTCCAACAATCTCATACTTGGTTACTGTGGTTTATGCTAGCATGGATGAGGCAATATCTTTCTCTTGTTACAACCTATTAGTGGATTATTAGTTGAACATGCTAGTGTTTTTCTGTGCCCTTCAATGGAAAACAAAATCTTATCGTGGAGAAGCTTTGAAATACTCTTTCATGGTCTGATTTAAAGCTATTTGATTTCAGAGTGGTGCTGTTTCTAATAGAGCATTTCAGCCTTATGAATCTCACATTCCATATCTTCTTCACTTCTTGGTAAGCACATTGCTCTCTTGTCATAGTGCGTGACATGGTGCTACAAGTTTGTTTATTTAATGGTTATTTGTGTTGAAATTGTTATAAGTTTTGAAAGGTAATTTATGTTTTAGGTTGACTACAACTTGTATGGAATGGGACATATACATGTCAAAGACTTTAAGTTTCGTCCTCCATTGCCAGATGATTTTCATCCTAAGTCATCTCTTTGCAGGAAGGTAGATTGTTTTACTGCATTAGAGTTAAGATATACTGTACCTCGATCTTGAAAAGAATGCAGTTCTAGATCTGTCCTTAGTCAAACTATCAGAACGTTGGTCAAGTTTATCAGAGAGTAATATGTACTATGAAAAATATTCCATGACAAATCTAATGATACTTATTTGCTATAATAATTATTGATCCTTTGTTTGTCAAAAGTTGGTCAAAGTCTAGATGATTTGACTTGGTACTATGCTAGAACTGCATTCTTTTCTGGACAGAGAGATTATTTGTTATGTTGTAATATTCATTTTATTTTGAGTTCAGACTTTATTCTTTGTTCGTACTGAAAACTTTATTTTTTCTTCTGGTGTGACAATGATAGGCACAGTCAGATAATTCTGAAATAAAAAGTCCAACAGTTTGGGTATCTTCAACAGTGTCACATTCTTCTATCTTGGACAGTTCTAGCCCATCGCATCACTTGGGAGGAACCAATTTGAGCTTCGCTATTCGACAGAGTTCTTCAATGCTTGAAGCTGATTCAAGAGTAGAAGGTCTGGCTATCGCATTCTAGCACTATTGTTTGGTAATATCATTAAGATGCATTATAAATTTCAGTTTCACCTTCAGGTATCCTAAGTGAGAAATATAAGATGTACACTTCTCTTTCTCAAACAACCGAAGATACAAAAATGGTTCAGTCACTTATATCAATTTGGGAGGTATGCTTTCTACTTTGTTTGTGTACATGTGCTATGAAATGTTAATAACTATTAACCTCTGTGTTATTATGTTCAGGAACTGGGACGATTAAGACTGTTGGAGGAAACAAAATATGCTGATCTGGGTAGACCTTTAAGGGAAGAAATTCTTAAAGATTTTCTTCATGGTATTAAGTATGAGAGTGCCCTTTCTGTGTTGTTTTCACAAGAAGGGCCACATCATAAAGTTTCTACCATAGAAGAGTCTGAAAGGCTAGAAAGGTGCTTAAAATCATTGAATGATATTATTGGGACCGTTACATTCTCACAGGATGACTACTGTGGCAATATTGATGTTGGTAATTCTGCTGATGTGCAAAATGACAAACGCAATGCAAGTCTTTGCTCAGGGTCATTAGAACAAAACATGCAGATTATATCTCCAGAGAGGAACATTGAATATCCCGTGTCCTCATCTGTACCCCAAAGAAAACTATCTCAGTTATCTGATGAAGGTGAAAAGGTAGTTCCCGCTACTCAGATATTAGTTACATTGTCCTGGTTTGCTTCAAATCACAGGCAGTTGTTTAGTTGTTCTCTATTGTAAACAAAGGCAAAAGAAACATTATATACAGGGTCAAACCAAATTTTCCTACAAGCTTATGAAGGTCACATAAATTGTTTATAAGTTGGCGATTTACAAGTTTTGGTTGCTGTTCCTGGTTCTTGTTGCTTCTGCTCTGCGCAGCCCCAGAAGGGATGCACAAGAAGGGAGGAGAAAAGGAAACTAACTTTGAAACTAAAAAAAAGTCTGGATGCTGCATGATAGTATGATACAGCACTTGATTGCCATTTCTGATCCTATTAGTGTAGTTGGCCTGACATTTTCACTTTATTGAATCACGTCTCTTTCAGAAGCATTTACTTTTGTTATTTATCAATTGAACTCCTTGCCTCCTTGGAATTGCTCTTTTGTAGCATGTGGATGCTGAAGCCCTTGGACTATTAAGCTGGTTGGCATCTTCACAAGCTGCAGAGGAACCAACAACTGACGATGAATTAATTAATGAAGTCATCCTCAGCCCTTTGTTTGCCAAGAAGTCCATTGAAGTTGCTCTGGAGTCTGCTCACTTGGATTTTGATAGTGCTTCTCAGCAGGAGTGCCAGGATATTCTTGATTCAGTTGACCTCGTCAGGGCAGCAGAAGAACCAACCGTACATACATCTGACCTCAATTCTGTGAAGCCCAATTCTGCTGCTTCGCTGGGCAATACTATTCCTCAGGTTGATGGGTCATCTGATGAGAACCCAAAAGTCTCCCAGGAATATGATAGAAGTAAGGTCACTAGGAAAGCAGTAGTATCTCCAAGTTACACATCTACTAAGAATCCTTCAAAATCAGCCAGTAAGCGTGCAGGAAGTGAACATCTCTGGGGTTCCTTGCCTCTTTCCAGAAAAAAGCGGCAACATGGAGATGCTGATGCTTCATGCAGTGCGATGCCACCACAGAACGACTTAAGTGCATCTAACAAGAGTACAATTGATAAGGACTATCATGATACCATAGGCAGCACTGACACGGAAGGTGTACATGGTTCAGTTTGTCATTCTGTGAGAGATTTGATGAGGCGGAGGAGATCTTTTAGGCGTGAGCAGCTGGAGTTTGGTTGTTCTGGAGCTGCAACATGCACCATAGATAAAGAGAGTGCAACTGTGAATTCTGGGGGATTGGAGTATCATAATTTCACAAGTGATATCCCAAACCTAGCACTGACACGGATGACATTTGTTCAGAAGCCTCCATTGAAGAATGATGCATGTTCTGGTTTGGAGAGCCCTTCAGGCTGTGAGCAACGTGGATGTAAGTACACAACAAATCTTTATGTTATCTCGATGAATGATACTACATTAGCCTTGTTCCACCACAGCATAATCTCTCTTGGAATGCTAGTATCCCTCATACTATAATGCCGTAAGGCACGCCACAAATTTATATACATTTTGTTCTTTCATTTTCAGCTGAAAAATTGGGAGTAGCTGATCTCCTTCCATTTTTCAATCAGAATATGGAGGAGGATAAGCATAATGAATCGTTTCAACATATGGAAAGCAGTGACTTTACAGGGGGTGTATTGGGTGTCCCAACTCATTTCCAAAATGATGGATCAGCCCTATTTTTGCTGACACATGCACTTTCACCGCCATCTGCAGGAGCTGTGGGCCATTGGCTAACCCAACAATCTAGTTCCAGTATTTTCTCGGGTATTGAAGATTTCCTGCATAATTTTGTTGTCAATACTATGGTACAAAAAGTTTCTTGTACAAATTAATTTTCATTTGTTTCTGTATATGTTTCAGGTTATACCAACTATGATGAGGTAATCTTAGCTGATAAGGAAGAGGCACACATTTCTACTTTATCACAGAATTCTCCTACCCGATTTTCTGCAAAAAAAGTTGTGCATGGAGATCTGATGGAATCGGCTCTATCTAACAAAGAAAGCAAACATTTGGACGAATGGCATGATTTTTCCCAGATATCAGCTGGAAATGAGAAGGATAAGCTTACTCCTCTCAGCCAAATTGGATTTCGTGACCCTGCTAGTATCGGTGGTGGACAACAACTGACTATACTTAGCATAGAGGTTCTACGTCATTCTTTTCCCTTCTGTTCCCAATAAATATACTGCCTTTTCTTCGTTCGTTGATGAATCCAGTGGGATAGTTTATTCACCGCAGACCAACTAACAAGAATTCTATTTCTTATCACATAAAAGTTCGACTTGCTAATTAATGACTAAAGGACAAACTTATCAGTCATGAAAGTTTGATTTGCTAATGAAAAATAGACAAATTGTTAAATAGAAATATTTTAAATGCTTGGGATGTCAGCAAAGTAGAATGCACTTCTTGATATTGAGCTTCTTTTCACTGTAAACAGGTTTTAACCGAAAGCAGAGGAGAGCTGCGTCCTGATCCACGGTTTGATGCCATTAATGCTGTATCTTTGGCCATCGAAGATGATGCTGACAATACTGTTGACGTTCATGTGTTTATACGTGACAACAATGTCAAATCACATAGGAGGTCTGAACTCTGAAGCCACTTGGGATTTGATCTTTTTCATTTTGGGGTCGTGAGACTAAAGTGTCCTTAGATTTTAGATAAAAACCCACAGAGCCTTCAAAGTTTATCCCAGATGGCAGCTAGTTTCTATCTTCAATTTTCTTTCTAGATTTAATATGTCAGTTGTCACTGGGGTATCAAAACCCAGTTTCCAGACTCTGGCCAGGAGCCTGGAGCTGGAGGCTTCTAGGCAGTTACCATACCATCCAACCCTGCCAAGCGATCGACTCCTTTAGAATATGGACACATGAGATTGACAGGACATATTGGCTGACTAGGATGGTGACATTGGCAACTGATGTGTGCTGCCTTATATAGCCAAGTTACTAAATGATCTATTGTGAATTTCTTGATTCTGTCAGAAACAGTGTGTGCTTCCTTGTGTTGGCTTGTGATATTTTCTTTTCTTACATGCTCAATGACCCAACTGTCTCAAAATTCTTTCTTGTATATGCAGAAATCTGGATGGTATTGCCTGCTGTAATGTAGACATCTTCCCTGAAGAAAAGGACCTTTTGAATAATCTTATCAGTGCAATATGTTTAGTTGATCCAGATATCCTAGTTGGATGGGAGATTCAGTTAGGATCTTTAGGATTTCTTGCTGAAAGAGCTGCTTATCTGGGTATAGGCTTACTGAAAAGAATTTCAAGAACACCACCGCATGAGTTGAATCATCCACCTAAGATTCCAGTTGATAACTCTAGTCAGGTGCTTTCTGAAACATCTTCTGCTGATGATATTATTGATGATGTCAGTGAGAATGATTGGAGCCATACTCATGCGAGTGGTATACATGTTGGTGGAAGAATTGTGCTTAATTTATGGCGTCTCATGCGTGCAGAAGTTAAGCTTAATAATTACTCCCTTGAAGCTGTAGCTGATGAAGTACTGAGGCGAAAGATACCACTGATACCAAGCAGGATGTTGAACCGCTGGTTTGCAACAGGTCCTGGACGAGGAAGACACCGATGCATAGAATACATTAGCAATAGAGCTAGAATCAACCTTGAAATAATGAATCAACTGGACCTGGTAAATTGAACTTCCTCCATGGTATTCTTGCTTTTTTTTTTTTTTTTTTTTTTTTTTTTTTTTTTTTTTTTCTGAATACCTCAACTATTAGATTGTCCTAATGTTGACCTGGCATGCAGGTGAATCGAACATCTGAACTTGCTCGTGTATTTGGTATTGATTTCTTTTCTGTTCTTTCTCGAGGGTCTCAGTATCGTGTTGAATCTATGCTCCTGAGATTGGCTCATACACAGAACTACCTTGCAATTTCCCCTGGAAATCAACAGGTGCATTTTCTTGTAACCTATCAATTTTGGATTTTCAGTATTTTGCTTTAGATATACTGTAGTTGCTGATTACCCAATTCTGAACCTCCAATATTGTTATGAGTTAATGACAAAATCTTGTTCATTTTAACAAATTCTGCTGATGTTGCATTATGTTAGCTAGAAATGGTATCATTAATTTCTTTAGAACTACAGGCTGGACACCACATAAAACTCGAAAATAGGATATTTTTCTGCTAAACTGTTAATTACCAGTACTACCGGCATCTTGATGTGGTTCAGTGCTACTTTGCAGGTTGCTTCTCAGCCAGCCATGGAGTGCTTGCCGCTTGTAATGGAACCAGAGTCGGCCTTCTACCCTGATCCAGTTGTTGTATTGGACTTTCAATCCCTCTATCCTTCGATGATAATAGCATATAACCTGTGTTATTCTACATGCTTGGGTAAAGTTTTCCCATCAAAGTCAAATGTACTTGGTGTCAGTTCATATTCAGCAGATCCACATACACTTGTGGATCTGAAAAATCAGCTACTGCTTACTCCAAATGGGGTCTTGTATGTTCAACCTGAGGTGATTTTCTAAATTTTATGAGCAATATCTGATGTTCTTCACATTCGTAGTGGAAAAATTGTGATATACCTCCCATAGAAAGTTGTTCCCACATTACATTTTACCTAATTACCTCTGTGGTTGGTAGATTGAGTTGTGTGATTGCCCTTGATTACCATCCAGATGAAGTACCTGCTATATTCTTGAGAATATTGTTTACCATTACATGTTTAGTGTCCTGACACATTCACTATATTGCTGCACATTATGTTCCCCTAGTAAGTACTGACCTTTCCAGCACAATCTCAATGGTATTCTGCAGATAAGAAAAGGTGTACTTCCTCGCCTTCTAGAGGAGATATTGTCAACAAGAATTATGGTGAAACAAGCAATGAAAAAATTGAGTCCATCACAGCAAGTTCTTCACAGGGTATTCACTTCTAAACCAAGTTTTGAACATCATGTGAAATGCCGGAATCTCTTGTTGATGTGCTGTGCTTAGACAGTCCTCTTGCTTTCCCTTTTGTAACATTTGTTTTTCAGTTTTTTTTAATAACTGTTCTTACCAACGGGTGGATATGTTATAAATAATTAATTTGTTTGCAGATATTCAATGCACGGCAGCTTGCTTTGAAGTTGATAGCTAATGTAACATATGGCTACACAGCTGCTGGATTCAGTGGTCGGATGCCTTGTGCAGAGCTTGCAGACAGCATTGTTCAATGTGGCCGTAGAACTCTTGAAACAGCAATATCATTTGTCAACCAGCATCCTTTGTGGAAAGCTAGGGTCGTGTATGGTGACACTGACAGGTATTATTGTGTTTCTTGTTTTCTTTTTGGAGTATGTAGTCATACTATACTTATAGGTCTGTTTCTGTTGTAGTATGTTTGTTCTCCTAAAAGGGCGTTCTAAGGAAGAAGCATTCAGAATAGGAAAGGAGATCGCCTCATCAATAACTGCAATGAATCCTGATCCAGTCACATTGAAGTTTGAGAAAGTGTATCAGCCATGCCTTCTTCTTACAAAGAAGAGATATGTTGGCTATAGCTACGAGAGTCCTGAACAGAATGAGCCAATCTTTGATGCGAAGGGGATAGAAACAGTTCGGAGAGATACATGCCCAGCAGTTGCAAAGATTTTGGAACGGTCTATCAGAACAATGTTTGAAGAACAGGATTTGACCAAAGTAAGGGGTATTACTTAGTCTCCTCTTGTAAGGACCATTTTCCTTGTTTTTGTTATTGTTTTTTATCGAGTGCATAGTTTTGACATTCTTCTACCATTACAGGTCAGGACATATTTGGAGCGGCAGTGGACACGCATATTATCAGGAAAAGTCTCTATTCGAGATTTCATTTTTGCGAAGGAGGTCCGTCTAGGTACTTACAGTGCAAGGGCTTCCACTCTGCCCCCTGCAGCAATTGTTGCAACAAAAGCTATGTTGTCTGACCCAAGGGCAGAGCCTCGGTATGCAGAAAGAGTGCCATATGTTGTAATCCATGGGGAACCAGGGGCTCGTCTTGCCGATATGGTTATTGATCCTTATGGTCTGCTAGAAGTTGGCTCCCCTTATAGATTAAATGAACAATATTACATAACGAAGCAGATTATCCCTGCATTACAGCGTGTTTTTGGACTTCTTGGTGCTGACCTGAATAAGTGGTTCAATGAGATGCCTCGCCCCATACGACCAACTCTTGCGAAACGCCAGTCTCCAGCTAGCCATGGTTCATTCTCTCGTGATGGCAGTTTCATCCGATTAGGATTGAATAATAAAGCCCCAGGCAAAGGAGGCAGAATAGATACATACTACATGTCAAGCCACTGTTCAATTTGTGGTGATATAATTCAAGGATCAGAGACCTTCTGCAACAATTGCTTGAAAAACAAAGCTGTTGTTGCCACAGTAGTTGCTGGAAGAACTTCAAAGTTGGAGCAAGAAATCCAACATCTTGCTGCTGTAAGTTCGTTTGCCTGGATCATGTTAAATATATTTGTGTCTTTTACACTCATGTTAAGTTCTGTTGATTTGTATTTACAAAGTCTTGCTTGAATGTACATGCTAAGCAAAATAGTGCCATCTGATGAAATATTGATGGAGTTTCATTAACATTCAATTACAGCAGCAAATGCTAGTCTCTAAATGGATTGCTAACTGATATGTGCAACAAGAATTAATGTCGAAATATCTGTAAACCTGGCCTCTAGTATTTGCTTCACTATACTTGACATGTGTTGAGCAAATGCTACTGTATTTAATGTATCAACTTTTTGTGCATCAACATAGATAGTCTTGATCTTAGTTGTTAAGATGAGCTGACTGTAAAGCTTTGAACTTTATCAGATATGTGGGCATTGTGGCGGTGCAGATTGGATTGTTGAAAGTGGGGTCAAGTGTATTTCCCTTGCATGCCCAGTCTTCTATGAACGGAGGAAAGTTCAGAGGGAGCTGGGAGTGGCCTCAGAGTCGGCAGGAGAAGCTGGGTATTACCCTTTCTGTTGTGCTGAACTCTTTTGAGGAGAAAATTTCGAGGTTGCGTCTTATCTGTGTGTACCGTGTAAATTGTGAAATCTGTAACCTGTACATCACACGTGTGTTGTGTATAGCTGTTGTATGTAACATTGTAGAACATGTACTGACTGAGGATAGAATAGAGTACAGTGAGGATAGAATAGAGTACAGTGAGGACAGAATAGAGTACATACGTATAATGTATAATGTGCCACCGTGTCGCTTACTGTTCAGTTTAAGTGGGCGCATCTTGATGGGGGACAAATGGTCAAGGCAACACTACAGGTGATTACTGTGTTTTTAAAACGTACTTAAATGACGCCACTTGTATTGTATATACGATTGGAATTTCATGTTTCTCCACTGAACTACCAAAGTGGTAGTTAAACTTAAGTTTAGGGCTCAAACACGCCCAAGTGTTATGCTGTACTACTGAGCAGTAACATCGTTGCCACACTATGAAACATCAACACGATCACCAGTTCACCACATAAGGAAGCCCTAACTAGTACCAAACACGATCGCCACATCAAAGATGGAATGCGAGATAAGCTTTAACCAAGTTCAGTTTGATTCCACTCCAAACAAAGGAGGCAACAATTCTGGAAATTCTGGGCTACAACCTAATTATTTAGTTCCACGCTGTATTGTACATATAGTTCATTGCGTGGAACCAGAACATTCCCGTGGTGAGGACGACTGCACACTCGGAGTGCGCAGGCTTGTGCTTATTCCTGGAACTATGGACATGGCACCATCTATAGAGCAGACTGGAACAGAATCTCCGCCAGTTCCTGCATCAGAAAGGCACATCATTTATATACGTAATCAGCAACCATCAGCGTACAGATACTTGTATTGTCGCGCTACTGCCTATGAGGTGGACAGCCTAGACTCATTTCATTTACCTGCTTGCCAGATGGAACAGTGGGCTCACCCCACTCTAGAACCTTCTTCTCTAGTGTCTCAAAGTCTCCTTTCCCAGCCTGTTTGAAGCCATAGAACAATGTTACAACCTACACAATTCCAATCCAATCCTTCACAGGCAAATTCCAAACTTGTAAGTGCCATACCTCAATCAAGGTGCCAATCTCACTGTCAAAGCTCTGGTACCTCTTGCGGACAAGATCATCCAGGGAACCATCCTAACATCACAAAAACAAAACTTCCAATTTAAAAACCTGCTTGGGAAAAGTTCAGTAGGTCTTAATGTGTTTTCAGTTACCTCAATCAGCTTGGCAACGTTACGGAGGCCACGGGCCAGGGTGTCCATTCCAGAGATATGAGCAAGAAACATGTCCTCAACATCAGTACTTTCCCTCCGCCTGTTATCACAAAAGAATTCCATGTTGGTTCAATTCCATTTTTCACAGAACAAGAAACATATGACAACAGGGACTGACAATTTGGCATCAAAGTTGAAACCACCAGGTGCAAGTCCACCCTGTTAAACAAAAATGCAGCGACTTATGAGTGCAACCAGGCAGTAGACAGGTAAACTGTGGATTTGAGTGAAAAGGGAAAGAGCTGATTCATGCCACTCACATTCTTAACTACACTTGACATTACCAAAGTAGCCTCTGCAATGTCTGTCATGAACTGATCTGTGTCCCAACCTGTCCATAATGGTAAGGTAAGTTACTATGCACGCCTCACCTTTTTTATTTCTTTTCTTTTTCTAAAAAGAAGAAAGAAATCCATGTATGCTTCCAGTGTAACACAAATAATAATATCGGGTCATATGCTTATTAGAAAAACAAAGGAGTTATATACAACAGTGACACATACCAACTTGAGGATCACCAGTGTTTGCATCAATATTTCCAAGCAGCCCATTAATCCGTGCAGTCTCCAGTTCATGATGGCAGCTGCAAGTTTAACATGCAGTTCTTTAAGCTATTATACAACTGAAGATAGGAAAGCAAAAAAGAAACTTACCTATGTCCAGATAGAGTAGCATGGTTGCACTCAACATTAATCTTGAACTCTCCTGTGTCATGTGATACAGAAAACAAGGGATACTTTCAGATCAGATGGTTAAACTCACACACGCTTCATGCAATCATGCTTCACTTCAGAGAAATGCTGACAATGTATGCACATCCAGATAATATGGAAACTTTATATTACCTGTAAGACCATACTTCTGTAGGAAAGCAAATGTAGTTGCAACATCCCAGTCATACCTGCCAAAGAAACAAGGATCAGTGCTTCTGAATCCTGTAGGATATTTTGCTAATTCATTCCTGAGTAAAAGCTTACTGGTGTTTTGTAGGTTCCTGTGGTTTAGGCTCTATTAACAGTGTTCCTGAAATAACAAAATCTTAGTTCTATCACCCAATTGACATAGTAAAGACAACAAACTATGTCAAAGCTATGGAGATCGGAACAGGTAAACATAAAGAAACAGGACTGAATTACCCTTGAATCCAATCTTCTTCTTGTAGTCAACAGCAGCTTGAAGGAAGTTAGCCTGGACAAATCCAGCAAATGAGCAAATAATTTGCGGCACAAAGTAAAGTAGAGACAAAAAGGAACTCATACCAGATGGTCAAGTTCTCTCTTCATATCAGTATTCAGAAGAGTTTGGTAACCCTCTCTTCCACCCCAAAACACATAGTTTTCACCACCTAGGTAGTGAGTGACCTGTAAGGAGATAAAAGTCAAATCAAGAATTGGGAAAATGAAAGAAGACCAATCATGATGATCACAGATAACCCACCTCTATAGCTTTCTTAACTTGGGCAGCCGCATAAGCATATACTTTAACCTCTGGGCTGCAACATTAATGAAGAGCGCTCTTAATCTCTAGTCATACTCTGAGTCCATAACTTTATTTATATAAATATTAAATTATAACACATAAAACCAATAATCCAAGATATCAACCTAGTAGCAGCTCCATGCATGTAGCGTGGATGCATAAAGAGCTGTGCGGTACCCCACAATGGCTTTATATTGGTCTCACCCTAAATGTAAATTAAATGAAATAAAATAAATGAACAAACAGGGTAATGCAAAACAGTGGTGTAGAGCTAAGTTCCAGCAATTTAAGGTTACACTAACCTGGAGCTGCTTTGCCAGCTCAACTATCTCATCCAAGTTAGCATTTGTTTCCTGCAATGTGAGATAACAGTCTTAGGAAATTTCTGACAGACATGCTACTGAACCAAAGTTGTCAGCTGTTGCAACACTTCATCTTAAAAAGTATCTAATAGGAGATGAAATGTTTACTGCTTCCCAATGAGTTAAGCTTCCTAACCTAGATGGTTGGGTGTGAATGAAATAGATGATCAAAATGAATCCTTTTAGATGATCATAACATAGCTGGAACACATTAGGAATCATATTCCTATGCTCAACATATAGTCCCAGTCCCATAGATAACCGACAGCATCCCAATACTAAATTGATAGTAGTACCCATAACGAGCAAACCAAATGTAATTTCTAAGGTTGCATCTTAAAAACAGTACCCTAGATAAGTCAATCAAGCCACTTTGATTAACTGTTAACATACATGAAACATAACTGAAGGACACAACTAGCGAACCAATTGTAAGGTTGCATATTGAAAACAGATTCCATGATAACAATGACAGACCATGCTGATTATTACACTTTGAGTTCATGTGCTAACAGAAGTATATAACAGGACTGAAGGACTTACTTCAAGTGTTTTCCCATCCGGGGCAATATCCCTATCATGGAAGCACCATTTATCAACTCCCAGCTTCTCCATGAACTCAAAGTGAGCTCTCACTGCAACCATGTTGAAACAGAAGTCAGCTCTTCCAACAAACAACCGAAAACATAACCCAGAAGGCTGGAACTAAACACAATGTTAGGTCAGGCGATCATCATACTTCTTCTCTTGGCCATGGCCAACGAATTGGTGCCGTCCTCCCAAGGCCAAACCTTTGTAGGGGCACCAAAAGGATCGCCACCAGTACCACGGAACGTGTGCCAGAAGGCAACACTGAAGCGCATCCAATCCTAATAGCAAAACAAATAAGCATAAGCATTGACTTTATCCAACAGTGTGCAAAGGTTTGACTTTACAGAGTGTAAAAAAGGGGTATAGTGAAAACTGAACAAGTGAACATAGCCAGCAGACGGGGGTCACTGATCATACCTTCATCTTCTTGCCGAGAATCACTTCCTCCTTGTTATACCACTTATAAGCAAGCGGGTTCTTGCTTGTTGGACCCTGCAGCACAGTCATCAATTGTTCAAGGAACAATGGTTTCGGTTCACAAGAACCTCACAATTCTGATTGAAGAATACTGGGTTCTCGTAGCCTCACCTCATACTTGATTTTCGGGACGCCGGGGAAGAAGTCCCCCTCCCAAACATTAACACCACATCCACCAATGCATTCGGTGTCGAGGTCGGCAGGGCAACTCTCCTGCGCAGCAATCTGACATGGAGCGGCCGAACCAAGATCAGAACCACAACGTCACTGATTTCAATCACCATGATTATCAGATCAGAGAGTAAAAAGGGCAGCAGCGACTGACCACGGCAGACAGTAGCGACGACGATGTCAGCAGCAGCAGAAACAGCAAACGCTCCGAGCCCTTCATGCCGGGCTTAGATCAGAAAACGCGCGCGCACCACCTGGAGAAGCGCAGCAAACAAAATCAGAAAACGCACCAATCTGGAGAAGGAACCGCAGTAAACGAACCCGCGACGAACAGGGGAAGAGAATTGAACGAACGGCGCAAATCGCAGGAAAGAGGAGTCGCAGTTGGAAGAGAATTGAACGGCCCGTCTAAGCACAGGAAGAGATTCCTTACCAGGCAATCCCCAGAAGACGGATAGATGCCCCCACGCCGCCAATCCCCGAGGATGGGATAACGACGATGACGAAGAGGGCTGCTGGACCTGGACTCGACTGAGGAGACTGTTGCTGCGAACTCGAACTCAGTCGTGGGGGCCCTTTGTGCTTGATATATAGTATATAATAATAATATTATTATTATAATGGAAAATTACTGGAAATCTTTTCCCATCTAAATTCCTGATATGCATTATCCACTCACTTCGATTCTCTCTTTATTTTATATAAAAAAATCACTTTGCATTTCCCCGCGCCTATTTCGGTGATCGGCAATTTAGCTGTTTCTTCTCGTTTTTCAATTGACGAGTTTTGCTCTCTTGGAGATGGTCTAACATAGAGGATGACGGCGGATTAGGAGAATGAAGAGGAGATAGAGATGCAGATAAGGTAGAGGAAGGAGGGCAAGGTGATGCAATTATTTTAGCCAGTTGGCGGCTCCACATGATGCCCATAAAAAATGGGATCTCACGGCAAGAAAACGGGCAACGCTGACGCACCTGCCTTCCTGTCAAAAAAAAAAAAACACCTGCCTGTTTTGTTCGTGAAATTCCCCACCTGTTTCTTTGTGATAACATTAGAACAATATTAGTTTAATATTTAGTTGGGCATCGGGGCAAAAACATGCCTCTCTGCCTATTTTCTAACATAAATGGTATTACTGCTGCAAAGTCCTCACTCGGCTACGTCCTGCATCGGAGGATTATGTTTCGACATAATAGAGCTATGCAAGGTTTTCAATGAGTTTTATATTAGATGTAGAGATGCAAATTCGACGGCGAACTTCTGTGCCGCTATGATCTCGTCCACCGATCGCTATTATTTCTGGACAGATGATGTGTCGGGCTGGCTAGAGGAACTAGCAGTTGCTGATTGTAACATTGCTATGATTAATGAAAGCTCTATTACTCAAAAAAACATAAATGGCATTACTGGTTGTAGCATTGAAGGCAATAGCTGTGGTATAATGTTTTTCTTTCACAACAAATGAGTAAGTAGTACCTTTGGTTCTGGTTTTTTCTTTAGCGAAACAAACAGATCTGATCATCACTTTGAATGGCCAAATGGATCTCCAACCGAAGTCCTTAAATCATAGCGCGTATTTTTTGTTTGAGGGTTATTTCTATTTAGCTACTCTTGAAGTTCTACTTTGTTTAACATCTATTCCAACATGGGCACTATTAGGGTCCTTAATTTATTCTAGCGCACATTGTCATATGAGACCTATAAGGCTATAATTTTCATTTAGCTAAGTTTCAATCAACTTAGCTAGATACGGAGGCATAGGAGATGAGTGAGAGCACGGGGGAGGTGAGTTGTAATGAGGTCAAGTGTCTTACTAAGATGTTACTAAAAAAAAACATGCATTTCCATTACTCAGATATAGCTGAATCTTCAGCAATTACAGACTCAATCGAAGCCGGTATGGAAGCCAACATTGGTTCCTCATCCGGATCACAGACACTGCCTGCACTAGCTAACGCATGGCTACTTTATTACAAGACGAGAACGATGTTGCACACGCCAAGAAATAAAATTCCAAACTAACGTAGACTACGTAGTTCTTCGACCAAGCGTAAAACATCGCCGAGGGCATACTCATCCGAGTAGACAAATTGAACCACGGCTTGTGCATCCGTCTCGATCACCACGTGACCGACCCCTGCAGAGATAGCAGCTTGTGTACCTTGTAAACACGCAATGATTTCGCCTTGCAGGGCGCTCATCAGAACTTCAAGTCTTCCTCTGTGAGCACTGACAACATCACCTTCTGCGTCTCGAAGAACACATCCCCATCCCCATTTCTTTCACCGTGTCACCTGTTGGCCTCTCCCATCTACTTTCATTTTGTTGCCTTCCTTGGACCGAGTGAGATTCAGATTGTTGCCATTCCGCCGCAGTAGTCGTAATGGCATGAGGTAGGTAAGCAGGCTCTCGTCATGGCTCCCCTCCCCGATTCTCGTTACGCTCGTACCAAAGACCACCATAGTGCTATGCAACACAGGGCCTTCTCCTCATTTCGCATCGCCATAATCGCTTCTGTCACTTCTCTAGCCGATAGTTTTTCAGCCAAACTCGCCCTCTTCTGGCTCATACCGAGGCATTCCCACACTTTACGAACTTGTTTGCATTTGAAAAAGAGATGAGCGCCATCTTCATTCAGTCTATTGCAGACAACACACCTTGTATCCAACTAAATGCCTTTGCGCTTCAGGTTCACCACATAAAATGTTTGACCTTGTTAGCACAATGAACATTCCATATCTGTTTCCATACTTGCTCCATCCCACAATCCAGAGTAGACGACGAGGCACCCCCACTTCGGCTTGCTAAGGTCTTATTTGTTTGGAACACTTTGTAGGCGCTTTTAACAGAGAAGATACCTTTCCTATCAAAATGCCAAGCTGCTCTATTTCGCATAACTCCATGCACTGGAATTGCTAGAATCTGTTGCACATCTTCCTCCCAAAACGTGTCCTTCACCAGCTGGGCATCCCACCCGCCTGTTGATGGGTCAATTAGTTCATCAACCGAACTCAGCAGGTTAGCGCCCCGTGGAGTGATCGGCTTGCGAGACATGCCTCTTGGTATCCATGGATCGGACCAGATGTTAAGGCCCGCGCCATCTCCGATCCGCCATATTAGTCCTTGTTTAAGGAGATCAAAACCTTTGAGGATGCTGCCCCATGTATATGACATCCATATATGACATCCCTTGCCGAGACTTGGCGTCGAGGCATGATTGACCATGAAAATATTTAGCCCGCAAAACTCTTGCACACAGAGATTCAGGGTTTTGTAGTAGACGCCACGCTTGTTTGCATAACATTGCCATGTTAAAGCCGTGGATGTCCCTAAACCCCAAACCTCCTTCTTTCTTGGACAAAATCATTTTATCCCAACCGAGCCGTTGTATTTTGTGCTTGCCTTCTTGCCGATTCCACCAATAGCGACATATCATCGCACCTATCTCGGTCACACAAGGTTTTTGTGATATCGAAGCAACCCATAGCAAAAGTAGGAATTGCTTGAGCAATGGCCTTGATCAATATTTCTTTGCCAGCCAGATAGAAACCTCTCTTTCCATCCTTGAATTTTCTTCCACACCTTGTCCTTTAAATAGGCAAAAGCCTTTATTCGACCTCCCAATATGGACTCGGTAGACCAAGATATTTCTCACTCATTGTTTCTTTCGTATATCAAGAATCGCCTTCACTTTCGCTCCGTCATCATCGGCCGTGTTTGGGCTAAAAAGAATAACGACTTCGATTTATTAATCATCTCGACCGAACACCTTTCATACAACTCCAAGATACCTCGAAGTTGAGTAGCATCCTCCCCTTTTGCCTGGATTAGAATCAACGAATCATCGCAAAAAGTAGGTGGAAATGCCGGGAGCATTCCTACGATCTTAACACCCGAAATTAGACCATCCGCTTCAGCCCCGGACAATAAGGCCGAAAAACCCTCAAGACACAAAAAAAATAAGTATGTCGATAGAGGGTCGCCTTGTCGAGTCCTCTCTCTCGGAATGATCTCCTGTGATAACACGCCATTAACCTTAATCTGATATTTCACTGATGTTACACACTTCATCATGAGCTGAATCCACCCTTGACAGAACCCCAACCGTTGCATCATCTGAGACAGGAAGTTCCACTCGACCCTGTCGTATGCTTTACTCATGTCTAGCTTGATAGCCGTATAGCCTGTACTTCCCTTCTTCTTGTTCAGCAAGAAATGAGTCATCTCATAGGCTATTAAGATGTTGTCTGAGATGAGGCGTCCTGGAACGAACGCACTCTGGGTTATTGTAATTATATCCGGCAATATGAGCTTCAGTCTATTTGCAAGTACTTTGGATATTAACTTGTACACCACGTTGCAAAGACTTATGGGCCTCAAATCTGTTACTTTCTCCGGATCAGCAACCTTGGGGATGAGAGCGATGACCGCGTCATTCCACTCCGGTGGCATCTCCCCACCGTTCAGCACCGACAGCACCTCTTGGGACACTTGGTCGCCCACCGTGTCCCAGAAGCTTTTGTAGAAGATGGCCGGCATCCCATCTGGGCCCGGCGCCTTCAAATCGCCAATTGAATCAAGTGCTGTCTTGATCTCCTCATGTGAAAAATTGCGCATAAGATTATTATTCATCTCCGCGGTGACTTTGGGCGACACTGCTTGGAGGAGTTGTTGAGTGTCGCCCGCAGCCCCCGCCCTGAGTGTCGCCCGCAGCCCCCGCCCTGAAAAGCTGCACAAAATGATTAGTTATAACCTCCTGCTTCTCTACTTCATATTCCACCCAACCCCCATCATCCTTTTTTAATTTTCCTATCCTATTCCTCCTTCTCCTCTCCGTACACCAACTGTGAAAGTACTTTGTATTTCGGTCTCCCTTCGCCAACCAATCCACATGAGCTCTCTGTTTCCAGAAGATATCAACTTGTTCTTCCAACTTATCTAGCCTATAAGCCAACACCACTTCCCGCTGTACCGTGGTATCACTAATTGGCAACCGCCTACATTTCTCCAAATCTTTCCTTAAACTCTTTATCCTTTTTTCTAGATCACCGAGGACATTCACATTCCAAGAGTGCAGGCCGGCCGCCACACTCCGTAGCTTGTTAGTCACATTACCGCCACCCCATGCCTCACCTGCCGCCCATGCTTCCTCCACCACCTCGGCGCATTTTTCTTCCCTTAACCAGCTCGCCTCAAAATGAAAAACTCGACCATTATGCTCATTATTTCGTGCTGGCCGAGAGCTCTCGAGGGAAACTATCACCGGGCGATGATCCGAATGGTAATGGTCACCATTTCTCACATTCATCAATGGATAACACCCCCTCCATAAGCCATTAGCCACTGCCCGGTCTAGTCTCTCCCGGACATAATCAACTCCTCTAAACTGCTTATTCCTCCATGTGAAAACATCACCTGAGAATCCCAAGTCGTGTAGTTCACAATGTTCTAATGTCTCCCTGAATTTGTCCATACAAGCTTGGGCTCTCGGGGTTCCTCCTTCTTTCTCATACTGGAAAAGAATCTCATTGAAATCTCCGGCGCACAACCATGGCATTGGTTCATCCTCATGTTGTGCATACAATTGTTTTAGTACAGACCACGTCTCGTGTTTTAGCTCAGCTCTAGACTCACCATACACACCTGTGAATCTCCAAACACTACCATCAGCTTTTTTTATTTCCATATCAATGTAATGCTTCGACTTATCTCGAATTTTCACATCGACCCCCCTTCGCCAAAACATAGCAATTCCTCCCCCTTTTCCTATCGAGTCCACCGCCACCATGTTTCCTAGTTGCAAAGAATGCTTGAATCTCTCCATCCGCTTCTCAGTTCTTTTTGTCTCAGACAAGAAGAGGATGTCTACTTGTTCGGACTTCTGAAAATTCAGAAGCCCCCGAACTGCCGGGTTGTTTCCCAACCCCCGGCAGTTCCAAGCTGCGATCTTCATTGCAACTCGCAGGACCGGTTCACCGGTCCCGCCAACAAGTTCCCCACATCAGAAACCTCACCCATAACTATGTCCCCTATCTTTGCCTTCTTCAACCCGTCTTCAGCTACCAAATCCTCACCTACCAAATCCTCCCCCCTACCACGTTTCTTCTCTGCAAAACTTTGGCTAGGTCGTTGGGTATTTACACCTGCTCCTAAAACTCCTTTTTGACTAATCTCCTTCTCCCTCTCCTTCCTTTTCCACCCCCTCAACTTTTGCTTTTCAGTTTCTGGTTGTAGTGGAGGCTTCTCCACTGACCTATCATCGTGCATGGCATTGTTCACGTCAAGCCGATCAGAGTGTTCATCTGCCGTGGGAGACGACAGCGGCATCAAGTGTTTCTTTATGGCATTCTCCTCCAGCCTATCTTCCATGTTTTTAGATGAGAAAATCTTCGGAGGGCTCGTCATTTCCTTCTCCACGTCTGCCCCGAGACCCTCTTTCTTGTTTTCCTCACTAGCAAAACTGTTCTTACGCCACAATAGGGTGTTGCTCCGGCGTTCATCCTGTAACTTCCCGAAGGAGTTGCTCAGACTATCCCGTCCACCACTTCCACCTGACTGGGATCGCCAAGGCAACATCGAGTTGGAGCTTCCCCTGCCCCCGGATAGGAAACGAGTAGGAGGAGACAGGAGAGGTCAAGTGTCTTACTAAGAGAACGAGTAGGAGGAGCACAAGCCGCCACAACGACACATAGGCTACATGCGCAACATAGCTCCATCCAGAATAGAGAAGAGGTTGGAGTTAGATGAAGGAAAAATCTAAATAAAATCGCATGAGAAAGAAGCACCAACACAAATCTAACTTGAGTGAGGTGACATCTTCACTCCCTTTAAGATTTGAGTCACCAGTAGACAAGCTATCGTCGAAGCCAAACCAAGAAACCAAGAGGGTGATAAAAGATAGTGGGAGAGATAGAGTCGAATGGAAGAGAGTGATATAGGGCAAATTCCAATATTTTGACAATAGGATGAAGGATCAAGTGCCCACCATAAAAAAAACGCGACCCAACCTAGGAGGAACTAGGAGGGCTTTTCATTAAGAAGAAAATAGGCACCCAAATTCGCTCCCGACGGGATTCAAACCTAAGTGGCTAAATGTAGTGTCACATTGAGTCACCTAGCTAAGTGAGCCAGACTCACTTCCCAGTGCCCACCATAAAAGAAGCGTGTGTGCGCGTAAACAAAGAGACGGCCCTGTAGCAAAAGAATGTCTTTAACAACAACAACAATAATATGTAACACTACCAAATTTTTGGGAGGTGAGTACGGTGTGCACGACTCGAGAAGCCGGGATCAAACACATGGGTTGCTTGTTGGCCGGGGAGGTGGCCTTTTCTTTCTTTTCGTTTCTTATTTGTCTTACCGGGGTGGCAGAGCTTGTTTCAAATCCTGCTTCCACCCCGGTTTTCGTTGTATTGCATTGCATTGCATTTTGTATTTTTCTTCTTAATGAAAAAGATGCGTAAGTCTTTTGTGTATTCGTGAAAAAATTTTATAGTCGCACACATGTATTTTGTAGTCAAACCCAGCCATGTATAGCCACGGGTGATCTTAAAATACAGAAAAGAAATCCAGGGGCGTCAATGTTGCGTTCGTTCACGAAACGCTAACGTGTTAGCGTCACCGATCATGCATCTCGTGAGAAAACATATTGGTGCATGGCTAGCGGTAGGCACCGACCTGATCCATCATTGAAAGGTGTGCTGAGACTATGGACCACCTCTTGGTGGGGTGCAGCTTCAGTAAGAGGTGTGGATACGCTGCTTCTCTTGGGCTCGTGTCCCCGGCCTCATTGTTCATGACCGCGAGGGGGCCATCTCGTGGTGGCTGTCCGCAAGGAAACGGCTAACGTTGGACCGTCGCAAGGGGTTCGATTCTCTGTTCTTCCTTGTCAGCTGGCGTCTCTGGAAAGAGAGGAACAGGAGGACCTTCGATGCGGTGGCTACTCGGGCCGACGCTTTGAGACGCTCCATCCAGACGAGGCCGAGCCGTGGTGCGTGGGCTGGGAATCGCCATTTGGCCGCCCTTCTAGCCGCCCGAGGACCTCGCTTTACTCGTAGCGCTACTTTTCGTCATGTAATCCGTCTGTGTTTTCTGAGTGGAGGGGTGAGGTTCCTTGGTAACCTGGGTTACCTTTTTTTCCTTTGCTTGTGTGTTGGGTTGGACTCTCTTCTGCTTAATGAAATACGCGTCCAGGGGTGGATGTGTTCGCCAAAAAAAAAAAGGTGTGCTGAGAGAGGTGTGCTGTTGGATCACCATTGTACTAAAAACTTTACTAATACAAGAGGGGGCTTAGTATTAAACTTTTCTCTAATATGCAAATCTCCATTTTCCACTAGGCATCATCTTTTATCATCGTTAAGAAATTTCAAATCTCAAGAGGGGCCCATGGTCCACTGTGACCTACATGTGCCTCCGCCACTGCTAATACTATATATTCATCTTAAATAGAATATTATTCTATATATTGTCTTGTCGAAGTATATAGAGTTTAACTAAATAAATAAATACAGATACAAGTACTAAGTCTATGAAACCATATCTCATGTAATACTTAATTATTTGATTTGATATCATAAAAATTAATAATTTGTCAATATAATTGGGTCAATTCAACATACTTTAACTTGATACTATACTATAAACTTGTCTTAGAGGAGGTAGCAAAAAGGGTTACAGATCTAGTCTGTCAACGCTGAAGAATTTTGCACTCTTCGTTTAACCCGAAGTACACAAACTGCCAAACGGCCATCAGGATTCAGGTCTTAAGGAGTGAAGTCTGAACTAGCTTGAACACTGCCGCAACCTGATGTCCTTATGACACACCCCCGCCGTTCGATCCGAACACCAACGGTCCAGATCTCTCTGGACTGTAAGAGCAAGCGAAGGTACAAATCCCCTGCTCCTTATCCGCTCTCAACGAGCTGAAAAATCCGCGAGCTCAGCAGAGCGACGCCGGCAGCCAACAGCCAGCCAGCCAGCCAGCGATGGCGCCGCCGGCCGTCGCCGCGTCGGCGTTCCCATTCCGCCTCTTCTCCGCGGAGGCGCGCCGCAACACCAAGAGCGGCGGCCGAGGCAAGCGGAGCGCCGCCAGGCCGCTCAAGGCCTCGCCCCCGCCCCGCCCGCCCTCCTCTTCCTCCGCCCGGGACGGCGGCGTCGCGGCCACCACGTTCACGCGGCTCCCGCTCCGCGACGCGCCCGAGTCGGCCGAGGTCACGCTCGACCGCTTCCCCACCGCCCCGGCCAACCCTGCGGCTCCCGCGCCCGCTCTCACGCGCGGGAGCGTCCAGCGGCTGGACAGCGAGGAGGAGTTCGAGGCGGGGTTGAGGCCCAACTCTGTCGCGCAGATCCCTCTGCGGGACTCGACGGACGGGGCGGAGCTCACCATTGGCGAGTTCGAGGCCCGCGCCGCCGGATGGAAGAGTCAAGGTGCTCGCGGATTCACGCGGCAAATGGTCGAACGCCTTGGCGACGGCGGGGACGGGGAGGAGCTCGTCGTCAGCAGCCTCGACGTGTTCGAGGTCAAAGGGGGCAGGAGAGCGCGGGCTCTCGTTCCCGAAGTGCTCGACGACGAGGACGACGTCGTGGTGTTCGACCCGGACTACGGCGTCGACAGCGACGACGAGGAGGAGGAGTTCGAGATGTTCCCGTTCGACCAAAGTCGTCACCAAGAAGCTGGCGCCGTTCCACGCGCCGAGCTCGGCGACGCGGAGGAGGATGACGACGGTGACGAGGTTGTAGTGTTCCATCCAGACTACGACGACGACGACGACGACGACGACGACGAGGGGGACTTTGAGGACGACGGCGGCTACGAGGACGAGGACGCGGAGGGAGGGGAAGGGGAGGCGAAGGAGAAGGGCGTGCCGGCGGTGATGCGCTGCTTCGACACGGCCAAGATATTCGCCAGGGCCGGGGACGGCGGGAACGGCGTCGTCGCGTTCCGCCGCGAGAAGTACGTGCCGTACGGGGGCCCGTCGGGCGGCGACGGCGGCCGCGGCGGCGACGTGTACGTGCAGGTGGACGGGGAGATGAACTCGCTGCTGCCGTTCCGCAAGTCCGTGCACTTCCGCGCCGGCCGCGGCGCGCACGGCATGGGACAGCAGCAGGCCGGGGCCAAGGGCGAGGACGTCGTGGTCAAGGTGCCGCCGGGGACGGTGGTGCGGACCTCGGATGGAGGCGTGGAGCTCCTGGAGCTGATGAAGCCCGGCCAGCGCGCGCTGCTCCTCCCCGGTGGCCGAGGCGGCCGTGGCAATGCGGCGTTCAAGACCGGGACGAATAAGGTGCCCAGAATCGCAGAGAAGGGGGAGAAAGGCCCAGAAATGTATGATCTCTTCTCTACTATAAACTTGACATCATGAGTATTTTTTTCTAGATTATCTCATCATGAGCGATCGGAAAGATAAGCTAATGTGCACTCCATTTGGTATTGCTTAATTCGTGGAAATTCTCAGCTGCCTGCATCGTTATGTGATTTACATTGATGGATGTGAGAGGAATTTCTTCTGCTTATAAATTTCCGACTGATAATATTGATAAGTTATTTGTGCTGAATAAAGCTCCTCAAAGAGTTGAATGCCATTGAAGTGAAATACTTGAAATGTTGAATGACTGAAATAGTTATCCACAAATAATCCAGCTCTACTTTTCGCTAACATACAACCTTTTGGGGATGCCGGTGTTTGGCAGGTGGTTAGAGTTGGAGCTAAAGTTGGTCGCCGATGTAGGGATTGTAGGTGCTCCAAATGCTGGGAAGAGCACTCTCTTGAGTGTTATTAGTGCTGCCAAGCCAGCTATAGCCAATTATCCTTTTACCACATTGCTACCAAACCTTGGCGTGGTCTCATTAGACTTTGATGCTACAATGGTAGTTGCTGACCTTCCTGGCTTACTGGAAGGCGCTCATCGTGGTTATGGTTTGGGTCATGAGTTCCTAAGACATAGTGAGCGATGCTCTGTTTTGGTATGTTTCCTTTTCCTTTCTTCACTCCAATCTTAATATATGCGTCAAATTCCATATGGCTATGACAATATAAGTCACGAGATTATGTATCTTGGCGTGACTGTGCTGATTGTTGTTTTATGGCTTGTTGGAGCATTAGGTGCATGTCGTTGATGGATCTGCACAACAACCAGAATATGAGTTTGAAGCAGTTCGCTTGGAGCTGGAGTTATTTAGTCCATCTTTGGTTGACAAACCCTATGTTGTGGTGTTCAACAAGATGGACCTTCCTGAGGCATCTGAGAGATGGAATACATTTAGAGAAAAGCTACAGTCTGAAGGCATTGAACCTTTCTGCATTAGTGCAATAAACAGGCAAGGCACACAGGATGTTATTCATGCTGCTTACAAGCTTCTGCAGAAAGAGAGGCAGAGGATGAAGGAAACTGAAGGTGCTTACTTATCCTCTTAATTTAGCTATAGTTGTGGCCAGCCACAATAACTCAATCCTGAAGCTGGTTTTACACTGTGCTTCATTTCTTTTTGAGATTTTTCATCTTGAAGCTATATACTGCTGCAGGATGGAGCGGGCCAGAAAATCTGAACCACGTGTCTGATGCAATAAAAAAGGAAAGACGTGCACCCATGAATGAGTTTGAGGTTTTCCATGATAAGGGTTCAAATACATGGAATGTTGTTGGAGCTGGAATCGAGCGTTTCGTTCAGATGACTAACTGGCAGTAAGTAGTTATGTCGCAGCGCTAATTGTTGGTGCCACTACACTACACATCTTCTAACGTCTTCTCCTGATGAAGGTACTCGGATTCCTTGAAAAGATTTCAGCATGCCCTAGAGGCATGTGGTGTCAACAGAGCACTTAGCAAACAGGGAGTTAAGGAAGGTGATACTGTGATAATTGGTGAGGTATGTGTGCACAAATCAGAGCATGGCGAATCACTGAACTAAAAGAAAGAATCACAAAAGGCCAGCTGTAGCATTTTGTCACAGCACGCAAATGAGTTATCACTTTCAATAAGAATTGCTTTTTTTTGCAGATGGAAATGGTTTGGAACAACGAAACGGATAGGGCACGTCCGTCAAAGATGATGAACACACAAGATGATGCTGTCCGGTGGCCTGAATTTGGCTAGACCAATAATAGTTCTTGTGGTTCTTCGGACCTGTAGAGGTAAGTCTTAGCGCAAAGCTTGGCAATGGCCTTACTGAAGCATCGGTTGCATGATAAAAAGAAACACTTCACTGAAGCATCGAAGAGCTGAAACCGTTCATAGCGTGTTTGTGAACCCATGCATTTTCTGATCGTCGTTGTTTGCTAGTATATGGGATTTTGGGTACATTGCCTCATTATCCACTCGCTTGATGTTTCGCAGGAAGATGCCAGTAGTTGACGTGCAGGAAGCAGGATGCAGGTCTTCGTGCAGTCTGCACGCATTTGGCATAGTTTTGAGAAGAGGAGAAATATTTCGGGTCAGCGCGTAAGATGCTGTTGCTGTGACACGCAACCCGCTCCACGTAAGAGGGAAAGACGACGGTGACAGAATCCGATGATCAGCAGAAGTTATAGGGAAAGATGAGCACGCTCGACGCGGCGATTTACACGCACCCCGAGTCCTGAGAGTAGAATAGTAGATATACAAATACTCTGTATGTAGTAACACATCATGTTCTTTTGCAATATAACGGTGTTAGTATGCAAACAGAACATCTGAGAAATTTGATAGGACTCTCATGTCAACAGAATATGAGTTTAGATATCCTTATGGTATCTATAATCGCTAAGACGCATATGAGAAATTTGATAGGACTCCCATTGCTTTTAGGAACGGCAATTCGGGCCCTTTGGATTGCGGGATTCTTCACATTTTTCTGTGTTTTTCCTCTGAAAAATGGACTAATTTCTGTGAAATTTCTACACAAATCGTGTAAAATTCCTGCATTCCAAAAGGGGCTTGAAGCAGTTCAAACTAGAACTGAGTTGGTTCACCCTTGAACAATTTCGTGACCAAATCATGGAAGTCAGGAACAAACAAATTAGAGGTTAAAACTTGGTTCAAGGTTTGAACAACAAATTGAGTGCTTTACAAAGGTACCTTTGCGTGTGGGCTTCCCACAGAAGTGGGGTTTATAAAAGCTGAAGTTCAATTTAGGGGTTGTTTGGATCCATTTGTCATGGCAAAAGAACTTTGCTACTCATGTAACTGAGTTGTAGTGCTTTCCGCAGCTCCTATGCAATCAAAGGTGTGGAGTGCTCGGAGATTGAGTTCCTTCGGGAGGAAGCGAAAGCGTTCTTTGCTTTCTCCTCGTCTGCCTCGGCGTTCCCCATCCGCCCCCCTCACCTCCGGCAAGCTCACCGGAGCACGCGGGAGAGGGGGGCCTCCTCCAGTAGCTAGTAGTAATTTGTATCTAGGTCTTGTAGTGTGCCTTTATGGCTAGGGCCTTTCGTGGCAAATGCTACCATGAGGTCACCGTTGTCGTCTCTGGTGTTGTTGCCGCGGGTTTCCTTGGCAGATTTGTCTCCGTCACCGTCACCGTGACTTGTAAGGTTAGTATAAATAAAATAAATCCGCTCCCTCATGTAGCTCCATCTCCAACCGTTTCTCATCCATGGTTGCTTGAGATTTCTCCACCGCCACCCCGATTCATCCGGGATTGAGGTTGTTTTGGAGACAGTGCCTATGGATCGAGTTCCCTTTTGGGTACATCTGGTCTGTGGTGTCGCTGCTCTGCTCCTCCCTGCCTAGGTCGCGTCGTCTGCACTCGCTGCTTCCATACGGCCGTACAATCTACAATCCCTCTTCTTCACAGCAGCCTTCGGTTCTGGTGAGTTCTTCGGCAGCAAGGTAGCTACCCTTTAGGTGTTCGTCCGATGATGCCGCCTCCCCCCGGGATCCCGGTTCGGGCCTCTTCTTCAACCTCTGGCGACAACAGCTTCAAGTGAATCATTCGGTCGCCAGTGTGCTCGTTCCTCGACGGCTCGACTAGCCCGCCTTCAACCGACGCTTTGCGTGGTCAATCCACCAGGGTGTATGCATTCTTGACGCCCCTGCGACCCTCCATCGGCGACTTTGTCGCCACTGACACCATGGATGACTCTGCCTTCTTCCTCTCTAGATCCTAGACTATATTGTAATATGGTCTTCTTCTGAGGACATCTTTGTAATTTGTATGTTGTGATAATATAATATATGTGCTTCTTGTAAAAAAAAGGTGTGGAGTGCTCCTTGCCTGAGTTCCCTAAAAAAACTCATATGTTAGATCACCATATTTTACAAACACTTATTTGGGAAACCTAAGGAGAATTCCTAGGATGATATGTCTCATTCACACAAACAGAAAATGATTTTCTCACACCCTTGTTTACTTCAATCAAAGGTGTGGAGTGCTCCTCCCCTCAGTCCCCTAAAAAAAGAGAGACTTATATGTTATATTACCATATTTTACAAACAATTATTTGGGAAACCTAAGGAGAATTCCTTCATAGTCTAGGAGCAATATGTCTCATTCACGCAAACAGAAAATGATTTTCTCACATCCTTGTTTACTTAGAGAGATATTAGAGAGGTAGTTATTTTGTATGGAATGTAACAAGGCGCCAGGTCCATATGTTTTTTCAGCTGAATCCTATTGGTATTTTTTTGGATAGATTTGATGCAAATGTTGTGATCTTTATATAGATGACCTACCACTCTTCAGTTTAAATTTGGTTGTAATTACCATCTCTCAACCCTATAACACTAACACTCCATCTCCTTTTTGCATGTTATATTCTATAATATTTACACATAATACGCGATTAGTACAAGTCATACTTATACCTTGCAGGTTCTTGAATGCCACCCTTTGCTAGTCATCACAAGCTATAGCCCTCTCGATTGAGAGCATTACTGCCTATGTGCACAATTTATCTTTTGCACAAGCACAACAAGTATCGTTTTTTAGGATCATGATATGCTTACACCCTTTAAAATTTTGATTGATGCAATATACATTACATAAGTGCATTGATCATGGCCTGGGCCACCTGGAAAAGGTCCCGAACATACTTGGGGACTAGGACTCAACAAGAATATGAAAAAATTCCTGAAAATACACGGGCACTAGGACTCACTTGGAAAAGTCTCGAGCATATACACGGGTTCTATGAACCAAAACCTAAAAAGTTCTCGAGCATATACGAGCACCATGACTCAAAAATACCTAGAAGAAGTACCAAACCTACACGGGCACCACTAGAACACGAAGCTAAAACATTCACACTACCCTTGCATGTTATATGAAATTAACTATTTTTTTCAACAAATAGAAAGGCAGAGTCTTTTTGAGTGTTGAAAAACTTGTCTTCATGTTAACATTCGACAAAACTACAACACTCAACCTAAGACCAAGAAAAATGCACCTTGCAACTCATGTGCATTTTCACGTGACTTCTCTATCACCTTTGGTGTCTACACTAATGACATCGCTTTTGCCAAGCTCTTCTCCATGACGAGTACACCAACATCGCCTCCGCCAAATATCTTTGCAGGAGGGCATTTGTCAACACCTTTAGCAAAACCAAAACAACTTGCCTACATCAACCCATTGACATAAGGGGATCCACTGACCGCGGGAAGGCGTTTGGAAACATCTTTGGTGAACAACAAGAACATGCCTTCGCCAACATTTTGGCGACAAGAGCTTGACCAACATCTTTGGCAAACCTCTATGACTCGCCTCCACCAACACTTCAGCAACATCTTTGGCAAACCTCTGTGACTTCTCTATTGTCTTCACCCACTAAAATGACTTGAGAGCCTTCACCTACACCTTTGGTATCAAAGCCTATGACGATTTCTTGCATCACCAAGCTTGAGGGACTACCTCAACTCCTTTGGCACCAAGGTCTATGAGACATCTACTTCTACACATCAACATCAACAACGTTGGTCTACATATCTACTTACACTACCATGACTGCAGTGGCTACACCAAGTGCGATTGTGGATTCGATCATGAGCACTGACAGAGAGGGGCCAGGGGAGCATACCGAAGCGCCAGGCACTTCGGAGGATGAAATATTTTGTCTAGTGCTTGTGAGCGAATATTGGAGGCTTCACAACAACCTTTGGTTACTACTGATTTGACTACATCAACTACTCCAACCATGACAACTACATCCATTTTCTGAAGAGAAGACATGTCATGAAGCAAAGCTTTCGGCCATAAGGTCCCAGATGAAGTGAAGTTGATGAACCATGACATAGATGCGGCAGAAGGAGCTGGAGCCAAAAGATGAAGACATTGGAAGTATCAACATCAAGGAACTTAGAGGTAAAAACCATGACAGTTAGTACATGCATAGGCTAGAGTCATGTGTGTGTTCTTTTCTCCATGTTCTTTTTTCCTATAGGGTTTTTGGATTAAGTTTTATTGAGGCAAGCATATATATAGGTTGCAAAGAAACATCCTGCAACCAAGTTTTGAGTTATATTTGTGTCTCTTCTAGTATGGGCATCTTTAGGTCATATTGTACTAGCGATGGCCTAATAGCTGAGGGGCTATGTTGAGGGGAGCCCATATGATGGCCAGTCCCCTTAGAAGAGGTCCAATTAGTGCTAGTGTAGTGGCTGTAAAATCCACCATCAATCAAGGGGCCACATGTACATAATTAATCTTTGCCTATATATAGTGCCATTGGCATGAGGGCTAGGTAATTCTACCTCTTCACTCATTTATGTGCTCTCAAAACACACTAATATAATGTACCTTACATATTCTTTAGAAAAAACTCCTCATGTTTGGGACCTGCTGGAAGCATCATGCATGGAAGATGATATACTCATACTAGTATCTAGTACACTGTTTCTAAAAAACTAGTAAACACCACAATGCTTATAATTCATCTAAAATAGCGTAGGTAATGACAAACTCACAACAAAATGCTAGAAACATATAAACTAATTAGTTTAATTTGCAAGTGGTAGTAGTAGCTAGATTATTCTATCTACTATGCAAATTAAACATAGTAGATAGTAAGAAATAGCAGTGGTTGAACACGAGCTAGCGTTGATGGAGCCCTCATGTTCTCACTGGGTCAATCGACGATGTACCTGGAGTGCGTGACTCTTGCAGCGATCTTGGAAACAACTATAACGACGAAGACACTCTTTATAAGATCTTGCACCACAATAAAAAAATCATAATTTAAATAGACCAAGTTATATACATTAAGAACACACGATAGGGAAGCAGAGCACAAACACGTATGGCGTTTGCAGCGGCACCTTAAGGTAGATCTATAGAGGGTTGCTAGGAGGGGTGCGATAGATTGTGCAGGAATCGCCAGCGATGAACAGTCATCGTCAGCAAGGCCTAGACACACGTTGATGAAGTCCTGCTCCCCGGCAGCGGAACCAGTGCGGCGCTAGGGTAAGCGTCGTGGGCAAGCTTCACCATGCCATAGGACCCACGTATGACCAATAGCGATATGGCCATCTTGTTGATATGCTCTTGTCCTGCCAATTCGACCGCTCTATTGAGCGCAATGTGAACTACCTTGACCTTGGTGGCGAGTTCAGCGTCGGCCTTAGTGGCGGGCAGCAGAGTCTCATTTAGCACCGTCTAGTCCTTGCACGTTGATGACATCATAGAAGGTAGATGCACCCTAAAAAATTCGAAGACAATCGATCAATGAGTTGTAGGATGGCATGGGCATTTCCGGTTCGGCTACTACAAGCATCGCACCCAGAAACAACGCCAATTAAGAAAACCACAATCTAATCGAACCACACGAAACAAGAGATAATTGCTATTATATGACTCCAAATGTGTGGCTTCGCTATTTTAGGATTTCTAACATCAACTTCACTAAAATATGACTCCAAACATTTGAAGTTGTTTCTCATGACATTTTGTTCCTTTTAGTCATATTTTTAGAGTCCCAAATAATGTATTTTCTTATACCTATTAGTCTCATCGATTCATCTACCGCACCGTTCTCTTCCTCCTCTCGTACGCCCGCGCGGCTCCAAATGACATGACTCGCCTTGCCAGACGTGTTGTCGCCGCCGCCAACCACCCTTCCTTCCTTTCCTTCCCATCGTCGCCTTCTATTCTCCATGGACGGAGATCCTCTGCCTGAAGTTGTCGAGGGAGGGTCGTGGGCCATGGATGTCGAGGCAACCGAAGATGAGGCCTCCAATGCCCTAGCCCCAACCGCGGCGGCACCTGGTGGTGTGGCCACGGTGCATGGAGGGCCGACCGTGACGACCGTCGACAGCGTCACGACCATGGCATGCAAGTCGGGGTGCAACTGAGAGCCCATCGACGTAGGGACTGATTTCTAGTGAGGGAACATGAAATCTATAACTCTTACGAAGATAAAGTCCACTAAATGAATTCTCGCTTAATGTAAGGTGTCCACATCATTTCCTACTAAGTGACTTACTAAACTAATGTTCTGTCTATTCACGTAAGGTGTTCACATCATTTCTCAATAAGTCAATACAAGGTATCCACATCATTTCTCACTAGTCCATGCCATATATATTAGTTACAAAAGAATACTCATGTCATCTCTGTCATGTAAAATATTAAAAATCTTTAATCTATTAGCATACAAGCCATCTACATAAGCTATTTGTTTCATCACCCACTCCTGTGTAATGTAATCAAATATTCTATTAGATTTTCTTCTATTAGTTTATCGATCTTTTACCACATCTAATATAATAAAATAGCATGTAAGTCAAATTCAAATATATGAATATTAATACCCGTGTGCAGAATACTATAGTAATATTATGTATTATACGGAGTATACTTCTAGTAGAAAATATAGAAACGGGTAGGGAATCAATTTTTTTATTCTGAGCTGCCCAAACCTGTAAGTTAATTAACATTTCTATTTGAGTTTTCGTGATACCGAAAGAAAAATACGGAGCACACTTTAATTAAAATAAAATCGCTCAAGTCCTCTAGAATATAAATAAATTAATAAATTAAATCCGATTGGCTTCCAGGATTTCTTGCATGACCCGCTTTACCGCCCAGTCCTCTGTTAGAATAGTACCGTGCTCAGCCCCAGGAAGCTTGATCGACTTGTACAACTTGTTCTGCTCCGGCTGCTGACCCATCTTTTCGTCGAACGCCAGCATGCTGATCAAATTGATGTCAGTGTCCCCGTCGCCGTACACTATCACCGGCGCCGCATCGAAGTCGCCATCCCAGTAAACCAGCTGCTCCGGCGTGTCGTTGCCGACCCCGTTGATGCACGTCGTCGGCACCATGGGGGCCTGGAAGGAGTTCATCTTCGGGACCGCTCGTCTCCTGAAAGGCTCCACGCCGGCGCCGAACCCGATGGTGGCGAGGAGATCTTCCATGTCGTAGGCGGAGTAGTTCCTCCGTGCGGTGACCACGAGCGGTCTGTGCCCGAACACCGCCGGGGACGGGAAGTTGGTGATAGAAGACTCGAAGCTCCTCCACATGGGCCTCAGAGTCAGCGCGAGCGAGGTGACTACGGGGACGTCCATCAGCTCGGACCCGGAGACGAAGTTCTGCAGGGTGTACACGAACCCTTCCGCCGGCACCGGAGCGACGAGGATGAGGTGCTTGATGTACCTGTCTCGCCACGCCATGGGAGTGCTCCGCACGAACTCCAGCGCTACCATGCCTCCGAAGCTGTGCCCAAAGAGGATCACCTTCTTGTTCTCGTTCTTCTCGCTCGCGTCCTCGATGAGCCTTGTCACCCGCCGGAAGTAGCCGGAGAAGACCTCCGATCGCTGGCCGGGCACCGGCGGGGCGTAGCGGAGGTCGTACTGGGCAGCGAACAGGGTGTCGCCGTCGCGGTACCCGGCCTTTTCGAGCTCGTTTGTGAGGACCTCAAGACACCATGTCCTGCCACGTGTGCACAACACGTACAGAGTAGATCAACTTTAGCTAATTTCAGAAGCATCAGAGATCAAAACCATGCGGAGAGGTTGGTCTCGATCAATCGATACATACGTGTGCTCCGAGTTCCTATGGAAGTACTGGGAGGAGCCGAAGCCGCGCACGCGGGTCTCAACGCCGGGGAGGTTCCGGTAGTCGTTGGTGGCGGGGTCGTAGATGAGGCTCATCTGCTCGATGAAGCACGACACGTAGTGGTGCGCGGACAGGTCGGAGCTGTTGGCCCAGAGCCCGAACCAGCCCTTCCCCTTCGTGGCGCCGCACCGCGGCACAGAGGGGCGGTAGGCGTCCGTGAGCCGCGCCTCCAGCTCGCTGCAGGTCAGCCCGGGCACCAGCACCAGCGGGTGGAGGACCTCCTCGCCGCCGGCTGTGGCAGCGCCCTCCGGCGTCGTCGTGGGCGAGAGGAGCTCCCGGAGGCCAGCAGGGAGCAGGAGAAGGAGGAGTGGCGCCACAACCTGCAGGAAAATCCTCGCCATGATGTCTGTGTGTCTGTGGCTGTGAGCAACGTAACGTTGGTACTCCGTGCAGTCTACTCCAGTGTCCAGTCTACTCTGGTCACCTCGTACTACGCCTTTATCTATTTGGCTCCACCCACGCACAGTGACGCTGTAGACGTTGCCGGATCGGCTACTTTCCTGTGTATATGAAAAGGACGGAAGGCCAAATTCATCGTCTCCGGTTTCCATCCCTTTTAGTCAACTTTTTTTAATTGTTGATGTTGATTGATCTCTAATGCTTGTAGATCTTCGCGAGCTGTTTTTTAATCTTCTCCAGATCTTTTTTGTTCTCACAAGTCAGAATTGTGGGCTATTCTTACTCAGGCTGGAATAAATAATTCTCATGATAAATTCAGTGACAAAGATTTCAAGTCTTGGACCGATGGGAAGAAGAGAAAAGATCGTAAGGTCTTGACCCAAATAAACTGAAGCAAGTCTATGGCTCACGTTAGAGTCAATTTGTATGTCTAAGAGTTTGACAAGCAAGATGCATTTGAAGATGAAGTTATATACGCACAAGTTGCGAGAGGGTGTTTCTATTCATCTTGATCGTCGAGGAGATCGTTTCTAATCTACAAACTATGGAAGTAGATTAAGATGATGAGGATTTAGATCTCATCCTTTTATGCTCTTTGCCTAGTTCTTTTACAAACTTCATAGATATATATTTATAGAGTAAAGTGCATCACTGGTCCCTAAACTTGTTCAACCGTGTCATCCCGGTCCCTAAACTTGGTTTTGAATCTCATCCAGAACGATTTAAAAACTATATATAAAAGAATAATTCATAACTTTTTCATATGAACTCGAATGAAGATAAATTTTATGTCAAAATTGTAGCCCTCGGCGCAATCTACAACTTTTTAGTTGAAAAGTTTTTATTTAAAATCATTTATTGTCCCAAAATTCAATTTTAAATTTTAAATTTCAAAATCTATAAACTTAAATCATTATTCTCGGGACCCTAAACAATTTTAATTCAAAAAAATTTGAACTAAAAGATTATAGATCACATCGAGTGCTACAATATTGGTACAAATTTTTTCTTTATTCGAGTTCATATGAAAAAATTATTGAATTATTGTTTACATATAATTCTTAGATCGGCCTGTTTTGACCTAGATGACATTTAAAATCAAGTTTAGAGACTAGAATGACACAATTGAATAAGTTTGAGGACCAGATGATTTTCACATTTAGGAATAACATAGCCAAATAAGTTTAGGGACTGGGATGACATAGCCAAACAAATTTGAGGACCTAAACGTTAGATTTATGAGTTTAGAGATTGGGATGACACATTCTGATGAGTTTATATAGTCACCATAATCTTTTGGTCTGGTTCGGAATGTTGTTGTCTGGAATGTGGATTTGGTTTAGAGCTCCATTTCGACTCGTAGGATCTTTGTCCCATTTCTTCTTTATTTCTTTTTTTTTTCCCATGCTACTATTATTTTGGGCTCCATTCGGCCTAAAGTCAAAGAGGCAGAAATTAACCTCTTTATTTATTTTTTGAGCAGAAGAAATTAACCTCTTTACTACCAGTATAACAGATTATATATGTATAGATATTTTATGTAGAAAAAAATAAATATATTACTCGCAAAAAAAAAAAAAATAAATATATATATATTATTTATTTAAGGATTTGTTTTTTAAAAAAAGAGAAGCGAAGGGAATATCAGAGTTGGACTGGAGGCCCCGCGGGCCGCGGCCCTGCAGAGTCGACCATGTTACCAAGTCCGTATAGTCGCAAAGCCAACCCAACAAAGAACGTCGTGTTTTTTTTTCGAACAAGGGGGATCCCCCATTTCCATTACCATCGCAACGGAAATACAAGAGTTGAGGACAGTTTAGAAAAACAAGCAAAAGAGGCTGCCCCAGACAACAGGCAGGAGTTGAGAAAGTAACAACTTGCTGCACGCAGGCAGACTTTGGTTTTGACAACGAACTTAAAACACATTATTTCATCAGACGTTGACAGTCTTCAGGGGTCTTCATCATCTTCTTCATCATCTCAGCTCCCGTCTTCGCAGAGTATCATCATGGCTCTTCTTCTTTAGCAGCGCCGGGGAGGTTACCTGGAGACGAGTCCTTGACGCTGGTATCCGCGATCCTGGGCACCATCGGCACCTGTTCCTGTGTCGCCATCAGATCAACTGCAATCTTGAACATGGTGTCGACTCCCACAAGCAGGGTTTTCTTCTCTTCTGGTTTCAGGAGACTTGCCCAATGTTTCATCAAGGCACACGCATGACTAATAATCGATAAGGGATTTTTCAAAGTTTTCCTTTCAAAGCAAACATTATTACGCATCTTCCAAATCGCCCAACACACCGCAGCAACGCCAATGGCGTAGAACTGCTTGGCATTTGGAAGCCAGTTTTGGCACCAAGGCCAGCACTGATCAAAGCAATTTGGGACATTGTCAGCCCCTATGCTAGGTGGCTACAATAGCCCACACACTCTTGGCTACTGAACACTGAAAAAGAAGATGGTCCACCGTTTCATTTTGAGAGCAGAAGACACAGCTAGGGTCTCCCTGCCATTGTCTTTTAACCATGTTTTCTTTGGTTAGAATAGCTTTATTAGCTACTAACCACAGGAAGATTTTAATTTTCGCTGGGATTTTCCCTTTCCAGATGTGTATAAAAGACAGACCACTTTCATTCTTTGTTAAGGCATTATATGTGGATTTAACAGTAAAGGTCTTTTTCTCCCCTAATCTCCATTGCACACAATCCTGGCCATCAGACAACTGGACATTCACAATTGCTAGTAGAATCCCATTCCACAAATTATCTAGCTCTGGGGTAAGCCATCGACAGAAGGTTATATTCACTTCTTTCTTGATCACCTGAGCCACACTAATCTCCTTCTATTCACACAACTTGAACAGATCAGGATGCAGTTTGGATAAGGGTTCATCCCCTAACCATCTGTCATACCAGAATCTAGTGTATTGACCATTTTTTACTACAAGTTTCCTGCCTTGCAGGTATATTCCTCTGATTTTCAGTAAATCAGACCAGATAGGTGAATCACCTTGCTTATGCTTAACATTAGCTACAGTTTTATTCCTCATATACTTATATTCAATAATATCTTGCCACAAGCCCTTTTCTTTTTCCAACTTCCACCACCACTTGCAAAGGAGACTAATGTTCATCAAGTTAATGTCCTTAATCCCCAAACCACCCTTCTTCTTACTCTTACATGCTTTGGGCCACTTGACTAGGTGATATTTTCTTTTAGTGTGACCACCCTGCCAAAAGAAAGTTCTCCTAACTTTATCCATTTCTTTTATAGTAGTCTTAGGGAGCCTATAGATCGACATGTGATATGTAGGAGTATTGTTAAGACTGGCTGTAATCAAAGTAGATCTCCCTGCAATTGACATAGTAGCTCCTTTCCAAATGTCTAATTTTTTAGCATTCTTGTCTAACAAAGGTACCCAATCAGCAACATGCAATATGCTTGGGCTGACTGGTACCCCCAAGTACTTTATTGGAAAGTGAGCCACTTGACAATTGAAAATTTCAGCATATGCATCCCCCAGGTTATCATGGTCATTAATCATGATCACTTCACTCTTATTGAAGTTTATCTTCAAGCCTGCTAACATTTCATACAGATAGAGGAGCAATTTGAGGTTTCTTGCTTTAACCAAGTCATTTTTCAGGATCGTGTCATTTGCATATTGCAGAACAACAACCCCATTAGGTACTATGTGATCAATTAGCCCTTTCACTAAACCTTGTCTTTGAGCTTTATGAATCATTCTAGTTAGGCAATCTGCCACAAAGTTAAAAAGAATGGGGGACAGTGGGTCCCCTTGCCTAACTCCTTTATAACTTTTAATATAAGGTCCTATGAGATTGTTCACTTTCACACTAACAGTTCCACCAGCTACCACCTGCTGAATCCACATGCACCATTTTTCATTGAATCCTCTAGCTTTGAGACAAGAGAAAAGCAAACCCCAATTAACTTTGTCATACGCTTTCTCGAAGTCAAACTTAAGAATTACTCCACATTCCTTTCTACTTTTGGTCTCATGTAAAATCTCATGCAAGATCATGACACCAGACATTATGTTCCTACCTTTCATGAAGGCAGTTTGAACAGGGTGTATCAACTTTTGAGCAATGGATTCCATTCTCAAGGTAAGGGTCTTGGTAATTAGCTTGTATAAGCAATTCAACAAGCAAATAGGTCTGAATTGTTGTATCCTAGCAGCATCAGATACTTTGGGGAGCAGTGTAATGATTCCATAGTTAATTCTGCTAATGTCTACATCCCCTCTGTGGAAATCATCAAATAATTGACAGATGTCCTTTTTAATGATCCCCGGCAGGCTTGATAAAATTCACTAGGAATGTTGTCAAGTCCAGCAGCTTTATTTTTTTCCATTTGGGAAAGGGCCTCAAAAATCTCTGATTCAGAGAAAGGTCTGCACAAAAGAGTATTATCTTCTACAGATAGAGATGCAGAACCAGTCCAGATATCATCATCCAATTGAATATCAGTAACTGGTACTGGTCCAAAGAGCTCCCTATAATACTCAATTGCATGTTGTAGAATATTGTCATCTCCTTGTTGACGGTCGTTAAGTGTCAAATTTTTACCGTCAACTAAACATGAGAAAGGACTAAAATATGTTCACCAACTAGATATATAGGGGTTATACTGACAGAATTCCACGAGTTTTGGTGAATGTCTGCTTTCGCAGGTGTCACCTGAAAATACCCAAGGAAGGCCCACATGTCGGGTTTACATAGAGATAATCGGGAACCGGTGAAAATTCTGTAATCTGGAAGGTTCGAGAAGGCTCGGGACCAAACGGGAGCCCGAACGGGCTCGGTGGAGAGTCACCGACTCCCCCTTGGGCGGCCGACCGGGCACCTCGGCCAATCGCGCGCCTCGTGGATCCCTGTTCCACCGCCTTTGAGGATGAATAATAATCGTCCGTTTAGGTCGGTTTGATCCGAGGGCCGCGGTGCATCCTAGGGGCTATATAAGCGGGCCCCCGGCCCCCGGAGGAGGCATCCCTTAAACCCTAATTCATTATTTCCTGCCCGGGATCGAGGGTAGAGGTGTCCCTTGAAAGGATGACCTCTCCTCTCTAGGGGATTAGGTCTAGCTTCTCCAATGTAATAGATTAGTATCTTGGGAGAGAGGGTCGAGTTGGGATCTTGCTCAAGGTTCCGGATCTAGTCATGGGGCTTGGTAAAGCCTTGTATCTTCACTTCAATATTCTCGTAAGACTTATACTTATTCTCTTATTCATGTGGCTATGCTTACTTTGAATATATCTTGCTAGTTGAGTTTATCATTGCTTTTGTGTGCTAGTTCATAGAGCGCTTAGTCTTTGCTTTACCATGGTTGGGCTAAGTAGCCGAGCCTCATGTAAGCGTGGTGCTTACATGATGCTCGCCCGTGAGTACACCCCGTTCCCTAGTTGTATGGTAGTTACGGGAGGTGACAGCCCCGTCCATATCTATCGCGCAGTTCTTAAATTGTAGGACCGTAGTCACGTCGCAGAGGTATCCTTTGTGGTGCTCTCTTCCGTCTAGTGGCGTCCCAAAGTGCACAAGAGTGTGGTAAGTCTTAGCATAGTTGGGTATATCTTTGACCATGTGATAAGAATATCATAGGAATCGACCTCACCCTAGATCTCCCAAGTTAACTAGTTGTATATCTTTAGAGACCTATCCCATGTGTGACATATTGTATAAATCCTATCATTTCATGTATCATTTATCCCCGCTATAGTTAGTTGGTTTACTAAGTTAGTAGATGCATGATGGTGAGTATCGATTCTTTAACCCTTGCTTCCCGTGGTAAAATATAAATAACGATACCGGTTTACTCCCGGTAAAATGCTACAATGGTAAGTTCTCAGGCGCTTGCGGAATCCTTCATATTTTATGTGCACTTAATTTATACCAACAAGCATTTTTGGCGCCGTTGCCGGGGAAGCAATCGGTGTTAAGTTTTTGATAGTGATCTTGATGTCTCGCTAATTTAGTGTATCACTAGCTTTAGTAGGATTACCCCTTGTTCTCCGTTGAGTTGTGGAATAGACAGACAAAAGATGTCGTTTCGACCTCCCGACAAGTTTCCACAAGACAATGCGAGCCCAGGGTCCCCCAACATTTAACATTCATCAACATTGGAACCCCGCCACCTCACGTAATGTAGAAAAGGTCGTCGTCACAAGAATTTCAAATCACATCACAAGTGACGAACATAGATGCCGCACCGCTCACAAATTTCATCATGTGAGTCATGGTAAGTATGATCAAGAAAGGTGAGATAGTCTTGCTCATGGACTTTAAAATTGATGAGTAGTTATCTTTTTAACTTCTTGCATCTCACTACATGTTTACTTTTAAGAATTCATGCATCCACTCTACTCTTTGATATTTGCTCAATCCATTGCATGTTTTGTTTCTTGCATTCACCCATGCCATTTGCATCTAAAAGAAAAAAAAATATCCTCACCATGATCATGCTCTGTCATCTCGTTTTAAGTAACTCTCTATAATGCTTTCATGCTACCTTTGTTTGCTAAAGCATGCTTTGGTTTGGAAGTACTCGAAATACTTCCATTGGCTTTTAAATTAAGCGTGGTGCTTAGGTTAAATAGCCTTCCTTAATTAAATTAGACATGGAGTCTAGTTTGGTTATTGAGCTAAAATTATGTTTTAGTAGATATTGGTTATTTTGTTGGACTAACCCCTGCAGAAAACTCTCAAATCCAATTTGGGTAAGTCAAGAGATGAACACACTTCAGAGATGAAGCAAGGCGTACGATGAACTCCAACAACTTCGCACAAAAGACACAACTCATTCATCGTCCAAGGAAGAATTGAAAGAATTTATGATGTGCCTGTTCGTGGATTGGCATCACCTGTGAAATTGCCACTTCAGTGATAGAAGAAAGGAGAAGACAAGAGTGCCACAAGAAGGATCAACATCTTGAACTCACTCAAAGAAGTGGATCAAGGCGACAAGCTATGAGCAACTTTGAAGACATCATAGCATTGAGCCCAACTCGAGCTAGGATGCCAATGAGGAGCAGGTGCAACACATCTCATTTTAGCCAATTAAAGACCTGCTCTCATTGTTCCCGAAGAGTGAAGACACCATCTTGCACATTAGCAGAAAGGACAAGGATGGCATGATAAGCATGCATCCTTGTGTCAACCAATCACCAATCAAGGGTTGACCATCGACCAAGCCTTGAAGGACCATGACCATGGTTGTAAGATAATGTCCCTAAGCCATTGGAGATGAAGCATGCATACAAATTCTAAAGAAGCTCCTTCCTTGATCATCAAGATGGATGGCGTACAACTCTTCGCCATGCTGCTAGAAGACAAAGACCATCAAGGAAGAAGTCGAGTCTACATCTCCAATGAACATCAATGCGTCAACCAAAACTCAAAAAAAAATCAAGAATGGTTGACGAAGAAAGATCATGCAACTGTTTGTATCCTCATCTCCTGGATTGGACAAGTCCGAAGAAGATAAGAATTCAAAGGAGGGATCTTTGCTCAACGACCTAGATTCAAGAGTCCTCTCCAAAGAGACTTAAGAACAAAGGAAGAATAGTGTCTAAGAATATGAATTCACAACACACTTCGAGGATGACTCAACACTCATATTTGGCTTCACGTGGCGAGCAACAACAAGGTCAAGCTTGGGGGAGGAAGGCCGATGACTCTTCAAACAATGATCCAAAGAATGCTTTTCCTCTTTCAAGCCCCGTCGCTCCGGCACGCCGAGAAGAAACAATGAGTGGAGCACAAGGTCCAGGCATAGAAAAAAAAAAAGAAGGAGTGAAATTTTAGAAGACAAGATGCTCAAGAGGTCAATCAAGCAAGGCAAACTCCAAGAAGAAGTAAAGGACCACTAGAAGCATCTACTCTTCATCACAAGGTCTCAAGGTCTCTACCTTTGGGATCAAATGATGCACTAAAGGAGTGAACATGACAAGAAGTCCTGTTCGAAGGACTCAAATCACTGAACCCTCGCCAAGGAGGTAACTTGGTATTTATCAGCATTTCCTTTCACAGCATTGCATTTTCCTTTAAGCATATTTATTTTCCCTACATGCATCTTAATTGCATCTTCGCTTTACTATCTCTCGCACTAGAAAAAGAAAATAAAGATTTCGCATTTTGCATAAAAAAAAACTATTAAGCCCCATGTGAATAATCATTCATTGTGGTGGCATAAAAATAATTTCTCAAAGATATCTATTTTCTCTCGTTTGCATCCTTTATTATAAAAAGATAAAAATATTTCTTGTGATCTTGTTAGAAGACACTTGAGTTAAGGCAGTTCTAGACAACCAAGGCTTAGAGGTTTTATCACTAACACTTAATCAGTTCCACAAGCTTTGTTGTCTATTTGAGCTTCACAGAACATAAAGGATCAAGAAAAGCTAACAGCACGTAAGGATGTCCACTCCGTCGAAGTGCTACCCTCAACAGCTTGAACGCCGTCTCCAACAAAGAACTATCCATGAAACTCCGTGAAGACTAGAACTCCTTCACCGCCCGTCGCAATATCCGCAGACTATGTCAACATCCAAATTGGGGGAGAGCATCCCCCCGTGTACCAAGCTAAGTGATCCTAACTTGTCTATTTATCTATGTTATAGTTTGCTTTGTTAAAACAACTAAAAAGATGCATAACCTTAGAAACCCGTAAAAGATTTCTTTATCTATGTTTTCTACTTTTGGAGAGTTCTTGTAGTCCGTCTTAAAAGTGATCCCTAGAATAAACTCTACATGGAGATGATGAATAGTTGCTTTGCCGTAATTCCTTTTAAGTACCTAGTTTTCAACCTTGCACTCTCTCGAGTTTTGGACACAACTATTTAGATTTGAGATTTGCTCTGAACCTGAAACTTGTGGGTAGCAAACACTTGATCTAAGTCTAGGTGGTTGACGGGTATGATATGGGAAAAGTTTTGAGCTGCTGTCCATCTTGTTCCTAGAGATACTAGAGTTCGAGAATTTATCTCGTGAAAATATTAAATTCATGCATGATGAGTTCCTTTATGATGAGAGTTCAAATTCCTACCACAGCCATATATTCATGCTTACTAGATTAGGAAAACCCATCTCGTTTATATAGATCATTTTGTAGGCTTGAGTGTAATCTTTAGGCATTGAGTGTGGTTATGTCAGTGGACCCATAAGGAATCAATCATGCGGTTAAAAGTCATTACTGTGTGCTCTCCATCCATTGATCTATGCTACTTCTGTCCTCAGAAGTATGCACCTATTTTATAAGTACTACATTCATTCTATGCTACTTCTGTCCCTAGAAGTACCACCCATATATAGATCCACATCTATCATATATTGTGCTATCTCTACCCTGGAGATATGCACCTATGCTGCTCCTATCCTGGGAGTACGCATTCCCCCACATATTGTGCTGTCTCTACCCTGGAGATACGCACTTATGCTGCTCCTACCCCGGGAGTACGCATCCATCCATCCATCCACATATACATATGCCACTCATTTCATTCCATTCGTAAAAGGTTTTACTCCTATCCTAGGAGTGAACATCTAGAAATAATCATCGCCATTCCATTTGTCTACATAAAAACTCCAGTCATTATCATTTCAAGTTATACACTCCCCGTTGCTAAAGTTTCGATTTCAGAGGATTGGTTGCTCTAAAAAAAAAAAAAAAAAAAGAAGAGAGAAAAAAAAAAAAGCAACCAAATCCTCCTCTTCAAAGGTCTTCAAAGTTTCCAAATAAAAGGAGGTATGTTATCCCCAAAGGAGCAAGTGTAGAAGTAGATGTTCACCAAGTGATCACCCCTTATAATCATTTCCTTATTATCATCATCTCATTATTATCCTATCATCATCTTATCATCCATTTCCTCATTCACATGCACATATGACTTTATTATTATTTTAGTTCCTATTGGATCCATGTCTTAACTGTGCAATATATGCAAGTGAGTTTGAGTGTCTCCCCACCTATGAGCTCCACATAAGCCTATTAGAAAGTAGGGTGAGAGAGAGAAGGCTCTTTTCACTATGCCTTAGTTCCACAAATACCACATATTCTCGAGAGAAGAGAGAAGGCATACACTACTCATGCCTTGGAGAGGATCCAAAAATACCACAAATGAGAGACCCGAAAGGTTCATACAAGGAACTCGAGTTTTATTTGAAAATCTTGCAAAAACTCGGAATAATAGTTGATCAAAGAGCGAGAAACATAGCGCTTGACTTGACCGTTCTGTCTTTCAACCGCTCAAGACCCAAGTGACGATTACAAGCCCCATGGTGAAAGGTAATATGAGTAAGTTTTGAGTCGAATAGTTCACTCTAATTCGGAGGAGAGTTCTTGTTTGAACGCATGTGTACTTTTGAGGCATGAAAGCATTGTAGCAACTCCCGATCCACACCGAGTTTATCTTTGCTCGTGGACGAGCAAAAGGTAAGCTTGGGGGAGTTGTTGACGGCCGTTAAGTGTCAAATTTTTACCGTCAACTAAACATGAGAAAGGACTAAAATATGTTCACCAACTAGATATAGGGGTTATACCGACGTAATTCCACGAGTTTTGGTGAATGTCCTGCTTCAGGGTGTCACCGAAAATACCCAAGGAAGGCCCACATGTCGTTTACATAGAGATAATCGGGAACCGGTGAAAATTCTGTAACTGAAGGTTCGAGAAGGCTCGGACCAAACGGGAGCCCGAACGGGCTCGGTGGAGAGTCGGCCGACTCCCCCTTGGGCGGCCGACCGGGCACCTCAGCCAATCGCGTCGCCCTCGCGGATCCCCTGTTCCACCGCCTTTGAGGATGAATAATAATCGTCCGTTTAGGTCGGTTTGATCCGAGGGCCGCGGTGCATCCTAGGGGGCTATATAAGCGGGGCCCGGCCCCCGGAGGAGGCATCCCTTAAACCCTAATTCATTATTTCCCCGGGATCGAGGTAGAGGTGTCCCTTGAAAGGATGACCTCTCCTCTCTAGGGGATTAGGTCTAGCTTCTCCAATGTAATAGATTAGTATCTTGGGAGAGAGGGTCGAGTTGGGATCTTGCTCAAGGTTCCGGATCTAGTCATGGGGCTTGGTAAAGCCTTGTATCTTCACTTCAACATTCTCGTAGGACTTATACTTATTCTCTTATTCATGTGGCTATGCTTACTTTGAATATATCTTGCTAGTTGAGTTTATCATTGCTTTTGTGTGCTAGTTCATAGAGCGCTTAGTCTTTGCTTTACCATGGTTGGGCTAAGTAGCCGAGCCTCATGTAAGCGTGGTGCTTACATGATGCTCTGCCTGTGAGTACACCCTGTTCCCTAGTTGTATGGTAGTTACGGGAGGTGACAGCCCCGTCCATATCTATCGCGTTGTTCTTAAATTGTAGGACCGTAGTCACGCGCAGAGGTATCCTTTGTGGTGCTCTCTTCCTGTCTAGTGGCGTCCCAAAGTGCACAAGAGTGTGGTAAGTCTTAGCATAGTTGGGTATATCTTTGACCATGTGATAAGAATATCATAGGAATCGACCTCACCCTAGATCTCCCAAGTTAACTAGTTGTATATCTTTAGAGACCTATCCCATGTGTGACATATTGTATAAATCCTATCATTTCATGTATCATTTATCCCCTGCTATAGTTAGTTGGTTTACTAAGTTAGTAGATGCATGATGGTGAGTATCAGATTCTTTAACCCTTGCTTCTCTGTGGTAAAATATAAATAACGATACCTGGTTTACTCCCGGTAAAATGCTACAATGGTAAGTTCTGTGCGCTTGCGGAATCCTTCATATTTTATGTGCACTTAATTTATACCAACACTCCTTCAATGATCTCATCACCATTGGTTAGGCTAATAATGGTATTCTTTCTCTTTCTCCCACTAGCTATCCTATGGAAGTATTTAGTATTTAAGTCCCCTTGTAGGAGCCAAGCTTCATGTGCTCTACTATTCCAGTAACTTTCCTCTTGTTCCAAGAGTTTGAAATTTTCACACAGCACCCAGGTTTTTCTCAACCATTGGTCATGTGTCAGGGTATTCTCTTCCTCTAGCATTTCAAGTGATGTTAGTTCTGTTTGGAAACCTTTCCTTTTCCTTCTTAATTCACCAGCAATATTAACACCCCATCCTTTGAAAAATTGTTTGAATAGTTTCAGCTTCTGTCTAATTCTATCTAGTGTTGTCTCAGCCCCACAAGGCTTATTCCACAGTTTCTCCACCTGAGTATGAAATTCAGGAACTTTCAACCAGCTAAGTTCAAATCTAAACTGAATATGCTTGCTAGGGATCACTTCATTAGTAAGTAAAATCAAAGGATTATGGTCTGAAATCTCCCTAGGGATTTTCTTAACCATGGATAATGGAAATAAATCTTCCCATTCCTTTGTAACTAGAATTCTATCTAATTTCTCCAGAGTAGGGAATTCTTGGTTATTGGTCCAGGTGAATGACCCTCCAGACATCACAAGCTCTCTTAATTCATACATGTGTATTAGAGAATTAAACTGCCCAGTGTGATTATGAACCCCAGTTCCACTACTCCTCTCATTAGCATATCTTATAATATTGAAATCACCTCCTACTAGTAAAGGTTCTTTACTAGCAGAACAAAAGGAAGCAAGTTCAGCCAGGAATTCAGATTTTTCTCCTCATGGGCTGCACCATATACAATGAGTATATTCCACTTTGTTTTCAACATTTTGTCCCACAAGTTAAGCTGCAACATAAACTTGCCTTGTTTGAAGGATCCTACATCATAGAACTCCAATCTAACTCCCACTAGGATGCCACCAGATTTCCCTCTAGATGGATTCCGCATCCATAGGAAATCTTGGTTGTAGTCAAATTCTCTAAGGAGACTATCCTCTATGTCCTCCACCATTGTTTCTTGGAGACCAACGAAATGGAGATTGTATTGGAAAATCAGATTTTTTAGATAGGTAGAGACCCCCGTTTTTCCGAGGCCTCTACAGCCAGCCGGACTAGACCTTGTATTGTCATTTTTTTTCCTTTTTGTTTTACATTCCTCGGGGGTTTAGGCTTCCTTCCCCTTGTAGATTTAGGCCCGTGGTCTCCATGGGCCGGGTTTTTATCTTTAATGCTAGGAGAAAAGATAACTTTCTTTTTCCTCTCCCTTGTTTTTTTCTTGGACTGGACCAGAGTGAACCCTTCTGTATCAGAGGTTTCCTCATGTATCCATTGAATAGGTAAAGGAGATTCACAATTTCCAGAAACCTCTTCATCATCATTGGAAGTAACAGCCTGATGCTCCATCATCTTTTGCTTAACATATAAATCATGTCTAACATTTTCTAATTCTCTAAGCAAATTGAAAGCATCAAAATTATCACTATTAATAACAGCACCTAGATTATTAGTTAACTCAGCCAAATCATCAACAGGAAGAATGGAAAACATGTTAGAGGTAGTGTAATTACCTTCCAGATTCCTCTTTTTAGCCATCCTCTCAGTCTTCTCTTCAGTTGTGTAAGTGGCCTCCTTGATAAGCCTCTCACTCCTCCTCTTAGGTTGCACAGGGGGTTGATGCATCACTATAACATCTTGGCACTCCACCTCATTGGATATCTCAGTCTGAACCTTTTCCACATGTACATCCTCCCTAGTGATATCCTGTGTCTGCACCCTCTGACCATTGTTAGAGTCACTGGTCAGCAAAGCTGTATTAACATCATGTGTTATCATAGGTGGTTGACTCTGTATCACTATATCAGAGATAATCATATCAATTTGTTCATCATTTTCAAGGTTAACCTGCTCCTTGACAATCTCCTGATCTTTGCTGTTATACTGTTCAACATCCTCTACATCAGCCTCCATAGTACCCTTATCTTCCTGTGTTTGACTCCCCTGAGTGTGGATGATGTTATCATCAGGCATATACACTTCAGGAGATTCCATTCCTTGTTTATTAACTCCTTCTTTCTCCAACTGACCAGCATCCATCTGATCCTGCTTCTTTCCCTCAGCTGCTTGAATAGAAGACATAACCATATCTAATGGCATTCCATATGTAGGGGTAAAAGTGTCTAAATTAGCTCCAAGGTTATCCACCACTTTTACTGCCCAGTTCTGACTGAAATTGATAGTTTGTTTTGATGTTTGACCCTCTTTTACAGTGAAACTCAGATCCTCAGATTCACTATCAGAGTCCAAATCTTCAAACCCTTCAGGAATGAAAACCTTGCCTTTCTCATCACTTGCAGTAGGTTTAATGGTAATTATGTTGGCATCATGCCCTGCTTTTCCCCCATCTTGTGTTTGATTCCTCATTTTGGGGGGAACAGAAGCTGATCCCTTATGGTGCCACATATTTTTGCCAGCTATATCACCACCAACATTATCTTTACTGGACTGCTCAGCCTCAGGATCTGCCCTGAATTTTTTTGGTGGCTGTTGTTCATCAATCTTGATAGCAGTTTTCTGATTTTTATTGCCTTCCATCTCTTCCACTTCTCTTTCAAAGCCAAATACATATCTGTGATTGCCAAGAAAGGCTTCAGCTTTTTTAGGCACCCTTGTAACATCTCTACAGGCTATCTTAGCTCTGACATAATCCAACCTGAATCTGGATTTCTCATCAATTTCATGGGCTTTCCCCACCAGACCAGCCACCTTAGCAATGGTAACCAAAGATCTTTGATCATCAGGTATATTTGAAATCCTGAACCATCCTTGTTGTAGTTCCCCTTCACTTTTTCCATAAGATGTCCATTGGTCAATCTGAATTGTAGCTTTCCCTCCCTTCAAATGCATGGTCTTGATCTGGCTCCACTCTTGAACCATTGCTGCAGTGGGAAACCTCACTATATAGGTTGAGTCAGTGTAAGGTCTAGCTGACCACCTCCACATAACTGATCCCAGCAAATTCCCAAACAGATTTTCAATGTCCCTTGCATTAGCACTGCCATTGGTCACAGAGATTAAAGCAGAGCTAGCTCTTTCCTTGCTGATTTTGGTGTCCAGTATTTCCTCAATGTAGAAAAAGCTTTGCCCCTCAGACTGAGCAGCACACAGCTCTGGACCATGGTTCCAAGGCAAACAAGCAATACAATTATAGGTACTATGAGTATTGGAGTTACATATCTCACAGTACCATTTCCTGCAGTCCACAGTGTTATGATTCTTCAGCCCACAGATATCACAGCTCTTCTTGGTAATTGTCATTATTTGTTTCCCATTCTTGCTAGGGTCTTGCACAAGCCCTTCACTGGACCCTGCACCTGCCTGAGGCTTCTTGTTTTCCACATCTTCACTTATTTTTTCCTCCACTAACTCCCAATTGGACTCATCAATCACATCCATCTTCAGATCACTCCCTGCTGCCTGAGCATTACTCTTGGATCCCTCTTCTTGTTTTTTTGTCCACACTAGAGCTCGTGAGGGACGAGGTTCAGGAGCTTCAGCTCGACTGACCTCCACCTTCTCACTGGCCATGTTCTGCTTGCCCTGAAAGTTGCCTGAACTTTGCCCAATGTTAGGGCCCCTGAAGGGGTTCTTCCCAGAATCCTGGCCCATTGATCGACCTCCTTGATTACCAGCAACCATAGCATTTCTGGTATCATTCTGAATCCCTTGGTTACTGTGACCATTTGTCCCACTCACAGCACCTCCAGCATTTCTGTTCACATTGTTGTAGCCACCCCTGATACCTTGCCCACCAAGTATCCTAGCATCAGTCTGCCCCCGTCCATGGCTGCCAGAATCCTCCCCATAACCACTAAATCTATCCCGATCAGCAGAATCCCCTTGACCAGCACCATAAACTTCAAAATTAGCTCTGTCATCAGATTGAGGATCAGCATACCTGCCATGGGTGCCCCGGTCACCACCACCCTGATTACTGCGACCGCCTTGAGCACCACCCCGAGCACCACGGCCTCCCATCAGATTGCCACGATTGCCAAACCCGGCACCGCGCCCACCCTGATCGAATCGATCATCATGATAGTCATCACGTACCTCCCGTCTTGCCCCATCAGCTCCCTGGTACCGACCACCACCAAATCCACCACGCCCTCCAGGAGCGGCGCCGCCATGGTCACCTCTCCACGGCCCCTTCCTCCCAGCCCCCTAGGTTGCATCTTGACAACGACGATGGGTGCTGATTCTAGCTTCACCACCTCTGCAAAGGATTTTGATGGGGAATCTGGCCAGAGATGACCTACGAACTTACTTAGATGTGAGAAAAAGTTAGGGATAGCATCGGGTGGGGATTTTTCCTCTCCCGTGTTGGGGGGATCTGGTAGTGGATGTGTAAGATTACCAATTTGGCCACCCTTGTCAGGTACCCTCCCTAATACACCAGGGACAATTTGGACTTTAGGTTTTGTGTTGAACCAACGAGACTGACGGCCTGCGCCCACCTGCAGGTTACCGTCGCCATGACTCTGTTTCTCCGGGGAAACAGAGCGCATCTCCCGATTCGGGGAAGAAGATGGTGGCAAGCGATCATCGTGTCTATTCCACTTGAAAGCAATCGGAACATGCTTGATTTTCATTACCAAATCCAAAATCGGCTCAACAGGCAACTCATTCTTCCGAATTCGCGGTGCCCCCGTAATTCGATTGATCCCCGGAGAGGAATCCCTCTCATCCTGAAACCAAGCATTCCGACGAGCTGGTTCAGGAACCCTAGCTCCACCCGCCTTCGAGATGGACCTAGGGAACTCGCGAATCGCGATGCTAGAAGGATTTCCGCCCAAATTTGAGGAATTCCCAGACCTGAATCGCGTCAAAGTAGAACCCACACCGGCAGCTTTCGCCTGAAGCGAGGGCTCGGAAGTCGTCTTCCCCGACGACCCCGTGGCCCCGTCTGCCGAACCTCCCGCACCATGGAGCTCGCGGTTCGCGGCACCATGGAGCTCACCCGTGAACCGAGAAACGACACGAGAATGAGAAGCGGAACTCGCACCCTCACCTGAGAGCGGCGGAGACCCACTCGAACCTCGGAACGTCGCCGGCGGTGGTTGTGCAGAGGTTGCCGCGGCCGTCGCCGCCGACTCCCCCGCAGTCGCCCTCGTCGCCTCGCCCGCCCGAGACGTGACCCCTACGGAACCCATCGCCAAGCCTCCTCCGGAACCAATCCTCGTCGTGTTTTTTTTTTTAAAAAAAAGAACGTCGTTCCTTGTCCGAGTTTAAAGTCGCTTCCGTTTCCGTCCCGCGCTCACCTTCTGTCTACTTTTTTTTTATATAATAATCTCCTTCTGTCTACTTAACACCACGTACGTACGTTCAGAGCGTCTTGGATCATATCCTACCTTGCCTGAAGAATACGTTGACAGAGAGACGTGCATAAGCGTCACAAGAGCTGCTTGCCTTGCCTGAATCTGCCACCATGGCCGCCAGGCTGCAGAGCTGCCGTCTCATCCCCACAGGCGCCGGATCCGTTCGCGGTCTCCGTGGCAGTGGCAGCAAGGCCGCTGCCTAGCACGTCGGCCTTCGTTCCTCCGGGCTGCCGTCGTGAGCGCCACCACTGGCCGAGCCTGAACCAGAAGCGCCATGTCCAGCCGGGCGCCATCCGACCGTGTCTCGTTGTACGGGCTGGAAAACACAACTGCGGCGGCGGCGCGCTGCCGGTGTGGCTGAAGCCGGGCGAATTGCCTGATCGTCATTATTTCGTCGAGGAGAGGAAGCGCGTGATGGACCCCTACAACGACATCGTCCACATTGACCATGGCTGCCTGGTACGTATATGTAGTCTTATTATAAATTATTAATTATCTATTGCTCAAAAGAATAATTATATAATCTCTTTGCATTGCAAAAAGTACAAACAGGGGTGTTTTTTTTTCACCGATGACTGAATTCAAGTGTGATTATAACTGACCTTTCTGTAACCAGAATTGCATGCATGTGCAGTATATAGAGGCCACAAAAATGTCGGGACAGCTCTGCCTCTTATCAAACCAAGCTCTCACCATGGCTTCCCAAATCATGGTAAGCGCAAGCGTGAACCTTGGCGCGCCAAACGAAATCTCCATCTCCGCAGACACAATCCACACCACTCTCCGAGCATACGTGAAGATCTTCGTCGACGCCGCCGACGCCGTCCACGGCAGGACAGTGAGCAGGAACACCGCGACGTCGTTCGTCAGCGCTCTCGGAGGGCTGGCGTCCGTGATCAGCCACATCCTGCTCGACGCGGCGCTCGAAGCTCTCAACCAGACGCACCCGAGGGAGAGCCTGGCAGAGTACGCTTTCAACTGTGACGTGGAGGCCATGCGCTGTGAGTTTGGCCGGCAGATGCATGGATGGCATCGAGAATGCGGTTAGGAAGGCTTCAGCTGCTGAGACGTGGTGCAAGGTATGTTTGTGTACGACGCATGGGCAACTGTCTTTTTAGTAGGTGTATTAAATCATGAGTGTTTTGTTTTGTAATGCTCATCAGTTTTGTTTGATTGATTTCACTAAGGTGGTGATGCCAGGAATCATGCAAGCGACGAGGACAACGGGATCCTTCGTGAGGTTGATGGTAGCTCGCCGGGAAAGAGTGCTGGGAAAAGCCAATAGCAAAGTAGTAGCAGTATAGTTAGATTGTGTGTATCTACTTGTATCTATCAGCCACATAGTTCTCCATGGTCAATGGTAGTCATCATTCATTATATATATAGTGTCAAAACATTCTCATGTTTCTTAATTTCAAAACACTAGGAATCTGATTCATAATTAACTTTAGAAACGACTCATATCAGATCTAGGACCGGCTTGGTAAAACCATTTTTTTTTCTTACGATCTGAAAAGAAGGCTTCTCACTCGTCTTTCTTGCCGTGTGCTATTGTAAAGTTCTATTACATTATCCACATTGTTCGTTTGAACTTATCAGTGCGACTTATCAACTATAATATAGTATTTTTCTCTTACAACAAAATATCATAAGTTAGCTTATTAGTCACAGAAACTATCATCTAAAAAACAACCTGTTAAGTAATTAGGCAATTCTTAAATTAAAACTAGAATATAAATCATGACAAAATGATGACCTAGATTAAGCATGCATAGTACAATAACATGATATATCAGCATATTGCATAGCATAAACAAGATAACTGGTGTAGCCATAGCTCGTACACTATATAGATTGGACAATATGAACGAAGACATTAGATTACGAGGATTATACATTTCGATTGTAGTTGTAGTCATTGGTGGTGGAGATGCATATGACGATGAAGCTGGTTGCAATGTGTCGACGTCGAGGTCGTCAATGAGCGGCGGTAGAACGTCCCTGTTGTTGATCCCCCGAGCCTGGCGACGACGAAGACGTCGTGCCGATATGCAGTATTTGAAATACAAGTCGTCGTGCAGGATTAGGGAGTAGTCGCACGAAGAGCATTTTCCAAAAACGTTGTCTGCCATCTCTTGAAGACCTGCTCGTCTCGCTGGGAGCTCTGGGTTGGGAGCCGGAGATAGAAGACGACCATGCTACCGTTGAGAGAAAACGAGAGGGAAAGAAGAAACGGTGCTGCAATGATGTGCGTCTCGGTGTCCACAGCTGTAAAAAACCTCTGGCTCTGGCTGAGGCATGAGTACTGTGCACGGTGACGAAAGCAGCTTTCTCTCTGCCCGTTGGTTTGCAGCTTTCTCTCATGCCCCTACTAGTAGTCTCGTGGATCTACTGTTCCTAGATGCATGGTTCCCAGAGTCGATCGAATCCAATCAATTAATCCAGTGAACCATAAAGGCAATCCTGTGATTTTTGTTCTAAAAAATCATTTCCAAACTCAACTTTGAAATTTGAATTCGAGGCGGAGAGACATGAAACTGTAACAGACACCACTAGTCTCTCCTAGCTAGGCATGTTGAACCCCTGGGATCAGGAAACCCACAAAAAACGCCACCCCTCTCTTTTGATCGAAAGGAGTTTTCCCTCTATGTTTTTTTTGGACTTCATGGTTCCCTCTTCTTCTTCCTTTTTTTTTATTTCGACTTCATGGGAGACTGCATCCTGCAGGATTTTGGCTGCTGCTACCTCCTTCTGTGTACCGTAATTTTGTCATTATTTTACTATATTCTTGCTATATTTATTAGCTTCAAATTACATACCACATTTAGTCGGTGTCGTTTCCTTATTGCCCTTTACACGGATCGGAGGCGCCGTTCTGGACTGATCTTATTGCCCTTTACAAGGATATCCTTGTTTTCTAGAATTATATATAGTACATGCTGAGTCAAATAATCTGTGTTTAAATTCAATCATACATTTAACGATGATAGCGAACGGCTCAAAATGTTTTCAGGTTGGGCGGTTGGGCTTGGGCCGTTGCCCGTTGGGGTAAGAAGAGACTAAGGGCAAACTAGTCTTTTTCAACTTATCTCGTAAGTAGCGCTTTTCCCGAGGAAGGATCGCTCACATGCTAGGGTTTCTCTTGGTCTTGTCTTGTCATTATAAAGACCAGCTCGATCCCACATTCCAACCACGACTCATTTCCACCACCAAGCCATCCCTCGGCTCTTCATCGGCGAGTTGCGATGGCGATGGCCGTTCCAGGACCCTTCGTCGGCGTCGTGGTGGACTCCGGCCTCCACCTGGGTCGCCCCCGCCTGCTGGCCGTGCCCATGGGGGTGCGGCTTCCGGCCGGCGTTCAGCTCGTCGCCGTGCCCATGGCGGTGCGGCTTCCGGCGGGCGCCTCCCTCGGCGCCGGGGCCATGCCGGTCGCAGACGGCGCAGGCGAGCGCCCTTCGCGTGGCCGCCGGTCTGTGCGCGCCGCCGCTGCCGGCAATGGCGTCTCATCCGTCGTGCTGCCAGTACACTACGCGAGCAGCGGTGCCGGGCTCTTCTTCGGGAGCGCCGCCAGCAGCGGTGTGGGGCTCTTCTTCGGAAGCGGTGCCGCCAGCAGCTTGGCACTGGCTGCAGGCTCACGCGCCCCAGCCGGGCGTGCCTCCCATGGTGGCGTCGGCGTCGTGGCCGCCACGGCCGGCTTCCCGGCGGACGGCGGGGACGGCGACGACCCTACTCCTGCTGAGGTTCGGTTGCTCTCTTATCTCGGCCTTGTTTCGTTGCTTTTTGTAATCTTTGACGGGGAACGTATGTATGTAAAACCGCAGATTGATGAGGAGCAGTGGTTCAAGAACATGGAGCAGTGGTTCAAGGACAAGGCGGAGTGGATGAAGGAAGGGGAGACGTACATCTTGGGTTGCAATGCTGAGGAGGAGATGAAGCAGATCAAGAACAGGGAGCAGTGGATGAAGGATGGGGAAAAGTACATCGCCCATTGGAAGTGGAATGCTGAGAAGGCCCAGGTGAGTTACTGTAATTTGGTACTGCTGCTAGCTGTTTTATCTTTGTTTGCTTTCTCACAGTTTGGAGTAAAAAGATGTAAAATTGATTTGTGTAGGCACAAACTGGCTTTAATAAGTTCCAGGAATGGTTGCTGCTGCCCAGGGTGGATGGCGCATCAGAGAAAGAGGAAGAGACTGCTACGATCACAAATATGGTGAGTACGCACGCTAGTCATGTTCAACCGTGTAAATGTATAAATATTGCGTTGCCTACCTCGTTCTCCGTTGCTTCCTAATGATTCTGTATATTGTGTCTGAATACTGTAGTTCTCCGCTGAGCATATTCTAAAGTTGATCAGAGATTTCAACCCTGAGCTTGAGGGTGTTGCAACTGACACTTCTCTTGTGAGTTCTGCATGCATCCATCTGTTTTTTTTTTTCTATTTTGTTTGGTGGCAAATAAAATGATTGCATGTAACTCTAAAAAAAATTGTGAAATTCGTTTGTGCTACTCTTGTCTACATGTAGGTCTGTAAGGAGAAAGGCTTGATAGATTTCTTTGGAATAGCGTTATTCTACGGCGCTAGTCATCTTGAGCTCTTCATGACGACTTACAACACTACATCAGAGAACTATGAGGTGCGCTACTCTCTATTGTTCAGTACTCATTATATGTTGTCCTTGTCCTGTTGGTGTGGAAACTAGCTAGTACTGTATATAATCCCATGATCGAGCAGTAATTTTATTTGAAATCTGTGATTTGTGTATGTGTTGTACTCCCATGTACTACACAGGTTTTAGTCAGCTTAGGGAAGGAGCTAAAGGTGGCTGCCACAGAGTGCCAGAGAGGGTATCTGCAGGCCGAGTCGTTGGACACAGCCCTGTTGGCGATGATCAGGCTGATGGGGCTGCCTGTGGAATCACTGGACCGGTTCGGCATCAGGGTGCGCCTTCTACAGCGTCGTGGCCGTGAGTTTGCAGTTGATGACACCGAGAAGGCCATGATTTACTTCATAATCATGGCTGCCTACACGCAAGATGTTATGATGGCTGTGATCAAAGAAATGTACGAGATTTCTGTCGCAGCAGTGCTCCACTGCAAGGAGGAGGAGTAGTACGTAGTAGTACTAGCTATGCAGCGTTAGAGTCTGTTTATCCCTCGCTAGCTGGCGCAAGAGACTTCTGGTGGCTATCAGTACGAGTGGTAAGAGTTGTGTTATCGATCCCTGGCTTGTGGCTCTGGCTAGAGGATTTATCTATCTTGATGTTTTTATTTGGCATGATGGTTTGTAAGACTAAGTATGCAGATAGCCAGCTTTAACTTTAACGCTCTTGGTTATGTTTGTTTCTCTTATCAATTGTCATCTACTACTAGTACTGTAGAGTAGTACGTATTTGGCTTGGGATGATGGTCCGTTAGTTATCGCTCATCAAGTCATCATGTCTCTTATCGAGTGTCTCAAGTGTGGTATTGGAGTCGGTATGATATGATGGTCTGTCAATCTGTGATGCATACAGGTAGTACGCTATTACGACTCCTACGGCTACCACCCCAGCCACTAGTAAGAGTCTTTCTTGGTACTGTAATAATTTACTGTAAAAAAGATGACTAGGGCCTTGTTTAGTTCCCGAGTTTGGGCCACCAATTCGGGATTTCCACAGTGTTTTGGCCCTGATTCTGGAATATGGAACTAAACGGCCTCCGAATTCGGGAGCCAAATTCGGCCTTTCTCCCGGCCCAATTCCGGGTGGCATAAAACGTGAAACCCTAGCCTTCCTCCTCTCCTCTCGCGGCCGCGCGCCGTCTCCATTCACCGACAGCGCCTCCTCCTTCTCCCCCCGCGCCGCTCTCCGTCTCCACCTCCACCTCCACAGCTCTCCTTGCCGCCTACACTCCCTCCAGTTCCGATCCACCACCAAAGGTACCGGATCCACCACCGCCGGTACCGGATCCACCGTCGTTCACCTCGTCTCCCTCTCTACCTCCCTCTCCACCTCCGCTGCCATCGCCGCCGGTTGTGGTACCGGATCCTCGGCGAGGTCGGTCCGATCCACCGCCTCTGGTACCGGATCCACGGTGGTTGACCTCGTCGCCGGCCATGGACGGCTACAACGGCCAGGGAGACGGCTCCGAGTTCAACGCGGGCGGATCTCGCCAACCCCCCGGCTTCCACTTCGCCAACACCTCCGGCTACGTCGACGGCCAAGACACGACCAACATCTTCTCGTTGGCGCAGCCGGGGTCCCGTTCGGTGCCGTACCAGCAGTTCGGCGCCCAGGCGCCGGGAAGCGGCTCCGGTGCGTACCACCAGTACGCCTCCCCACCGCGGGGATCCGGGTCCGGTGGGTACGACCCCTACGCCTCGGCGCCGCACCCTCACTCGTCGTCGACACCGAGCCGCCTCGGCATGTCCGGCCTCAACCTCAACTCCAGCGCCGGTTTCCCGCACTTGGGTTAGTACGAAGGCTTCCTTCATTCCGGCTACCAAGAGGGAGCAGCCGGGAGCAGCCACGGCGCCCCTCCCGTCGGCGTGCCTGCCGGCAGTGGTGGTGCGCCGACGGCTCCCTTGCCTCGTCAGCGCCGAAGGGCATCGAGGGGGGGGCGGTTCCCGCAGTGCCGCCTGTAAGGTCGAGATGGCGGACTAGAGGGGGGTGAATAGTCCTTTTTAAAACTAATCGCTCTGGCTAACCGATATAAGTGCGGAATTAAATCTATCGGCCTAACCAAGACTTTCACCCCTCTATCTATGTCTCTAGATGCACCTTGTAAAAGATCCTAAACAAGAAGACAAGGTGCCAATCTAGCTAGTGCACACTAAACAAGTCTAGCTTGCAAGGTCACACAAACCTAAGCAACTAGTACTTTAGCAACCGGGTGTGCACCTACACAATTCTAATGAGCAAAAGCACAAAGCCAACCTAAGCTTACTAGATGCTCATGGACAAAGCTACACAAGCCAAACCCAAGAGCTCAATCTTACTTAACTACACAAGCTAAGCAAGGCAACTTACTCTACTTCTAGCTACACAAGCAAGAAGGTGATTAACAAGCTACTCAAGCTAACTAACCACAAGAGCAACTACACAAGCTATACAAGAATGTAAGAAAAGTAAATACAAAGCTTGTGAAAGAGATTGCAAACCACCGCGAAGTGTGGACACAAGATGACTCGGCGATTTTTCACCAGGTTCACTTGGTTGCCCCCAAGCTACGTCCCGTTGTGTCGACCAACACCTTCGGTGGTTCCTCCGGTCTTTTCACCTAGATGGTTCTTCGGTGTGACCCTCAAGTCACTTGCCCCTCAAGGCACGCCCCGCAAGGCACCGCAAGACACCACTCTCAAGTGAGCCCCTCAAGGCACCGAGCAAACCCACACACTCAAGGGTGGTAACTCAATGACACGCGCAATCCAATAGGGCTACTCTTCGCGATCCCCGCGAGGTGAGCACCGAACCTCTCACAATCTCTTCTCCGGAGCACCGTATCTCCACGCGTGCTACCACGGAGCCTCTTGCCACCAAGCCGTCTAGGAGGTGACAATCCTCCAAGAGTAACAAGCTCTCCGGCTTGCAACACAACCACCTAGTGCCACAAATGCAATCTCACAAAGCACTCGCACTAGAATCGCTCTTCTCACACTATCGGATGGTCACTACCAAGCATATGTGAGTTAGAGGGCTTCCAAGCACCACCACACAAGGCAACATAGCCGGGCGTGCTCGGCCAACCGCCACGGCCGGCCAAGACATCTATTTATAGCCCCAAGGGCCAAACTAGCCGTTGCCACCTCGGGCAACTCCACGACACGCCGGACGCGTCCGGAGCAAGCCGCCGGACGCGTCCGACGCTCCTCCGCGCTCCACGTGTCCACTGGGTTTGAAACTAGCCATTGCCGCGCAACGGCTCTTTCTTCTTTGCTCGAAAGCCATGCGCCGGACGCGCCTGGTGACCACCGCCGGACGCGTCCGGCGCCAAGCAACCACCAACGTGCCGGTCGCGCGAAACATATGGTCCGTGTCCGGCGACCCGCCGGACGCGCGCCCAACGTCCGCCGCTCACAACGTTGCGCACCTTCGCAAACTAGCCGTTGGACCCTAACACACGCCGGGACGCGTCCGCACCCTCGAGCGCCGCCAGACTCGGCCGGAACACCGTGCGGCGTCCGCCGCTCTTTACCATACCGCGCTCCGCAGGCGAAGTCGGGACCCGCGGACGCGTCCGCCCGGGCGTCCGCCGACCCGCCGGACGCGGTCCAAGAGCGTCTGCAGCGGGCCGAATCCGCCGGACTCCACCGCCGGACGCGCGCCGACGCGCGCCACGCGTCCGGCCGGTTACGGCCCCGCCGGCCGCTTACGCTTTGCTTCACAACGCGCCGGACGCGCCGGACCGACGTCCGGCCGTTACGGCCTCGCGTCCGCCGCCTTTCCGAAAGCACCGTTTCAACTCCGCGACGACGCCTCCTTTTTCTCAACAATTTTGCATCCGGCGCAATGGAAAGTATGCCTCCTCTTTTCCCGAAAGCGCCGAATCCCGCCTCGCAAGCTCGGCGGGAGGGAGAGAGGACCCAAGCCCAACTCAACCCTACAAACCACAAATAACATTCGCCACCTTTGTAAATGTGCCAACACCACCAAGTGTACAACTCCATGTGCTTCGTGTTAGCATTTTCACAATCATTTTCAAAGGATTTTCTCTTCAACTCACCACGCCACTCGATCCTAGCACATCGCAATGTTAGATCGCTCAAGTGGCACTAGATGACCGATATGCAAACAAGATTACCCCTCTTGATAGTACGGCCATCTATCCTAAATCCGGTCAAGTACTTCTCTACTCAACCTTAGACCGGTGAAATGAAATGCCCTAGGTTATACCTTTGCCTTGCGCATTTCCATCTCCACCGTCTTCCTCCATTGTGCCAATGCAACAACATGCACCGACACGATCATCAAATGATATGATCCACTTCATATCATCATGTGACACTCTTGGTCCATCGATCTTGACCTCACTTGCTCTTCACCGTTGCGTCGGTCCATCGGCGCCAAGTCTTGCCCAAGCTTCACCATCGCATGGTCCTTCGCTTCACAGCCTCAACTTGCCCTTCACACTTGCAACCGGTCCATCAAGCCAAGCCTCATCTTGATCTTCACCTCTTGGTCACATGACTCCATGTCATGTCTCATTTGCAATGAGCTCCTTTATCAACTCATGTGTTGAGCCTCACAACATCTCCAAGCCATCTCCACCATGGCATATGTTGCTCACACACATATACCTGTGAACTAACTCCTGTGTATCTCAACCATCACACATGTTAGTCCACCTAAAGTTGTCACTCAATTATCAAAACCAAACAAGGGCCTTTCAATCTCCCCCTTTTTGGTAATTGATGACAACTCTACAAAGATATGGAATTTAAGAATATTTGGACTTTATGCCACTTATCCAACATTTAGGCTCAATGTCATGATTTGGATAAGTACCACAAAGTCAACTTGGTAGTGATAGCTCCCCCTACATGTGTGCTCAAATGGTTTGGTTTCAAGCTTGCACACATGCATAAATATGAAAATTTTGGGAGAGTTAGCACTACTAAGTGATGCTAAGGTATATAGGATAAACCTTTGAAGCGTGATACCAATCGGAGTTGCACCGTTTGAAGTTCATCCTTAGCATCATGGTTAGCTAGAAATCACATGAAACAAAACACTAGATACCTCATGAGATCAACATTATAAGCAAGGTTCTAGTACCACTTGTAAAGCACATGTGACTAGCTAAACCATCCTATACGTGCTAGTTTTTCAAATCATCAATCAAGTTCTATAACTAGCATTCACCACAAAAGCATTGCATATTGAAATATAAGAACTTATGCGAATGCAAGCAAGCACATGAATATGCACATATCAAATGCAATCAAACAAGTTCATGAGCTTGCTCCCCCTACTTGTGTGCTTCTCTTAATCAGGAATTTTTTTATCCTCCTCCATTCTTTAATGTTGCTCCCTCTTGATCCATGTCCATTTTCTACTCCCCTTTGTATGCTTCTTTTGTTCCATATTTCTCCCCTTTGTATGCTTCTTCGCATATCTTTGTACAATTCTCTCCCCCTTTGTCATCAATGACCATAAAGGTATGCAGCAATACCACTTAAAGATACCACATGTAAGAAAAATTCTCTTGATGCAAAGGATTGGAACTAGGGGTTGATGGTTGAGTCTTGAATCTTCATTTTTGATGGACAACACCATATGTTGGAATGACACCACTTGTAAAATCCACATGTAGTTGCAAGGAATCCACTTGTAACTATGCATTGGGCACTCCCCTGTAGGTCACTTGAAGTTTCTTTGTCTCTAATACCGATGAAGTGGGGCTCCTCCCCTTATGACAAAGCATGAGTCAAACCAATCTGTAAACACTTTCTTGTCGGTGAGGGTAGCTTCGCTTGATTTGAATTGATCACTTTAAAGTTGAGGATCACTTGTGGAACCATCATCTTGATGTACTAGATATCACTTGAATGAAAACCATGTGTACCATACCACTTGCAGGAACACCACTTGAAGATAGTGATAGACTAGACATTTCTTGCAAGAACTATCATTATGGTAACCACTTGTTGGATTTATCATGAATAACCAATTCTTGAACTTGATAGTCTTCATGAGCTTCTATTTCTTTGACTTGAGCCAATATGAATCACTTATAAACATCCAAGTCCGGTTTGAACCAATGACAAGCTTCTTCACTCCTCACTAGAAGGGTTATCTTGTCAATGTTGTACTTGAAACTTATATGCAATTCAAACTAGATCAAGTACTTGGGTTCACTAGCTCATGAACAAACTCATACTCATACCACTAGATAAATCAAACAATCAAGCAATAGTGGTAGACTATGAATTTAAAACATTTCATTGTTATGCATGATCCTAATAAGCATGTACTATATGTACTAACCGCATACTAGTAAGGGATGAAATGATCATGCACATTACAATGATACCTTTGCTATGTTAGAGAAGAGTATAGTCATTTAGATTCCAATACATTCCTCCAATAGCAATGTGAAGTCCATTTATAAGCTTGATGAAGCCAATAGATACCATGATTGAATACCATGCTTCACCCATATGAGATGAAAACCCACTTGAGATCAAGTGCATTTTCTTGTTGTGGTTGGCCTGCTTCTTCTTGTGATTCTTGCTTGCATGAGAGAATACCACTTGAATGGGTACCACTTGTGCACCACTTGTATTATTTCTTGACTTGTCATGTATTGCTCTCTATCTTGGGTGTTGCTTGCTTACTTTATCAACCCTTTTGATTGTTTCAACCGAGCATCTCCAATATCTCTTGGATCACCAAGAACTATCCTTGACACTCACTTGAATTGCCTTTCTTTGATTGATCCTTTGGACTTGATATGATGAATCACTTGAAATCTTCCTTAAGTCCTTTTCTTTCTTGTTTAAGTTCTTTTCTTTCTACCAAATGATCTTCAATTTGTCACTAGAACTTAAACTTCATCTTCATCTTGAGTTTGATCTTGATCTTCGATTTGAGTACCCAACTGTGTAACAAATACACTTCACAATCAAATGACCTTGTACTCATTATTCTTCATGCTTCTAGACCAATTCAAAACCAAACTTAGGTTCCTCAACCACTTGTAAACATGAAACCAACTTGAGGACCTTTCAATTTGAGTGACTCTTGATATAACCAATGATAGTCACTTTTCTGGCAGATTCTGTACTCTTCAAAGAATAATTCATATCTCACAATGTACAGCTCCAAATGCCATGAAATTTGGTGGAGATGTGCAACATTGAGTATACCAGCAGCTATAAAAATTTGAGCTTCATTGGCCTTCTAGATTGCTACCAGATTTCACATCTTCACTTACTGTTGTATGCTGAAAACTGCTGCACTATAGCTGATAAGATATGCTCCAAAACCGAAGCAATTCTTATCCAATATTCATGAAATTTGTACAGCACATTATACCATAAGTGTAGAGCATGCATACCAAATTTCAAGTCAATCCAATAATATTTGATCCATCAACCTCAGATTTGAACACAGCTTGCTCAGATTTCAGAATTTGGACAGATTTAAGCAATTGAGCTATGCCTCTTCAAATTGAATCAAACTTGATATCAACTTGTTTGAATACCAACACAAGACATATATCCATTCAAACCACTTATTAAGAGTCATCTTGTGATCATATCCAACCAAACCAATCCAAATTTGACTACTAAGCAATTAATCCATTCAAACATCTCATAGCAAGCAACATATGCATATCGATCCAATTCAATCAACTCATATGCACCCAAATGGATTAGATCAACTAGGAATATACCTTTGAAAGCACATGATCATCCACTAGCAAGCTTCAACTCAAATACTTTGCAAGCCTTCGAATATGACCAATAAATTACCACAACTTGATTATTGCACTTGTATGTTGTAGCTCATTGGACTTCACTTGTCATGACTTGGCATTGGGAGAGGAATAGCACTAAGCTTCAATACTTGATTCAATCAAATGATGAATGAAATGAACTCAATTGAATCAAGTCTCAAATGCCATGGTACCTACACACAATTATCCACTTTTTGATGGTACCCAAATATGTTTGGGTCCTCTTAAGTTAGGAGCCACATACTTAGGCAAAGCCTTAGTATGGATAGCGGGATGTTTTGCAATAGAGACCGTAGAGGTACCATTACCATCCTTTCTAAGCATAGTATTTGTATCAATTGAGATAGGCTTAGAATTGTTACCTAGGGGACATGAATAAGCCATGTGTCCCCTTTCCCGGCATGAATAACATCTTCTTTTCGTTGAGCCTTTTCTTCATTGCTCATGTGATGCTCTTCATTGCCTTGCCTCTTTTGAGTTGCTTGAGCCTTCTTCTCAAGCTTGGTAGGACACCCCGAGGCATAGTGTCCCATCTCTCCACACTTGAAGCACTTGATGTGAGCCAAATCTTTCTTCTCTTGATTCTTGCTCATCATCATCTTGGCATCTTGGATAGGAGTTGGATGCCTTGAATAAGCTCTTCCACCCCTTCTTGTTTTCTTCTTCTTGATCTTCAAGTCATCAATTTTAACTTCATTGTTGATCTTGACTAGATCTTGGGGTTTTGGTTGAGGCTTCTCATGCTTGAGCCTCTCTTCTTCTTTCTTCAACTTGAGCTTATCTTCATTGGGGCAAGCTTTTGCGAGATGTCCCTTTTCATGGCATTGATAGCACATGAAATGAGATAGATTTTCTTCTTCTTGCCTCATCATCTTCTTGGTCAACTTTCTTGCTCCCTTTGTCACCTTCCTCTTCTTGATGAAGCCAAGGCCACTCTTGTCATGAGAGCTCCTTTGACTCTTCAACATTTTCCGAAGAGGACTTTGGAGTTGTTGCACCTCTCTAGCTTGTTGCTCAACTTCTCCACTTTCTTCTTGAGCTCATTGTTCTCCTTCAAAATGTTAGTCTCACTAGACAAGGAAGTAGAACAAGCATCTATATGTGAAGAACATGGCATAGCAAGTAAAACATCACAAGAGGTGGATACATGCTTCTTCCCTACATCACAAAGGTTAGTCATATGTGATTGATCATTCAACCCAAGTGATGAGCTCTCACTAGTTTTAATTTCTTCAATGGAAAACTTCTTAGTGAGAAAAGCATGATCTTGCAACAAAGTTTCATGAGCAACACTAAGTTCCTCATGGGCCAAGTTTAACACATCATGTGAACAATTAATAACATAAAGTAGATGCTTTTGTTGTTCACATGTTGCCTTTAGAAAAGAGTTTTCATTTTCAAGTTTCATTGTTTTGGCTTTCTCTTTTTCCAAAGATATGGTCATGCTAGCAAGTCTACTAACAAGCTCATCATATGAATCATGATCAATCACATTGCAACTTGATACCCTAGTGTCACCTTGTGACATGAAGCAATATGATGATGTTGGAGAGCTTGTAGTTGCATCATCATTGGAGCATGATCCATCATCGCCGTCAAGTGTGCTTGAGGTAGAATCATCACTTGCATCACTTGAGGCAACATCTTCCATCTTGTCAAGTGAGCTTGAGGTAGATTGATCAACTTCCTCACTTGACCATGAGGTGGAGCAATCCTCTACAACAACCTTGTTATGGTCATGCCCAACAACCTCATGTGCCACCAACATGGACTCCTCATCGGAGGCCGCTCCATACTTCTCATTGAGGTATACCCAAATCTCATGCGCGGACTCAAAATCCATGATCTCCTCAAATATGCTATCATCCAAGGATCTATAGAGAATGTTAGTAGCTTGGCAATTGAGAGTGAAGCAATTCTTTTGTGCTTGAGTTTTCCTTTCAATTGCACAAGAGAAGCCCACATCTACAATCCACCACATTTGAGGAGAAATAAACTTAAAATTGCATGACATCCAATTTCTCCACCGTGCAAAGTGTGTGCCATCAAAAATGTGTGGACACTCAACATCTAGCCCATAATCCGCCATCCTCTCGGGTCGGTTAAGACCACTAAATGAGAGACCCGGCTCCGATACCACTTGTAAGGTCGAGATGGCGGACTAGAGGGGGGTGAATAGTCCTTTTTAAAACTAATCGCTACGGCTAACCGATATAAGTGCGGAATTAAATCTATCGGCCTAACCAAGACTTTCACCCCTCTATCTATGTCTCTAGATGCACCTTGTAAAAGATCCTAAACAAGAAGACAAGGTGCCAATCTAGCTAGTGCACACTAAACAAGTCTAGCTTGCAAGGTCACACAAACCTAAGCAACTAGTACTTTAGCAACCGGGTGTGCACCTACACAATTCTAATGAGCAAAAGCACAAAGCCAACCTAAGCTTACTAGATGCTCATGGACAAAGCTACACAAGCCAAACCCAAGAGCTCAATCTTACTTAACTACACAAGCTAAGCAAGGCAACTTACTCTACTTCTAGCTACACAAGCAAGAAGGTGATTAACAAGCTACTCAAGCTAACTAACCACAAGAGCAACTACACAAGCTATACAAGAATGTAAGAAAAGTAAATACAAAGCTTGTGAAAGAGATTGCAAACCACCGCGAAGTGTGGACACAAGATGACTCGGCGATTTTTCACCAGGGTTCACTTGGTTGCCCCCAAGCTACGTCTGTTGTGTCGACCAACACCTTCGGTGGTTCCTCCGGTCTTTTCACCTAGATGGTTCTTCGGTGTGACCCTCAAGTCACTTGCCCCTCAAGGCACGCCCGCAAGGCACCGCAAGACACCACTCTCAAGTGAGCCCCTCAAGGCACCGAGCAAACCCACACACTCAAGGGTGGTAACTCAATGACACGCGCAATCCAATAGGGCTACTCTTCGCGATCCCCGCGAGGTGAGCACCGAACCTCTCACAATCTCTTCTCCGAGCACCGTATCTCCACGCGTGCTACCACGGAGCCTCTTGCCACCAAGCCGTCTAGGAGGTGACAATCCTCCAAGAGTAACAAGCTCTCCGGCTTGCAACACAACCACCTAGTGCCACAAATGCAATCTCACAAAGCACTCGCACTAGAATCGCTCTTCTCACACTATCGGATGGTCACTACCAAGCATATGTGAGTTAGAGGGCTTCCAAGCACCACCACACAAGGCAACATAGCCGGGCGTGCTCGGAACCGGCCACAACCTGGCCAAGACATCTATTTATAGCCCCAAGGGCCAAACTAGCCGTTGCCACCTCGGGCAACTCCACAGCACACGCCGGACGCGTCCGGAGCAAGCCGCCGGACGCGTCCGACGCTCCTCCGCGCTCCACGTGTCCACTGGGTTTGAAACTAGCCATTGCCGCGCAACGGCTCTTTCTTCTTTGCTCGAAAGCCATGCGCCGGACGCGCCTGGTGACCACCGCCGGATGCGTCCGGCCAGTGCAACCACCAACGTGCCAGTGCGCGCGAAACATACTGGTCCGTGTCCGGCGACCCGCCGGACGCGCGCCCCAGCGTCCGCCGCTCACAACGTTGCGCACCTTCGCAAACTAGCCGTTGGACCCTAACACACGCCGGACGCGTCCGCACCCTCGAGCGCCAGACGCGGCCGGAACACTGTGCAGCGTCCGCCGCTCTTTACCATACCGCGCTCTGCAGGCTGAAGTCAGACCCGCCGGACGCGTCCGCCCAGCGTCCGCCGACCCGCCGGACGCGGTCCAGTAAGGTCTGCAGCGGGCCGAACTGCCGGACTCCACCGCCGGACGCGCGCCAGACGCGCGCCACGCGTCCGGCCAGTTACCAGCCCCGCCAGCCGCTTCTGCCTTTGCTTCACAACGCGCCGGACGCGCCAGACCAGCGTCCGGCCGTTACGGCCTCAGCGTCCGCCGCCTTCTGAAAGCACCGTTTCAACTCCGCGACGACGCCTCCTTTTTCTCAACAATTTTGCATCCGGCGCAATGGAAAGTATGCCTCCTCTTTTCCCGAAAGCGCCGAATCCCGCCTCGCAAGCTCGGCGGGAGGGAGAGAGGGACCCAAGCCCAACTCAACCCTACAAACCACAGCGCGAACATTCGCCACCTTTGTAAATGTGCCAACACCACCAAGTGTACAACTCCATGTGCTTGTGTGTTAGCATTTTCACAATCATTTTCAAAGGATTTTCTCTTCAACTCACCACGCCACTCGATCCTAGCACATCGCAATGTTAGATCGCTCAAGTGGCACTAGATGACCGATATGCAAACAAGATTACCCCTCTTGATAGTACGGCCATCTATCCTAAATCCGGTCAAGTACTTCTCTACTCAACCTTAGACCGGTGAAATGAAATGCCCTAGGTTATACCTTTGCCTTGCGCATTTCCATCTCCACCGTCTTCCTCCATTGTGCCAATGCAACAACATGCACCGACACGATCATCAAATGATATGATCCACTTCATATCATCATGTGACACTCTTGGTCCATCGATCTTGACCTCACTTGCTCTTCACCGTTGCGTCGGTCCATCGGCGCCAAGTCTTGCCCAAGCTTCACCATCGCATGGTCCTTCGCTTCGCGCCTCAACTTGCCCTTCACACTTGCAACCGGTCCATCAAGCCAAGCCTCATCTTGATCTTCACCTCTTGGTCACATGACTCCATGTCATGTCTCATTTGCAATGAGCTCCTTTATCAACTCATGTGTTGAGCCTCACAACATCTCCAAGCCATCTCCACCATGGCATATGTTGCTCACACACATATACCTGTGAACTAACTCCTGTGTATCTCAACCATCACACATGTTAGTCCACTTAAAGTTGTCACTCAATTATCAAAACCAAACAAGGGCCTTTCACCGCCGCCCGCCAAGCTCAGGCTGGGACCAGCAATATCCCTCCAGACCCGGTATATTTTCCTTCAACTTATTGCTTGTTGATTCATTGCCTGATGAAATGTTTTGGGTGCAAAAGATGGTTGTCTGTACTACTGTGCAAAAGATATACTTGACTTTGATAGCACATGGTTATCCTTCATATATTCTATGTACTAACATCGGTAAGAATGAATGAATGCAAACTATTCTGGGTTACTAAGTACTCTTTGTCGCAAGAATGAATGAATGCAAACTATGTTATGCTTTTGCAATAGATAAACAGAAATAAGAAGTTCCAAGATGTTGTTTCATATATGCTGTTTCATTGCTTCATTATGCTGAAAGTTGCTTCTTCATATATGCTGTTTCATATATGCTGTTTCATTGCTTCATATATGCTGAAAGTTGCTTCTTCATTATGCTGAAAGTTCCTTCTTCATATATGTTGTTTCATTGCTTCATTATGTACTGGCCGTTCATACATTGCTTGTTCATGCATCCCTTGTCCATTAGTGGTAGCAAGCGGACTTATAGCAGTTTGCACAGCACTGGAACAAGTCCTAGCAAGGCCAAGATGCCGAAGAATGCTGTTGTCCGGGCCATGAATAATCAGATGAGCACTTTCAACTCCCATTATGGCCATAGGAACCACCTGATTGAGAACATCTACACCAGACAACAGAATACTATTTCAAGTTTAGTGACCACCAAGAAACAGACTGAGCAAAAAAGGGAGGCTGAAACCAAACAAGTGATAGAATCAGCTACAGAGCTTGGGGTACACAAGATGGGCAGGGTGTGGGCAGGTGTTGTCAAAATCTGCATGAATGACAGCCTCAGGCATATTTACCTGTACACCCCGGTTGAAGCAAGGCTTGCCATGATTCAATCCTATGCTGAGCCTGATATGGTGTAGAATCAGCCCCTCACATCCATGCATTGCACCTACATGTGGCTGTAGTAGGCTTTTGTTGTATGATAGTTGTTAAGTGTGGCATTGCACCTACATGTGACTGTAGTAGGCTTTTGAACTATGTGACTGTAGTAGGCTTTTGACCTATGACCGAAGTAGGATCCTGTGATGAACTATGTGTTGAAGTCCTAAATATGAACCGTGGTTGTTGTAATAAATTGTAATGCTTATTATTTGTTGTACTATTTGGCTGTGTACAGGCATGGGAGAATTCATTAAGTTATTCATTGTGTTTACTAACTCAGTTGTTCATTGCAATGGGCAGGAAATTCATGATGAGGCTGATGCTGCACTGGACATTGAGAACCTGGACCTTGAGGAGCTCGCGACGAATTGGTGGAAACAATTCTACAACCTGGTCCTTCTAGACGACGATGAAGCACCATTCATCTTTGGTACGTATGAATATGCTATGCACATTGACAAGTATTGCACTAGAAGGCCATATAGGAATCCACCATATACTGGTCAGCAATGGGTACAAGACAAGCTTAATGATGAAACAGCCTGCTATGACATGTTTAGGATGAGTCTCCAAATGTTTCTTAGGCTGCATGAATTGTTGTCAACCGATTATGGCCTAAAATCATCACCCAAGTCTACTTCTATGGAGGCTTTAGCTGTCTTTCTTTGGATATGTGGGGCACCACAGTCAGTTAGGCAAGCAAAGGATAGATTTGAGAGGTCACTAGCCACTGTGCATAGGCTTTTTTATAAAGTCCTCAAATGTGTTGTGGCCCTATCAGAAGACATCATTAAACCTAGGGACCCAGAGTTCAGGACAATGCATTCGAGGCTAGAGAATGAGAGGTTCTACCCTGAATTCAAGAAATGCATAGGAGCAATAGATGGCAGCCACTTTCCTGTTGTCGTGCTAGAGGAAAATTTCCAACAATTCTTGTGTCGCAAGAGCAAAACAACGCAGAATGTCATGGCCGCTTGTGACTTCGATATGTATTTTACTTTTGTCCTTGTTGGGTGGCCTGGTTCGGCGCATGACATGAGAGCGTTTGATGATGCAATCAACCGATGGGCCTCCACATTCCCCAAGCCACCTAGAGGTACACATGTTGCTATATCATTACTGGTTCCTAATTTGGACATTGTAAACTTACAGGTGCATTCTGCAGGGAAGTACTACCTGGTGGACTCGGGGTACGCAAACCAGCATGAGTACCTGTCTCCGTACCGGGGTACGAATTATCACATCCAAGACTTTCAAAACGCCGCTGAACCACCTCAAGGTATGCAGGAGACCTTCAACTATGCACATTCGTCTCTTAGGAATGTGATAGAAAGGGCATTTGGAGTGCTGAAAATGAAGTGGCGCATATTGCTTGACATCCCTGCATATCCACAAGAAACACAAACAGGAATAATATGTGCATGCATGGCCTTGCACAACTTCATCAGGAGGGAGGGCCATTTTGATAGTGACTTCTTTGTAGTTGACAGCAATGTCAATTACGTTCCTGTTGAAGCACATTTGGATCAGCCGGAAACAGAGCCAGCGGATGAAAGCGAGGATGTTGAAACCATGAATGCATTCCGAGATAGGCTGGCTGAACATTTGTACAATAGATATCATTCGTGATTGCGTAGCTGTTATTGTTGCTGTAGTTGCTGAGGAAATAAATTGTGAGGATGTGTTTGAATTGATATGAACATGTACCAATTTTCTGTCCATTTGAGAGTATTTGTGCTTGTAAACTGAAACAATTTTATGTCCATTTCAATTTGTACCAATAAATATTGACAATGCAGTTTATTTGTATGATGACATGTAATAAAAGTGTGAAATGTGTTCATGAGTTGCTGCAGTTTGTGCATGAGGCCATGCAGAGATGTATGTAGGGCATTAATGATGGTGAAATGTGCATGCAAACAGTCCAGAATTTGGATCTCCAGAATTTACATCATTTCCAGAATTGGGTAAACAGTGACTGCAGATTTGGGAATTTCAGAATTTGGCCACAATTCTGGAACTAAACAAGGCCTAGATATAGGATTAGCACGTCGTCAGGTTGCGGCAGGCGCGCGCCAGATTGATGTTGTGGCATGAGCGGTAGAGTAGGCAGCTCGATCAGGTTTTCTGTAGTTCTGCATCGCGGACCGATGGATGTTGTGGCAAGATCGAGCTAGCAATGGCAACAAAGAACACGCCGGGCAGCCATGGGGCGTGTGTCTGCATGAGTGTACATGTTTGCTAATGCTCCTATTAATCACTTTGGCATCCACAGATTAATCGGAGCATTAGCAAACATGCAACATTTCCAACACAATATGCACCCATATATCAACTATCTGTGCTTATCATGCGAATTTGCCTTAGCTTTAGCACTTGCCACTGCCAAGTGTCTATCTGTGCTTGTCAGCTGCTGCCTAAGACGCAGAAGTTGAGAAGCAAGCATTGCCAATGAGTGTAGTCGAAATGTTGCTTCGCTGAATATGGAGTTGTATTAGTGTAGCATAAGTAGCTCTCCTTTATTTACCTCCACGCTGCTCCGCCACTAGTGTAGTGTGCATTATTTACGGCTTTTTTACAAGAACATCCACGTCAAATAAATTAACTGCAGTGTACTTGTACAAGGTCAAAAAGGCACTCTGTTTAGTACTACATTGGCAAGAGCACTTCCGAGTTCTGACTGGGCAGAAGGGTTTTCATGAGTAGTAGGGCCTTATCAAGAAACTGAAGTAGTATTGCTAATTGATCTTGCTTGGGAGGCTAAGGAGTGAGATGTTATTATCAATGTGGTATTGCATAATAAGTATATTTATGGGTTCATGTATACATACTCCAAATCAGCCATTGTATTATACATATACCAATAAAATGGTGAGTGTTAGTATAAAAAATGGTTGATATGGAGTAAATTAGGCGGATGCTTTTTATTTTCTGGGACCACTTGTATTAATTGCATTATAAATTATAATTCACTTAATATTTTCTAAGCCGAATATGCCTAATTAACTTGTCTACTCCTATGCCTTTTAGGAGAGGAAAAAAAATAGCGGAGACAGACAGTACGTGGCACAACTGTCCATGGATCTCATGTACTCTACAGTACTTTCGCGGTTTCAATGCTCATGTACTATGGTGGCGGTTTCAAGCGTTTCAGCTCCTGTCTCCTGTCTCCTGTCTCCTGTCTTGTTGCCGAGCAGCCAAGCAAAAGATTTTCGCAGTGATGAGTGCAGTGCAGAGTTGAAAAGGATCGTTGACGGCTGCTGCGGACACGGATAGACATGCTGCGGCTGCTGCAGCGGCTGCGGACACGAACAGACATGCTGCGGCTGCCGCCCGGCCACGTGACGTCACAGCACAGTGTCAGGCGACGCTACCCACAAAACGACCGCCAAGCCGCATGCAGATCCACCGGAGCATGCAGCCTGTATGTAATCCACCGGAGCCGAGGCCGGCGTACGTACTACTACTAATCCGGTGGGCGCTTGTCATGCTACAGCCTGCAGTCCGCGGCTGCCACGACGGGCTCCCCTCCCCTAGTCCCGTGCAGGCGCTGGCGTCTTCTCCGCGCACGCACGCGCTGCCCGGGGCTCCAGCTCTTCCATCCGGTCTGCCTCTGGGAACGACCGGGTGACCGGTGGGCGTCTACGCTCTTTTCGTTCGGCGCTACGCTCTCTGCGCCTCTCTGCTTGGGACTTGGGTTGGTCTTGGTCCTAGGCTAGATTTCCGGGAGTGTCCAATGTAAACGGTGGAAGTTCGGCTCAACAGATGGTCAGGTCCAAGCGATGAGCTAACATGAGGGATGAGCTAGCATGGAGTCTCTTCTCAAAATTATTGTAATCCTTTGGCATTACTAAACCTAATAACCTTCCAATTATAAATTTAATTTAATTTAATAATATAGAAAACCCAAAAGAATGTAGTTATCTACATATGCTTCTCAATCACATCTTTTTTGGATTGTTATGATACAAAGAAAGAACGGGTGGACGAAAAAAAAGTTAGATGTGGAGTGGACATATAACATACCAAAATCAATTCACTATCGAGCATGAAGGGAAACAAGCAGGGCAAACTAAACCCTAGCAAGCGGAGTGACATAGACTCTGTTATGGTTATGGAGCACCTAAAAGATCGCTCCATAAAGGTGTAAGTAGTTTAAAGACCTAGTACTAAGCAAAGCATCATTCTTACTCGATATATTTTCAATCCTGGAAAATCTAGGGAACCTTGGCTTCTAGGACGACACAAAACGTTCCATTTTGCAAGTCAGATATTTTCTTTTATGTTCAAGACAAAAAAATTTTGACCAAAGTAGGCATGGAAAACCCCAGCCTATTTTTTAAATTTTTTTGATAATGCGGACCTGTTTAAATTCGCTCCCGCGGGGAGTCAAATCCAGGTCTGCTACTCTGGTGCTCTAATGTTCAAGACAAATTAGGTGGATCAGAGTCGAACTGAGAACCCCGGCTACTATAACATGTCTAGTTCTTGATATATTGTAAAAGCATGAGTATTGTTCTAGTTGTCTTTCCAAATCTAATTTAGGATCCATGTATTATTAAAATGAACAATTATCCCACCTTTATAAGACTAACCTAGAAGTATGAGTCTCAAAATTTTCACTCAATCTGTGCAAGAAGTTTCGTAGCCATATATTTATTAAGGATCATGTCTAGTCTAACCTTTTCTTGTGAGTAGTTTAAAGAGCCCTTTTCCTAAGCAAAGCACCATTCTTAGTTTAACTAGGTCACTTTGACGACGCAAAATGGCAACAGAAAGCCGAAAGAATCAGCTCTGTGGTGACAATGATGTTACCATCGGCAGGGTGTCTGATCCTGATTGCATGCACAGGCGCTTCAGTAATCAGTAGTGGCCTCGGGCTTGGCATGCACTGGCGCTACTCGTAGAGCCGTAGCCTACACCGAACCGGCACCACGTGGCCGCGCGGGCTAGGTCACCACGACGGATACCACTGGCCCACGAGTGGCCCACGAGCACAGTGTCCCGATCCGTCCCATTCTCCATCTCGTTCGTCGCACACACAGATTGGAACGGTGCTCTTGCCCACGTCCATGCTTTGATGCACGCGCGCACCGGAGGAACCGTTCCATTCTGTTCTGTTCCGTTCTTCCCCACAGCTCCACGTGGTGATCGGCACAGAGCAGAGCTGTGGTGCGGAGCATTGCACCCGCAACGCAGGTCAGATCGTACGTCACGCTCACTCAACGGCTTCCTGTGCCGCGGTCGGGAGGGACATGAGCTCGAGTCGATCGGCGTTCGGCGAAAAGGAGAAAAGCTTGCGGGCTTGGCCGGCCCCGTCGTCTCGTCCGTCTCCTTTCCTGCTTCTGCTGGTTGCTGGACGCTGGTGGTGCCAGTAGTGCGCTGCGCAGGTACCAGGCACAGCTGCCTTCTGCCTTCTGGCGGCAGAACACGACGAACTTGCACCATCCAATCCGGAAACCAAAAGAAAGCAAACTCTTCCGATCGTGGTTCATCTGTTCGAATTCCGATCGTGGTTCATCTTTTCGAATTCCGATCTCGTTCCTCGCTTCCGAACGGGCCAACGCGCAGGCCGCTGGGGCGATCGCTACAGGAACCTGCGCGCGGGAGCCGGGACCGGGAGGCGTGGCAGGGGTTGCTGCCGTCACTTTTTGGTTTGTTGCTGCATGCTGTGCACCAGAACCACAGGGCAGGAGTGCAGGACACAGGATGCAGGGCCCACCTCTGGGAAATTCAGTTGTGGGTTCTAAAATGAAGAACCGCAGTGCAGGACAGGACACAGTCTTGTGCATTGCATCTCGCTGCGGCTCGTCACATTTCCATCCGTGTAGGAGTAGTACGTGTCTGTGTCTATGGCTAATAGTCCAGAGTCCTGGTCAACAAGAACGAAGGGGATGGGAGGCCAAGCAAAGCAATGCAACGGGGCGGCGCACGAATAGGACTAGCGATGAGCGGATCGTTGTGCTGTGGGATGTCACCGGGACGGACGCGATGATTAGGGCGGCCGGGTTCGATCGCTTCTTCGGATAAGAACACCAAAGCGCACCACACTGCATGAACCAGTACTAGTGGACCTGCTTGCTTGCATTTCCAATTTCCATTGCCTGCAAGCGGCAATCACAGGCCATCAATCAGGCCATGCATGACATCATGCTAGTTGCTTTGCTACCACCAGCAGTTCCATGCAGATGCAGCTTACTGTAGCAAGCGAGAGGGAGAGGAGCTTACTGTAGCAAGCGAGGGAGAGGACAGGCAGCAGGAGGAAGAACAGGCAGAGGAAGAGTACCAGCAACACCACGATGAAATGCAAGCCAGCTTGGCCGGCATGTATGGCACGTGCCATGGTTGATGGTTTTGATGCAAGCCAGAATGTATGGCATGGTGCCATGGTTGATAAGGAGTACTCTACTCCTACTGCTTGGATGCACATCAGCATCACAGGCATGCATGGTGTATTGCATGGTGAGGAGACCGAGGTCGATGTACAGAGATCAGAAAATGCAAAAGGAAACAGGAGGACAGCCGTGGCCCACCGTAGTACTAGTATGCGCAGAAACTGCCATGCCTGTCAGCTTGTGCACTGCTGTCAGAGGTTTGCAGGCGCGGTTGTGAACCGCTCCCACAAAAGCGCTCCACATTGGAGGGAAAATGGGGGTTCCCACAAAAGCGAGCGGCAGGCAAAAGCACGTGAGGAGGACACACGGAACGAACGGGAGGTTGCAAAACCAAAACCAGAGCACAGAAAAAGGGAAAGTAAAGTACTGTAATCCGTAATGCCCAACTGATTCCCAGCTGCGGTCCTTCCAAATTTATTTGTCTCGTTTAGCTCATGATTTTTCAGGGTTAAGTATGTTTTTCAACCTCCAATTTGAATTGAAGTTCAAATTTTAACCTCCAACTATGAAACCGCGTAAAAGACACCTGTCAAAACCCCATAAGTTTGGTCCTTGGCTAATTTCAAAAGTAGTTTACTATTTTCAAGAGACGTTGAAACATTATATTATTTTTAAAAATCATCTTAATGTCCTCAAATAAAAAAAAAACTCAGAACAACAAAGATGTAGATCTCATTGAGAGTTATAGTTTTAATATAAAATTTATCTTTATTTGACTCCATACAACAAATATATTATTTTTCTAAGGATAAGCATTAGTACATGATTATTATGGTGCTCAAATTTTATATTATTTTTTAAGCATCTTAACTACCTCAAATGGAAAAACTTGAAACTAAAAAGTTATACATCGTCTCGAGATCTACAATTTTCATAAAAAATCATCATCCTCCGATGTCATATCGAAGAGTTATGATTTTTTGAAAGTTGGGTATTGTCATGCCACCTTAACTGGGAGTGGTGTGCACATGCCCATCCTCTAAACTTTGCCTCGATCCGACAAGGGTGGGTGAGGACAGAACCGAGGTTATCGAGCGGAACAGTGGAGCGACGTAGTCCATGTGGAGCGGCTACAACACGGGGGTGGTGGCAATGGCCAACTCGCTCGAGCACGGGGGGGGGGCATGAGATCGGGGGCGAGCTTCGGACCGAGAACGATGAAAAAAGAGAAAATAAAGAAATAACAATCTGAAAGGTGGGTTCTCATATTTTGACGAAGATTATTGGTGATCTATTATCTTCCCTAATGTAAACAAAATCATTATTAGTGATCACTAATTCTACTATGGTAGGGTGAATTTCGCTCTAAGTGTCCTAAGAATATCTCCACTCTCACCTACTATGGTAGGGTGAATTACGCTCATAATAAAAACATCTCCACCACCATCGGCGCTCCAAAATCACGAGAAAACACCATCTAGTGCAGTAGTGCCTGCCGCGGCTTGCGTGCACTCCCTACAAGTGAAGATGGTGGATGAGGGCTCGTGTGCCGTGGCAAGAGGGATTCATGGTTTTCGTGGGCCTTATTGTGTGTCGGTGTTGCCATCGGCGTAGTGCAACCATTTTGTTTGATCAATCGACAGTAGTTAGCGATTATTAAATTATTTTTACCGTACGTATAAGTGATAACACAACAGACACGTTAGTGTGCTGAGTTGGTTTGAATAATAATTGAAGGGCATATACAAGAAGGACTGCACTTCGCGGCCTTATATGCTGGTTAGCAGGAAAACAATGCTCCGTTACAAAAGAAAAAGAAAAAATGATGCCATTGGCATGCATGGTTGATGGCATGGCGAGCTTTATTTTCTCTCTGTAAAAAGAAATATGCACAGTAGCCCGGATCAGAAAATGCAAAAAGAAAACATGCATCAAGAGACAGCTGTGCACTGCAGGCAGTTTTGCAGGCTCCCATCCAAAAGCTTTTCCATTCCATGGACATGGATGATCGACCGATCGAGTACAAATTGTCGTTGCAGTAGAAGCGCTGTGCATTTGAAACGGCGGTGGGGAAGTGGGGTAGGAGCGGCATGTAGAAGGCAAAAGCAAGTGAGGACACGGGACGGAAGGTTGCAAAACCAAAACCAGAGAGAACAAATAAAAAGGGCAAGTAACGTAACGCAGAGATATATGATTCCTTCCGCGGCTGCCCACAACAGGCTAGAGTGCTGAGTGCTGGGCAAGCAGCTCCCTCCTGGCAAATTTATTTTTTCTCAACGATTTCATTCTTGAAGATATATTGTGGTCTGTCTGACTGTTGATCTAATTATACTTTATTGTTTATTCTGGTATAGAAAAAAAGAGAAGGGGTTATAAGAGCAAAGTACAGCAATTCTCCCTTTTATTGGTTACTTATATTTGATTTAAGACGGAGATTTGAATGCAAGACGGAGATCGAGACACTACAAACTGTAACAGCCAGCCACCACTAGTCTCCTAGTCGATCGTAGCAACAAAACACCCACAGAAACCCCACCGCTCTCTTTTCTTCTTCTTGATGAAAAGGCGCTTTCCCACTTTGTGTTTTTTCCCTTTTTGTTTTTGACCGGAGGGGGACTGCAAACTGCATCTACATGCAGGATTTTGACTGGTGCTACCTCCTTCCGATAATCCGATCCATGTGCCGTGATTTTGTCACTATTTTGCTCTTTATTTTTGAATATTTTTCGAAACATAAATTTTCCTCTCTATTAGGTCCAAATTACGTACCACATCTAGTCGGTGATATTTGGTTATTGCCCGTTACACGGAGGCGCTGGAGAGGATCTTCTGGACTCTGGATTGATCCACTAGTAGTGCTAAATGAACAGCAGCAGCATCCTTGTTTTGTACAACATTCTCAGTCAAATAATATTAGTTTAAATTCAGTATCATCATCCTTGTTTTGTACAACATCCTTAGTCAAATAATACTAGTTTAAATTCATCATACATATATGCGATATCATATAATTAACACTAGATTTATCATACATATATTTTCATAGTAAATCTTTTCTTTTATTGTTACAAACGCTGATATTATATAAAGTTTTCTATATAAAATTGGCTACCTTTAAAATATGTTGTTATATCCTTTCTAAAAAAAAAATCTTCTTATAACTTATAGGACAAAACTAAAAAAAAACACTTTGCGAGAACAGAGGTTGTAATAACTATTAGTAAATATTAGTAATGAACATAATGGACGCCTGGATAGATGCCCTTGGAGTTGTGTAAACTATTAGCATCAAAATTTTAGCTCCCCTTCGCTAACTTTAATAAAAGAATCATTACTAGTACCTTCACTTATTAATATACTGTGTATATACGCAGGCCTGTATACTTTCCCGTATGCCAATTTGAGATGCTTTCACAACAGCTTGAAATATCCTTTTGGTTAGGCCGGGTAAGAATATGCTAATTAAGGGCACAATTGTCATTTTCATCCTGTCTCCTTCCGTAGCGCGCTTCCCGAGGACAGACCAATCTTCGTTTTGTGGAAAGTGAAGCGTCTTTGCGTGCTGCGAATTGGCGAGCGCCCCCTCTCGTCTTTTCTTTATAAAGAAGCGCAAGGCACCGATCCCCACACTCGTCTCCCTACCAGCAAACCCTCCTCCGCTCTCTCTCTCTTCACCCTTGTTTAGTTACCAAAGTACCAATATAGTAGATGTCTCGTCAAACCGTAACAATTTTGTTTTTATTTGATAATAATTGTTCAAACATTGATTAATTAGGCTTAAAATGTTCGTCTTGCAAAGTACAATAAAATTGTGTAATTAGTTTTTTTATTTCATCTATATTTAGTACTCCATACATGTGCCGGCATTTTGATATGACGGGAATCTAAACAAGGCCTCATATGCTCTTCTTCTTCTTCCTCGCATCCTCCCCTCTCCCATGGCGATGGTTCCGGGGGCCTGCGTCGCCGTGGTGGTGGACTCCGGTCTGGGAAGCCCCCGCCTATTGGCCGTGCCCGTGGGAGTCCGCCTTCCGGCCAGCGTTCGGCTCGTCGTCGGGGCCATGGCGGTGGCGGCCGAGGGCCCGTCGCGTGGCCGCCGCTCTGTGCTCGCCGCTGCTGCCGGCAATGGTGCCGTCTCCCTCGGCGTGCTGCCAGACTACACCATGAGCAGCGGTGCGGGGTTCTTCGGGAGCGCAGCCGGCACCGGTGCGGGGTTCCTCTTCGGGAGCGCCGGCAGCAAAGGTTGACATCAAAGTAATCCATCCTTTTATATGTGCTGAAGACAACTAACCAGGATGTTGTCCGAACGACCAGAAGAAAAATTGTCCAAAGGTTGTCCATAATTTTCCGCTCCTCATCATGAAACATGCCCTAAAATGACAAGTATTTTAGATCTCCTCTCCCACAACTAAAAAGACCAAATAATGCACAGTTTTTAGTGTGGCAATGGTTTTGGTACTTCCATCTGCCTGCCCCTGCGACCCCACAGCCTTCCCTCTCTCCCTCTCTCCTCCTCGCACGTGTGAACGCTCCCTCCAGTAAAGAAAAAAGAAAACTCGCCTAATCAGCTCCCTAGGTGATCTCCTTCCCAAGTTCCGTGCGCTCCTTATCTCCGCTGCGAGATCTCCTCCCCTGGTCCCGTGCGGTCTGCCTCTCTCCTCCCCTAACCCTGAACATCACGACCGCAACCTTCTCGTTGCTCCTGCCACTGAGCCCCTCGTCCGATAAGGACACGCCACTGCAGCCCGCTCCCGTGAATCATGAAAACCTTGATCATAGGCGGCGACCAGAAGAAGTGTTCATCAAGTTCAGTTGATACACTTTATGAGGTTTCGATCAGTTTGTTACTAAAATTAATTCCAAAGTGAAAGAAAACATGTCCATGAACTTACCGTTTTGTGAGGAACCTAGAGAAGTTTCAGTTATCTAAAAATAGTCATTGATTGGCTAATGTTTTGCTTTCTTGAATAGAGAATTTCAGTATGCTTCTAACTCGTTTTACCCCTGCATGCATGTTAACCAACCGTAGTACTGATAGTATGAAATTTGCAAAATTGCAAGTCGAACTTTGATGGCAATGACTTCACTGTAATGTTCTCTTGAGCTTGGCTAATGATTTGGAAATTGAATGTCTTACCAATTTAAAGTTGATACTCGTTCTTTGGTTAATTATAATTGACTGTAACTCTTGCCCTCATATAGATTTTTTTCATCTCAATTCACTGCTTAAAGTCATATTCCTGGATGAAAATGAGCTTCTGTACGCATGCTTGCCTGCAAAACTTGCCAAATCATGATCATATATCATTGCTAATTGATGCCAAAATTTGCCTAAATGCTTTTATTATCAGGCAGTGCCATATATTTTCCTTCTCTATTATCATAGCATAGCTAAAGAGTAAATTCAGATTAATAATACAGATTCCTGAAGCAGTAAGGTGGGTTGCTATGCTTGTTAGTTGCTAATCTCTGAGGCTTCTAATTCTTCTATTGTATAGAGCAATACTGTGTATCCGGTGCCATGCTCTGGCTGCAAGTAAACCAGGACCTTTAATTTGTGTTTTTAGATACTAAAACTTCTCTAGGTTACTAACAATATTGGCATGTGTTCGTTGCTTGCTTTCTTTCACTTTGGAATTCATTTTAGTAATAATTTACAGTTTTGTGATTCACTTAAACGAATAGGCAGTTAGAACCTCATCAGATTCATCGGTCTTAAATTGAAAGTCAATGTCAGATTATGGATCATGGGTTTAGATGATCATCGTACTTTGAAATATAAATGACTGACAGGGTTCAGTATGACTAGCATGAAAACCGAATTGCCAATATCATGTACCTGAAAACTAACCATATGTGCCACTGCCCTGATAGGGGATTAAGGTTTCACTGCCATATTTCTATTTCCTAAATACAATGTGCCACTGTTTGTAGCAGGTAACACATGATACACAATGTGCCACAGCATACAGTACTCTGCTGTAATGAGTCATGGGTGATCACATCTCTGGCAACCGGCCGTATCCTATCCTTGTGTGCAACCCCTCTAGCCATGTTGTTTGCTTGTGGAATTTGATAAAACATATTTGATGTTGTTGCCACTAGATAATATTGGGGGGCATGAGGAGACGATAAAGAAACTCAAGGGGGCCTCCACAGGCTAAAGCGTGCTGTTAGAGTAGTCGGGGGCCTATTGGGCCATAGCCCGTTAGGGTTAATTAGTCGCTTGCTTAGGGACCAAATCAAACCTCTCTATATAATGAGAGGAGATGTATCAATCTATAATCAAGCAAGAGCAATCAAATTTTCTCGCCTTCCCTTAGGGAGCCGGGAGATCGGGAGGTCCCCCTTTTAACCCTAGCCTCCTCTCTCCCTCACAGCCACTCCCTGTGAACAGTACCCGCGGGTACTATAGCGCGGTACTGTTCACGCCTCCAGCCACCGCTTTGTCAACTCTCTCTCTCTCGTCCATGCAGCCCCAACGACGTTCATAACAATCTGGTATCAGAGATCTCAGTTTCGATCTCGATGTGGACCTCGCTGCCGCTGACCGCGTGGGCATCCTCATCCACCGGTTTCGTCATGTCGAACGCGAAATTGACAGCGGCGGTTTTCGACCTCGGCAAGCAGGTGGCCGAGATTCATGCGTTCCTCATGGGACAGCTGTCGAACCGGTCGCTGCCTCCATTACCAGCGTGGCTCACCGCTTCCTCCACACCCGTCTACAAGTCGGCGACCACTCAGCCCTACTTGGTGCCGCTGCCGGCCACCGGGGCACTGCTGCCGCCCACCGGGGCACCGCTGCCGCCCACCGAGACGCTGCTGCCAACCATCAAGGCACTGCTGCCGACCACCGGGACGGCGTTGCCGGTCACCGAGGCGCTGGTGCCGACCGCCAAGGCGATGCTGCCGCCCACTGGAGCACCGCTGCCGACGACACGCCAGGTGTCGGCGGTAGTGCGACTGCAGGCGGCGGCGCGTGGTCTCCTTGCGCGCCGGCGGGTGAGGCGACCGTGCGATTTCGTCTGTTGCATCGGGGATCTTCGGCATGTTGTTTCCCCCACGGGCGGCGGGCAAGCTGCTTTGTTCGCGGGCGGCAAACTCCACCTCTTCGTCAGTGGCGGTTTGGAAGGCGCTCCCCTTCCCGTCTATCTCTTCATTGGTGGGAGCGCTTTGCCAAACGCCGTCGTTTTTCGTCGCCAGCCGCCACGCGGGCGCCTCTGCTGGCTGTTGTTGCGGCCAATTTCCGGTGGCCGTCCATGTGTTCCCCTTTCGTCCAGATGGCGTCCATGGAATCCAGGTGGCTGCACATGTACAGGTCCATCACGCGGAGGGTGCCCAACGTATCTTCAGGAGTCCGAAATAAAGAGTCGCATTCCAATTCTGGGTCAGAATAATAAACTAAGCCGAGATGTAAAAGGCTTATTTTTAGGTGTTAAGTTTGTGTTTCATCAAGTCGTCATTAGGTCGCAGCTCGAGGACGAGCTGATTGTCCGGGTGGGGTGTAGTGTTAGAGTAGATGGGGGCCTATTGAGCCTTAGCCCGTTAGGGTTAATTAGTCGCTTGCTTAGAGACCAAGTCAAACCTCTCTATATAATGAGAGAAGATGTATCAATCTATAATCAAGCAAAAGCAATCAAATTTGCTCTTCTTCCCTTTAGGGAGCCGGGAGATCGGGAGGTCCCCTTTTAACCCTAGCCTCCTCTCTCCCTCACAGCCGCTCCCTGTGAACAGTACCCAACAGTACCCGCGAGTACTTAGTGCGGGTACTGTTCACGCCTCCGGCCACCGTTTCATCAACTCTCTCTTTCTCATCCATGCAGCCCCAACGACGTTCATAACACGTGCCTTCTTTATTTCTCTATTTAATTAATTGGTTCATTGTTAAAAACTTCTCTAATGACCATTGAAGTTGATTATTTTTGTTCTTAATGTTCTTCCATTCTACATTAGTTCATACGTCACAACAAACTGTTCTGATGGTAAATCTGAATTTCCTGAACATAGAAGATGTGTTCTTCCTGATATCTGCGGATTACATTCTCCTTTTTCCAGATGGATCAGTAGGTTATCTTGAGGAGCATTCCAGCGACACGACAGCAACAGAGGCTGATGCTGAGGGACTTCAGGAAGATAAAGTACCTCAATGGTAACATATATTTACTGATGCATTGAAACTTTGAAACTGTCCAAACAAGTTTTAGTGTGAGTTTGTTGTACTGTTTTGCAAACAAGTTTCATGATTTCTTATGGGACCATTGCATCTTTTGTAGGTTTAACTCTGAATACTCCCAGTGATCTTTGCCATTATCCTTGGTAACCACACAATAACTTGAGAAGACCTGCGTGCCTAAATGTGTTCCATTGTCCTAGCCGGTTAGGGAGTTTTTCTACAGCATATTATTACAAACTGATGGGTTCGTCACAAATAATGAAATTTGCGTGCCTTTGACCTCTTTGATCTAATGTGTGCCTGACCTCTATTTTAATAACCTTTATGGAGTATTGGACCGGGAAGACAAGTTCAATCCGTAATTTACTATGCATCCTACCAGAAGTCAAGTGTGCACTTGATGTGGGTTTCTTAATTAATGATATTCACAGTATTGTTACGTTATTGTGAGATCCATGTGTTTTTAGCATAAAAGTTTAGCTATCCCGTCTAGTTGCAGTACTATGTTAGTGCTGGATGTGAGTAATAAACCATGAAATTCGTCGACCACACAACAAATAGAAAATCCACCTGTAATTAATTTAAAGTAAATCAAATGCCAACAACAACTAACCTTGCTATTTATTGGGCTATCTTCAATGGAAACACCCAACTTAGCCGCGAACTTATCTATATCCTCTCGTACCTTCTTGGCCCAGTCCGTCGTCTACAGTACAACACAATGTTAACATTACGCTGACGAGATCACGAGAGCAGAGCAATTGATCAGCTCCAACGCACAATAGACAGATGGAACGAGTAAATAAAGTTTTCCATTCATTACGCTATCATCCTCGTCGGGGGCGGCTCACATGTGGCGGTGCAGCGGGACACGACGGGATGGAGGCGAGCCGTCGCCGTCTCTTCAGCTGGTGCTGGCCGCGCGAGAACCGCAAGAAGGGTTTCCTTCCCAAGTTGCTGAGAGGCCGGAGGGTGGCCACCGGAGCTGCATGACTCGGTGGGCGAGGAGGAGATCGACGCCCATCATGTTGCGGAGGCGCAGGCGGTGGCTGACGACGGGACGATTCGGTGGATTGTGAAAGCTAGTACTAGTATAGTAGTATATTATTATATTAGTATATATTAGTATATTATTACTAGTAGCTCACGTCCGCATCCAACTACTGTACCGCCGCCAATGCCTGGTAGCGACCACTTTATCTTCGTGTACAACTAGTATTCGGATTTCCCCTCACCATTACGCCCCCCTCCTCTTAAATAAGATATCACAGTTTATTAACTATATTTATAAAAAAATATTAGTAATATTTGTATCTTTATAAAAATAAATTGGATAATTATGTTTGCAGAATATTTAGTATTTTAATTATATATATTTGATCAAAGTTAAAACTGCTTGATTCATCAGTACGGTTATTAGTTATGGTATAGTATTTTTTTCTTCTCACAAGAAACATAACCAGTCGGTTTATCAGTTGCAGAAACCAACAAATCAAGCAACCCGATATCTTTGTTTTTTTTTGACAACAAACATATGTTATATTAACTCTAAACCCTAAACCCTAAACCCGATATCTTTGTTTGTGCCACGAGTCTATGAGACTCACAGCTGTAGGGTAACATAGCTCTGCACACTCCCATAGAATAATTAAGGATGACCACCCCCCCCCCCCCCCATCCTCACCGTTCGGGAAGCCGCCGCCCGACCATCCGCCGCGACCTTGAGGAGCCACTCCAACCATCCACGACCTTGATGAGGGATCGGACTAACGGAGAAGGGGGTCGGGCAGGCGCCGGACGGAGAAGCGTTGAAGGGGAGGAGGAAAAGAAAATCATGTAGGAAGGGAAAGGAACAATTGATTTTCTATATTTTTTATTTGCAAAGTGGGCCCCACATTATAGCTCCATACGAGACCCACCTCTATGGACTATTTAGTCTATATACATTGTGGTTGCCCTTAGGTTATTTCAGACAATCACTTCACACAATCAGCAGAGAATCACCTCTCGCTGAAAAATACATTTGGTAGCCAGTCTCCCTAAGAATCCGTTCCATGAAGTGCTGCCAAAGGGACCCTAGTGTGCGACTGACTGTGCTTTGCTAAAACTACAGTAGCAAGTGCTAAAGCTAAAGAGAAATGGATGATGGGGAGGCGCAACAAATTGAGGTGTCCGTTGAACGTTAATGGTTGGACTTGGAGGCAGTCAGATACTCAAGGTTGTATTGCTTTCCAGTTTTACCCCTAAATCCACGGCAAGATGACGAACAAGTTTGGGTTCGAGTTTTCCGAGGAACCAAATGGTTGAATACGTTGGCTGATTTCATTATCTCTTTTTTTAAGCAAAGCAATCATTTTATTGCCTTCTCACGAGTTCATTCGAGTCACGAGTACCTAAGAATATACAAGCTCTAGAAGGTAAGAGCAACTCCAACAGTTCTAAAACTTACTTGGCAAATCTATAGTTTTGTCAAATCTCAAAACAAAATACCAAGTGAAAAAAGAGGTCTTCTCCAACAGTTTTCTATTTAGACTTGGCAAAAGAACTTGGCATCCTAGCATTTTTGCCAAAATCATAGAATTAAGCCTCCAACAAGTTGGCAAAACTAGTTGGCAAATTGGGATACACGTGATGCCAAGTGATGGAACACATGACATATTTGGCAAGTGAAGCGGGAATTTTGCCAGCTCACAGAAATGCCAAGTAGTTTTGCCAACCTTTTAGAGGCTGTTTTTTTGTAGTTTTGATAAAAATACTAGGATGCCAAGTGCTTTTAGCAAACTGTTGGGGTTACTCTGGTGGGAAAACATCTGCAATATCACTTGGAAATCACAAGCTCACGTTAACTACTATAAACGGCATGGATAGTTGTGGCACATGATTACTAGAAGAGGTTGATGATCAAAATCGACAAAGCAAAAGTTGTCTATATTATTCCCAAATGAGCACCAAGATTCAACGCACACGTGTATAAAGATTGCATATGTTGCACCTACGCACACGTATTATAGATGCCAAAAAAAATTCGGCCATTCTTTACATGTATTTCATTAGGAGAATATTCTAAACCCGATTTAGCTGCAAATTTGAAGAGGTGAGCAGAGTATTATGGCGCGGAACTTTGCAGTGGCACGTATGCTGCCAGAGAACGGCCCAAGGCCAGTCAGGCAATGTTGCCTCGTACATAGCACGGCCTCTGCATCTTGTGATTTATCGTCTCCTCGTTCGTCCACTTGTGTCGATTATTGCCAGGACATCTGGGCATCTGGCCATGGCAAAGTATACTAGTACGTAAAGAGAAGGCAAATTCGTATGTGTTCGTGGTTTGCTTAGCACATGACTAAAGTTAGTCCAGTGCCATGGTTCCATCCTCGATCTCCCCTGTTTGTACAATAATAATACATGCATGCTCCTGATAAAAATTTCACGTACTCAAGTCTCTTTAACTTCAGAATAAAAAAACAGACGACGATGAATTGGCATTCAGTTTACCTGAAGACCCCGCGGGCCTTCCTGTCCAACTTATATAGGTAAAACTACTTTTGTACCTTTTTTTCCATTTCTTGAAACCTCTGTACTGTTTGTTTTCTTCTGTTTTCTTTCAATAAAATTAATGTCAATAGGGGCTTTGCCCCTCACGTTCCATTAAAAAAATATAGGTAAAACTATTATTACTCTAAAAAAATATAGGTAAAACTATTATTACTCTACTCCTTTGCTATCAGTTTTTTCTAGTGTTCTTTTCCGGCGAGCCATCATGAGCGTAACGAAGGATTCTGTAGCTTCCATGCCTTTACAGATCGTCGGGATCACAATCTGTGAAACAAAATATGAACACAATGAACATTATTGAGAGGAATTGAAGCAAATAAACGTGCATGGCTATATGAATAAAATTTAAGGCCATGAGGAATTGCTGAAAATCCCTAGCTTGTTGGATACGTACGTACCTTGCTTGTATTCAAATCTGTTCGAGCGTTCCGGATGCCATCTTCGAGCTCACGCATTCGTCGGTCATACACACGGTGCATCTTCTTCACATCAGAGTTGAAGGCGTACTCTGACAGGCTCTGTTTTGGGTGCTCCTGGCTAAGGCCTTCGAGAGCAGCTTCGAGCAGGATGTGGGCAACGGAAGCCAGCCCTCTGAGGGCGCCAAGGAACGACGTGATAGTCTCCCTGTTGACGGTGTTATTGAACGCGTCATCTGAGGTTTGCACAAAGGTTTGCACGTAGGCACCGAGAGTCCTGTGCACCGTGTCCCTGGAGATCTCACCGGGTGTAGTGTTGGGATTGAAACTTGCGCTATCCTGAAAATTTGTCACGTCGAGAGAGTACGTAAACATACACGGTGATTGGTATAATGCATGCATGAATGCAGATGCCCAAAGTTTATACTATATACTCCGTCTCCGTATTAGCAAACGAACTTACCACGACAAGGGAAGCCATGGCGACAGCATCTTCTGCTAATGCGCAGAAACATCGAGTATTGGTCCCGGCCTCGTATCGCTGCGCGCATGCCAACACGGAGAAAACAACATGTTATTAGAATTCTCTCATCCAAAATAATGAAACTTTACACACAAGCTAATAAGGGCAGTCCCAATGGGCAGTTTCTTGTGACGGGTTTCAAGAGAGAAAATGAACAATTAATATGCAGTAGAAACTACTTTTTACAATCCATGGTTTCTATAATAATTTATGTGCAAGAGATAAATTAAATACAACACTAAAACGGACTTGATTAGCTGTGGCAAGCAACCATATAGACTGATTTCGTTTCTGCGGATCAGATCAAACATCTCGCAGAAAAAAAAAACACACAAAACTCGTATTTACACAAGTCTTCTTCACGTGCAAGCACGTACGTTCCATGCCTCCAGTCCAGGGATATAAGCTATAGCAAGCTTGTCCAAGCACTACAAAGAAGCAAATGATCAACACGTCGCCGTGCAGCCATGGATGCATATACAGGCGATGAAAAACGATCCTGCACTAGAAAGAAGCAAATGATCAACATGCATGTCGCCGTGCAGCCATGGATGCATATACAGGCGATGAAAAACGATCCTGTACGCAAGTTCTCCTACTTAATCCACTACGTGAAAAACCCACTGTAGGAGCGCCTCGCCATTTCTAGTAGGGGCGGCTCGTGATCCAGCCGCCCTACAAGGGTGGCGCGAGGAGGCCGCGGCCAGATCACCAGCCGCCCTCTAATGCACGTAGGGGCGGCTGGTGATCCACCGCCCTTACTAGTGGCTCATGTAGTAGGGGCGGCCGGTGATCCAGCCCGCCCCTACGGTGGGTTTTCACAAAATTAGTTAAAACGAGGCACCAAATTACCTCAAATGAAAAACTTTTGAATACAAGATAGTTTTGTCTCATCAAGATACAGATTTCATACATAGAAAATTTTTGCATTTGGAAAAGTTTTAGTAAACTCTTCTCACAAGGTTTGAAAATCCGGGGCGAGACTTGGTCAACCCTAGTCAAACGAGGCATCAAATGACCTTAAATGAAAAACTTTTGGATACAAGATAGTTTTGTCTCATCAAGATACATATTTAATACATAGAACACTTTTGCATTTGGAAAAGTTTTAGTAAACTCTTCTCACAGGGTTTCAAAATCCAAGGCGAGACTTGGTCAACTCTAGTCAAACGAGGTACCAAATGACCTCAAATGAAAAACTTTTGAATACAAGATAGTTTTGTCTTATTAAGATACATATTTCATACATAGACTATTTTTGCTTTTGAGCAAGTGTTGGTAAACTCTAGTCACAAATTTGAATCCCACACACTTAATGAAACTTCATGCGGGACGATTGGATTTAGAACTACACTTTCACAACGCTTCGTCAAATGCAAAAATGACCTTTATATGAGCTGTTCGTCTTGACGAGTGGATCAAACTTGATGTTCATAACTTTTCGAGGTGGGCCCGTCTAGGGGTCGAAAACCCGCTCTAGCCGCGAAAAACTGAAGTTTCAAAGTTTGAGTGGTCAAAACCATCTCAGATGAAAAGGTGACCATTGGATAAAATATGTATCTTGATGAGTGGATCAAACTTGCTGTTCATCACTTTTGCATCCGAGGCCATCTAAGGTCCGGTCAACGTGTATTTTCCGAAAAACGAAGGTTTGACTTGGTCAACCTAGGTCAAACGAGGTACCAAATGACCTCAAATGAAAAACTTTTGAATACAAGATAGTTTTATCTCATCAAGATACATATTTCATGTATAGAACACTTTTGCATTTGGAAAATTTTTAGTAAACTCTTCTTACGGGTTTGAAAATCCAAGGCGAGACTTGGTCAACTCTAGTCAAACGAGGTGCCAAATGACCTCAAATGAAAAACTTTTGAATACAAGATAGTTTTGTCTTATTAAGATACATATTTCATACATAGACCATTTTTGCATTTGAGGAAGTGTTGGTAAACTCTAGTCACAAATTCTTGAATCCCACACGTACTTAATGAAACTTCATGCGGGACGAGTGGATTTAGAACTAAACTTTCGTAACGCTTCGTCAAATGCAAAAATGTCCTATATATCAATTATTGGCCTTGATGAGTGGATCAAACTTGATGTTCATGACTTTCCGAGGTGGGCCCGTCTAGGGTGTCGAAAACCCACGTGTAGCCGTGAAAACCGAAGTTTCAAAGTTTGAGTGGTCCAAACAATCTCGATGAAAAGGTGACCATTAGAACAAATATGTTTCTTGATGCGTGGAGAAAACTTGCTGTTGATCACTTTTGCACCTGAGGCCATCTAGGGTCCGGTCAACGCGTATTTTCCAAAAAAAAATGAAGGTTTGACTTCGTCAATCTAGATCAAACGAGGCACTGAATGACCTCAAATGAAAAACTTTTAAATACATGGTAGTTAGAGCTCACAAATGTCTAACTTTGATACATAGAACAATCTTTTCGGAACTCTAGTCACAATCTTGCTATATATATAAATCCATTTTTATATAAAGAGGTCATTAAGTCTCCTAAATTTATATTTAAAGTTTGAAAATTATATTTTTTTTGAAAGTAGAAACTATATATTTATATATATGAAAAATCAAATAAATGTTTGGAGTGATTAAACTTTTTAAATATTTTTGGAATTTTAAAATTATATAAATCTATTTTGATTTAAATAGATGTGGTTTTTAAATTTTCAAAAAAAAAAAAGACTCCAAGTTCAACCAGCTAGCCGCACCACCAGTCCGGCCCAGTCCACGCGGCCCATCGCCCAACCCGCCGACGCTCGCATATATACCCCCAAACCCTAATCTCGCCCACCCATTCATCAGTCCCAGCCGCCGCTCCCTCACCCCATCAGCCGCTGCGGCGTGCAGCGAGGCGAGGCGCCCCTAATCGCAGGCCACCCCATGGCGCCCCCCACCGGAGCAGCGGCGGTGGGCCGCCCTCCCCCACCCGCGGCCGTACGGTGAGGTCCTCCCCTCGCCCACACGCAGCGACGATGCGTCGCCCGTCCCCGATCCGCGGCGACTCGGGCCGCCCCTCTACAGCCCTGATCCGCGCGCTTGCTTGCTTCCGGGAGCCGCGGCCCTGCGCGTATCTGACCGGGTTCTTGTCCTCTCCTCTCTCTCGCAGCTGCGCGGCGGCCGGGGGCGAAGCCCAGGGGCGGCGGCGTCGGGGCCGGCGCGGGGAGGAGGAGCGCGTGGCTGGCAGCGGACGGGAGCAAGCGCTGGGGGGAGGCCTTCTTCCTGCTCTACACGCCCTTCTGGCTCACGCTCTGCCTCGGCGTCGTCGTCCCCTTCAAGCTCTACGAGGTGTGCCTGCTGCTCCTCCTCCGTTGCTTATTGGTTCTCGGTTGCTTATTGGTTGGTCCGTCGATCGGGTTCTCGATTGGATCTCGGACAATGTGGCCAAGCCACGGCCACGACGAGAGCGGAGATCAGGATGTGTGCTCTTCTCGGAGTGGATCGGAGTAGTAATTATCCGCTTTCTTCACCTTGTTTTTCTCGGGGGTTTCGGTTCAATTCGGGTGCGGCGGTGACCTGACGAGATCGTCTGTTTCGTTGCTGTGTCTGCGCAGGTGGTGGTGCAGTCATAGCTGAGCGCTCCGGCCATGGCGTTCTTCCGGGGCCTCACCGCTGTCTCGAGGCTGCGATCCCGCATGGTGAGTGGTCCGCTTAGCGGTGGTGCTTCTGTGTGTATGCGTATTGCATGCCGTTTTCGCAGATTGTGCTGAGATCTGTGTTTCCCGTGCTGTTGCTGTACAGGCGCAGGAGGCCACAACGCTGGGTGGTGTGGGGTTGCAGACGCAGAGCGCGTCCGATCTCGTAAGACACTTCGTCTCCCCGTTGTAACTTGTGATAGAGTTTTGTGTGCTCTGGATGGGATGGGATGCTGATTGTGTTTCTGCAAATGCAGGATCTCAAGTCCCAGTTGCGGGAACTAATTCCGGAACAACAGGTAATAATAAATCTTGTAAAGGCAAAAAGTTCCTGGCGTATCCGATGCCCTATCATCTTCTGTTCTTTCTGCCAATACTAGCTAGTAGTGTCGATCCCTTTTCCTTTAGGTCATGTATTTCCGTGTCCAGTACATTTTCATCTCAGATATAGATTACTTGGCTGATCTTGACAGGGCAGTGCCAAGGGAAGCACCCACAATCTTGCCACTTTGGTAAGATTGTGACACCAGAATAATAGGTTGACTCTGTTTTGGTTAATATCTGAATCTTGGCTTTGCTATTTGGTTTGTTCTCTACTAGTCTTCACCTTCCCTTTCACTTTGTTTGCCCAGGAAACAAGAATGGACTTCTATTGCCACACACTACAATTGACCAAGTTAAGTGTTCGCTTTATACTGTGAGAAGCATTTTCTTTATGCCGTGACTATTTCCAACATCTTGTGCTAATGCTTATGCATGCTTGGCTATTAGGAATCTGATGATTTATTACCCACATATTTCACATGTACCACTTAGCACTATTAGGAATCTGATGGCTTCTGCTAATGCTTGTACATAAGGAATAAGGATAATAAGTAGCACTATGTTTCTGAAACTAGTGTATTAACCACTTAGCATGTGCCACAAATATGCCTCGTTTGCATTTGTTCTTGTAAAAGGTCAGATTTATATTGCTTACCTAATTACCTGCACTTAGCTAGTTTCCATTAAGTGATCTAAATCAGTCCAATGTTCTGGTTCTAATTTTTGTCAATTCTATAGGATATCATTCAACAAACACAAGAGTTGATTGTGGAAAAGTGCACCAGTCATCTTTTGGTCTTAAGTTATTTTCCAGCTACTTTTGTTGGTTCATCGTCCTAGTAGGATGGATCTAGCTAGAGTAGTGGCTATGATCTTCTAAGTTTACTTCTACTCTTTGTATATTTGGATGATGGCTATGACATTGAAGTCCAATGAATTCTGATTATATATATATATATTATATATATGCTATTCTGAATGCTCTATTTGATTATTGTAATTTTTATTTTTTTTGTGCTGAAAATTCACTGTAGGGGCGGCTCTAGATTGAGCCGCCCTTACAGTGGGATCACTATAGGGGCGGCTGGAGCACCAGCCGCCCTTACAGTGGATGTCACTGTAAGGGCGGCTGGATCACCAGCCGCCCTTACAGTGAACCCCACTGTAAGGGCGGTTGGTGTTGAGCCGCCCCTACAGTGGCCGACCACTGTAAGATCGGGGGCGTAGGGGCGGCTACAGTAACCGCCCCTACAGTGACATTTTGACCGCTCCTACAGTGCTTCTCTGTAGTAGTGATCCGATGGATAACAATACGAGCGTGACGCTAGAACGATGGCTTCCGGAACACGCGCACCATGCCCGCGTGCGGCGGGGCGCTGCCGACGGCGGCAAGAGCTGCGATTGGTCCGAGAAGCAGAACACGCGCTCGTCGCCAAACGGTGGCAGCCACCAACCAGACCCTCCCCGCCAGCCGCGCGTGAGACCCTCGCCGCCGGCCGCTCGTGAGGGCATGTGATGCGAGCTGCAAAATCGAGCGCGCGGAGCAATTGCAATGGCCGGAGGCGGGAGCATGCAGGCAGGCGTGCACCATGAATCTGCGATTCGATGGTAGAGTCACGGAGCAATAGATCCGGATAGAAACGAGTAGTGTCTTCCCAACGGAGTTTAGGCCGTTTCTACGAGCCTCGGTCCTTGCGTAGACTCGGTTTCGTGATCAAGAAACCGTTTCTCCATTTTACATTCTCTCTCTGCATTAATTCTCTTGCCACGTCAGCAAAACGCTGAGTTGTCAACGTAATTAATAGAGATAGAAACCATCATAAATATCCCATTGGGACTGCCCTAATAATAACAAATTAAGAGAAGCAGAGAAATAACGTACAGTACATACATGCGACGTTTGGCTATATATTTTGACTTACCAGTAGTCCATCCAAAACTTGGATGAGTTTACTTCGGTGCGAAGCGATGTGATCCCCTTCCTTTGGGAAATTATGGGCCTTTTTCCACATACATAGTTTAAAAAAACTCCCAGAATTAGGAGGGAGTGGGCGATCGCCGTTGCCGTTGCTGCTACGGTTTGCGCCCGTATAGCAAGGCGTGGGCGGGGAGTCTCGGCCGGGCGTAGCATCTGCAGCCGCGGTGGCGAGGGCGAGCACAATGAGTGCGCACGACGACGCACCACAGGACGGAAGCTGGCGACGACGGCAGCAGGCTGCTGCGCCACGGAAATTGCCGCCGGCAATGGTGAGACGTGAAAGCATCCCATCGTTACTCCTATATGCATTGATCGGGAGAGACAAAGAAGCCTCTGCGTGCGGTTGCCCCGGGCGTGCTCGATCGAGATCTGCTAATTATATATGTACACGCGGCCGGGTCCCAAGCAAACACGTACTCGTATACGGAGTATGTGCTCTACGTCGCGATGAAAACGGATCGGATACGGACGGATATCACTCATACCACATTTGTTTTCATATTTTTGTCCGGATTCGGATTCGAATACGGATAGTATCAACCATGCCGGATAGGATAAGACTGGTTATCGACATCATAAATATGTGATTTAAGTATTCGGATATGGATACGGTATCGGATGTTGAATGTCCGGACTCGTATACGGACGGATTAAAACACCTCTAAACGAATTCAGTTGAACGGACGGACGAATAAATATTCGTACCACTTTCATCGCGAGCTCTACGTATCGGACAAGACAGGAGATGGAGGCAAAGTAGTTCAGCCATGGAATCTTCCGCGCCGACGTGGCGGCTGGGGTGCGGTAGGCTGGGGAGGGGAGGTGAGTGAGGCTGGTCTTGGCTTATTTATACATAGGGTTTATTAGTTGTCAAAAAAAATACATAGAGGGTTTATTTATGTATTGGGCTGGGCTGCATTGTTATGGGCCTTTTAGACGTGATCACTTTATTTAGAAAAATAAAGTTTATTTACAGTTTTTGGGCTGCATTGTTTTGAGTGAGATGACTTTTATTTTTTTTTTTTTTTAAAAAGCAGCCGCCAAATGCATAAAAACTCACCGATGCATCACTTTCACCCGACTTAAGTATTATTATAGTCGGGTGGTCGCAAGTAACCAAAACGCTACCCAAACTCGTGCCTTTTGTTAGATTAGAGAACGAAAATCAAAGTCTATAAAAAACAAACATCAGTCCCACTTGTTACCACTTGTTTGACCCAATCATACCAAACTTTACAAAACCCTCTCATTTCTGAGCAATAAAATAAAAGTTTCCAACATACGTTGTCATATGCCTTTTCAAAGTTAATTTTGAAATCTTTTTAATATTTATGTATCTCTCTTTTCTTATTTTGTGTGCTTCACACAATTTTTACTTTCATTTATCATAATAAACTGGGGGTGACATACGCCAGTTGCGTCCATAGGGACCTGCCCCCAGTCTGATGCCTCCGGGTGCAGATGGCAGAATTCGCCCAGACGAGCTGCCCGGACGCCCCCCGGCGTAGTACTCAGAGCTCCGCCCGTACACTCGCGCGCGCGCAGGCAAAAACGTTGCGTGTCGTTGCTGTTGGCGCCCGCGTGCCATTTCGGGAGCGCAGCGCAATGGTCCTTGGGAGGAACGATTACAATTCAGAACAGGCCTGCCACGGGCAGCCGTCGATGCCTGATGGACGACCGGCCTGGGTGGATTCACCCATATGCCCCGCATCAGTTTTCGGTTTCCTGCTCGGCGATCAGTTTTCGGTTTCCTGCTTGGCGCCAGGGCCATGCGCTTTGCACCCCGATTTTTCTTTAAAAACCCAAACGGGACTCCTGTGGTGGCTCCGTGTTGCTGCCATTGGCCTGCCATTCTCCGCGTGATCACAACACCAATGCCAATCCGGTCGTCGGCCTGCCACTGCCACGTCCGTATACGTTTTCCATGAGCTCTCCCATCTCGCCTCCATCCATGACATCAAAAGCTTGCAGCTGGGTTTTGTCTTTGCATGCAACCGGCATCCGGCACAGCGTTGGTTGAACACAATGGAGAGACCACTTTACCAACACAAGGGAGACCACTTTACCAGCGGCAACCTTCATGCAGCGTCGTAGCTAGTACTGTACGTATTGTATCCCACTAGTGCACAGCAACAGACCGAAGAGGAGGAGAATGCGGTGGTAAAATGGTAAAGTTTACACCAAAGGGGGAGAATGCACAGCGTCGTATACAATACTTCTCTTGTCGTTTATTGACCGCCAACTCAACCACGTCCACCGGAAATGGTGGAGTTTTAATCGATCTCGAGTTTGGACATTGAGGACCGAGTACTATATATGTCGTGGAGTTAGAAAAATCATATATGTTTCTTATATGTAAAGCTTTTTTACACGTTAAAAATGTTAGCTAGAGAACTATTTTAAGAAGCCGTCGAAGATTCTCTAGCCAAATATTGCAAGTGTGCAGGAAGGACAAATTAGATTTTGCTCAGCTCAAATGAAAAAATATAGCAAACAAATATTTAATAAGCCTATTTTAAGTGATATGAAAGTATAGATTTTAAAATTGGACTATGTAATTAAAAAATAACACGAAATTTAGATATTCCCTTCATACTAGTAATAATTCTAGTCGTTTTAAACAAGTCTTAGGTCCTTTAAAAAAAAACAAGTCTTAGGTCAATCATTGGAAATATAATAAATCATGAATAACTTTTAAATTGTGGAGTTTGAAAATGTAAAAGCCATATAAATAGATTCCACTTGAAAAGTACTTTCATAAAAAAAATAAGTTAAAGTTATGTTTTAAACATCGCATCGCTGTCGAAACGACTTGAATTTCCAATGTACAAAGGAAGTGCATACTACGAGTAAGACCATTGAGTTAGTCATGAATGATGACATACCATTATGGTATGTTACGCTAGCTAATGCACACAGAATGGGGGCCTTACGAACCATGGGCCCTGGGCGGTTGCCCCGCTCGGCCTGCCCCAGTGCGCCGGCCGGCCGGCAGCGACACGCCGGCGGTCCACCGCCCGCAGGGGCGATCGCTACAGCTACAGCAATGGCACCTGGCTTGTCTCTTCGTGCCGCGCGCCGGTGCGGAAAGGAAAGGGTTCTGCTCTCATCATTTTTTGGAAGTTTGCTGCACGCCCTGCGCAAGGACCACAGGAGTGCAGGACACACAGGAGTCGTCCCGGCCCGCCGTGCTGGGAAATGAAGATAAATGCCTGACTCGCAGTACTAGTCGTATTGGCACGATTGGGTGAGGGAGGGGAAAGAAACGGAACGATTCGCAACGATTGGCAGTACAGTAGTACGTCGTACTGGGAAGCAGGAGGAACATGGAACAACCTTCTGCTTCTGCTTTGTATTGCCTGCAGCAAGCGGCCAATATTTCAAAGCATAGTTTCATTCATTTGTTTGACAGATATTTAATTCTATCACTCGTATTGAGTTGGTAATTGAGACAAACGAGTTGTATAAAGTTAACTTATTCTCTCTATTCTTAAACTGCTACATGAATAGCAAAAACAAATTATGTGGCAGTCTATTTAAATATTAAATGCAAGCCAAACTATATAAATTGTTTGAGTCTGGTTCTAATGTAGCTTTGTTTATTTTTGCTAATTAGTGAACTTAATTGTTAGCTTGTGTGGACCAAACGTTAGTCTATGTAATTTGTTTGGATGGTTTACAAGTAAACTTTAGACATAATTAATATGAGAAGTAACTCTATTACTTACAATTGGAAATTAATTTACCTCGACTTGGGAAGCCATGGTGACAGCTTTTCTCGCGGATGAGCAGACTTCAGCGGACATTTCTGTCGCCTCCTGGTACTGCCAACCATATGTACAAAAAGATTATATTAATATATAGTATGCATAAGCATGCCGATGGCTACTGGCTTATAAAGAAAGACGCAATTGTAGCAACAAATACAACATACGGTTTCAAAGTAAAAGAATTGTTTTACATCGAAACTTTACCATTACCACTACATGGATTTTCTACAAAATTCAATCGAGATACAACTTGTAAAACCATAATAACATGTTTTCCATATACCTTACTTAATTGTACTAATGGTTTTTGCGGCTGATAGACTGGCGATGTTGTTTTGTTGTGAGAGAAAGTTACTATACCATGGCTGGTAAGATGGACTGATAAGTTCAAGTGAACAAGTAAATATGTTTGTCATACCGAAATAGTAATCCATATATGTTCTAAATGGTATGTGGCATAGTGGCTCCCCACCTCAGCCACCACATTCCACTTGGCGTGCTTCCCTCCCGGACGTCTCCTCTTTCTAGGTAGCATTTTCCTCCCTTAGCGTGAATTCTCTCGGCAGTGCGCCCTCGAGATCACAAGTCCGCCCGACGTTCCGTCCTCCTCCGTCCCAAATCGTAAGCTATTTTGTCTTATTTTGGTATGCTATTTTATTTTTGCTACGCAAATGCGAACGACTTACAATTTAGAAAGAAGAGAGTACTATTTAAATGTATATCCAACAAAATATGTGTACGTAAGGCGTATATATAGAATTGCTAAGAATAAATGAAATTAATATAATGTATAACAAACATAATTTGCAAGCGACATTATCCCCTATTTTAAAATGGATGTTTTTAGTGTTTTCTTAGGTTATAAGCTTCTGTATAAAAAGATAATATATATAAAACTTTAGCCTAATAATAAATAGATGCGACATCGATACATAATTATTGATGAAACGATTTTAATGTCTTTTTTCTTGGTTGTGGATCGATGTTGATGAATTGTTTCTACAATCCAGAACAAAGTTAGAAAACTTTGAATTATAACAAAGCCAAAAGTTTCAAAAGGAGGCCAGCATAATATGATGAGGACACATATACCAAGTAGCCTTCAAAAGTGCAGATGGAGATTTGCATGAAGCGCATCGTGATGAGATTCTTCTCCTTTGCAAAATGATCAGGTTGGAGCGGCGGCTGGACGTTGCGGTGGTTCTGCGCCCGGACGACAGCCAGGCCCCAGCGGCGGCGAAGGGCGGTCGTCTCGCCCGGTCGTTGCAGTCGCAGCAGGCAGTGCTGGTGCACATGCCGACCCACCGGCAAGATGGGCAGGGTGCTGGGCGGCCGCCTCGCTGTTGCTGTGACCGCCGCGAGAGGTGCCGGCAACGGCGAAGAGGAGAGGAAGCAGTGCATCTCTCTGATGCGCCCGAAGAGCAGCTCCGTTGTCTACGTGCTTCGATCGATCGTGCCTTTTAGTTTGCCATGTCGAGCTAACTATATAAGAAACTCGATTTTGCCAAATACCATATATATTGATATTACGTACAGAAGGTAAAAATTGTTTACAATAAAAGCTCAAAACTTCCTTTTCAAGTTTTCAAAAATAATTCGTTTACAACCCTACACGACGCTGGCACACGCAGGGGCCTGCGAGTGCAGGTGCAGCCCAAACGGACTACGGCAGCGGCGGTGGCAAGCCGGTGCAACCTAGGTCTCTCGGCCTGCGGCGCTTCTTGGCCGTGCGCCTGCTCTTGTTCCTCTGTGTGGAGACGCCGTTCGTGGCACCCGTGTCCTTCCTCTCTTTCGTGCATAGCGACGGCGGCGGTGGCGAGGGCCGCCGCGCGCGCGCGTGTGTCCGGGCCGTGCACAACCTCTGCTGCGACCGCACGTCGGAGCGCGCGGACATCTGCTTCGCCATGGAGGACATATGCGCATGCACTCGGCGAGCGCGTCGTTCCAGCTCGTGTCCGCCGGCAACTCGACGGCGCGCGGCGGCGGTGGAGGAGCGGATACGGCCGTAGACGTGCAAGTGGTAGGCGAACGTGATAGCGACGATCGAAGAGAGGTGGGGCTGCGGCGCGTGGTCCCCGGCGACGCCGCGCGGTGCGACGTGCCGGCCGTGCTCTTCTCCACCGGCGGGTACACGGGCAACGTGCAACACGAGTTCAACGACGGCATCCTGCCGCTGCTCGTGACGGCGCACCACCTCAGGCGGCGCGTGGCGCTGGTGATCCTCGAGCACCACGACTGGTGGATGACCAAGTACGGCGTGGTGTCCCAGCTGTCGGCGTTCCCGCCGACCGCTGCGTGCAATGCTTTCTCGAGGTGATCGCCGGGCTGCGCATCCACGGCGAGCTGACCGTGGACCCGGCGAGGACGCCCGGGGGGAAGAGCATCGGCGACTTCCGCAAGCTGCTGCACGACGCGTCCCGCGGCCGCCTCGAGTTCCTGGAGCGCCTGGGCCTGCGCCACCGCCACGGCGCCGTGCCCCCCCCCCCACCCACCCACCCCCGGCGCCGCCAGGTCCGAGGCACGCCGCCGCCACTCGGCCCGTGCTGGTGATCGTGTCACGGATGGGGTTCGACGTGCGCGTGAACAATAACGAGGTGGACGTGGCGGCGGTGGCGGTGGACGTCGGGTTCGACGTGCGCGTGATCCGTCCCGACCGCACAACGGAGCTGTCCAAGACATACCAGGTGCTGAACGCCAGCGATGCTATGGTGGGTGTCCACGGTGCCGCCTATGGTGGGTGTCCACGGAGCCGCCATGACGCACTTCCTGTTTATACGGTCCGGGAAGGTGTTCATCCAGGTGGTTCTGCTGGGCACGGACTGGGCCGCCGGCGCCGATTACGACGAGCTCGCGGCTTTACGTCGGGTACAAGATCGCCCCGGAGGAGGGCTCGCTGTCCCGCGAGTCCCGACGGGCGACCCCGTGCAGACGTACCCCTCTGGCGTGGCACAGCGCGGCTGGGACGTGACCAAGACGGTGTACCTGGACCGGCAGAACGTGCGGATGCACCTGGCGCGCTTCCGGGAGAAGCGCATCGGGGACGGATCACGCGCAAGTCGGGAGGGATCACGCGCATGTCGAACCCGACGTCCGCCGCCAGCGCCGCCACGTCCGCCTCGTTCTCGATCACGTGGGACCTCTGTTAGCATATAGGATCACTAGCAGTGACATCTAGAGGGGAAAACTTTGACAGTAGGCAGTGAGATCGAGAAAGGGAGGAAGTGTGGGAGAGGTTTTACCAGAGGGCTTGACTGGAGCGGATGAAGAGGATCCGGCGGCGGCGCTGCTGGGGTCGGCCATCGCGTCGAGCAGCAGAGGTGAGGGGCGACGGTCGAGGAAGAAGGAGGTCGGGGCAGTGCAGTGGCGGCGGCGCGGAGGAGCTTCCCGTCACTGGCTGCGCCCCTCCTAGATCGGATTAGGGTTTGTAGGTGGGTGTGGCGGCTCACGGTGAACCTCGTACTGAGAGCCGCCGGCGCCCACCTCTTTATATAGCGCAGGGTGACAGGGGCCCTCCAGCCAAAGATGGGCTGGGCGCCCCCGATCAGGGCGCGAGGTTCACAAGGGGTCCGAGTTGGGCCCAACTCGGGATTGAGATCATCCTAACATTCTCCCCCTTGATCTCATCTTTAACTTTATCTTTAACTTTACTCTTTTCACTTTAACCTTTTCATTTTACTTATTCCATCTCAGATTTGTGCATAGAACATGTTTCATCGTCACGGTCTATTGCCGTTGGATTTCACAAATACAATACACATCTCTCGGTTTGAAATAAATAAATACTTTATCTTTGGGCCCTTATTATTATCCAGGGAATCATAGGCTTCTCCTTAAACCCATGCCGGCTACGTGTTCAACGAACACTTTGGGTGGTAAGCCTTTTGTAAGCGGATCCGCGAGCATCTTTTCGGTGCTTATGTGCTCAAGATTTATAACACGATCCTGGATTTTCTCTTTCACAACATAGTACTTTATGTCAATGTGTTTGGCAGCACCACTTGACCTATTGTTGTGAGCATACTCTATAGCCGGATTATTATCACAAGATAGAGTCATTGGTCCATTGATGTCATCGACCACTTTTAAACCGGGTATGAATTTCTTTAGCCAATTCACCTGCCCGATGCCTTATAACATGCTACAAACTCGGCATACATAGTAGAGTTTGTAGTAACTATTTGTTTTGAGCTTTTCCATGATATAGCTCCTTTTACGAGAGTGAACACATATCCGGATGTGGACTTTCTCGTCATCTCCCGCATAATCGGAATCTGAGTATCCTAAGATCTTTAGGGACTCGATCTTCGTATGTTAGCATCGGTCTTTTGTACCTTGTAAATATCGCAAAACTTTCTTTACCGGTTTCCGGTGTTCAACACCTGGATTACTTTGGAATCGCCAAGCAACCCGGTTACATAAGCCAAGTCAGGGCGTGTGCATACTTGAGCATACTGTAAGTGTCCAACAGCTGAAGCATATGTCACACTTTTCATTTGGTTGAGCTCATACTCGTTTTTAGGACACTGAAAATCCCCATACTTATCGCCCTTGACTATAGGTGCAGGTGATGGACTACATTTATGCATCTGGAATTTCTCCAAGACCCTTTCAATGTATGCCTTTTGAGACAGTCCTAATACCCCCTTTCTTCTATCTCGGTGAATTTCTATGCCCAAAACATAAGAAGCTTCACCAAGATCTTTTATCTCAAACTTTGAGGACAAAAATCTTTTTTTTCCCGTAGTAGACTCATATCATTACTTGCAAGTAAAATATCGTCTACGTACGGGACTAGGAAAATGTATTTACCATTCTTAAACTTTGTATAAATACAATTGTCCTCGATATTTGCTTTAAACCCAAAATTCTTTATAGTTTTATCAAACTTCAAGTTCCACTTTGCCTTGAAGCTTGCTTTAACCCATAAATCGATTTCTTTAGGCGACATCCCATCTTTTCTTTGCCTTCCACGACAAAACCTTTCGGTTGTGTCATGTAGACATTTTCCTCCAAATCCCCATTTAGGAATGCCGTCTTCACATCCATCGATGCAACTCTAAATCATAGTGTGCCACCAATGCCATTATTATTCGAGAGAATCTTTGCATGAGACTGGAGAAAAGGTCTCGGTGTAATCAATTCCCTCCCTTTGTGTGAAACCTTTAGCCACAAGTCGCGCTTTAAATCTCTCTATGTTCCCTTGGGAGTCATATTTTATTTTGTAGACCCATTTACAGCCCTCTTTTGTTTTGGCTTCTTTGGGAATTTCTTCCAAGTCCCAAACATCGTTGGCACTCATCGATCTCATTTCATCTTCCATGGCTTCAAACCACTTGGATGAATGATCGCTTCTCATGGCTTGTTCAAATGAGGTGGGATCACCCTCCATTTGATACTCTTCGGTGATATTATTTAACTCATATATATCACTTTGGAGATAGCTGGCCTTCTTTCTCTTTGAGACCTTCTAGGGGCCTCTACATTTGGCACATCTACTTGTTGGAGGCCGAGATTGCTCCCCCTCATTTGTGGCAACATTTTCAATGGGTTCCTGATGAACAGGTTCCTCATTTTCCTCTGTTGTTACCACGGGAGGAACAACGACAGGTTCTTGCTCCACAGTGTCTTGCACTATTGGTGCAGGAACAATAGGTAGCTCGAAAAATGGCTCCTGAATCACAGGATTGGGTGCATACACCCGCTTCTCTTCAAGATCAATTTTTCGAGCAGCCATACTCCCCTTCATCATTTCATCCTCTAGAAAAATAGCGTGTCTCGTTTCCACAAACTTTGTGAGTCTATCGGGACAGTAGAAACGATAACCTTTTGACCTTTCAGGATAGCCAATAAAATGGCAACTCACTGTTTTGGGATCAAATTTCCCAATATTTGGGTTAAACACTTTAGCCTCAGCAGGACACCCCCACACACGCAAGTGATCTAGTGAAGGTACCCTTCCTGTCCATAATTCATATGGTGTTTTGGGCACCGATTTACTTGGCACTCTATTGAGAATATGAATGAAGATTTTTAGTGCCTCTATCCATAAACTCAATGGTAAATTAGAGTAACTCATCATACTGCGCACCATATCCATCGTGGTACGGTTACGCCTTTCGGCTACTCCATTTTGCTTTGAGGTTCACCCGGCATGGAATACTGGACAACTATACCATTTTCCCGTAGGAACCTTGCAAAAGGTCCAGAACTTGACCATATGGGGTATGCCGACCATAGTACTCCCCCCCACGGTCGGAACGGACTAGCTTAATTTTTAAACTATGCTGATTTTTCACTTCAGCCTTAAATATTTTAAATTTATCCAATGTTTCATCTCTTCCTTTAATTGGATAAATATAGCCAAACCGGGAATAATCGTCAGTGAATGTAATGAATGAATCATAGCTATCCACACTCTTTACAGGAAAGGGACCACAAATGTCAGTGTGAATGATCTCTAATATTCCTGTGCTTCGTTTGGCATTCTTTTTAATTTGCTTTACATATTTTTCTTTTATGCAATCGATGCATTGCTCTAATTCAGCAAACTCCAAAGGAGGAAGAATTTCATTCTTTACTAGTCTTTCTATTCTCCCCCTCGAAATATGGCCTAAACGACGTGCCATAATTTCGCCGTTGCGTTGTAGTTCGCTTTCTTTTTCTTTTCTCATTTGTAGACGAGGAAACGATATCATTCACATTACATATGGAATTCACACTTTCACATAACGATAACATATATAATTCGTCTTGTCGGAAGGCAAGACCAACACAAATATCATTAAACCAAATGACACATTTGCCATGTCCAAAATTACGGTAAAACCCGAATCATCCAACTTTATTACACTTATCAAATTGCGCTGTAGTGTAGGAATATAAAAAACATCTCTCAAAGTAAGACTATAGCCATTAGGTAAATCTAATGCTACATCTCCAAAAGTAAGACTATAGCCTCCTAATGCTACATCTCCAATTGCCTCCATCGCAGCTGTACGCCCATTCGCAACGCTAATGGCCTCTTCTCTTTTTAGCGTAGTTCTCGTCGAAGTGAATCCCTGTAAGGAATTTGCAACATGAATAGTTGCACCAGAGTCAATAAACCATGTTGACTTTGAAAACTTTGCATACAGAGATTCATTTACAAATGAAATAATATTCTCACCCTTTTTCTTCATGAGCTCTCTTAACCAATCAGGGCAGTCAGTCTTCTTGTGCCCCTCCTTACCACAGTGCCAGCACAAGTTGTCACCTGCCTGTGGCTTGCCCTGTTGCTGAAACTGTGGTTTCTGTTGCATAGGACCTTTCTTTGCTGGGGAGCCAGGATTAAAGGGCCTTTTGCCCTTCCCTTTGACCAGGTTCGCTTGGCCACCATGTTGGCCATTGATCCTGAGCTCCTCATCAACACACTGAGCAAAGAGCTTGTCTAAGTCCCATTTCTCAGGCTGCATGTTGTAGCTTATGACAAAGTTCTCATACTCTTTAGGCAAGGAAGCAAAAACAAAATAGATAAGGAGCTGTGGTTGTATCTCCAGATCCATTTCTTTCAGCTTATTTGCCAAGTGACTCATTTTGAAAATATGGTCACATATGCTACCTCCCTTGTACTTTTCATTTGTCAATTGCTTGAACAAATGGGTAGCATACACTTTGGAGGAACCAAGAACTGGTTCTTGATCCTCTCAAAGTAAGCAACAAGAAGTGTCACACTTTTCAATTGACCCCGTAAGAGCCGGGTCAATTGTATTCTCAATGACAAAGACAACATTTCTTGTTGTCACCGACCTATCGAGTATGCTTTATGTCATAAGCCATCTTTATGGGTCCAAAATCTTTCACCCTTTTGTCCCATGCTTCATCACTTTCACTGGTCTCCCGCACCGGTTCCACAGGCTTTGTGGGACACGGTTAAGTGAGCACCCAGTCAACTTCAGCTATAGTGAAAGTGAAGTCAATCTTCCTCTTCCACTCAAGGTAGTTGTCTCCCCTCAGTGGTGGAATCTCTCTCAAGGCGTACATCGGGAGGAACTACCTGAAATTACAATTCATATGAGGTGAGAACATAATATAAAATTTACTTTGCAATAATTCTAAATCACCGTTGGGCAGAAATAGAATTAATGTAGGCAACAACTATTAATCAACATCATAATATTGCTATTAATCAACGTTGGTCGAAATAATAACAACATTATAATCACAGTAAAATTATCCATTTTCAAAAATTAAACTCTCCCGTTGGTTCGAATTTAACAATGAAAACGATAACAACTTTAAATACGCAGCGGAAACTTTAACATTGCATAATCAATTTTCCAGAAACATAAAATAACTTTACTCGTCTCGGTGCAAAAAAATCGTTGGATCAATATTTACATGAGATTCGCATCAAAATTCAATTCAAAATGAGCAAAATATGCTTCTATAACTGTTTCTGGAAAAAAGAAAAAAATAAAAAATTTTCTTTTCACTATGCAATCGGCCATTCTGGCCCAGTCGACCTCCGCGGCCCATGGCCAACTCGCGCGCGCGCGCGCGCCCTCTGGCGGCCTAGCGCGGCCCAGCGCTAGCGCAGCGGCCCGCTTAGCACTCTGCCCCTTTTTTTTATTTCTGAGCTCTGAGGAAAAAGAAAAGGAATTTCCTCTCAAATTGGGCCGGCGCGAACGAAACGGCCCAGAAGGAAAAGCCAGCCCGCGGCCTACTTCGCTCTCCGCGCGCCCGCGTCCCAGGCCTTAACCTGGGCCTGGGCCGGGAAATCCCTTCCCCTCTTGGGCCAAAACTAGCCCGATCGATCTGATCCGTCCATTCTCATCCGACGGCCACGCGCGACTTTCGCGGGATCAAAACCCCCACCCTGCATCCACTCCCCTGAACCCTAAATCATTTCTCTCCTCTCCCTCTCTCTCTCTTCCAGCCGCCAGCGGCTCGCTGCCTCTCTCCCCCAGCCGCGAGCAGCAGCCTCCGCGGGGAAAAAGGCCATGGCCGGCCGGAGGAAGGGAACCAGCGCCACCGCGCGGCTCGTCGCCGGCGCGCGCGCGCGCCTTCTGCCCTCCCTTTCTCCTTTCTCTGGCCACGCCGCAGCTCCAAGAGCAGCGCCCGCAGCGGCCCAAACCAGCATTAGCCGCCACCCATGGCGGCCGAATCGAAGGTGATGGACGGTGCCGTCGCGTGCCCTCTCGCCGGCGCGCGCGCTCCCCGTTGGGTGAGCGCGCCGCCGTCGAGCGGCCCCGCTTCGGCACCCATGTCCGAGCCCACGCACTCGACCGGCGGCGAGGTAAGGAAACCCAGGTAGGCCCGCCTCCCCTCGGTCCGACTTCTTCTTTGCCCTCAGTGAGGGTTAGGGTTAGGGTTTGAGTACTTTTTCTTTGCCCAGTCCCAGATTCGCCTAGGGTTAGGGTTAGGGTATTCTGTACGGATGAAATCCGTCATTCTCTTGTGATTTCTCACTAGCACCTCTAGATCCACTATCTAGTTAGGCGTTTGATACCATTGTTAGCATATAGGATCACTAGCAGTGACATCTAGAGGGGAAAACTTTGACAGTAGGCAGTGAGATCGAGAAAGGGAGGAAGTGTGGGAGAGGTTTTACCAGAGGGCTTGACTGGAGCGGATGAAGAGGATCCGGCGGCGGCGCTGCTGGGGTCGGCCATCGCGTCGAGCAGCAGAGGTGAGGGGCGACGGTCGAGGAAGAAGGAGGTCGGGGCGGTGCGGTGGCGGCGGCGCGGAGGAGCTTCCCGTCACCGGCCGCGCCCCTCCTAGATCGGATTAGGGTTTGTAGGTGGGTGTGGCGGCTCACGGTGAACCTCGTACTGAGAGCCGCCGGCGCCCACCTCTTTATATAGCGCAGGGTGACAGGGGCCCTCCAGCCAAAGATGGGCTGGGCGCCCCCGATCAGGGCGCGAGGTTCACAAGGGGCTCGAGTTGGGCCGTTGGGCCCAACTCGGGATTGAGATCATCCTAACAACCTCGTCCGCGACACGATCACCAGCCTGGGGCGAGTGGCGGCGCCGTGGCGGTGGCGCAGCCGCGCAGGTGCAGGCGCTTCCGAGCAGACACGCGCGGCGCTCCAGGAGCTACAGGAACTTGATGCGGCCGCGCTACGCGTCGTCCAGGTGCCTGCGGAAGTCGCCGATGCTCGTCCCCTCGGGTGTCCTCGCCGTACGTGGATGCGCAGCCCGGCGATCAGCTCGGGGAAGCAGTGCACGCGGCGGTCGGCGGTGAAGTCGATCGGCGGGAACGCCGACAGCTGGGGCACCACGTCGCCGTACTTGGTCATCCACCAGTCGTGGTACTCGAGGATTACCCCAGCACAACGTGATCACGTTGCCCGTGTACCCGCCGGTGGAGAAGAGCACGCCAGGCACGTTGTGCCGCACGTCGCACCGCGCGGCGTCGCCGGGGACCACGCGCCGCAGCCGCACCTCGTCGATCGTCGCCATCATGTTCGCCTCCCACTTGGGCGTGTACGGCAGCATCCGCTCCTCCTCCGCCGTCGAGTTGCCGTTGCCGGCGGACACGAGCTGGGACGACGCGCTCGCTGAGTGCATGCGCAGGTCCCCCTTGGCGAAGCAGATGTCCGCGCACTCTGACGTTCGGTCGCAGCTGAGGCTGTCGTTGCCACGGACGATCACGGCGAAACTTGAAAAGGAAAGTTGCGAAACTTGAAAAGAATTTGTACTTTTATATATATATATATATGGTATTTGACAAGATCGAGTTTCCTATAACAGGACGAGCACGCGGCCCGGGCGACGGATCGATCGAAACACGTAGACAACAGAGCTGCTCTTCAGGCATCAAGAGAGATGAACTGCTTCGTCTCCTCTTCGCCGTTACCGTCGCCCGCATCTCTCGCGGCGGTCACAGCAACAGCGAGGCGGCCGCCCAGCACGTTGCCCATCTTGCCGGTGGGTCGGCGTGAGCACCAACACTGCCTACTGCGACGACCGAGCGAGATGACCGCCCTTCGCCGCCGGGGCCTGGCTGTCGTCCGGGCGCAGAACCACCGCAACGTCCAGCCGACGTTCCGAGCTAATCATTTTGCAAAGGAGACGAAGCTCATCTTGAAGCGCTTCATGCAAATCTCCGTCTCCACTTTTGAAGGCTACTTGGTACGTGTCCTCTTCATATATATTATGCTGGCCTCAGTTTGAAACTATTGGTTTTGTTATAATTCAAACTTTTCTAGTAACGTTGTTCTAGATTGTAGAAACAATTCATCAACAACGACCCACAATTTGTTCTAGATTAGTTTCATTAATTAATTACGTGTCGATGTTGCATCTAATTACTATTAGGATAATAATTAATATTTATTTTTTTGTACAAAGACTTAACTTAAGAAAAACACTAAAACAACACCCATTTGAAATTAAAACAGAGGACAGAATCACTTGCAAATTATGTTTGTTAGGTGCCGTGCCTACATTATATTCATTTTATTTATTCTTATGCAATTCTGTATATAGGCCCTACATATACATATTTTGTTGGATACATAAAGTAGTACTCTCTTCTTTCCAAACTGTAAGTCGTTTTGACTTCGAGTGCGTGGTAAAAATAAAATATACCTAAATAAAGACAAAATATAACTTAAATGGAGGAGGACAGACACCGGACGGACTCACAATCTTGAGGCTCCCCCTGGGCATTCGGCTAACTGAAACCGATCAGTTTGGTTTTTCGGTTTTTATGGAAATTCGGTACGCTGCAAATTGCTAACTGATTGGTTTTCTGGAAAAATGGGAACCGAGGAATTCAATTTTGGTTCTTTTCGGTTAGCACCGAACTGACCAATTCTTCAAAACTGAGCACTCAAAAATTCACAAAAATCGATGACAAAAATCAACAAAAAAAATCTAGATCTCGATAGTGCACGCATGGGGGCCCAGGACCTCAAATGCTTGACTCCACCTCACGCGACGCAGGGGGCGGCGCTGCAGCCAACGACGGCGGGTGTTCTGCCACCGCCCGCTCGTCTTAAGTCTGCTGCCGCCGCCGCGTTTCCTGTTGGAGGCCTAAGGCGCCGAGGCTAGGACTCCAGGCAAGAGGGAGTAGAGAGCCAGAGACTGAGGGAGAGTGGCATTGGGAACTGTGGAGCAGGCCGGGTCGAGACTCGCGAGGCTGTGCAAGGAGGAGACGTGATTCTACGAGAGGAGAAGACGGGGATTCGGTGTGTTGGCGGCTAAGGGAGTGGAGCGACGAGTGATATTATAGGCTTAGGGTTTTGCTCATTGCGACGGGTTGTATGCGTGTATATGGGCCTTTACTCCCGGTAGACCTGTATTTCGGTTCTTTAGGGTCGTTTGGTTAACCGAGGCCTATAACCGAATTAACCTAGGTTATTTCGGTTCATGGGATCCTGGAACCGAAACCAATCGGTTCGGTTAGTTCGGTTTCATTTCCGGTTAGTTCGGTTCGGTTATCGGTTCTTAATTTTTCGTGCCCAGACCGACTCGAGGCCACAGTGCAATGGCGATTCATGAGGCCGCCAAGGGGAATGCGTCGCTCAAGGTCGGGAGCCACTCTAGCATAGACAATTTAGAACAGAGGGATTGCTATTTAGGTATGAGAAACACAATTATCGCCATATTCACTTGAACTTATGAGCCATGGTACAACGCTTTTCTCTGACAACGAAACTTTATCAGTCGATTTATGTCAAAACTTCATCAGTCGATTTATCAGCTGCAAATACCATGAGTTGTATTTAGGAAACATATTATGGTTTTACAGTGGGTATCTAGACTGGATGTTCTAGAAAAATTATGTGGTAGTAATTGTAATGGTTCGATGAAAAACAATTATTTTACTTTGAAACCATATGTAGTATTTGTTGCTACAAACTACGTCTTTCATTAGAAGCCAATGTATGGGTGGAACATAAGTTCGGGAGGTTTTATTGACCTATGTAATATGATCTTTTTCTTAAGCACAATGTTCAGCGATGCTTTCCCCGTAGGTTGAGTTTTTTTTTCCTTACAAGCCAGTAGCTAGATGGCTTGCATATTCAACCTTATTAATATAATCTTTTCATACATATGGTTGGCAGTACCAGGAGGCGATAGAAATGTCCGCCGAACTATGCTCATCTGCGCAAAAAGCTATCATCATGGCTTCCGAAGTCGAGGTTAATTTAGTTATTTCTATTATGAATTATGACTAATAGAGTTATTTCTAATCTTATTATGACTTAACTTTAGTCATCCATCTAAAGTTTACTTGTAAACCATCGAAACAAATTAAATAGACTAATGCTTAGTCCACATAAACAAACAACTGGTTCACAAATTAGCAAAAATAAACTAAGCTAAATTAAGGCAAGCCTCAATACAATTTTTTCATAACGCTTACAATAGACTATCATAAGTCTATTGATAATGTTGTTGTTATTGTTGTTGTTGTATGGAGAGGGAACTCTCGGTTGTCACAGTTACCAACTCAGTATGAATCATAGAATTAAATATATATCAATAACAAATGAATGTCTACAGTGTTCTATTTTATTTTACGTTGAATTTCTCAGCATATATACTAATAATAAATTAGAATAAATTCTCAGGACAGTGCTAGGCTGACTACGTGTACGCCGCCAATGCCTGAGGGGATGATTTCCTCGGACACGGTGCACCTGACACTCGGAGCGTACGTGGATGTCTTCGTGCACACCGCCGAGGACTCGTACCACAGAAGGGTCACGACGGAGACGGTGGCGTCGTTTCTGAATGCGCTCAGAGGGTTGGTCTCTATCAGCCACATCCTGCTGGACGCCGCTCTGGAGGCCCTCAGCCTGACGCACCCAAGAGAGAGCCTGGCAGAGTACGCCTACAACTACGACGTAAAGAGCATGCGCCGCGAGTTCGACTTGGAGATGTCTCTTCTTGAAGATGGCATGAGGAAAGCTGAATCATATAATAAAAAATGCAAGGTGCGTGCATTTCTCAGTCGTATATCACCTTTTTAATTAGATATTAGACAAAAAAATTGTTTCCTGTGCTAATATTGTCTCTTCTATTAATGTGTTTAATTTTCACATGCGCAGTTGGCATTGCCGACGATCCTCGAAGGAGTGAAAGCCACGGAATCCTTACTGGGTCTCATGGTGGTTCGCCGGCAAAGAGCACTAGGGAAGGCGAAAAAGTGATGCCATAGTTGGGTTTTTAATTTCCTCTTACTATTAGGGATTATTATTATATACAAATTTAAGACAAGGTACCATAGTTTTGCGTGTATAAATTATTGATTGAGGGATATCGATCATCTATAGCAAACCAAGCTAGCACTAGGAACAGCGAGATGAGGCAGCTGGCGCCGTTATCAAACCTTTCCAATCTTGTTTTGAGGAACTGCATTATTATGATATTATTATAGCAAATTTTCTAACAATATGATAAAGAGTTACACGGATCTTAAAGCATCCTAGTAATTAATTATAGTTAATTTCGTCGTGGCTCTGGTGGTCCTTTTTAAAATAATTTACACGGATCTTAAAGCATCCTAGTAATTAATTATAGTTAATTTCGTCGTGGGTCTGGATTAAAGTCGGGCCTATCTGTGCCCAAAAAGAGCCCAATCCCTGCCCGCTAGCTAGCCCAGATTCAGTTCTCTCCGTCTCTCGATCTCCTGTCAGCGAGTTTTGCTCCTGTCCTTTCTCGTACGATCGGGAACCCGGGAGGTCGCTGGTCTCCTAGTGCGTGCGGCGGACAGCAAAGGCGTCGTGCGGCGGACAGCAAAGGCGTGGAGGGCGGGACGGACAGTGGCATCGGCAGCGGCAGACGGGTCGGGACTCGGACGTCTCTGCTGGCAATGTATACCCATGTATTTGGCCAGCTATGGAACTGAAACGCTGCCGAAGTACGCTACTGCTATTCGAAGTTGGAATGTTAATGAAGTTCTGCTTCAAGGAAGCAGTGGAGAGCACATCAAAATGCAAAGACTGCATACGCTTTGCTTGGACTGCTTTTGGACAGTCATGGAATTGAATAGTCTACTAGATGCAGTTTACCATCCATGGATGCATGGATTGATCATTGATGGATCCCGTTCCCGTCTGCCGTTGTCTCTGTTGTCGTCATCACCGCCGCTGCCGCCGGGAGGGGATGTGGCGCGGGAAGGCACCTCGGTGAGTGGTGACTTCGTCTGCCCTCTCAAGTTCCCGCTCGTGTTAATTCCGGTGTTCGTACGAGAAAAAAAAATGGCGAATCTGTGCTGGTTGCAAGGGCTGAGCTTCATTTGTGGGCACGGATATAGGATCAACCCAAATCCAGATCCCTAACGGAATTTATTTATTATAATTAATTAAAGTGTTTTAAGATCTGTGCAGAATTTTTAAAAAGGACGACCACCACCGGAGCAAATCTCTTGCTTGTTTACGCTAAGATGGTGTCCCACTGTTCCAACAAGGTATTGCTTATAGTATACTTTTAGCACAGTGGTCAACGTCTTATAAAAAACGGGTCTCGATCTTGCTGCAGAGCTATTGTGTTCGTGCTGGTTGGGGTGGAAAATGGTGAATCTCTTCAGAGTTTTAGTCTTGCCTCCTAAATTTTATTCGGCCATTTATTTGTCAGGATTCAAGTGTTCAGCTCACAATAGCACAAGAGTATATGAAACAAACACACATGCTTTGGATGATGCTAATTGAGGAGCTTATATAACCAATCGAGTTCTAACACACAGCAAGTAAACACGTACTACTACACCACCAGACAAACCCTGAGGCCGGGAGAAGGATAGGGCATGCATGCCGGAATTGAGGCCCAAAATTAAAGCCATAACAACACAGACAGCTAGCTTACCACGCTACAGATAGTATGCCGATAAGACCACTACAGATAGTTTGCCGATAAGAACAAGAAGAAACTAGTACTTGCACCACTACAGATATAGCATAGTATGCCGACGATAAGATATACTACTACTTGCGGTCCGCAGTCCAGCCATCCCCAGGCAGGCCACCACCCCCAGGGAGCACCGGCGGCCCGTGCTCACTTCAATCGTCGGCGTTCGCCAGAAGGTTGGCCGCGATGTCCAAGGCGCGGATGACGGACTCCACCATCTGCAAGAACACACAGCACAATTTATAAGAGATGGATAAACATGTACACTATGTAAAAAACGGCTATCCCAGACGTGCGTTCGTGCCTTGTACAGACGGGCGACGCAACGTCTGTACTAAGCCGTCTGTGTTAGTCATCTATTACAGACGTGCTTTTGCCCGTCTGTAATAGGTAACTAACACCGACGGGTGTTCCTTACACGCGTCTGTGATAGTATTTTGAACACGCGTCTGTGATAGCGTATCCAAACCGTGCTGATAATCACCTGTATAACAGAGATTAGAGTTCCATTACTCAATATAATCCTAACAGTGCTGATAATCACTGTTTAACACAGATTAGAGTTCAGTTACTCAAAGTGTGCTCAATAAACAAACAGTACACATATAATCCTTACGAGTTCAACACACACACCGTTCAACACAAAACAGTTCAATAAACGAAACTTAAGACCCAACCAGTTGGCATCCCACACACTAGCTATCTAGTTTTAAACACAACAACACAGGTCTATCAATTAAGGTTTACGAAGCGCCAAATTGAAACTCCCTGCAGACATCATCAAATGCATGCATATATATGGCCGGTGTCAAGCAGCAGCTCATGGCATGCTCTTCCAATGGCATCTTTATTCTTCATCCATATGTTGTTTGTTGTTGCGGCGACCTTGTCATGAAACTTGCCTTTTGGGTCGATGATATACCTCACAATGAACTTGGCAACCCTCTCAGCAATTTTGGCAAATAGGATCACTGGAATCGAGGTCAAGTCAAGGTCCTGAAAAACACAGCATGATCCAAAGATATAAAGCTCTAGTGTTACCTAATTTATCTGTATGCACCATTCTTTGCTGGCCTATGCAGATATGTGAAGCTTTGTATGCATCAGGAACTTTGTTTAATACACATATGGAATGGACTATTTCCTGTCCGCTTGTATGTATAATGCAGTTTTTGTTTTGTCCATTGCAGCCGGCTGATATTGATGAAGCCATGCATCGTGCCAAAGAAGGGAATGGAAGTCCCGACAATGAAACGTTCCTACGCCTTTTACAAGCGCTATTCTAGAAAGGTTGGTGTTCAGGGTGTCTTCTATAGTACACAGGGCTGATTAACAAAGTTACTACTTCTATAAATATGAATCTACCATCGGCGATTGTGATGGTATGTAAAAAAAGATACCGATACACGTCTCCCCCCCCCGGCAAAGTTCCTACGACCTGTTTAGGGTGCTTCTATATGTTCGATTCCTTCCCCCCATGCCAAATTTCTTATGGATTCCTCTACCTACCATAAGTAAAGTTCAATTCTCTTCTACCAACACGTACGTTCGACTCTCCCTCTACCTATATGGATTCGATTATTTATGCACACCCGCCAATAGCAAACCAAAAAAGTGGTGTTGGACATTGCATTGCAACTCTACTAGTAATAAAAGTCCACAAGTTTTGAATTTTTGCAATTACTGTGACCAAATGTCAAATTCTGGTAATTTGCCATTCGCCGCTGTTGTCTTCGTGCAAGAAAACCCTTATCTGTATAGTAAACAAATTTCTTGCAGCTTGTTTTGTGCCAAAGTTGTGTATGCAAGTATGCGGAATATATCTTATGCAGCAAATAACAATGGGTTGTGCATGTAAACAGCACTTATTTATGCTTTCTATTGAACACGACATGGTTGTGTGTGCTGTTCAACCAAATCATCATGCGGTTATTCAAAGAGCGTGTGGGCATTAGTTGTTTGTGCATGCATATATATATATACATATAGTAGGTATTTATGTGTTTGGTCCAGTAGCAAATAGGCTGGCCAGTAGTATAGTGTTACCTAACTTATCTGTATATGCACCATAAATTCTTTACTGGCATATGCATATATGTGAAGCTTTGTACGCATCAAGAAATTTGTTTAATACACATATGGAATGGACTATTTCCTGTCATCTTGTATGTATAATACACATATGGAATGGACTATTTCCTGTCATCTTGAGAGAACACGTGCGTGCTTCTGTGCTCACCGCTACTGTTTCGTCATGCCATGCGTGCGCACATTCAACCGGTCCTTGTCGCTATCGGTTCTTTCGGTACAAATAGTAGTTGAGTTGATGGAATCAACTGATTCTCCAAAAAAGAAGAAAAAAATCAGGATGAAGCGGAGTTAAAGGTTTTCATCCCTCCATGATTGTGCTAAGTGTCAAGGACATACAAGAATTGTTAATGAGTGCTAAGTGTCAAGGACATACAAGAATTGTCAATGACTAACCAAGGGATCTCTGAGAACTATTTCACAGGATATGTTATCTTATTTTGCGATACTTATGTTTTTAGTAAAAAAAATAGTTATTATCACGATGCTAGTAGAGAAAAAAAAACCTTATCTCTTCACTCTCCTCCTCCCGTTCTACGCGCCGATCTCCGGCGGTGGTGGTGCTCCAGCGGCGCGGCCCAAAGGCACGGCCGGGCCGGCGCGAGCGCGGCGCGGAGGCGGCGGCCCGGCCCACCGCGGCGCCCAGCGTGGCGCGGCCGCCGTGCGGCACAGCCCGTCTCGATTGAAGTATCAGGCCCATAAAAAGTGTACTCAGCTAGGCCCAACTTGTAAATGGGCCGTCTGTAACGGTTCGGCCTGAAAAAAAAAAAACCAAAAATGCGCAGGTTATACAGACGTGTGTATAAACGCAAGTCTGGGTTAGTTACTACCGACGTGTGTCCCAACGCACGTCTGTGTTAGAACTATCACAGACGTGCATATACCCCTGCCATCGCTGGGTCTCCAGCAAGGAGTTATTACAGACGTGTGTTAAGTTTTACAGACTTGTGTTGCGTGGATGTCTGTAGTAATGGCGTCACTAATAGTCTTTTTTTACATGGTGGTATGCAAGGAGATAAGGGATCCTTGAACAGGAAGCGACGGAACAGATTAATTTTACTCACAGCTTCGTTGTCGTCCACCTTGGAAGCCAACAACATTGCCGAGCAGCAGCGCCTTGACGCGGGTGAACTTGTCTTCCTTAGCCTTTGCCATCCCCATTGCTCTCTCCACAGCGTCCTTGATGCGCGCGGCCTTGCCGGCGGGCGACCCAATCCACTTGAGCATCTCGATCGCCTTAGCACCTTTCGCTTCCAGATCACCATAGAAGGCGTTGTCGGCCTGTTGATTTGATGGAGAACAAAAAATCAAAACGGTGAAAAAGAAAACAGCTGTGTGACAACTGACAAGACACAAAGCAGACAGTAGCAAATTCTTGTATGTTCGCAGATGGACAGAAAGTGATACACGTATCAAAACGCATATGCTAGATCTGTTACTACTCGCGAGAGGCGTGGGGGTTAACATGCATGTATGAGCAAGATCGATTTCTAGCTACCAGAGCACCACACTGAAGTACCCCGATCCTCCTCCGAGCTACTACTACTAGTAAGACAGATGTGCTCCCAAAATAAAATAAAAAAATCGCAACAGATAGAGAGAGACATAGTACTAGCTAGTTGAAAAGATTGGCTAGACATGAGAAGAGAGCGTAGTACATGTTACAGCAAAACTGATCAAGTGTACGAGAACCGTCCTGTTCGCTCAAACCGGCAAACAAGAGACAAGGAATTGAACTGCAGAATACTAGCATGCATGTCCCGCCGTGATCCCCATACATATACACAGGATCGGAAACAGGAAAGGTAGCAGCAGCACCCTGATCTCATCAGCACAGATCTCATATATGATTGGCAAGATCGGACACATGCATGTAGTGCAGCTTTGAGAAACACCGTCCCATCATTTTTTTGGGATGGGAGAGAAAAATAGATGTACAGTGCAAAAAGGAGTAGAACTAACAACATGCATGTTCTGAAGTCGTAGTCCTGTTTTGATATGATGCAAAACAAAAACTCAACGTGTCGCAGTCGTCCCAGGTGAAAGTTTGTGAAAACTGACAAAAGAGCAAGCAAATCCTACTCAGTCACAGCACTACATATCAGAGTAGTAAAACGCAGCAAGCACAAAATATACGGAGCTGCAGCAAGCTACATCAAACTACTAGCACAGATCTCACTATATATACACAGCTGCAGCCCGATCACAGGAAAAGTAGCAAGCACGATCTCATCAGCACAGATCTCATATGTCCACAGCTAGCAGCACATAATATACGGACCTGCATCTTCTCGTCGTCGCCGGACTCGTCAGGCGCTGGTGCAGCTGCCAGCGCCCAGCGCATGGCACCGCGGCGGCCCGATCCTGCAGCCTCTGGCGCTGGAACGGCAACGGCGTGCACGCCGCGCGGGAGGCGCGTCCCCGCCGGCACCAGCAGCACACGGGCCGGCGTGAAGAGGCCCGCCGTCATGCGAACGAGCACCGCTCCGCCGGCGGCGATGGGAAGGGTCGGGGCAGCCAGAAGTCCGGTGGCGAAGATGGGGAGGGTCGAGGCGGCCATGGCTAGCTAGGGGTTTGGGTGGATCGATCGGATCGCTAGCTATGTGAGGAGGAGGAGGGAGGGTGTGCTGCTGGTGTTGCTTTGCTTTGAGTTGGAGTGAGGGGAAGTGAGGAGCACTGGTGTGTGTTAAATAGGCCAGGCCAGGAGGCGGGCGCGGGGCAGCTAGGGTTTACTTGGCGCCGGCGGCAGCCCATGGCTTGCTTCTCGTGCGGCTCTCGATCGATCGGTCGCGCTTCTCCTCGCCTGTCTGTCCTAGCTAGCCTAGCAGTACGTACGTCTTGCGCTCTGCCGATCGAGCTCGGCATGGCACATGACAGCAGCCCAGCCGTGGCCGACCACAGTGGCAGGGCAGCGCGCGCAAGCAGGCGTTGCGGTGCAGTGCAGTGAAGGTCTCGCTCGCGCGCTCGGCTCGGTGTCAGAGGTCAGAACAGAACGGGGCGGGGTTTGGTAAAGCGACTTTTGTGCTCAAGTCGCTCCAAAAACCATCATGCATGCTGGGGGATTATATATACACAGTACTCTACTTCCAACTCATCGAATCGTACCCTACAAGCGTATATATACTCACGTACTCGTAGTCACGTAGTAGGACTCAACGGTTTGAATTGGTCGTCGATCGCATGCATTTTCCTCTTCTGTTGAGGTTGCCCAGCATAGGGCGATTCGCAGCTAGGGCCTAGGGGTAGATCGAGTGCTAGGAGCTGCATGCGTGTCAGGCTCAGCCAGAGGCAGGCGGCAGCAGCAGGGTCGCCGAGAGTCTCGTCAGTTTCGATGGGAAACGAGCTCAGCCCGGTTGTGTTGTGCTAATTGCCGGTCTAGTGTAGGAGTACTATGTCTACGCCGCCCTTGACAGATGTTGCCTGCCCTGGACAAGCTGTAACTGGCCGGGCAAACAAGCAGTCCGAGCAGGCCAGGTTCTAGCTTTTTCATTGGTGAGGCTGCTGCATGTCATGTGCCCGGCCAGGAAGATATTTGGTTGATGCATGAGCGAATGCATGGATTTTGCTGCCTGATCGACGATGTGTGTGCACCTGGATGGAGATTAGCACCGGCCGCTTGCTTGCCTGTCTATCTCCGACACTCGATCTTAATGATGAACGCAAGGTACAGGCAGCCTGATTAGCCTAGCGTTACTATTAGTGCATGTGATTATATACCATTAGATTAGAGTAGCTACACGGGCGATGGTCTTTCTTTTTCTTTTTTGACAAAAAAAGTACCATGACGTATGTACGCATGTATGTGACCTGTTCGTTCGTTCATTAGCCGATGAACACTACAATGATATTTTAGCCGCCAATGTTCATTAGCCGAATGTAGTAAGCACATGTGCAATTAATTTGTTGAATTATATTTGTGATCCTTAATTCACTACAGGAATCTGGCTGTTCGCCGACAGCCCAGGGGTTTGTCGACAGCCAGGATCTGGGCTGTCGGCGAACCAGCTGTTTGCCGACAGCCGAAGACCGCTGTCGGCAAACTCAGCTTCGCCGACAGCCCCAGACCGACGGGCTGTCGGCGAACACAGCTGTCGGCGAAGATGGTTTTTCCCGACAACCGGCCAGTCCGGCAAACCAAGGCCGTTGGCGAAGCCCAGCTCGACAAAAACGGCTCGTCGCCGTTTGCTTCGCCGACGACCACGCCGTTAGGGCTGTCGGCAAAGTCCATGGTTTGCCGACAGCCGTTGTCTCGGGCCGTTGGCAAAGTCCACGGTTTGCCGACAGCCCACCGTTGGCGTCGGCAAACTATGCTCTTTGCCGACAACTACTCGATGCTGTCGGCAAACTTTTTTTTTTTTTGAATTTTGACTTCAATATTTTTTTGTTGCCTAGATACATTGTTTACAATCACATGTTTGAATTTGGGCCTTTTTGGAAATATTTAGCTATATTTCGTTAATTTTTTTCCTTCACTTGAATTTTCCCGCATTTTTCAAATTTGAACTGCAGGTACATGAAATAACGAAACTTTGGCCTTCGAAATATGATATTCATGGTGGGGAGTGTGTTTTAAGGCCGTGTACCAACGCTCACCCAAAAGTTTCAAGTCCTTGTCCACGTAACACGACCATCCAGGAGTGGTAAATGTGTTTTTTAATTATAAAAAATCCAAACGAAGTTGAAAAATCACGAAACTTGACGGGGTGTCGTGTTATCACATGTGAAGGCTATTAAAAAAATTTAAAAAGTTTGGAGCAAGTAGTGGCGTCACATGCTCAAAACCTGCACAACTCCACACATCTCACATGTGATCACATGTGGAGTTGTCGGCTATTGAGCATGTGACGCCGTAACTTGCTCCAAATTTTTTCAAATTTTTTTCATAGCCTCCACATGCGATAACACGACACCCCGTCAATTTTCGTGATTTTTCGACTTCGTTTGGATTTTATATAATTAAAAAACACTTTTACCAATCCTGGAGCCTCTTGTTATGTGGACAAGGACTTGAAACTTTTGGGTGAGAGTTGGTACACGGCCTTAAAACACACTCCCCACCATGAATATCATTTTTTGAAGGCCAAAGTTTCATTATTTCATGCACTGCCGCAGCTCAAACTTGAATAATGCGTAAAAATTGAAGTGAGGAAAAAAATTAATGAAATATAGCTAAATAACTCAAAACATCCCCAAGTTTTGAATTTGAGATGTAATTGTGTTACTCAGGATCTAGAAAAAAAACGGATTAAAAAAACAAAAATTTGAAACTTACTTTGCCGACTGCACTTGGATGCAGTCGGCAAAAACTGTTCGCCGACGACCTTGTCGGGAGGGTGTCGGCGAAAAGGTTTTTTTTTTTAAAAAAAAGAAAACTTGTTTGCCGACAAATGGCCGGGCGTTTGTCGGCGAAAAATTTTTCTTAAAAAAAAAAAGAAAAATTGTTTGCCGACAACCGCCGGGCAGTTTGTCGGCGAAAAGATTTAAAAAAAACAAAAATTGTTTGCCGACAATGCATTTGGCCGGCATGTCGGCGAAAATATTTTTTTAAAAAAGGAAAATGGCGATGTGGGCCGGCCCATGAACAACCCTAAGCCATTCACCCGACGCCACTCCGCCCCCCGCCCCCATCCGCCCGACCCGACCCCATCCGCCCGACCGCCACCGTGCCGCCCGGTAATGCCATCGGCCGCCACCGCCGCCACTCCGCCCAGCGCCGCCCCAGCCACTCCGCCCGACCGTGCAGCTCGGCCCGCGGCTCGGCCGCCGGCGCCGCCCGCCACCTCGGCCGCCGGTGCCGCCCCGCAGATCCGCCCGCCCCGCCCGGCTCGGCCTCCGCCCGCGGCCCCGGTCCTCCGCCCCGCCCCCGGCGGTCCTCCGCCCCTCGCCGGCCCGGCCGCCACCACTCCGCCCGCACCACCACTCCGCCCCGCCCCGCCCCCGCCGGGCCGCCACCTCGGCCATCGCCGGAACAGGGCCGCCGGCGCCACCTCGGCAGAGAAGAAGAAGGGAGGGCCGCCACCACTCCGCCCCGCACCACCACTCCGTCCCTGCAGAGAAGAGAGAAGGAGAAGTAGAGGAGGAGGAAGGGGAAGACAAGGAGAAGAAGAGGAAAAGGAGAGAAGGGAGAAGAGAGGAGAAGGAGGGAAGGAAGAAGGAGAAGGAAAAGGAAGAAGAGAGGAGGAGGAAGGAGAAGGGAGGAGAAGGAAGAAGAGAGGAGAAGGAAGGAGGAGGGAGAAGGGAGAAGGAAGGAAGGAGGAGGAGGAGGAGGCTCGATCGCCGTCGATCACCGTTGTCCCGCCCTTGCCGTTCGTCCACGCGAGTGTCACCACCCTCGACGTTCGCCCCCGTCGTCGTCCACGCTTGACTCCACCGCCGCACCCAAGGTATAACCCTTCTCCTCCATTGTCGGCCTTCGTGCCGTGTATGTGATTGACGGCCTTCGTGCCATTTTTGTCGTTGACGGCCTTCGTGCCGGAATTGTGGATGTATGGGCCTTCGTGCCCGAAATGTGGATGCCGGCCATCGTGCCGCCCTTTTCTTGCAGGTTTTGGAAACCTCCCCGTACAGGGGAGGTTCTGCCAAAATTTTCAACTAATAGTGAAGTCTTTGTTGTATTGCAGAGTTGAACGTGTCGGAGGGTACTTGGAGCACCTCTGCGCCGCCACCCTAGGTATAAATCACCTCTGTGTCTTATAGTTGTTGTAATTACTTTGCGTAACCGAGTTAGGCGTCTCCCGTCCAAAAGAGATTCGCGGTCGTTGGTATGCGGATCGGTGCATATGCGCGACGGTGTCTCTTTCGGATTGTCCACGTTTTATGGACGGCCGAGGATGCGTAGATGGGTTAGTTTCCATGTTCCGTCCCCGTTCGAGTCGGAGTTTCGGCAGCCCCTCCCCGTTGTTCTCCGGATGCACACTCTCCCAGTCGGGACGTGTATCAGGAGAACAGCGGGGAGGTGCTGCCGAAATTCCGTCTCGGACGGGCGCGGACATGGAAGCTAACCTCATCTACGCATCCTCGGGTGGGATTAGGACCTATCCTTCACCTATTAGATGGTAGGAACGCCTTGTACATGCATATGCTGTTTTATTGCTCGCTTACATTGGCGCATGTCGAGGATGGCTGACCGTGAGTGGATGTACACCGGCCGGACAAGGGAGAAACAGACCACCGAATGGGTTAGGGGGACCGGTGCTTTCTGGAGCGAGGCATTTGACCGAGCCGCTAGAGGGTCGATTCGGATGCGGTGTCGGTGCGGCAAGTGTAAGAACAAGAAATGGAGAGACAGGCGTACGGTTATGGAAGATCTTTTCAAGAACGGATACGTTCCAAACTATACGCGCTGGGTCCACCATGGTGAACGAGATCCTATTAGGGAGGTGCCGGTGAGGCAGCTTGTCGGGTACCTAGATTAGGGGGTCCTAAATCAGGTACATTAGAGGAAAATAACCCAATCCATCTTACCTCTAAATCTCCCAAGAATTAACCAGAGAAACCCCAATCCTCCTCACACCGGGGCCGGGCCACTACCGAGGCCCGCAAGGCCTCGAAACCCGCCGGCTCAAGCAACGGCCGCTCACCCGCTCGAGAAATACGGAAACCGCTCGAGCGTACGACTACGCTCGAGACGATGGCGTAAACCGCTCGAGCGAGCGACCGCTCGAGCGGGACGGAGAACGCTCGAGCGAGCGGCCGCCGAGTCCGCCCACAAACATTACCTATCCCGCACACGCACATGGCTGCGGTATATGCAATAGTGGGAAGTATGCTTGCTCCGCCTAACCCCATGGCTACGGTGCGCGGCATGGAGAGAAGAACGCCGGTCACTTCTCCTATTCCGCCGCCCATACCCGGGATATAGGCATGCCGGGCAACACTATTGCACCACGTCGAGTACCGTGGCGCGGCGGCATTCCCTCCCCGACGCCGTCGTCAACACTCTGTGCCACCAACTACGTCGTCCCGTCCCATCGCTCGGATCACTGCCCCCTCGAGGCGGCTACCAACCACTCGAGGAATAGTGACGGACGCAACCTGAACAAGGGACGCACAGTGTTCTGTCTTTCCCACCTCGACGACCATACCGGGGGTTCCCGGGCGCACGTGCTCGACTACGACAGCGCCATACCTCGACTACGTCGACCACGATCGAGAAGGACCGGCGAGGCCATCGTCGGCCATGCCGCTACGTGCTCGAACCGGACCGGAGAGAGCGTCTACAGTTTCGGCGACTCGACACGGTGCATGTAGCTCGACGTCACGCCACGACAGCCCTATCTACTTTGTATTCCTGAGCCTCCCCTTGGCCTATAAAAGAGGATGCCAGGGCCTAGTCTAGAGGAGGTTTTTTTCGGACGCCTTCATTCACAACACATTTCCGAGCACGCTAAGTCTCAGGACTCGCTTGTATTCACCCCTGTACAAGCACCCCGGTGCAAGATAATACAAAACTCTCCCCTCTGCTGGACGTAGGGCACTCTTTGCCTGAACCAGGATAAACGATTGCGTCCATCTTGCATCACCATCCGGATTAGGGAGCACGCATAGAAATTTACTCGTTGGTGTAATACCCCCCGGGGTACGAAACACCGACAGCTTGGCGCGCCGGAGTAGGGGCTCGCGTGTTTTCACCCGATTCCCGCCATTTTCCGGATGGCATCACCCACTCCTTCGTTTCCGTTCGCCACGGTGATCTGGTTTGGAAGTCTAGAGTTCGTGTCGCTCGGCCCAGGCCACGACATGACTCTACTCTCGATCGGTGAACCAGGAGGGGGACGCTCGTCACCCCCGCACGCTGGTGGGGCCGCGTGCCGACCGCGCCACCATGGCTCGCCACCACGACGCCGACGCCACCAGCATCGCCATCACGGCCAGCAAGCACAGAGCCTTGAGCACCCTGCTCGTGTGCCCTCCCAGCCAGATGCCACAACGCACCCAGCCGAGGTGCCAAGTGTGCGGCGGGAGGTGCCACATGGACAGGGAGTCCTTGACGTGGACCCTAGCTTCACGTTTGCCATGCGCTCGTCAAGAGAGCCCGGCGTAGCGCCTCGAGCGCGCGCACGGCCGACGTCGCCCAACTCCGCCGCCGCACGGATCTACCGAGCTCATCGCAGGCTCCCGTTTGGGTTTACTAACGCCGCCACCACGTATGCCAACGAGATCCGGTCGGTCATGGGACCGCGGGAGGAGAGCCCCGGCCCCCTCCCCGCGTGTCACCATGGACTGGAGATCGTATGGCCGGCGTCGGTAGACCGCGGGTTTGACAGAGCACCTCACAACGCCACACCGCGGTCGGGGATATGCGCCGCAGGATCGAGGAGGAGAGCACGGGGAGGCCCTGGACGCCGTCCAGCGCTAACCCAGACTCCGATGACTCGGACTCAGGGTGCTATGACCCGGCTCGCGAGTGTTTTCATCTCAACGACAACGTTCCGTCGGATGAGGAGACCAGAGATGGCGCCGCCGTGGCCGTCCCTACGGCCAACCGGGCACGTGACCCCGGCGGTCGGGACGTCGGCGGCCGCAGCCCCGCGGGTGATTGAGCCACGCGGACCGCCACCACAAGCCCAAGATAACCGGCGGCCCGAAGACGACGCTCAAGCGGCACAATGGGCTCGGCTCGGGAAATCGAGGCCAAGATGAATGAGGAACGCGCAAATGCTGGCTTGCTCAAGCGCGCGCTTGAGCGGAACCATCCGCCCTCCTCGAGCTCTTGGCGCTCGAGGAAAGGCGCGAGACGTCTTCAACCGCATCGTCAACGACGGGCGGCCGGAAGCGCCACCCGAGCCGGCCCATTTCCCTCGAGCAAGCCGGGAATGTACTTGCGGCGGCTATCTTTCTGCGGGACATGCCGGCGCCCTCGAATCCGCATGCATTACGGATACGAGATGAGATCCAAGGGCTCCTCCAAGTCGCGGCCGTCCGGCGGGCCGAGAGCTCGGCCTCGAGACAGGCGTGAGGTAGCCCCGCAACAACCACGACACGAGCGGGAGGGTTCCGTCCACCGGAGGCACCCCCTCGAGGTGGTAGAGCACCTGCTCGAGAACGCATCCTCGACAACCGCGCGCTTCAAGATGCGCGTCATGACATCAACGACAACCGACGACGCAAGGCTGCGGGTGCCGAGGACCGTGGCTACAAGGCTCATCGAGGGGACGCTACGACGGCGACGAAGATCGGCGGACTCTCGAGCCACCAGGCCCTCGAGTCTTCGGTCCGAGCTATCCGCAACACACCGTTGCCAAACCCGTTCGACCCCCACGAGCGTGGTCAAGTACAACGGGGAGACCAAGCCGGAACTCCGGGCGGCCGACTTCCGGCCGGCCCGCCCGGTAGGAGGGGCTCGAGAGGATAAGGCAATCATACGCCGGCTCCCACTTTGTTTCTCTCGGACACCGCTCGACGGCGGCTCGAGGAGCTCCCCCCATCGGATCCACGATTGGGCCGACCTAGTCCGTTTTCGAAGGGAACTTCAAAGGCACGTACGTCCGACCCGGCAACTCGTGGGATCTCCGTAGAATCGCAAACAAAATGCCACGGAATCTCTCCGGGATTTTGCTCGACGTTTCTCCAAACTGCGCACCGAGCTGCCGCACATCCCAGACCACGACGTCATCTTGGCGTTTGTCTCAGGCACCACGTGCAAAGAGCTCGTACGAGAGCTCGGTCGCAACCGCCCAAAGACGGTAAACGAGCTCATGGACGTCGTCGCTGACTACGCTGCCGGCGACGAGGCCGTGGGGGCCTTCTTTGGTGGAGCTGGGAACAAGCCCGCGCCGTCCCCAGGAGGCGGTGAGGGCTCGAGCAAGGACCAGAAGAAGAGCGGGAAGAAGAAGAAAGGCAATCAGCAAGGCAAGCGCGCGGTCGTGGAAGACGAGGTTGCCGCAGCCGAGCGCAAAAAGCCTAGACCCCCTCCGGATGGGGGCGTTTTCGACAAGATGCTGAAGCAGCCGTGCCCCTACCACAAGGAGCCGGTCAAGCATAACCTCGAAGACTGCCGTATGCTTCGAGGTTACTTCAAGAAGCTTGGCATTGACAAGGACGATGGCAAGAAGGATAAGGGTGACGAGGATCGAGCCAACGACGACGACGACGGTGGGTATCCGCCCATCACCGAGTGCTACATGATCTACGGCGGCCCGACCACCCAGATGACACGCCGAGAGCGGAAGGCCGAGCGCGGGGAGGTCTTCGCCATAAAACCCGCCACGCCTCAATTCCTCGACGGTCGGATGCTCCCATCACGTTCGACCGTGATGATCATCCGGACCATGTCACCAATCCCGGCTCGTACCCTCTCGTCGTCGCGCCGATCATCCTCAACGCCCGCTTCACCAAGGTACTCATGGATGGAGGTAGCGGCCTCAACATCATCTACATGGAGACCCTCACGTTGCTCGGCCTCACTAGAGCTGATCTCCAGCCGAGCGCCGGGGGCTTCCACGGGGTGGTCCCTGGCAAGAAAGCGCTCACGATCGGCCGCATCGACCTCCCCGTCGTCTTTGGGGCCCGCTCGAACTTTCGTCGAGAGGTCTTGACTTTCGACGTACCCAGTTTCGAGGGGACGTACCACGCTATCCTGGGCAGGCCGTGCTACACAAGGTTCATGGCGATCCCCAGCTATGCCTACCTCAAGCTCAAGATGCCAGGACCAAAAGGAGTCATTACCATCGGCTCCACGTACGAACACGCCTACCACCGCGATGTGGAGTGCGTCGAGAACGGGGAATCACCGATGAACGTGCTTGGGAACATCGAAGACCTAGCCATGATGCTCGATCACATGGCGGCCGGAGCCTCTCCTCCAACACCCAAGCGACAGCCGGCAACTTTGACCCCGCCGACGACACCAAGAAGATTCCGCTCGATCCAAGCTCCTCGGGGGAAAAGACGCTGGTCATCAGCGCCTCCCTTAACAGCAAATAGGAAGCAGTGCTCGTCGACTTTCTCCGCGCAAACGCTGACATGTTTGCGTGGAGTCCCTCGGACATGCCTGGCATACCGAGGAATGTCGCCGAGCACGCCCTGGAGATCCGTCCCGGTTCAAGACCTGTCAAGCAACGCCTGTGCCGCTTCGACGAGGAGAAGCGTAGGATCATCCGCGAAGAGATCGAGAAGCTCGAGAAGGCCGGATTCATCAAGGAGGTACATCATCCCGAGTGGTTAGCTAATCCCGTATTAGTAGAGAAAAAGAATGGGAAAATGAGGATGTGTGTAGATTACACTAGTTTAAATAAAGCATGTCCCAAAGTCCCATTTCCTTTACCTCGAATAGATCAAATCGTTGATTCCACTCGGGTTGTGAAGTACTTTCTTTCCTCGACGCCTACTCGGCTACCACCAAATCAAAATGAAGGAGTCCGACCAGCTCGCGACTTCATTCATCACCCCCATGGGCATGTATTGTTATATCACAATGCCTTTCGGCCTTCGAAACGCCGGGCAACATACCGCCGCATGCTCCATGTCTTCGAAAAACACATAGGAGAGACCGTCGAGGCCTACGTCGATGACATCGTTGTCAAGACTCGAAAAGTAGAAAACCTTGTCGAGGACCTCAAGTTGACGTTTGGATGCCTCCGGGCTAAGAACATCAAGTTGAATCCCGAGAAGTGTGTCTTCGGCGTGCCACGAGGCATGTTGTTAGGGTATATCGTCTCCCAGCGCGGCATCGAGGCCAATCCCGAGAAGGTCGCGGCCATTATGAGAATGGGGCCGATTCGAGACCTAAAAGGGGTACAAAAGATCACTGGATGCTTAGCTGCACTCAGTCGGTTCATTGCGCGTCTGGGAGAAAAAGCTTTGCCTCTGTACCGGCTCCTCAGAAAATCCGAGCACTTCACGTGGACGCCTGAGGCAGAGGAGGCCCTCTCGAAATTGAAGAGCATGCTCACATCTCCTCCTGTGCTCGTGCCGCCTCGACCGGCTCGAGACAGTCTACCCGCCGAATCCCTCCTCCTCTATGTTGCCGCAACCACTCAGGTGGTCAGCACAGTCATAGTGGTCGAGAGGCAGGAAGAGGGGCACGCGCTCCCCGTCCGGCGGCGGTGTATTTCATCGCTGAGGTACTCTCGGACGCCAAGGTTCGATACCCCCATATCCAAAAGCTGCTCTACGCAATCGTACTCACCCGTCGAAAACTCCAAGCACTACTTTCTTAGCCACCCTATGACGGTGGTAACATCATTCCCACTTGGGGAAATTATCCCGAACCGGGAAGTCGTGGGTCGAATCGCCAAGTGGTCGGTCGAGCTCATGGGCGAGACCATCACGTACGCCCCACGAAAGGCTATCAAATCTCGGGTGCCGGGCGACTTTGTCGCCGAGTGGACCGACGTCCAACTCCCCTCGGTCCGAGATCCAGCCGAGCTATGGACCATGTACTTCGACGGGTCACTTATGAAGACGGGGAGCGGCGCGGGCTTGCTCTTCATCTCACCTCTCGGAGTACACATGCGTTACGTAGTACGCATCCACTTTGCCGCCTCGAACAACATGGCGAGTATGAGGCGCTCGTTAATGGGTTGCGCATTGCCATCGAGCTTGGGGTCCGACGCCTCGATGCTCGGGGCGACTCGCGGCTTGTCATCGACCAAGTAATGAAAGCCTCGAGCTGCCATGACGAAAAATGGACGCATACCGCGGTGAGGTGCGCAAGTTGGAAGCCGGTTTCCATGGTCTCGAGCTCAACCACATCCCAAGGCGCTTCAATGAGGCCGCACGACGAGCCGGCCAAAATCGCTTCATCTCGAGCGCCGCTACCACCGTACGTCTTCTCGAAAGACCTCCATGAGCCATCCGTAAGGTGGGACTCGGGGGGCAGGCGGGGACCGGTGCGTTGAGCCCCCTTCGACGGGGCCACGGTCATGGAGATCGACCGGCTACGAGCCCGCCAACCGACCGCGTGCACCATTCCTCGAGTATCTCATTCGAGGGAGCCGCGGAGGATCGAACGGGCGAGACGACTAGCTCGTCGAGCCAAAACTTACGTCCTTTACGGAGACGACGGAGAGAGCTCTATCGCCGGAGCCCAACCGGCGTACTCCAACGGTGCATCTCGATCGAGGAAGGCGGAAGCTACTCGTAGACATGCACTCGGGAGCTTGTGGTCACCACGCCGCGCCAAGAGCCCTTGTCGGGAACGCTTTCCGGCGAGGCTTTTACCGGCCCACGCAACCGTTGACGCCATCAAGCTTGTTCGAGCGTGTGAAGGATGCCAATTCTACGCCAAGCAAACGCATCTTCCAAAGCACACGCGCTCCGGATGATCCCCTCACATGGCCATTTGCGGTCCGGGGGCTCGATCCGGTCGGACCCCTCAAAAAGACGACGGAGGCCACACCCACTTGCTCGTGGCCATCGATAAGTTTACCAAGTGGATCGAGGCCAAGCCCATCACTAACATCCGCTCGGAGCGAGCGGTCGAGTTCTTCACCGACATCATCCATCGCTTCGGAGTCCCTAACATCATCATTACCGACAATGGCACCCGGTTCACGGGCAAAAAGTTCTTGGACTTCGCGATCGGAACCACATCCGTGTGAACCGGCCGCGCGCCTACCCTCGAACTAACGGCCAAGTCGAGCGCGCAAATGGCATGATCTTGCAAGGTCTAAAGCCAAGGATTTTCCAACGATTGAACAAACACGGCAACAAGTGGGTGATCGAACTCCCATCTGTCCCGTGGAGTTTGCGGACGACGAGAGTCGAGCCACCGGGTTCACCCCGTTCTTCTTGGTCTATGGGTCGAGGCCGTCCTCCCCACCGACCTCGAATACGGGTCCCCGACTCGGGGCCTACAACGAGCGTACAAATCTGGAAAGACCGGCAAACGCCATCGACCAAGCCGAAGAAGCTCGAGACACGGCGCTCCTACACTCGCGCGCTACCAACGAAGCTACGGCAATATCACGAAAAGAATGTGCGCAAGAGGGATTTCAACGTCGGCGATCTCGTGCTCCGTCGACGCCAAGATAACAAGGGCGCCACAAGCCGACTCCTCCCCGGGAAGGTCCGTTCATCGTGGTCAAAGTGTTGAAACCGGGGACGTACAAGTTAGCCGACGGAAAAGGCTCGACCCTCACCAACGCGTGGAACATCGAACGCTACGTCGCTTTTTCTCCTAGGCCTCGATGCCTTGTACATATTTTCGCTTAAAATTTTAGCGCTCGTATGAGTAAATAAGTCAATTTCTTACTTTTTGTTCATACGCAAGGTGGGCTCGACTTTGTTTCCACAAAGTCAAGCCCCCTCGGGCTAGACCAGGGGGAACCCCCGAAGTCCTCGAAAAAACGCCCTAGTTTTTTCGAAAAGGTGCTCGACGTAATCTTTCCCCTCCTCGCCTCGAAACTTTTCGAAAGCTAAGTATTTGCGTTACCTCGAGCTCGTCGAGCCGGGCGATCGAGCACAAGGCTTCCCACGCTTCCGAGCTACGGCACCTTAACTCATCCCCTCTCGAAATGGTCCGAGCACGCGCCAACGCTTAGCTAAAACAAAGTAAAGGCGGGAAGTGGAAAATCACATCAAGCGCAAGGAGAAAACTAGAGCATAACGATTAACGATTATAAACATCCGAGTATGACGGTTCAAGGCCACTTGGGCCACTCCCATAACCAAAAATACTTGTTTTCTTACAAGGGCCTTGTTGCCCGGATTACGGCTCGCGAGCCGGTTGGAATCTACTCTACGCCCGGCGGGAGGACTTCATGCGCGAGATCGCCTCCAAGACGGGCGCCCGGTTCTTCGGCCTCGGCCTTGAGCTGCTCGATCCGGGGTTGACCCCTCCTTCTTGCTCGCCCTCGACGTAGGCAAAGCCGCTCGCCACGGCCTCCATCCCGGTCCGGGCCTCCTCCCTCGAGACGCCGAACCCCGAGTAGAAGATAGCCATCGTCCGGCGCACGCGAAGACGAGGGCATCTCGGACACGGCCCCGCAGAAGCGCCGAACTCGACGACTCGGTTGGCGTACCCACGGCCGGCGTCGGCCCTCGACGTCCACCACGGGCGCGAAGCCCCGGTTGGCGCGAGGGTGTCGATGGCACCGGTGATGCGGGCCTTGGACGAAACCGCGCCATCAAGCAACACTGGGTCAGCCTTGCGTCCTCACGCGCACCCGCCGGGTCCGCCTCCAAACCCGAAAAAGATGACAAGAATCAAGTACTTAATCGGGTACTCGAGCAACCCGTATAAGTCACGCACGAAAAAGGACTAAAAGACTCGAGCACTCACCGGTGCGGCGGGTCGAGAGCCTTTGCTCACGATCGAGCGCCCGCGTAAGTTCACCCTCTTTTCTCGGAGGACGCGCTCGACGTCGTGTTTCTCCACGCGCGCAGCTCCTCATAAGCCCCGCCGGCACCCCGGATGGCAAGGTCCTTCGTCGTCATCTCTAGGCGGAGATTTACCGTTTCCGTCGGAGACCGCCGGCCCGCTCTTTCTCCGCTTCAAGCGCGCTAGCAAGGGCCTCTTTTCGGCAGCCACTCGGGTGACCGAGGCCCGGAGCTCCTTCACGTAGGCCTCGACGCCGGCCTTCTCCTTCGGAGCTGCTCCATGTCCCGCCGCTTGGCCTTGTAGCCCAGCCGGCGCGGTAGCCGCGTCCCCGCTTGAGCCGCTCGAAGGCCGCATGCAGCCGCGCATAATTCCGCGAGCGATCTCGGCCTCTGCGCGGCCCGAGCAAGCTTCTCACCCCCCCGCTGCGCCGCCCGGCCTCTGCGCCACTCGAGCGAGTTCGTCGTGGGCTTTCTTGGCATCCTCCTTGGCGGCGTCCGGGCGGCGTTGGCCACTCGAAGAAGCCGGGCGGACGGTGCGGCTCTACGCCTCGGCATCCCGCCCCATGCGCACATACCGCCGGATTTCGTCCTCACTCTCACGAGAGCGCGGATGTGAACCGACTTGGCGTATGAACGGCTTTGCGCCGTCTAAGCCACGAGAGAGGAAAAGTCAAATACAAGTAGCGATAAGTCAAACACAAATAAAAAGGAGTCGTGCTCAAAGGTACTTACGTAAGAAAGCCGGGCGAGGTCCTCGGAGACGAGCGACGAGCGGCCTTCGGCGTGTTCAAGCCACGACGGCGCTCCTCGGCCTCCATATGCGCCTCGAGCTCCCTCGATCGTTCATCACGATCGCGGGGGCCTCGTGGTCGAGAGGGTCGGGGAGCACCGCGGCGGCCTTTCCCACAAAGGGAATTCCTCCCGCATCTCCTTGTCGACGGAGGAGTGGAGTCTCCTCACCGCCTCCAAATCGACGCCCGCCGTCACCACCCGCTCGCCCAGGGCGGTCGGACGTTGCGGCGAGCCCCGGGAAGAGGACGCCTCCCGGGCGAGCGCCGCGCCTCAAGCCTCCTCCGTTCTTCAATAGAGGCATCGGAGGGCTCAACGGGTCCGAGACCAACCGACCGCATATGGCCGTCAACGATGGCCGCCGCCGTCCCGCTGCCTCCTCCGGGCCTCCTCCCGGTGGTCGGCCTCGGACATAACGGTGAACTCCACCTCGCCCGTCGTCGAGTCGGGCACAAGGTGAGGCACCACGACCTCCCCAACCGCGGCCGTAGCGGCGGCGCCCGATGTGGCGCCGGCGGTGCTCCTCGTGTCGCTCCTCCCTTTGATCGCCGCCACTGGTGCTCATCGCCGCCTACGGCGGCGGGCGGCTCCGCCTCGCTTTGCCCCACCTCCACTGCTCCTCTTGCTCGGCCCCGCCGCTCCCACTTGCGGCCGGATCTCCTCGATGCCGGCGGCGGGGCCGCACCACCGGTCCCACTGCTGCGCCACCGGCTCCTCCGCCTTCTCACCCTCCGGTGTGGCGGCGGGGTGCTCCTCGAGCGCATCCTCTCGAGCGGCGGCTGGGCCTCACCCTCCTCAACCCGTTGCCCCGAGGACTCGACCTCCATGTCCCGAGGAGGGGTTGAGGCCCGGCTCGGGCGAAGCTCGAGCACCGGTCCCGCCTCCCCGCATCTCCACATCTCCCACGGGCCGGTCGGCGGCCGCGGGCGTCTCCTCCCCTCCTTCTCCCCTGCGCTCCTCCTCGAGCCGGCGCAGCCGACCGGGGAAGACCGGGCGCCCGAGCCCGGACTCTCCTCGAGCACGATGGGCTGCTTTGCTCCAATCCAGCCCGTCGCCGCCTCGACGCCATTGCCCTTTGCTCGCCCGCCGCCGCGCGTCACCTGGGCCATACCCGCGACGATGCCGGGGTCTCGAGCGGGACGGCGGTCAAGGCCGTGGTAGTGGGGGCGTCCTTCTCCTCCGCTTGCCTTGGCCACGACCCCGGCACCTACACGGATGCGGCCGCCATCGGGATCGCGCGCTTGAGCGCATCCTTGGCCCGCTCTAACCAAATGGGAGTAAAGGGAGGGAGAGTCACTCCACTCGGCATCGACGGGGTGCCGCTCGACCCTCCCGTGGTCCTCGGCCTCTTAGTAGGCACCATGGAAGGGAGGGATGGCAAGGACCGCAGGGAACGCTTAGTCCCGGAAGAAAGAGAAAAACAAAAAATCATTGTGACAAAATACTCGCACACAAACAAAACAATGCATTAGGGAGTAGGTCGACCGGAGACTTACCCCGCGGTCGGAGTAGCACCGCTCGAGCCGCCCGGCTTGCTCGGAGCGCTCGGGGGCTTCCGAGCCTCGCTTGCCCCCTCGAGTCACTCGAGGACTCGGGGCCTCGAGCCCGCCGCTTGTGCCGCTCGAGGGCTTCGAGACCCCGCGGCCGCTCCCGTTTTAGCCGACTCCTTGGGCGGCTCGGGCACGCGTCCCTCACCGGATCCCGGGACCCGCGAGTCGGATCCGCTCCGCCGGCGGTCGCTAGAGGAGCCCGGCGGCGCTCGCCGGGGTGCGCGGAAGATGAAGTGCGCACATTTGCGGCCTCCCCGCGCCGGTGCGCGCCCGTTGAAGAGGAACGGTGGCGGGAGGAAGATTCCCGCCGCGTCGGAGACGGCGCTGCCGCGCCGGAGACGGCGCCCGCCCGCCATGGCTAGAAGGACGGGCGACTCCTCCCGCCGCCCTGCTTGAGCCGGCGACGACGAGCGAGTGCGGCGGCTGGAGTATTGGGACGCCCCACCCCGTTGCCCTGCTTGGGCCGACGACGGCGCTCGAGCACCGCGGCTCGACGACCCCTCCTGCTGACCCGCTCGAACGAGCGACGAGTCGTCGCGCAGAAGGCCTGGCGCCAACGTTGGCTCCTGCACGCGAGAGCGAGCAAGCGTCAGGGCTCGAGCGACGACGGCGTCATCACTGACGGTCGCCTCGTCATCATCGTCATCGTCATCTTCCTCCTCGTCCTCATCGGACGACTCGAGACTGGGGGTCCAGTCGGTCGGGTCCGCCGCCAGGCGTATTTCACGTTCCCGGCGGCGCCTAGCCTTGCGCTTCTCCTTCTCCTCTAGCGCAAGGGCTTTCTGCGCCTTCTCCTCCCTCCTCGAGACCACGGCGGTATGTGCTCGCTCACCCCTCAAGCGTCTTACCTCGCGGTCGGGCGCGTCCTCCTTCACCGGAGGCCTCGACTCCGCGTGGTCGTTGATGTTCTGGACAAAAGAGCAGGCCTCGATAAGAATTGCTCAAGTAAAAGAAACGACGAAAAGAGGATCTCGAGAAAACTTACGTAGCCGAGCGGGTTGTACTCCGGCGCATGCGGAAGAGGCCGACTTGGTTCTCGCCAAAGTTCCTCCCGTCGATTGCGTCACGCACCCGAGCCACGATCGTAGCGACCGGGAGAGGCACGTCGGACATCCCGCTCGGCCGCACGCGCCGCGGGTCGGCGTTCTCCGTCATCCGGTCGAGCCGCGCGGACGCTCGGCGAGCGGAAGCACCCGGCGGGCCGTGGAACTCGGCCACCACATGCGCGATGTTGAGGAAGAAGTTGCCGGACCTCCGGTTGCGCAGCTCGAGATAGCGTCGAGCAAAGAGTTCATACGGGCCGGCGCGCCGCCGGCCGGCCATGCGCCCGCTGAAGCCGGGCTCGGTTAGCACCGCACCGGTATATTCCGGGAAGAGGCCCCCCGTTGCGGAGGTAGAACCATTCTCGATCCCGTTGGCGTTGTTCGACGACCACGTGCGGACAACCAGCATTCCTTCCTCTTCGGCCCGAGCGAGCGGAACCCGCTCGAACATAGCGGCGGACCTTCGGCTGCACCTCCTCCTCCTTCTCCTTCTCCTCCTCCTCTTCCTCATTGTCCTCCTCGTTCTCCTCCTCCTCCCGTCATCATCACCACCGTCGTCGTCGGCGGCCTTCTTGCTCTTCACCGCCTTGGTGAAAAGCGTCGCCTTGAAGACGTGGGTGAACAGTCCCATCTGCGGCGCCATCCCCAAATATCCCTCGCACACGGCGGCATAGGTAGCCGCGAGCGAGATGGAATTAGGGTTGAAATGCCGGAGCTCGACCCCGAAATGGTGGGGGGAGCGCCCGCATGAAGCGGCTCGGCCGCGCACCAAGTCCCCGCCGGTGGAACCCGATGAAGCTCGGGAATGTAGCCCCGCGGGGGTTGGGCTCGAGGTCGCCGTCGTCCGGCACCCTCCACTCGGTAACCCTCCGCCGGATTAGGCGGAAGTAATCCGCCGTTCACCGGATTGAGCGGATTCCCTCGGTCACCGTAGACCGAGGCCACGGGAGCGCGTCCGCCATCACCACCGGCACAGAAGGCTTGGCGGCGCCCTTGCCCTTGCCCTTGCCCTTGCCTTTACCGCCGGCGCCCTGGCCGGAGCTCTGGCCCGTCTTCTTGGATGACCTCCCCATGACAGTGACGGGAGTGGAACGGGGAGAGCAACGGCGGCAGCGCAACGCAAGCAGCGGTGGCGCTGGGAGCGGTGGCGCAGAGAACGAAGACGTCACGGGCTAGAATGGCGTGGCGGTCACGGGCGGTGGCGGCAACGGCGATTGCGGAAGACGGCGGCGGCGGGTGGATCTAAGACGAGCACAACCGCCGGCGTAGGCGGCGAGGAAGGCAAGATTGCGGGGAAGAAGAACCGGGAGCCTGCTCCTCCATATTTATAGAGCCCAAGATGATCCGCGTGAACCACGTTCAACGGCCCGCATTTCGCCATCCAACGGCCGCGCGCACCCGGCGGACTCGACGAAAAACGGTAACCGCATTAAATGCCCTGACAAACCGTCACCTACTTTTTAGGCGCACACGACGCGAGGTGGAGCGGAACCGTCGCCACGATCACCACGATACGCCGGTTTCCACCTAAAAAGGCGCGCCGCTTGTAACGGACAAACGCGCATCAAATGAGCGCAATGACGGACGTCTCGACGGACGGTCCCTTACACGGTAAGAAACCCGGGGACTTCGGTCCCACAAGTAAGTCTCGAGGAGCGGAGGCCGACCCACGACGGGTTCGAACGGCCGCCCTCGAGCACCCGAGTTAGGGGCGCCCATGGGAAGGAACCCTCGAAAGGTTCCGCTCGAGAACGAACCCTCGAACCCGAGATGGCGTGTCCAAGGCGGGGCACTATGTATCTAAGAGATCCCGCCGACGGAGGCACTCGAGCCGCCGGCCCCCTCGAACGGGACCGGTCCTCTGGAAACTAAGAGCCCAGCTTCAATGAGAGCGCCCCCGGGCCACGAAGCCGTCTCCCCTCGAAAGGAGACGAGCTCTCACTTGGACTACCCGCCATCAGCTCACAGAGGGGTATGGCGCTCGCTCGATCGCGAGTAGTGTCAGACCTCACGCCACTTGGATCCGATCCAAGAGATCCAGCGAACTGGATCACGACTCCAGCTCGGCCATTCGGGGCTCGGGAGCTCGAGTCACACAAACAACCTCCCTCGACACGGGAGGAGCGGGAAAAACTCGGGGGCTCGAACAGTTGAACAGAAATCTTCTGCCTCGAGATGCCACAACTCCAATTAATAATACTCTTGCCCAAAATCGTTCATCTCAAAGCCCCCAGAGGAATGCCTCATTCCTCCGGGGCCTCGGGACTACCCCGCGACGCTCGCGCGCCCCCACGGAGAAAGGACGAAATAACTCCTCGAAATACCGACAATAATCCCAATTCTAGGTACTTCAACTCCACTTCATGATCCCTTGTTTGAAGTTTCACAATCAAACAAGGGCTCGGGGGCTACTGTCGGGTACCTAGATTAGGGGGTCCTAAATCAGGTACATTAGAGGAAAATAACCCAATCCACCTTACCTCTAAATCTCCCAAGAATTAACCAGAGAAACCCCAATCCTCCTCACACCGGGCCGGCCCACTACCAGGCCCGCAAGGCCTCAGAAACCTGCTGGCTCAAGCAACGGCCGCTCACCCGCTCGAGAAATACGGAAACCGCTCGAGCGTACGACTGCTCGAGACGATGGCGTAAACCGCTCGAGCGAGCGACCGCTCGAGCGGGACGGAGAACGCTCGAGCGAGCAGCCGCCGAGTCCGCCCACAAACATTACCTATCCCGCACACGCACATGGCTGCGATATGCAATAGTGGGAAGTATGCTTGCTCCGCCTAACCCCATGGCTACAGTGCGCGGCATGGAGAGAAGAACGCCGGTCACTTCTCCTATTCCGCTGCCCATACCCGGGATATAGGCATGCCAGCAACACTATTGCACCACGTCGAGTACCGTGGCGCGAGCGGCATTCCCTCCCGACGCCGTCGTCAACACTCGTGCCACCAACTACGTCGTCCCGTCCCATCGCTCGGATCATCGCCCTCGAGGCGGCTACCAACCACTCGAGGAATAGTGACGGACGCAACCCGAACAAGGGACGCACGGTGTTCCGTCTTTCCCACCTCGACGACCATACCGCGGGGTTCCGGCGCACGTGCTCGACTACGACGCCGCGCCATACCTCGACTACGTCGACCACGATCGAGAAGGACCGGCGGCCATCGTCGGCCATGCCGCTACGAGCTCGAACCGGACCGGAGAGAGCGTCTACGCTTTCGGCGACTCGACACGGTGCATGTAGCTCGACGTCACGCCACGACAGCCCTATCTACTTTGTATTCCCGAGCCTCCCTTGGCCTATAAAAGAGGATGCCGGGCCTAGTCTAGAGGAGGTTTTTTTCGGACGCCTTCATTCACAACACATTTCCGAGCACGCTAAGTCTCGGACTCGCTTGTATTCACCCCATACAAGCACCCCGGTGCAAGATAATACAAAACTCTCCCCTCTCGCGGACGTAGGGCACTCTTTGCCTGAACCAGGATAAACGATTGCGTCCATCTTGCATCACCATCCGGATTAGGGAGCACGCATAGAAATTTACTCGTTGGTGTAATACCCCCCGGGGTACGAAACACCGACACAGCTCCTCGAGGACCTTGATGCAGATGCCGGGATGGCAGATCTGATGGAAGACTACCAGGAAGGGGGGTTCCCTGAAGGAATAGAGGCGGAGGAGGATCCGGAGGAAACCGCAAAGGCGTTCTACGACATGCCGGAGGCGGCACGTAAGCCCCTTCACGAGAACACACATGTTTCGCGGCCGGATGCCATTTCTCAACTAATTGCGTTGAAGTCATCACCGGGCATCGGTCGAGAAGGTTTCGATCTCTTGTTGGCGATCGTTGGCAACTTGCTTCCGAAGCTTCACGTGTTGCCGAAGAGCACGTACGAGTCACAGAGGATGCTTCGAGCACTCAAGATGCCGTACGAGCCGATTCATGCTTGTAAGAATGGGTGTGTCCTGTTCAGGGACAACCACGAGGACGCAACACACTGTCCAAAGTGCAAAATCTCTAGGTATGTGGAGGTAGAAGGCAGTGATGGCATCAAGCGACCGTCAAAGATCCCCGAGATGGTCATAAGGCACCTTCCTTTTTTACATCGGCTCCAACGGCTGTATATGACAGAGGATACCGCGAAAATGATGGTGTGGCACAAGAAAGGCAAGAGGTACACTAACAAGATGGTACACCCAGCGGATGGTGATGCATGGAGGCACTTCGATGCCATGAATCCTAAAAAGGCCGAGGAGGCTCGGAATGTACGCGTAGCGCCGGCAATAGATGGGTTCAACCCGTTTGGAATGATGGCGGCCCCGTACACTTGTTGGCCGGTGTTCGTGATCCCCTCAATCTTCCCCCGGCGTCATGTTTGAACCCGGAACGTGTTCTTGACGTTGATAATACCTGGACACCCGGGCAACAATATGGGTGTGTTCATGCAGCCAGTGTGGGATGAATTGCAACATGCTTGGGACGAGGGGGTGCTGACGTACGACCGAGCTACAAAGAGGAACTTCACAATGCATGTGTGGTACCGGTATTCATTGCATGACTTCTTGGCGTATGGCTTGTTCGGCGCGTGGTGTGTTCACGGGAAGTTCCTCGCCCAACATGCAAGACAGATGTCATGTTCACTGGGCTGAAAAAGGGTGGCAAGTACTCTTCTTTCGACAAACATCGGCAATTCCTGCCCGAGGGCCATGAATTGAGACGGGATGAAAAGCATTTCACGAAAGGTGTTCAAGTCACCGACCACATTCCCGAGCCTAGGAGCCCTGCCGCTGTCCTTGCCGAGCTACAGGCTCTCCAAATTGATGAAGTGAACGGTGGTTTTATTGGATATGGTACCACACACATGTGGACTCATATATCGGGCTTGCATAGGCTACCGTACTTCAAGGACCTTCTTCTTCCACACAACATTGATGTAATGCACACGAAAAGAATGTCGCCGAGGCACTCGGGCAACACTCATGGACCTTGGTAAGAAGTCGAAGGACAACGTTAAGGCTAGACTCGACATTGAAACGATTTGTGATAGACCAAAGCTTGTGATGAAGACCCTGCGCCGTGCAAGAGGTGGAAAAGGGGCCCGGCCGATTACGTCCCGAAGAGGCCGGTTAGGAAGGAAATACGAAGTGGATGAGCACGTTGCGGTTCCCTGATGGGTATGCGGCGAATCTGGCCCGGGGAGTGAACTTGGAGACTATGAAAGTGTCAGGGATGAAGAGTCACGACTTCCACATATGGATTCAGCGGGTCCTTCCCGCGATGACCCGAGGATACCTCCCCGAGCCAGTGTGGCGCGTCCTGGCAGAGTTGAGCTTTTTCTTCCGACAGCTTTGTGCCAAGCAGTTATCTCGAGAAGTTTGTCTTGAACTGGAGAAGGGTGCACCTAAGTCGCTCTGCAAGTTGGAGATGATATTTCCACCCGGCTTCTTCCTATCGATGCAGCATCTGATTTTGCACCTACCAAGGGAGGCACGGTTGGGGGGGCCCGTGCAGCACCGTTGGTGCTATCCAATCGAGAGGTGTCTAAAGCTACTTCGGAAGAAGTGTAAAAATAAAGCCAAAATTGAGGCTTCTGTGGCAGAGGCATTCATTATGGAGGAGGTGTCGACATTCACACAGGCGTACTATACCGAAAAACTTCAAAGACCGCAAGATCCAACCCCTCGTTACAACGTCGAGGAGAACTCATCGAACCTCAGCCTTTTCAAAGGGGATGTCGGAAGAGGAAGCACAGCTACCAACAAGAACTTGACCCATGAGGAGTGGACCACTATCATGATGTACTTGTTGTTGAACCTTGATGAGTGCCTGGATTATCAGAAGTAAGTTCTCAGTACGCTTGTTTCATACACCGTCACTATATCATCTTACCTATCGATTCGACCCCCTGTCTCTTGTTTTTCAGGGAATTCATTAATATTCACCGGAGGGGCACATCGTCCTACCTCGCAACAAGAGGACCGTCTTCTTAGACACGGCAAGCCCAACTTCGTTTCCCGGTTCTCGTTCAAAGGTACCTATCGTTTCCCGACTTTGTGATTCCACTTTGCTCCTAGGAGCGAGTAATTTAACGGTCGAACTGTCCTAACCTTGCGAGGCCCGGACCGATCCGCAAATGAGTGCTGAATTGAGAGAGGTGGGCCTTGGCTTCACTGTAAGGTCAAGTCATACACCGTTTATGATGTCAATGGCTATCGCTTTCGCACTAGAGGCTACGAGGAGAGCCGGCCCCAACTAAAAACCACGTGCGCGGAGTTCGTACTCCGGCAATGATAAATTGGACTATTACGGCATAGTCGAAGAGATATACGAGCTCGAATTCAAGGGTGGCGGTTCTTTGAAGCCGGTGGTATTCAAATGCCATTGGTTCGATCCTTATGTCACGAAACAAGACTCTAAGATTGGGCAAATCGAAATTCGACGATTCCAAGTATAATGGAGACGATATCTATATTGTGGCTAACCGAGATGCCAACCAAGTTTATTACCTTCCATGGGCGTGCCAAACCGACCCAAGGCTTGCGGGTTGGAGCCTTGTGCACATGGTATCGCCGCCGGCCAAAGCCGCTACCCCAAATGATGACGATTACAACTATGACCCAACGACGATGAGTTCTATCAACCCGAGGGGCTAGATGGGCAATTCGAGATAGACATTTCTGCGCTAATGAGCATGGAAGTAGACAACGACATCGATGAGGACGAGGGTGATGACGTGCTTGGATGCTAAGGACTTACAACTCCTTGAGCAATGGCGGAGGGAAGCGCGAAGGAGTTGTTCGACGGACGATGACGATGACGATGAGGACGATGATGAGGACGATCGAGAGCTCGACAATATCAATAGTGATGATGAGGAAATTGGTGACGACGTCTCACCGGTCGTATTGCCATACTCGGAGATTATGTCGCCTCCACGTAATACAACTACTTGTCATTTACAATTATGTTTCTTTATTTACAACTACTTGTCATTTACAATTATTATTATTATCACCTTGCAATTTATGCTAATTGTTTTAATCTTTGTCATTGTAGGCACTCGGCGGAATGCCAGGCGGCAGGAAGAGGCTGCCTCCACGGAACTGCCGCTCGCGCTTCGCCGGTCGCGACGTGCAGGAGCCGGACGTGGACGAGGAGACCGGTAGGGAGGAGGTGACGGTCGGTACGGAGGAGACGGCCGGTACGGGGGAGACGGCCCGCTCCGGGCGTCTCCGGCAGAGGAAGCTGGAGTTCACCACGAGGACGACGACGACGACGACGACGACCGGGGACGGTGGCGGGGCGGCGGCGGCGGCGGCGGGGGGCGGCGGCGGACGTCGACGCGACGACGACGACGACGACGAGGGGGCCATCGCGACGGGGCGACGGGGGGCCTTCCTCAGGTTCGAGGAAGCTCTTCGAGCGCGGGCCCTCGACGCTCCCTAGCCGAAAGCCGCTCCCCCACCACCGCAAGGTGATTTCACCCGTCGGCGACAGGTAAGTAAACTACTTTGTTCACATTGTTCATATGGCATGTAGGAAACCGAACTGCAGACTAACTATTGTTGTTAATGACTCGTGCGGGAGAGCCGGATGTTTCCGAGGAGGTGGCCCCCGTGCTAAACGGGACTCACGCCATGTCAATGGCATCCTCTCCCCGATTAGGGAGTACTACCCGGGCATGGTCACCATCGACGGCGTTCGACGGCCGCCCATGCAAAGTGGGACCACTTCCACGTGCACACCGTCCCCGTCCCCGAGCCCGGGCGGCGATCGTGCCGATTCACCGCACGCGAGACACTTGCGGCGAAGATCAAGAGGGAGTTTTGGGTGAGTGTCTTCATCACAACGCATTTCTCAATACTACACATTCATTGGATGTTCTTGAAACAATGAAATGATACATGATGTCTGCGTGCGGCAGAGTACTTCGTGCGAGGATGGGAAACAGTGCCGGGCGCGGGTGGTCCGGAGAACGCCGCCACTCACGCCTCGGGGACTTGTACCACGAGGCGCGCATCCAAGGTCATCAAGCACTACCGCAACGTGCTTGGCGAGGCGATCGATAAGCGACGAGTCGGGCGGGGAGATCGTCTTTGGAGAGGGAGACCGACCTCACCGAGGCGGAGTACTTGCGGTAAGTAGCGGAAACATTCATTCTTATTTCTTCCGTGAAACATTCAATTCATCTTGTGACATGTCAAATACTTGATGTTTCTTAGTGGATACCGGAGTGGTGCGACAAGGACCCGGAATGCTGGGAGGAGATCGTGCGCTACTGGAGATCGGACAAGGCGTACGAGGTGAAAAACGAGCGTCGGCAGCGCCGGCTCAAGAACAAGGGGGTAGCACACCACCAAGGGAACCGGTCCCTCCCGCAGATTCATGGACGCCCGGGTATGCTCCTTTTGGTACACATGGACTCATATAGCACTCAATCTATTTACCTCTAACCATGTTTGTGTTTTCCTCTCGCAGAGGGACTCCCATGATGGGGAGGAGATCAACGTGGTGGTGGGGTACGCCCTTTCTAAAAAGGGCAAGGCGAAGGACCCGAACAACAGGTTCGACCCGCAGGACGGGCCGGAGGCGTACACCAACGCCGGCGTCCACCCCAAGCTCGTCGAGTACAGCGTCGCGTTTCGCCAGCGCTATGGGGACGACAAGGACCCCACCACGGAGCCCCTGGACCCGGAGCTCGTGATGAGGTTGGGAGGAGGGAAGCAGCACGGCTCCTACTGGATGGCCAACAGCGCCATCGACCCGACCACTATTCCCACGCTGAGAGAGATTCGAAAAGCCAACTCTAGCAGCTCCTCCGGCATCCCCATAGCGCCACGACAGCCGAGCACCGCCCAGATGTACACGCAGATGGAGGTAAGTGCTTTTCCATTCGTCGTTCACACATGATCCACCTTCGCTTCACATACCATCAACCATGTGCGGGTGTAATATTGCGAGGCTAGGATGGAAGAGCCGGAGGCCAACCAGCGGCCCAGGACTTGGCCCACAAGATGCGGGGCGGCGGTGGAGGCGGCCCACCGAGCGCACTGGCGGCACCGACGGAGCACCACCGGCGTCGATGGCGGACTGGCGAGCTTCCTCCGGACCCGGACTTCAGGAGCTTCCTCCTCGCTCTTTGCTCCAAGACTGGTCCCCGGGCCCCAAGGCTCGCTCCCGTTCGGGGCCCCCGGTGAGTATAATACTAATTGCCTCACTTGCTTTAGCTTGTGCGGCCATCCTGCAGGTACTTTACTAATTACCTCACTTGTCCTTTGTGTAGGCTCCGTCGGCGGGTTCGAACCCGACTCCCAGCCCTCCACTGGGTGCCAGCCCTACACCGCAAGGCTGGCCAAGGTACCCGACCTACCCGACCTACCCCACGCAGCCGTTCACGTGGGGGCCTCCTCCTCCACAGTCGCAGGGCTACTCCTCGTGGCCGGGGGCGCAGACGCAGCAGGGGCCTCGCGCAGGACTCAGGCACCACCATAGGCAGGGTGGGGTTCGTGGGGCGATGGGACCCCTGGGGACGACGCCACGAGCTAGGTACGTTTGCCTCCCTTAACTACTTGTCGGCCTTCGTGCCGCGATGGTTGTCGGCCTTCGTGCCGCTGTGTATATCGGCCTTCGTGCCGTGGTGGTTATCGGCCTTCGTGCCGTGGTCGTTGTTGGCCTTCGTGCCATGTTTTTTGCAGGTCTTGGAACCTCCCCGTGCAGGGGAGGTGCTGCCGAATTTTTGAGTGGGTAGTAATCTTTTTATCTCTTTTTGTAGGAGGAGGACCTATTGGGAGGAGCTAGGTACCTTTGCCTCCATCTTCTCGACTAGGATGCATGTTAGACCCTTTTGCCCTCATGTTGGACTTGTAGGACTTGTTGGACATGTATGTTGGACATGTATGCACTTGTTACGAGACGTTATGTGTATTTTGGACATGTATCGATGGATTTGATGATGTTCATGTGTGGATTCATGTTGAGATCGAATCCGATGATGAAATGCGGTTTATATGCTATATTGTTGTTATAAATGTGATCTCGTGGTATATATATATATGCTATAAATGTGGTTCGAATGCAATGAAACAAAAAAAAAAAAAAAATCCCGCTTTGCCGACGGCTTTGACCATAGCCGTCGGCAAAGCCGTGGATTTTTTGCCGACACCGGAGTTTGCCGACCGGCCTTGGCGGGGCTTTGCCGACAAATTGTTGTCCCGGGCCGGCGGCAAAAGAGGAGTTTGCCGACGGCCCGGACCCCGGGCCGTCGGCAAATTGACCTTTTTGCCGACAAACATATGCCGACGTGGTCGGCAAACCCGAGTTTGCCGACAACGTGACGCGGCGAACCGAACGGGTAGGAGTTGACGGCGCTGTTCCTTCGCCGACAGACCACGTGGCTGTCGGCGAAAGTACGCCAGCCTTTCAAGCAAAAACCCGGCTTTGCCGATAGCCCGTGGCATCGGCCGGCAAAACCCGACTTTGCCGACAGCCGGATCGTCGGCGAACCGAACGGCCCGAGTTGACGGCGCTGTTCCTTCGCCGACAGACCACGTGGCTGTCGGCGAAAGTACGCCGATCTAGCGCTTATTCCTGTCGGCAAAGTCCTGTTTGCCAACAGGATTTTTGCCGACAGCGGTTTGCCGACAGAATAGGAAATCCTGTCCGGCAAACTGTTTGCCGACAGTAAAATGGGCTTTGCCGACAGCTTTTAGCTGTCGGCAAACCCGCGGATTCCTGTAGTGATTATGAGCTTTCGATAAAAACCATGTGATAAAGAAAAACCGCACCCTAGCTTGATATGGCTAATATTGCAACGATTTGAGAGAGTGGAGTCCATGGCCTATATATGACGGTAGTAGTTAGTAGTATAGTGTATACTCATTTTCAACGTAGTAAAAAAAAAAAAAATTGTAGATATGTTTTACTAGAAAAACAGCAAACCAAATACTCCCTCAAACAATTTATACTTTGAATAAAATTAAATAAAAGAGCTACTAGTATCATTAGATTAGTTATAAAATATTATATTTATAATATTATTATTTAGATACAAAATGTTAATAACATTTACTATAAACCTAATTATAGTTAAACTTCAACAAACTTGACTAGCATGGATTAATTTATACTTGTTTTTTAGATGGTGGAGGGAGTGTGTGCATAAATAAATATTTAGATACCCAATTCGTTTTTAGTTGTTTTCGGTAGACGTGGTTTGGGTTTGTGGCCAATAAACGACAGAAGAAGTACACTACTCTTTTTTTTTTTTTTTTTTTTTTGAGGGGGAAGAAGTACACTAAAGTAGCTATAAAGAACCATCAAGCTTGCATGCATCGGTCTCCCATTGCTCTCGATCGCCAGGGTCTCTGATTCGGTGAGATTTGATTTGCAATATGCCCGGGCCAGCGCAGCTGAGGGGTCGGAACTCGGAAGTGCAAATGGTACTGCTGGGGTGGGACCTCCGGTTTGTTCGGACGGGAGAGCTTGGTGGGCAAAAATGGCAAGACCATGCATCCCTGTCTACTACTATAGTACGTACGTACTGTAGAGCCCCAGCACTAGACTACGTATCATGCATGTGGTACCGCGTACATTTTCACATTATCATGATGCCGTGCACTAGCGTGGTATAGACAGGGTTTCAATTGGCACAGGGCGATTCGCGTGCACCTACGTACTGGGGTCTGAAGCTATACCGTACATGTGAGGGGCGCATGCAGGCGGCAGGAAGCAGACAGCAGGGTCTCCCTTTGGGGCGATGTGTTCAACGTCTCCGTTTGGGCGATGTGTTCAACAAACGCGAGCGAAGAGAATGGGAAAGCCCGTACGGCGGCTGTGCATATGTTGCCGGTTGCATGCAAAGGGAAAGAGCCCAGCTGCGTGCATGTCCGTATCTGGCACTCTGGCAGGCCGACGACCGGACTGCCGTTCCGGCGTCGTGGTTGGTCACGGAGAATGGCCGGCCAATGTCATGCAGCGACGCAGAGCCAAGAAGGAATTCCTTTAAAGAATCGGGTGCAATACAAATCGGCTTCGGTTCACTTCAATAAAGCGGCATGAAGTCATCAACTCGGGGGCCTGCCAAGTGCCAACTCCAGGCCTGACAAGCCCAACAACTTGCGCAACGCGTCAAGCCCACCCAACCAGGGTTTTTCTTTACCGGTCCGGTTACCGTGAACCGGTCTAGTAACCAGTCTTATCGGTCCGGCCCGGTAGCAAAAACCGGCAGTAACCGGACCCCAACCGACACATGCATTGGAAAAAACCAGTCTTATCGGTAAACCGAGCGGTTTTACGGTAAACCAGTCCGGTGTTTTCTACAAAACCGACCGGCGGTTCGCGGGAAAAAAAACCCTACACCCAACAGCTTATGTTCACTTTAAAAAGCAGGGGTCCATTTGACCTCCTCACTATATCATGAATTCAATCGTCTTTCCTAATTCCCCTAAAAAAATCATCGTTCCTAATCCAAAAAATGGATTTTTAGGCTCCACAATTTTTGGAAACGTCATATTTACATCTATAAACAATTTTAAAAGTAGTTTTGGCTAATGTGACGCCATGTTAGAACCAATACTTTCGTGATTGTTCATGACGGCCAATTAGAATTCCTTAAAAAAACATTTCATATATAGTCTTCTAAAATTTTGAAACTGGGTTGAGCATCTCCAAGGGTTATGCATTTGGACTTGACATTTATTAATTTGCATAAAACTCCTAAAAAACCCTCTCCAATGGTTATGCATTTAGCCTTTGCATTTTCATTAACTTGGCATTTGAAGAGGGAGACTTGCCATATATGCCAAGACCCTCGCGCTTGTCATTTGTCGCATGCGCTGCCTCCGACGTCCCCGCGCGCGACTCTCGCACCACATCCCTCTACCCACGCTGTCTATTTTGCGTAATTGCCAAGTCAAAATTGCAAAATAGTTGGAGATGTCCTCTTTTATTCCTTTGTATTTTATTTTGAGAGTTGGCAAATAACTATAAATGCCAAAGCAAAAATACAAAACCCTTGAAGATGCTCTGAATATGAAAAGAGGATGAAGACAAATCCTTACGGACCACAACTTGACTCACCGCACAAGCCGCCGTGCAAACTACGAAAAGTGTTTCCTTGTTAGCAATGTCTTGCTTAACCATCAAAACATGCATGCTAAATTTAAAATGAAAAAACTAATTTAAGATTTGATTGCACATTAACAACATGTATCATGCAGTTTCGCTTTGTAATACACTATTTTAATTTCGTTTTCGTTATACATCAGGACGATGACATGTACAAACTCATTAGAACATCAGCAGCGGCAGCGTGCCATTTCTTAGGCTCGCAAACCGATGTCAAAGATTTGGTGGATAATATTCCGATGGCGCAATTGCTTCCTCCTTCGTTATTGCCATCATATGTCAGTGCAAACACCGAGAGCACATGATTGAACAAGAAGGCAGTTTGGACGAGCTCGGGATGCCGCACTTCGTATGTTTCATAAATCATCCTACATTTATGGTGGCTAACTTACAAAAACATAAAGCATGATTAAAACAAAATTTTTATAATTTGTCTAATATTATATCAGAGTTTGGTATTTTAAAATACATATTTATTTTAGGAAAAATATTGGAATATATAAATTTTTAAAGGTCTAAAATGTTTTGTCGTTTGTCTTGTTTCTAGCTTAACTCAGCTTATTTGCTCTCACAGAACACTATTGAATCACCGAAATTAGCGGGCTTGTACACCAACCGAACAAAAACTGACAGCTTGCAGGATAGTTGACATGACTCAGCTAAAATCACGATTAAGCCCCAATAAATATCTAAATGGGTTATTAAACTAATATCCCCTTGGATTTTCCACCATAGAAAAAGTCATGGATTCTAAGAGGATTTGCCTTTTCTTAAGGGGTATCAATGTGTAAATTGGATGGTTTCAAGAGATATAGGATTTTGAAAAAAAAAACTATATTTTCTAATTGAGCTAGGTAAATCGGACTCACGTAATTGAGTTGTTATCCAGCATCTCCAGGCCCAATAACCTCCACTCGGCCTCAGGCCCAACAGCGGCCTAACGTTGTGCCGTTCGGCCTAACGTTCGACGTACTCCGTATGCATAGCTGACACTATGAAAGGCAAATAGGAAGAATTTTAAAGAAAGGCAAAAAAAAAAACTCATAAAAATTAGTAAAAAATACAAACAACAAAACAGATAGTGCAAAAGAGCATTTTAAATAATGCGGTACCAACTTAAACTAGGAAATTACACGTCCAAATGAATAGTCAAAACACTACAAATACATAGTAACTATTTGAATAATATTGGAGTCAATTCCCTTGCTGCCACTAGAATTTATAGTGATTCGTTCTCACAATGCCGTTAAAATTTCTACACGCGTCGAGCGTGCAGGGAGGGCGCGCTCGATCCAACCGCGTGGCTGCATCTGCTTTGCGGTGGAGGCCCGGTCCCCCTGGCCTGTGGACAGCGTACTCCGTGTGGAGTACACGCGTGGCACCTGGCGGCCGCGTCCCGCGTCTCCCGTGTCCTTCCCAAATTCCGAAGCAGCTGATTGACAACGTTGCCATTTGCCAACTCCACCAGCATGTTGCAGCAGCACACGAACAAAACCTATCCCAAAAACCCGCTAACTTTACAAGAGTTTATTGTCTCTGTGTTGGTCGATTCTCTGCATCGTCCACGCTGGTGGCGGCACTTCTTTCTCTTGCCACGCGTGGTGGCCCGAACTCGGCTCTCCTCCAGGGGCCGGGGTGGCCATATCTGCGGCGAGCGGACAGGATGTGCGCGCGCGGCGGACGCAGGGAGCAGGCGTGCACCGCCTGGGCCTCCCGGCCCCCGTATCACGCTTGGTGGGCAGCTGAGCTCCATACACTCCGATCCGTCGGGATCACGGGCTCCGAGTAGTAAACTAGCAAGCGACGTAGCCGATCGATCGATCCACAGGTCCTGGAGCCGGCCGGTGGCATGCAGTTGTCCTGCCCGTTCACCAGCAACAGCAATCGAGATTGAGAACACGTACGCACAGATTGATCCGCAGCCACCAGCAGGACCTGCACCATGGCCGTCGATCGGCTTCATCTGATTCGGGGGCATGCAGCTCCTCACTATAGATGAATGAATTGGAGCATGACCCTGACCACGGGGGCGCTCAGGTGGTGATGTCCCCAAATAACTTGCCTTTGAACACACACACACACACACACACACCGGCTAGCACACGCCGCAGGTGGCCGGGCCGCCTGTGCGCATTGAACCGGCCGATACCTAGCTCCCCTCGATGGTGAACATCGTCACGTCCGCCTGCTGGCGACTGTGTATAGCAGAAGCAGATAAGCAGAACCCAGTGGAACTTGGCGATGTCCAGCAGCGATGGCGCGGCAATGACGAGTTCCTCTGGTTGGGACCGAGTCTCCTCCTCGATGAAGTAGAGTATGTACGTGCCGCATGCCGCATTGACCAACCCATCTTCGCCTGTCCTGCACAAGGCAGAGAGCCACAGGCAACAAAGCGAGCTGCGCCTCTCGAACAGAATATGGCCCAGCTTCCTGTGGCTAACTTATCTATCGTGAATTCGTGATATATCCACTGAACTGAACAAGTGAAAGGCAGAGACTGAATTTTCCATCAGTTCAACACGCTAGATAGGGACACATATATAGGGACTGAAAATCCCAAAGACAATCGCCACTTCCAAACAACAGAGAACTAGATGAGGACTGCAGTAGATACACACTACTGATCCATACACAAACAACTAGATAGATCGATACTAGCTAGTGATAACATCATTCGGTCCAGACGACCTCAATCTCAGGGAACACCGGCGCACTCAATCTGGAGGGTCCACGTTCAAGTTGAAGCAGAGACGCTCGGAGTTTCATTCGCACTCCTAGGACATCTCGACGATAGTGTAGAGTCCATCCAGCAACGCCTTGAAACATTCGAGCTTGTCCTCCTTAGCCTTGGCCTTTTTCGCCGCCTTCTCCAGGACGTCCTTGATGAGGTCGGCCTTTCCGATGAGACGCGCGGGGGGCTCAATGTCGCCGAGCATCTTCAGGGCCTCAACACCGTACGCCTCCAGAGCCCCATAGAAGACGTCCTGTTGATATGATGGAAAAGAAAATATCAACGGTGAAAAGAAGATTCACAAGACACACAGGAAGTGGTAATATAGTAGTATACTACTGATCAGACATTTAGTCCAGGAACAATTTTCTTTGAAAAACACGGTGAGTCACATGTAGATCTCACAGTAGCAATTTCCCAGGCAAATAGATAGACGTACTAAAAACAAAAACATATATTTAGGAGAGTTCAAAACGCAGCAACAGCATGCTATTACTACTGGCGAGAGGAGAGAGATCCAGGGGGGCAGATGTGTAGAGCAAGATCGATTTATAGCTACAAGTACCACCACACTGAAGTACTAGCAGGACAGATGTTTTCATGTTTAACACCACATACAAGAACTCTCTCCCAGATATTCCAAAAACAAAAACGCAACAGATAGAGTGAGAGACAGCAACAACAGTTACAACATGCTCGATTACTCACTCCTACGGCAGTAACAATTGAACAGATTGATTGGCTAAACAGGAGACAAAGAAAGCTTGTACATTTTTTTTAGATAAAGGATAATTCAATATCCGACCTCTACCGAGAAAGCTTGTACATGTCTACGGCAAATCGATAGCTAGTATCACTAGTGAAGTACTCCTATAGAATAGATCTAGTAGTACATACGAAAACTCCAACCCGGACTCATCCAACGCGCGCTGTACGTACATACGGGACGCACCTGCAGCAGCAGCTCGTCGTCGTCGTCGTCGCCGGCGTCGCCAGCTGGAGCTGCCACAGCGGCCAGCGCCCAGCGCATGGCACCGCGGCAGCCCTCCCCTGCGACGGCAACCTTGGCGACGGCGTGCACGCCGTGAGGGAGGCGCGTCCCCGCCGGCACCACCAGCATACGCGGCGGCATGAAGAGGCCGCCCGTCATGCGGACGAGCACAGCTCCGGTGGCGGGGATGGAGCGGGTCGTCGGGGCGGCCAGAGCTCCGGCAGCGGCGATGGGGCGGGTCGGGGCGGCCAGAGCTCCGACGGCGGCGATGGGGAGGGCCATGGTAGGGTTGGGGTTTGGTGGATCGGATGAGGGAGGTTTGGTTTGCTCGCTCGTAGAGTGGGTCTTGAGCGCTGTTTGCTTTGGTTCGAGCGAGTGAGAGGAAGTGAGGGGAAGTGGGTGTTAAATAGGCAAAGGCAGGGCGGGACCTGTTTACTTGGCGCCGGCCAGACGGCCTGGATGGCTTCTCCCTAGATCGGTTCCTCCTCCTCCTCCCTGCGTCGCGCGTCTCCTCGCCTGCCTCGGCCCTCCCGTTACGCCCTGCGCTCTGCCGTGCTCTCCGGCTTGGCACATGCCAGCAGCGCAACCCAGTCGTCGTGGCCGACCACAGCGGCAGGCCGTGCAGCGCGCGCAAGCAGGCGTTGCCGTGCAGGCAGCCTCGCTCTGCTCAGGGCGGTCAGAACCACGGCGGCCTGTGCAGGTTGGCGGTTGCATGCAAGGCTAGGCGCGGGACAGATGAGTGAGAGGGGAGAGCTGATTTCTTGCTTCGTTCTGGTCTGCTACGGTTGCGTCTCTGCTCTTCGATTGCCAGCAGGCCTCCTACTGTCCTTGGGATCGGTAGACCATGCGTCATGCTTGCATGTTTTTACCTTATTATTGTTTACCTGCCGGCCAAGGTGAATCCATTTGAGATTACAATTTGTATGAAAAACTCATCGAGTCGATGCTGTACTGTACGAGTACACTCATGTGAGTACCCCCGTCCGTTTGAACCAACTCAGGCGCACAGGCATTGGATCGGAAAGCATGCAGTGCCGGTTTGTGTTGTGCCAATTGCCGGTGCTTGCCTACGGCGTCGTTGATGCTAGCTGGCCGGTCAAACAAGCAAGTGGCCGGGCCGCCGGGCCATGGTAGTCGCACAGCCTTTGTGGTAGGGGGTGATCAGTTGCATGCATGCACTGCACGGTTATGTCGGGAGGACAGCGACAGCACAGGGTCACCCGTGTGAGGTTGCATTGCAGGCGAGCGTACGTAGCGATGAGGATGAAACAGCACGGCGTCCGGTCCGGTTGTGCAGATTTGCCGGTTGCATGCAAAGTCGTATAGTGTAGAGTGTAGATCGATATGATGGCGATTCGCAGCCAGTACTGTAATAGTGTGTCTGACAGTGTGAGGCAAAAGCCCAGCGGCGATGTGTTCAACCAACGACGCGGACGAGGAGGATGCAAAAGCACGTACTAGTGTATACGGAGCAGCAGGTTGCAGGTTGCCGGTTGCATGCAAGGGCAAAGCCCAGCGGCATGGTGCTTCGGCTTTGATGTCATGGAGAACCTCATGGTAGAGTTGAATGTCATGGACCTCATGGAGTCATGGTGGAGTTGAGAGAGAGAGAGAGGCCGGCAAGATGGAATGGAATTGGAGATCGAGCTGAGATGGCTGATGGAAAACGTTGGCAATGGCGGGCCGGCCAATGGCAGCAACGACGACGCGGAGCCACCACAGTTTGTTTGGATTCGGATGCAAAGTGCGAGTCACGGAGGAGCGAGCATCCATGCATGGCCGTGGGCCGTGGGCCGTGGGCCGTGGGCCGTGGCGCCGGGCTGCAAACTGAAAACTGATGCGGTTTGCGGTCTAATACCACTCTACCTACCTCATCTGTCTCAAATTCCCTATAGCATGAGTTCAATTTGCTTTTCTAATCTAATAAAAAAACAGAATTTTAGGCTCCACAAATTTTAGAATCGTCATATTTACATCTCTATAAACAATTTGAAAATTATAGTTTTTGACTAACATGACGTCACATCATCAACAAGAGAGGTAAAATGTACTTTCGTGATTGATCAGGAAGAGGTTAATTAGACTTTATTTAAAATAATTTAATATTTGAACATGTGTTTTAACTAAGTTCATATTTTTCCTTAAAAATGCTCTACATTTTTGTCCATTCTCAGAATGATTTTTTTTAACCACAACTTAGCTCACCGCACAACCCGCCGTGCAAAACGTGTTTCATTCGTAGCAATGTCTTTCTTAACCATGAAAACATGCACGAAAAATTATAATAATAAAATCTAATCTAAGATTTGATTGCACAATACAATATGTATATCATGCGGTTTAGCTTTGTAATGTCATCATACATCACGATCGAGGATGACATGTGCAGACTCATTTGACCATCAGCAGTAGCCGGCGCTCGATTTCTTAGGCTCCTGAACCGACGTCTACGACGTCGTCGACAATATTTGGATGGGCACAATTGCTTCCTCGTTTGTCATTGCCATCTTATGTTTGTGCAGACATTGAGAGCATATGATTGAGAAGGAAGGCAGTTTGGACGAGCTCGGGATGCTGAACTTCATATGTTTCATAAAGCATCCTCTACTTATGGAGGCTAACTTAGAAAACATAGAGCATGGGTTTAGGAAAAATATGAAAATATTTCATATTTTCCAAGTTAAAATGATTTCTCTAATAGTAAATTAGATTTGTTATTTTAGATACATATTAGTTTCATGAAAATATGCGTTTTTAAAAATGATTTATATAAATATTTTATAAATTCTAATTGGTATATTTAAACTATCGTAAAGGTTCGCTTTAATTACCTCTCTCTCTCTCGTGGCTAACGTAGTGACATGGCGCCACGTATTGGATGGCTGACACGTAAAAACGCTTTTGAACCTAGTATAACACGTCCGAAAGCTGCCGATCAAGTCAGACGCGAAATTAGCTGCGCGCGCTCGCGTAACGACGACCAGGCATGCTTGCATCGGTATTAGCACCCTCCCCGGCCCGTCCTCTAATTTTTAGCAGGCCCAGCATCTCCAGGCCCAACAACGTGCACGCGGCTTCAGGCCCAACAGCGGCCCTGCGTTGTGCCGTCCGGTCTGTATGTACCTTTCAAACGTATGCACAGCTGAGCTGACAGCACAGCCTACGTATGTATGTACGTATATGTCCACTTCTCTAGGAGACCATTTTTCTCCAGAAAAAAAAACTCTCCAGGAGACCTGGAGTGTACTAACTACTACAAGTATCGTGCATATATGTATTATGTAGTCCTAGTATTGTACAAGTATGTATTTCGTACAGGTACACATACGTATGTCTAGATCAATTCTGATGCACTGCACAGTGCAAGAACAGGGCACTACACGTACGGGCCCCATGTCAAACAGTTCCGCATGCCCCCTGCAATACTCCACTGTCACTGAGCACACTTTGCATTGGTTGGGTTCTCCTGACCCTCAAGTACGCTGGAACCGGCACCAAGTACCCTGTGCCGAGCGGTGTTGCTGCCGTGACACTTGTGACTTGTCCAGGCACAGGCAGCTTTCCGTTGAACTGAACTGTCCCGCGTGGCCGCATGCCCTGTTGCCTATAAGGCTGTTGCATACGGAGTATCTCTGTAATATCCAACTGCACCCAGCCCTTTCGTTCTGTACTTGCCATCATGTACTGCTATCCGTTTCGTAAATGGTTTCTCTGTTGTATGTGTCCCCTGCTCACTCTCGTTACATACTATACTATACCATACGTACCTGCTTTGCCGGCCCGGCCGGGCCTCTCTACTAGCTTCTTTTCGAATGGTTTTTAGTTGTTTTAACGAACTGATGAATAATTAATATAAACAGGTATTTAATTTAGCTACAATAATCAGCAAGCGTTTGACCGAATTGATGATCTTAAAGCTACAAATTAAGTAGGCCCTCATGCATGGGTGAAACATGAAATTTGGTCATAGTACAAACTAGGACTAGAACTAGAAGAAGACTGATAATAGGAGCCTACGAGTACATGAAGACATGAAGAAGAAGGAGCTAGGGCGCGCAGCTAGCCACTCTCTCTTCTTCTTCTCTCGATCGCTCCCTCTACTGCTGATGCTAAATGCTAAAACTACTATACTACTCACTCACTCACTCACACTGCAGGTCGATCCAATCTCTCTCGAAAGGAATTAAATTAACAGCAAGGATCGAAAGAACTGGTGATCGATCCTGATCGATCATCATGATAAGCAAACAAGCTAGCTAAGCTAATTGATCATCGATCGCTTCCTGATAGATCGAGCTACGTGCGCAGCAGATGCATTGCAACGCAATGCATGGGCCTGCGGCAGCGGAAGCTCATGCATCCCTCATTCCTCATCAGTGGGAGAGGAAGCTGAAGGGCGAGTAGCCGTCGGACCCCTGCGACGACGCCACCATGCTGTCGCCCGCGCCGCCGGACGGGAACCCGCACATCTGGTCGGCGTCGCCGGCGCTGCCCCAGAACCCAGACACCATCTGCGCCAGGTCGTCCACGTCCTCCCGGAGCCCCATGCCCATCCCGTAGGCGTCCGCGTCCGAGTACCGCCGCAGGTCCTCCACCGCCGCCGCGCTGCTCCGCGGCCGGAGGCAGCTCTCCGGGACCACGCTGCTCAGGTACCCGGAGTTATCGTCCGCGCTCGCGAACAGGAGCTCGTGGTGGTGGTGGTGGTGCCCGCCGCCGCTGCGGTCCAGCAAAAGCATGCCGTCGGTGCGTTCCACGGGCACTGGCATCGTCGACGAGCACTCGCCCGACGACGCGCCGCCGCCGCCAGCTGCAGCAGCGCCCGCCGAGCCCTGGTGGTAATGGTGGCCGTGGTGGCCGTACGAGCCAATGTGCGGCGAGCCCACGCCGCCGCCGTACTGGTGCTGCGCGTACGACGCCGGCTGCTGCCCGTGCGCGTGGTGGAACGGCGCCAGGAAGGGCGGGTAATTGTACGCGGCGTGCGTGTACACGAAGTTGGTGCGTGCCTGCGCGCCCTTCATGGACAGCGCCGCGCGGTCGTAGGCCAGCGCCGCCTCCTGCGCGGTGTCGAATGTACCCAGCCAATGCCGCTCCTTGGTCGTGGGGTCGCGTATCTCCGCCGCGTACCGGCCCCACGGCCGGCGCCGCACGCCGAGGAACCGCCCGGGCTCCTGCGCGCGCCGGCGCCCGCGGCTAGCTGGCGGACGCTCGCTCGGCGACGACGGCGGGGACGGCTGCGGCTGCTGGCCCGACGATGCCGTCGCCGGCTTCGGATGCTCAGAGAAGGCCATCATGGTCTGCTGGTTGCTGCCGCTGCCACTGCCTCGGGAGTTCATCATGGCACGATGAGCACGAGCACGAGTGAGCTAGGCTTTAGCTGCTGAGGCTGCTGTGAGCTACCTAGCTTGAGTGCTGGCTTGAGGTCGTTTTGGAGTAGTGTAGTGTAGTAGTGGTCACAGGAGAGTCAGGGAGGGGTGGTATTTAAATGGAGCTTGGAGGTGTCCTTTGGGAGGGAAAGCAAGGAAGGAGGGCAGGGCAGGTACTGTGGATGAAGAAGAGATGGCAGGCCACGGTGACAGATGCATGGTGCACCTGCATTTGTTTAACCATGTTCAAATCGAGGAGCAAATATTAAGGAGGCCAGGAGTCTAACTCTACTTGGAGCTTGCCTGGTTTGTATGCATCTCTCTGTTCTATTCTCTCCAAGTCTCCAAGTGTAGTGTTTGGATTTGTGTGCCCTAACCTTAGGACCAATGGAAAGAATGTTGTGCTAAATTAAATGCGTGTTCTAGGTAGGAAATAATTTTTAGAACGTTCTCCTCTGCTCTCATTATGGCAATAAATGTTTACATGCAAGGGCAAGCAAGCCACTACTAGCACTCTGTGGTAAACACACACATATCACTAATCAAGTAGGCCAAGCACACTCTGTGGTAAACACACACATCACTAATCAAGTAGGCCAGTGATGAAGAACCCCCCCCCCCCCCCCCCCCCCACCACCACCACTCTAAATACACACACTCAAAAGGTCAGTAGGCTGAAATATAATGCCAGTCTCAGTGCAAATTTCACCAGCGTGTCATGCATATTTATTAGGTTGCCACATCAGCAGAAATACCCTTTTTGCATGAAACGATGAGGAGAGAGAAGGAATGAGTTTCACCATGGTGAAACGCTGCGGGCGTTGTTTTCTAGGCCGTGAAACCAGATGAAATCCCCACTGAGGCGTTTCATCCCATAAAATACCCAATCGCGAGTCGAGGCCACCGCGCGCCATCCCCTAGGCATTGAAAAAAATTTTGTGAAATCGTGCCATGAAACTATACATTGTGAGAGAGCTCTATTTCATTCTAAAATTTCACGTCTTGGTAACTGTAAGGTAAAACCTCCCATTGAGACTGGCCTAAGATACTACATTAATCAATTTATTGAATCTTTAATTGGGTCCTACATAAGTTTTACATTTGCCTTTGCTTGCACGAAGTGGTGATGGTGCTTACCAAGTGTCGCAAACTTAAATATATATAAGATTATGAAAAGGTGCCTGCCACTGATGATAAAAGGAGGGAGCGAGACAAACAATGAACAGAACATGTATATACATACTCCTTCTGTCGTCCTTATAAATATAAAGTAAGTCAAATTATCCTAAGTTTGACTAAATTTATAAGAATAGTATATTAATTAGTATATATCTACCATGAAAGAGGTAGATTATAAAGCTAGACATAATATTGTGTCTAATGATATTAGTTTGGTGTTGTAAATATTATTGTTCTTCTCTATAAACTTGATATCTATTTATGCTAGTTTGATTTAGACAAATTTCGATCCCTTGTATTTCAAGACGAAGGAATATGATGTATATCTAGTCATCGACCGCGACCCTTTCAAATGTTGTGGTGATCTATACCCAAGGTAGATACTACCACAGTAGCAATTATGATACATGTAAAAATGCTACACAACAATATAATGCATGTGCTTTTTTATAAGCCACCACGTCATATGGCTTTGCTTTTCATGAGTGTGCATGCATGTGCTTGCTTGCGCAATACATGAGAGACGTCCGAACGTACTATAGTAGAAAAGAAAAAGGGAAATATATTGCCTCCTTTGCATGCGTGTAAGAAACCAGCAAGCTTTGAAAGAAATGGAGTGGTTAGATACAGACAACATTGTGAAAAGTGTAGAAGCTAGTAGGCACTCTTTCTGATGCCCATATATTTCCTGCTATAATTTTGACGTGTTTCATTTGGTTCCATGCATAGATGAGAGCTAGCCTTGCATTGTTGAGTGACTCTCACATGAGGTGAGGGTCCACTGGGTCTCCCCTCTTTGACTCCTTTTTGTGGTTGAGGCAGACAAATAAATCCATGGACGACAAGGATCATTATCCCTACCAATTACATACTTGAATCGCTCACTTAAAATATAAAGTATTGGCGGGCAAATGGACATTCGATAGCTTAGATTAGTACGGTAGTGCGCATGCATGTGCGGGGTTCAAATGCGAACAAATCGAATTATCGAAAGGAGTGATATTTAAACGGGAAACAGGCTAGAGAAGTATCCCTTTCATGTCTCTCTAGAGACATTTTTAAGAGCCTAATCGCTGGCTTTTGGGGGTCAAAAAGATGGATGGAGAGGGAGCCAAACCGGAAAGGGACGTGCGTGGTCTTGAGCTCTACTAGCTGGTAATGCATCCAATGCAGCAGCAGCACACGCAACATCAATCGACCCACTGTTCAGTGTGTGCCATGTGAGGTGATTCAAGCATGCATATATATGCACTACACATGTACACGGTCACGGATTAGCTATAGTGGGATACCACCTTTTTACCCACCTAATTTTGCCTCGGGACGGGTAATTAAACTTCATCAATTATATCTTTCGATCCATGTATGACAATGCAATGAAGACTTTTCAGACTAAGGCTATCTTTTTGGAACGCAAGATGTTTTCCATTTTATTTCATTTTTTTTAAAAGATGGATGACTGATTTCTATGAAACTATTCATGTACGATTTCTGTTCAGATGATGAATTAGCGTGATATATAAAAGAAGTTAGAAATGTGAATCCCCCTTTGCTTCTAGAAGTGATTTTTTTTAAATAATATTGGAGGGATTTAGTACACTCCTACAGTTTTTTAGTGCGGCACCCAGTATTTGAACACTGAGTGGGAGCACCCCAACCAGTGGCCTTTGCCACTGCGCCGTGAGCCCCTTCGCGAAGTGTTTGTTGTTATCTTTCTGCTTGGTTCAACTGAAACATGTATAGCCTCCGGGTAATAAGTAATTAAGCACTACTACACGTGGCCATCAGTAGCTTATTAGTTACTACACGGGTGAGAAAACCGCGTTAATCTTCATAGTTTGAAGCATCGTCTTGGTAAAGGCTGTTCTTGGAGTGTACAAAGCCTTGACTTCCCGTGTCCTCATAAAAACAATATGCAAAATTTGGATTCTTATGAGGAGCTGCATTTGGTGCAATTCTTGCGTCTAAGGCCATAGCTTCTATCTACTCCTAGTATTACATATGCAAGTAGACACGAGGATGGATGCATGTAGAGGTGTAGTGCAGGATCTTATCTCTGGTGTGGCCTTGACTTCCCGGCCCTACATACCCCGGCCGGCCCTCTCCATCTCGTGTGAATTTGGCATATAGCTTATATGCTGGCATGTGAAATGCAACAGGAATGGGGCCAGGTCAAGCCCTAGCTAGACATCTGAAAAGGTGTGAGGATGGAGAAGGGTGGTCTTCAACTGAAGAGGGGAGAACAAAAATAAAGGCAGCTGGGGCATGCACAATCTAAGGACAAAGAGGTTCCCACATAATGTCCATACATGACAAGATCCCTTTCTTTTCCATTTAAATTAGATGTGAGTCCATGGCACAAGATGTACTATCAAAATTAATTTATATATATAATTAGGTTTGATTAAGTTTGTTAATTTGCAGAGAGACCAGAGGTAGTACTAATTATGATGGGAGGAGCACAGCACACAAGACACATGTTGTTGTCCATTTCACCGGGTTTTGTGGGTGGCCTTTGCACTACTTTGACTTTAGGGTTTAGACCTCTTTTATAGAAGGAACAAGTGTTGGGGAAAAGGAGGAGTGGGCCACTATAGCTACAAGTATGCAAGACAAGCTCACTAAACAAAATGTAGAAAAGGTAGAAAAAGACCACTTGGGGCATGCATATTTGTCTCACCAACTTGTGGTTTGAATAAAGCGGTGAGACACGACAGAGATTATTTATTTAATTTGATAATGAAAAGTGTGGTCACGAAATTAATTAGCAAGCTCCCCAGACTTAGTTAGCTTTAATCATTTCAAATTTGAACTCCCACAGTTCAGTTTGTAGGATCTTCTCACTCATTGCTTACTGGCCCGAACTCAGTTTTCTGTGATTTGTTTTCTCGCATGTTACTCAGCATTGCATTGCTAGTACGTATGTCTGAATAATATCCTTTTTAATAATGGTGCTTACCTTTTTTTGGTGCCAGTACATACTTGGGAATTGAAGCTGACCGGTTCTATCTCCATTTTAAATTACAAGTTGTTTTTTCAGTTTTATCCTAACTATATTTGTCTAATTTTGACCGAGTTTATAGAAAATATATTAACATATACAATATCAAATTAATGCAGTATATGTGGTGAATTGGTTTGACGTTGTAGATGCTTGTACATTATTCTGTAAATTTGGTGAAAACTGGAGTACTTTGACTTAGGATAAACCTAAAATGCGGCTTATATTTTGGGACAGATGATCGAGGTACTATATGTTCAAAACAATGCTGTACGTAACAGATTTTTAAGACATAGCAAATATATACATTATTATTTAGTTATACTATTAATCTGGGACAAATTCACACGTACTATGTAAACACCCGGCCCCCACCACACACACACACACACACAAAAAAAATTATTATACACTAGTGCACACCACCCAAAATGGCACCAAATTAAAGGGAGCAGATATATGTATATAGACAAATAATAATATATAACGGTATCATGGAAGACAGGAGTTCAAACCCCAAGCCCGGAAACTAGCTAGATCAGACAAGGTTCTTGTATTGGTCAAAGTGGTCTCGTAGTGGTGCTGTTTGTGGCGATTAATCAAACAATGCGACCATGTACCGAAGAGGACTACACACAGTGTGCAGAGCAGTACACCAAACACCTCGTCATCATAGCATCAGCAGAGACAATAAGCAAAGCAATTACACAAGAGATGATTGGCATCGTACCGAGCTAGCTCAAGGTCCTTTAATTTTGCTGGGTCTTTTTTATATACGGAATAGTATATAATGCGAGAAAAGCCATATCAGAAGCCGAAGACACGAATTTAAATATTTTCTGAACCATTCAAAATATAATGCCAAATGGTTCCTAGCCAAGTAACCAAACGGACCCTAATCCGGCCGGTTCCAAAAAGCCATTTTTCACTATCTTCGGAGAAGCCGAAGACATGCCAAATCGAATTTAAATATTTTCTTTTTACAAAAGACTAAGGGCTCATTCTCGGTTCCTTCAGAAATCAGAACGACTAGTTGGAATGGATCATTATTTTGTATAATAATATTGATAAGTCAGAATGGTTCCTAGCCAAGGTAACCAAACGGACCCTAATCCCATTCCGCTACCGGGCGCTGCGCAGGCAAAACGGTTCCAAGTGTTTATCTTTCTTTCTCCAGCTCAACGTTCCCAGGCCGAGCTCTGGGTGAACGGAACATGTAATAGGTTAAGAACGTGCTTATAATCCTGAGCCGCCCCGCTTGTAATAAACAATATATATTGAGCTCGGAACCGTGCTTATATATATATAGGCTCGTGCACGCGTGTATTTGACTGAGCAATGATTAACAAATGTACTTATTTGTGTATGGATAGTTACTGCTGGCTGAAACGCTGTAACTTAGTAGTATTAATTTACTCAATCATCCTAGCTTAGTGTGTGTTTCTGGGGATTGGTAGATGCAGATAGATGAGTGTCAGACTGTCAGTACAAGTACTACTAGCAGTATAGTATAGAGTATAGTATATACATCGATCAATCATATATGGAAGGAAGAAGCAGAGGAGGCAGCTGGGGTGTGTGTGGACTGTGGTATGGCCGGGCGGCCGGGCACATGCGTGCATGCTGTATTGGGGGGAAAACTCACAAGTACGTACGAGAGCCGAGTGACTGACAAGTACGAGGGGATCGTCGCTCCTCTACGACTGAATCCTGATGACTATACTATACATACAAGCTAGAGGGCCTGGGGCAGGCTGTAGCCCTGTACTGTACATGTGTGTGCCTGTCTTTGTACAGTCCACTACGCAATGCCTGCTCGCAGCACATGTGGTGCGGTGGTGAAACCGTGACGGCCAGACCACCGTGAATGAACAAAACAATATGGATCTAGATTCTCTCTTCAGTCTGACTGTCGTCCTCGGATGATGATGATCTGTTCTCTACAAGAGTTTGCCCCGCCGGCTGGTATGTGTATCAGCCTTCTTTCTCTTCCCCTGAGACCTATTCCGTACTAGCGAGCGAGGCCTGATCGAGTCATGAGGTCAGAATAGAACCGTGCATGATATACGCATAAGGCATATACATACACGACTAGGAAGAAAGAACTACCACCACCAACTACATCACAGGCCGGCAAGGAACGTCGTCGTCGACTCGTTTTAGCTTGCTGGTGCATGACTACTGAGTACATATACACATGACTAGCGTGGATGTGTAGTATAGTCCTAGCTAGTAGCGTAGCTGTGTGTAGGTACAAGGAATGGATCGGGGCCGGCCGGTGCACGCATGCATGTATACCAAGTTACCAACCAATGCATGCAGTCGCAGCGTAGTAGGTAGATAGAAGGGATAGGATCGTCTACCGTATAGAGAGAGCTGAGGGAGGAGCGCGCGCGCGCGCGTGCACGCAGTAGAGAGCATCAGTAGCTAGCTAGCGTCGTGCGGGTGGCAGGGGCGCGGGGCTTGACGTCTCGGAGCTGCCCCCCTGCATCTGCATTCCGCGCATGCGCCAGCCACAGAGGCATACGGCGCGCACGCACGCGGGCGGCCGATTTCGAAGCGAAGCCCCCGGCCGGTCCCCAGAGGATAAGGTTACGAGGTGGGCAGGCCAGGCGCGGGTTCGTACGAGAAGACGTCGATCGCGCCGCGCCGGCACGCGGCGGCCGCACACGCACGCACCAGATGCGATTGAGCGAGCGCATATTGCGTAGCCTCCCGGCCGGCCGGCCTCTCACTCCTGCCTGCCTACCTCGGCAGTCGGCGGCGTGCACCGCGCGGCGCCGCTCCCAAGACATGGCCGGCCGCGCTGCTCTCGGCGCTAGCTCGCCATGCTGTGCTTCGGCGAGCCGCCGATCGATCGATCGGCGCCATACCATGCGGGCTAGCTCCCTGTTCCGGGGCTCCTGCTGGCTGCTGCTATCTACTCGTATATAGTGTACGCGTATATGCGACATGGCCGACGGCGCCACCTCGCTCTCTCCTACGTCATACTCCGTATATCGGGCGTCATTTTCAGACGCAGTCAACCGCTTCTCCGTTGGCAAGGCCAGAATTGCTGGCATTTTGCACCTTAATTAATTCCGGGGCGGTGGAGATTTTTATGTCCATGTCTGTTCCAAGGGTTGCAACAACTTTGGATGTTTTCGGTCGGTGCACAACTTTGTTTTGTTTGTTTTTAGTGAAAAATATGTTTAGATATAGTCGTGAAAGAAAAGGAAATACGAGTATATAAATAATCTTCGAATTGGAGGAGGAAGGAAACATTTATAAAGCGCGTTGATCAGTAACGATCAAGCATGCTCCTGCTGTTTGTAGATAGTACTGTAGATGTAGATGTGGGATGCTGTCACGATCGATCAGCGCGCTGCGCCGCCTGTGACAAAGCCCGGCTTGAGATGACTGTTCACTCTCACTCATGAGCCCCGACCCCGGCGTGACAAGTACTGGTACCGGTCGGTAAGAAAGCAGCGAGACTTGCCCCTCCAGAGACTTGCCCGGCCCTCCCTGCTCCTCCGTTCTCCCCTGGCAGACCAGACCAGACCAGACTAGAGCGCAACTGATCAGCAAGGCAGCAGACCAGGTGTCGTGTGAGTGACGCATGCACCAACTTGGTTGAACGACGGATGGATGGGTGCACTGTTCACGCACCACATGCACGGTGAATCCCATGGATGGATGAATTGAGAGAAGAGGCCAGGAATCCGCCGCCCGGCGACGTGTCAGGCCGCGCCCTGGTCCATTCGCGCACAGACTGATCGACGAGGCTGACAGACAGGGCGCTGGCACAGCCTCCCGAAAATGGTAACAAAGGACCGTGGTTGGTATCCTTTTGTCTTCCACGCCCGCCTCTGGCGCTATTTCACTTTCCACGATGGGTAACCAAAAAAAGTCCGTGCACACTTACCAGTTACCACCTCCACCTGCCCATCCTATCCTATGTTTGAGGGAGAGGGGATGGATTTTATAAATAGTAACTTTAAACTGTTAGAAATTAGAAATAGGATGAATGAATAATTTATTAGAGCAACCACATTCCCTTACATTGCATATTTTTGGTATTGGAGGTGGAATAATTAACCTTTGGAGATGCTCTAAGGTGACCTATGATATGATATGATTCAAATAACCACACTGCGAAACCTGTTATTTTGCTCATAGTTTCTGCAGGACTATCCTTTACTTATGCAAAATTTCACTATATATAACCAGAGTCCATTTTGAATGTAGAATCTTACAAAAAAAAAATCAGTTCAGTTAAATTTATATAGATCCTTCTCGGTTTACCAATTAGCAGTTGGTACTCTCTCATTTGGGTGGGTCGGTATCCACGTACGGACAGATTCCTAGTGCAGCACTTCTTAGAGCAATGGCTGCAGGCAGATGCTACGTAGCTTGCTTTAACTGTACACTAGCAGCCCGTGTAGCGCAGGCTGCACGAGCGGAGAGGGACATGGCTAGCTGCTCTCGTTAGGACATGTTGACTCCTCGGGAAACAACAGGCTAGGTCGGTCCTGTTGATGAGCCTGACAGCTTCATCCGGCCGGGCCAGCCTGCTCATAATCATAATCCCAGGAAAAGACACAACAGCGAGCAGGAATTCTGCGGACGAGGAAAAGGGACCTGCAGAGGGTTTCCCATACCATTCATGTGACTGGTCTTGTAGTAGTATAGTAGTATTTGTATGCAGTAAAAGAACAAGTAGTAGTATTTGTATGCAGTAAAAGAACACACGAGCATTTTTCCTTTTGACACCCAAGTAAAGCCTGATGGGAGGTTGATCATCAGCTGCATACCATGATTACCATAGGACAAACTTGCAGCATACAACGACAATCGTGACAATTTCAAAAAAACACTGCTAAACTCGATTGTACAACCTGGAAGGAATTAATTGATTCCCATGTAAAGTGTGTGTCATTGTACCCTCTTGCATACATATGCAAGGATCCTTGCTAAGCCTACCCTTCAGAGTTAATCAAACTCTAAATGCTCTTGCGATAGGCAGACTAAGTTTACAGTGCTAAGGGGTCCAGATGAAACCAGTAAATTTGAATGGCAGGAACAAAAAAAAGGGGGGATGATTGATTCCCTCCCCCACCACCCTTCTTTTGAGATCAAAGCTTGACTGCTTGTAGCATCCTAGTACAAGTTTAGTTAAAGAATCATCATGGTTTAAATTCCCCTTCTTTGACCCTTCCTGGGGCGTGGAATCATAAAAGACCTGCATTCAAATTAGGAAAAACCATTCATCGCACATACAAAGTGGTATCTGCAGATGACTTGAGCATCCACAATAATATCATGGTGCAATCAATATTAATAAGGAATAAAACAGCACAAACAAACAGAAATATTCCATCTACGTGGTAACAGCTGAGGTGGTTGTGCAGATAATAAACTACTCTATCCATTCAAAATTATAAGACAATTTGTTTTTTCTATATACATTGCTTTTACTATGTATCTATAGACTAAGTGTATATCCAAGTTACTAAGTACATATCAAAAGCTATATATAATGGAGGGAGTATTTCATATAGCAAAATCAGTGATCTAATCCGAGGCATTAGAACACTATGGATCATTATCAACAGAAAGTTTGCATGCTGACACTTTGACAGCACCTCGAACCTATATGATCTAGGACAAGCAGGTTCAGCAATGACACGTTGGCTTAGTTTCTTTTACATGAAAAGGCAAGGGAGAAAAAAAAATATACTACATTACCTTTGCCCTTTTTCTTTTTATTTTTCTTTTTCTTCTTTTTCTTGCTCTGTTGTTCATCATCTTGATGAGCTTTAACCTTCTGATGACAAATATAAATAACTGTCAGATACAACTCAATGAACCTTGAACAAAATCAACTGGATATATGATATGCCAGATATAAAGGACATTTTAGCTGCATAATAAGGATACATATGCACCTTATTTTTCCTTTTTCTTTTGATCCCCTTCAACTCTGCTTCATCTTCAGAATCCTGTTACACATATAAGTTAAGTGCTGAATCAAATTAAGGGACTAATTCAAAAAAATCCATAATCAACAAAGATACCTCAGATCCATCCTCAAATTTGGAAACATGTCGTACTACTCTTCCTGAAGTTGAAGGTTCCCCTGCATCAACAATATGAAGCCGTAAAAATGCAGGTCCGATATTGTTCTGAGTGGATGTAGGTCAACTTTGCTACTTTACAGGTATATGGGAAGTAACTCGGCAATCATCATGAATGATAAAACAGTGAACGAGGTTTGCCACAGAATATCATCTTAGAAGCCAATTCTACAACAACAACAACAACATAACCTTTTTGTCCCAAGCAAGTTGGGGAAGCCAATTTGACACCAAGCAAAATGTTAGACGCAGATTAATTGGTAAAAGAGTAAAATCAATCTAGTGTGAAGCTTAATTTTTCCTTATTATTCAGGCATATATCGCTATGAAGTCTCCCACAAGGTAAAACTACATAAAGTATGTGGCAGTCTCATCTGAGCTTTTTCCATGTGGCCCAATGAGTCACTGTATCATAGCAAAAGGATTGCACATTTCAGTACAAATAACCACTTGTAAAGCATGCAAAAAAACTGAAAAGTGGACTACGAAACTGTAAGATGAGATTTTCATTTCATCCTCCTATGTTGTACTCTACCAAGTGTCGCATGGTATGGAAGAAATATCAGTATCACCAATGAAGGCCTGACCTTGTTACATAAAGGGGTCACATGATACATATTTTTCAGAGTACATCACATATAGAGGAATGGTGGGAGAAGTATACCATTGCTAGCTTTTATGGTTTCCTTTGCATTTTTCACAGCCAGTTTTACAAGGTCAGGGTTCAGGGAGTCCAAGCCATCAGGCTGCTGAAGTTTTCTCTCAAGGAATTTTGCTAAAGCAGCAGCCTTGTTTGTAGTTAGTGGTCCTCCTGGATGGGCCATCCTATTTGATAAAGCAATACATCATAATGTTATGCATGGATCAAAAACAAAAGATGCACAGGAAAGATCATATGATTTCCACATAGCAATATTGTTAAAGTAACTAAACAATATTGGCATTACAAGATCTGCTGCAGTACTACCATACTTCATGTTTATATTAGCAGTCTGAGATCTTCTGCAGTACTACCATACTTCATGTTTATATTAGCACTACAAGATCTTCTGCAGTACTACCATACTTCATGTTTCATGTGCACACACTCAGGCTTCAACTTTCTCTCTAGATTTGGGTTTTTTTTTTTTGACATATATATGTACAAGCTTGGATTACACTGACAGAAGCAAGCACAAATGAAAGAACTCCTAATACTCCAAAAGCAGTTAAACCTAGATTCATACGTGGCGGCCAATAGCATCCCATTAATACGAATTTCAAGCTACAAGTCATTTTTTGTTCATATTAAAGCCCCAGGAATGGGAATTTAGATAAAGCGGCAGCCATGTTTGTAGTTAGTGGTCCTCCAGGATGGGCCATCCTATTTGATAAAGCAATACATCATAATGTTATGCATGTATCAAAAAAAAGATGCACAGGAAAGATCATATGATTTCAACATAGCAATATTGTTAAAGTAAAAAAACTTATATTAGCACTACAAGATTTGCTGCAGTACTACTATACTTCATGGTTCATGTAGCACACTCAGGCTTCAACATTCTCTCTTGCTTTTATTTTTCGGGTGTATATGTATAACGATTTTGCTTTTTAGGTGTATATGTATAAGCTTGCATTGCACTGACAGAAGCAAGCACAAAAGAAAGAACTCGTACTACAAAAGCAATCACACCTAGATTAATACGTGGCAATCAATAGGATCCCAGTGATACGAATTTGAACTTACAAGTCATTTTTCTGCTCATATTGAAGCCCTAGGCAGGAGAGGCGCCTAGCATTATCATGAACAAAAAGGGTGCTGAATACTGAAACTAGAATCTAAATCATAATTTGCAGTAAAAATTATATTTCTCCAAACCACGAGTCACGGATTACACGAACCAGTGGTATCAGTATTTGAAATTTACTTCAACTACACGCTGTTTCCATCTGACCAAAAAGCTAAACTGCGGTTTGGCAAAACCTGCTCCAGACCTACACAGCCTTCGCTTAATCGCTCTATCAATTTGTTCACGATAATATCAAGCAAGCAGTATCCAGTAGAATAGAATCCAGTCGCCAGACGCAACCGCAACAACAGAACACGCTCCGAATCGGTTATCGCTAGATCTGGACGCAGGCTACAGAGAAGGGGCGGCGCGTGGTACCTCGGCTGGGGGCGCGAGGAGGGAGGAGGCGGAGGAAGCGGCGCGAACTTGCTGCCCCGCATCGCCCGCTTCTCATCGTCGGACAGGTCGCCGGCCGCCGCCATGTCGCCGCCGCACCGTACGGGACGGTGGGCAGGAGGACTGGGGGAAGAAGGAAGCGCGACCGGTTCAGGTCCGTTGGCAGTTTGGGCTCTGGTGTCTGGCGTGGTCGAACCAGGTAGGCTGCCCGACCGGTCGGACCGGACCTCTGCTTGGATGGCTGATTGGCAGCAGCACACCTCGGCATCTGCGTCACATTTCCCTTCAACTTACTTACGTTTTTCTCTCACCAACCACAAAACAACATCAACCGAACAGCTCTGCTCATGCCCAAACAAGTTGTGCTAGGAATATATTTGGCTTCACGTAGCTAATAGTTAGTATAGTTGCTAAAAACTATTAGATGTCTCATCTAAATCCCCATACGAGTAGTTGTTGTTTAGACTCTAAACTTTAGCCATGGTGGTTGCCCCCTGTACTGTTTCTTTTTATCTTCTTCTTAATAAATTGCCTGTAGGGGTCTTTGGCCCCTCCAGTTTCCTTAAAAAAAAAACTTTAGCCATGGATCCAAATGGTAGGCGGTTAGTATAATTAACTGATGACCAAAATCAAACTGAACTACCTCAGACGGTCAGACCAAATGACCAAAGTTTTCAGATCAGAAGTGTCTTGTGTTCTTACCAACCAAATTTATCTCGATCAATTCAGTTTTGTGCCTCGACTACCACCGTAATAACGAAGAAACCCAAAATAAGGCTATGAAGCGGCTCAATAGCATACTCACTTGTTCAGCCTAGTAGGTATAACATGGAAGAAAATTGTATCAGCAGCCTTACCCTCCCAACCCTCAAATTATAGCCACCACTCATACCCAATGGGCAACATGATGACATTGTGCGTCAGATTAACTCCCAACTCTCAAATTAGCGCCACCACTCATACTCAAATTGTGCGCCATGACGCAGACAAAGAATGTTCGAATCTGTATTCTGTAGGATTACAATTTCCATGATGAACACGATCTATTTACAAATGGTTGCGAAGCTCTGGAGTACAAACGGTGCTAACCGGCCGATTCTCCTACTGTGTCTTTTACGCCACCAGCTATCGATCGATCATCGATGAAGCTACTACACACGGTGCAAAGCAGAGCACAGACAAACTATCTCCAGCACAAGTCTGGGTCCAAAACAGCATTATCACAAAATCTTGTGCTGCTTTGAGGTCGACTGGCACCGGCTGGGTTACACGTAGTAGATCATGCCGACCTCGATCAGGCTGATGTGGGGGATGTGCAGCGTCACCGACGGTCCCCTGCAGTTCTTGCGGAGGAACGAGTAGGCGTAGTTGATGGCGAACGTCTTGAGGAAATTGGAGTTCTTCCTCGCCTTCACGTACGAGTGGCCGATGATGTACGCCACGCCGGCCTCCTTGGCCTCCAGGAGGTCGGACAACTCGTCCCTCACCTGCGGGTCGATCCGCTCCTCCTCGTCGATCTGGAACCGCACCCTCCGCCGGCGGCTGACGCCGCCGACGGACTCCAGCTCGTAGATGGACTGCAGGCTCCGGAGCGTCTCCGACTTGCTGCTCCTGGTCAGGGACAGGGACGTGCCTGCTGCGTCGCCCTCGACGGACGAGTCCCTCATCACCAGCCCCGTCCCCGTCGTGTCGGTGGTGTGCACGACCGCCATCCTGCCCTCCGTCGACGACTCGTAGCTCCCCGTCCCCGACGAGGCCGACTCCTCGGCCTCCATCTGGATGAACCGGGCGATGCTCATCACCAGGTGGTTCTCGAAGTTCTCGTCGTCCTTCTGCACGTCCTTGTACCCGTACCTGACGATGCACCGGTACATGCGGTACTCCTTGGGCCCGATCCGCCCGATGAGGTACCGCTCGTCCATGGGCACGTATGGCACCGGCACGGACTTGACGCAGACGAAGACCAGCACCTGGTGGAACGCCGGCAGGTTGGTGACGAAGTGCGAGAAGATGGCCGGCACGCCCGTCACCAGCTCCGTGTAGATGAGGCCGATCCCGGGCACGCGCATGATGCCCAAGCTCGGGCCCAGGTTCAGAATCCATTTCATGGACACCTTGTTCTGGAGGTCGAACTGGTATTTGCGCCGCGTGCCGTAATGCCACACGTACATGATGGACATGAACACGGCAGACAGCGCGATCGGAGCCCAGCCTCCCTGGGGAACCTTCATCACTGCTGCAGACAGGTAGGCGGCTTCAAGTGCCCCAAAGAATACGAGGAATAGCAAGGAGACGAGGATATTCTTCTGCCACACGAAGATGATGACCAATGACATGAGACAGGTGGTGACGAACATCACAGTGATGCAGGCGAGACCTGAGATCATCATACAAATGAAGGAAACAAGAGTCAGTGATGGGTTGATTCAGTATGAGGAGTTCATGACAAATATGATGGCAGACAAGATCAATGTGCATCAAGCAAGATATGGAGAGATGCTAGAACAAACTATCAACCTCCAAAGTTATGAGCACGTACTGTACTTACAACCTATGCAAGAAAATTGGCAGCTTTGGTTTCTAATAAAGGAAAAAATAATAGCTGGTTTTTATAAGTTGCAGAATGCAGTAATTGCCTGTTGCAAAATGCAGAGTTGCACATTCCTGGATCTTTGGGTTGGTCAGCTAAAATTGGTGGCATCAAATGTATGCGATAGCAATCAGTGGTCCATATGAGAGGGTGCACTATATGAATCACAAAGTTCAAAACGGCTTAAAATGAGGGTCTTCAATGAAATGTAGAATATGCAGGTGAAGTAAACGGAAGCATTATATGGTTCCAAAATAAAAAGGCACGCGTCTGATAGGATTTTCCCAGTTGATGCAGTACTGAAATGGTCAGGCTTACCATAAGCATTTCCTATCACTGTTATGTCACGAAAGCCAAGTGTCGCAGCTAAACAGAGGACCATCAGAATCCAATTTATCTCAGGTATGTAAATCTGTCCATGGATCCACCTTGATGTATGCACAACCTTTACTCGTGGAAAGCATCCCAAAGCAAGACATTGCTTAACAATAGAAAAGGTTGCAGATATAATAGCTTGGCTGCCCACAATTGCAGCAAGAGTTGCTATGACAAACATAGGCCAAAATAAAGGACCTGAAAGCATGATGTGATATGATTCAATAGTCAACACTATTTTTCGGCAACATATGGAGCAAGAAGTCACAGAAATCTTTAGTGTTCTGAAGCTTACTTGGAATAGAAAGATAAAAACTGTTATATACAGCTGGTATGTTTTTAGAAAGAAATGCAGCCTGTCCCATGTATTGCAGCACAAGACAGGGATATATGACACCAAGAAAAGCCAGCTGCAAGAAGGACAACAGCTGAATTATGCATAAAATCCTTTTTTAAGTTCTGACAAACATATAAACCATTCTTCATAGTTCATACCCTGATAGATGCAGCGGAGAAGTGGCCAAGATCAGCAAACATAGCCTCGGTACCTGCATGTGCGACACAAATCTGTAAGACAGCTATTCATTTGAAAGAAAAAAAAAACAGGCAATAGCTGGTCTACTGAATTCACCTGTGATAGCGAGAAGTACTCCGCCAAGAGATATCCAACCATCCTTTCCAGTTCTATTGAAAAACTTTACAATATAGTGTGGAGAAAGAGCAACGAATATTCTAGGATTCCAGTGAATGATGTTATATACACCAAGAATACCAATGCTCAAGAGCCAGAGCACAACAATTGGAGCAAACAAGAATGCCACCTTATGAGTACCTCGGTGCTGCAGAGCAAAGAGACCAACAAGCACAACACATGCGATGAGTACGATCCATCCTGTGTACCAGTAAGTTAGTCAGGATGGTGATACATTTGTCAAGAAAGAAAAGCATCACATATAGTTCATAATCAGTGTCCTTAATGCACAAAACCCCTGCACACATAAATTAACATTTCTGTGTTCAGTTCTCTGTCATGTGGCATTTTTTTGCAAGGAATGTGGCACATGAGCATACATACGAAAGAAATGCCAATATGTGTCAAGATAAGTCACACTCCGACACTTGTACCACATCAGGTCAAAATCTGTATAGCATCAGCATATAGCACGCAATGCAATCTGGGAGATGTACAGGTTCAGATTGAACACATGCCAAAAAAGTAACAAAACTCTGACATATACAATAGAATTCATATTTCACAAATCAGTTCTTGCTACTATTTTACAAGTATCTTGAATAACAATTTATCAAGATAGGTTTTGTGTCAGCATTTTTGCAATTCATAGATGACAGTGTTTTTACCAGTCGAATAAGTACAAAAATTTATACAACTAGAACAAGATACTCGTACATTAAATGGAGTTTTAATGAAGTTTAGATCCTTATTGCAAATTACAAGGATACTAGTTCAGGACCTCAGCACACTACCCAAATATAGGAGATCAGTTAAGAAACATAGTCTGTGGTTTTGAATTCCAATCTGGGCTAGAAAACTTCAGCCAACTGCCTGGTGTTCTATAAGCATGACTAATGCAACACCTTCTGAAGATGATCACTCTAAATATACAATGATTAGAATAAAGTTCCTTACAACAGTGAGTTTATCAAAAACAACAGGCAGTAGTAAAGAAAATAGAACTGGTGCATACCATCTGCTAGTCCACTTGTGGCAGGATCTTGTAATCCAGAGATGGCTGACAAAACTGCATTAGCCAATAGCCAACACTGGATGTCACAGAAGAGTAGAAACGTACCACATAACCAAACGGAGTGAAGAAACTAGGAGACGGAATGCATACCAGATATAGTTGGTGTAAGGACACCATCACCTATCACCATGCATGCACCAAACAGAACAAACAGAAGTAAACAGGTCCGCAGCTTCCTGTGCTTTTCCAGAAACCTTTTGAATGGAGAGGAAGCCACATTTCGATCAGTGCCTGGGTTATAATAAGTCGACAGCTCTTCATCTGCTGCTTGCTGGTTTGGCAGCAGACTGAATTTTGCATGCCTGCAAAGAAGTGAGTACAAAGCAAAGGTTCCACCTGTATAGCACACATTAATTTTGATCAGGTAACATAATAAAAAGCGTACCAAAGAAATAAACACACTAGCTAGCTAAACAAAGCAATTGCTAGACAGCTTTTTTTTTTTAGAATCAATTGCTAGACATCCTTGTTGCACAAAGTTTGGCATGTCCTAAGCTAAGGTGTTTTCTGGAGATTCAAAGCAAAAGTGCAAGACTAGCTTAGAATATAGCAAATGCATTTCAAAAAGAAAACCAGTTACACAACTCAGACAGTGCAGAAAGGCAACAATAACACAATATATTGCAATTAAGTTGCTTACCTTCCCCATTATCATCCGCACTCAAGACAATTATGACGTACTTCAGCAACGGAACAAGTGTAAAGGTCCAAAACACTAGAGAAAACAAGCCAAAGATGGTTGTCTCATCAAGGTAACCGCTCAGTCTCCCTGACAACGAGTTTCTGTAGACATACAGAGGCGATGTACTCAAGTCTCCATACACCACGCCGAAGCTCTGGAACGCTAGGAGGGAGAGAGTTCTGCAGTGACTTTTCCACTGAACCTGCAAAATTAACCACCAACCGTAAGCATGCCAGTTTTTTTTTTTTTTCTTTTTGAGCCAACAGGAGGTGTAATTAGTGGTCAGTAAGCAGCACCAATCCAGTACCCAAAAGCAAAACAGAGCAATCTCAGCAATGGCAATAGCCTTCAGAGTCACAGTCAAATTTCCCGGGGCACCAGCCGAAGCTGCTGATGTATTGGTGGTGATTGTTAGCGGAATTATTGAAGCACTGAAAGTGATGTTTTCGCCGTGAGCACGTCTGCAAGTACTCAAGTACGATGACATGTATACCTGCTATAATTGATCATTATCTAAAAAACTGCTATGATTGATTGAAAAAAAACTCGAGCAGACGAGTCACGAGTACCAGGCAAACGTTGACCCAACTCATTCGAACCGATCACATGATACGCATGAACCCAGAGGTCCCAGACATCTGCTCTGTAGGATAGGCGAGAGCGACTTGATGCGATGGGATTGGACACTCACGGGTCACGGGTAACGGTAATCGCCACATCTCGCATTCGCCGGCAAGGCAAATCTCCACCGCCGCACCCCGGAACTCCTCCTCCTCCTCCCTAATATCGCGCGACAATCATAACCGAACTACGAGGTGCGCGCGATTCCAAAGCCAGTACACACGCGTTCGCGAAATCAATCAAATCGGCCAAAATCAGGACGCGTCTCCGGATCGCGGGACGGCCAAAACCGAACGCAGAGGGGCGAGTCGATCGGACACGAGTCCAGAGCAGAGGGGCGAGTCGATCGAGCCGTTACCTGCTGCCGCCCGGCGGCGCCGACCTCCTCGTCCATTGCGTTGCGGCCCTTCCACTGGAAGCGAGCGAGCGCGTTGGCAGCTACAGGGAGAAGCGGAGGCTAACTGCTAAGCTAAGACGAAGCCACTGCTGGTGCTACGCCCATGGTATGGGGTCTCGCCCGCGCCGCGAGCAGGAGGGCCCGAGAAAACGACGGCGGATAAGGAGAGAAGCTTCCCCTCGTCTAGTTTATATATAGGCAAGGTCGTCGAGTTGAGGGAGAGGGGAGAGCAAACTAGATGGAGCTTGATGCGCACGTCGCCGTCTGGGCGTCTGGCGACGCGTAAGAGCAGAGCAGCGTGCCGCGGGTTGCGGCGGCGGCGGGGCGGAAGAAGTACATGGGAGACGCATCTGACGCGTGGGACCGGCCCAGGGCCATCGGCTGGTGGGCTCGGCGTGTCAGTAGGGTGAGTTGTTGTGAGTTGTGACCGGTGGCAGAAAGGAAGGACCCCGCCCAGTCGTGGCCCGGACGCTGGTGGGGCCCGCGCTGCCGTCACCGCGGATTTCGATTTTTGACACGGCATCTCGTGCGGAACTGGCTGTAGATACTCGTGCGTCCAATCACGTGCGACGGAGGTGCTTGTGAGAACGAAAACTGCAGGACACACGTGCTTCCCTGTATATGAATGGGAACCAAACAAACTTATGGGGTTTCTTAATTTCAAATTCAAAAAAAAAAAAACTTATGGGGGCTAGCTGGTGCGAGTCAGGCCACGCTGAAAACGAAACCAATCAAAGCATAGTATAAGCTCGGTATGACACAAATACACACATTAGTCCACCATCTACTCTTCATCCTCACTTTTATTTTGGTTGGTTGGTTTGTGAAATGGAATGGGATGGGATGATGCATCATTACCTCATTCCTCATAATCAATAATTAATTAATACTAATACGAGGAATAGAGCGGCTCCATTAAATTTGATAATTTGACCCGTGATGCATCACCTCATCTAGATGGAGTGATTCCTCAAACTAAACACCCTTTATATTCTTATAAGCACCTTCAAAAGACTAGGTCGGTAGATTTAAGATTGGGGAAATCACAAACGTCTCTCTATTAATGGACATGTCATTGTCGATGAGAAAATAGTGCCACTAAATTATAGAATAAATGTAAAAAAAAAAATATAAGCACATTATCAAATCGAGGACTTTGAATTCTAATGGATAAATTTTACTATAAGAAAATTTAACGTATCTATATCTATATCTTTATGTCTATCTCTATATCTATATTTATACTATACAATAATCATAAACCCCACTATAATTCTATCTCGACGTGCAATATATCCATAGTGTCAACCCACTAGAGCATGCAATTATGACACCTATCTATTCATCCAAGCAACTGCCATCATCATGCCACATCATCCACTAACATGTATTCCTTTTTCATGTTAGCAAGCCATATTATCATCCACTAAGATTCGCTCACGATCCATGTAGCAATGTGCGAGCTATGGTTCTAGTTGGTATCTTATAGTCCAAATAAACCTCATTAAAGGTTATATCTCGACATGCAAGTTGTCCGCCTCAACAATTCACTAATTAACATGTGCAATTACTGCGCTAGCATCGGCAATTATGATATTCATGTCTACATCGTCATTCCATGACATCTAACTAACATTAATTTGTAATAGTTTATACATTCATATAAGTAATAATGTGTCTATTTTTTATATATTTTTCACAACAAGCGGGGTATGTTTCTAGCTAGCTATCTTGATTTGTTAAGTCCACCATTCACTAGTGAGAAGCACGGTAATTATATATTGTCCTTTGGTTGTGACAATTTTTTTACAATATAAATATATTATCTAATCGCCATAAGATATGGCGCTTTCTTTGATGTGAATCAATTAATCATTGGCAAGTGTAGCATATTTATATATAATTAAATTTAATATAACTACTATGTTGTGCTAGCACACATATTAATACATGAGCCACACAGCAAGCTAAATACAATTAGTGAAACCTTGCTCTTGTAGACAAGTGGACAAGCACATTTGACCCGATCGATCAGAAAGCGAATAGATTATATTGCATATAGAGAGAGAGAGATATAGATATTGAGTTATTGAGTTCATGCTATTTTAAATATATAATGTCATATGGACCTGTCGCAATGATGTGTGATACATCACCATCATCGTTGCTGGCTAGCAGTAATCAAGTTAGCCTTGGGTATATGTTTGCCTAGATATCTTATATGAACCTCGACGACTCTTGAGACTCATGATTAGCTATTATTGGTAGATGGCTAGAACTTTATTCCGTTATAAAAAAAAAGCTATCATGTGTTTGAGATTTGTAAATGCATGAATTATATATGGTGTTTACAACAAGCTCCGTGTTTTGAATATTTTTTTAGAAAAGAAAATATATTAGTATCCCAGCTTTTGCATTGATCAAAATGGTCCAGGATACCTCAAAACAAAGTTTTGCACCATAATGATATCAAAAGGCTGAAAACCAATCTTAAAAAAGCAATTCTACTGCTAAAGTTCCATCCATGTCTAGCAAACACTTCCATCATCGTTGTCATATTTGTTAATGGTACTTTATGTTTGCCAACGTACGAAAGTGTCTGCACTGCACACACCGTGCAATATCGATGACTTGTGGTCCCACATACACTCTTGTCAAAATCAACACGAATTGTATGTGTTGCTCTTTTAGATGAATGGGCGTATTATAAAGAAATAAACATGATAGCAATACAAATCTAATTTGAAATTTGTGTACACATCTTGTCCTTTTATTACACACATGTGTGTCCACTTAAAATAAGCTCAATAATCGAGTGAGAATATATGGATGTTTCTCTAGCTAACAAGGTCAATTCATTCGAAACACTGTTGCTCTCGGAAAGCAACACAGAGCGCGCGAAGCCATCAAGTGATTGTACTTTGTACACATGGTCAATCTCTACCAGCAAAGAGGCAAAGAGCCATATAAAAAAAATCGACTACTAATTTATATGTCTTATACAATATATTGTTATTTGCTAGAAAAACGGGTCTATATGCCGATCGTGAAAAAAATGTTGTTATTTGCTAGAGAATCAATATTTTATTCACTTATCTTAGAGACACTTTTTTTTCTCAATTCTTTTGAGACACTTATTATGAATGAAGTCTTGTGTCCTAGTCATATATTTAATTTGAATAATTATTAGATTTGACTTTTCTCTGTATTTCGATGCGATTGCGTTCCAGGACGGGCGTTCCGCGCGCTTTGTTCTCGTGGACTCCAAAGTCCCCTCAAGAACTTAGCACAAATTCTGGTTCTGGAACGCCCTTTTTTCCTCAACGAATTCTTGAACACTTTTCTGGTGGAACGAAACAATCACAAACGTGACGTCACATGGCCCCCCACCGACCGTACAAAAAAATCGCAGCCGCACAATGAGTCAATGACTCGATTGCATAGCTTAATGTTTCGGCACGGGCTGGGTATTTTGTAAGTGTATAATGGAGAGGACGTGGACTGCTTGCTTGTGAGTTGTGACCCTGTGATATACTAATATACACACTCTATTATTTAATAAATAAAGAATTTTGTATTTATAAAGCCAGAAAGACAAAAGAGCGAACGCGATCGTTTGAACCTTTCTCGACAAAAGAAGACAACGACTGTACCGGCCAGCGTCACCTTTCACCTCATCTATTTACATATGTGTGTGCATATGTAACGAATGGTGGTTTTTGCCGGTGAAAAAAAGAGGAAGTTTGTGGAGGTGTTTGGTACCAAATCATGGATATAACCATCTAATAGTTTTATATATTATTCTCTTGGGGTCGCTCTAAGGGTCTTAGTTTTTCTTACTGCGATTAAAAAAAAAAATAGAGAGTAAGGCCTTGTTTAGATCTCAAAATTGGGAGTCCAAATTCGAACTTTCACATATCAGGTAAGATTTAGAAGAATTTCGTTTGTATTTGTGAAATATTGTCAAATATTGATAAATTATACTCAAAAGATTCGCCTCACAAAAGATAACAAAATCAGACAATTAGTTTTTAATTTCATCTATATTTAAGATCTACGACGTATCTACAAAGTTTAATGTGACGGGAAATCTTCTTTTTACATAGTATCAAAGTTGGAAGTTTAGGGTGAACTAATAAGTCCTAACAATGAACACCTCGGCGTACAACTCGCCGCTGGCACCAATTAATGACCAAACAGCTTAGAGCGACGTCACGTACGGAAGCATCAGATTCGTGGTTGGTGGCTTGGTGCACGTCGCGTACGGAAGCAGACACTCTCGGAGTCGCAGTAGGAGTACGTGGAGAACTGAAGATTTAAGCCCGGAGCGTACGTACGCTGAACGCTCTTATCCGCGCGGGGTGGGTCTCATGCAGACGACGCCACGAGCCCACGACGGGCCAGATGATGATGGCACACGGTGTCCGGCCGTCATCACGGTGTCTCGGCTTTCGGCCGTATAGCACACGGGGTGGGTCTCGGCTTTCGGCCGCTTGCGTCGTGGCCCTGGTCCGTGTTGGCCGCCATGCATGAGCATGCATCTTGGGCTGGCCCAAGTGGGGCATGGCCTGGGGCGGTGGCACACTTGCCGTCTTGCCCGCGCGCGCCGCGAGGAAAAATTACAGAGGACGACGAATGCAATGGAGGCACGCACGGAGGATTCGATTCGAGGCTGTCACGCTCGTCGTGTCTGTCTGATACTCTGATCATCTGATCTGATCCACCCCGTGCGCGTACGGATCGTCTGTCAGCCTGACGCCTGCATCAACGAGACGGCAGACCCTACAGCGCCGCTGTTTCGTTAACACAAATCTGTGGTTGGTACACACTGCAAATCGGTTCCCCTGCTCCTTGCTTTGCTTTCTGCTTCTAGACTTAGGCCTTGTTTAGGCTGTCTCCAACAGGATAGGCAAAACGCCACCCAAAAATAAAATAAGCAGTGCATAGTGTTTTAGGTGCCAAAATCACGCTCCAACAGAGGACTCATACGACGACCGATTTTGTGAGCGGAGGAGAGAGGGAACCGATATATCGGTCGCCTCTCTCCTCGCGATCCAAAACCTGCGGTGGTGGGCCACGCCGAGGGTGGGCTGGGGCAAGCCACGCCGCCGCCAGGGGCTCTGCGCGTGGAGCTTGTCGCGCCATGGCCTGGGCCTCTGCACCGTGGAATGAGAGGCACCAGCTCCGGGCACCGGACCGGCGAGCCCGGCCGGCCATGGCCGCCGCCAGCCGCTCCACGCCATCACCGCCACCGCCACCCCACCAGACCGGGCGCACCCGCCGGATCCACCCCACAGGACCCCGGATCCGGGCAAGGAGGCCACGGATCCGCGCCTCGGCTGCCGGGAGCCAGCGCCGCCGCCAACCTTCGTCATCCGCCATGGCGTCCTCGAAGCTTGCCTCCACCGCCAACTCAGGCCGCGAATCCGGCCTAGATCAGCGCCTTCAGTACGTGCAGCGGCCACGGCGGCGAGCGCGACCCCGATCCGCTCGCCGAAGTTGAGCCGGCGCCACCACGCCGCCAAAGCCGGAGGAGGACGAGGATGGCGCGCGCCCCGGCCTCGCGGATGCCCAGACGGCCGTCGGGGGCGGGTGCCGTTGCTCTCGGACGATGACGCGGCCTGATGCGGCAGGGGGCGGTGGGTGTGCGGTGCCGGCGCGGGAGTCGGGGCTGGGGCCGGGGATGGCGAGCTCGCGGCGGCCACGCGGGGCAGGGGAGGAAGATGGGAGGAGAGGAGCAGAGAAGAAGGCGGTTGGGTCTTGGACTCTCGGTGCTCTGTTGGAGAGCGTAGATTTTGGGTGATTGGCCCATTTACTGTGTAGCCACCGAAATGGTTGAATCGGTCTCCAATTTGGGTGTTTATTGTTGGAGTCAGTCTTAGATTCCAGATTTCACTCCCAAATTTTACTATGCAGAATTCCTATTCCCCGTCACATCAAAATGTCGGCACATATATGGAGTACTAAATATAAATGAAATAAAAAACTAATTGCACAGTTCTATTGTACTTTGCGAGACGAACATTTTAAGCTTAATTAATCAATGTTTGGACAATTATTACTAAATAAAAACAAAATTGCTATAGTGTGACGGGACCTTTACTATGCAAACTTTGACCACCAACTTTGTCATCTAAACAAGGCCTTATTGGACTCCAAAATGAGGACGTCGATAACATGATGACGATGGCTTGCTTGGCAGGTAGTGGTAGTACTAGGCCGTGCCCATTTGCAGTGGCAGACTGGCAGGGTGTGGAGGTATAAACTCCATATACCCTCACGGCCTAGTTTGGGCCGACACGCTATCGCCAGGCCGGCCCATCAAGCTTCAAGACCGATCGGCTCAGGCTGGTCGGACAGCCTAAAACAGGCAAGAATATCGAAGACCGACAAGGAGGACAAGACCTAGCTGATATAGGAAAGTTTAGACTTGTAAAGTATGTAAACTTAGTACCAGATAGGCTAGTTCCGACTTGTAACCTTGCTCCCCCGTGATATATAAGGAGAGCAAGGACCCCGTGCTGGAGGACGAATCGGCATAACGCACGGACTCATACATCCACATCATAATCGAAACAGAGAGCGGGACTAGGGTTTTACGCATCTTTGCGGCCGAACCTAGGTAAACCTCGTGTGATTGCTCCCCTGTTTACGTCTTGCTCGCAATCTCGTGCGCCTTCCGCCAATCCATTACCGGTCAGGGCATACCCCTGGTCGGACTATCGCCGATATTTCGTCGACAGTGGCGCGCCAGGTAGGGGGTGCGCACCGAGATTTCACGTCGATCAAGATGGTTTCCTTCCCGGCTTCCATGATCTTCGGCCGGCCTCACCTTCAACTTCGGAACGTTCACACGGACTTCCAACTCAAGAATCGCTACTACAACTCTCACGCCTCCGGCTATCACGCCGACAATGGCACCAACAATGGTGGCTGCGCCAAACCAGATCCAACTCATCCCGGTGACCACCATTGCAGTCCCAACCAATTCACCACGATAGTTGACGGCACGGCGTCAACACCTCCGACCGGTCCTAACCAAAGGAGGCATGTCGGCAACACGGATCTACTCCGTTTGATCCATCAACAAGACATGAGGTTGACAAACCCATGCCAACTTTGAGTCGCTCCGACGACGCGTCGATCGCGATCTACAAACCGCGCGACAACAACAAGTTCCTAATCCGTCAACACGAGGACAAAACAACCGTCGCAGAGTAACTTTTGGGCGCTCCGAACGGCCACTTTCGCAGCCGGCGAATCTACGACGTCACATTCCAACAAATCCTCGTGGCATCCGTACACAAACAGGTGGCGGAAGAAACTCACAGCGGCTCCGATCACGGCCAACCATCGTTCGTAGTGGTCGGAGAGGCCAGTCGAGCAATATACGGCAGAGAATCTTAGCCGATATTCAAGATCTGAGAGAGAGGACTTCACAACAAGCCTCACGGAACAACAGCAGTCCAGCTCAGACGACACAAACTACCCGACACGATGTACCTAGTCGGAGTTACGCGTCAACAGTACAGCGCAGAAAACGCCCGTCTGTAAGGTCGAGATGGCGGACTAGAGGGGGGGTGAATAGTCCTTTTTAAAACTAATCGCTCCGGCTAACCGATATAAGTGCGGAATTAAATCTATCGGCCTAACCAAGACTTTCACCCCTCTATCTATGTCTCTAGAAGCACCTTGTAAGAGATCCTAAACAAGAAGACAAGGTACCAATCTAGCTAGTGCACACTAAACAAGTCTAGCTTGCAAGGTCATACAAACCTAAGCAACTAGTACTTTAGCAACCGGGTGTGCACCTACACAATTCTAATGAGCAAAAGCACAAAGCCAACCTAAGCTCACTAGATGCTCAAGGACCAAGCTACAAGACCCAAACCCAAGAGCTCAAACTTACTTAACTACACAAGCTAAGCAAGGCAACTTACTCTACTTCTAGCTACACAAGCAAGAAGGTGATTAACAAGCTACACAAGCTAACTAATCACTAGAGCAACTACACAAGCTATACAAGAATGTAAGGAATGTAAATACAAAGCTTGTGAAAGAGATTGCAAACCACCGCGAAGTGTGGACACAAGATGACTCGGCGATTTTTCACCAGTTCACTTGGTTGCCCCCAAGCTACGTCCCGTTGTGTCGACCAACACCTTCGGTGGTTCCTCCGGTCTTTTCACCTAGATGGTTCTTCGGTGTGACCCTCAAGTCACTTGCCCCTCAAGGCACACCCCGCAAGGCACCGCAAGACACCACTCTCAAGTGAGCCCCTCAAGGCACCGAGCAAACCCACACACTCAAGGGTGGTAACTCAATGACACGCGCAATCCAATAAGGCTACTCTTCGCGATCCCCGCGAGGTGAGTACCGACCTCCCACAATCCCTTCTCCGGAGCACCGTATCTCCACGCGTGCTACCACGGAGCCTCTTGCCACCAAGCCGTCTAGGAGGTGGCAACCTCCAAGAGTAACAAGCTCTCCGGCTTGCAACACAACCACCTAGTGCCACAAATGCAATCTCACAAAGCACTCGCACTAGAATCGCTCTTCTCACACTATCGGATGGTCACTACCAAGCATATGTGAGTTAGAGGGCTTCCAAGCACCACCACACAAGGCAACATAGCCAGGGCGTGCTCAGCAACCGGCCACAGCCGGCCAAACCACGTATATATAGCCCCAAGGGCTGAAACTAGCCGTTGCCACCTCGGGCAACCGAAACACGAGCGCGGACGCGTCCGGCCTCCACCGCCGGACGCTCCAAGCCGCGTCCGGCGCTCCGTCACGCCACGTGTACCGACCGTTCGAAGTCGACCGTTGATCCCCAACGGCTACCTCACGATCTGCTCGTAAACCCCGCGCCGGACGCGCCCGGTGACCACCGCGGACGCGTCCGGCCCGGTCATCCACCGACCGCCGCCCGCGCAGAGAACCGCCGGACGCCAAATGATGACTTCGCCCGAGTCCGCCGCTGCGTCCGGCCGGCGCGTCGGCGAACGTGCTCACGCGGCACTCGGCACCCGAAGTTCGGTCCGGAGTCCGGCGTGCGCCGGACGCGCCCTCCTCGGCGCCGGCGCCAGCTAGCCGCCCGAGCGCCCGCCCACGCCAACCTTCCACGCGCGGACGCGTCCGGCCCGCTGGTCGCGTCCGACCGCCGCGTCCGGCGCTTGTAAATCCATGATTTACAGACCCATCGAAAACGCGATCTTCTCCACCATGCTATCCAACAAGTATACCAACTTGATCACCGTAGATAGCATGTTTTCAACCACATTTTGCATCCGGCGCAATGGAAAATATGCCTCCAATTTTCCCGAAAGCGCCGAATCCCGCCTCGCAAGCTCGGCGGGAGGGAGAGAGGGGACCCAAGCCCAACTCAACCCTACAAACCACGGCGCGAACATTCGCCACCTTTGTAAATGTGCCAACACCACCAAGTGTACAACTCCATGTGCTTGTGTGTTAGCATTTTCACAATCATTTTCAAAGGATTTTCTCTTCAACTCACAACGCCACTCGATCCTAGCACATCGCAATGTTAGATCGCTCAAGTGGCACTAGATGACCGATATGCAAACAAGATTACCCCTCTTGATAGTACGGCCATCTATCCTAAATCCGGTCAAGTACTTCTCTACTCAACCTTAGACCGGTGAAATGGAATGCCCTAGGTTATACCTTTGCCTTGCGCATTTCCATCTCCACCGTCATCCTCCATTGTGCCAATGCACCGCATGCACGACACGATCATCAAATGATATGATCCACTTCATATCATCATGTGACACTCTTGGTCCATCGATCTTTACCTCACTTGCTCTTCACCGTTGCGTCGGTCCATCGGCGCCAAGTCTTGCCCAAGCTTCACCATCGCATGGTCCTTCGCTTTGCGCCTCAACTTGCCCTTCACACTTGCAACCGGTCCATCAAGCCAAGCCTCATCTTGATCTTCACCTCTTGGTCACATGACTCCATGTCATGTCTCATTTGCAATGAGCTCCTTCATCAACTCATGTGTTGAGCCTCACAACATCTCCAAACCATCTCCACCATGGCATATGTTGCTCACACACATGTACCTGTGAACTAACTCCTGTGTATCTCAACCATCACACATGTTAGTCCACCTAAAGTTGTCACTCAATTATCAAAAACCAAACAAGGGCCTTTCACCGTCGCAACGAACGACGGCGACGCCAGCGAGAAATTCGACGATCTGGTCGGAACCCACCAACTGCGCCTACTACTGCGACACAGCAAGAACAATATGCAGGAATCAACACATCCAACGCTCGGTTGTCTGCAGAACGTACTGAGCTAGCTGCCGCCCTTCGTCATGGCGACCAGTCCCGAAGGGATGAACAACGAAGGGAAAGACGACGGCAAGAGAATTTGACTGCCATGGCAACATCAGGTGCAACGGAGCAAAGAGTTGAACGACCACGAACACGTTCAATTCAATCCCCTTCAATAACAAAGGCGTCGGCACACAGGGCCAGGGCACTTGCGGACCGACACCAAGATGTAGAAAAGAAACGGAGGGAAGCACATCAGAAACACATGGCAGCAATCAGAGAGAATCGCCGCAGTTCCGGCATGAGCCCATTAAGGGATGGCACGAGGGATTCACCTAACATGGATGAGCCTCGTTGTTGTAACCAACCCATACAAACGACCACCGTATACAAACGTGCTCGAGTCCTCCCCCGGTCGAACGGTTCCATCCGTCCAAACAAACCGCAATGGTTTTATCACTCCTTTCTTGGACAATTTGCCGACTCGAGAACCAAACCGGAGGCTCCCACCCCAACTCCTCCCGAGGATAGGATACCGCCGCACACCGAGCACATATTCCCTAATCCAATAAACCCAGCTAACCTTCGGCGCATCGTAACGCTTCGATCACCAGGGCGCAAAACATCGAAGGCATGTTTATCAACGGCGAGTGGTACGAAGTAGTTCAAAAAGGAAGCCAGCTTGAGAAAAACTCAAGCTCCTTAGATTCCTTTACGATGTGCCTTTTCCAAAAAGGACAATCTCAATACTACTCGGAACGGGATAAGTATATCCGACCACGCCCGACGCCGAGACGATCAAGTCTTGGACGATGACGACCTACTACTCGCACCGAAGAAGATCCGGTCATGATTCACGACTTGGAAGAAGGAGAAGCGAGCCGGAAAACTAAAAAGAATGAGAGATACGTCCCGAAACAAAATGCTACGGCATAAACATGACAAAGTCATAAAATAGGATCAAAATAAAGAGATAAATAAAAGAATCTCGAAGGATTCCGGCACAAGACACATCTCAAAAGATCCAATTCTTTCATTAAAAATATAAAAATTTTTACAAACGGGGACCCGGTTGCATCTAAGCAATCTAGTCATCCCCGAAAGCTTGCCGACCACCAGTCGACAGAGTCGCGGCAACGACGGCCTCCGCCGCCCGGCGAACTCGACGGCGCCGCCCTCCATGGCGTCATGCGCCGCCACCGACGCTCCATGCCGCGGACGTCGACACCGGAGATGGCATCGACGGTAGCATAGGCGGCGGAGGCACCATGGCGGACGCCATGAAGCGCCACGCCGGCCACCTAGCCGGGGACCGCCGCGCCCGCGCGACCACGTCGCCACCCCGGGCGTTCACCGCGTCCGCCGCGGCATGCGCGGCCTCCCGCAGCCGCTTCCAACTCGCTCGCGTCCTCTGCAAAAACAGTAAAACTTAGAACAACAAGCACCAAAGTAAAATAGGGAATATGAACGAAAAAAGGAAACGACACTCACCGCCGACCACGGTGTCGGCAGCTTCACGCCGCCGGTAACGTGTCCACCCGGACCTTGCGGGCCAACCTCCGTCCGCCGCCTCATTGACGGCGGCGTTGGCCTCGCGTCGAAGTCGGCGACCCGCCGCTTCTCCGCCTCTAGCTCCTCCCCGGGCGGAGGAGAGTGCGTTCGAACAGTCGGCGTTCGCCTCCGCCCGCCCTGCTTGCTTGGTGGCCTCGGAATAGAGATCCCGACGTGCCGCAGCTCCGCCCTACGGCGGTCGAGCGCAGACGCCGGGAGTTCGCCAAACGCCGCCGCCGAACGCGGCGTGGAGACACCGGCGGCCACCGCCGCCTCTTCCACCGCCGCCTCCTCCGCCACGACGGAGCCGCCGCTCCGCCGCAAAATGGCGCTCCGGCCTCCACGACCGGAGCCACCCGCTCGGGGCCGCCGCCCCCGGCACCGCCCGTTGCTCCTCCGCCGCTCTTCTTGCCGCCTCGGCGGCGCCCGCGCGGCAGCAGGTACCGGCCGCGCCTCCAATGGTCGAGGGTATACCTACATTGTGAATGACGAATTGCGGTTACACCAAAAGAAGAAAACCCCAAGATTAATCAAGGAAAAACTCCAATCCAAGCTCACCTCCTCCGCGGCCTCACCTCCCGAGGGGAGTTCACGACTCCTCCTCCCCGCCGGCGCTTACCATGGCGGCGGTCCATCTAGATGGCGGCGACGAGCGAATGCAATCTAAAACCCTAAATTTGGAGGGCAGAAGGAGAGGAGCAAGAATGTAAAATGCGCTGCGGATAGAGAAGTTCTCGCCGCAGCGCCCAATTTATAGAGAGATTGGAGGACTCGAGAAGGCAACCGATGGGATCGTGGTAATCAAAACCCCGCGGCCCTCTCGTTCCCCAAGAGCACGAAGTGACGAAAACCGCTCCACTAGCACGATATGCATTTATACGTTTCCCTCGCATCGGAACCCCCGCGCGCTCGCCGACTCACATCATCGGGAGTTGGAGCGATTGAGTCACCGACATCTCGATCCCACGCCAACAAAGAGAATTGACCCGACCGAGTCCAAAAATGTACCCCGGATGGACGTGACAGTCGGTTGCCGATGCACGGTTGCATCGGCAAAGCGAATATTTTTTGCTCCACACGCGATCGTGACGTGACACAACGGACTAAAAGATAAGTATCCAACATCTCTAATAAATTTTCTATTTTATTTATCCATCCATTTCAAAAGACCACACTTTGGAAAAACCAGTTCTTCACAAATCTTTTTTCTCAAACACAAAGCAAGCCAGAACGCACCGTCTCTCGGTCTCACTCGCTACGTGTTAACAAGCACCACGCTCAAACAACACGAGTGCGCCGGTCGCTCCCAAAGGAAAAGGGCTCCAAACACTCCTAAGACCTTGTGCTTTTTTGTTTAGGATCATCTAATCTCTAAGGCCTGGTCGGCTCTTGAATGAGAAAGAGACTAGTTTTGCTTGGCAATTTTTTCTTCTAAATCTATAACAAGCATAACTTAGCCTTCGCATGATAAGAAAATCTTACACACTACATGACCATTCTTTCGGAACAAAGGCATGATCAAAATCCACCACGGGAAGACGGTGGCTCACAAAGAAAATACGATAAGTGCTCTCCTAACCTAACATACATGCCCTCACCAATCTTTTTTCACAAAAGATTTCTTTACACGAACTACTTCAAAGTACGTTCAACACATATTTACAAAGCTAAAAACATCCTCTTTTCTTTGTACCAAATGGCCAAGTACGTCACCCCTCCAACAAAACAATCGGCATGCACTTGTCTCGATCAATCCCGCTACGTGTTCACAGCTCCAACGCTATACAACACAGGGATGACATGGTCGCCCAACGGAAATAGGGCCCTAAGTGATTCGGCAACGCGCTATTCACTATAGGTCATCTACACACCCGAGGACCGATTAACTCTAAGGAGAGGCGATTACCAAGACCATTCTTAAATAATACATCCCGATACAACTTCGTGTCATAGATTATATCAAATCAATACGATTCAAAGATACCTCATCAAAACATTCACTCATACCAAATTTTCTCTTTGCAAAAGCAACAACTCGAAGAAGCGTTCAACCCGCCGTAACAAAGTTACAAGATAGCATCAACAATTCAACCCACACAATCCGACAAATGAGCCGGGATTTTTTCGCCAATGATACCGGTTATTCGGCACACAAATAGCTAAGCTATTTCATGGGTTTAGATTCAAAACCATGGTCTCACAAACACGCCCAGGGGACCGAGTTAAGTAGCAAAGCCGCCTTAACTTAATCATGACAAAGTTATGGCATGGTTCAAACCGACCACCCAAATGAAATTTGGCTGCTCGGTCTCACTCAAAGAGTGGTCGGAAACACATAAAGCACGATATAATGATCGGTTGTCTTCTTTTTTTAGACCCCGACATAACGTGTTCCACCTCATCTCGAGCTCGGGGACTACGTGGGCCCACGTCACCCGAGAGGTGACATGGGCTAGATCCTTCTTTTAGAGCTTGCTGCAACATATACTATCTTACAACCTCGGGGACTACGTGGGCCCACGTCATTTGCATGACTCGGCCGATCCTTTCTCTTTACAAAGAGTTTAGTTTCAAAACCAAGCTAAGGCAACGACCAATCACGACGGATACCATGTGATGGCAAGCATCACATACTAACGAGGGCCCACGTCTCCGTTTGGGACCCTTTCAAAATTCTTTTTTCTTTCGGGAGCATCATAAATCTTTCGGTCAAAACCGAAAACGTCAACCAAGTGTAAGCAAAGTGTGGTCGGAAGCATTAGACGGTCCTCCACCTGCTCGGACCACATGTCGAACGTGTGTCCGACCACCCTTTCTCACTCAACCAAGCAAGACGGTGTTTTTTCCCTCAAGATCCATGATGCTCGGGGACTAGCCGTGGAGGTATAAACTCCATATACCCTCACGGCCTAGTTTGGGCCGACACGCTATCGCCAGGCCGGCCCATCAAGCTTCAAGACCGATCGGCTCAGGGCCGGTGGACAAACCTAAAACAGTAAGAATATCGAAGACCGACAAGGAGGACAAGACCTAGCGATATAGGAAAGTTTAGACTTGTAAAGTATGTAAACTTAGTACCAGATAGGCTAGTTCCGACTTGTAACCTTGCTCCCCGTGATATATAAGGAGAGCAAGGACCCCGTGCCGAGGACGTAGACCGGCATAACGCACAGACTCATACATCCACATCATAATCGAAACAGAGAGCAGGACTAGGGTTTTACGCATCTTTGCGGCCTGAACCTGGGTAAACCTCGTGTGATTGCTCCCTGTTTACGTCTTGCTCGCAATCTCGTGCGCCTTCCGCCAATCCATTACCGGTCAGGGCATACCCCTGGTCGGACTATCGCCGATATTTCGTCGACACAGGGGCAGTGGCTGTGGCGGCCCATTGGAGTCGCTGACGCCGAGCGGCTCCATATTTCCTTTCCCGACGACGACGTCTAGTAAGAGCATCTCCAACAGTTATGCATTTGGGGTTTGTATTCTTGAAATTTGCCAAAAAAACTTAAAAAGAGGTCTCCAACAGTTTTGTATTTTGGGTAACTTGGCATTTGAGGGAGGAAAGTTGGCATTTTTGCATAGGCATCAGTGGCTTGGCATTTGTAAAATCCCGAGAATCCTGCCATAGTTGTCTCGCGTGAACTGCCCACAGCGCAGTTAGTTTCTTTTTTTTTCTAAAAATGCCAAGTCCAAATGCCAAACTATTGGAGATGGCTTTATTTTTTCCTCTCCATATCGTTTTGGGAATTGGCAAACAACAACAAATGCCAAACCAGTTATGCATTTGGACTTGGCATTTACCAAAATGTATAAAACTCCAAAAAAACCCCTCCAATCGTTATGCATTTGGACTTTGCATTTTACATAGCTATGCATTTGGAGGGGGAAACTTGGCATATATGCCAAAGGAGTCCGGCTATGCAAATAGAAATCGCGGGATTCTCGGTCCAAGTCGCGCGCGACTCATCCTCCCCTCGCACGGTCTCGCGTGCGACTCTTCCTCCACCTCGCGCGTTTTTTCTTCGCGCCGCCAGAGTTCATCGCTCGAAAGCACGAAGCAGCGCCGCCTTCTCCGAGCTCCTGCGCGACCCCTCCTCCATCTACGACGCCGTCTTTATCAAGGCCGGCCAGGTACATGATTCTTCCCATGTCACAAGTCTTGATGACCATCATCTACTCTAGGGTTTTGCCATCAGCGTGGGTGTACGGGATGGATGGGATTGGGTACTGATGTTGGTGGCTTGGGGGTTGGATCATGGCGGGATTGGAGGTGGTATGGCCTCATGGGGGTGGTGCTCATGGCGTACAGGATCGGAGGACCAACCATGGCAGCCATGTTCCTAGGGTTAGATGATAACATATTCTGTCAAAACATGTTGTCCCTATTGAATAGATCAATGATGATGAACTATACACATTATTTGTTCAAAAAAGATTTATGAAGTATATTCATTGTCTGATATGTCTTGACGACTCCATTTATTTTATCCTATTTTGTAGATTCGTTCAAATGGATGACCTTGGATTCTATACAGGCATACTCACAGCTGATTCTGATCATATTCCTGGCTTAAACAAATTGCCCTTTACACTAACTCCACAAAGCCAGGCAAATAGTAATGCTATGCCTCATGAATCTCAGGAAGAAGTTTCCCTAGTGGATCCAACCGAAGTAGGTGCTACCCGTAGTGCTCGGAAAAATCTTTCACATAGGTCTAAAAAATTTGATCAAGAGGAAGACAAAGTAATATGCGTAGCTTGGTGTACTGTAAGCAAAGATCCTATTCATGGGGCAAATCAAAGACAAGCAACATTTTAGGGTCGAGTTCGTGCATACTTTGATGAACATAAAAAAACTGAAGCTGCTAGGACAGAAAATCCAATTATGCATAGGTGGGGGACTATTCAGAAGGAAGTGAACTGTAGTTCTGTTCGGCCTATGACAAGATTCTTCGTAGGAATGCTAGTGGAAAGACTATCCAAGACATGGTACGCTTTCAGAGTTGGTTATTTTGTACTTGTTAAATATTTGGTTAAGTTTACACATTCAAACATTTTTCTTATTTTCAATTGTGCAGATTAGTGATGCATTGGAGACTTACACGGCAGACGATGGCGAACGGGAACTGATGGCAACCGGGAACTGATGGCGTACGGGAACTGCTGACCACGTACGATCGCGAGCTGATGGCGGTGTTGATGAGTGGAGAACGGGAACTAGCGCCCTCACGATCGCGAGCTGATGAGTGGAGAACGGGAACTCATCGCGAGATGCAGGAATCCACGGCGGCGATACCGAACGCGGGAACTGGGCGATGTTTGGCGCGGGAACGCTGTGCCGCGCGGGAAGGAGTGCCGCGAAAAAAAGATTTCCGGAAAAAAAGATGCTGAACTTGGCATTTTGCATAACGGTTGGAGATCACCCCAATTTTGCCTTGCCATTTTCATTTGGGGTTTGCAAATTGCCTAAAATGCATAACTCCAAATGCATAACGATTGGAGATGCTCCACCATCCTCATCCATTGCATTCCACTTTGCAGGGGCCACTACAACCCATCACGTAGCCATATAATGTAGATGTACATGTTATTATTACCGGTATTTTGTCCACGCTTGCAAAGATCAATCATGCCTTTGTCAAAAAAAAAAAAGATCAATCATGCCTAATTTGGCCGCACCATATCTGTCTTAAGTAAACGCTCCTTTTCAGATCTTGATTGGCTTACAACCCCTCGTAGACACAAATGGTAGATTAATTACTTTCTCCGTTCCGAATCATAAGTTGTTTTAATTTTTCTAGTATATAACTTTTGCTGCGCAACTAAATATACATCATGTATAGATACATTTTTCTAGTATATAACTTTTGCTACGCAACTAAATATACATCATGTCTAGATACTCCTTACGACTTTCCATATATATATTGTATTAGGTTTATTCTAAGTCAAACATTTCTATCTTTGACTGTTCATTTAAAAAAATAAAATACATTCATGACATAAGATTTGCGTTTAGATTCATTATGAAAATACTTTCATTCATAATATAGAATTCACATGCTGTAACAATTTAAGGAATTTGTGAAATAAATAGTCAAAGATAGTATTTTTTGACTTAGAACAAACCTAATGTGGCATGTAAAAAAATAGTGTGAATACACACTACTTACTCCCTCTGTTCCACATTGATTGTCGTTGGGGCATAAGAATTGAATGTTTGTATTCACTGTGTTTGCCATATATCCGGACCCCCATCTATTCGCATTCACGCAGAAAGTCTGATGTAACAGTTAAAAAAATACAATGACACAAATAAATAAAGGGGCAGAGAGAGTAACTACTTATGTATCTATAAAGCTAGATCAGGGAGTACTTCCTCCATGGCTCCATCTAAAGTTATAATCTAATTTTGTTTTTCCAGTATATACTTTTTACACTTTTTTTAGGGCGAAGGATGTTATAGATACCTAATCAAATATTTGTGGTGTACTTGAACTTATCAATCTGGTCTATCGGTCATCGATGATCGTATAGTATTTTCCTCTCATAACAAATCAGGGACTATTACTTTTCGACCTGCCTTTTCAGCGAAACGAAGAGAACAAACCATGTGATCCCTTTGTCCTAGAATCTAAGGTATCCATGTACCTTCGTCCTAGAATATAAGGTATCCAAGTAATTTTAGGACGTATATATATGTGGTATAAGATAAATTACGCTTATAATCCTTTTGATTATCATATTTGTGTTGGTGATAGACATAGATACACATGTGAATATTATCTTTTTGAGTTTTTGTTCACCAAACTAAAACACTTTATATTTTGGTACAAAATTTGAACTCTCAGTTACTTACATATTCAGGACACATGGAGTGCATCTAAAATCTAAAAAAAGCCAAACACCGTCTTTGCTCAAGAAGCTCTACCTACTCCGAAACAAAATTCAGTTAGTTGGTTGTAACCATTTTTCTTTTCTTCCTACTCGATTTGAGATACATCTCATACATTCTTTTGTTTTTCTCCCCTAACTTACGTACGCACGTCCTTCCGTATTTACTTTACATATTTTTAATTTTTTACTAGTAGAATCAAGGATCGTTCAGTTGACCAGACACCCGACCAAAGCTTTACGCGCACAAAGAAAGACTAAACATGCGTGAATTTGCTACTTGCTAGCGGCTAGCCAAAGCTGCCACTGGTTTTCTGAATCCAAAGGGGGGAATAATTAAAATGGCACTACTTTTTTTTTCAAAAAAGAACAAAAAAACTGAAAGGATTTATACATCTTTCTTTTACAACAGAACTGTATACTACACGAAACCGTTACAATGAATGATTTCATCAAATAAATAAATATTAGTTTCAAAAGGAAGGGCCAAAGTCTGATGACGATATGGATCGGATGAGATGATATGGCACACGTGCACTAAAAAGTTGCTACTATACTGGTATCAGCTCGCAATGTGTGTTTATCCACCCAAAGCTTTGAGGATGAGATTAGCAGCAGGCCAGCAGCCATGACTCTGATTGGAAGACGGTTCGTGGATGTGAGTATGTGACAGGGACAACCAATTCGCCAGATGGTGGAAATATGCCACACTTTGTCCTAATTCTACGTGGCAAGGATCACGTGACTACGTGAGGTGAGGAAAGGGCAGCCGGAAATTAAGCATGGCGGCAATTTGGTCATGGATGATCTTTAATTTCTGTCACCTTTTCTCTTCTCCTAATTAAGGGCACGTTTGAATCGCATAAACTGATCGTATATATTCACTAGTTGGTCAGATTAATTGTTAGATGGCTATAAAAATAGATGACTATTAAAGTTTGGTCCAATTTATTTGGATACCCATGGACCACTAGATATTCGTCTACCGCTGTTTAGTTTTGATATTTTTTTTTTCGAAAGGCCGGCAAAAGCTGCTTTTACCTAATTTCTATTAGACGGATAAAAAGAAAAGGCAAAAGCGCACAAATTGCCAGGTTTTTGACCTGGAAACCGCCGAAAAAACCATACATTTGGAGATGCCTACTCGCGAAGACGCATAGCATACAAATTACAACTCGACTTGGCCAAAAGGCCCAACTAAAACTACCAAACTACTCAACTATGAGAACAAGGCCAAAGAGTCCCGTCAACTCCAAGCGTTGCACATTTGGTCACCGATCTCCCAGCTACGACCAAACTAAGGCAGAAACCAAAGAGCGTCCCAATCCGCACCAGACCACCTCCAACAAACGAAACTCCCCCCCGAATCCCGAATCTCCAAGACAACTAACCACTGCCACTCAAGCGCGTCGGATTGGGACATCGACCGCAGAACCACTCTGAAACTACTCCTTGGATCTCCGAGGTCCCGAGCTTTGTCCGCCGTCAAGGGTGAGATGAAACAAACCGAGCCACTCCGCAGCCTCACCATCATCTTGCCACTGCCAAAATTTCAGCTGTCCCAAGAGCACCACACAAGAAGCTTCAGAGATACCATAAGAAACTCGTGGCCTTCACCTCGCTCGGTCGGATTGGGACATCGACACGAAATAGGAAGATCATCAGGCACACCTTGGCCATCTCTTCCCCCTGTTGGATTGGGACCTCAACAGAGGCCGCACTGCCGCCGCTTCACCTACACCACCACCACGCACCAAGCCATGGCCGCCTTGTCTTCAAGAAGCAGCCAGAAACCCCAGCCACGCCACCATGGCACCACTGGTGCCCCTGCATGGCCCCTGCAAGCCACACCACCATGGCGCCACTGACACAAAGCCAAACAAAGCCGCCGCCGACCACGCCACCACGGCGCAACCAATGTCCTGCAACCAACCGGGAATGGGGAGCACCATGACGACGCCTCCAAGGAGGGTAACGACGTCCGAAGACGCCATCGTCGTCTTGCCGGAGGATCCGACATGGCTTTCGCCGGTGCGTGCCCACCTCCAGCAGAGAAGCAGGGACCGAGAAGACACGGTCCAGCCCCCACCGCTGCCCCGCCGCAGGGGAGAGCAGCTGCATGGAGCCGGAGCCAAAACCGCCACCGAGGCCGGCCGCCCCGGCCGCCCGGCCGGCCCGGCCGATGGTCGGCCCGGCCCGGCCCGCCAACCACCCGCGGCGGCGGCCCGGCCCGGCCCAGGGCGGCCCGCCAACCAGCCGGCGGCCAGCCACCGTCACCAGGTGACAGATCCGTGGGGAGGGTTCGGATCCCCCCCCCCGCCCACGCCACCACCCGGGCCTCCGCCGCCGCCGGCAAGGGCATTGCCTTGCCACTGCTCCACCGCGAGATCCGGCTCAGGGGGACCGGATCCGGCCGCCCCCATGCCAGATCCGCTCGAGCCAGGCCTGAGCACCGCTGCGCCACACGCACTGCCGTCGTCACCATGGTCGCCGGTCGTCGCCCCACTCAGCGAGGGTACGCCGCCCGGGGGAGAGAAGCCCCGCCGCCACCCTCATAGGAGACCGTGCGGGCATCCCGGCATACTCCTCCGGCGGCGGCGAGGGGAGGAGGGTGTGGCAGAACCTCCTAAGTAATGTGGCCCACATGCACTAATCCTCGTCTTAACAGACCTCAGATTACTATGCATGTGTTCCACACGACTTATGAAGCCCTGTCGATGTTCTTAACGAACACCGATTGAACCACTTTTTACATTCATACCCGGGATCAACAATGGAGTAACTCCAACATTACAACATTTGTTACAAAATATATAGATCAGAGTGCGGAAGAATTATAACATTAAACAGTTTACAATAATGAATAAGTTAACATTTTACAAACTTAACTTTAATGCGGGAAGTAGAGTAGAGATATTAAGACAACTTAGGTAGGACACCTAAGTCGCGAGAGGAGACCAAATCATGTCGAGCCCAGCGACACAACATGGTTCGAAGCAACAACCAAGACTCGCAATGTGGGGGTAGAACAAACCCGAGTACATGAAGGTACTCCGCAAGACTTACCCGACTAAAAGAAAAGACTCTCAAGGATATGCTTTGGCTTTTGAGTAGTTGAGCTAGAGAAGGGAGTTTTGCGTAAAAGCATTACTATAAGTAGATCCTTACTTTCAATGTTTTAAACAGATAAAAGCATCGTTTAATTCAACCTACTAAAGCTAGATTAGCACCTGTTCTATTTCCAAAGAATCATATTAAGCATTACACTTGAGATTATCTTTCCAAATTGCCTTCTTCTCGAAACCAAGAGCCACCAAGAACCAATTCTTTCATATTTCACTTGATTGCTACGATGTATGGTCGGAGGATCAAGTCTCCATAACCGAGGAGCACGACGATTCGAACCGATTTACTCACCGAGGATCCCTAAACACACGATATAAGTGGGACTCTAACCCACAATTATATCAACAATACCGTCGGACATTCTAGAACTAGGCTCGCTTCCGCGCCACCCGAGAGTACACTTACACCTCCAATCCGGGGACACGGCCCACGAGGGTATTGTACTCCCGCCATCTCGCCACTCCCAAAGTGCACGGGCTCACCGTACTAGTCCTTAGATTATCCTAGGGTAAAGCTTTTCCGTAGATATGTGAGTAGTTGCAAAGTCTTGTCCAAACCGGCCAACAACGGCCGGTCCTTAATCGACAAGTCGGAAACACTACATCAAGACTCCATTCTCGATGCAAGTTACCCGACCGGTCTCAATTTATTATAACCATATTCTTATGCCCTCGTGACCCATCTTTAGGTCTAGAGAAGCAAGATACAATGGTAAATCATGATCAAAGATTAACAGCTACAACTTCTACCGAAGTCTAAGCATGGCTAAGCATAAGAAATCGACCTACACATACTAGTGGGATATCATGATGTAAAAGTAGATCAAGGTAGACATGCGGCAACGGTATCAACCAAATCCTATTAACTTAATGCACAATACACTAGACTTATAGTGTAAAATATTTGCGTAAACGTAAATGGGTTGCATGCTCCGGGCTTGCTCGCGTTGCGGTGAAGTTAGATTTCAATGGTCGACTTGACACCAACACCATGGATGGATAACACCAACATCAAGAGAGATGACTCGACATCATTGGTGGATGACCTTCTCGAATACCCTTGTCGGATGACACCTCTCCAAACTTTGATCAACACGATCCACCCCACTCTCGTATCATCTACACGTAATTAATGATGCGTGATTTAGAACGATGAGCTCATGGCATGATGCATTGCATTAAGATAAACCAAATAGATCAAGATAATTCATGCAACATCGATTTTCTTCTACCATGAAGCAATAAGATTATTCGCATGAAATAATCCTCTAGCAATAAAGCAATAGAGGTTCAAACAAGTAAGCACACGCCAAGGGTCATTATGGTTAATGACCTAAGGTCATCACCCAATTCCAAAGTCACTCAAGAAAATCCTAAGACATTAAGAACTAAATAAACAATTAAAGATCTATTAAATAACTAAGCATAAAATAGAGACAAAATAATAAGTCATCAAATAAATCTCAAAAAATTAAACTTAAGCTCCTCATGACCTGAGAAGACTACAAAATAATTTTCAAGATTTTTGAAACAATAAATAAATAACTAAAATAAAGGAAAGAGCATTTTTCAATTAAAAGGGCAAATTTTATAATAAAGCAAAAGCACTTAAAATAGGCATATTATATTTTTCTAAAATCAAGCACATGACAGAGAGCATACACAAAAATTTTCAGAATTTTTGGAGCAATACACAATTTACTATGAATTTTTAAAGAATAAAACATTTTCTCGCCTAAATAGAAATGGAAAAAGGTTTTATAAATGGGAAAAACGCTGATCGGGCTGATTTCGGCCGACTCAGCCCAACACCGTTGGTGGCCTGGCCCAACAAAGTGGGCGGCCGGCCCAACAAGGCCCTCCCGCGGCCGGCCGACGACGGCGACAAGCTCGCCGGCGATTTCGCCGGCGGCGAGGTCTCCGGTGGCACGGCTAGCACCTACGCGACCTACTCGCAAGGCGAACACGCTCGGTGGTGCTAATGGGGCGGCGGAGCAGCGGCGGCATGCTCGCCGGCGACCGGGCGGAGCGGCGCGGTGCGCGGCGACGCGACGGGGAAGTTCACGGAGCTCCTCCGGTGCGGCTAGCGCGCGCGCTAGTTCAAACGCGACTACGCGGACACGATGCGCTAGCCAAGCGACGCGGCGTGAAGCCCTAACGGCCTCGGCCTTGGACGCGACGGCGGCGGCACGGCAAGCGGCGGCGACACGACGGCGGCCGGCGCTACGGTGCCCTAGAGGCCAAACCGAGGGCACGAGCATGACCAAGAGCTCACCCCGAGTACGGCGCGCTTGAAGATGAAGGCTCGGGTGGCTGGAGGTGGGAGCTCGGCGGCGGCGGAAATGGCGGGCGGCGCACTCCGATGGCAAGGGCGGCGTTCCGGTGTGACCCGTCCACCATTGACCAAACCAAGGGGAGCATCGTGAGCGCGCATCAAGGCGAGCACGAAGGCAAAAGGAATCGAGAAAATGGCCAAGGGCGACGACGACGGCGGCGGCGACTCGCGCGGCTCGGCTCACCGTCGCGGAGAAGAAGTTAGGCGTACGGCGATTCTAGCGGGGGCGAGCGCCTTGGCCTAGCTATCCGGACTCGCGAGCTCAAGGCGGACACGTTGATGTGGTTTTCTTGGCCGGAGCGAGACGAAGACGACGACGAGCGGAGGCGCGAGCTCGAGCGCGGCAATGGTGATGGCGGCGGCCGAGGCGAGGATAGGATGGAGGAGGAGGGGGAGTGGTTGGCCAGCCGGCTTAATGGCGCTGGACAAAGGAACGGCGAGGCGACACGGGCGGAGAAGGTTCGCGTGGCCGTGCGCCGCCACCGGCGGCGACCGGGCGGCATGGCCGCCATGGCCACGGCGACGATGGCGCCGGGAGGGAACAGGGAGATGCCGACGTCATCAACAAAGGTGGCAGCAAAAGTATTTTACAAATTACTCCAAAAATTTGAACTGAAGTTGAAAAATTCCAAAAAGCAACCCCAGCTAATTTTTCATTCTCTACAACTTTCTCAACTGGCACATTTTCAAATTTTGAAAGGAAAATTGAATTTGAATCAAATTTTGAAAAGGGGACAAAAACCCTAGAATGAAATATATGAAATTACTTTGGATTTTTCTAAAGAACTTGAAAAACTCCAAAACTATGGAATGCTCAACTTTTCAAACTACACATTTTCTCCAAAAAGAGTTTTTCCAAAATATGCATAGTTTTTGAATTATGATTTGAAATTCAAAAGGGGACAACTCGTCGGAAAACCGTATTTTCAAATTTATTTGAAATTCTTTTTGGAAACTTGAAAAACTTTGAACACCAACATTGAAGCTCTCATCAAGACCCACAATATTGCTTTTTGGACCAACCCCAAATTCTTTGTTGATTTCGAAATAGAGAAAAGGGGGTAAATCGGGGTTTTCGGGAAAACGGGGTTTTTGAAACAGAATTGGAGCTCGATTTAATTTCTACACTAACTAATCGGGCATTAGCAATCACAAGCATCACTTCATATGCAAAACAAAGCATCACATTAAAAACAATATTAAAACATGAATGCAATTATGCCATGATGCTCGATGATTAGGCCTTAATAAAATTCTAAATCAAGTTTTAGTTGCAATTAACATCTTGGATGTTACATCCTTTCCCCTTAAAGAAATCTCGTCCCGAGATTTTGGAGCAACAAAATCCCGTGGGGTAAGTAATGGAAAAGGAAATGTGTCAAGCAAATCAACTTGACAAAAGTTCATAGATCATCAAGGTTCGATTCGAGAGTTACAACCATGAGATGAAAGTGGTTACAACCGACAAGGTATTTAGAGTTTCAAGGAGTTTCAAAGAAGAATTCCTAAGATAAGTTCGAAGAGTAGGATACATTGTCATGAGACTATAATGGCTCATGCCCACAAACATTGATACCGCGCGCACCCAAAGCAACTTGTGTGCCCGGTCACACAAGAGACCCTAGGTTCCGTCGCGGCACCGGGGTTACGGAACACGGCACCACTATAGGGCACAACAACAAGAACCCACATTTTGAAACATTGATACAAAGAATCGAGATCGAAGTCGGTCACAACCACAAGGTTTCTTTAGGATTCAAAGAACAACTTTGAATCCCTATAGAGTGTCGAATGATCGATAGCACATTAAGTTTGAACCATAATGGTTCGGGAGAGCACCGACTATGATACCAAGGCACGACTTGGCGAAAACTCAAGTGGTCGCGAATCACGGAGATTCCAGTTGACACGGCACCATAGTTACGGTCGAGACACCACTACGAATACAATCAATATGACTCTTGGCCAACAAAGTCGGATATCAAGGTCAAGAAATTAGAATGTGCAAACAAGGACTGCACCCAAGAGGAGCATGATCATTGACCCGGATAACGACGAACACTCGGGTTCGGCGATGTTTCCAAGTCATAAGTCATGATACCCTAGAAGACATATCCATAGCGATATACAAGTGAGATATATGTCGTCAAACGACATCAAGGAGATAGCACAGGTCAGAGTTGTAAGAAATCAAAGCATGACACATACTCAGCAAAAGAATTAAGGATTCACACTAGTTTCAGTTTTCAAGGTAATAGTGTACTTCGAGCATATTCCACAAATTTCCAAGGATCGAAACTTATGGAGTACAGGATTATTAACAGTGACAAAAACCGGTATAAGACGAGATTCAAAATGGAACAATTATAAAGGATATAACCGTCCTTCAAACATAAGGAGGGAATTGTAAGCACCACCATAGAACACATCATAATGACTTTCGACAAACATTTGTCGGATATGAAGGTCAAGAGATTAGCATGTTCAAAGAATGTGAACACACTAATTGTGAACTATAAGGTTTCATGATCATAGACCCCGACAATAGCGAACGCACAAAGGTAATTCCTTATGGTCATAAGCCACGGGAGACCCCGGTTTCATCGCTATTTCCGGTCATAGATCATGGTACCTTAGAGAACATAATCAAGTTATGAACAAATGAGATATATGTCATCAAATGACACCAAGGAGATAGTATGTGTCGGAGTTGAAAAGAATCAAGGCATGGCACATACTCAACAAAAGACTCAAGAATTTGTACCAGGTTTCATCTTTAAGATAATGATGTATATCAAGGTATATTCCACAAATTCCCAAAGATCGAAATTTATGAAATAAAAGATTCAATTGATAAACAATCCTGGTACATGGCGAGATTTAACAATAGAACAATCATAAAGGAATATAACCATTCCAACCTTAAGGGGATCTTTTAACTTCTAAAAGATTTTCATATGATACGCTCGTCCTATACGTCCTCACAATGTTAGAAAACTTCAACTTTACCAAGTTAGTGAATTAGAGGGCTTGTTAGACGAACCGTTAAAAGACACTTCAAATGAAGCTTTGGTTGAGGAAGTTGCCTTCCATGTTGACCATTTGAAGAAGTACCGAGAAACTTCTCAAAGTCTTTCAAAGAAGAAAGATAATAGATAAGGATCCATTTTAAATTTGTTAACTTCAAAAACTTTTATATAGTAAAATCATTTTGAAGTTTTCAAATGTAATGTTGTAGCCGATCCAAAGTATGAGCTCGATACCAACCGTGGCGAACCTCCTAAGTAATGTGGCCCACATGCACTAATCCTCGTCTTAACACCTCGCATTACTATGCATGTGTTCCACACGACTTATGAAGCCCCGTCGATGTTCTTAACGAACACCGATTGAACCACTTTTTACATTCATACCCGGATCAACAATGGAGTAACTCCAACATTACAACATTTGTTACAAAATATATAGATCGAGTGCGGAAGAATTATAACATTAAACAGTTTACAATAATGAATAAGTTAACATTTTACAAACTTAACTTTAATGCGCGGAAGTAGAGTAGAGATACGTAAGACAACTTAGGTAGGACACCTAAGTCGCGAGAGGAGACCAAATCATGTCGAGCCCAAATGACACAACATGGTTCAAGCAACAAATCGGACTCGCAATGTGGGGGTAGAACAAACCCCGAGTACATGAAGGTACTCCGCAAGACTTACCCGACTAAAAGAAAAGACTCTCAAGGATATGTTTGGCTTTTGAGTAGTTGAGCTAGAAAGGGAGTTTTGCGAAAAGCATTACTATAAGTAGATCCTTACTTTCAATGTTTTAAACAGGATAAAAGCATCAGTTTAATTCAACCTACTAAAGCTAGATTAGCACCTGTTCTATTTCCAGCAATCATATTAAGCATTACACTTGAGATTATCTTTCCAGCTGCCTTCTTCTCGAAACCAAGAGCCACCAAGAACCAATTCTTTCATATTTCACTTGATTGCTACGATGTATGGTCGGAGGATCAAGTCTCCATAACCGAGGAGCACGACGATTCGAACCGATTTACTCAAATTGAGGATCCCTAAACACACGATATAAGTGGGACTCTAACCCACAATTATATCAACAATACCGTCGGACATTCTAGAACTAGGCTCGGCTTCCGCGCCACCCGAGAGTACACTTACACCTCCAATCCGGGGACACGGCCCACGAGGGTATTGTACTCCCGCCATCTCGCCACTCCCAAGTGCACGGGCTCACCGTACTAGTCCTTAGATTATCCTAGGGTAAAGCTTTTCCGTAGATATGTGAGTAGTTGCAAAGTCTTGTCCAAATTCGGCCAACAACGGCCGGTCCTTAATCGACAAGTCGGAAACACTACATCAAGACTCCATTCTCGATGCAAGTTACCCGACCGGTCTCAATTTATTATAACCATATTCTTATGCCCTCGTGACCCATCTTTAGGTCTAGAGAAGCAAGATACAATGGTAAATCATGATCAAAGATTAATGACCTACAACTTCTACCGAAGTCTAAGCATGGCTAAGCATAAGAAATCGACCTACACATACTAGTGGGATATCATGATGTAAAAGTAGATCAAGGTAGACATGCGGCAACGGTATCAACCAAATCCTATTAACTTAATGCACAATACACTAGACTTATAGTGTAAAATATTTGCGTAAATGTTGCATGGGTTGCATGCTCCGGGCTTGCTCGCGTTGCGGTGAAGTTAGATTTCAATGGTCGACTTGACACCAACACCATGGATGGATAACACCAACATCAAGAGAGATGACTCGACATCATTGGTGGATGACCTTCTCGAATACCCTTTGTCGGATGACACCTCTCCAAACTTTGATCAACACGATCCACCCCACTCTCGTATCATCTACACGTAATTAATGATGCGTGATTTAGAACGATGAGCTCATGGCATGATGCATTGCATTAAGATAAACCGGCAAATATCAAGATAATTCATGCAACATCGATTTTCTTCTACCATGAAGCAATAAGATTATTCGCATGAAATAATCCTCTAGCAATAAAGCAATAGAGGTTCAAACAAGTAAGCACACGCCAAGGGTCATTATGGTTAATGACCTAAGGTCATCACCCAATTCCAAAGTCACTCAAGAAAATCCTAAGACATTAAGAACTAAATAAACAATTAAAGATCTATTAAATAACTAAGCATAAAATAGAGACAAAATAATAAGTCATCAAATAAATCTCAAAAAATTAAACTTAAGCTCCTCATGACCCGAGAAGACTACAAAATAATTTTCAAGATTTTTGAAACAATAAATAAATAACTAAAATAAAGGAAAGAGCATTTTTCAATTAAAAGGGCAAATTTTATAATAAAGCAAAAGCACTTAAAATAGGCATATTATATTTTTCTAAAATCAAGCACATGACAGAGAGCATACACAAAAATTTTCAGAATTTTTGGAGCAATACACAATTTACTATGAATTTTTAAAGAATAAAACATTTTCTCGCCTAAATAGAAATGGAAAAAGGTTTTATAAATGGGAAAAACGCTGATCGGGCTGATTTCGGCCCGACTCACCCAACACCGTTGGTGGCCCGGCCCAACAAGGGTGGGCAAGCCGGCCCAACAAGGCCCTCCCGCACAAGCGGCCGACGACGGCGACAAGCTCGCCGGCGATTTCTCGCGGCGGCGAGGTCTCCGATGGCACGGCTAGCACCTACGCGACCTACTCGGCAAGGCGAACACGCCGGTGGTGCTAATGGGGCGGCGGAGCAGCGGCGGCATGCTCGCCGGCGACCATGGCGGAAATGCGCGGGCGGGCGACGCGACGGTGGTTCACCGGAGCTCCGGTGCGGCTAGCTGTAGCGCGCGCTAGTTCAAACGCGACTACGCGGACACGATGCGCTAGCCAAGCGACGCTAGCCGTGAAGCCCTAACGGCCTCGGCCTTGGACGCGACGGCGGCGGACGGCGTGCGGCGGCGACACGACGGCGGCCGGCGCTACGGTGCCCTGAGGCCAAACCGAGGGCACGAGCATGACCAAGAGCTCACCCCGAGTACGGCGCGCTTGAAGATGAAGGCTCGGGGTGGCTGGAGGAGGGAGCTCGGCGGCGGAAATGGCGGGCGGCGCGCTCCGACTACGGCAAGGGCGGCGTTCGGTGTGCGACTGTCCACCATTGACCAAACCAAGGGGAGCATCGTGAGCGGCGCATCAAGGCGAGCACGAAGGCAAAAGGAATCGAGAAAATGGCCAAGGGCGACGACGAACGGCGGCGGCGACTCATGCGGCGGCTCGGCCACCGTCGCGGAGAAGAAGTTAGGCGTACGGCGATTCTAGCGGGGGAGGCGCCTTGGCCTAGCTATCCGGACTCGCGAGCTCAAGGCGGACACGTTGATGTGGTTTTCTTGGGCCGGAGCGAGACGAAGACGACGACGAGCGGAGGCGCGAGCTCGAGCGCGGCAATGGTGATGGCGGCGGCGAGGCGAGGAGGATAAGGAGGAGGAGTGGAGCTGGTTGGCCCCCGGCTTAATGGCGCTGGGACAAAGGAACGGCGAGGCGACACGGGCGGAGAAGGTTCGCGCGGCCGTGCGCCACCGGCGGCGACCGGGGCGGCATGGCCGCCATGGCCACGGCGACGATGGCGCCGGTGAGGGAACAGGGAGATGCCGACGTCATCAACAAAGGGGCAGCAAAAGTATTTTACAAATTACTCCAAAAATTTGAACTGAAGTTGAAAAATTCCAAAAAGCAACCCCAGCTAATTTTTCATTCTCTACAACTTTCTCAACTGGCACATTTTCAAATTTTGAAAAGAAAATTGAATTTGAATCAAATTTTGAAAAGGGGACAAAAACCCTAGAATGAAATATATGAAATTACTTTGGATTTTTCTAAAGAACTTGAAAAACTCCAAAACTATGGAATGCTCAACTTTTCAAACTACACATTTTCTCCAAAAAGAGTTTTTCCAAAATATGCATAGTTTTTGAATTATGATTTGAAATTCAAAAGGGGACAACTGTCGGAAAACCGTATTTTCAAATTTATTTGAAATTCTTTTTGGAAACTTGAAAAACTTTGAACACCAACATTGAAGCTCTCATCAAGACCCACAATATTGCTTTTTGGACCAACCCCAAATTCTTTGTTGATTTCGAAATAGAGAAAAGGGGGTAAATCGGGTTTTCGGGAAAACAGGGTTTTTGAAATGTAACTGGAGCTCGATTTAATTTCTACACTAACTAATCGGGCATTAGCAATCACAAGCATCACTTCATATGCAAAACAAAGCATCACATTAAAAACAATATTAAAACATGAATGCAATTATGCCATGATGCTCGATGATTAGGCCTTAATAAAATTCTAAATCAAGTTTTAGTTGCAATTAACATCTTGGATGTTACAGAGGGCGGGGAAGGGGAGGAAGCTGGCGGCGCTAGGGTTAGCCGCCCGTGCCGCCCGAGCGGGAGCGGCGCGGGCGCGGGGCCAAGCTGCTGTCTGGGCCGTCACGATGTTTAGTTTTGATATAGCTTCACTTAAACACCGTGCTTGTATCGGAACATTGTTCTCTGCGTTATTCGTGGAATGCAAGTTTACACGTGTAATAGACAAGTGTGGATAATATATTGCCTTACTTTTACCAGCGTTATCAAGAAGGAAGTGTCAAAATCCTTTTACCAGCGTTATCAAGAAGGAAGTGTCAAAATCATCTCAGGTACCGTGGGCACGAAAGAGGCGCTCCACCCATTTAACGTCCACCAAACGAAACGAACAACCGTGAACGTCTCTGACGCTGACCCATCGCAAGAGGAGTCGTTAGTGGAAGCTAGGTATAGCAAGGGATATTGCACACGCCAGGAGTCTCACCCAGGAGAGGACCCAGAGTTAGGAACGTTAAGAGCCTGTTTCGCAGAGCATTTTTTTCTTTCCAAATTTAGAAGGTAAATAAATACTTTTTTTTTACTCTTGAGTGATTTTTTAGTTACATAAGGTGATTCTTTGGAATAAAGAACTAGAAGCTGAAAATAACTTTTCCCGATTCACTCTACGTACATCATCATTCTATACACATAGTTTATCCTAGAGAAGCATATAAAAATATTTCTAGTCGAATAATTAGTTTTCCGAGAACGTGAAGCATGAGAAACTCTACCAAATAGATCCTAACTTGCATGGTAACATCCACGTTAAATTTTCATCGCCTTAAATTTACACGACTAATCTCATCGCCTTAAATTTTCAGCTCACATGATGGATGCTTATGTATATTGTAGAAGACAACTTAGAAAAAAGCCTCTAATCGTACTAGTCATCACATCCACTTCACCGGCATTTAAGCAATAACCTATACTCCCTGTGCCCAAAATCAAATCAACTCCCAACATTATAAACTACCTTGCAACATATATGACATCAAAAGAATACATTATATATAAAAAAACTTCATGATGCATCCAATGGCATGCCATAAATAGTGATCCTCTTTTTATATAAATCTGGTAAAAAATTAAGGTAGTTTGACTTTAGAAAACTCTTCAAGCTAATTTATTTTGAGTCAACACTTAGTGGTCGGGTTTGTTCAGCGGAGCACTCGTTACATGTGTTCAAGACTTGCTCGGTGCAACTTTTTGCACTAGATTTTTTTCTTCATTTTCCTTTTTAGTCTCAAACGTGGATGTTTCACAATGGTTAAAGTGTCGTGCTTGTCACGCTTGGAGTTTGTTGATCTAGGTGAGATACATGTGTAGATCTAGCTTCTACATAGGATGTGTGTGTGTTTAAGTTTTTTTTATTAGTGTTTAAGATATTACAACTAGTATAACAACACTTTAAGCACGCTCAACGTTTGGTAATAGGATATATGGAAATTAAGAGTAATATTGTATCCTAGTCATTCATCCATTTTCTTTTTCCTATCCTACTCCTCGTTTTCGTATAAACCAAACGCCAACGGATTTAAGGTAGGTTTGTGTTAAGTATTTGGTTGAGGCATGAGAAAAGGAGAAGCTATAAAGGAGGCCGTTGCAACGCTTAACGGCACTCCAAAGTCCAAGCAAGGAACACGCGCACCAAATCCTCTCCTCCCGTCACCCATCAAGACATCAACTGTCACGCCGTCACCCGCACGCAAGAGACCCGAGCGCCGAACGGAGATTCCAATTATTCGCTGCTTGGCTCTCCTCCTCAAGAGAAAGAAAAGCCGCGGGGAAAGGGGCAAAAAAGAGGCGCGGGCCGGGCGGCGGGCGGAGCAGCCCAAAAGGAAAACCCGCGTCCGCTAAGGCTGGCCACCGCCGCCTGTCCCCTTCCCAGGCCTACCAAACGGAAGGAAACGGCAGCAGGCGAAGGCGAACGCGAGACTCGAGAGGTGGCAGCCGCAAAAAGGCTGGCTGGCTGGCTCGCCAACGCCAGCTCGCGCAAGAGCAAGACCAATTAAATAAAATATTTTATTGTTCTCGCGTGCGACGAAACCTCGAGACGCCGAGGCAGACAAGGGGGAAGGGGGGCAGGACAGAGAAAGAGGAGAGAGAGACCCAACCCTGGGAGGAGGGAAGGAGGGAGGGAAGGGAGCCCCGCGCCCGAATCTCGCGATCCCCAATCCGGAGTCCTCGATTCGCCGATCCGGCCGCGGCAGGGGCAGAGATCCCGCCGATCGGGGACCTCGTGCTGCTCCGATTCGACCTTGCTCCCTGCTCTGCTCGCGCCGCCCTTCCTGCTGCTGAGGTCGCCCGCCGCCCGCCCGCCTCCGCGCCGGGGGCCCGGGAGCTGCCGTGTGCTGCGTGCTGCCTGGTGGTGGTGGTGGTAAGGGTGGTAGGTGGTTAGGCGCAGGCGAGCGCGAGGCGAGGCGGGGTGCACCTGCACCCGGGTCAGTGGATGCTGTCCGTGAGGCGGCGGCAGGAGGATGCTGCGGGCGCCGTCCGCGTAGCCACAGCGCAGCAGCGACTCGCCATGGACGACGACGCCGAGCTCGAGGAGGGGGAGGCCTGCGGGGACGACACCGCCTTCGTCGACCCCGACGTCGCGCTCTCTTACATTGTGAGTCGCCCCACCTCCACCAATGCCGCGCGTCGCGGCTCTGTCTGTCCCTGCTTCCGGGGTGCTTTGCCGGCCGCGTCCGGTTCCTGTTTACGCGCTTCCGATTATTATAGACCGCGAATTAAGTGCTCTGTTTCTGTTTCTCCCTTGCTTCATGCGACCGGGGGATTGGTGCTTTACCACCACAAGCAATTGTGTAGCTGGATCACTTAGGAACAACCTGCTCAATCTGTTGCTTCGGCTGATAGGACTGGAAGGAAGCAGGCAATTGCGTTACTGGGTCATTTACTCTTTCCTTTCCTCACTTGGTTACTTGCCTGGAGGTTAGGATTCTAAATTAGTCAAGTGAGTACTATGATGGCACTGGTATGATGGAAATGGAAAGGAAACTGCTCTCTGATTTGTCCTGGCATTCGTTAGGTATCCACTAGTGATTTGGCTGCTCTCTATGTAAGATTACACTTAAGGTTTTTATTTTTTGGAATGCACCAGTTTTGAGTGTGGTACGGTGGGGGATCACTCTAATCTCTCCTCCTGCTGTTTCTACACCCTTCAACTACAATACCAGAGTCATACAACTAGTAACCACAGCTAGTACTGTCCTACTTGGATAATTTTCTGCAAGTCGTGACAGTGGAATCATGTGCTTCCTTGAGTGTGTTTTTTAAGCAGCGGTAGATCCTGTAACGCCTTTCGGTCTACGATGCACCCGTGCGTTACTGAGACCCGTCCTTGTTTTGAGCTCAAGTCAATCTTTATACACTTTGTAACTGCAAACTTCTAACACGCAGTACATGCCGTATATGAAACTCTGTTTGTCCAGAAGAAAGGTTCAGAGAAAGAAGATACATGAATGCTGTATACTTGACCAAATTTTGGTAACGGTAGCATGCTTCTATTTGAAAAATGACATATTCAGGGTAATTGAAGGGAGTAGCTGTAATTCTAGCATTGTCTTATGCAGTTCACTGTCTTTAGAGTGACTCCAGCTTAAAAGGAGGTCACAAGCAAGACAGCAATTTTGGTTATAAGATTATATACTGTATACACCAGATACAACCAATCAATTTTGCAGTAACATTTCTTTGTATCCTATGGTTTGCATGTTTCAGGACGAAAAGCTTCAAGATGTGCTTGGCCATTTTCAGAAGGACTTTGAAGGAGGCGTGTCTGCAGAGAATCTAGGTGGGGATATGTGAACAGTTGCTGTATCAGCTTTATTTGGGTTCATTATAGATGAACATTAAGCGGAAATTTAATCTTTGACAGGGTCTAAATTTGGTGGATATGGTTCATTTTTACCTACGTACCAGCGCTCTCCTCTTCCTCAAACTAGAAGTCCACCTAAGGCAGCAAATGTTGCCTCAAAATCTCCGTTTCACCAGTCTAGTGAGGTGCCTAAGTTTCTGTTGGCTGTGATCATCTACTGTAGTAGAACTGCGTTATCATGAACATTCTCTCGTCTGGCATTGATGATGTAATGATTTGCAATGTAGGGCATGTCTCAAAAGCCTCCGGCTGTGGCAGTTTCATCTACCCCCCAAAGTAATGGTCCTATGGTGCCTGGTGATTCAATTAAAAAGGAAATACGCCCAACCGCAAAGGCTGAAAGGGGTTCTGTCTCCCATGATTCGTACGGGCCATCGAAATCTAGTGACCAGAATAGACTTAAAGTCCGGATAAAAGTTGGCTCTGACAATGTTTTGGCAAGAAATAATGCAGCTATCTACAGTGGTCTGGGTCTTGATATTTCTTCACCTTCATCGATCGAGGATAGCCCTGATGGCTGTGGGAGCCTGTCCCCTGAAGTTAACAATGTGCCACATGAATCTCCACAAACCATTCTTCAGGTAAATTATTCTGGTACAGCACAACTACTCAAGGCCTTTATACTTCTATTCCATTGTCCATACTAAAAGGGGGTTGATGACAAGTTTCATTTGAATGGTCGAACAGATCATGACATGCTTTTCAGTTCCTGGAGGCTTCCTCTTGTCCCCTCTACCAGCAAATATACTGCAATTGACAAAAAAGGTTGTGGCTTCGACAAAGAAGTGGGAGTCAAATGTGGACATAGAAAATGTGCAAGAACCATATGAAGGCCATGTGGCTAAAAAGGTGAAATCTGATGGTAAGAAAAAGAAGCTGATAGACGCAAAAAGTTCAAAGAACAGAAATGATATTAGTGCAGTTATGAAAAAGGAGATTGATATAGAAACTTTAGCTGGTCAAAAGATCGTATCTGAAGCTCTCAACATATCATTGCTATCTGATCCCAGAGCTGTGGATGCAAAAGGTGAGAATCGACTTGAAGAGGAGCCAGCAGAAAACAAATTGGGCGGAACTAGAGATGCTCGATTGAAAGAGCGGTCCACCAAGGCTGACTCCATGACTATCAAAGTGGAACCTCTGAAACCAGAGGTGATGGAATGCTTAGAGAACAGTAGTTTTGGCAGTTCAGAAATGGATTTTTCGGCAACGAAAGGGGAACCAAAACCCAAGACGGAAAAGGGAGAGACAACTTTAGAAGAGAGGAATACAACTAATGACAAAGACCTAATATCGGACAGGAAGCAAGAAAAGAAAATAAAGCCCGAGAGTAAATGTAATGCCTCTAACTTTGAAGGTAGCAATCTTATAAATGAAAGAGGTCCAGCTGTTCCTCGGAGCATGGGAAAAGTTTCAGGTAAAGAAACTTTACCTTATGACACAAATGGGGAAAATAACCCCAAGAGTGAGGTCAAAAAAATGCAGAGAGAACAAAAGACCAACATTTCGACGTCTTCTGATTTCCTGGAGGATGAGAAACACATTCATTCTTCTGCTGCGGTTAAGGAGAGGAAAAGTGACATGCAATCCAAATCCAGCCATACTGGAAAGAAACCCAAAGCAAAGTCACATAGAGATGTTAGGGACAACTTGCCCAAAGGATCTTATGGAAGCAAGGAACAGGACACATTGGAGAATGAAAGTGCCTTTGGAGATCCCCGGCCAAAGGAAAAACCATGGAAATATGACAGCGAGAAGGATTCTGATGCACCTGGGATCTCGAGGAGGGAGATTTCTTCTAGTGTAAAGCATGACAGGCACTTGGCTTCTGAGGAGCAGAAGATGCATATACCTCCACCTGCCACTGTATCAACTGCAAATGCAGCTCCTACGCTTGCAGCCCCAGTTGTAATAGAGGAACATTGGGTGAGCTGTGACATATGCGATAAATGGCGTCTCCTACCTTATGAGTTGAATCCTTCAAATCTTCCTAAGAAGTGGAAATGTAGCATGCTGTATTGGCTGTAAGTTTATGTCCATTCATACTTTCCAGTTTCCACACCAAGGATGTTTTATGATCTTTAGATATTTTCTGCTCAATCATCTTTTTGTTCTTCTTTGAGGGAAATCTTGTTTTTGTGCTTGTTTCTGTATGTTGTTCCTTGTTTCCTTTGTCTAATGTCGGTGTATGAACTAAGGTAGCATGCAACCACTGCCATCTTACCTGTCTGGGGTTGGTTGTTTTGATGCGTTTAAACCCCTGCAGTTTGGATATGAATTTTCAGAACTCAGAAGACCCATTATGATAAAACATATGTTTGGAATTTTGATAGGTCTTACTGCATGAATCTTTGTGCTCAATTACATCGTCCTATCAAAGCAGTCATCCAATGACCCCCATTGCTACGATCAATTTGATATTTTATCAGTTGTGCTTGTGCCGAACTTCATGAATTCTGATATTTATAAGCCTAGATATTCGTTTTCATATTTTTTTTAGCAAAAAAAGTGTTTTCATATTTTTGATTTTGATATTTTATAAAGGTACTGATACCTTAAATTTAAAGAGTTGACTACATAGGACTAAAGGCCAAAACAATCTGCACTTTCTTGTGTGTCTGGAGAGTATTTTATGCGCACATACCATGGAAGCCATGCTTACCCCCTATGAAAATATTTGAACTGCCCGACATCTTTCATATCACTAAAAGCCTGGGTTGCCGCCTATAGTGGAGTCCCTCCGACTCAAATTTGGGTGTCTTTTCTTAAATATTTTTTTATCAGGGCCTAAATAACTGGGAAGCTCTTAACTGCTACTTTTAAAGTTAGAAAGGTGGTATGCTGTGCTGTAAGAGCAACACAATATTTTTTTATGTTCGTGTGTGATGAACACCAATGATTCCTTGCTGAAATTAGATTACTTGAAACTTTTACAGACCTGGGATGAATAGGTGTGAGATTAGTGAAGAGGAGACTACGAATGCTCTGAATGCACTTTATGTCCCTGCCCCTGCAAATGGTATTCCTGCAGTTGGTCATCCTCATGTTGTTTCATCAGGACTAGTAACATCCAGCACAGCCAATATGAATGGACATATTGAGCAGAATAGAAAAAGAAAAAATGTTCTAGGTGATGCAAATTTTGTGGATGAGGGCTCTCACCCAACACAGGGTTCAGGTCATCCAATGAGCAACCAACATGCTCCTAGTAAAAGTAAAACTCATACTGATGGTATCCAGTATCCGATTGAGAGAGATTTTGTAAGCAAATCAGTTGACCCAACAATTGAAAAGAAAAGGTCCAAGAGCAGGCATCACAGTAGCTATTCTGATGGAGGTTCTACTCTTTCTTCCTTATTATTTCAGTTCACCTAACCTACTATATTTCTTACCTCATTTTATACATGTATCTATGTTTCTTTGCTGACATATTTCTTGACCAAACTTAGGAGATCTTGTTGAAAGATCTAAGAAGCATTCTAAAGTAAAAAGCAAGAGAGACCTGGATCGTGATGAATACAAAGCTTCTAAGAAAATTAGGAAAGAAGAGCGACGCCATTCCGATAGAGATCGGAACCTTGGATCTGATTTAGCTAACGGTGATGTTCCTGATGAGACCAAGGCTTTGCCTGTGAAGTCAGCAACCTCAAAGGGTTCAGGTGAAAGGAGTGATCTTTCTTCATCAAAGCAAAAAAGCGTCTCGCGGCATAATCGTTTGGAAAATCCCAAGAAAGCAAGGCAAGATGGTGTAGTTGTTCCTGAAGACGAGAGCAAGGAATATTTTCACCAGTCAGATCTACAAAGATCAGATTTGTCTAGTAAGAAGAGAATAGTGAAGGAATGGGAGGAGAGTCAGTACAATCCAGCAGCTCATGTAAGCAAAGGAGCTATCAAGGAAACCTATAGGGATCAGAACTTGAAGGAAGCAAAGTTGAAGTCATTGAATTCTGAAGAACTCTTTTCTATGACGAGCTCCAAACCACCAAAAGCTCAACATGCTGATCATGTTTTGTCTTATGATGGGGGGCATACGAACAGCGAGTTAGTTGAGGATAACACACTCTTTAGTGGCAAAAGAGGTCTGCCTGAACAAGAAAAGAGCCTTTCTGATCAGACTTTGGACTTGGGTGAACCTGCTAGTGATGTCGCCTATATTCAGACTTCAGCTGTAACTTCAAGTTCTTCAAAAGCTTCAGTCTCACAAAAAAAGAAGCAGACCACTCAAGCTATGAGGACTTCGCCAGTTGAGCCTCTTTCTTCACCACAGAGAAACTCCAACATTGACAAGGTCTCTGTCTCTCATAATAGAATTTCAGGTAAGGATGGATCTCTGAATGCTAACTCAACCACTGTGCCAACCATGGCAAAACAACTAAATACTGAAGTTGGCATAGCAGGCAATGATCAACGGTCTAGTGAACCTGTTTCGGTTGGTTCTTCCCGAAGAAAGTCTGATAGAGATAATGGGCAGGTTCAGTTAACTCAAGGTCATGCCTCTGATGGTATTCATCTTGAAAGGGGTTTGAATGAGGACCTGCAGCCTGAATCTGGGAGAAAGGATTCTAACGTAAAGAGCTCCCATATTCCTAAAGGTTCTCACCATTTGCATTCTGGTGAAAAAAATAATACAGATGGCTCTCCTATGCAATCAGGAAAGCATCCTGTTGATCTAAAGACATCAGTCTTGGATAAAGGTGATTCAAGTATGCATGAAAATAACAAAAGCACAAATTCTCTTCAGGATAGAAATGGATCAACTCATTGCCCACAAGATGGAAATCCTCTGCATGGTTTACCATCTGGAAAAGAGAAATCATACCCCAAGAGCAACAAGGATTCACAGAAGCCTAAACCCCAGATGGCCTGCTCACCTCTGAAAGAAAGCAAATTGGATTCCCATTCCACTCCATTAAAACCTAATGGGTCAAAATTGACTCCACAATCAAGACAATACAATGCTGAAAATGGAGGGCGACATGGCACTGCAAAACATGCAATTCCTAGTCCTGCTGATACTTCTAGTCCGGCTAGGAAGGACAATACAACTGCATATGCTCTCAAAGAAGCCCGGGATTTAAAGCATAAGGCTAATCGTTTAAAGGTTGTTCTCTTTTGTTTTGCTCTTGCAATTTGATGCCATGCCTGTATGACTACTTCGTTGTTATATTAGCTTTTATCTTGTAAGGTTCTCACCAGTTTTCTCTGCAGGGAGAAGGAAAAGAGCTTGAAAGTACAAGACTCTACTTTGAGTCTGCCTTAAAATTTTTACATGTTGCATCACTTTTGGAACCTCCTAGCTTCGACGGTTTGAAACAAGGCGATGCAGCCCCTGCAGCCCAGAGCATGTATTCAGATACTGCAAAACTTTGCAAGTAAGCTACTCTAATATATATGATGTGTACCAGGCAAATTCCATTTGCATAAAGGAAACATGACCATAATATTAGAGTTATGACTTCTCTTGTGACCTCATGTGCATTTAAATGCTTGTTTAGATTTGGCAGCATGACTTGATTACATTAAAATATCAATACATTTGACTTTTTGATCTGTAACTCCATTCTGGACTACACTTGTATTTCCCTTCAAGTACATTGCTTCGAGAACCAGGTTGCACTGTGAATAAATGATTGGAAGTGTACCTCCCCAGGTTGTAAGCTGCATTGTTGGACCTTGAATTGAAGGGCTTCTGCATAGCCTGACTTGTGTGGGTAGTGCCACTTGATTATATAACTGAATGTGTTCAAAGTAAACTTTGATTAGCCTGACAGCCTTCACTGTGTAATTTACATGATGATTATAAGTAGATGTGAAGATGCCTTAGTGGCAAATGTTCAATTGGACCTAGGCCAAATTGGTGCAATCATCATTGCTTGCCCCTAAAAAGTTTTAGATGATACTTTTATCAAATTATAATATATACTTTTAGTTTTGTTTAACATTGCTCAAATTTGGTCATTATATTAAGTGTCCGTTTGATTTCCAGCTTTGTTGGTCATGCATATGAAAAATGCAAGAAAATGGCTGCTGCTGCTTTAGCATACAAGTGTGTTGAAGTAGCTTATCTGAAGGCGGCATACTACAAACACCCAACTGCAAGCAAAGATAGACAAGTGTTACAGGCAGTTGTACAGACCGCACCAGGTACATGATGTCTAAATGAGGAAATTTTAGTGTTATATCCTGTTGTGTGAATTCCAGTCCTTCAGATGTTATTCGTATACTTAGATGATTTTCTAGTAAGGTGCTTCAAACCCGTTATATTAGTCATCCATTAAAAAAATCAGATTGTCATCAGTTTATTTAGGTCAACTCATATCAATGGAATTGTGGATATAATATGCATTTGTGTAGCTAGGCAAGGACTGGATCTTTTTAAATATTTGTTTCTTCATCCTGCATCTAAACTGGAATGCAGAGTCTTTGCCGGAAGTTGTTAGCTATGGATGCATTGTCTAAGTTGGCATGACATCCTCAAAACACATGTAGTACTAGTATAGTAGATCATGTTTCTGGTTATTTTGCTCTGTGTATTTTTTTGAATGCCCTTCTATTAACTCTGTATTTGTTCAGCTATTATGATCACAATTTAGTTCAAAATCATTTGAGTTTCTGTAAAATGAAGTGATAGACAGAGCTGAGCTTAATGTGGCGTTTTCTACTCATGTATGATGTCCAATGTTTGCATCTCTACTAGGCATGTTCTATAGCTTCCATTTCTCTTAACCCTGCTAAATGCACAAGTGAAAACAATGGTTTTGTAGCAGTCGTGAGTTTTCCTAGTGAAGTATGTGTCTTGCACGTAGTAGAAATCCTCTTTTCACCTCAGTAGCCTAGTCTTGATTGAAAAACAGTCAAAATGCTTAGAAAATATATTATGTAGATTATGGCTTCCTTTTCCTGCTAGGTTGCATCCACAAGTGAAAAAAAATGAGTTTCCTCGCTGTCATGACTCACGAGTATTCGTGTATGTCTTATAACTGAAATCTATTATAAAAAATTTTCTGGTTGACACTATGGATCTTCCTTTCTCTCTCTTACTCTTGATCATACTTTTTGTAGGTGAATCACCATCATCTTCAGCCTCAGACATTGACAATTTAAATAACAATGGATTATCCAAGGGCTCTTCAAGCAAGGATGCTAATTCACCACAAGTGGCTGGAAATCATTTGTTGCTGGCTGCTCGAAATCAACCACACTTGATGCGGTTACTAGCTTATGTAAGTTGTTAGATATCTTGATAAGTAGTCCAAACAATATACCTGCTTACAATAGATTCTGGAAAGTTAGTATCATTGGTTAAATTTTTTAGTGGTGACTGTTTGTGTGACATTATCCGTTGTAGCATGAAAGTCGTCTTGGCAGCTATGACCGTTTGATTTTTAGGATGGTGAAGTTGGATGTTGAACCTAATTTCCTATAATGTTTTTTGCATTTTAACATGGCAGCCTACAAGCATGCCGGAAGTTAATAAGTTAGGAAATTGGATACATTTTGGCAACCTTTATCAAGTGGTTCTGCTTCTCAGTGAATACCTGATTCAATTGTGTCCTCAGATAGTGCTAGTGGCTTATTTTGGTGGAGGAATAGGCTTGTTCATGAATGTTTTTGTTTGTCATTTCATGGGGTTCATCTGAATGGCATGACCTTGCATCTTTTATTCCATCGACATTGTGTCCATATGGAATGGTACGGGACTGGATCTGTTCATACCATTACTCAAATCAAATCAGAAGGTTAGGCATAGAACTTAGGATATCCTAAGGACTTGCCCATTCCTCAGACTATACCTCATACGTTAATGTGCTACTTTTCAATCGTTAAGGTTCATAAATTCTATATGGGATCTAATGTTTCTTTGGTTTTCGTAGACAAATGATGTCAATAGTGCCTTTGAGGCTACTCGGAAGTCACAAATAGCAATTGCTTCTGCTGCTGGCAATCATGAAAATGGAGATGATGGTCTTTCTTCAGTAAAAACAGTACTGGATTTTAACTTCCGAAATGTGAATGATCTACTAAGGCTTGTGCGAATTTCAATGGAGTCTATCAGCTGCTGATGTGTTCAAAATCTGAAAAAATGCCATCCGATGAAAGTTCCTGTTGGATGTTTGATCCAGTTAACTTTGTTCTTGACGAAGTTGCATGAAGTTGAATAGTTCAACAGTGCAAAAGCATGAGTCTTCTCATTTGAGCTTGCTGGTCAATTTGTACAGAGACTGATCATGAAATTCTTCTTCCTTTTTTACTTTCATGACACCCAGTTAGTATACATAGTTGCACATCCACTTGGATGATTTAGTTAGTGAGGGACACGTGAAGATGAGCTTCACACTGCTCAACACTTGTAATAGTTTGGACTTTGTTGGAGGAAGAAGGATGCTCTTGCGCCTGCAGTTGATGATTCATTGTTATCTGGAAAGTAGCTTGCTACTGAGCTTTCTCTTCCTACATGATGTAAATTGTGAATCTCCATCAAGGCTGGCTTATGGCTGAAGAGTCAGTACCATAGTTTCCCTTGAGCAGTACAAGATGATGTGTCACTACTCGACAATTTTGATGGTAACTCTTAGTTGACAAATGAATTCTGTGCTCTTTTTTAAGTGCTACTCCTTGATGCTGCTATCTTTATTTTTGAGCAGGGAGAGGACAGCAAAGCCAACTAATTGTGCTAACCAAGAAATCAGCTAGTAGTTTTCTTTTTCTTTTCAACATTGCCATGATGCCATGCCTTCTGGATAAAGTTCATGCAGGTATCTTTACAAATATAATATTGTTATCATTGATGGGATTGTACATATCTATATTTGCTCTTTACTTGAAGTAATATAAAATGAAATTGTGTACTAGTTTACTAAATAGACCTATTGCTGTGGTGTAAAGTAGTGAAGTGACCAGTAAGAGCTTTGCTGATACTACTAACTCATTATGGACTTAGGGTCTTGTCCGACCTTGAATTATACCATTTGATATGTGTTTCCTTTTGCTGAAATCAGAATTAACAATTTCTCCATTCTGTATGGCTTGCTTTCATTTGTTGCAACTTGTTTTCATTAGAATTAAACTTCAATGCTACATGCACAACCAGCTGCTCTTATTCTCATGAATGGGGTACTTGTAACATTTACTTAATATCTTGCTTTTAACATTTTCTTTTGCAGCTATTAGCTTTCACTTGCAAAAAGAACTAATTTTCAGTTATAGAAGTGTAGAACTTCTACTGATGCAGTGATTTTATTTTGCAGGTTTCAAATAAGAAGTCACTTGGACTATCAGACTTGTATGGATGTTGTACAAAGATTTCTAATGTACATTAGTCTAACCTTTTTTTCATGATCACCGAAACGCCTGCCTGTCACTAGCGAATGTACATGTATATACACACACATTAGAGGTGGGGGCATTTGTTACCACGTGCTGGTCTCTACGTATCATGCTTCTGTCAAGCTTTTGAGTTTTTCTCTATTCTTCATCAAATTTTGTGACAGTTAGTTTATTAAGATAGATAGCGTCTAGTATTGGGAATTTGTTGCAGAATGCAAAGTAAATTCCGTGCTGTACAACTTGTAGCATAACTTGAGTTTCAGGTCGTTGAGTAAAGTGATGCTAATTGCTTGCCGAATTTGCACTATGTAATCCTCTTAACGTTTGCTTAATGTTGGGTCTGCGGATGGACACCATTCTGAATGCAAAATTCGAGCTGGGCTTTCGCTAAGTCCGAACCGGATGAAGTTCACGTAGCTGTTTGAATGGAGTTTTTAATTCCCATTTCGCTTTGCAATGATACATATGATGGTTTTTTCTGAAAATTCACACATCTCTCAATGGCCAAACATCTGTGCTAATGCTGCACTTTCCAGACTTCAAATTGATTGAGACCTCAAACGAGGCATTCCATCTCGACCTGTAGACAGTTCTTCAAAAACTTCATCTCCCAGCCTAGTCCCTCGGCCACTCTGTATATCTCTTCCGTCTGCGGGTGCGTCGTGTCGTCCGACGAGAACTTGTGCAGGTGCAGGGAATTACCCGCGCCGCCGGCGTCCACCCAGCTGAACCCGACCTCTTTCTTGATGCCCCTTTCCCGCATCTGCCGCCGCACCGTTGCCACTGCGCCCCAGTCACCCTTCTCAGCGTAGATGTTGGACAGCAGCACGTACGCGCCGGATTCCGTGGGCTCCGTCTCTGTCAGGACGCCGGCGACCCTCTCGCCGACGTCCTTGTTGCCGTGGATCCTGCAGGCGCCCAGCAGACTCTGCAGCGCAGAGACACTCGGCCCGGAAGGCATCTGCAGCATGAGCTCCTCAGCCTCCTCCAGCCTCCCCGCCCGGCCTAGCATGTCGACGACGCACGCGTAGTGCTCCGGCCACAGCTCGGCGCCGTGCTTGGCGGCCATCTTGTCGAAGATGTCACGACCCAAGCTGACAAACCCGCTGTACCGGCAGGCGGTGAGGACAGAGAGCAGAACCACGCCGTCAGGAGTGACACCAGAGCGCACCATGTCGCTGAAGAGTCTCACGACGGCGTCGTAGTTCCCGTGCTTTGAGTTCGCCGAGATGATCGCCGTCCAGGCAATGAGGCTCTGGTGGACGGTCTCGCTGAACGCCTTCCAGGACTCCTCCAAGCTGCCTCGCTTGGCGTACATGTCGATGAGAGCACCAGAGACGTACTCGCTGGCACCGAGCCCCAGCTTCAGTGTCTGGCAGTGGTACATCTGGCCGTAAGCCATGGACACGGTCTCAACCGCTGTAACTGCACTGAGGATGCTTGCGAACGTCGTCTCATCGGGCTTCATGATCTTGACCATTGCCAAGAAGGCCTCAAGCGCGTCCTGGCACATCTCGTTCTGGGCATAGCCAGAGATCAGGGCGTTCCAAGCGATGATCTCCGGGTGAGGCATAAGACTGAAGACCATCCTGGCATCATCCATGCGCCGCAGCTTGGCGTACATGGTGATGAGGCTGTTGGCTGCCGCCACCTTATCAGACAAGCCGGTCTTGAGGCACACCGCGTGGATCATCTGCCCTTCCCTCGCCGGGCAGTCTCCTGGCATTGCCGACAGTATGGCCACAAATGTGACCTCGTTCGGCGTCACCCCATCTCGCCTCATGCCGTTGAACAGAGAGATGGCGTCCTCACTGTCCATGGATATCACCGTGGTCCATGAGATGACGTCGCGCTCGGCCATGAACTCGAAGAGCCTCCGGGCGCAGCCGGGAGTGCCACACTTGTAGTACATCGCGACGAGCACATTGGGGATGGAGATGTGTCCCTCGACGCCCAGCTTCACCGCGAAGCCGTGGATTTGCCGGCCGAGCTCGAGCTTCCCCTCGGCGCCACACGCCGGGATCACGCTGCAGACCGATATACGGTCGGGCCGCACGCCGCCATCCTTCAGCATCCGAAGGAAGACCCGGATGACCTCCTCCGGACACTCGCCGTCCTGCGCAAGCCCGCAGACCATCGCGTTCCAGGAGACGAGGTCCCGTGCCGGCATCTCCTCGAACACCTTACGGGCAGCGTCCAGCGACCCGCCCCGGGAGTAGGCCGTGACGAGCGCATTGCCGACGAACACATCGGCAGCCATCCCCGCGCGCGACGCGAGCGCGTGCAGCTGCCGCACGAGTCGGGCCTCCCCGCGGCCGGCGGCGAGCGAGAGCGTGACGGTGAACGTGACGGCGTCGGGCCGCACGTCCCCGGCCCGGAGCATCCGCGCGGCGAACGCGAGCGCATCGTCGGGGTCGGGGGTCGCGGAGAGGATGGTGTTGTAGGAGCTGGCGTCCCGGCTGCGCGCGGCGGCGAACACCCTGGCGGCCGCGGGGAAGGAGCCGCCCTTGGCGTAGCGCGCGGCGAGGGAGTTGGTGACGGGCGCGAAGGCGGCGAGGCCGGAGGCGACCGCGAGGGCGTGGAGCGCGGGCAGGGCGGCCGGGCGGACCGCGCGACCGCCGCGGAGAAGGCGGTGGGGGAGAGCGGGATGCCCGCCTGAAGGCGGCCGCGGAGGGCGGCGAGGGGCGTGGCGGCGCTTGCTCGCGTCGGGTGGGGAGTTTCGGCGAACAGGTAGTGGCCGGCCGCGGTGTTGGCCGTCGCGCGCGCGGGACAAGGCAGAGGCAGCCGCCGCAGTGGCATCTAGAGACGAGGCGCCCTATCGCTGGCTGGGCAGTGGACTCCACCACCAACTCCCCGTCAAACGAGACGGAACGGAGGGGGAAAGCCCTCTAATAATTGGGTCCACGGGCCGCAGCCCGCTACCTCTTCCCGCCGGGCCGCTCTCCTCTTGGCGACCTCGGCCATGGCGTGTGGGCTGCTTCACCCTGTTCCTGCAGGGACCACCACGGCCGCCGCCTTGTGGCCGTGCTTCCTTCCCCCGCCTCCTCGTCGGAGCTTCCCAAAGGAGGTACTGACCTCTATAACAACCTAGTACAGTATTTACCTTTTCGTGGAGTGGGCAATTCGTCGAACAGGTTGTAGGTGGTAACTGATAGGAGCCTTGTGCGATTTTGATTCGGTTCTTCAACTCAGAGTGGATTGCGTGGTCTACAGAACTTTAATTGCGCCATCGCCTTGTTCAGCTTCTGAAAGTTTGAGCCATAGTTCCTGGCAAACTGGGGTTCAAATGATTTGGGTAATCTGCATTGCATAGTTCAGGATATGCTGTTAATTATAATGCAGTACATAGGTCGAATTTTGTTTCCATTGGAGTGAATTCATGGATCCCAGTCGTCCAAAAGGATGATGGATGCCACGAAGCATTTCTCCATCTTGCGAGCGAATTGCTGCCTTGCTGGCCTAAACTCACTCAAATGCCAATTGGAGCTTGTGACTAGTTGTATTCTAGTTAAGCAGCATCCTTGGGTTGGGGATTCCCTGAGCTTCATGTGAATCATTTGTACTCGAAACTATTTATCTCTTAATATAAAAACGCTCAAGTCTTTTGCGTAATTGAGGAAAATAAACTAGTTGTATTCTAGTTGTCCCTATTTGCGAGCTGCAAATTCACAATGATAAATCATGTCCTAGTTCCACGCAATCCTTTTTTTTTCTCGTACTGTGTTCCCTTGTACTGCTGCATATGGTGCCCCTTATCAGCATCTCCTGTAATAGAACCGATCATTCCTTTTGGTTTGTGCGTTCCTCTCATTGTGTTTCCTTGTACTGTTCTGCGTAGGGTGCCTGTAGCTCCTTATCAGCATCTCATATAGAGTGTCCTTTCATTTCTGTGTTCATTGGATCGTGTTTCCTTTTGTGCATATGTCACTCGCAGCATGTTATCAGCATCTCCTGTTATTTTCAAAAGCTGCTGTGCTGTTATTCCCTATGTCTGAATTCTTAACTTCTGTTCTGATAAATCTTGTATTACCAGGAGCAGCTAAATCAGTTCCAACGTTGGAAGCTACCTTTGAGCGGTAAGGAGTTTATTCCCCAGTCATCACAAGTTCACAACTTAGACAACATCAGTGTCAGTGTTGTTGCTCCAGTTCAACCTTGGAGCTCACATCATCCAACTCTTAAAAAGAACTTGTTGGTGCAGCTGCCATGTCACAGAGGTTAAGGAGCCTTGTTGGCCGCTCAAGTTCAGGCTCATCTGCAGGAGTTGCTGCGGTGAGCAGACCCGCACACGCTTCGACTGCTCAGAGTGCTCTGTCCATGACACATTGCACGGATACGGTCCCAGGTGCGCCTGTTGTTATTTCTGGCTACTGGACTGGCCCGGATGTGGATGATGGTTGTGGTAGTGTTGAGGCCATCCTCCAAAGAATTGTATGATGTTTGCGCTTGAAGTTAGGTTATTAACTAGGGCAATTGTTTCTGGAATCTGAAGATAACCTGTAATGAAGCAGCATCTGGACCATATATATGATGGTTATATTTTGCTTCTTTCAGAGCTGTTTTTTTTCCTTCGGTAAGTTGTATTGTTTGCTATTAACTACATCGCTGTTTTCAGCGTGCCCAAAGAAAAATCCTAGAAATTCTCTCGTCAGTTCAGAAAACACAAAAGCAATAATGAAGGACCTGCATTGGTTATTTTGGTTGGCCCAAATTAGAAGGGTGTGGCATTAATCAGAGTATATTGTTTTGCATGTCGGTGTCAATCAATTTGCATGATATTGATGCTATAACAATACACATTTGGTGGAACTTTTGAGCTCTTTTTTTTTTCTGGTGGAACTTTTGAGCTTTGATATGAGGCTTGGGCATGCTGGCACCGTGCTTGGTTCCTTGATGTCCCCGAGCCTCCCGCGTGCTCTGCCCGTGCTGTCGTGCAGCTGGTGGGGGATGCCGCCACCGATTGGTCAGGCCGGGGAGGTCTGTGATGAAGGAAGTCTGCTGCAAGTTCATACTACACAAGGCACCAGCAAAGCGTGCGCATGCCGTTGTTCTGGATAAAGTAAGGAGTTTGGTCCAAGGTTGTGCAATGTTGTGGAGTTGATGTGATTATGGCTTGGAGAGGCAAACAATTTGGGGGTTTCATGGGTAATTAGTTCCAAGAAAGAGGGTTTATTTCCCATTTTCTTTCTTCTGCTTGTTATTACTCGTTTCTATCTCTAAAGAAAGGGGCAACCATCCATCGAGGCATAAGATACTCCTGTACATTGAAGATCGAAAGGCGGGAGCCAAAGGAGATGCAGAAGCATCTGTAGAGTGTAGACTGAGATTACACTACTCAGAGTGCTTTCTTCTCAAACTGCAATTTCTCTCTCACGCAAGATCTTACACACGACTTCCTTGCTTTGAATAAAAAAACATTACGTTTTTTTGTTGGTGCATGTATGGAAATGAGGGGATTGTAAAGGAGCTGAGTATTCGTAGCTCAACAAAAATATGCATCAAGAGCATTCAGATGAATCATTCAGTTTTTTTTTTTATAACTCTTCAGTTTATATTTAACCCGTGAATGATTGCACACATCCTATATTTATATATGAACGCCTTGGAAAAAGACTTAACATATGACCAGTTGAGGGCTTAATGGGTGGACAGGTTTCACCATAATAAACCTAACCAGATTTTTTTGTCCAGCAGCATCTGACACTATTGGATCAAGAACAAACGGATGCCTATATCCAATTAAGTCCAAATCCAATATAGCTTAGCTTATAATCCAAGTGAAAAAGTCTAATTGGATCTTGGATTATGCCAAGTCGAATCCCAGGTCTATTAGCATTTGATGATTTTGCATTTTTGCCTGATGCTGATGCTTCGGTCTCTAGGAAATAATGGTCGATTCAGAGGTAGTTGCAGCATAGACTGATCCACCAGTTCAACCGCCCCAGCTGCTCCGGATGACAATCTTACCAGAGCATGAATCCAAATGGAAGAATCAGTTCCTCCGGTTAACTATGGGTTCATCCCAATCATATCACTTGACACTTGAGCCAACGCTCTATGCCTCTACATGCTACCTTTGGCATCTAATTCTTGTAGAACCATGTGCTTTAAGCTGTTTGATTCATGTGTGGACCGAGGACCGCCAGCCATCCTTTGGATATACGATAAGCACGAGTGATTCTACAAGAAAAGTGATTTTATGGTTGAAATCACTCTAGAAGCTGATCTGAGATGTCTGCCCAACATGTCTTAAATTGTGAGAAGTTAATTACAAGGCTTGCCTAACCAAACCTAACATACCAAAAACAGATTATATATCTTAAAAGGATCTTGGTACTAACTTAGTAACTTGTGTCCAAGCCCGAACCCTGAAAGATCTTAATAAAAAAGAGAGACCACTTTGGGTTGTTCTTGCACTAGTCACTTCCAATGCCACATTCAAAGGCGCAGCAATAAAGCAGCTTGGACTGGTACACATCCAATTCGACTAGAAAAGGCGAATAAACCATAGAGAAAGCGGTGAACTTCGCCAGACAAAGATATGGGTTCGCCGTTCGTGTGCTGATCAAGTTGAACGGTATCATCCCTGGCCATATAGATTTTTTTTTTGGGTGAAAAATATCACATAAGAATAGGGCAAGCTTTAAACGACCATGATTGCAGGCCACAGGAGCATTGATCCTTTAAGCTATTGAGAATAAGATGCCACCCGTAATCTATTATTGTCTCCTGGCCAAACCTAGAATAAATAATGAGCTGCAAGCTGTTTCCCAGAACAAGAGCTGATGGTATGCATTCTTGTGAGGCTTTGCCCATTCTCCACTTGATGAACAGATAAATATATATGGTACTCGGAAATCGGAATAACAAAAAAACTCCGACATTTAAACATGAAAATTAGTGCAAAACCTTATGTGACTAAAGGTTTTACCTTAAGGACTTGATTTGGTGCAATTCTCTCATCACAAAGGCCATCTAGGATGGTCCTAAGTCAAACTTTTTTCTTAATTAAAACAAGACTTCAGTTAGCGTTCATTATAAAAGGAGTATTCGTAACGAATTTAGTAGCTTCAATCTATATAAAGTGTTTGATATCGTTGGTGAATGTTTGGCTTCAGAAGAAAACCAAGGGTAATAGGAACGATGGTAGAGCTTGGACAGTTGGACCAAAATCCAGCAGGACCCAATCATTAGAGAACAATGTTTCTCACCAGAGTGATGGCGGGGCCCATGCCACCTTCTATATAAACCTGCTCAATTGCTGGACAAAGCACGGTGCACCACGCCATCAGTCGATTCAGTCATCACACATAGTGCGCCATGGCGTACAGGACGCTGGAGGTGACTCTCGTGTCGGCCAAGGACCTGAAGAGAGTGAACCTGATCTCGCGCATGGAGGTGTACGCCGTGGTGACCATCTCCGGCGATCCTCTGACGCGGCAGTGCACCCAGCCGGACCCCTACGGCGGGCGCCACCCGTGCTGGAACACCTCGTTCCGGTTCAACGTCCCGCCCAGCGCCGCGACGGCCACCGGCTGCCTGCACGTGCTCCTGCGCACAGAGCGCGCCCTGGGCGACCGCGACGTCGGCGAGGTCATCGTGCCCCTGGCCGACATCCTCGCCGGCGGCGGCGCCTCGTCCGACCCTGGCTCCCGGCCGCCGCAGCTGGCGTCGTACCAGGTCCGCAAGGTGCATCGCTGCGAGCCGCGCGGCGTGCTCAACGTGTCGTACCGCCTCGGGCCCATCGTTGCCCCGCAGGCGAGAACCGTCGACGAGGCCGCCGCCGGCACCGCCTTCGTCGGCTACCCGGTGCCGCGGCAGTTCTACGCGCCGCCGTATGCCTACCTGCCCTCGCAGCTGTCCCTGGCGCCGCCCCCTCATCCGGCGCAAGCTGCCGCCGGTCCCGACGCCCAGCTGCACCCACCTCCACAGTACAGCTTGCCTGCTGCTACTTATCCTCAGGCTGCTGCTGCTACTTATCCACAGCAGGCGGGTGCTACTTATCCACAGCAGGCGGCTGCCGGGCGCGCTGCTGTGCCGGCGCCGGCGAGCGGAGAGAGCAACGGCAAGCTGGACTTCGGGGTGGGCCTCGGCGCGGGGTTGGTCAGCGGCGCGATCGGCGGGATGATGGTCGCCAGCGACGTGATGATGGCTGACGCGGCGGCTTACAACTCCGGTTACCGCGCTGGACTGGCCGACGGCGGCGCGGCGGCGGTGTACAAGAATTCTTATCGCGTTCCGGACAGAGTCGAAGGAAAACGGACGGCGGTGTGACTCAGTACTGTGTGATTATTAGTCGCCTTGTTTAACAAACCAATAATAGTACTTGCCGTATATTTTTGGAATATAATTGCGTATATATTGAGCATCTCCAAGGGCTTTGCATTTTCAGTTTTGTATTTGAGGGTATTTGCAAAGACTCAAATGAATTTGCAAAGTATAGTATTCCTAAAATATTTTGGTCTTCGTGCCTTCCGTCGCCGGTCTTCGAGCCTTCCATCGCTTGCCGGGCCGCCCGCTCGCCCACGTCTGAATCCTTCGTCGTTCCTGCAGGCTCCGTCGGATATGTCGTTCGTGGACGCGCGCCGCCGGCTCCGTCAGAAGAACGTGAAGGAAGGACGTGAATTTATATGTCTGCAAAAGCGCGGTGGAGGTTTGCATATATGCGAAAATTTTTTCTAAAATTGGGCAGCTCAAAATTTTTAATAGCCGTCTATAGGTTTTCAGATCAAATCAAAGGGTTAAAATATGAAAGGCATCTAAGTATGTTACTCAAGCCATGGCCCACAACCAATTAGAAAAAATGTATAAGAGTATACAGATCGACAGTATAAACATGATTTGCTGCACGTTTTCAGTCATGATTATGGGCATCGTGGCATATTGTCATTTGTCAAAAACCCCAAGTTTTGAAAATATGTGTGAGCAACATGTCATTAATCTACATAGATTTTGTAGATACCATTGTTCACATACCTTCTAGAATATTCAGTTTTGCACTTCTACACTTCTCCTTGCCTTGCACTACTGCACTTCTGCAATGGATACTGCATACTCTGTTAGTTATTTTGAAATGAAGAATTATGTATAAAACTAAACACGATAGCAATGGTTCGTTTCAAATAACTCCACCCAGCTACCTTAAATTGAAGCTCTCTTCTTCGTGAACTTGTAGTTGATGTAGTTGGCAACATGTCCCTCTTACATAATTTGGCTCGTCCTTTTCTCTTTCCGTTTAAATTATAATTTGAATACTTAATAACATCTACTAAATTGCTTCAAATTACATTTTCACTTGAAAATGTTGTTGCTATGGCAAAAGCGTGCATGTAGATGATTTAAGCACGCAAATGATGATGGGTTTTAGCATTACAAATTCACAAGTAGCTATGGGTTAGTACCTTAGCCATGCTTTGAACTTGGGCCCCTCTACCCTGTATTTCTATCATGGATCTGCCATTGAACGTTGGACCCGAATCAACGAATCAACAATTATTTCGATTCCATGTTTTTGTTCTGCACTTCTATGTCAACTCTACACATCACCGATCTTTTAGTTCTCCTCAAAAGCTACCAACTATAAAGTTGGCAATCCTCACATCCACCTACACAACACTAGCACCAATCAAGATGAGCAACCTGATCTGGTCGAAATTAAACATAAGCTACAAGTTCATAAATTGGTGCAAACTTCATTATGTGTAGAGAGGGGGGGGGGGGGCTTTGGCCCCCCCTAATGCGGCACCACCTGCCCGGGATCACCGACTCAACAGTCCACCTGATTCCATGTTTTGTCGGGCACGTCCATGCATGGCGTCGCCGCGCATCACTGGTGTCGTGGCGCTCTTGAATAGCGCGTGCACCCAGATTGGACGCAAGCGGTGATCAGGTCAACCATCCTGATGACCGCCAACACCGACAAAATGTGGACAAGCCGATCGAGGATGAGGAGCAAGACTATGCCAAGGCGTACACCATAGGCGCGGGCCAAGTGAATGTCACCAGGGCCATGTGCCCCCGGCTTGGTGTATGACGCTGACATCGGAGCATATACCACTCTGATCTGTCAACATTTCGGCCAAGATCACATGCACTCCATTGCTTGTAACACAAGCTGGACTTGCAACGAGAAATCACAGTATAGTTATTTCAAGCTCAACTATCCAATGGTCCCGCTACCGAAAGGACCATTCACCGTGTACCGCACCATAACCAATGTTGGCGGCGAAGACGTACAAGGCCACCGTCTACTAGCCGACAGATCGGTATAGGTGATGGTCTTCCTTGACCCTCGGGTGACAGGAAGTCCATGGTTACGATCAATGGCAAAAGGTACGCTGCAAAAGAAGGTTTTGTTATTGAAGCCTCTATCACCTGGGTCTCTCCAAAGCACTCTGTGTGAAGCCAAGTGATTGCGGTCTTCGGCCTTCCTCTTTTAGGCTAATCGATCGAGTGGAGTGGTCGATATATAGCCCTGCTTCTAGATTGCACTAAAGTTATCATTTTTTTACCGGTCGGGGGGGGATCCCCCACCTGATTTTCATTGGTCATTTGGCCTTGAAGCCTGATAGTACAAATACATGTTTTACATCTCTTTAGAGGTTTTACATTGCGTTAACTAAAATGGCACACCAAATGTCCGCAGTTGCCTCATCTTTCTTCAGTAACTGGTGTTTCCATAACTCAGCTTCTGATTTGTATGCCAGCAGGGTAGCTTAGAGTTATAACATAGGTTTAGTGGTCCTTTTCTAACTGTTACACTGTGTTAGTGTCCAACCGATGGTGCTGAGAAATCCCATCAAGCGATCATGAGTTCCTTTGCACTCTACAATTAAGCAGCAGCTTTATCTGTTCATTCATTTAGTGTATAACTTAAACCTCTCAATTTCTATATAATGTGTGCTAGGCTAAAAAATTGTATGGTTATATTTAATTTAATTAATTGACATACCCAGGAGGAACCAAAAAGCAAATGTACAAAATGCTTTCCTAGTTAACAGCATGACAGTGTTCGACAGAACTATAGGTATATTTGGATCCAGCTTGCTAATAGTTAGCAACTAAGAATTAAGAAGAGTGAGCAACTAACAATTAAAAACAGACAAATGCTAAAAGATTTCATAGCTACTAGTAAAAACTGGTAAGGTTTGATTGTGAAAGGGCCTTTAACCTAGTGGTTAGAGCACCTGACTAGCATCAAGGGAAGTTAGGGTGCCGCCACCACCACCGAGGGGCGCCGCCGCCGCCACCACCGCCTGCGGCCCCCGTTCCCTCGCCTCCGGCCTCGCTGCCGGCGGTGACGCGGAGCGGGGGTCCGCCTCGTTTTCCAGTTTTTCTGTTTTTTCATAGGGTCTTAATCGAGTCCTAGGTCTAGGTTTTGCTCGCCGTCGATGTTCGGCGGCGGAGTTAGGTTTGGTCGGAGGAGCGTGGCTCCTTTGCGACTTCGTCTTCCCCGGCGACGCCGGCGATGCGGGAAGCGGCGGCGGCGCAGGAATAATTTCTCCCAGTCTCTTCCGTTCTCCGATGGCGATCTACTCCGACGTCAACGGAGAGGCTGGGGAGAACTCTCTTGGAGTCGAGGGCCAGCGCATCGTTGTCTTCGTCAGGTGATGATGCTGTTGACCCTGTTAATCTCGAGGAACATGTTTGGTGGAAACCTAAGCATTGCTCGGGTTGCCGGCGATGGAATCGAAGGATGCATCGTGGGTACAAGAGTTGTCCGATGCGCCTGGGAGGCAACGTTGGCTGATTCGCCCATAAGTAAGTCCTCCTCTGCGGCAACCACCCTGTGGAGTTTGGCGGATTCGATGGCGGTGACGGATGGATCTCTGAAGGATTCGAGGAAGATGAATAGGAGTTGTAAATTTCTATGTAATTTTCCTTTTCTTTGGAGTCTAGTCTGTAAAAAGACCGGTGTAAGACACTAAGATGAATACATGTTTCTTTAAAAAAAAAAAAGCACCTGACTAGCATCCAACACACCTACATTGACTCCCTGTGGGAATGGATTTAAAAATTAAAAAAATAGGTCAGGTTCCCCTACCTGACTTTAACTATACTAGAAATTGATGAGTGCAACATGCTTGTTTCACGGGAGTCACACTGCAACGCGCTCGCTCATTCAAAACAAGTCGTGGTGTGGAGCTGTACTGGTGCTTCTACATTTTACAGTTCTGTTGAATAAATCATCTACAGTAATCTGCGTACGCATGTGAAGCAAACATCAAATATCGAGTTGCATAGTCGCTACATTTTTTATGCCAAGGGGTGGTGTTCACTGTTCAGTCTTCGTCCGGTCATGTAAGTAAGAACAGCTGATTCCATGATCAGTAGCTCTGCTTTTAATTACCACTGCGTAGCGTAGGCCGACGAGCAGAGCCGGATGTCGAGGCCGAGGCTCCAGCGAGGCATGTATGTCCCTGTACTGGAAACAGAGGGCAAGCAGAGCAGCGCGGACTGGACGGCGCCGAACAGGTACACCAGCGCGGCGATGGAGTAGTGGCACGGGATGCACGATCGCTTAGCTGAAGCAGATGGCGATCGTGTCCTGCAGTTTTCGCTCTCACAAGTCACAAGCACTCCTCGGCCGTCCGCAGCCAACGAGCCAGGCTCACGTTTGGTCCCTGTCGGCATGGTAGCTAAACTTGTTGTGTCGGCGTGTCGTCACTCGCCGCGAACGCCTCGCCGTGTTCTTGGGTTCGGCGACTTCGTCCTTCGCCATCTCTGTTCGCTGCAACTTGGAACGTGCCGTGCATGGCCGCGCGCACTGCCTGCTGCTATTCTCATCCACAGTCTGCGCGGCCACGACGCTCCGCCGGCCGCCAAGGACGCTACCAAGCTGGGGCTCCATCGCCCTCGGCGTCTGCTTCGCTGGACGCTATGTCCGAGTCCGACGTGGCGGATGGCAACGGATCCGATCCGGTTGCTGCGAGAGTGCGAGGTGGTGTCGGACGAAGGCCCGTGCCGCGCAGGGAAAAATTTCTCATGTACGCACTACGACGATCCAATTCCGGCCTTTGGACCATGATGATCAAACCGTTACGGATTCCTCATGTAACGTCCCGTAACCTACCTGGACAGGAGATTCTTACCAAAAATAAAGGGTGCCGATACTACACGGGCCACGAAATCTTGTAAGCTTCGTTTACGCCGGAATTTATTAAGAAACCGTATTTATTTACGAGTTACGAGCTAGACTCGTGGAGGTCTTCGACGACAGCACGATCGATCGATGACGACAACAATGTCGGCATCTCCCTCTGCCGCCGCCGGCGAGGCCGAGCCGCTGGTGCACGCCGCGTTCAACAGCAACGCCACCCACTTCGTCGCGGCCACGGCCTCAGGCATCCGCGTATTCTCCTGCACCCAACCCGGACTGCAGCACGCGTTCAGCAAGGGCTTCGTCCCGTCCCCGGACGGCGGCTCCCGGGTGAATGTGATCACCGCCGACCTGGCTCCCACCGGCACGCTCGCCGCGGTCGTGTTCAGGCAGGAGCCGTCCGCACCCGACGCAGCAGAAGCTGACGACGAGGGCGATAAGATCAGGTACTGCAGCAACGGCCTCCGTGACAAGATGCTGCCCAACGACATAAGCCCCTCCACGTGCCGCGTTGTCCACGCCGTCCGCCACGCGGGCGGCCACGTCGTCGTCGCCGGCGACGGCAAGGCGACGCTCCACGACAGGTCGGGGCGCGCAGTGAAGCGGTGCCTCGAGGTGGACACGGGGCCCAACCCGCTCGGGGTGTGCGCGCTGGCGGAGGTGCGCGACGACAAGACGGTCGTCCTCGCCTGCCCGCGCCCGGCCAAGGGGCAGGTGCATGTGCAGTTCTGGCGCCGGGGCAGCGGCGGCGGCGGCCACAGCGTCGACGTGCACGCGCATAGCTCTCGCGTCGTCTGCGTCGCGCTGTCCCGCGACGGCAGGCTCCTCGCCACCGCCAGCTCCAAGGGCACCGTCGTCCGCATCTTCACCGCCGCCGACGGCAACAAGGTCGACGAGGTACGTTATGCGTGGCATAACCTCTTCTTGTACTAAAACAAATCTTTTTTTTCCGCTAAATCGTTTTCCCCCCTTTTTGGGACACAATTGCTTATCATCGTAACAATAATATATCGTGAACAAAATAAAATAACAAAACCTTAACCAACTTCACTACTCCTACGTATAACAACGCACGCAGCTTTACCTCGAGAGGAAACTAAAAAAAAACAATGGCGTCCATCGTCGCTAGGGCGTGGACAAGGCCGACGCCGACGTTATCGCATCCTCTCGTGCACCTATCCTTTAGCCACGACGCGTCCTGCGTCATAGCAGTGGACGCCTCCACCGTGCAGTGGCTCAGCTGCGGCACCTTCGCCCTTCGTGGCCTTTACCAGGAGAGATTGGCGAGCAGGACCGTCGTCGCCGCTTGCGGCGACATGCACGACGAGAAGCTGTCCACCTGCGCCATCGTGACGACGACGCGCGTCACCGCCGCCGCCGATCGCCCTGCTGGCGACTCCAAGACGACGACGGCCACGTTCGCCGTCCGGCGCTGGAGGCCAGGCCACCTGAACTACCACTGGCGCTACGACGAGTGGGCGACGGACATCGAGGCCGCCGGCGAGGTGCTGGCGGTGGGCGTCCGCGGCGACAAGACCTTCGTCGTTCTCGACTGCCGCGTGGATGTGTACGGGCCCGGCGCGCGCGGGGGTTGCAGCGTGCATGTGCTCCTCCACCGAGTGGAGACGCGGGCGGGCGGCGGCAGGCCCCTCTGCGATGCGTCGCGCGACGCGCCGCTGGCGTTCGCGTGCGCCGGCGCGGAGGTCGGCGAGGTGCGTGTGGAGCGGTGGGAGGCGGCGGCGGCGGGCGGGTTCGCGCCGCTGTCGACCTTCCATGCGCACTCGTCGCGGCTTCAGTGCGTGGCCGTGTCCTCGGACGGCAGGTTCGTTGCCACGGCCAGCTTCAAGGGAACCATCGTGCGCGTCTTCCACGCCGACGATGGCATGTTGCTTCGAGAGGTCAGATCGTTTTATATAGTTTATTAGGATTAAGCCTGTCGATGGATTTGAACAGATTAGAGTGGCGAATCTAGCCAAGAACATCATCGGGTTATTCAGGGTTAACTTCATCGATCGTATGACAGGGGCTTTTCTTATCAAATCGTAATGCTGTTTTTGTCAAAGGTTTGACAAATAGCTACTGAGTCTCATCAGGAACATTGTTCGTCGTTGCAGCTAAGAAGGGGCGCTGACAGAGCGGACATCTGCAGCATGGCGTTCTCTGACGATTCCAAGTGGCTTGCCGTCTCCAGCGACAAGGGGACGATCCACGTCTTCAGCGTCAACGTGGATGTACCCTCGCCATCGCCGGCAATTGATGAGGACACCCACAACAACCCTGACAGTGACAGTCTCAATGCTGGCTCTGCACTGAACGCCAAGCAAGGCTCGTCGTGGTCTTTCTTCAGTGGTACAACTTCTTTTGCTCAACTCATCTATATTTGACTGACGAATGTGTTGTTTATGCACTTTACATAGGAGTATGTATAAATGTAAAAATGGACAGATGGTAATGCTAAGAGTGCCTGGAACTCGAATACTTGCTGCAGGTTTCGTGCCAGGATATTTCAGGCAAGATGGCTCGCTTGCCAAGTTCCGCTTGCGCGAAGGCGTCAAGTACGTGGTGGCCTTCAGCAATGACGCAAACACCATCCTCGTCGTCGGCATGGATGGAAGGTGAGTCCTGAGACTAAGACCGCTATCTGAATTGACATTTGGATGCTGTTTCTTCTTCAGATCAGATAAAGTAGCTTCTGATGTTTTCTGACTGTATGTACATCGTGCAGCTTCTACCGCTGCGAGTTCGATCCGGTGAAAGGAGGTGACATGAAACAACTGGAGTACAGGACCTTCATGAAGATGAAATGATGATGGGCTAACCGATGGCTATTATATTGCTGATGATCGATGCTATCTGTAGATTGTGAAATCATCTGATTGGAATCTGGCATTCATCAGTGTACCAAGAGTCCATGACCAATCTTTTTGAGAGAAATGTTACTACGCTTGGAAACAATGAGAGCCATTCATTCTGTTAGATCCGATGGTTTAGAAATAAGTGATACAGGTGCGAGTGCTGAGTGCAGATTGCGTCTGCTGCCGCAGCCTGACGGCAATATGCGCAGCAGTGCAGATGTCTGCGGTGAGGATACAGAGGCGAGTGGTGGTGCACGAACCGTAGGGGGCCGCCGGCGAGTTGCGTGGTGACCCAGGGAAGCAACGAGCCAGCCGGCAGCGGCGAGATCTCATGACTCAAGATATCGGCTTCCCGTTCCTGACGGGAAATTAGGTTCGAGACTCGAGAGTTAGCGATTGTGTAGGATATAAAAAATTACGAAACTACCCATAAGGAGAATTAAGAGGAACCACGGGTTCCTCCCAAGCACCGTAACAAATCTCTAATTAAAAATACCGATAAGTTTTTTTGACACCTCTAATTAAAAATACCGATAAGTTTTTTTGACACCAAGCCATAGAGTATTTTTCAATTAAAAAATACCAATAAGTAATAAGAGTATTTTCCAACCGCCGTAACAAAACTCTCTACAGAAACCTGACATTTTTCTGAGTAGATCACCGATAGTGTCACATCTTAATATAGCTACAGTAGTCTAGTTACTTCTCAACAAGGTACCCTTAAATAAACCTGAGGCTGCTGGTTGGCAAGCATGCCTACGCAACTTGTACAATAACATATTTGGCATGCGTCTCATACGCGTTTTTTTTGTAATTCTCTCCTGCAAAAGTCAATAAGCCGAAATGTCGTTATGTGTTTTGGGTCTTTCCAAGAAAATACTCCTCTATCACAAACCATAAGACGTTTGACTTTTTTGACACCAAGTCTGACCATTTGTCTTATTTAAAATTTTGGTCAAAATATTACTTCTTTTGACATGGCTTCCTTTAATAATAAATGTTCTATGAGAATGACTTAAATTTGACTATTTTTGCATAATTTTTTAAATAAGACGAGTGATTAAACTTTAAGTTTAAAAAGTCAAATGTCTTATAATTTAGGATGGATTGAGTATGCAACAAGTCACCAGTTTTTGGATTTATATTGTACAATGTTTAGAACATCTCTTTCAGTTTTTCTTAAATTCACTCTCTAAATTCTTATTTGAAGAGTCATTTAAATAAAAACATTTTCTATATATTTTTTTCATTCTCGTGCGTAATCTAGAGAGCTAAGCTCTGCTATTCATCTTTGATTAGAGAGAAATAAAAATAGAGAATAACAGTATTTATATATCTAATTATCGAAATAGGCAGATATTTTTTTCACTAAAATCTTTATTTCTATCAACACGGAAGTATATAAACAATCTCTTGGAGTTGTTCGGTTTCGCATTGTTCGGCTTCCTTTTAAACAAATCTGTCACTTTCTTGAGCAGGCCCTATGTGTCATCTCCTAGTATTATTAAGTGATCGACTGCTTGGACACGTTCAAAGTCGTCTCCGCGTACTTGAGCGCTGAATCATATCTGACACTATTAGAAAACTGCCAAAACAGTGTCACCCCTTGACTTTGAGCAATTTTAGCAAACCACTCTACTTGCTGTTATAATAGCAAGTCTTTAAGCAAACCTCCTCCCACCCCAGCTCATCACTTTTCCTGCTACCAACAAATCGAATACAGAAATCTCCATGGAGGCTGCTCTTGTGGGCGTTGGTGTTGGGGCGATGAAGCCGCTCCTGTCCAAGCTCTACAAGATGCTGGTGGAAGATTACGCAAAAATCAAAGGCGTGAGTCGTCTGGTGGAATCCTCAAGAGATGAGATGCGCAGCATGGAGGCTGCACTAGAGACCCTCCAGGATGCCGAGGAACTCGACCGTGAAATGGTAATTTGGAGGGACGATGTCCGAGAGCTGTCCTATGACATGAAGGATTGCGTTGATTGGTACATGGCTCGTGCTGACCACAAGCATGATGGGCCTACCGGCTTCATGTTTTTGGTTGACAGAGTGATGAAGCTCAAGCCTCGCCATCACATCGCCGGCGAGATCAGAAAGCTCAACAAGCGGGCTATTGAGGCAAGCGAGAAGCACAAGAGGTATAAAGCAGACCACCCAACTCCTAACCCTACCACCTCTCAAGTTGATCCCAGGTTGCATGCCCTTTACGTGGAGGTTGGCAAACTTGTTGGCATGGATGGCCCTAAGAAACATATCATCGAGTGGCTCAACAGGCAGAGTTCCTCATATTTTTTTAGAAAAGGAAATATGTTAATTTCACAGCTTCTGCGTCGATGGAAGGGTTTCTCCCAGTCACAGCTCCAAGTGGTGTCAATTGTAGGCCCTGGCGGGCTTGGCAAGACTACTCTGGCAAATGCCGTATACCAATGCATTCGTGAAGAATTCTCTTGTGCTGCTTTCGTCTCGGTTTCTCGAAAGCCTAATATAAAAGATGTTCTAAGAGATATTGCTGAAAGAGTGGGGATCACTTGTAACACTTCCAATGATAACGAGAAGCGCCTTATTGATAGGCTCCGAGCTCACCTTCAAGACAAAAGGTAATATATTAATATACTTAATTAGTATTGGTATATATAGTTTTTTTTCATATATAGTATGGTGCTTATATATGACTATGTCTAGAAATTTGCAGTTTTCCAATCCTAGAAATATTCCAACGACCTAGATTTATTATTAAAAGCGCGCCTAAGGTTCGGGTGTGATAGCAAAAAAAAAAAAAAAAAAAAAAAAAAAAAAAAAAAAAAGGGATTTATTATTATGTCAACCGGATCGGAAGTGGATCAGAAGATTCAGAACGATGCACGCACAACCTAGACACCTATTATTTTTATACCAAAAATGTGGGTAGGTGTTGTGGTCTTTGGGGAAATTTCTCCCCAAATTTCTGGCCTCTTTCGTTGCTTACTTATCTCCTATGTTATACAAACAACAACTTTTCCTATGTTATAGGAACAGCAAGTGGGGCGAGAACCGAGCAACGCTCGGTTGGTCAGCTGAGCGGGGTCTCAGGCTGCCCACCGCGGTTCAAAGGCTGGCTTCGACGCGGTGCCTCACCAGGGACGTTGTTCCCTAAATAACTTTCGTTGCCTCACACGGATGCGCCACAACTGCCTTATCTCCCGGCCGTGTTTCTAAGCCTTTGTATAGGTGGTAGGTCTAGCTCGCGCACTAGGGTTTGGTGTGAGTTGTGTGTGGTGTGTGTTAGTGTATGGGTTCATCTCCCGGCCGTGTTTCTAAGCCTTTGTATAGGTGGTAGGTCTAGCTCGCGCACTAGGGTTTGGTGTGAGTTGTGTGTGGTGTGTGTTAGTGTATGGGTTCAGATACTACAACTTGTACAAGGTTGAGGCAAATAAAAAAAAAAGAACAGCAAGTGGGGCTCACGTACGCCGCTATCGATATATAGCCAAAATTTAACAAGTTCCACTCAAAGATTAGATTTATACTAGCAAAAATTCTTGTGCGTTGTAACGGGAGGAAAAAACAATAGTATCTCTAGGCTCATAGAGTTCAACTCAAATAATAATAGTCTAATTTAATATGAATTCTAAAAATTCTAAAAAAATCATTTGGGTTACCTATGCCCTTAGGTTGGCTCTTGCTCGCAGCAATCTAGTTGCCACCTCTCAGCTAGCCACAGAGGCTGCAATATTGGTTTTGGTGCAAGTGCCATCAGTGTGAGGTGCATCGTCCCATGAAAAGTTTGTGCAGATCGTTTGTCCCTCGATGATTGGGATATCATCTGTATCCAAGCTGATCTCCACCGTGCTCACTTTGGTGCTGCTTGAAAAGAATCTATCCATTAGGTCCGAGACATTCCACAGTGGTATCAATCAGAAGCGTGTACTTATGGCCGCACGAATATATACTGCCACATCTATTTTTTCCTTGTTGGTTGTATCCAAGCCGAACGACAAGCTTCAATTATATTATTCTTTTTATAATTTTTCCAACTGAACAAGTACTTGTTTGCCCAATGAAAGAGGTGCTCCAAAATTCGAGTTCATTTAGGACTCTATCATCTCTCGTATGTGTAGAAAAATGTATTGCTTGGTATTTATTTATTTACATTTTTACTTATGGGTTTGTGAGTAAAGATAACTTATAGGCAAAAAAAATCTTAGCGCTCTTTTTTACATCTTCGTGTTTTTGAACCTATATATATGTATGCAATATATACAAGGATGATTTAACACACTATAGACAAAGCACAACCTAACAAAACTTGTTTGGCATTTTTCGGATTTTTCTATGATTTTTAGTAAGTTTTTTTTTTTTAGGATAGGGAGGCTAGAAGGAAATGCTTGACAAAAGAAATAAAAACAAAAAAAAAATAACAATGAACGGCACTCATTTCCATATTGGACACGGCCTCGAAGGCCCACCACCGGTTTGTCTGGAATTAGAGTCCGATTCTGCAGCTTTTTTATTATTATTATTTCTTTGTTCTATTATTACTGCTAAACTCCAATCAACGAAGCAAAGTTATATTTGGTCAGTTGGAAGGAGCGGACAGAAACGTACGGCGGACAAAAATACATGTTGAAAATTTTGGTGATTAAATATTAGGTATAGATTCTACATCTTGCCACACAATATGCGAATGCTATGTTATATGGTTCAACAAGGGTTCTTACTTACTTGTCAAAAAAAAAAAAAAAAAAACAAGGGTTCTTACCCTTCTGCCAAACGGTGTGTAACAAAGAACCACTCCAAAATTAAAGTGTATCTATGAAGTGATAATTCTATAATGACAATACAGGTGTTTTGTATCGAACTCTTTCCTGCTTTATGAAATACGCGCAATGGTGTGGTCTTCAATCACCTAGGACCAATTGATCAGTCTCTAACTCAAAGTTTAACACTAGAATCTATCTCTCATTCTCCAAAATTAACAAGCAATATCTAGTGCCACTTAATCAATCTCTTCAAGAGTAGCTCAACATTAAACCTTTCTTTAATTTTGAACTCATATGGCAGGTACCTTATTGTGGTTGATGATATATGGAGCGCAGAAGCATGGAATACTATCAAGGATGCCTTAATAGATAATAATCATGGGAGCAAAATTATCACTTCAACGCGTAGCGACGCGGTTGCCTCATGTTGTTGTTCTCAAGGTGGTTATGTTTATAAAATGGAACCCCTCCCTTTGGCTGATTCAAGAAGGTTATTTTATGAGAGAGCATTCGGGTCTGAGAATTTATTCCCCCCTAACCTAAAAGAAATATCTGAGCGGATACTGGAAAAATGTGCGGGTCTGCCAATGGCTATAATTACCTTGTCTAGTTTGCTAGCTGATCAAACTGCAAAAGAAGAATGGGAGAGGGTCCTAGCTGCTATTGGTTCTTCACTTACAAATGAAAGTCAAGCTAGTGACATGAAAAAGATAATATCTCTGAGTTACTTTGATCTGCCTTACCCTATGAGAGCTTGCTTTCTATATTTGAGTGCATTCCCAGAAGATCATATCATCGAGAAACAGAGTTTGATACATAAATGGATTGCTGAAGGATTCATCCCTGAAGGTCAAGCGCAGAGTACATATGAAGTTGGTGAGGCTTATTTTTATGATCTCATCAATAGAAGCTTGATCCAACCAGTAACAGCAAATAGTTTCTTTTATTATAATTCGGTAGAGTTTGGTCAGGTGGAGGAATGCCGGGTTCATGACATTATTCTTGATTTCATCACTTGTAAGGCCGGTGAAGAAAATTTCATGACATCGTTTGATGAGGTGGAGCATGGAAAGAAACAAAAGGTTCGTCGGCTCTCGGTCGTGAACCGCAACAATAGTCAAATGGTTACCGTGCCAGGGGATCTTGATCATGTTCGATCACTTTTCGGTCAAAAAAATGTTCGATCACTTGTGATATTTGGATATTTGGGGCAAAGTTCATTGTTGGGTTGCCCAGCTCTTCGTGTGTTAGACCTAGGAGAGTGTCTGGAGTTAGAAAACAACCATCTTCTAAATATCGGAAATTTATTTCTTCTCAAGTACTTGCGCCTGGGATCAAGTAGTATTAGGAAAACATATTCCAGAAGTACCATAACTGAGCTTCCAGAAAATATTGGTCGATTGCAGTATTTAGAAACACTGGACATAAGGGGTACCGACATTCAAAAGCTGCCATCAACTATTACACTGCTTCAAAGATTACGCCGTCTATATCATAGTGATAATTATTGTAGTGGTGATAGAAGTTCACCAGAAGAACATAGGCATGGAATGACCGAACAGCTTGCTTGTATATCAGATGGCGAAATTGGACAGCTGCAGAGTTTAGAAGAGCTAGTGAATATTCACGTCCACCCATCTCAAGCAAGGAAGTCTCTGCAAGAGCTCATCAAGCTAACCGAGCTAAGGACATTGGATGTAATTGTGATGTATCCATTTCATTTTAAAGGTGAGGACGGAGCCGAAGATGTTAAAGAATTCATCGAAAACTTGTTTTCATGCAACCTTCATCGTCTTTGTATTCAATACACGGCTGAACTTAAAGTTTCGAACCTACTGTCACTTGAATCCTTCCACCTTGCTAATCCTGATAAGTTACAGACCATCTGCATCTGGCGCTATTACAGATGAGTCCGCTAGTGAATCTCAGGAAATTAGATTTCCAAATGTACCGTACGGGGCAAGAGGATATTGATATCCTTGGAGCAATACCCGCTTTGGCTTTCCTGAAACTGGAAACTTACTACGGCAGAAATGGATGGATCTTCATTGGTGGATTCAGAAGTTTGAAATATTTTGAACTAAAAATAACTTATTGCGGGACTGCAGTGGAGTTTGAGGAGAGGTCAATGCCTAAGCTCGAGACCCTCAAGCTTAACTTTAATGCCCATAAGAAGGAGTGCGTGAATAATGTTTCTGATCTTGGTATCCAGCACCTCTCAGCCCTAACCAAGGTGGATGTCTTTGTGTGTGGCTACGAAGTTGATGACCTTATAATAGAAGCCGTCACGACACTTCCAAACCGTCCCACGCTCTCATTGAAACATCCTCTGAAGAACAAGTCAAAATATTGTCGCCACTTTAGACGAATCGTAAGTTTTCTATCTGAACTGTTGATACTGATTACTTTGTTCACTCTAGCAGTATAAGGTTCACAACTACTATCTCATCTCTGTTTTTGTTCATCCTTTATAATTAGCTTACTGTATTTCTCACAAATTCTTGGCCGACCATTTACTTTTGTTTACTCAGTAACCACTAGTCAGATCTTTTTTTTTAAAAAAAAAGTAACCACTAGTCAGTCTATTTGTTTGGCTTTTAATATTCTCATTTTATTTCCTGTTTTTCGGCAGTTCACAGAAATATATGAATATGAAACCCGAGTAGTTCAGGAGGAATTTCAACGATCTAGTTTCATTTGCTATTTGGATCAAATAGTTCAAGAGATCAATCAAGATGCTATGTCAACAGCATATGTGAATTTCCATAATGCTGTATCACGGTGCACTGTGTGGGACTGCATCTGGGCAGGATCTGAAAACTCCATCAGTTGGAAATGGTTCTTGCTGCTGTTACTGCTACCTATATTTCTGGCATATTTCTGGGCAGGATCTGCAAACTCCATCAGTGGGAATGATTAATTGGTGGTTATGAGATGTGTGATGATTGTTGTCACCAGCTTTCATCTTTGTTATGCTCATAGATGGTATCTTCTGGGTAAATCCAATCGGGGGTTTTGGATCAGATTACTTGCAGATGATGTGGAATTGATGAACCGAAGTTGTTTGTTGAAAATAACTGTTTAGAATGGTTGCTTTGGCATTCGATAGTAAGCCGTTTATAACGTGAGGAAATATAGCCCGGTTGATTGAAGGAATGTGTCAATAGACTTCAAACCAATTGGAAGGCAGGATGGATAAGATGACTGGACTAGGAATGTTATGTCCTATTGTTCTGCTCAAGGCTCCATGTGTATGTGTAACGATGTACACTGAGTAGTTTCTCTATTATGTGACCACTTTGGTTTGGGTGTGTATGGTTTAGATTATAGCTTCTAAATTGCACTAAATTTATAAAGTAAGTTTTGATGTGGAGCTGTACTAGTGTTTCATCATTTTAGAGTTCTGCTAAAGAAGTCATCAACAATCTATGTATGTATGTGAAGCAAACTGTAAATTAGTTGCATTGTCGAAGATGTCACTACATTTATGCCAATAGAAGCCATGTCCTCAGGCGGATGTGGGTTTATAAATTGCGTCATGTTGTAACCGTGCTATCAAATTATGTTGGCTGTTCCAGTAGCAGCGTGGAGCCATGGGCTAATTCTCTGGGCTCTTGGAGTAGATGGTGAGTGCCCTTTGAGTGCTTCTGAGCTTGTTATTCGAAAAGAGTGTTATACAGACTGTAACACGATATGAAAGTTGTTATCACTGATTGAGGTGAATATGAATATTTGAAGCTTGTAAACCTTTTGTTAAAGTTTAATAAAATCCAGTAGGGGCACAAGCCCCTCCTGTTCCCTCAAAAAAATTTGAATATTTGAGATAATCCATCGCTTCTCTTTCTCTGTAATAGAACTGTTGAAATGCACTGCTATGTGAACCTGATGATATGTTGCCAGGTCGTTGCTGCTGATGCTTGTTGGCTCTAGACCAAAGGCAAAGGCAAGGCCATTCCACCGGCCGGTGTGAGCATCTGTTTCATTTTCACTATTTGTCTAGGGGAATATCGCCATGGTGCTTGCAAAAAGTAAATTGAAAAATGGCGTTTGCAAAGATTAGCCCCACAGCAAAAACCATGGAGTTTGTAATAAAAAGCATATTGGAAAAAATATTGCGCATCCGGGGAATCGAACCCCGGTCAGTACCGTGGGAGGGTACTATGATACCACTACACCAGATGCGCCTGTGTGTTGAACACAGCATTCTACTCTTCTAATCATAAATCACTCTACACAGAATCCCAGCTTTACGTGAAAATTGAAGCTTAGCTGGACCAAATCACCTTAGACTTAAGTAGCCAGGAACGCAGAGCATGAGAAATTTGATCTGTGGGCAAGACTCAAACGGCTGGCATTCTGGAATGGATGGAGTGGACGTGGCATTTGTCAGCAATCAGCACCCTGATCTGATCTTGCTACTGCGCAGTGCCCAGTTGGCAGCCAAATGGACGACGTGCATGGCAGGGTGCACCCACCACACCATGCCACTAGTGCCGACGGTGACCGGACCGGGACCGGCCGTCATGCGCTGCATGCGTGGCCCGCTGCCGCCACCGCCAGACCCCGAAGCGGAAATGCGGCGACAAGCACCATTCGGGCAGGCGGCCCGACAGCGCGGGGGCAGGCAGCAAGTTGCGTTCCGGCGGCGGCACCGTGCGCACGTGAAGGCCTTGACGCGCGATGCGCCTCCCGCGTCCTGCGTCCACGGCACCACGTGACGGCCCTCGTGCGACAGCGCCCTTCCGGGGCCCATGTCTGTGCTGTGCTGTGCCCCACGGCTCGCAGGCTTTTCGCGCTGCATATTCTGCCGTGGGCCCTCGCGCCGGTGTGGACGATGATTAATGTTGCCGCGACGGCGACGTCCGCCGGTGGATGGATAATAGTATTAACACTTACTCCCTTTATTCCGTGACGGAAAGTCAGAAAGATCAATAAATGGTGTTCCTTTTGACAAGTCATTTTAACTATTTTTTCATTCATTTTCCAGTATACATCTAAATAATAATAATATCTCTCTAAATCAAATTAATAATAAAATATATTAATAATTATTTTTATGATATTTGTTTGGTATCATAAATACTATTGTTTTATATAACTTAAAATTGTTTGACTTTTTTTGGAAAAAGTGAGTAGTACATTGAGGCATCCCACCTTGCGTTGTTGGTGCCGCTCATTCATATATTTATCACTACATTTACAAAACTTCAAGTACTACCCTAGGTTGTGGTGAGGTTTGGTCACCTTTGTGTTGTAGTGTAGGTTTGGTAACAAGGGTGTTACCAGGCCTGCAATGTTGTAACAAAACTCTTTATGCTTAATGAAATACGCGCTAAGGTGTGGTCTCAAAAAAAAAAAGTACTATCCTGGGTCTCCGAAAAGAACGAATGCCAATCTAGTTTCGCCTTAAGTCAAGTTATCTTTTTTCATATATAATTAAGTCGACCTATCTTAAATTTACTAAAATTTGTAGAAAAACAATAACTATAAATTTTGACTTATATACGTATTTGATAATAATAAAATCTTGATTTTTTTTTCTAAATTTATTTCTTCCTTCTCTGTTGCTATCTAACTAGAAAAGGCTTCTGACTTCCCATCGATCCCCAAGTAGCTGATGCCTGAGTTGAGGCCTCGAGTTGTTGCTAAAGTAGATTATGCCGTGGAAATTGGAAAAGGCATACATACTAGGTGCCGAATCTCTTTCTACAACACATGTTGCTATCAGATAGATGCAACATAGATAAACGTTTGGGCTATTTTTTTCCCCCAAAAAAATGTGTATACTGCCAGTGGTAACTGAAATTATACTAAATTCTGGTAGAAAAGTTATGGCGTGGTGGAAAGGTAAGTATTCTAAATGCATGTGGAATTGGAGGCTAAGGGTCTAGTTATTTGTCACCGCTTATAAATTCTGTAGTGAAAATAAGATGATCGATGTTATTAGAAGTTAAAAGGTATGCCTTTTCTTTTTGCAGCTCTTTTTTTTTTTTTTTTTTTTTTTTGCCACATCTTCTCCAACCCCATTTGTAATAAACCATAGAAACTAGGTTACAATAGGTTTTCCACAGAGTGTTTTTACTCCATTTATGCAACTTCTCATGGAAGCATTTATTGGACAGCTATATTGAAGAGGGCCTATATATTGTCTTGGTTGACCCAATTTGTTTTGCCCTATGAAGAGGTATCGAGAAAAAAATAGCATATTGAACATGTATGTCGTATTATTATTTTATAAAAAAATGTTGTATTATTAAAAAAGGTGCTCAAACTCGATAACCAAACCCATGTGTTTGACTCAAAGAGAAACACTTGTCACAACACCTGCACATCAAGGTTTTCTAGCCTGTTTTCAGTTGGGATGGATAACCCCATAGCTAAGCTTTTCTCCAAGATCATCGAAATTAGAATTAGAGTTAAAACTTATGACTATTTTAGCTGAATTTTGCTAGAAATTCTGGGTTGGATCAGAATTTCAGTCAAGGTTGAAATTCCGTTTTTTTTTTAGAATATTCCTAGGGAATTTCTGATCAAGGTGTTTCTGTTTGGATTTAGTTTGTCCGATTGGAAATCTGACCTTGACCCAAATTTTTGATACCTGCTACGTGTTCAATTGTGTGGTTTCAATACTACCCCGAAAAATTTTCTAAACCTGCGCATAAAATTGCCCAAACGGTTAGTTTTGTAGGGTTATTAGGTACTTATATTCCCTCGCCCCTCTCTCGTTAGAGCCCGTTGCATCCACTAAGAACACTCTCCTATATGTATTTAAACATCTCCCCCACTCTCTCTTCATGTGACTGTCGTTTGACTTTTGTGAGATCTAGAGAGTTGGGCTGAGAGATTGGGTGATTGAAAGTACCTGAGTCCTTTAGCACTAGGGGGTTTTGTTAAGCATTCAGTGAAGTGTTTGTTACAACGTTGGAGGTAAAGCATCCTAGATGGCATTAAGTTGCCCTTTAAGCTATTGTGCTTTTTGTGATGAGCGGCAGAAAGTTTGTGAATGTTGAGTGAAGAAATCAAGATAGTGAATCGAGGGAACTTGCTGAAAGTGACCTAGATCCCTTGGGAGCTCCTCAACAAAGATGTAGGATTTACAAAGGTGAATTTGACTTTGGTAAACAAATCGGGTGTCTCCTTTGCTTCTCCTTGTTTTTATTGGTTCGAGTGTACGTTTGGGCGATTGGCCATGATTACTTGTGTGTAGGTTTGGGGAGGAATCAACATACTACATGTCCAATAATTCTTGGTAAAAGGTAGTTTGTTGATTTGTGATTTCAGGTTACCGGAAAATATGATCATGCTTTTCACTGCAAGTTCTATATCCTTTAGAATGGCCTATTCAAATGAAAACCCCCACCCTCTATTAGGCTAGTATATCTCAATTGTTTCAAAAAAAAAGCAGCTAGTCCTATTAGATAATCATAGATCCAAACAACTACCGCACAATCATCCAATGATCGATACTTCGTTGTGTGCATTTCCTCCATCCTAAGTAGTTAGGCGTCATATTCTAGCTAGTGTGTTTATCCGTGATGTACAACATGCACATTCAACATTCCAATATGTATAGAACGCTAGCAGGGCCTTTTAACTTGCGCAGCCCACTGGACCAAACTCAATAGACCCTAGCTGCAGCTGTTTACAAAGTCACTAGAGTCGAAGATTTGAGTATATATATAATCTTCTCTACGCTAAATAATCTTGGCATGTACAATGAGATCCACATTTTCCTCCGATCTCAGCTCTAAAATGCATGTTGTTTTATCGTTGTTCTAAGTCAAAAAAAAAAGAAAAAGAAAAAAAAACTCGTTCTAACTTCGATCAAGTTCGTTAACCTTTATTATATACTATCTAGATATGATCCATATCTATGTACATAGAAGTACCTAGAAAAAATTAGTAGAAAAACTTATGCATGACAACTTATTATTATGTGCCGTGCCGATGACATATGCGGAGCATGTAGTAGGAACAAATTCACAAACGTATGTGCATACGTAATATGAACAAGCAGGATCGGAGCCAGGAGGGATGGATCCGAGAGAAGCAGTGAATGGGATCGAATCGGGGCACTTGCATGCATGGGTGGTGCAGGAAGAAGGAAGCATAAGCATCTTCTTTTGAGGAAAAAGTTGCAGAAGATAGATGGAAGTGTCCGCTCCTGTAATAGCGGCGGCGTCGGCAAGACGGCAATACCAATCTCTGGGCATACCGGCATGAAGCGATGATCCCAGACGGTCACCAGCCGGCCCGGCCAGCAGAGAGACAAGTTCATGCTGCGCCGGCCGCACGGCCCCTAGCTACTAGCTGGGACGACTGGTGGTGGTGCACCTATCTAGCTATCCGCCTATTTATAGGCACAACAGTCGTCAGACGGAACAGCAGCAGCAGTGCCAGCAGCAGTAGAGGCAAGGCAAGGCCGCAGGGATAGATCGCCGATAGACAGCGACCAGCTGGGGGAGGATGTCTGAGTCTGGTGCCGGCGTGTGGGTGTTCAAGAACGGCGTGATGCAGCTGGAGCAGCCAGCGGCGGCGAGCCGGAAGGCGCTGGTGTACTTGCCGACGAACGAGGTGGTGCGGTCGGTGGAGGCGCTGGAGCGGCGGCTAGGGACGCTGGGGTGGGAGCGCTACTACGAGAACCGCAGCATCGTGCAGCTCCACAAGCGCGACGGCGGCGCCGACCTCATCACCATCCCGCGCGACTTCGCCAACCTCCGCTCCACCCACATGTACGACGTCGTCGTCAAGAACCGCGACCACTTCAAGGTCGTCGACGCGTAGCCAGCTAGCTAGCCGCGCAATAAGCTCTAGCAGCTAGCTCCATCATCGTCCACGATCTTTAAGCCTAGCTATATTGAATATGCATGAACAAACAAAGCATATATCAGAGTGCATATGTGTACGTAGGTACATATTTCTAGCTTCGGTTTGGCTTGGCTTAAATTAGTTGCACGTTTAATATGAGTTCCTGTGTGTGAAAGAAAGTAAAGTGCGCGCTAAATATTGTGATGATGCTGTCTTTTGTATATTGCCTTTTGGTTTTTATTTGTGTGAAATCAATAGTGTCCTGATAGTATACTTGTTGATTTGCGGCAATTTGTGGTTTTACTCAACAACGTAATTAATTAGTTTGTTCCTAACCGTTAGTGCCTATGCTTACAAAATAGAAATGAAAGAAGCAGTTTGGTTGACTTGCACCTCCAAAATCCCAGATATGGGGAAGAAAATCAAGCCAACAGGCAACAGCATCAGAAACAATTGCTTGCATGCCGTACTACTAAATAATTGTGGCAATTGCGTTAACATCTGAACGTAAGTCTGATGTGATCTACGATGTGGATTGAGCCGTCTATCTTGACCACTTTTTTGTTTTTATTATTAATATCTATCTCCAGGGATTTTTATTTTTATTTCATCTGAGATTCCCACTAACACCATCTTATTTTAGAAAAAAATAAAAAAAATAAAAGAGAATTCATTTGGCTATCACTGTTGATGATTAGTAGGTTTCCGTCAAGCCAGCTTGCCGACGAATAAGCCTACAGAGAAATGCTACAGGAGCCTGCAACCTTAGGCTAGCTAGCTAGGCAGAGGATTCTGAAGATTGACAGAGATAGACATGGAACTCCGTTACGAAAGAACCAAGAATCGGCTCCCACTTGTCACTGTACCACGTATGCAAGTCGTGTCTAACGTTAATGTCACGCGCCATCTTTTTCCAAGATCTTTAAAAAAAAAAAAAATACAAAAAAATACAATTCTTTTTTATTATTAATCGACAGTGGGAGCAAATATGAATTCTTATTTACTCGACCTGGAGGCAAATCCATGGTACCCTCACTAAAAATGCTTCAAACATACTTATCATAGCTAAGTCAGAAAAAAAAATGCAATGACAAACTCACCATCACCGAGCTAGAGAACAGACTGCACTATCCAGGATCTGTAAACACTGCCAGCCAAGGCAGCACTGTGAGATCCATGTTCAGACGACAATCCGATTGGTTCCTGCGTCCGTGATCATCATGCAATTTAATTCCGAGCGGTTGATCATACCACACGCATGTACTCACCGGAGACAGGTAGCCGTGCTGCCACGATCGAGACGTCCTCACGCAAAGGCACCGCGCCATTGGAGGCGGAGGGCAGCAGCTGCCTTGCTTGCCACTGCAATCGGCACTAGGCCGGGCTCTGAAGAAAACAACAAGCCACCTGACGCACCTACCAACCCGACAGCCTTGCTTTCCACTCGAGACAAACAAATACTACTACTAGCCGTCTAGCTCTGCATCCAGGTAGCATAGCAGACAGTCGATCCGGTGGCGGGGCCCACTCTGCAGACATCGCCGATCAACCAACCTGATGGCCACCCCAGGGCCACCCTCTCCTCCTACTCCGGCAGCGGAGGCAGGTGCCGTCGCACCAAGCCGTCAGGTGCGCACAGTCAATTGCCTCTTGGGTGATCGAATCCACAATTCTGAATCCTGATCGGTTCTTGGCAAGTTTAACCCCCAGTTCGGTTGTGCTCATGCTGTGTCTTCGCGTTCTGGTTCTTCACTTTGCAGAAACTGTCAGGGTTCGAGCAGCTGGACGGGCGAGTCAAGGTGGTTCCCTGGTTCAGAGGGCGCGGCGCCACCAGGTTCTTCTTTGCAGCAGAAGAGTTTGGGGCGACCTGGGCTGATCCTTGTGCTTGTGTTGTGTTGCAGGAGCTGACCTCGTCGCAGGCCGAGTTGCTAGAGAGGATCCAGAAGCTGAAACAGGTGTGTATGTACTGTCGATTGTCTACCAAAATGCAGATTATTGTGCAATTACTTAGCTCTGGCACGAAACAAACGAATTCAGAGAGCACACACCCTTGGATTTGGGAAATTTGGTTGCTTCGATGATCAGATGCTGATGAGATGCAATTGGCTAACCTCTGTTTCAGGAGGTGCAAAACTGGCGCTCCAATGTAGAGAACCAGGTCAAGACATGTCAGAATGTGAGTTCTGCTGTGTCCTTTCTCCCTAACCTTGGAGATTTCAGAGTACTGATTGTAGTAATGAGTATCTTACCAGACAGAAACGGTGAGATATCCAGTGCCAGTAATTGATTGTGTTACTCACAGGAACTCCAGGGTCTGAAGAAAGGACTCGACTCTGAAGTGGAACAGCTGAAATCGGTGTGCCCTCTTTCTGTTGACTTCTCAAACTTTTAGCTTGGTCTCTAGGAGCAGCACATCATTCTGTGGTTTTGCTTATAGGAAATGAAGGCGATTAGATCTGCAATCCAGGAAGAGAAGGGCAATCTACCTGCACAAATTACAAGTTCAGAGGTGGTTAGTTTTATATGAGAAATATCAATGTGATAATGCTCTACTAAGCCATGCTGTTGCACAACAAACTACAACAATTTTATTGTTTTGTAGAGCAATAATGATACAGAACAAGCCTGGCAGACCCAAGACCAAGTACTGAAGGCTTCTACTGATGCTAGTTTGGAAGGACAAACAGCAACACAAGCGTGAATTGGTGCTTCCTTGCAGAGATGAAGACTGTTCTGGTGGAGATTCAGTTCCTTTCAATGGATCAGATAGGGGAAAGCTGGCAGATACACTGAATCACATGAAGTATTCGTATTATTTTTGAATCCATACCAGCAAGTTTCTAAGTGCAAATATCTCGATAACAGTGACAACAAATTGAAGTGTAACATTTCAGACCAATCTTGCCACGTGATACATTACATGTACAAGAGCTCCTTTGTTTTGTAACAATTCCATGACTACTATTACAAACTCTAATTTTGAAATGAAGTCTGCACAACCACCTCTGGTTCTAGTGTTCTACACATGCTTGAAATAAAAAAATATTGTTACCCAATGAGGATCTGAAATCTGGAGGATGGTCATGTAATATTGCACATCAACATGTAATCATTTCTGCCATTTTGCTGCTTCATCACAACTGGCTAAGAGATCACCTTATGCCATTTAAGTGAAATGCAACAACCTAGTACTCCATCCCACCTTGTAATTGACTAACATTATGCAGTCAATTCTGGACTGCCGGCCTCTTCAGTTCCTTCGGGGCAACTTATATAAGCTTAGGTTGCTTTAAAAACAAAGCTGCCTAGGAAACCTTAATTTGTTTCTGCTGAATATCTTTCCGGTTATCAGTGTGAAGGCTTCCTACAAGAGCAGAATATAGGGAATCATCTGGAGTCAATCCAGCTTTCAACATATCATCATACAATTGGAACGCCTCCTCTGATCTCCCTTCCTTTGCCAGACCTGATATCAGAGCCGTATATGCCACGACGTTAGGTTCCGTTCCCCTCTGCTTCATCTCTTCAAACAGCTTCAGCGCCACATCCACCTTCCCGCTGACACAGTGCCCATGAACTAGCGATGCATAAGTGTATACATCTGGAACAAGCCCTTTCTTCTCCATCTCCTTTCTGAACCTCTCAGCCTCGCGGATGCTCCCCTTCTTGATGTAACCATCCATCATAACATTGTAGGTCACAACACTGGGCGTTGCCCCTTTCCCTGCCATTTCTCGGAACAGCCTTCTAGCCTCCACCATGTCACCTTCCTTGCAGTGTATGCTGATCAATGTAGTGTACGCGACATGATTTGGCGCGACACCCTTCTCGATCATGATATGCAATAGAGTCTTGGCCTCATCCATTCTATTCACCCTGCACAGTCCACAAGCTAGTGTGTTGTACGTGTAGACGTCAAGTTCGATGCCCGTTTTCTCCATGGCCGCCTTTATTTTAAGAGCATTGTCCAGCATCCCTATACGACAATAGCCATCAATCATTGTGTTGAAGATAATCTGGTTATGCCCTATACCTCGCCCTTGCATATCTGCCAGTAACATCTCTGCAGCCTCCATCTGCCCAATCTTGCAGAACCCGTTGATCAATACACCATATGTGCGCTCGTTGGGCTCAACGCCATTGCCAACACATTCATCGAAAAGCTCGGAAGCCCTCCGCACATTCCCTACTCGGCAGTACGCATTGATGACAGCTGTGTAGAAGTACACATCCCCCGCAACATTCTTCGCCTTCATCTCATCAACCAGAGCATCAACCTTGTCGATATCCCCGGCAGTTGCCAAACTATCCACCAGGATCGTGTAAGTCCCGACCGTCGCTTCGACGCCTTCACTGTCCATGATCTCCAGGAGCTCCTGGATCCGCCCGTCATCCTTTTGGCGCACGTAACAGTCAAGCAGCGAGTTGTAGCACAGCGCATTCAGCGCCACGCCGTGGCGAGGCATTTCGTCGAGCAACTGCCGGGCGTCGTCGACGCGCCCCGACTTGCAGAACCCGTCGACGACGACGGACGCGGCGAGCGGCGAGACGGAGCCCGGGCACGCGCCGAGGGCCCACCTCAGGATGCCCGCGGCGTCCGCGAGCTGGCCGGCGCGGCGGAGCGAGAGGAGCGAGGACGTGAGCGAGCGCGGGTCGACGCGGCCGAGGCGGTACACGGTGGCGTCGAGCGCCTCGGCCGCGCGGTCCGCCACTCCGGCGTCCGCGTAGGCCCGGAAGAGCATGTCGTGGAACGCCGCCACGGCGTGCGCCGGCGCGCCGCGAGGGAGCGACCTGGCGGCGAGGTCCCGAAACGGCACCGCCAGGACGCGCGGCGTGAGCAGGTGCGGGAGCGCCGACTTGGCGGCCGCGAAGCGCCGCGCGGTCAGGAGCGACGCGAAGGGCGCGAGTGTCCGCGCGGCGGTGGCGGGCGGCGCCATCGCGTCGCGTCGGCGGGGGAGGGGGAAGAGAGAGAGAGCGGGGGAGCGGAAGCGAGTCCGAGTGGGCAACCAGCCTCGGCCCATGTACTACTTTACTACCTAGCCGGCCCAGTTTCACACTGTGAGCGGCCCAGCCCCGGGCGTGATCCAAAGGCAGAGCTGTGTTGCATGGACCCAGTCCCAGAGGCGCGGGGTAATAGTCCCACCTCGGCGACGCAGGTGGTAGCGAGGGGGCGAGTACGCTACATAACGCGAGCAGTGGGCAACGTTGCATCTTACTTACCTGGACGGGGTTGATGGGTGAACATGAAGGCCCATAGCCTGGATCAGCGGCCCACATTGCACTTGGTGGGTGCGTTGGTCTACCATCTCCCCAAGTGGGAGAGTGGACGTCAAAATTTGTGGTAGAGGGGGTACGTGTTCGCGCGGCCCCTGCCAAATCTAGCAAATTAAATTTTAGTCCTTGGCTTGGTGCAGTTCTGAACTTCTGACGGAATTGGCCTTATTGGTTGGTTCGGTGGCCCGAGCCCGGGAAAGCTTTCGGTTGGTTAGGCTGGCTGGGCCTGCAAAAGGTTTGGGCACTGGAGTGGGCTCTAACGAGGCAAACCATCAGTGAATACATCCTTTCGTTTCCTGTCAAAAATAACCAGTGAGAGAAAAATAATAATAATGCATTTCTGCAACAAACAAAATATCCGGATATAAATTTCTGCAACAGGCAGACGCGACCATTTCTAATTAGGAGTTTAGGACCATGCAATGCAATGCAAAGAAGAGACAAGCAGCACCGCCGCGAGAAGAGCAGCACGAATTGAGAAGCCAATTGCATCGGGGCAGGATGTGACACGGCCATGGCCGATTCCATCGGGGCTCACCTCCCGGCCCCGTACGGGCACGGGCGCCTCGCCTGCTGCGTCCCTGCGACGCCGCTCGTGCGCTGCCGGTACGGTGGCGCCCCTCTTGGCGGCGACAGATATGACGGCGCCTGCAGGCCTCGCGCCCATATCGATGACCATGACCGGTGCATGAACACGTACTACGTGCACAGTGCGTTACAGACTCAGCGTCGCCTCCATCGCTCGTGTGTTCATGCGTGCCCACAAGCAGGGCCCTCCACTAGCAGGGCCGAATGTAGGACCCTAGAATTTAGGAGCCAAGAAATGTTGGTTGATCTCGTAAACACCAACGACGGACACACACCATATGAACATTGATCATATGATCATGTAAACAACATCTTCAAGTGTCTTTCATTTATAGAGAGCTATTATTTGCACAAAGATCAATTCATATATTAGTCCGTTTTCATAGTATCGGTTCCAATGCTACGTGCTGCAATGAGTCGAGCCAATGTTGGGAGCTTGCTCAGCCAATTTCAGGTGTGCTTCAGGAATCAGGTACAAGAAATTCAGTCAGTGGCGGACATGTATGGATGGCCGCTCGACCGGCAAGATAAGAGTTCGTTTCAGCGATGCACGTTGCACGCACGCACACGTAGTATGCAATTCCAAGCGTGCAAGTGCGGTTCCTTTCCTTTTCCTTTGACGAGAGCTGTGAGTAGTGACAGGGACTGTGCTGATCGAACTCTGAACCACACTTTTACGCCTGGCAGGCAGGCAGGCATCAGCATCTTTCTACTGCAGGTACACTGGTGGTATTGTACTGTACTACTGAAGACCACAAGGAACGTGAATGTGCCACGGCTACAACTACAACTGTACGTACACACAGCATGAGCCCGTGATGAGCCATGCATACGGAAAGGGAAATGGACGGACACGGCGGCGCCATGCATATGCATGGATCTTTGCTGCAACAGAACCACGGGGGTGTTCGGCAGCCGACCGATGCAATGCGCGCGCGCGGGGCATGGCGAGCTGGACGTGCGCGACCGTGATGAAGGATGGGATAAAAACCGTGAGCCATGTGCCCGGCCGTCCGGCGACGGGCGGCCCGTACCTCGAGCTGCTCAACAGCGTAGCATCACACCGGCGGAGTACCGGCCGGCGTGTGAGATGAATTGAATGACGCCGGGGCAGGGCAGTAGCCGGCTGGCTATGGCTGGCGGCCGGGGCGTCCGCGGTTCGAGGCGGCGGCTTATTGGGGGTGCTCGCATGGCGTTACAAGCACGGGCGTACGGTGCGTCCCTGGGATGGGAGCCCGGCCCGGGCCGGCGGCCGGCGGGCGAGGCGGGAGTAAATAAAAGGCGGCCAGGCCCAAGCGGAGGACAAGCCCCCGCAGCTTTTGCCTTTGGACAATGAATAATTACCGTCCTCTCTACCCATGTTTACTTATTTAGCGTAGTACGTACTCCGCACGAGCTACTAGGGCCATTGTCAGTTGAAGCTTAGGCTTAAAATCAGTTTCTAATGTGCCACGTTGGCAGCTGTAATAAAGTATCAAAATGGTGGATGCACTAGGGCCTCCGGGCCTCACCGATATAGCTATCGGGGCTCTGTTTTCCTCTCTGAAATATGTGTCCAGTTGGTTTGAACTTATTAGATTATGGTACATGTTTTTCTCATACAACAAAACAAGAACAATCGGCTTATCAACTGAATAACATGACCTGTGGCCGTAGCGGCGGTAGTGTACTGTTGTAAGGTTAGTATTAGGTCATTCACAGTGCAGACTCTACCATAGAGTCTAAGACTATTTATTACCCTTCTATTTATTGTGTTTTGCTGATGTGGTGGTATATTTATTGAAGAGAGAGTCAGAAAAATCAAGACTCCAAGTCTTATTTAGACTCTAAGTCCGCAATCTTCGAGGTAAATATACCGCCACATCAGCAAAATGCAATAAATAGGAGGGTAATAAATACTCTAGGACTCTGCGATAGAGTTTTGCATTGGGACTGCCCTTAATTATGAGACGAGAAATTAACTAGAAATAGTGGTATTGGTGGAGCCACGATTTCTACCTCGGTCGGCTCCGTGTCACATTGTCACTATGTTGCTCAATGCTCAATGGTGCTGCACCAAACAACACCTTATTACTATAAATAATAGTAGTACATTGGAAAGACAAGTTTACTAAACAATGCAGATATGGTTCAGTCTAGATGAAACTTAAGTCATCAGCAGTAGATTGAAGTGATGCTACTGGTTTTCGCCGAGAATAAACTTCCTGGGAGGTGCCCTAAAGTATACCACATTACCACCGCACACGCTCCATCACACTACTCTGATGTGTGTGGGAGAATAGGAGCAAGGGTACCATTAGTGTTAAGGGGTCGTTCGAAACAGAGGATTTTCATAGGAGAATCAAAGGAAACAGAAACCCAGAGGACAGTTACTCATTGCCATAGTACGGTAGTACATTTGGTTGTGGGACCACAAGGGCTCCTTTGCTAATGGAGTACGTACGGCACCCAGTGTTAAGGCTGACAGTTCACGAGCTCACAAGATTTATTCTTACTATTAGTAGTTGCCAAAAAGAAAAGAAGGACGTACTACGTATCTACTGCCTCTCTCTAGTCTCTTTCTACTAGTACGTTTGCCCTGGGAAATGATTCTCTTCAAGCTTCGGCTTGCGGACCAATACGGTCCATATTTGTTTTGTAGGAAGTAGTAAAATTAACCATTTGTTCCAAATAATTAGACATGTTACGCGGCAATATAGCAAAAATCTTATTTGTATGGTAGGAAGACCTAGCTTTAGCTAGATGCCCTTAACTGAAGTTACTGTTCTAAGTGCGTTGCTATCGTAGCATATTATACGATGCTATTCAACATACCCCCACTGATTAAACTAATTTCTAGATAGTTTATGATATATTGGCAAACAGGAGAAATTGTAGCTTTTATTTATTAAATAGACAGAGAAACTTTTGAGAGCAAGTATGTACAGCAGCTCGCCTTAGCCACAATACAGTGTGAGTGTTCCGTCTAACTACATGAGCTAACTCCTAGGCTAGTCTGTTGGCTTGTTGCAGCCGCTCGAAACCCCTTGATGACCCTCCAGGCCACCATCAACTCTAATAATTCTTTCGCCTCTAGCTAGGCAAAACAAATTTCCGACTTGTCCATGTGATTATCTTGCAATGCCTCAACAATCCTGACTGGGTCTAATAATCCAATATATGGGCTGTGAAGATAACACCGTTTTACTAAGGCTGCGAATCTATATCTTTTGTTAATTACAAATTGATAGTCGACAAAGGAAATTGTTTTCTGGAATAAAACAAGGACTTGCACGAGTGGTGTGGTGAGCCGGAGGAGATAGTTCCCATCGCGTCCGATCCTCCTGTTGTTGCTCCGCGCAGGACGTCCACCTAGCAGTGACCACGCTGCTGCCTCTTAGCATCTCCAACAACACCTTAAATTACTTTGTAAACTTATAATTTTGGCAAAAACACAAAAAGAGCTCTCCAACAACTTGGTAAACCAACTTGGCATATTTTCCAACTTGGTATATCTCCTCCTCGCGCGCGCATCTATCCGCGCGCGGCGCTGGCTTTGCATCGGTCTTTTCGGGCTCGACACTGCCTTCCCGCGCCCGCGAAACCCTCCCGCGCCAAGTCTTCTCCGTCATGCGGAGCATCGGGGGCATGCGGAGCGTCGGGGGCATGTGGAGCGATGGGTCCAGATGGATTTTGGTACCTGGTGGGCCTATTTTTGTCATGTTTACCAAGTTGGAATACCAACTTGTTGGAGAGGGGCTATTTTCAACTTGCTAAACTACATGATTTGGCAAGTCAAATTTACAAAGTTGTTGGAGATGCTCTTACCTTTTATTACCTCTTAGAAAGTTCAATAATGGTCGATGTCGGGGATTTTGGTACTGCACGCGAGACAAACCGGTGAAAACGATGGTTTTTTTTCCTCGATAAACCGTATCTGTATTTAGATAAGGAAAGCTACAAGTACAGATACATGATACGGGAGAGCTACACATGGACAACTGTTCCCACATACTTGCACAAAGGCCCTAAACAAAAACAAAAATACAAAGAAGCCCTTGGAGTCCGTTCGCCGCCGCCGATCCGTTGACCGTCACCGGTGAAGAAGCAGCCATGGTCGCCACAAATCTGGAGGAATCCTATCGCATAGAAGCTTTGACACGAACCGTGGTAGACACCCAACGCCGAGGCCGGGATGAACTCTCCGTTGAAGGCACATCAGCCGGGGACGCACCCCGAATTCCTCCGACCTTGGCTCGACACTCGCCAACGGCATACACCGCGGGAAGTTCGAGGTCGAACCACTCTCGAACCCATCTCCCACAGTCATCGACATACCTGAGACAAAAGTGCGACAGCCACACCGTCGCCCGACAACGACGGAGCAGCAATCCACGTGTACTCTTGTACAGGAGCCGGCGAAGCCGGACTCCACCTCCACGAGCTCGTTGATGACGCCGGAGTGGAACATCACTAGGATGGGGAGGAGCTCGAGAGGACTTTATTCCAACATGGCGCTGCCTCGACCACAACGCCGAAAACCTAACCCTAACACTACAGGGACCTTCACCACTAACCGACACAGCGGTCTCCACCACCTCGCAAAGACCTGTGGGCCATCGGAGGCGAGAAAGACCGCCCGCCTCGTCGGCGGGGACCTGAGCACCCCCTTTCACCTCCCTCACGAGTAAGTGGACTGGAGAGTTCAAGAGAGGAAAAGAGAGCGCTCCAGCCAAGAGATTTGATGACGAAGCTGGAAAAACACCAAAAAATGATAACGTGACAGACTAGTGAGCAAGATTTTAGACCGTCCACAATGTGGACCGATGCCTCAAAATTTTAACCCTGTTTACTGGCACCAATGCCTCGCTTGGATGAGAGCCACAGCGTCGGCACCGCTTCATGCATGTGACTGTGGACCCCGCCAACAGAAAAAGGTCCTTCTTTCCCGATATTTTGCCAGCGAGAGATTTTTCCCCATCCGCGAATTCCTCCGTCTCTCCCCGAGGTCTCCGTCTCCGTCCAAATCTCCATCCCAAAGCAAGCCTCCCTTCCTCCAAATCGCGAATGCATATCCCGTCGCGGTGGTTTGCGGTGGGACACCACGGCGTCGGCGGCGTCCTCGGCCGGCGGGGGCGGGGACGGCTAGATGATGTCGACGACCGCACTGAGGCCCCTCCCTCTCTGGGCCGATGTAACATCCCAAAAATCCGAGTTACAAAATTTTTTGCCAAAAACCTATGAGTGATGATGTGCCATGCAGTTGCACCCCAAAAACCTCACCTAGATTAACCCGGAGTTTGCATTAGCATTTACTTTCATCATGCATTTTAATTCAAGTTTGAGTTGGAGTTTTTGGTTCTTTTGGTTGCTCTAATTAAATCAACTCAAGTCATATTTATTTATTATTTATAAATAAATATGAACACACCTACTATGTTATTGGAAATAATATTCCAACTAAGCCTATGACTACCTATGTCCTCCATGGAATTTCTACCTATGCCCCCTCCGCCTTGGATTCGAATTGGCGAACCCCGGTGCCGCCACGTCGCCGCCCGCGCCACGTGGGCCGACAGCCCGGGCGCAAGGACGCTCGCCGCGCGAACTTTACCTCGCGCGACGCCGCGCGCACCTGACATCGAACCGTTTGCTCCCCACTATGCGCCCTCCGATTTCTTGGCCGAGAAGATGGACGCGAGTGCGCCATGACGCACGCCAAGCCCCACCGCACACAGCCTTCTCGGCCGCTTGATCGCGATGGACGCGGATCGCCGTCCACCTCGCACTTTTTTGGCCGCCGGCCTATTTAACCAAGCCCCCGCGCTTCTAGCCCCGTAGAACGGGAGGACAAGAAGGGAGGAAAGAAAAGGAAGAAGGGGGAGGAGCCGCCGCCGCCGAGGAAGAAGAAGCCAGGCACCGCCGCGGTACAGCTTCTAGGTTTTCCACCGCTCCCCCGCCGCTCGCGGCTTCCACCAAAACACACCACCGGCCCGCTAGAACGGAGGAGAAGAAGGAGGAAAGAAAAGGGGAAGAAGAAGGCGGGGAGGAGCCACCGCCGCCGAGGAAGAAGAAGCCGTGCGCCGCCGCGGGGGAGAAGGAGGACGTCACCGGGAGCCTGCCGTCGCCGTCCGCCGCCACGCCACGGTCCCATATTTTATTTCCCGCGCCGCGAGCCGTACCATCACCACCGCGACACCGAGCCGTACCCCGACGTCCACTACCGCGCCGGTGAGCTCGCCGTTCCCCCAGTCCAACCTCGCCATTGCTTCTCCGACCAGGGCCACTGCCGGCCTCTCGGATACACGCACACACGAGCACGTGACCGGCCCCGACCAACCGTGTGCGGCGCCACCATACGCCGCCGTCCTGTCCGCCATGTCCGCCGCACCGTGGCCATGCCAAGCCGTGGTGCGCGCCTTCGATTCCGGCCATCACCGGCCGACTTGGACACACCGGATCCCGGGGACCATGTCCGCCGCGACGAGGCGCATCCCATGCGCACGCCGCGGGCTCGAGACATCCCCCGAGAGCACCACCTTGCCTCACCGTCGGAGGTTGAGGCCGCACGGGACGCTCTGGGAGCGCCACCGTGGCGCCTTTCGCGCCGGCCGGCTCCGGCCACCTCGCGTGTCGAGGTTGCGCCGTCGAACCACGCCGCGGCCCGCTGCACGCCGCAGCACCACCGGGAGGCGATGGAGACGCCTTGGTGGCCGTATCGACGTACTGCCGCGCGCGCCACCATGGTCGTCGGCGCCGCCGTATGCCGCCATGCGCCGCCGTGAGTTTTGGTCATCGCCGCCTTGCCAAGCTTGCCTCTTGGGGTGCCAATCGAAGATCTGGGCCCTCAATTAGGCCTTGGCTGCTTTCTTGCCCGACGCCGCGGAGCGCCGCCGCTACCACGCCGCCGCCGTCGCGTCGGAGATGTGCCCGTCCCTATTGCCGTCAACCTTGGGCACCGCCAAGCTCGTCTAGGTGTCGCGGAGCCGATGCGCTCGCCGCCGAGGCTGGAGCGCCGCCCCAGCGCTCCAACGCGCCACCTTGCCGCCGCCGGCCGCTCCCGGCCGCGCGCCCGACATGATGAAGGGGTGAAGATGGGGATGGAGGGGTTGGTACCTGGTGCGTGGACGTGGTCCATGTGAACCGAGCCACAGCTGGTGGGTCCACGCGCACCAGTCCACCATACACCGGATTCGGTGGACCAAGGAACCCCTGCGATTCTCTGTGAACCAAGTCCGGGTGCACCGAGTCGCTGACAGTGGGTTCCACGGTCGCCAGTCCACCGTGAACCAAAACCTGTACACCAGCTCGACCCAGATCCAATAGCGCCACGTGGCGAGTTTCTGTGCAGCCACGTGTTGGGCCTGGTCCGGCCCAGTCCGGCCCATTTACGGCCCATTGCGGCCCATTTTCGGCCCATTGGGCCGTTGACCTGGTCAACTATGACGTCAGCAGTGACGTCATCATTGCTGACGTCAGCGTCCACGTCATCGGCCATGTCAGCAGAATCTTGCCAACTCAGCCGCCCTTCTGTGACACGTGGCAGGCTCCTGTTGCGGCACGTGTCCCCATATTTTAACCCCCTGTTTAATATTTTCTTAAATGTATTTCAGCTTCAGAAATTCATAACTAATTCACCATAACTCCGAAAAATACAATCAAGGTACCAAAATTTTCCTTAAATCGAGCAGAATAATCTGAACCTATGTTTGAGTGCATTTGGTTCTTCCACATTTTATTTGCTTCTTTGTGAACTCAATAGGAGTCGCTGACGCGACTATTAAATAACCGTTTCAGAGCCGGACGAGGAGCAGGAGTTTGACCAGGACGACTACGAGTACCAGGAGGACTTAGGCGACGACGACGGAGGTGCCACATCCCATCCACTTTCTTAGATCCGATTACGCATTGCAATACACTTTACTTTCGGCAATACATTTATATTCCTGTGATAGGTTGCATGGTAGTATTTATACTTGTTCGGCGCCTTGACTTGTCTATCACCCTGCTACCGCTGTTAGGCTAGACTTGCGCTTACTATCTTTTGCTCTCGTATTATTTCTACTACGCTTTATATCAGTGATGTGAGGCGTGGTGGACATGGATACTATACGAGCGATATTTTGGTTTGATCATGGAGAGCGTGTTGCGTGAGTCTTGGGTGAGTGGTGAGGGTTGAGTCGGCTGAACAGGGATCACGACGAGCTATGAGCGAGTCTTGCTGAGGGGATACGGCCTGGGTATCCCCACTTTGTGAGTACCTGTGGTGGGTAACTGGTTTGGATTGAGGTGTTCCATGGTGTGAGCTCCTTGGGGGTGGAGCCTTGGGAATGGGGTGCCGTGGCAGCACGGTAAAGATTAGCCCATACAGGGGAGATATCGCTGTTTGGCCAATACCTAAGGACTTGAGGGCTAGTAACCGGATCATTGGATGCCTTACTTTCCACTCGCTCTCCAATGGGAGGGGAGACGGTCTAACCATCTGGTAGAACGAATGCCGTTACTGTTGGAAGTAAGCGGAATGTGTCGGGAGGTACGGGCCGAGAGTGCTCACACCCTTCTTAACCAACATAGTGACCCCTGTGGCCTGGTACTATGTCTCACAGTCTCGGCGGCCAGGGTCGAGTGGCAGGATGGTATTCGTTCTAGGCTTATGGCGATCGAGATCGCCTAGATGATGATCGGCATCGATGATGGCTATCTTGTGGATTAGTGAAACCTCTGCAGAGTGTATGGTTGATCGATCGATACATATGCCGACTCATCGGCTATGGACCAAGTCCCGTGTGATGCTTGCTGGACTAGGAGAGGAGTCTTCTATCTTTCTGGATGTGTGCGTATGGTTGGGATTGACTTCGGCTGTGAACCTTGGGAGGTTGTGGGCCGCTGAGGCATGACGAGAGGGAGTCGTTCATGTCGACCACGCGTGGCGTGGAAGGGGTGTGTGGTGTGAGGTGTGTGGTATGGGTGGGATGGAGGATGGATTTGGGAATGGATAAAATTTGACCAATTATATATATTAAACTTGGTTGCTATATGCATAGGAAACCCCGGCTTTATAGGTTCCCTTGTTATACCATGTATTTACTTTTATTGCATCCAATTCCACAAATAAGCATAGGGTGGGAATGTGGCCAGTACAATTCGTACTGATACTTTGGATAAACAGGTGATGAGGACGAGTACGACTATGATGATGATAGCTATGAGGATTAGTGGGTGTCGTTCCTACGCTCAAGTGTTCGGAGATCGTGTTGATGCTTCCGCTTCTACCTACAGCTGTTTCGGATGTTTACTTTTCAGTTGATTCCGCCAGTGTGGCGATGTAATAAATTATTGTAATCCCACACTATTTACTATTCCCGAGACGATGTATGGAATGATATCAGCTGAACTATTGTAATATGATGGATTTAATCTGTCGTGTTACCCTCGAATCTGTGAAATTCCCATCGCGGAATTTGAGGATGTTTCAGTTGGTATCAGCTCCCATGCTTGACCCTAGGACGAGACCCTTAGAATTGGACGACTAGTATAAGAGCCAGACCTTCTTCCGGTTATATCACTGACCATTGCATCTCTTTTAAGCATGGCTTATCTTTACACCTGACTTGCTAACCAAATTTCCCTTGAAACCTGCAGATGACAAGCCTAGAAAACCCTCCAGTCGGGCCTTTACCTCCCTATCCCACTCTCAAGCCGACCTACATGGGGAAGATGCCTGGGGGTTTCTCCTTAACCCTCTACCGAGTGCTGAAGACCCTAGAAGTCCCTGCTGATGAGATCAAGTACGTCTGCTCAGGACAGCCAGGGGAAGATGGAGGAATTAAGGGCCAAGTCATCACCAGTGTGGAAGTACCTGCAAGTATGATCCTGCCCTCGGTGACTGCCTTCACTGAGATGTCGGTGGACGAGACCTGTGAAGAGGGGATTCAATCAGTTGCCCACAAAGCTCTCCGCCGCGCACTGCGAGACCACTACCTCTACTTGCAGGCGACAGAGTTTCGCCTACTCCCTCAGGCCCTCCGCCTTGAGCTTGCCCCTGAAGCGCAAGTTGTCGAGGCCTTCACCAGAGCCAGCTTTGAGGTTGACCCTTGTCTTCGTGCCTCTGGTTACCACCTGGTGAACCAGGATCAGTACATTGAGGGGCTGGAGAAGAGGAACCATAGCTACCGTGGTCTCTTGCTGGATCACCAGGAGTGGCTAGCCCAGGGAGATGAGGAAAATGCCAAGCTGCGAAAGACAATAGACAGACTGCAAGACCGCCTCGCTTGCCAAGCAATCAAACTCAAGACAGAAATAGCTGACCTCCATAACAAGACCGCCGACATCGGCAATGGGAACGTGTACCTGGACTGCAAGATCCTAGAGCTACAGAGAGACCTCCAGGATAGGAGTGCCGCCTTAGCCAGTGTGCGAGAGCAGTCAAGAAGCCATGGAATGCAGATGCACACCCTCAGCAACAGCAACCTGGCCCTGAAGAGAGAGCTGAAGGAGCAGAAGTTCAAGGCCATGAGAAAAAAGGGTCACCTCATCAACACTATGAGGATGAACGAGTTTCTCCGTGAGAAGCTCAAGTTGACAAAGAAGCTCTTGGGCCGTGTCGACGGAAGCGACGCAGGAGCTCGAAGAAATCCGAAGCGGTGCCCCCACACAAGCGCGTGCAGCCTCAGAAGGAGACGTTCAAGCTCGGCGAATCGACTCTGAACTTCAAGGACTGCCCCACAGCTGCTGGAGTGAAGCCCACTGAGGAGCACACCGAGGCTCTCACCTACGTCAGGTGCCTGCGCAAGACCAGGACAGAGATAAGAGTTTCTGGCGAGCGCGTTCCGTCAGCAGTTCACCACCAGGAGTAGGTGTGAGTGTGTCGGACCCTGTGTGGTCAAGTGTCATGTTCTAGCATAGCTAAGTAGTCATCAGTCATGAGTCATGTGAGATGTGAGCTGTCATGATGTATCCCATGAGTAGTATGAGTCAAGATGTACCCCCATGAGTTACCATGCGTAGAACGAACCCTGTCAGCACTATTATTATCATGTCATAACATTTTTATTCCACCCATGTAATGAGTGATCGGATTTTATCGCTTCTTATGGTTCTTATTGCTTCTTTGCATGAGTGTAGGATAGAATAAATGTTTTTCCTTAAATTGTTGAAATCATTCAATTCTATTGAACTATATAAATAATATACTATGGGTACTAAACTCTTGTGGCCATGTCACAGATGTCAACCCGTCATTCAGTTCGCCTTGAGCGCCGCTCACCGTCCCCCGGGCCAGCCTTGGGACGTGGTGCCCGTGGACGTGGACGTGGTCGTGGCCGTGGACGAGGTCGTGGCCGTGGACGTGGTCGCGGCCGCAATCTCAACCTGGGTGGTGATGACCGTCGTGAAGTGACCCCGCCACCAGTCAACAACGATGGTGAAGAAGTTCCAGCTGAGAATGCGCTAGGAGGAGGTGGAGAGGAAGTGCCAGCGGGAGGAGGTGGAGAGGAGGTCCCAGCTGGAGGTGGAGGCGGCAATGCTCCACCACCGCCACCGCCAAACCTAGCCGAGGTCATGGCGCGCGGGACTCGGCTTCTTGCCGCTCCGGTTAATGGTGCCAACCGCCGCTATGGTGGTCCGCCCGATGACTTTCGGCGGAAGCCGGAGGGATTTCGAAGCCGTGTCCCCCACCTTTGATGGCCTCGAATGCGGACCCAATGGTTGCTGATGATTGCCTGAAGGAAATCGAGAAGAAGCTTGATCTCACTACCTGCACTGATGAGGAGTGCGTTGGGATTGCTGCCCACCAGCTTGTAGGTGGAGGTCGCTCTTGGTGGGATAGCTACTGCGAATCCCACGAGGACCCTGCCAACATCTCTTGGGATGAGTTCGTGGTGGAGTTCCGCGATTTCTTCATCCCTGAGGGCGCCATGAAGGCCAAGGGGAAGGAGTTCCGCAACGTCACTATGATCCACAATGAGAGGGTGCATGAGTACACCAACCACTTTACCAACCTGTTGCGTTATGCTCCACCCGCGTGTGCTGCTGATGAGAATGAGAAGATGTACTACTACCGTGAGGGTCTGAGTACCCGCATCAAGCTAGCCCTCTCTGGTACAAAGAGCCGTACACTGAGAGAGCTCATTGACCGTTGCATGGACATTGAGAAGGATCGCATGGAGGCAGATGCTCTGCGTGACAAGAAGGAGAGAAAGCGTCATCCTGAAGGATCCTCTCGCGCTCTCCCTTAGAAGCGCCGCAAAGAGGCCCCTGTGCAAGGCCGCTACCGCAACACTCAGAACTTTGCGCCTGCAGCTGGTCGTGGTGGGGGTAACTACACCAACAACTACCCTCGCCGAACAACCCGGTGGTGAACCGCCCGCGGGGAACCGCCTGCGCCCGGTCGTCCCGCGCCGAACAACGGCAATTGGAGGGCTCCCGCGACAACCCCAACAAAGGGCGGTATGGGCCCTACTTGCTATGGTTGCGGACAGGCCGGGTCACAAGGTCATAGACTGTCCTCGGAAGGCCGCTTTGCCCCCGGAGCTCGAACACTCGGCACCGTGCTTCGCCTGCGAGGTCGTCTCACTCACCGACCGCGTAAGATGCTCGCCGCCCCCGGGACGTGGTGTACGGTATGTTTTTAGTACATGGTGCAAAGGCTTCCGTACTTTTTGATTCTCGGAGCTACTTGTTTTTACATATCTCGCTAAGTACGCTAGAGAGCATAACATACCGGTTACTCCCCGTAGAGAACCTATCATTACCGCTCACCCCTAGGAGAACTCAAGAGTACCCACCTATGCAAGGGAGTGAAACTTACCATTGAGGGTCTTACCTTTCTAGCCAACCTCACCCTACTACCCTCCACCAGTCTAGATGTTATCCTAGGGATGGATTGGTTAACCAAACACCGAGGAGTCATATCTTGCTCACCCAGATACGTACAGATAACCCATCCTAGTGGCCAAGCTGTTAGATGCCTACCTCAGATAGAACAGCTAACCAACCTATTATGTGCCCTAGCAACCAAACCTGAAACCAAAACAGAACCCAAGACAGTAGATGATGTGCCCGTGGTGAGAGACTATGCTGATGTTTTCCCTAAGGAGTTACCAGGAATGCCCCCTGATCGTGATGTGGAATTCGTCATCGACCTCATGCCTGGTACGGGTCCCATGTTGGTATTTCTTAGCGAAAGCAGTAAATTCCGCAAGCACACGGAAAGACCGTTGTAGCACTTCACCCGGTGATAAACGGGGTATCGTAAACTTCACCGTAACACCCTAAATTTTGCACTTTTAAAAATAGAGTTAAAATGATTTATTTATGAATTTTTGTGCTCATGAAAACCTAGGTAAAATAATATTTTTCATTAAATTAAAATTTATCCTAGGCGTAGCAACATTGTTGTGCATACATGCTGGTGCATTTATATTTTTGTAATGTGTGGTTTTGACCAAAAGTGAAAAGACTTTTAAAATCCATTTAATAAGTCGTTGCTTCCTCCTTTGGCATGATTTTATCTTTCGTACAACTAAATCCTTGTTTCCTAGCTCAAGTTTTCTTTGGAGAGCTTTTTAAAGTCTTTACTTTGTTCTCCAAATCACTCCTCTCAGTTCCTCGCTCGTCAATCAATCTCGAAAGCTTCACGGAATTTTCTTGCTTATTTTGGAAATTATTCCCACTCTTTTGTGAGCATTATCTAATTTTTAGATGTTCCAATTTATCTCATCACGAGCTCCAAATATTTTATTTGGGTTCTTCATGTTCCAAAATGTCTCTCAGAATTTTCTCTAAATTTTTGGAGCCTTCGGATTATTTTTCGTGGCTTAAAAATCAATTCCGGACCTTTCTAGAATTATTTTATCCATGGAATTAATTAATTCCGAAAATAATAATATCTCTTATTTATTTCCCATGCTCAAGGCCCATGTCTTTATTTACTAATGGGCTTTAATGTTTATTTAAAACATTAGTAAAGATGAGGGATGCATATCAATTAAGACCATATCATTCTTAATTGATATAGACGCGAGAGTTCTCCGCCCTATATACATGTGCCAACCCCATGAGCGAGATACATCTAAATTACTATTAGGGGAGCCCCTAGTTTGGGAATACCTAATAAATCATGGTTCTTCTGGTTGCTTCGCCGAACCTTGCAGGGGGCAGCTCGTCGTCGTTGCACGCCGCTGCTGCATCCTCGTTGTAAGCAAGTTGCCGACCTCGCCTTCGAATTCGCCAAGTCGCCGAGCTCATGAATTCGCCAAGTCGCCGAGCTCGTCGGTTCTCTTTTTCTCGCTCTATTTAAGCTCACGGTGCTACCGGACTTTGCAGGTCAAGGTCCAACATCCGCTTCTCCGAGCTATACGCCGACATCGATGCCGTACATGCCTTCGTCTACAAAGCTGCGGCCAAGAACCTGGTGCTGCCTCTTGCATCAAGGAAACAAAGCCCTACACGCTGTTCCTATTCCTTGTGTTGCTCTCTAATTTTCTCACACCATTGCCGATCGAACCATGCAGAGCTGCTGAACCGCCCTGCCGATTTCCACGTCGCCATGAACGTCAAGTTCTCTGTCAGCCAAGTTCAAGTTCACGTTCAGTAGCTGTAAGTCACGGTCATATCCAGTTCCTGTCCAAACCGTGAGCAGATGCTATCTCTTCATCACCTTGACATCAAACGCAAGCGTCATGCTTATTCGCTAGAAGGTGAGACGCACATCTTGTCCATTATTTTATTGATCAAAGTGTTGTGATGTCAAGCATTTTATCTTGCCGATCCTTGCTTTGTGTAGCTCGATCCATTGCCGGCCATGACATCCATCCTTGCTAGCTTGCTTGCTTTTGTTGATGTCAATTCTAGTTGTGATGACATAAGCATGATGCCATCTTTGCATTATGGCCGTTTTCCTTCACAAAAATAATTCAGCAAATACAATGAAAATACATTTCACGTTTCTGGTATTTACAGTTTTGCCACTGATTTTCAAATGCTTATAACTTCGCCGTTTTAACTCCAAATTAGGTCGTTAAATAGGCGTTGGAATCGCCTCGACGTGAACTTTAATTTAATATCACTTTTAGATTTGTTTGAAACTTTTGAATTTCGAGTTTGAAATTAATTCAATTATTTTTATAATAGGAAATATTGTAAAATCCATAACTTCGTCGTTCTAGCTCCGTTTTCGATCTTTACGTCTCCCGTGTGATCTTGGTGACGTGTAGATTATTTCTAAAAGCTTTTCAAACTGTTTTTCTATGGTTGGTGTACTGCCCTAATTTAGATCTATTGTTTGCTTCGTGCATGATTGCATAGATTGTTTGAGTGGTGCCTCTCTGTCTGTGTCTCGTCGGTGAGTTTCTCGTTGGCAATCAAGAAGAAGTGAAGATCAAGAAGCAGATATACCAAGATTGAGTTTTGAAGAAAGATCTCAGTTTAAGGCAAGTATAGCTGGTATTATCTTTTTATGACCATGATCTCCTGACATGATTAAGTAACTGTGCAACTTTAAATAAGATGGCTTGTTTGTATGTGATCATATGGGACTAACGTGCATTGTGAGGGCTATATGGCTCGGCTTTAGCTCGCATGAGGACCTTTTCTAGCTTGTTAGTGGTTACCCGAAAGGGCACAAGAGGGGCTCGCGCTTGTATGATCCCGGTAGGGTTCATGCTTTTATTGAGGAAACCTTAGCGGCCCTAACTTGTTAGACGAACCTTTGAAAGGCTTCATAGTGAACCCCGCCGACCTTCCTTGGAAGAGGGTCAAGAGACTAGCTACCTCGGGCAAAAGGGCAATTCACGACTCACGGGGAAAGGGTACACCTTTGCGCGAGTTAAATCGATTGATCGTCCGTGCCCACGGTTAGGGCGGCCTTGAGACATTGCAATATAAGTTATCAACCACTTAAATTATGTTTTAATAATGATTAAGTTACTTTTATCATTTCTATTGATCATGTGGATATGAGAAGTGTACTTGTTATGCTTGCGGAGTTCTTCTTGGACTCACCCCTTGCAAACCCAACCACCACAGGAGAAGTTTAGGCTTGTGATCAACCAAATCGATTGGATCTAGAGGAGTCAAGTTAATACCCGAAGTTCGAGTTGTCTTCCGCTGTTTGTTCTCTCAGGTTATCTATTTTTTCTTAAGTACGTTAAGCATTGATACATGATATCACCCCTTATTTGTAGCTATTTGTGAGATTTGACCCTTCAGGCTCACATATAGTTCATATCTGGTTTTGTTCTTAAAATCGGGTGTTACATTCACGAAGAACGGTATGGTCAGGTTTAGGTCTTAGCTAGGTTGCCCAGAGGAGAGAGTAGGTAACTGGGAAAGTGAGGTTTTCTATAGGACGAATCCTTAGAGAAAGGTAACTCTACCGGCGATTACTTGCTTCGGGCACCGGATCGCACCCGGGTCCGAGGTGATGCCGGCCGTAGCTCTACGCCGTACCGGACGTGGGGATTACAAAGGACGGACAGGGGCTGTCACCACTCGCCGCCTACCACCTCAACCGTGGAGTACGAGGCAAATGAAGGTAACTAATCAGCTTAGACACCACGTCTACGCCAACGTTACAGTTCTAGCGTCGGCCAGGAACATCCGTCTTTATCAGGAGTCCTCTACTAAAACTACCACCACAAGGACGGTCGACGAACCCACAAGCAAATGACGATAAAGATAACTTTGCAAGAAGGAGCGTACGAATAGATAAACACGAACCTCTTACTTCAAGCGTAAGAAGTCGCCGAGGTACAAGTGAGGAGGGAGCCGACAAATCCGGCACTCCACCCCGTGGAAGACTAGCCTCCGGGAGTACTCGAAAAGAGTTACTCCACTCTTGACCTCTCTCACTCTCCTACTTCTATTCTAGCTAGAAGCAAGGTATAATGGCTCTACTCTTCCTCTAGTGTAGGCTTGTGGAAGTGAAGAGGGAGGAATGAGAATGAAGAATGAAAAGTTGGATGTGTGAAATGAAAGAGAGAAGGTCTTTTATATGTGGAGATGGTCGGTTCCCGCACGCCCAAATGACCGAAACACCCCCGCACCACCCTCTGGAGCATTGAATGCACCGCCTCCAGCTGGCCTGCCCCACCTGGCAAAGGGGAGGGCGCGAGTGCGCCAGGGTGCCGCCTCCTCCTGACCGACCTTGGCTGGCGGGCTGTGTCTTGGGCCTGGAGTTGGCCCATGTAGTGTTTCGTCACGTTGGTACGTCGGTTTGGCCTTTCTCTTCTTTTCTTCTTGTCTTGCCTTTAGGCCCATTTTATAATTCAAATATGTATTCTCTTTTCTCTAGTTTTTGGCCCAAAATACATGTTTTCCATGAATGCTCCTGCAAAACAAGTGTTCACCAAAACTATGGAATTTCGTTAGTATAAATCTCCTATCTAGGTGGTTTTTGGTGAACTATGAACCTAAGTTGGCGGGGTTAGATATGCAATAAGGACCGCCAACAAGCTCCCCCACACTTAGCACTTTGCTCGTCCTCGAGTGAAGCAAAAGACACTAAGGTGGTTTTGTCTTCCTGAGATATTATCCTGCATACAGATTATTCCATGCCTCACTGGTTATCTATGAGCATTCACAGTGTCTACCAAGTAATCTTTGAGCTTATTGAGGGATGGAACAGCCTGGATTTCAAGTCAACTCGTGTCTCCCTGCTTTCAAGACTTGGGGTTTTTTAAGTTTTTGTAAGAAAAGATAGCGATGAATTCCTCAAGTGACGCTCTCAAGTCACTCTTTTTGTGGGTGTTGATCCTCACTTAGAGAGTTTTTGTTGCCTTGCTTCTCATCCTACCTCTAATGGCTGATATCTGGAGTTCATAGGTATGGATGAGGTGCATGCTTTCCTTGCAAGTGTTGTTGTGTCAAAAAGGTGAATCAATGGAGGGAAGGACAAAGCCTTAGATCGAATTGTGCAAGTGTGTGGAATATGAGTGTGGATGGAACTCCTTTTTGCCATGTTTCTCTCTCTTTTTATTTGAAGGAGAATATATGGGCTTCCCTATAAAAGACTATTTCTTCTATTATTCTCCCCCTTTTTTCTTCTTATTTTCTTTTTTTTTATAAAAATAGTATGGGGGAGATCTTTTTCTTTCTTTCTTTTTTTCTTTTTTTTCTATTCTGATAGGGATAATAATTCTAATGAAGCCCATATTTTTGTAGGTGAAGGATAATTTGAGGGAGAGAACCATGAGTGCAGTGGATGGAGTTTTTATTTGTGGCGAAAATGGCTGCGTAACTCTCATTGTAAGAGTCAGCATTTTTATGGTGGATGGATGAGAGGATAATGTGCGCGACTTTCAGGGTAAAAGTCGGCAATTTTATTTGGTGGGTGTGTGTGAAATTCGATCTTGGGGATATGAAACTTCTCTCGCAACGATCCGATAGAGTGAGACACAACTTTGGTGCAGGGATAAGCAGCTATGTGGCAAGGTTTTATAAGTATAGCACTAATATTTGGCTCGGTAGGAATTTAATCATCACTTGAGGATCATGCTATAAGTTTTGTAATTTTCGCAAAGAAAATCCAAAGTCTACTGCAAGAGATAAACAAGTCTCATATTATCCTACTATCTCTCATCCCACAATAACTTAGATATTCAAGGGGTCCCTAAAAAATTATTTGCTCACAGAAAGATAAAATTTTGGCGAGGAATAAAAAGTATGCGAGTCGCAATTGATCAGCGAACACAAAGGTAGAGCAACCAATTTTTTTAGTTATAAAACCATATTATTTCTAGGAAGAATAAAATTACTTGTGGAGAGTGAGAAAATGCGCAAACCGATGATTTCAAGGTGTGAATTTTCGCGCATCGCTTTGAGAGGTTGGGGTAGCCCTCCCCCACACTTGTTTTTGTACCTGTTTCTTGAATTTTTGTGCAACACATAGGACAAAAACAAGTGTGTACAAGATAGAAAATATATATATTTATTCAATTATAAAACTGAAAATTACAAATAGGCGCACGATTACAAAGTAAATTTGGAAGGGAAATGCGACAAGCTGAAATTTAAAACTAAGTGCGCGCACCGAGTTATTTGGGTGGAGCAAAAGGCTCTAGAAAGGGAGCTCGAGAACGTCGGCAACTCCTAATTTAGTTGCGACTCCCTCTAACTCCTCATACATCTCTATATGAAGGGAGTCAATTTCTTGCTCTATCATGAATTCAGCCGAGCTCCTTTCGGTGAGCCTACCTCTAAGATAACGAATGTAACTAGAGAGCTCCTTAATCTTCTTGTGCAGCCCCTCCTTTGTTGGACCTTTGGGTAGGGGTAAAGCCTCACCAAAGAAACCAGCGGGCTGCCCTTGGATAGGAGGATGGCAAAGGAGGCGAGGAGTGTAAACACCTCCTTCTTTTCCCACAAACCCTTTTCCACGCCCACCATCGGGCCAATCAATTCCTTGAACAGTGTAGGAAAGATCGGGGGCTTTGAAGGAAGAGGTTTGGGGAGACGAAATCCTAGGGCGCTTGCTTGTTTGGTGATCCAACGAGGCTCTTCTTGATGCTCTTGCCAATGGCGCCATGGGAGGACCTTCGATGGCGAGGGGTACCGCCATTTGGTTGCTCTTTTTCCTCTTTTCTAGGTAATCTTTGGCGAAAGAGAGGGCTTTTTCTCTATTGAAAGGAACAAGGGCCATGGCTACTTGGTAGGAGAAAGAAATTGCTGGAATATGAGTATGAGCAAAAGAGAAGAGATAAATGGCTTGAGCTTTTGTGAAGAGAGGAGAGGAGGAGATGGCTCAATTTATAGGTGGAGATGACATCTCTGTCTCTCGCGAATGCAGCAGGATCAAACTCCATAAGGTGAGCATCAGAGAAGGGCTGAGGATCAGGAGACGAAATTTGGGGAGCAACGGCTCGCTCCCTGGCGCGAGTGCGCCAGTCGCGGCACGGCTCGTTCCCCTGTTTCGTTCTGTCAGCCCCCAACGATCCACTTGTTTCCAAAATGTGGTGTTTCAAACCGTTGGGTGTTCGAGGCTCACGGTGCACTCTAATTTTTGGATGGAATAAAAGGGATTTTCATGGAATATTTTGTAAAATATTTATTTGAAATATCCAAAGCACTTGTAAAAATATGGGAAACCCAAGGATAAATGCTTTGGAATAATTTTATGATAAATAAAATATTTTTGAAAATATATTTGATCGAAAGAATAGATTAACTAGCCTAATCAAAAGAGCGCGAGCACTCAAAATTTAGGCATAATTAAATCTATTCGATCTAATTCTTCACCGAAATTTAAATTGCGGGAAGGCTCAAGGAAAGGTTTGAGACGCTGACCGTTAACCTTGAAGATATTACCGTCATCATCTTGAATTGTAATTGCCCCATGGGTTGATGTGTCGATGACGGTGTACGGCCCTTTCCATTTGCTTCGCAGCTTCCCTTCACCGAATAATTTCACCTTCGAGTTGAAGAGCAAGACCTTCTCGCCTTGTTTGAAGGTTTTGAGCTTCATTCGGTGATCGTGCCATCTCTTAGTTCGTTCCTTGTAGAGCTTGGCACTATGATAAGCCTTCTCCCGCCATTCTTCCAGCTCAGAAATCTGTTGCTGTCGATTTCTGCCGGCTAATTTGAGATCCATATTCCAGCTCTTGATAGCCCAATAAGCTCGATGTTCGAGCTCTACGGGTAAGTGGCAACTTTTCCCGTATACGAGCTGGAATGGTGACATGCCGATAGGGGTTTTGTAAGCGGTCCTGTATGCCCAGAGTGCATCAGGAAGCTTACTTTTCCAGCTTTTCCCCATATCGTTGACCGTTTTCTGTAGGATTTTCTTGATCTGTTTGTTGGAGGTTTCTGCTTGACCACTGGTTTGAGGATGATAGGGGGTAGCTATGTTGTGCTTGGCTCCAAGCTCTTTCAGGAATGCTCTGAATGTTTTGTCAATGAAGTGGGATCCTCCATCGCTTATCACCATGCGTGGTGTTCCGAAGCGAGGAAAGATCACTTATGAAACATTTTCCGGGCGTGCTTGGCGTCACCGCTCGCAAGGCATAGCTTCTACCCACTTGGATACGTAGTCAACAGCCACTAGGATGTACTCGCAATCTTGGGACTTCTGGAATGGTCCCATGTAATCAATGCCCCACACATCAAATATCTCTATTTGAAGGTTGTAGTGTAACGGCATTGCGTTGCGAGCCGTGATGCCTCCTTGGAACTGACACTTGCGACACCTCCGAATGAATTCTTTGGTGTCCTCGTATCGTTGGCCAAAAGAATCCGCATTGCCAGATTTTTGCTTGTGTGCGGAATACTCCATAGTGGCCTCCGTACGGTGCAGAGTGACATTTCTCAATGATTTGTTGACCTTCTGTTGTTGGTACGCATCTTCTCAACAGACCATCTGAACATACCCGATACAGGTATGGGTCATTCCAAAGGTGACGTGTGCTTTCAACTTGCAGCTTTTTCCTGTTCTCCCCTGGCGGTACATATCCGGCAACCATATAGTTGACGATGTTCGCGTACCAAGGGTTGTTGTCTGTCACCTTTAGTAGCATGTCGTCGCGTAGGAAGTCATTTATAGGTAGTTCCTGCATGTTAGTAACCCGCATACGCGACAAATGATCCGCTACGGTATTTTCTACTCCCTTTTTATCTTTTATTTCTAGGTCAAACTCCCGGAGTAGAAGAATCCAAATAAATCGGACGAGGTTTTGCGTCTTTCTTAGTGAGCAAATATTTCAAAGCTGCATGGTCTGTGTAGACTATGACTTTTGCTCCCACTAAGTAAGACCTGAACTTATCGATAGCATAAACGACTGCCAGGAGCTCCTTCTCCGTGGTTGCGTAATTGAGCTGAGCTCCTGTGAGCATTTTGCTAGCGTAAGCGATTGCATGATGCTTCTTATCTTTGGTTTGGCCAAGGACCGTACCAACAACATAGTCACTAGCATCACACATGATCTCGAAAGGTAGGGTCCAATCAGGAGGTTGGATGATCGGAGCTGAGATGAGTGCATTCTTAAGAGTATTAAATGCATGCAAGCACTCATCTGTGAATTCGAAAGGTACGTCCTTAGCAAGTAGGCTCGTGAGGGGTCTAGAGATTTGAGAAAAGTTTTTGATAAATCTCCTATAGAACCCTGCATGACCTAGGAAGCTGTGGATTCCCTTTACGTTCACAGGGGGAGGTAGCTGCTCGATGACTTCGATCTTAGCCTTATCTACCTCTATCCCTCGTTCCGACACTAGGTGGCCTAGGACAATGCCCTCGCGGACCATGAAATGGCACTTTTCCCAATTGAGTACCAAATCTTTCTCCTAGCACCTTTGCAAGACTCTATCTAAATTTTCAAGACAATGATTGAAAGTTTTTCCATAGACTGAGAAGTCGCCCATGAAAACTTCCATGATTTCCTCAATCATGTCTGAAAAGATAGACATCATACACCGTTGGAAGGATGCGGGTGCGTTACACAACCCAAACGACATCCTTCTATAGGCATATGTTCCATATGGACAAGTAAATGTCGTCTTGCTTTGATCATCGGGGTGGATGGGTATTTGGTGATAACCCGAATACCCATCTAGGAAACAGAAGAAAGTACGTTTCGCTAACCGCTCCAGCATTTCATCAATGAAGGGGAGCGAAAAGTGATCTTTCTTTGTTGCCGTGTTGAGCTTTCGGTAATCGATACACATTCTCCACCCCGTGACGGTTCTTTGTGGGATAAGCTCGTTTTTATCATTTTTAACTACCGTCATACCTCCTTTCTTGGGAACCACTTGGACGGGACTAACCCAGTCACTGTGTGGTATGGGATAGATAATCCCGGCGTGAAAAAGTTTCAAGACCTCCTTTTTTATGACTTCACGCATCGCATTATTCAGCCTTCGCTGAGGTTCTCGAGTTGGTGTACTCGAGGGGTCAATAGGAATGCGATGTGTGCATAAGGTTGGGCTTATTCCCTTGAGATCATCCAAGGAATACCCGAAAACCGTTCTATGTTTTTCTAGCACAAATGATGAGTTCACTGCCTCTCCTTGTCGCTAAGCTTATCGCTTATGATGACAGGAGTTTGTGAATCGCCATGTAGGAAAGCATAGCGCAGTCCCGCAGGCAAGGGTTTAAGCTCAATGGGAGGTCGTGTCGGTTTCTCTTCTTTGGGTAAATCTATGGTTTCTCCCAGTTCGTCTTCCTCTTCTATAAAGTGAGGAGCATCGTTCTCTAAAGACATCTCTGGGGTTTCGAAAGGAATTACCGACATGACCTCTAGGGGTCTACTAGGGGGAAGTTCAGCCACTGAGTTTTTAGCTCGCGTGACTTGAATAGAGAAACGCTCTCTCCCTAGTTTGACTCCCTATTCCCCTGTTTTTGATGGACTTGTAATGAGTGTTTCTAGGGGATGACCGATTAGAATGTCGAAATCCTGGATGTCAAAGACATGAAAGTCCAGGGCCATTTCGACTTCTTGATGATGGAGAGTTATGTTGTGTAAAATCCCAAGTCCGTTAAGAGCGCACCGAGGTGCTACTCTAAGGGATTTGACTTTGGAGTACGTAGTTTTTCTTCTAAACACATGAATGCGTAGGATTTTGACATGATGTTTGTTCCAACAGTGGGATTATACAGAACATCCATCCAATCTCCTTGGATTTTGCATCGAAGGGTTGAGGAAGGGGCACGAATCTGAATTTCTTCGGGTGAGAGCTCTCCTTCTGCCACCCATTCTGAGCTCATGATAGCGGTTAACTCCTTAACGGATTCTCTGAGAAATAATTCATCAAGAGGATCGCTAGGAGTGGCGGAGATTGGTGGTCTCCTATGACATTTGTATTTCGAGGTGTTTCCGAAATCTTCGAAAAGTTCGTCCTCGAATACGGAAGTTCCATTTGATCGGAAACCTCCTCTATGACCTCGGTTCGGAGAGGTAGTCTCTATCACGGGTTCGGCAATTGCCGAAGAGGCTTCCTCTAAAATCGCTCGGGCTCGAACCGGATGGGTTCTAGCGGGGAGTGTTCTCTAGAATATGATTTAGGAGAGCTTCTCCTTCCGCTGTGGTCTTATGTATAAAAGATCCACCGGCAGATGCATCGAGCAATAGGGCAGACTCTCTACCTAATCCTAGCCAAAAGTGTTGTAGCAACACATGGTTTGGGATAGATAGATCAGGACCTGACCTGGTCAGGGTCAAAAATCGGTCCCAAGCTGCTCCTGTAGTTTCATTTTCTAATTGTCGAAGTTGAGAATCTCGACCGTAGGGAAGCGATTCGAGATATAGGGAAGAATGCAACGCAAAAACTATCACAAAGTTCTTCCCAATCTCCATTTACCTTTCCTACGGTTTGGTCGTACCATTGTTTCACCCTCTCATTGAGTGAGAAGGGAAACAACTTCCAACGCAACGTTTCTTATGACATGCCACAAATGGTTAGGCATTCACAGAGTTGCTCAAACTCCCTTAAGTGATGATATGGATTTTCATAATCCAAGCCTAGAAAGACTTGGTCCTGAACCATAGCTATGAGGCCGGGGTGGAGCTCATAACTAGAAGCTGTGATTGGCTTCGATGATTGTGGCTTTTTAATGAGCTCGCCCTTAGGAGCAGACAATTTGGCAATGGTAGGTAGCTCCATTTTGGAAGATGAAAAGAAATGTAAAATAGAAGCAAAGGTTTGGCCCATGTAGTGTTTCGTCACGTTGGTACGTCGGTTTGGCCTTTCTCTTCTTTTCTTCTTGTCTTGCCTTTAGGCCCATTTTATAATTCAAATATTTATTCTCTTTTCTCTAGCTTTTGGCCCAAAATACATGTTTTCCATGAATGCTCCTGCAAAACAAGTGTTCACCAAAACTATGGAATTTCGTTAGTATAAATCTCCTATCTAGGTGGTTTTTGGTGAACTATGAACCTAAGTTGGCGGGGTTAGATATGCAATAAGGACCGCCAACATCCCATTGCCAAGCGACCCTACCGCATGTCAGTGGATGAGCTGGATGAGCTCAAGAAGCAGTTGAAGGAGCTCTCTAATAAAGGCTATATTCGACCCAGTGCTTCTCCCTGGGGATCTCCTGTCTTGTTCGTGAAGAAGAATGATGGCTCAATGAGGATGTGCATCGATTATCGTAATCTGAATGCCATCACCATCAAGAACAAGTATCCCCTGCCAAGGATAGATGATTTGCTAGATCAGTTGAGAGGTGCCAAGTACTTCTCCAAGATTGATCTCAGATCAGGCTACCACTAGATGAAGATCCATGAGGAAGACATTCCTAAGACTGCCTTTGTCACCCGATATGGTCGCATGAGTGCACAAAGGTGTCCTTCGGACTCACAAATGCTCCCGCCTACTTCATGAACATGATGAATAAGGTATTCATGGATGTGCTCGACAAGTTCGTCGTGGTATTCATTGATGACATCCTTATCTACTCTGCCACTGCTGAAGAGCATGAAGAACATCTGAGAACAGTGCTCGAAAGATTGAGTCAACATCAGCTATATGCCAAGTTTAGCAAATGTGAATTCTAGCTTGAGGAAGTTGCCTTCTTGGGTCATGTGCTTTCAGCTGATGGTGTCGCTGTAGACCCTGCCAAGATTGAAGCCGTGAAAGAATGGGAACAACCCCATTCCGTGACCGAAGTCAGGAGTTTCTTGGGATTGGCTGGATATTATCGCCGATTCATCGAGAACTTCTCCAAGATAGCTCGCCCTATGACCAACCTCCTGAAGAAGACCAAGGAGTTTGAGTGGACGCCCGAGTGCGAACAAAGCTTCCAGACTCTGAAAGAAAGATTGACCACCACCCCTGTGCTAGCATTACCAGATATCAGCAAAGACTTTGTAGTCTATTGTGACGCTTCCCGTCAAGGACTCGGTTGCGTGCTGATGCAGAATGGTAAGGTCATTGCTTATGCTTCTCGCCAGCTGAAAGACCACGAACAACGTTATCCTACCCATGATCTCGAGCTAGCTGCTGTCGTTCATGCTTTGAAGATCTAGAGACATTACTTGATTGGCAACAAGTGTGATATCTATACTGATCACAAGAGCTTGAAGTACTTCTTTACTCAAGAAGACCTGAACATGAGGCAGCGCCGATGGTTAGAGCTCATCAAGGACTATGACCTCGAAATACACTACCATCCGGGGAAAGCCAATGTAGTTGCCGATGCTCTCAGTCGCAAAAGCTACTGTCACACCCTGATCTCAGAATCCATGCCACCTGAGCTTAAACAGGAGCTTGAGGACTTCCAGCTTGAAATAGTACCTCATGGCCTGCTAAACGAGCTCCGCATCCAGTACAACCTCATTGATCGCATCCGTGAAGCCCAAAAAGAATGTAAGGACCTGCAGCGCATCCGTGGTCTGATGGAGCGTGGGTATAACCCTGAATTCAGAGAAGACGAGCAGGGAGCCCTCTGGTGCAATGACAGAATTTGTGTACCCTCCGATCCAGCTCTGCGAGAGGAAATTCTATCAGAAGCACATGATTCCAAATACTGCATTCACCCTGGCTGTGTGAAGATGTATCGTGACCTCGGGAAGCACTTCGGTGGAAGAGCATGAAAGCGCACATTGCGGGACATGTGGCCCGATGTGACATCTCGCAATGAGTCAAGGCCGAACACAAGAGACCCGCCGTTTGCTAAAGCCCTTTGATGTTCCCGAATGGAAGTGGGAAGACATATCCATGGATTTCATTGTAGGGTTGCCTCGCTCCACGCATGGAAACAATGCCATATTGGTGATAGTTGATCGCTTGACTAAAGTTGCTCATTTCTTGCCTGTCAAAGAGACGATCCGAGCTGAACAGTTAGCTGATCTCTACATCAAGGAAATTCTCCGCTTGCATGGTGCCCCTAAAAGCATCGTATCTGATCGTGGATCGTTGTTCATGTCCCGTTTCTGGCAACAAATGCATAGATCCATTGGGACTAAGCTTGATTATGGTACAGCTTACCATCCTCAGACCGATGGCCAGACGGAAAGGGTGAACCAGATTCTGGAAGATATGCTGAGAGCCTGTGTCCTGCAATATGGGACTGATTGGGAGAAGAGCCTACCGCATGCAGAATTCTCCTACAACAATAGCTACCAAGCTAGCATTAAGATGCCACCGTTTGAAGCTTTGTATGGGAGACCTTGCAACACTCCACTCATGTGGTCACAACCTGGTGAAAGAGTTTTTCATGGGGCCGACAAGATCAAACAAGCCGAAGAGGGTGTTGCTCAAGTTCAAGCAAATCTGAAAGCCGCTCAGAGCCGACAGAAGAGTTATGCTGACAAAAGGCGTAGAGACCTTGAATTCGAAGTTGGAGACTCTGTCTATCTCAAAGTGTCTCCGCTCCGTGGTACCGTCCGGTTCCATGTGAAAGGGAAGCTTGCTCCAAGATACATAGGTCCCTACCCGATCACTGAGAGAATTGGGAAGCTTGCATACAGGCTTGAACTACCTCCAGAGTTGGCAGGAGTGCATTCCATCTTTCATGTGTCACAACTACGCAAGTGTCTGAAGCTGCCAGAGCAACAACACGTGACCACCGATGTGCTAGATGTGCAAAACTCACTTGAATATAAAGAACACCTGATCAAGATTCTGGGATGGGACACCAAAGAAACTAGAAGCAAGTCAATTCCTATGTGCAAGGTTCAGTGGAGCAACCACACAGAAAGAGAAGCCACATGGGAGAAGGAGTCAGAACTTCGTGCCATATACCCCTACCTCTTCGACGGGTAAGTTACATTTTTAAATCTCGGGGACGACATTCTCATAAGGGGGTAGGACTGTAACATCCCAAAAATCCGAGTTACAAAATTTTTTGCCAAAAACCTATGGGTGATGATGTGCCATGCAGTTGCACCCCAAAAACCTCACCTAGATTAACCCGGAGTTTGCATTAGCATTTACTTTCATCATGCATTTTAATTCAAGTTTCAGTTGGAGTTTTTGGTTCTTTTGGTTGCTCTAATTAAATCAACTCAATTAATATTTATTTATTATTTATAAATAAATATGAACACACCTACTTGTTGGCGCTCCTTATTGCATGCTTTTCACCGCCAACTTGTTATGAAAATTGTCACCAAAACTTAGTAATAGGGTTTTGAACTAATCTTTTCCACGAGTTTTGGTGTTTCCACTGTTTGGCAGGGCTAAATACAAAAACATACCAATTTGGATCAAAAGTGGAGAAAGCCCAAAACCTGGACTAGTTCCATCTTGGACTGCACGAGTAGACCCGGGTAATCAGGCCATATCTCACTCATACGAACTCCGATTTGGGCAAACGAATATGTGTTGGAAAGCTTGTGACGAGGCCCACGCGCCTGCAAAATTTGGGCCTCAATCAGCGCGACCGCGCCAGCCAGGAGGCCAAACCGGCCCAGTCTTCTCCAGATGGCCCACGACGACGTGTGAAGGTCGGTTCTGGGGTGTGTCCAGGTTCATTGTACCTGGAACCGACATTGTGAGGTCGGTTTGGCACTTTCCAAGTGGGGAGGAGCATCTCCACTCTCCCAAGGCACCTCTCTAGTATAAATAGGGACATTTTTCTCCATTGGAGGACACACATTCTACACAAGAAGAGCTCCACTCCCACATCATATACTTTGTAGTAGTGTCCCTCTAGGTGCTAGTGCCTAGTTGTATACTTTAGAAAAGAGGAAGAGAGAGGAGGGAAGAGCGGAGGCGGAGCCGGCTTGTCGGGTTCTCCTCCAGTTTGTACCTCTACGGAGACGACTCCTTGCGAGTAATATCTGCATACTCTTTCTTTGCAATTCCTTAGTGATCTATTTAATTAAAGTTCAAGTGCTTACTTGCTTGCTTGTGGGATCTCCGCTCGACCGAGTGCTTTAGTCCAGCTAAGAATACGGACTAGAGTAGTAGCCTCTAGCGTAGACGTGGTGTCTGGGCTAGGGAGTTACCCGAGTTTGCGCCCAACCCCACGGATAGTTTGTGGTAGCCCCGGGGTGACACTCCGATCGCCTTTGTATTCCACCACGTTCGGGTTGGTGTTCTCATAGAGCTTTGGCGGCCTTCCCCCGGTTACGTCTTTCCAGTCTTTTCGAGAACTGGAAAGGTACCGCTGCTCCGAAGTAAGTGAGTATAGTAAGCCAAGACTTTAGTTATCTAGTGACCTTGGGTTGAGCCTAGAAAACCCTCTTGTCCTACAAAAACATCCTTCTACCTTCTTCCCATGGACGTTCTTGTTTCACTCTATTACACTTCCGTTCCTTGTGGAAAATACGATACCCTGAATACTTCCGGGTGAAAGCTACAACGGTACTCCGTGCGCTTGCGGATTTATCTGCTTACGCTAAGAAATACCAACAAGCTTTCTGGCGCCGTTGCCGGGGAATGGTAGCTGTTCTAGATTCGAACCAAGCCGTCCGTGTATCTTTTTATTTATCTTTTTACAAAAATTTATGCAATCAACCACCATCACCATCACTACCACATGGATTCCACTCCTATCAAAACTTTTTTGGTTCCAAAGGGCGATTCATTGAAACCACCACCATCATCCCATCCTATTCTTACAAATGGCTATGAGATTCGCCCCGCTTTCATAGCCATGGTTCGGGAGCAACCCTTCTCTGGGAAACTAGACAAAAATCCTTATACCCACCTTCGGGAATTCGAGCACTTGTGTTCTTGCCTAATTTTTTCTGGCATGACACAAGAAACCATTAGATGGAAACTATTTCCGTTCTCCCTTTTGGGAAGAGCAAAAGAATGGTACGCTCATACCGTAGGAGGTGTTCATGGAAATTGGGATGAACTTCGAGACAAATTTTGTCTTGCGTTTTTCCCCCTTTCTAGGGTTGCCGCCCTTCGAATAGAAATTCTCACCTTTCGGCAAAAGGAGAAGGAGACTCTAGGAGCAGCTTGGGCTAGGTTCACAAATCTTATTAATACTGGCCTAGACCTTTCTTTGCCTGACCAAGTCCTCCTACTTCACTTCCATCTTGGTCTTAGCAAAGATGCTGCTCTCCAGCTTGATATATCTTCTAGAGGCTCATTCACACATATGACCATTAGTGAGGGAAAAGTTGTTTTGGAGAAAATCCTTGAAAACACTCCCTACACCGGTGTTTATGATGAGCTTCCGAAGATACAATGGAGTCAAGCCCCGACCAACAAGAGGAGGCACCGGCAATTGGATTTGAAATTCCTTCAAATACCTCTCATAATCCAATTGCTGATGAACCTCCCAATAAGGGGACACATCACAAGGATAATGAATCCTATTCTGATGTATGCCCCTTTGAATTTGAGGATGACCTTTTTCTTGATGTCGATTTTGGGAATACCATAGAGTTTCCCACTTCAACATCATCTCATACCTCAAATTCCTTTATGAGACATCAACCTCACATAGAGGGAGGATCAAGTCACATAGAAGATAATTCTATGCACTCTCCCTCTATGCCCACACCTAATGTCTCATATATTCCCGATCTTGAGGAGAGCTTATGTCAATCTTCGATATATCCATGAGTTATCCAAATCCCGTGAAGGACTTGAACTATCATGGAGAAGAAAGTGCTCCCTCCAAAATAGAAGATTTTATCGATGAGCATGGAAGTTATTTCCTAACTGTCCCATTCATTCCATGCTCATATGAAAAATCTCCCGGATCGATCAATAACTCGCCATGACTTGCAAGATCTACAACTCCTTCTTGCTCCTTGTCCATAAAATTTTAAGAAGGTTGTTGTAGATGCTTTTGTCTATCATAAGTTTTGCAAGTCTCGAAATGTTTTGGCATGAGTTTTTACGGATCCGCCCACAAAGGTTGGTGATGGAGGGGAAACCACATCACCAACATTGGACTAGTTTCTAAAAGGTTTCCCAGGGATGAGCTTTGTCCTTAAACAAGCACTGTCGGGAGATACCCCGGATTATCTTGAAAAAAATATATATTTTGTCTTGTTATCATAAAAAAAAATCTTTTCTTTTCAAATAAAAGCAAGGTCATGTTGTCAGGTTAGTGTGCACCTTCGGGTATCCTTGTCACTAACCATTTCAGGTCATACGACACTTGAGAACATGGAGCGACATCAACCACAATCAAGATGCTCTTGAGAGGTGGAACACACTCACAAGGAGACTCTGACCCAACACACACTTTGACTTTTATACAAAAGTCCAAGTGTGGGGAGGATGGCGATAATCTTGAGTCCCACTCACACCAAGAGGCATCCAAAAAATTTTTTTGATGATGGATGATGTTAGCTTTGCCTTGGTAAAAAAAAAGAAGAAAAGAAAAGAAAAGTAAAAGGAGTTAAAAAAAAGATGAAAAAAATATATGCTTATGATAAATATAAAAAGAAGAAGAAGAAGAAGGGAGCACCATACCAAAGCACATCACGAACCGGTGGAGGAACACCGCACACAACTCGGTTTGATCACTTCCTCCCACTGTTTATTTTCATGCTCCCGATTTAATCATGTTCATTCCAGCAAAGCATCTTCCACAATTAGATTTAATTTTTGAAAGTAATTATGATTATAGCTTTTTGAGTATGGACTGCATAATTGTTAGACCTTACATATCCTTCATGCTTATGGGAAAAATATCTAGAAAAACATTTTGACTAAGTTGTTGAGAAGTGAGATATGGTTTTGGCATGGCTATCTCACCTTTTCTATCAAAGTACTTGGAGAATGTTCTTTTGAAAAATACCAAAATCATAAGTTTCACATACTCCTCAATGGCAAAAATACCTACCAAGGCCAAATACGACATGCTTATCAAACAAGTTTACAAAACCTTTTTGTCGTATGCTTCTTACCGATTGTTGGGCCTTGTCACGGTTTGAACCTAACCTAGATTTGGGTCTTACACATATGGTTGAGATTCACTTGCACCCACCAAATAATTGCCGACTCTCACACTGAGAGTCGCGCACAACATGCACCCCTTTTCGCCCAGAATGCCAATTCTTACACCGAGAATTGCGCATCATTCCACCAAATAAAAGTGCCGACCCTTATCCTGAGGATCGCGCACCCCTCTTTTAGATTGCCAAAAATTCTCCATGCATTCCATCATGACATCTCTCTCTCCTTCATCCTTTTCCAGGCAATAAGTTATGGGCCATGTTCTTAGTTGAAAAAAAAAAGAGAAAGAAAGAAAAGAAAAAAAGGGAGAAATAAGTTTTAGATATTCCAATCTAGTAGACAAACGGGAAATCTTAAATCCCCGTTCAAACAAAAAAAAAAAAGGAAGAAGAGAAAAAAAAAGAGAAAAAAAAGAGACAAAAAAAAGTGAGAAAAAAAAAAAGAGAAAAAAAACACAATTTCGCTTACTTTTTGATAGCCCATATTTCTTCATCTCTTCATCCACCAATAAAAGGGAGTTAGTCATGATGCATGGAGACCCAAAAATACCACAAAAAATAGGAATCATTCTTCATCCATCCCACACACTTTCACATCTCAATCTAGTGTATGGCCTTTACCTTAACATGGTTTGGACTTTGACTCGGCTATCCACAAGCGGTAAGTAAGCCATTCCTTGTATGCCTACCCAGAACTCCACTCAAAAATACTAGAGGTAGGATACAAAGGCAAAACATCAAAAGCCTTCGGTGAGGTTACCATACACTCTGAGCGATTCGAGAGTGCCATTTGAGGAGTACATGTGAACTATGCTTTATTTGAAAAAACTCATAAAAACTCCAAGTCACTAAGATATAAAAATGCGATGAGATGGCTATGTTTCAGAGCTGTTCCACTTTTCAACCACTCAAGGAGATTTGTTAGCCACTCCACAAATCCCACAGGTATGAGGTATGTTTTGGAATGACCTTTATGCCGGTTTCATATCTTGAATTGCTATGTTCATGTTTACTTTATCCTAGCCTTTGCTCGGGACGAGCAAAGAATAAGTGTGAGGGAACTTGTTGGCGCTCCTTATTGCATGCTTTTCACCGCCAACTTGTTATGAAAATAGTCACCAAAACTTAGTAATAGGGTTTTGAACAAATCTTTTCCATGAGTTTTGGTGTTTCCACTGTTTGGCAGGGCTAAATACAAAAACATACAAATTTGGATCAAAAGTGGAGAAAGCCCAAAACCTGGACTAGTTCCATCTTGGACTGCACGAGTAGACCCGGGTAATCGGGCCATATCTCACTCATACGAACTCCGATTTGGGCAAACGAATATGCGTTGGAAAGCTTGTGACGGGGCCTACGCGCCTGCAGAATTTGGGGCTCAACCGAGCTTCCCCTGGCCCGCTCGCGCCAGGGGCGCGACCGCGCCAGCCAGGAGGCCAAACCGGCCCAGTCTTCTCCAGATGGCCCACGACGACGTGTGAAGGTCGGTTCTGGGGTGTGTCCAGGTTCATTGTACCTGGAACCGATGTTGTGAGGTCGGTTTGGCACTTTCCAAGTGGGGAGGAGCATCTCCACTCTCCCAAGGCACCTCTCTAGTATAAATAGGGACATTTTTCTCCATTGGAGGACACACATTCTACACAAGAAGAGCTCCACTCCCACATCATATACTTTGTAGTAGTGTCCCTCTAGGTGCTAGTGCCTAGTTGTATACTTTAGAAAAGAGGAAGAAAGAGGAGGGAAGAGCGGAGGCGGAGCCGGCTTGTCGGGTTCTCCTCCAGTTTGTACCTCTACGGAGACGACTCCTTGCGAGTAATATCTCGCATACTCTTTCTTTGCAATTCCTTAGTGATCTATTTAATTAAAGTTCAGTGCTTACTTGCTTGCTTGCGGGATCTTCGCTCGACCGAGTGCTTTAGTCCGGCTAAGAATTCGGACTAGAGTAGTAGCCTCTAGCGTAGACGTGGTGTCTGGGCTAGGGAGTTACCTGAGTTTGCGCCCAACCCCACGGATAGTTTGTGGTAGCCCCGGGGGTGACAGCTCCGATCAGGCCTTTGTATTCCACCACGTTCGGGTTGGTGTTCTCATAGAGCTTTGGCGGCCTTCCCCCGGTTACGTCTTCCCAGTCTTTTCGAGAACTGGAAAGGTACCGCTGCTCCGAAGTAAGTGAGTATAGTAAGCCAAAACTTTAGTTATCTAGTGACCTTGGGTTGAGCCTAGAAAACCCTCTCGTCCTACAAAAACATCCTTCTACCTTCTTCCCCTGGACATTCTTGTTTCACTCTATTACACTTCCATTCCCTGTGGAAAATACGATACCCTGAATACTTCCGGGTGAAAGCTACAACGGTACTCCGTGCGCTTGCGGATTTATCTGCTTACGCTAAGAAATACCAACACCTACTATGTTATTGGAAATAATATTCCAACTAAGCCTATGACTACCTATGTCCTCCATGGAATTTCTACACAAGTAGCAAAGTATGAAAATACAAGTTCACACACAAAAGAAAGAAATCAAAAAAAAAAGAGAAAAGAAAAAGGAAAACAAAAGAGGAAGCCATTGTGGCCCGAAACCACCTGCTGGCCCATCTCTCTTACTCTCTCTTTTTCTTTTCTCAGCAGACCAAGCCCAATGGCCCAACTCACCGCTGCCGGCCCATTCTCCTTTCCTTCTCTTCTAACCCGAGCCGGCCTGCCTCTTCTTTCTTCCACGCCGGCCCAGCCTAGCTAGGCGGCCCGCTCGGCTTCGACGCAAGCAACAGACAGGGAGCCGCCGCCGCCGCTGACGACTCGGCCCCGCGCTGGCCCCCACATGTCATAAGCTCCGTACACCCTCCTCTGTTTCTCTTCCTCCCTCTGCTTTTGACCGAGCGACGCAATTCACCGCGCCACGTCGCCCCCTCCGCCTTGGATTCGAATTGGCGAACCCCGGTGCCGCCACGTCGCCGCCCGCGCCACGTGGGCCGACAGCCCGGGCGCAAGGACGCTCGCCGCGCGAACTTTACCTCGCGCGACGCCGCGCGCACCTGACATCGAACCGTTTGCTCCCCACTATGCGCCCTCCGATTTCTTGGCCGAGAAGATGGACGCGAGTGCGTCATGACGCACGCCAAGCCCCACCGGCACACCTGGAGCCTTCTCGGCCGCTTGATCGCGATGGACGCGGGATCGCCGTCCACCTCGCACTGTTTCGGCCGCCGGCCTATTTAACCGAGCCCCTGCGCTTCTAGGTTTTCCACCGCTCCCGCCGCCGCTCGCGGCTTCCACCAAAACACCACCAGCCCGCTAGAACGGAGGAGAAGAAGGAGGAAAGAAAAGGGGGAAGAAGAAGGCGGGGAGGAGCCGCCGCCGCCGAGGAAGAAGAAGCTGTGCGCCGCCGCGGGGAGAAGGAGGACGTCACCGGGGAGCTGCCGTCGCCGTCCGCTTTGCCACGCAGTGCCGCGAGCCGTACCATCACCACCGTGACATCGAGCCGTACCCCGACGTCCACTACCGCGCCGGTGAGCTCGCCGTTCCCCCAGTCCAACCTCGCCGTTGCTTCTCCGACCAGGGCGCTTCGGCGCGGAGGTCGAGGGCCACTGCCGGCCTCTCGGATACACGCACACACGAGCACGTGACCGGCCCCGACCAACCGTGTGCGGCGCCACCATACGCCGCCGTCCTGTCCGCCGCGCCGTGGCCATGCCAAGCCGCGGTGCGCGCCTTCGATTCCGACCATCACCGGCCGACTTGGACACACCGGATCCCGGGGACCATGTCCGCCGTGACGAGGCGCATCCCATGCGCACGCCGCGGGCCCGAGACATCCCCCGAGAGCACCACCTTGCCTCGCCGTCGGAGGTTGAGGCCGCACGGGACGCTCTGGGAGCGCCACCGTGGCGCCTTTCGCGCCGGCCGGCTCCGGCCACCTCGCGTGTCGAGGTTGCGCCGTCGAACCGCGCTGCGGCCCGCTGCACGCCGCAGCACCACCGGGAGGCGATGGAGACGCCTTGGTGGCCGTATCGACTTGCTGCCGCGCGCGCCACCATGGCCGCCGGCGCCGCCGCATGCCGCCATGCGCCGCCGTGAGTTTTGGTCACCGCCGCCTTGCCAAGCTTGCCTCTTGGGGTGCCAATCGAAGATCTGGGCCCTCAATTAGGCCTTGGCTGCTTTCTTGCCCGACGCCGCGGAGCGCCGCCGCTACCACGCCGCCGCCGTCGCGTCGGAGATGTGCCCGTCCCTATTGCCGTCAACCTTGGGCACCGCCAAGCTCGTCTAGGTGTCGCGGAGCCGATGCGCTCGCCGCCGAGGCTGGAGCGCCGCCCCAGCGCTCCAACGCGCCGCCTTGCCGCCGCCGGCCGCTCCCGGCCGCGCGCCCGACATGACGAAGGGGTGAAGATGGGGATGGAGGGGTTGGTACCTGGTGCGTGGACGTGGTCCATGTGAACCAAGCCACAGCTGGTGGGTCCACGCGCACCAGTCCACCATACACCGGATTCGGTGGACCAAGGAACCCCTGCGATTCTCTGTGAACCAAGTCCGGGTGCACCGAGTCGCTGACAGTGGGTTCCACGGTCGCCAGTCCACCGTGAACCAAAACCTGTACACCAGCTCGACCCAGATCCAATAGCGCCACGTGGCGAGTTTCTGTGCAGCCACGTGTTGGGCCTGGCCCGGCCCAGTCCGGCCCACTGGCCCGCTGCCGGCCCATTTCCGGCCCATTTTCGGCCCATTGGGCCGTTGACCTGGTCAACTATGACGTCAGCAGTGACGTCATCATTGCTGACGTCAGCGTCCACGTCATCGGCCACGTCAGCAGAATCTTGCCAACTCAGCCGCCCTTCTGTGACACGTGGCAGGCTCCTGTTGCGCCACGTGTCCCCATATTTTAACCCCCTGTTTAATATTTTCTTAAATGTATTTCAGCTTCAGAAATTCATAACTAATTCACCATAGCTCCGAAAAATACAATCAAGGTACCGAAATTTTCCTTAAATCGAGCACAATAATCTGAAGCTATGTTTGAGTGCATTTGGTTCTTCCACATTTTATTTGCTTCTTTGTGAACTCTATAGGAGTCGCTGACGCGACTATTAAATAACCGTTTTAGAGTCGGACGAGGAGCAGGAGTTTGACCAGGACGACTACGAGTACCAGGAGGACTTAGGCGACGACGACGGAGGTGCCACATCCCATCCACTTTCTTAGATCCGATTACGCATTGCAATACACTTTACTTTCTGCAATACATTTATATTCCTGTGATAGGTTGCATGGTAGTATTTATACTTGTTCGGCCCTGCCTTGACTTGATTATCACCCTGCTACCGCTGTTAGGCTAGACTTGCGCTTACTATCTTTTGCTCTCGTATTATTTCTACTATGCTTTATATCAGTGATGTGAGGCGTGGTGGACATGGATACTATACGGGCGATATTTTGGTTTGATCATGGAGAGCGTGCTGCGTGAGTCTTGGGTGAGTGGTGAGGATTGAGTCGGCTGAAAAGGGATCACAACGAGCTATGAGCGAGTCTTGCCGAGGGGATACGGCCTGGGTATCCCCGCTTTGTGAGTACCTGTGGTGGGTAACTGGTTTGGATTGAGGTGTTCCATGGTGTGAGCTCCTTGGGGGTGGAGCCTTGGGAATGGGGTGCCGTGGCAGCACGGTAAAGATTAGCCCATACAGGGGAGATATCGCTGTTTGGCCAATACCTAAGGACTTGAGGGCTAGTAACCGGATCATTGGACGCCTTACTTTCCACTCGCTCTCCAATGGGAGGGGAGACGGTCTAACCATCTGGTAGAACGAATGCCGTTACTGTTGGAAGTAAGCGGAATGTGTCGGGAGGTACGGGCCGAGAGTGCTCACACCCTTCTTAACCAACATAGTGACCCCTGTGGCCTGGTACTATGTCTCACAGTCTCGGCGGCCAGGGTCGAGTGGCAGGATGGTATTTGTTCTAGGCTTATGGCGATCGGTATCTGCCTAGATGATGATCAGCATCGATGATGGCTATCTTGTGGATTAGTGAAACCTCTACAGAGTGTATGGTTGATCGATCGATACATATGCCGACTCGTCGGCTATGGACCAAGTCCCGTGTGATGCTTGCTGGACTAGGAGAGGAGTCTTCTATCTTTCTGGATGTGTGCGTATGGTTGGGATTGACTCCGGCTGTGAACCTTGGGAGGTTGTGGGCCGCTGAGGCATGACGAGAGGGAGTCGTTCATGTCGACCACGCGTGGCGTGGAAGGGGTGTGTGGTGTGAGGTGTGTGGTATGGATGGGATGGAGGATGGATTTGAGAATGGATAAAATTTGACCAATTATATATATTAAACTTGGTTGCTATATGCATAGGAAACCCCGGCTTTATAGGTTCCCTTGTTATACCCTGTATTTACTTTTATTGCATCCAATTCCACAAATAAGCATAGGGTGGGAATGTGGCCGACAATTCGTCGATACTTTGGATAAACAGGTGATGAGGACGAGTACGACTATGATGATGATAGCTATGAGGATTAGTGGGTGTCGTTCCTACGCTCAAGTGTTCGGAGATCGTGTTGATGCATCCGCTTCTACCTACAATGTCTCCGGATGTTTACTTTTCGATTGATTCCGCCGGTGTGGCGATGTAATAAATTATTGTAATCCCGCACTATTTACTATTCCTGAGACGATGTATGGAATGATATCAGCTGAACTATTGTAATATGATGGATTTAATCTGTCGTGTTACCCTCGAATCTGTGAAATTTCCATCGCGGAATTTGAGGATGTTTCAGCCGACCGCGCTGTGCCTCGTCGGCGGCTATGGCTGACGGCGTCATGCAAGTCGCCATGACCGGAGGAGCTTGCCTCTCCACGGATGGTGCCAGTCTGAAGCGGGGCTGCGGCGGCTGGGGGAGCGCAGGCCTGGGCGCCGCCGCCTCCTCCTCGTCGCGCTGGTCCCGGCCGCCACGCTCGTGCCTGGCAACGGAGGAGGCCAAGGTTGCGCCGTGGCGGAGCACCTCGCGCTCGCGCCTGGCGGCGGAATAGCCCAAGGTCGCGTCGCGGTGGAGGTCTTCGCGCTCGCAGTCCGGGTGCGGGTCTTCCTCCTCGTCCATGCGGTAGCGCGAGGAGAACGAAGCACCGATGCTTCTACTTGACACGGTGCCGAATCTTTTGTCAAACTCGGCATCGGCTACAATGTATGGCACCGGTGTCTCGTCCCATTTTTCCTCTCCAGGCACCGCAAAAGAGATACATTGTGGACGGTCTTATAAGCACTATGACGAAACACCAACTACGACTAGTCGTAGTACGTATAAGCCCGGCCGACGTCTATTCGAGCGTGGCAGCGTCCGGTGCCCGACGAGTAACAAAATCGCATGGCGACGACCCTGCCATGCGATTCGAGTAACAAATGTTTTCACCGCGTGGGGTGAAATAATGAGCACGCGCGGTACATTCGATCGTCCGCCTATTAGTCGTCGACGCGCATATATGGATCGGAGCTGGCACGTAGAAACTTTCTACTGTGCCATTTTACAAGTCCGTCCCATCCCGTGCCGGACTGCCGGTGCACGGTGCCGCGCTGCCGTCCGGCGCGCGAAACAGCGACAGCATGCATGCAGCGCCGTGCCCACGAACAATCACGGACGTTTATTGCCGGATCCGCGATAAATGCGGGTGCTCCCAGTGCAACGCAACACGATCGATTCCGGGCGTGGCCCCTGCTGCATCGTCGGTCTCTGCCCATGCACTCATCTCGTCCTTGCTATACGAAGTATCGTACAACGTACTCCTACGTGTCGACATTTCAACGTAGGAGTAGCCTTTGGCTGAGAACCCGCTCCTTTTGCTACGGAGCCCGTGGAAATACCACAAGCCTACGGAGTACAATACTCCTATCCTACTATAGGCTACGTACATGGAACAGTGTCTGACGCCAACGCTGTCTGCCGCCGCGGCTACCGCTGCTGCCGTCGTAGGAGTATTGTACGTATTCAAGTCGCAGTCCACGTCAGCCAGCCTAGTTGTACGCGAGTGCGAGTTGACCTGCAGCAGATGCAGCTAGGCTAGCCCCCAGACGATGCATTGCAATGCGATGCAGAAGAAACGGTGCACCGCGCAGTTCTACCTCTCCTCGTCATGTTCTACTCGGAGAAAGGCACCAGAAATTGGTGCTTTCAACAGATTCATTCAGATCAGGGCATCAAGCCACTGGCGCCCACAGGCCTCCTGCCTCCTGCACCACCATGACTCCATGAGAGCACAGCGCGCGGTGAAAATGACGCCGGCGGGGAGAGTTGAAGCGGAGGTGGGGTAAAACAGAAAGAGGCGGCCTTTGAGCGAATGCCGCCTGCTGCAGGGTTGGTGCTGCCTCGAGCTCCTCAAAACCAAACAGCATGCACTGAACCGCACCGCGCCGCACCTGGAGATCGACATGGACCGTCACACGCTCATAATCGGCGACACGTTGGCACTGCCACTGCGCACTGACCGCAGCTGGGAAGGACCGCATCAGATGGATCGAGACCGTGATCTCTTCCATCTCTGCACAGGAGAGAAAGATTGACGAACAAAAAATCTTATCAGGATCACATGCACGATCTGGCAAAAGCTAAAGACACGATTGTGTGGGTGTTATCAGCCATCTGATGGAAGGCAACCACTGCTAATCAGGGAGAGCAGCTGCCACGGCCACCATGATGCATCATCATCATCCTCCAACTCCCAATGATGTGACCAAATGTGGGTCTGGTGTCACCGTCCCCTCCCCCTGCTGCCGGCGCCGCTGCCGGACCCGGACGAGATCCGTGCCCGGAGCCGGAGGGCCGCTGCCACGCACCGCGACCTGCACGCCCCGGCCCTACCTGTCGGCGTCACTTTCTGTTTACTTACTCCTACTAGTACACGGTGGCTACGCTGGTTGGTCCGCCATTATAAAGGTTAGCTGGCTAAGCTGCCACACCCCCCTTGGCATTGCCACCACCTCCACGACAGAGACGTTCAGCAGCACTATCTCAGCTCCGACGAGCTCCACTGAAGCTCCAGGCTACTCTAGCTCGCTCTCGCCATGGCATCAGGGGAAGCAGAGCCGCTGCAGTACACGGTGAGCGACCGAGACAGCTTCTTGTGCATGCGTTGCAAGCCGTTGCATTTCTCTGTCGCCTGACGTCCTCTGTTCTCTCCCTCTGTTCTTGCCGGCAGACAACAGCGCTGCGGGTGTCCATCCACTGCGAGGGCTGCAAGAAGAAGGTCAAGAAGGTGCTCCACAGCATCGAAGGTACGTTTCTTGGCTCTCCTGCTGGCGGCGGTCCTTCGTTTTACCGGCGACTTGGCTCTGCCCTGACTAACCGGATGGATTGTTTGTCTGCGGCGGTGCACGTTCAGGCGTGTACAAGGTGACGGTGGACGCGGCGCAGCACAAGGTGACGGTCACCGGGAGCGTGGAAGCCGACGCGCTCCTCCGGCGGCTGCACAAGGCCGGCAAGCAGGCGGCGCTGTGGCCTTCGCCGGCGCCGGCGCCGGCACCCGTTGAGGCCAAGAAGCCCGAGGAGGCCGCGCCTGCTGCGATGCCAGCGGTAGACGGGGAGAGCGGCGCCAAGGATGACGCGGACGCCAAGACCAAGGATAAGCCGCCTGAGGCCGAGGGCAAGGAGAAGAAACCGGCCAAGGACAAGGGCTCTGACAGCGGCGACAAGAAGGCCGAGAAAGGTGAGCCGGCGGCGAAACCCAGCAAGGACGCCGAGGCTGTAACAGAGCCCAAGGAGACGAAGGGCTCCCCTGAGCCGGCGAAGCAAGACGCCATCGAGGAGGCGGGCGCGGAGGAGCCCAGCGGCGGCGGTGGCGGCAAGAAGGGCAAGAAGAATAAGAAGAACAAGCCCAAGGACGGCGGCGAGGGGGAGGAGGCCCCGGCCCCGGCCGCCCCTGCCGCGGCGCCGGTGCCCGAGAAGAAGCCGCCCCAGCAGACATCCTCGTGGCCTGCGCCGTTGCCGGGCCCCGAGCGCCCGCCGCACGGCCCGTACCCGTACTACGCGGCGCAGCCGGTGCTGAGCTACAACGTGGCGCACCCGAGCTCCAGCGTGTCGTACTACGCGCCCACGCCCGGGGTTCCCATGCACCCGCCGCCACCTCCACCGCAGATGGTGCCCTACGGGTACCCGCCGTACCCGGCCATGGTGCCGGTGCCGGCGGAGTTCCTGTACGGCCGCCGGGCATTCGGTCGTCCCCGCCGCAGGAGTCGTACAACAACATGTTCAACGAGGACAACGCCAACTCGTGCAGCCTCATGTGATGTCCTCGCGTCGCCGCCGCCGCCGCTGCCGCGCCGGTGTCCTCGAGCTGTGTAGAACTGTAGACTAGAGCGGCTCTTGTGATCGGAAAAGCCTCGTCCCGTCGTGGATGGGTCCAGTACTGTCAAATTAGGCGGTCAAAGCTCTTCTTGACCAGATTTTCTTTTTTTGCTCGGCTCATCATGTAATCAGATGATGGTGATATTCTAGTAGTACTACTGCATTTCAAATTGCAATGCCTTTCCACCTGTTGCTAGTACTACATTCCTGTTATGAACTCGTGGAAATTTGAAATTCTGTCGAATTTCAAACGCGGGTACGGTTGGTGAATGGTGAGTGAATTTTGAAGGAGCTCTGCAGATGTTGTTGGTAGGGCAGTGAGGTTTAAATGTGCTAGTACGAGTACTCGAGTAGTAATTGCCTAATTGGTGAGTAGTGGGGCCGGTGCTTTGAGGCGGGCGGGACCCACACCACCACGGCGCAGGCAGGGTAATCAAAGGTGGGCCCTTGTTGGTTGACAGCACTTTTCTAGGGATGATTGATTTCTGGTGTGCAGGAGGGAATGTGTACAGTTTGTCACATGTAACGCAATGATTCCCTGCATCGCGTTTGCATCCTTGTTGACTCCTTTCCTGTTCGATACTCCCTCTGTTTCAAATTGCAGTTCGTTTGACTTTTTTTTTTGACCCCAACTTTGATCACTCGTCTTATTAAAAAAATAGTGCAAATATGGTTAAATTTAAATCATTTTTGAAGGTCTTATGTTAGTAAAGCAAGTCACAACAAAATAAATGATATTTGACATAATTTTTTGAATAAGGCGAGTGGTCAAAGTTGTGGTCAAAAAAGTCAAACGAATTACAATTTGGAACGGATTAGTACATACTTTTCGTATTCCGTTTTTAGACGACACTCCCGGTCATTTGAATGAACTGAAATCGCTTGAAATGAACTTGAACATTGGTATGTCGCGCTAAACTCTAAACCCTAAATCTGAGGTGACTGGGTATGTGTTATTTGCCGTATGAGGTATGATGTTAGTAATTTTGCTCTGACCTCTTTGAGATCTTTGATTGAAACATGGTCATTATATGCTATCTTAGTGTTACCATGGTCATCCCTGTTGGATGTCCTTATTTCCCAATTGTCGTATCTTGCTCCATTGAAGCTTTCTCCTCTCTAGTGGCGTTGGCGTATGGTGATTGGTTCCTGAATGTGCTCCATAGAAGATGCACATCACGAACATCATTGTCTATGAAATCTCAACTCAATGTTCAATAGCCACATGTGAAATGGACTCTGCGTGTTGGATGGCGAACAAAAAACATGCTTATATCGCACGAGTTTATACCTTGACTGTACTGAAGTGGTTCTTTCTTGTAGATGTCGTTTGTGGTTGTTTCTTCCTATACATGTTGGCGGTGTTTTTGTCTCTCTGATATTCCTACTTTGCACCTTTAGGGCTCGTTTGGATCAAAGGATTCGTATAGGAATTAAACAGGAACAGGAATCATAGGAAAGGATTGGAGTATTGCCGTTTGGAACGCATTTGGAACGCAGGAACGAAGCCTTCCGTTCCAGAGGAAAGGTTCCCATGCATACATAAAACACGGGAACTGAAAAATCCACTCCGATCCAAGGGAACGGAGGGAACGCAGCGCTCGCTCTCGACTTGCCCTCCTGACACTGCCTTTCTCCCTAGCACACGCAGCACGCGGACGCGCTCGCCACGCTCTGGCTTGGATAGATGACGAAGGGTGATGCAAGAGGCGACGGTGGGTCGGTGGGGCTGCTCCACGCACTCAGATCAGAGAAGCCAAATTGAGTAGAACATGTACATGGCTGACCGGTTATACATGTTTCTCAAAAAAAAAAAAAAAAAAAGTCTACCCGTTGCAATCTACTGTATCAGACCAGGGAAAAAAACAACTACTAGTGTATACCAACGGCTATTTTGTTCATTAGAAAATGTGAAGATTCAAATTTATTTCCTGCAATCCAAACAGTCTAAACTTTGTGTTCCTATGGTTTCCAATCCTGTAGTATTCTGCTTTTCACCTTCCTCCATTCCTGCATTTCCTGCCGTTCCTCTGTTTTGTATTCCTTTGTTCCAAACAGGCCCTTAGGTTTATGACTTTTTTTTACGATCACGCCTAGACGCGTATTTCACTTTTAGGTTTATGACTCAATCATGTATCTAGCTATAACGTTCTCCATTTTCTGCTTCGCCGATATTAGTGGGTTTTTTTTTTTTGGCAATATCGCCTCTTCCGTTGATTTTTAAGAAAGACATTGGTAAGTAATAAGTCATCTGACGTGGAGTCTGAAAAAGAAAGCTGAGATTGCAAACAGGCAGTAGAAATGATTTTTTTTACCTGATATAGAAATGATTTCTTACGTATTGAAATTTGAAAGCTGTACCCGGGACAAGGTGTCGTGGTGCTGCCTCTATGACGGCCGGCCAAGCAACCGTGGTGCTGCCTCTATGACGGTCGGCCGAGCAGCCGTGGTGCTAGAGCGAGTGTATTGGAACAGTGGCTTCTTCAGGCTTTGCGATTCGAAGGAGTACGAGTACGTGTCGACAGTAACAGGACGTGCATTGACGCACGGAGAGACCTGTCCGCCCCGTTCCCTGCAAAGCTACGACGATGTTCCATGCCAGTACCGCGCTGTCACTTTGGCGCATGCAACAACGGGTAGCAGAAATGGCGCTTGCAAGCCCTCCAAAAGCCGATTGGACCCTATCGGCCGTTGTACGCCGATTGGTGGGACGCGTCGGCCCCTGGGCGGCCGACAGGGCTCACGGCTACATTTGCTGCCGTTCCGATCCGTTCCTTTGTTCTACCGTACCGTTCCGTTCCGTTGAGCAGCAGTGCTACTGCTAGGCGCCACTAGTAGTAGCCTGATGATGCTGATAGTTAGTTGGCAGGTGGGCAGTCTATGGTTTTTACCAGCTGACGACTCCTGGGCACGCAGTGGAGAGCAGGCGTTGGCGCACGCACGAGGATTACCAGTACCGCGAGCGACGGGACGCGACGAGGTGACTGGTGCTCCACGCCGGCTGCTGCAGCCTCGAGGTAGCCGCCTACTAGTAGGAGTAGCGGAATGGAATCTGCTCCTACTAGCTAGCGGCGCAGCAGAAGGCAGGCAGCGGCAGCGGCGGGTTAATGTTAATCTAATCTTGGCCGTAATTAATCAATCTCCAAAGGCTGAGCCGCTTTTGCGTTTGACGGGGATGACGGCCAGCTCATGGTCTCGGTCACGGTTGACGCCCGCCGCGGCCGAGGCGGATCGCATCTCCTCGGCACTCGGGCACTCCAGCTGAAATGCGGCAGCCTGGTTTGACCGCCCCCCGTCCGCCGCGCCCGCGCTGCTGAAACGAGACGAAACGGGAGCCTTTTCCCCGTGTCCGCGCGCGGTTTCCACCTCGCGGTGATTCTCCTGGGCTCCCGCGCGCGCCGTTGTTGCGGCGCCGCCAGCGGGATCAGAGCTCTTCTTTTCCCCTCGGGTACCAGTGCAAATTATGGTCTGATCTGTGATGTTGATTCATTGTCTGCGTAATCACATTGTTGGAGCGCAGGTTGTAGTACGTCTCGTCCCTCCGTCCGGCCGGAAGAGGGAAGACGAATTGATGGAGCCGGCGGATGCGGCGCCGGTTCACGGCTGCAAACATTGTTCTCTTGCGCCTGGCCTTTTGCGCTGCGGCATGGCATGGCGCCCCGCCCTGCCAGTGCCGGTGCCGGGCCGCGGAGGAAGAGAGAGAGAGAGGCCGCCGGCGAGCCTGCCGCTGTTGTGGTGCTAGCCGGTGGCCGCTGCATGCCTCACTCGCTGCGGCCGCTGCGCTGCCTGCAGCGGCAATAGTTTGAATGAATGAATGAATACTGTACGTACAGTACTGAAGATGCTGAGGGAGGAGCGAGGAGGATCTACGTACTCCGTACTCCTGACTCGCTACCTACTCGTGATGAAGGCGGCCTGCTCAGTCACTGCTCACCGCGAGAGACAACCCAGGTCTGCCGGACGACTGGACGAGGGTTTCATTTTCATCTCCTCTCATGATCATGGCGGCCAGGCCCTTCTTGAATGTCAATGCCAGGCGCCGCAGCCGCAGGCATTCATTCATGACGGGCTTTGCCATTTTGCAACTAAACACAGTACTAAGCACTGTTGCGAGCTGCTAGCTCATTCATGGCATGAGCATTGCGTTGGCCAATCACATTCGCATCGCACCCAAGCCCGCGCTGGACTTACATAGCGAGATTCGTTTCCTCATTCAGCATTGCCGTATTTTAGTGAAATGATACCCAAGACACCGCTGCATCTCTTCGGTTCAATCGCAAATATGGAGTGTGCCTATCGAGAGTACTGGTAAGGCCGTCCACAATGTGTGCCTTTGACATATATACTTATGCTAGCAAGTATCAAGTACAAGTAGAGGACCATTTTTAATGTATCTCCGGCCGCAAGCTAATTAACAATGGAGTCCTTTGAACGTGGTAGTGTGTCAATTAGGAGAGGATCTAACTAAATCTTGCTAGGCCAGGCCTAAGTGAGATACTACCAACAAAACCTTTGCAAGAAAGGCGATAGTAGGCTATAGGATTAGCATGTCCTTTTTAAATTAATCCTCTCTGAAGCCTACCCTCTGAAAACAATCATTTCATCGCCGCACCGCACTCATGTGTCTGCACGTGCTACACTACACTGGAGGTAGTACGCTAATGCAGGTGATTATCGAGCGAGCCACACAGATAGTAGTACTCCTTTTTTTCCCGACAAGTACTCCTCCTCTTCCTACCCAAACCCAACACATTGCGTAAGGCGTACAGTACAGTACCAAACTGAACCCTTTGTTTTTGCATGCTTTTATCAGTCCCGTCGATGAGTACGATGGAGAATCTGTGGTTGTCAAGGTGTCAATCAATCTCTATTGTCAAGGTGTTAATCAATCTCTAGCCTGGGGCGGGTGCTGCACTGCATTTAGCCAAACAATTCACTGGTGCTGGCGATGACACTACGCTGGGGTAAAGAAAACACATTTCAGAGGCTGAAATGGAAGCAGGCTGTGGGCGATGGACGGGTGATCGATCGATGGCCAAACTGCTTGAAAGCAGAGGGCAGAGGCACACAAACACAGGTGAATGGATTCTGAAAAAGGAGATGTTGTTGGGTCCATTCACATTCATTCAGATTCAGAGTGCAGTACGCTTTGATTAGTATCTGACCTGCTGACGATGTGTCATGTGTGCGCTAGCTTAGCTAGCTCACTCTCCTATAAGTAGCTTTTGTCAGCCAGCCAGGTACTCGGATCGAGTCCTTAGCTCGGAAGCCATGATTACCGTGGTTGAAAGCTCACTCTCACCACTTATGCTTTCGGAAAAGCCGGCATCTATGGCCTTTTTCTCTCTTTATTTTATTTTTATTTTTATCCATGCGCTTCGTCAATCACACACAGAAAGTCATCAAGTGCTGTACAGCCGTAGACTATAAAGACAAAAGAGCACTATATACTAGAACGGCAAAAAAAGAGCACTGTACAGCCCGGCAAAAAAGACTAGACCAAATTAGAAAAATGAACGGTATAGAGTGTTACAATCAACAGAGCTATAGCTAGATCACAAAGGCTGACAAAAGTGTAATTTTTTATGGGAGGAAGTGTAATGTAACATCGGTCCAATATTGGCTCATGGGCTAAGAAAGCAGGCTCGGCCTGGTCCAGCGGGTAAGTAACTCGCAGTGATCAGCCCATCAAGATCCAGAACGGTTCTCATCAACTGACAGCCAGGCCGAAGAGCATTTCATGTTGCATTACTTTTATTTCCAGAGCTTAAACAGCAGAAGCCAGACTCATCACCACGGAAGCATCATTCAGTTGGCGTTAACAGCATTTCATGACAATAGAATGGAATAAAACATGGCAATCCTTCCCATCAAACCATACGCATTGGAAGGGATTGAGGTGGAAAACTAGTTTATTTTTCCATTCGAATCCATCCATATGGGTTGCATAATTGCATTGGGAGGAATTGAGTTTATCCAAACAACACCCGACTTCGGTCGGATCACTGCCTGCCTCTGTCAGCTTCCAAATAGCAGGCTGGTCTGAACAGACTAGAGATGCAGTCCCAGTCTCACACAACATTTATGCAGAATACAAGGTGACTATTTTGACAGCTAGTTTTGTCTGTACAAACATATTATGACGAAATAATTGGAGAAGCTTACAGTTGGTGCCAAATAACTGTATGAAGGAACAATTTCATCTCATTGCATTGCAGTACATATCTGGTGAAACAAATCCCAATAAGTTACATGCTAGTGGTATGCCAATGTCCGAGGGTTGCCAACAAATGCTCCATACTAGGATAGAGCAACATGTGCAGGCCCATGCCTCAGAGTGACCATGTCTGAAACCAGCTTCTTGCTACTTCAATACCAAGTGATACAGAAGACTGCAATGCGGATGCAAGCCTATTATGCCACCAGTATAGCAAATAGAACAATGTGAAATATTGTACTATGCAATAAGGAGAATCCAGATGAAAATTCTCAGATTATTTAAATTTAGCAGAGAGGAGCTTCATCAGAATATAAAGCAGCCACACAAACGAAGTGAAAGGCTAGAGAAGATCCTCCTCTTAGCATACAGCGAGCGAACAGAGTTTGGAACAACCTCATCAGACATCAGAAGGGCTCAGCCTGAAAGATTACACGGTCCATTCAGGTACTGACATTGGCATCAAAGGTCCAATGTGGAGTTTTGTATTGGTTAATGGAGCTGCCAGGGCTGACCAATAGGTCCATCAGGGCATCAAAGGTGCCGGCTTCAACCAGCCGTATCTCCAGTGGCCCTACAGACTTGTCGTGGGCTCTGCATCGCCTGTAAACGTCAAGTGACTCCTCCACAGCGATGCAGCAGCTCTCGAGGAGTTGGGCATCCAGAGGTGTGCAAGGGGCTGTGCCTTCGGAGGTGGACTTGATCTCCCAGAACAGAACGTAGTGGCCTTGGACCGTGGAGGTGTCAGTGCAGCCAGTGTACTCCAAGACGATGTGATTTCGGATTATCTTGGCCCGGGAGACATTATTGTGGAGATCTTCCTCGTTTTTTTTTTGCGGGGATGGAGATCTTCCTCGTTGGTCTTATCCGTATCAACACTGAGAAATGACATTTCTCCGGCAGATTGAATTTGAATTGTGGTGCACGGTTGTAGAAGCCTGTAGCCTGGGGTATATACATATACATGTATAAAGTGGGCAGTTTATCCCAATCCCAAGTATCATGATAAAGTAAAATATCTTTCGAGATTGTGAAATGCATATTTGAGACATACTGAAACTCCTATCAAGCTAAATAATTTTCTAAACCAGAAATCTAACACTTCAATTTGTTCTATAAGCCTTTGTTTTTAACTAAAAAAAGTATTACTCCGAACGGCCGTTTCGCACTTCCGCTCCCTCACCTCATTTCCCCTCCGCGCAGCGCCGCTAGGGTTTGCCGCCTGACTCTCGCCGCCGACTGCCTCCAGGATCCCTCACCGCATCTGACCCCGCACCCCGTCCTCCCACCTATGGCTTATCAAAGTGGATCCAAGCGGATGCGCACGGGTGGCCCCATCTCGACCCCGGCGAGAGGCCCCTTCCCGCAGCAGCCGCCGCCGCTCTCCCAATAGTTCCCGCCGCCGCCGCAGCAGCAGCCGGCGGTCTACCCACAGGGCACTCAGGCCCACTGGCAGCAGCCGCCGCCGCCGCAGCAGCAGCCGGCGGTCTACCCACAGGGCACTCAAGCCCACAGGCAGCAGCCGCCGCCGCAGCCACAGCAGCAGCCGGCTGTCTACCCACAGGGCACTCAGGCCCACTGGCAGCCGCCGCCGCCGCAGCAGCAGCCGGCGGTCTACCCACAGGGCACTCAGGCCCACAGGAAGGTGGGCCCGTGGCGCGCTCGCGCCAGGTGAACCGCCTCCGGCCACCGACCTTGGTTGGCGGGCTTGGTTCTGGGCCTGGAGTTGGCCCATGTGGTATTTCGTCGTGTTGGCACGTCGGTTTGGCCTTTCTCTTCTTTTCTTCTTGTCTTGCTTTTGGGCCTATTTTATTATTCAAATATTTATTCTTTTTTTCTCTAGTTTTTGGCCCAAAATATGTGTATTCCATGAATGCTCCTGCAAAACAAGTGTTCACCAAAACTATGGAATTTCATTAGTATAAATCTCCTATCTAGGTGGTTTTTGGTGAACTATGAACCTAAGTTGGCGGGGTTAGATATGCAATAAGGACCGCGAACAAGCTCCCCCACACTTAGCGCTTTGCTCGTCCTCGAGTGAAGCAAAAGTCACTAAGGTGGTTTGTCTTCCTAAGATATTAACCTGCATACAGATTATTCCAAGCCTCACTGGTTATCTGAGAGCATTCATAGTGTCTACCAAGTAATCTTTGAGCTTATTGAGGGATGGAACAGCCTGGATTTCAAGTCAACTCGTGTTTCCCTGCTTTCAAGACTTGGGGTTTTTAAAATTTTTGTAAGAAAAGATAGCAATGAGTTCCTCAAGTGATGCTCTCAAGTCGCTCTTTTTGTGGGTGTTTGATCCTTACCAGAAAGCTTTTGTTGCCTTGCTACTCATCCTACCTCTAATGGCTGATATCTGGAGCTCATAGGTGTGGATGATGTGCATGCTTTCCTTGCGAGTGTTGTTGTGTCAAAAAGCGTGGATCAATGGAGGGAAGGACATAGCCTTAGATCGAATTGTGTAAGTGTGTGTGGAATATAAATGTGGATGGAACTCCTTTTTGTCATGTTTTTCTCTCTTTTTATTTGAAGGAAAATATGGGTTTCCTATAAAAGGACATTTCTTTCTATTATTCTCCCCCCTTTTTTAGATAATAGTATGGGGGAGATCTTTTTTTTTGATAGGGATAAAAATTTCTAATGAAGCCCATATTTCTGCGGGTGGAAAATACTTTGAGAGAGAGAACCATGGGCGTAGTGGATGGAGTTTTTATTTGTGGTGAAGATGACTGTGTAACTCTCAGTGTAAGAGTCAACAATTTTATGATGGGTGGATGAGAGGATGTTGTGCGCGACTTTCAGGGTAAAAGTCGGCAAGGTTTTATAAAAATAGCACTAATATTTGGCTCTGGTAGGAATTTAATCATCACTTGAGGATCATGCTATAAGTTTTAATATTTTTGCAAAGAAAAACCCAAGTCTACTGCAAGAGATAAACAAGTATCATATCATCCTACTATCTCTCATCCCACAATAACTTAGATATTCAAGGGGTCCCTGTTGACGGTCGTTAAGTATCAATTTTATACCGTCAACGCAGCAAGAGAAAGGACTAATATGAGTTCACCTGTTAGATATAGGGGTTACACTGACAGAATTCCACGAGTTTTGGTGATTGTCTATTTACGCGGGGGGTTATCGAAAAGAGAACCAAAGGAGGCCCACATGTCATGATTACATAGAGATAAAGACCGAACGGGTAAAATTGTATAATCTAGAAGACTCCGGAAGGCGACCCCCGAAGGCCGGGCCCCACACGCGGGGTGGCGGTCGGCCGACCCGGGGGGAGTCGGCCGACTCCCCATCTCCACCAATCGGGTGGAGTCTCGTGGATCCCGCTCCACCGCCTTTGAGGATGAATAATTATCGTCCATTTAGGTCGGTTTGATCCGAGGGCCGTGGTTCATCCTAGGGGGCTATATATTGAGCCCCCGGCCCCCCTGGGTGAAACCCTAATTCATTCTCTCTTCATTCATCGAGAGGATTCGAGAAGCCGAGCCACCATCTCAATTAGAGCTCCATAGTTTAGTAGCATAGCTACATAGGAATAGATCTAGAGGGAATCAAGCCTAGCTTGGAGTCCGGATCTGTCGGAGTTCTTGGTAATTCCCCTTTACATTCTTGTAATATTCATTATTGTTCGTGATACTATGAGTAGTACTTTATTCTATTCTATTATATCGACTTGACTTTGCTCTATTTGATTATGTTCTCAATTATATTGTTCTTAGTTTACTTTGATTATATGTTTAGCATAGTTGGACTAGAATTATGTTTATGCATAGGATCGTATAGCGCTTGCTCATTAGATCGATGGGTGAGTGGTAAATATTGTGTAGGCGTGGTGCCTAGACCGTATTTATCTGCGATTGCACCCTATATTCCGGATCGTGAGGTAGATCGCGGGAGTGACAATCTGTTGAGTCCTTTGTAGCCCTTCTCCCGAGTATAGGTCTAGCGAACAAACCTATTACATTGAAGTCATTGCTATGTCTCTTGTCTTCTCTGGTAATATCACTATGCATAGATGTAACCTTTTCCCGCCATGATTGCTAGATGTTCTTGCACTAATCATTGTATGCTTTGACTTTATAGTTAGAATAACATAGGATTATACCCTAGATCGTCCTAGTCCATGCTAGTGTTATAAGCTTAGAGTGCTAAGTTGAGATGGCTTATTACTATTATTTTATGTGGCTAAATGCTCTCATTTATCTTATGTCATTTATCATTCATTCCTATATTTTATGTGACACTTACCCCGTATGAGATGATCGATCTGAGACAAGGTTAAGCTCTCCATTATTGCATGTGCATTGCTCATCACTCATTATCCAGTGCATTCCCTTCCCGGGTAAAAATATAAATAACGATACCTGGATTACTCCCGGTTAAAATGCTACGATGATATATTCTCAGGCGCTTGCGGAACCCTTCTTATTTCAGTTGCACTTAATAGACATCAACAAGCATCTTTGGCGCGTTCCGGGGAAGGTTGAAAGCCAATGGATAATGAGCAAGATTGCACTACATAATGAGATTGAGCACCGCCACCATTCTCTACTCATACAGCCTTACCCTTGTCTTTCGTCTATTTTTATATCTTATGCGGGGTAATGTATGAAAAAGACAATTCTTCCCGATAATTATATTGACGATCCGAAGCTTTATTCGGGAAGGCCGAAGCAAGTTGAAGAAGACCACTAAAGCATCATCATCAACTCAACTTGGAAGTTTGTCGAAGCGAAAAGTCGACCTTTCGTTCGAGACTTGACACCAGCGTTTGAAGCCATGGCGAACAAGTCACTCCGCGAGTTCTCGGCTCCCACTACGGATAACATTCGCCTTTGGACCGGCTGCGGACATCGAAGGAGCTTTTGAGCTCAAGCTGCGCTAATCAACATGGTGCAAGCAAGCCGGTTACGTGGGAAGGCCCATGAAGATGCTAGTGCTCATCTCCAACACTTTACGGAGATTTGTAGCACATTCACTATCAAGGATGTCCCCGAGATGCTATACTACTTCGCCTCTTCCCATTCTCACTCTATACGCCAATAAGGAGAAGAATACTACGTGGGCATTATGTTCCACCAATTTCTTGGCGAAGTTTTCCCCATGGGCAAGACAAATGCTCTTCGTGGGAAGATATCAAGCTTTCAAAGAACACCATGATGAGACTGTCCCGAAGCTTGGGAGCGCTTTCAAGATTACATCCTCGAGTGTCCTCATCATGGCATGGAGAATTGGCCGCTTATGCGGACATTCTACCATGGGCTTAGCAACAACACACGTGAGACGATGGATGCTTTGCTGCTGGAGGTGCATTCTTATCACTCACTATTCCTCGAGGCCACAACTCTTGTGGAGAAGATGGCATCCAACCAAGGTTGGAGTGAAGAAAGAACTCGAGACCCGCAAGAGAGGTGGAGGAATGCACCAGTGAAAGAGGTAGACATGCTGTCTGCAAAATGGATTTGCTAATGAAGAGGCTCGATGAGAGAGTCCCGAGAGAAGAAAGAAGTCATGCATATACATGATGCTCGCATGACATGTGAAGAGTGTGGAGAGACTGGGCACACAGTGCTAACGCCCGTAGAAGGAGGACGTGAACTACCTCAATAACAACAACAACAACAATAATTACTACCGTCCTCGCGAGAATCAAGGTTGGAATCAACAGCGGAGGCCTAACTACTCGGGCAATTATTCGGGCAACTATCAAGGTAACAACTCTTCCTACAATAATTACAACCGGCCGCCTTTGAGAGAGTTGGTGCTAAACCAAGGCAAGATGATGGACAATCTGTCCAAGAAGCGACATCAAATGACAAGGTCCTAGAGACACTCGGCAACAGGATGGATGGCTTTTCCAATGCCATCAAGAGTCACTCACTTCAACAAGATACTTGAGTCGCAGGTACAACGGCTTGTTAACCTTGCTCCCTCTCGGCCAAGGTAAATTGGCAGGACAACCCGAAGAGCTCGAAACTGCAAATCTTGTTGATATATTCAATGTAGAAGATAGCCGAAGTGATCCATCGAAGGGGTCATGGATTGACTCAACTCGCCAATCAAGAAGGGCGATCCGGGGAGACCGTCATTCCGATCTCCATTGGAAGTACTAATTTTAATGAGGCAATGCGGACTTCGGTGCAAGCATCAACATCATGCCCGAGTGATATATGAGAAGCTATTTAGATGCCCCTTAGCATACACAACCATGTGCTTACAGCTTGCAGATCAGTCACTCCGTGTTCCTTTGGGAGTGCTTGAAGACATATGTGTACGAGTAGGCAACTCGTATGTTCCAGCAGACTTCGTGGTAGTGGATACAGGCGGTGATGAAAGGTCCCCTATCATTCTGGGACGACCATTCTTGAACACTGCTGGAGCCATCATGTATGCCAACACTGCCAAGATCATCTTCAACATCAAGGGCAAGAGAGAAACCTTCTTCTTCAAGAACAGTCTTTGCGGTTCCCAAAGACACCCTCATCGACGAGAATGGTGAGAAGAAGAAGAGTCCGGCTAAGAAGAGCAAGAACAAGAATAAGAAGACCAAGAAGGCGGAGACGATAAGGATGGTCACTGCGGTCCATAAGGAGCATGACCACTTACTCGGTCCCCACGTCGATCAAGAAGGATGACCCGGTGTCCCAACCATTCAATGCTCCATCAACGAAGCTCTTTCAATAAAGTTGTCTCGTGACACCGGGTCGGGCGTCAACATTATGGCCAAGGTAACTTATGAGTACCTATATGGCACTATGCCTTTGGAGCCTACCTATGCACAAATGTGCGGATGGCGGACCCGGACATTCCGCTTCGTCGAAGGAGAAGTAAAGGATGTCCTCATCCGGATAGATGACCATTATGTCCCTACGGACTTCCTAGTCATTGACATGGGAGATGACTATGATCCTCCAATCATCCTAGGAAGACCATTCCCGAACACCACCCGCTATCATCTACATTGAGACAGGGAGAGATTCACTTCCACTTTCCCACCGAGAAGGTACGCCGCTACTTCAATAATAATTATATAATCACCGAGGAGCCCAAGAAGAACAGAGCAAGGAGAAGGCAAAAGTACCCGTCGCGAACAAGAAGAACATCACTACGAGATGGATGGGGCGACTATGAGGAGAAGTGTCAAGATATGAAGATCGGTACCCAGAAGAGAAGAACATTGTAAAAGAAGAAGAGGTGCTACCAGAAGAGAAACAAGTGGTCCAAGAAGCTTCCTCCTCAAGGTCATCCTCTCCAACAAAGAAGGTGTGGAAGGTAAAAACAAAATCAGAATCAATTCCTACACACGAGGCGACATCATCCGAGGCGCCGACCAATGCGCCCCTTGAAAAATGAGCGAACATGACAAGTCCCGTTCGGAGGACTTAAAACCACCGAACGCCGCGCCAAGAGGTAACTTGGTATTTATCGGCATTACTTTTTCAGCATTATATTTTTTACCTTAGTATATTTATTTCCCTACTTGCATCTTAGTTGCATCTTTACTCTTTTATCTCCGCATTTGAAAAGAAAATAAAGATGTTGTGCATTTGCATCCAGAAAAACTTTAAGCCCCATGTGGATAGTCATTCGCGTGGTGGCACAAAAATAATTTCTCGGCATATTTATTTCCCCCATGTCTCGCATTCCTTAAATAATAAAAAGATAAAAATAATTCTTGTGATCTGTTAGAACAAGTCTAAGTTAAGAAAGTTCTTGACAACCAAGGCCTAGGGGTTTTATCACTAACGCTTAATTAGTTCCACAAGCTTTGTTGTCTATTTTGAGCTTCATAGAACATCAAGGGTCAAGAAGAGCTAACAAGCGAGAAGGACATCCAGTCCCCGTCGGAGTGCTTTGCCGCGACAATTGAATGCTTGTCTCCAACAACAACTATCTACAACACTCCCGGAGGACTAGAACGTCTTTAGTGCCCGTCGGCAACATCGCGAGACTATGTCAACATCCGGCTTGGGGAGAGCATCCCCGTGTACCAAGCTAAGTGTCTCCAACTTATCTATTTATGCTTTATTAAAGTATGCTTTGTTAAAACAACTAAAAAAGATGCATAACCATAGAAACCCGAAAGATTTCCTTATTTATCTTTTTCTACTTTTGGAGAGCTCTTGCAATCTGTCTTTAAAAGTGATCCCTAGAATAAACTCTACATGGAGATGATGAATAGTTGCTCTCCGTAATTCCTTTCAAGTACCTAGTTTTCAACCTTGCACTCTCCCGAGTTTTGGACACAACTTGTTTAGATTTGAGATTTGCTCAAACTGAAACTTGTGGGTAGCGAACACTTGATCTAAGTCTAGGTGGTTGACGGGTATGATATGGGAAGGTTTTGAGCTGCTATCTATCTTGTTCCTAGAGATACTAGAGTTACGGAGAATTTATCTCGTGAAAATATTAAATTCCCGCATGATGAGTTCCTTTATGATGAGAGTTCAAATTCCTACCACACCATATATTCATGCTTACTAGATTAGGAAAACCCATCTTTTTATATAGATCATATTGTAGGTTTGAGTGTAGACTTTATAGGCATTGAGTGTGGTTATCTCATGGACCCATAAGGAATTAGTCACGCAGTTAAAGTCAATACTATGTGCTCTCCATCCATTGATCTATGCTACTTCGTCCTCGAAGCACGCACCCATTTTATAAATACTACATTCATTCCGTGCTACTACGTTCCTCGAAGTACCACCCACATATAGATCCATATTCACCACATATTGTGCTATCTCTACCCCGGAGATACGCACTTATGCTACTCCTATCCCGGGAGTACGCATTCCCCACATATTGTCTTGTCTCTACCCTAGAGATACGCACTTATCTTTTCTACCTACCGGAGTACGCATCCATCCATTCATCCATCCACATATACATACCCATTTATTTCACATCATCCAGAAAAGGTTCTACTCCTATTCTGGGAGTGAACATCTAGAAATAATCATTGTCGTTTCATTGCCTACATACAGGCTCCAGTCATTATCATTTCAAGTTATACACTCCCTGTGATAAAGGGAGTCATGTTATCCTCGAAGGAGCAAGTGTAGAAGTAGATGTTCACCAGTTGAGTACCCCTCATAATCATTTTCTTATCACCATCATACTATCATCATCCTATTATCATCTTATCATCCATTTCACTTCCTCATTCACATGCACATATGACTTTATTATTATTTTAGTTCCTATTGGATCCATGTCTTAACTGTGCAATATATGCAAGTGAGTTTGAGTGTCTCCCCACCTATGAGCTCCACATAAGCCTATTAGAAAGTAGGGTGAGAGAGAGAAGGTGCTTTTCACTATGCCTTAGTTCCATAAATACCACATATTTTGAGAGAAGAGAGAAGGCATACACTACTCATGCCTTAGAAAGGATCCGAAATACCACAAATGAGAGACTTGAAAGGTTCATACAAGGAACTCGAGTTTTATTTCAAAACCTTGCAAAAACTCCGGGATAATAGTTGATCAAAGAGCGAGAAAACATGGCGCTTGACTTGACCGTTCTATCTTTCAACTACTCAAGACCCAAGTGACGGTTACAAGCCCCATGGTGAAAGGTAATATGAGTAAGTTTTGAGTCGAATAGTTCACTCTAATCCGGAGGAAAGTTCTTGTTTGAACGCATGTGTACTTGTGAGGAATGAAAGCATTGTAGCAACTCCCCGATCCATCATCGAGTCTATCTTTGCTCGGGGACGAGCAAAAGGTAAGCTTAGGGGAGTTTGTTGACGGTCGTTAAGTATCAATTTTATACCGTCAACGCAGCAAGAGAAAGGACTAATATGAGTTCACCGTTAGATATAGGGGTTACACCGACGCCAGAATTCCACGAGTTTTGGTGATTGTCTATTTACGGGGGTTATCGAAAGAGAACCAAAGGAGGCCCACATGTCATGATTACATAGAGATAAAGACCGAACGGGTAAAATTGTATAATCTAGAAGACTCCGAAGGCGACCCCCCAGGCTGGGCCCCACTGCGGGGTGGCGGTCGGCCGACCCGGGGGGAGTCGGCCGACTCCCCATCTCCACCAATCGGGTGGAGTCTCGTGGATCCCGCCTCCACCGCCTTTGAGGATGAATAATTATCGTCCATTTAGGTCGGTTTGATCCGAGGGCTGTGGTTCATCCTAGGGGGCTATATATTCGAGCCCCCGGCCCCCGGGTGAAACCCTAATTCATTCTCTCTTCATTCATCGAGAGGATTCGGAGAAGCCGAGCCACCATCTCAATTAGAGCTCCATAGTTTAGTAGCATAGCTACATAGGAATAGATCTAGAGGGAATCAAGCCTAGCTTGGAGTCCGGATCTGTCGGAGTTCTTGGTAATTCCCCTTTACATTCTTGTAATATTCATTATTGTTCGTGATACTATGAGTAGTACTTTATTCTATTCTATTATATCGAGACTTGACTTTGCTCTATTTGATTATGTTCTCAATTATATTGTTCTTAGTTTACTTTGATTATATGTTTAGCATAGTTGGACTAGAATTATGTTTATGCATAGGATCGTATAGCGCTTGCTCATTAGATCGATGGGTGAGTGGTAAATATTGTGTAGGCGTGGTGCCTAGACCGTATTTATCTGCGATTGCACCCTATATTCCGGATCGTGAGGTAGATCGCGGGAGTGACAGATCTGTTGAGTCCTTTGTAGCCCTTCTCCCGAGTATAGGTCTAGCGAACAAACCTATTACATTGAAGTCATTGCTATGTCTCTTGTCTTCTCTGGTAATATCACTATGCATAGATGTAACCTTTTCCCGCCATGATTGCTAGATGTTCTTGCACTAATCATTGTATGCTTTGACTTTATAGTTAGAATAACATAGGATTATACCCTAGATCGTCCTAGTCCATGCTAGTGTTATAAGCTTAGAGTGCTAAGTTGAGATGGCTTATTACTATTATTTTATGTGGCTAAATGCTCTCATTTATCTTATGTCATTTATCATTCATTCCTATATTTTATGTGACACTTACCCCGTATGAGATGATCGATACGGACAAGGTTAAGCTCTCCATTATTGCATGTGCATTGCTCATCACTCATTATCCAAGTGCATTCCCTTCCCGGTGGTAAAAATATAAATAACGATACCTGGATTACTCCCGGTTAAAATGCTACGATGATATATTCTGTGCGCTTGCGGAACCCTTCTTATTTCAGTTGCACTTAATAGACATCAACAGTCCCTAAAACAAATTAGTTGCTCACAGAAAGATAGAATTTTGGCGAGGAATAAAAAGTATGCGAGTTGCAATCGATCAGCGAACACAGAGGTAGAGTAGCCAATTTTTAGTTGTAAAACCAAATTATTTCTAGAAAGAATAAAGTACTTGTAGGGAGTGAGAAGATGCACAAACCGATGATTTTTAAGGCGTGAATTTTTGTGCATTTCTTTGAGAGGTTGGGGTAGCCTCCCCCACACTTGTTTTTATATCTGTCTCTTGAATTTTTGTGCAACACATAGGACAAAAACAAGTGTATACAAGATAGAATATATATATTTATTCAATTATAAAACTGAAAATTACATATATAGGCGCACGATTACAAAGTAATATGAGAAGGGAAATGCAACAAGCTGAAATTTAAAACTAAGTGCGCGCGCCTAATTATTCGGGTGGAACGGAAAACTCTAGCGAGGAGCTCTAAGAACATGGGCGACGTTGGCTGCACGCGCCACCCTCTCTAACTTAGTGGAGAAGGCAAGGCAGAATTTCCTAACCTTCTCTACTAAGTCCCTATGGACGAACTCCCTATCCGCAAGCTCTGCTTCTAGTTTGTCTATTATTTTGTAGAGCTCTTCCACCCTTTTATTAAGAAAAGTTAGAGTGGGAAACCTAGGCGAGGTTTCATCACTCTTATTATCAACCAAAGTAGGAGCCTTCTTAGCGTTGCGCTTGGGAGCGCTAGAAGAAGTTCCTACGGGTTTGGTCCTAGGAGTTTTAGCGGGATTGGGCATTACGCCCTTCTCACGCCCACCACTTGGCTTGTCCTTCCCTACAAGAATGAGGGAAGGGCTGCTTGAAGGCGTATGGTAGGAAGTGGTGTCCGAGGACAACGTCATGGGACGTTTCCCCACGCCGCCGACGTTCGCCTTGAGGCGAAGAGCACCGGTGGTTGGCCTCCTTGGTGGCGCCGGTTTGATCTTGGCACCGGTCATCGGTGGCCTTGATCTTGCCGACGACTTGATGCTATCGCCCTTGCTGGACCCTTCGCTCCATGGTAGCCTTGCGGCTAGTGGCACCATGAACATGGCCTCCTCTTGCTTCAAATTTTCTTGCGAGAATGATGGCCCTCCATCAAGGTTGTATGGTGTGCGGGAGGCCTCATAGAGAGCAAGGGCATGGCTGGCCATACTTGGAGCTTTGAAAGAGGATGAACTTGCTGGTGTATGGGTATGAACAAGAGAGAAAGAGATGAATGGCTTGAGCTTTTGTGAAGAGAGGAGAGGAGGAGATGGCTCAATTTATAGGTGGATGTGACATCCCTGTCTCTCGCGAATGCAGCAGGATCAAACTTCATATGGTGAGCATCAGAGAAGGGCTAAGGATCAGGGGACGAAATTTGGGGAGCAACGGCTCGCTCCCTGGCGCGAGCGCGCCAATCGCGGCACGGCTCGATTCCAGGTTTTGTCCTGGCAGCGCCCAACGGTCTGTTTGTTTCCAAAATGTGGTGTTTTGACCAGTTGGGTGATCGAGGCTCACGGTGCACTCCAATTTTTGGATGGATAAAAGAGGATTTTCGGGGAATATTTTGTAGGAAATTTATTTGAAATATCCAAAGCACTTATAAAAAGATGGGAAACCCAAGAATAAATGCTGGAATATTTCTATAATAAAGGAAGTACTTTTTTGAAAATATTTTTGATAAGAAAGAATAGACTAACTAGCCTACAAAGAGTGAGAGCACTCAAAAATTAGGCATAATTAAATCTATTCGATCTAGCTCTTCGCTAAAATTTAAATTGCGGGAAGACTCAAGGAAAGGTTTGAGACGCTGACCGTTAACCTTGAAGATATTACCGTCATCATCTTGAATTGTGATTGCCCCATGAGTCGATGTGTCGATGACGGTGTACGGTCCTTTCCATTTGCTTCGCAACTTCCCTTCACCGAATAATTTCACCTTTGAATTGAAGAGCAAGACCTTTTCGCCTTGCTTGAAAGTTTTGAGCTTGATTCGGTGATCGTGCCATCTCTTGGTTCGTTCTTTGTAGAGCTTGGCACTATGATAAGCCTTCTCTCGCCATTCTTCCAGTTTAGAAATTTGTTGCTGTTGATTTCTGCCGGCTAATTTGAGATCCATATTCCAGCTCTTGATAGCCCAATAAGCTCGATGTTCGAGCTCTACGGGTAAGTGGCAACTTTTCCCGTACACGAGCTGGAATGGTGACATGCCGATAGGGGTTTTGTAAGCGGTCCTGTATGCCCAGAGTGCATCAGGAAGCTTACTTTTCCAGCCTTTCCCCATATCGTTGACCGTTTTCTGCAGGATGTTCTTGATCTGTTTGTTGGAGGTCTCTGCTTGACCACTGGTTTTGAGGATGATAGGGAGTAGCTATGTTGTGCTTGGCTCCAAGCTCCTTCAAGAATGTTCTGAATGTTTTATCAATGAAGTGGGATCCTCCATCGCTTATCACCATGCGTGGTGTTCCAAAGCGAGGAAAGATCACTTCATGAAACATCTTCCTGGCGTGCTTGGCGTCAGCTGCTCTGCAGGGCATAGCTTCTACCCACTTGGATACGTAATCAACTGCCACTAGGATGTACTCGCAATCTTGGGACTTCTGGAATGGTCCCATGTAGTCAATGCCCCACACATCAAATATCTCAATTTGAAGGTTGTAGTGAAGTGGCATTGCGTTGCGAGCTGTGATGCCTCCTTGGAACTGACACTTGCGACACCTCCGAATGAACTCTTTGGTGTCCTCGTACATTGTCGGCCAGAAGAAACCACATTGCTAGATTTTTGCTTGTGTGCGGAATGCTCCATAATGGCCTCCGTACGGTGCGGAGTGACATTTCTCAATGATTTGTAGGCCTTCTGTTGCTGGTACGCATCTCCTCAACAGACCATCTGAACATACCCGATATAGGTATGGGTCATCCCAAAGGTGACGTCGGCTTTCAACTTGTAGCTTTCTCCTGTTCTCCCCTGGCAGTACATATCCGGCAACCATATAGTTGATGATGTTCGCGTACCAAGGGTTGTTGTCTATCACCTTTAGTAGCATGTCGTCGTGTAGGAAGTCATTTATAGGTAGTTCCTGCATGTTAGTAACCTGTATACGCGACAAATGATCCGCAACGGTATTTTCTACTCCCTTTTTTATCTTTTATTTCAAGATCAAACTCCTGGAGTAGAAGAATCTAGCGAATCAAACGAGGTTTTGCGTCTTTCTTAGTGAGCAAATATTTCAAGGCTGCATGGTCTGTGTAGACAATGACTTTTGCTCCCACTAAGTAAGACCTGAACTTATTGATAGCATAAACGACTGCCAGGAGCTCCTTCTCTGTGGTAGCGTAATTGAGCTGAGCTCCTGTTAGCGTTTTGCTAGCGTAAGCGATTGCATGATGCTTCTTATCTTTGGTTTGGCCAAGGACCGCACCAACAACATAGTCACTAGCATCACACATGATTTCGTATGGTAGGGTCCAATCAGGAGGTTGGATGATCGGAGCTGAGATGAGTGCATTCTTAAGGGTATTGAATGCGTGCAAGCACTCATCTGTGAATTCGAAAGGTACGTCCTTAGCTAGTAGGCTCGTGAGGGGTCTAGAGATCTGAGAAAAGCCTTTGATAAATCTCCTATAGAACCTTGCATGGCCTATAAAGCTGTGGATTCCCTTTACGTTCACAGGGGGAGGTAGTTGCTCGATAACTTCAATCTTAGCCTTATCTACCTCTATCCCTCGTTCCGACACTAGGTGGCCTAGGACAATGCCCTCGCGGACCATGAAATGGCACTTTTCCTAATTAAGTACCAAATCTTTCTCCTCGCACCTTTGCAAGACACTATCTAAATTTTCAAGACAATGATTGAAAGTTTTTCCATAGACTGAGAAGTCGTCCATGAAAACCTCCATGATTTCCTCAATCATGTCTGAAAAAATAGACATTGTTGGCATTTCTTAACGCAATCACTAGAATTGTTACATCCCAGTGGTCACGCCAAGAAACGCCAGGGTTGATAGTCATGTTCTAAAGATATAATTATCCGCAAGCGCACGGATCTATCATTGTAGCATTTCACCCGGGGAGTATTTTAAGGGTATCATTATTTATATTTCCCGTAGGAAGGCATGGTGTAGAGGTGTCTAAACATGGATATGGATACTTGACTTCATGTCATCGAAATGTGACTCTAGTACTATACAGGGGTAAGTATAAATGGTTTGCAAGATAGTGGACACACATTTGGCCAAACTCAAGGATAAAGTATAAAACAAAGAATAAACGAATGAACGAATAAAGAATAAACCTAAGCGGAGCAGGTAGGTCAATCATAGCAATGTCATGAACTGCTAAGTCATATAGTCCACAGGGTTAGAGATAAGTCCGAGCCTAAAGTAACAGGGAGACCCCCGCAGCTGGTCTGCCAGCCGATAGAGGCATTTACGAACTCCTACATGACATACGGACGTGGGGGATTACAAGGGACGGACAGGGCTGTCACCACCTGCCGCCTACCCCTCAACCATGGCATGCCGTCATATCCGAAGGCTCTCTCATATCCGGACACCACGCCCGCATATTTGAGAACTACCTACATCCCCCGCGGACTCCCACCCTACGGATGGACGAACTAGAACGTAGGCAAACCCGAAGGAACGACGAACCGTTACTCCATTCTCATCAAGATCTCTACTCCTATAAATCATATGAACAACGAAGAACAACGAAGAACATGCTAAGAAATGATCATAAGAACTTTGGTCTAGTTCATATGAATCAGGTTTAGCAAGAACGCAACTATACTCTAGTTCATGACCAAAGCTACATAATAAGAATAAGAACTTGAAGTAGGAAGAACACTCCATAGTATATTACCAAGTGATGATCTTCTTCCTAGGAGACAAGCCCTCCTTGATAGCTCAACCTAGCTCCTAAGCTACTAGACTAGGCTAGAGAATAAGAGTAGAGGAGAATGGCTCAAATGAATGTGTGTGTGTAAAATGGCTTGGATTTCCCCTTTTATATGTTGAGCAGGTCGGTTTGGAGCTATACATGGAAGGAACACCTGCGCACCGCCCTCCTTTGCATTGATGGAACCGCCTCCAGGAAGCAGGGTCCACCTGTCAGGCTGGGGGGCGCGAGCGCGCCCCTGGCGCGAGCGCGCCAGGTTGGTGCCTCCCCCCAACCGACCTTGGCCGGTGGGCCTCTCCTATCAGATGTGTCGAGGTGGTGTGGTGTTTTGGCCCATTTCTGCTCTGGTTGGGCCTGTCTCCTCCTTGTGCCTCTTTTACGCTTTGCCGGAAAGCGCCTTTTCTCTGTAAAATCCCCTGTACTTGGTGTATTTCCTGTAAACGTTGCTAAACTCCAGGTACAAGTGGAATTCGGTTAATAGCACAAGTATATGCGTATAAGAACATGTAATTCCCCCTTTTCTATCTTAAGTTGGCGGTTAAAATGTGTCGATAAGGACAGCCAACAAGATCCCCCAAGCTTACCCTTTGCTCGTCCCGAGCAAAGCTGGGCTTTTTGGGTTGTTGAATAGGAGCTACTTCTATGCCGATCGTATTTCTACTATACCATAGTTATACGCATGTTCTCCACTGAATTTGAATAAACCGGCATTTCTATCCACCCTTTTATTATCTCGCTCTAATGGGGCTTTTTGGCTCCCAAGTCTTGGGCGATTGCAAGGTAGAACAAAGACCTTAGCTCCGTGCTTATCATTCATCCAAAGCTTGACCATTCTTTCGGAGGTTTTAAGAATTTTATAAAATAAAATCCCAAGTTCCTCAAATGATTCACTCGATCACTCAATGTGTATAGCAACCTCACCAAAGGCCTTTTGAGAATTTGCCTTCTACCTACCACTAAAAAGCTGAGAGTGGAGTTTTGGGTAGGTATGTAAGTGGGCATACTTGTATCACATATATTGTAAGGTCAAGGATCGAACCTTACGGAGATTAAGCCATACACCTTGATTGAGATTGTGGAAGTGTGTGGGATGGAAGAAATGGTTCCTAACTTTTGGATATTTTTGTGTACTCCATGCATTATGTCTCTCTTTTATTTGAATGATGATGATGATAAAAGAAGAGTATGGGCTATGATTGGAACAACCTTTTTCTTTTCTTTTTCTTCTTCTCTCTTCTTCTTTTTTTTTTTTGAACGGGGATCTAAAGATTTTCCCGTTGATTTATTGCACTATCCTATCCTTCTTTCTTTCCTTTGCCTCCTTCTTCTTCTTTTTTTTCAAATGAATGACTAGCCCATCTCTGAATGATTAATGAAAATGGAGAGAGACGTAATGATGAAAATGCAAGGAGTACTTTTTGTGGCTAAAGAATGCGCGATACTCAGGATAAGCATCGGCATTTTTATTTGGTGGAAAGATGGTGCGCAACTCTCAGTGTAAGAGTTGGCGGATGGAAAGGGGTGCATGTTGTGCGCGACTCTCAGTGTAAGAGTCGGTGTTTTATTGGGTGGGTGCAAGTGAAATCTCAATCGTGGGTGTAAGGTCATAATCTCGCGTCGGTACCGATCCGACCGAACTCAATGTACGAACAAGCAGCGTATGAAGGTTTTGCACTACAGATAAATCATATGGCTCTAGTGGGTATTTCATAATCATTGAGGAACTTTTCGTTTTTGATCATTTTGCAAATGAAAACTCCGAAAGTCAAGTCGTACTCTAGAGCAAAGTCATAGTGGTGGCTATAGTACTATATCATACCCAGCAATAACTTAGACAAGAAAACACAAGTGCTCCCACTAAAAAGCAAGTTTTCAGGATGAGATATTTCTAGCCGATAAACCCAAATCTAGAGAAAACAATGTTTATAACTAGGGTACAAAGAAACAAGAAACAGAGCAACCTCATCATTTCAACAAGGGTGAACTACACATTTTTACAACACAGACTAAGAGGCACAGGGATAAAATATTTTTGGGTTTTTTTATATGCATGAGAACAAGAATTAAACATGCTAAAGAAAATAAAATTACTTAGAAAATTAAATATGCAATGCAAGGTACCTTTGGGGGTCCTCCCCCAAGCTAGCATGAAGCTCACTGTCCAGGGTGATATCCCATGCACCTCCAGAACTCCTCATGTTGAGCCTGGTCTTGCTGCATCTGTGCACTCAAGCCGTCCCACCTTTGGTCCATATGTGCTTGCCACTCGTGGGTCTCCTGCACAAAGGAGGTGAGAGAGTGCTCTATTTCACCTGTCTGGATCTGCAGCTCTCCGATGCGGGTGCCAAGGGCTTCTATCTCGGGGTTATGTCGTGGCTGGACTGGTGGGGGAACATCTTTGTACTGCTGCCTGTGGCGCTCCCACTCGTCCCTGCCCACCTCGGCCCACGCATCGTGGTTGGCGCGGAGGTACAACCGGTCCCGGCTCCCGCCGCCCCCGTGGAGCATACCCCGTGTAGTCCTGGTAGGGGGTCCATTGTTGCTCAAGCCGTGAGGAACCGGGCTGCCGTCCTCCGCCCCGCCTCGTCGTGTCCTCGCGGTGAGTTTTTCCCCGCGAATATCTTCGGCAGTCTTGAGCACAAAGGTTAGTGACTGGCAATTACGCAAATAGTAATCTGGGTTAGGTAACCGGATCCTATTTTCGTAGCCAGGGAAAAAGAAGTATAGCTCATCCTTTATGCCGTGGGTACTCAACGTGTGCCCTTGGATCAGAGTGGTCAAGTCGCAGATGGGTCAAGGAATAGGAATGTACTCAACAACCTCACCCTCCAAAATGCCCATCGAACTGGCAACATGAGTGACCAGAGAGGTGCACAAGACCGGGTACTTGTTGCGGACTATGTCTTGCCAATGACGAACGATCTTCCTCACGGGTGAAACCTTGATTTTCTTGACAATGGCATAGAGCAACTTAAGTTCGGCCATGCGCACCCATCTAACCACACTAGTGGGGAAGAAAACCATGGACATCCAACGATGCATAAATCTCAAGGTGGGATGATGGATTTGGGTGTTCTAGGGTTTGAAAGATCGAAACTCAATCCTCCCAGAAATCTCTTCCCAAAACTTGTTTCGATCAAAACCGATGGTGGCGAAATCAAGATCGAGGAAGCATCTTCGGTTAAAACCCAAATGAACACTAAGTTCCTTCCAAGTAAGCTCATGCTCCACGTTGAACAAGCGAAAAATCACACCATCATCGGTTTCTTGCAAAGTGCTGAGGAACTGTATGGTTAGGAGGCGTGAACCTTGTTCCTCGATGGGTTCCACATCCTCCCAACCAACAGACCTCCACACAAGATCAAATTCATCATCCATACATATGCGGTGGAGGAGGTTGGAGTCGTAGGCTTGCGTGTGGAGGAAGAGACGATCCTTGAGGTGGAAGTAGGCTTGCATCTCCCGACCTTCTTCCAGGTCGAGGTACAGCTTGTCCTCCTCGTTCATGACTTGCTCTTGTGGCGCTTCCAGCGCCACCTCTTCCTCGTCGGCTCCTTCAACCTCCTCGGGTTGCTGCTCTTCCACGGGGGCTTCGGGAGCTTGAGAGCTTGACTCGCCAAGGCGACGCTTGGAGCACCTCCTAAGCAAATTCCCGAATCCTGCCATGGCTCACAAGTAGAGAGAGCTTCTTGGGTGTGAAGGGTTAGTAGAGAATGAACTTCTACACCCAAGAGTGCTCTTGCTACTTGCTCTACACAAAATATGTTGGAAAATTTGCTTGAAGAATGAAGTGGGGAAGTGAGAGGAGTGAAAGTGAGAGAGTAAGAGAGGGGTAAAGCTCCATCACTGGCTCCTCCTCTATTTATAGGCCAAACACCCGGCCATGGGGGAGGGAGCAACGGCTCCTAGCCGTTGGGCGCCGCAGCGGCGGCGTAGCTGCCTCGGGCTGCGCGCGGCGCGCCTCGCGCGCGCGCCGCCGGGCCCGCCCCGCCGCCCCCTTTGCGGAGTCGCCCCAACGGCCATTTCAAAAATTTGGCCGTTGGGGGTTGGTGGCTCCGGCCCAAATCTTCCCCAAAATTTTGAATTTCCAACAAATTTTGATCAAAAAATATTTTTCCAAAAATTATTTTAAAAATAATTTTTAATAACAAAAAAAATTTATTCCTTCTAACTAACTAATTTTCGAGATTTTTGGGATAAAAAGTTTTGAAAATAAAAATTATTTTATTTGCTCACAAAAAGAAGTAAGTGTAAAGAAAATATTTTTATGAAATAAATAAATATTTTGTAAATAAAGGAAGATTTTTTTCGTATAACGCCGGTTTACCGTCGGCCGGGCTCACCGATTTAAAGTCCGTTGAGCGGGACTTTCTCCTCATCAATTTTTGCTTGATGATTCACCTCGCCCGGGAGAAGTGGGTCCAGATTTCTTTGCCTTGGGTTGCCGCTTCTTTGGCGGGTTCTTCTTCACTTCTGCCGGTTTGGGATAGCCATTGAATCGAAGGTTGATCACCTTCGCGTTGAAGTGGAAGCTGGCTATTCCCTTCCCAACATATATTGCTGCCTTGGTAGTGTAGAGGAATGGTCGCCCAAGGATGAGTGGTCCCTCATCTGTGTCTCCTGTGTTGAGGACGACGAAGTCCACTGGGACTTACTCATCCTGGATCCTGATTAGGATATCCTTTGCTATCCCTTCGGGCCGTGTGATGGTCCGATCTGCCATTTGCATCATAAATGCTGGAGGGGACAGAGGTCCTCCCAACAATTTTTCATATGTCGCCTTGGACATCATATTCACACTTGCTCCGAGGTCGCAATAGGCATTATCAATGATATGTGGACCTATTGCGATGGTGATAGTTGGGCGGCCAGGGTCTCCCTTCTTTTCCAAGACAGAGCCCCAACTGGGACACGGCTTACCAGGCCATGTCGAGATCATCTTAACTGTTTCTAGTGAGATCTCGGGCTGCCCGGGTATTCCTCCTGAGCCACTACTGTTTGGGAGAGATGCAGCTATCTGGGCTAACTGAGTTTCTATCATTTTGTTGAAGCCCAGCTGATCTCTAACGGCAGAAGATAAGCCTTCTATCTTATCATTGATTCTTCCAAGAATTTTATCATTGTCGAGCATCTTTTTGGTCAAATTTTCATTGATCTTGGCTTGCCCAAGGACTAGATCTTGGAATGGTGGTCGTGAATAGCCACTGTTTCCTCCTTGTTGTTAGCGGAACCCATTGTTGATATATGCTGCTTCTTCACGGGTTTCAGGACAGTCACCTCCTGAATGGCCAACATTACCACAGACTTCGCAAGTCATGTGAGAGTCCATGGTTTTGACGGAGTCGGGCGTGCTAGCTGTAGCATGCTCCTCCATCTTCTTGAGGAGTAGCTCTATCTTAGCGGCAAGCATATCAGTCTCCTTGACTGTGTGCATGCCCTTCTGTTGCTTGGTTGGGGTCCTATCTTCCCCCCAAGCTTGATTCTCCACCATTTTGTTGACTAAAGCCGAAGCTTTGTCAACTGTGAGTGATAGGAATGCTCCTCCAGCAGCGGCATCAAGGTGCCCCTTTGACATGGGTGTTAACCCATTGTAGAAGTTCTGGAGCACCAGCCACTCCTCCATCCCGTGATGAGGGCAATCTTGAATATAGTCTTGGAGTCTCTCCCACGCTTCAGGGATGGGTTCGTGCTGTGTTTGCTGGAAGTTGGTAATTCTTCCTCTCAGGGCATTTGTTTTGCCCATGGGGAAGAATTTGACGAGGAATGCCGTGGAACACTTGTTCCACGTGCTCACTGCTTCTCTGTCCTTGTAAAACCACTGCTTCGCCTTCCCTGAGAGGGAGAAGGGAAACAGACAGAGCTTGATGACATCAGCGGATACGTCCTTGATGATGACTGTATCACAAAGCTCCATGAAGCGTTGCAAATGAGCATTTGCATCCTCATTGGGTAGTCCAGCGAATGGACTTGATTGCACCATCGTGATGAGTCCAGATCCCGAGCTCAAAGTTCTTCTCTCGCCGTCGACAATGGGCCCCGTGGGCACATGAGCGACGCGGCGCCGAGAACTCACGGATTGACTTCGGGCCATCTCTAATGGTGTGGGTGGTACTGGTTCAATTGTCAGCGGAGCTGCCTCTGGATTCGTATGAAAATTCTGGCAAATGAACCAGTCCTGCACTATCCTGTTTTCATCCACAACAGACGAAAACATGAAAGTTAGCCTGCATAGACTATGTCCATTTCTAATGAAGTCAACTCATATCCATGTTTATGCTAGATTCTTTTCAACCAATGCCTTCCCTAAGCATCGGCGCCGAGAAATGCTTGTTGGCATTTCTTAACGCAATCACTAGAATTGTTACATCCCAGTGGTCACGCCAAGAAACGCCAGGGTTGATAGTCGTGTTCTAAAGATATAATTATCCGCAAGCGCACGGATCTATCATTGTAGCATTTCACCCGGGGAGTATTCTCAGGGTATCGTTATTTATATTTCCCGTAGGAAGGCATGGTGTAGAGGTGTCTAAACATGGATATGGATACTTGACTTCATTTCATCGAAATGTGACTCTAGTACTATACAGGGGTAAGTATAAATGGTTTGCAAGATAGTGGACACACATTTGGCCAAACTCAAGGATAAAGTATAAAAGAAAGAATAAACGAATGAACGAATAAAGAATAAACCTAAGCGGAGTAGGTAGGTCAATCATAGCAATGTCATGAACAGCTAAGTCATATAGTCCACAGGGTTAGAGATAAGTCAGAGCCTAAAGTAACAGGGAGACCCCCGCAGCTGGTCTGCCAGCCGATAGAGGCATTTATGAACTCCTACACGACATACGGACGTGGGGGATTACAAGGGACGGACAGGGCTGTCACCACCTGCCGCCTACCCCTCAACCGTGGCATGCCGTCATATCCGAAGGCTCTCTCGTATCCGGACACCATGCCCGCATATTTGAGAACTACCTACATCCCCCGCGGACTCCCACCCTACGGATGGACGAGCTAGAACGTAGGCAAACCCGAAGGAACAACGAACCGTTACTCCATTCTCATCAAGATCTCTACTCCTATAAATCATATGAACAACGAAGAACAACGAAGAACATGCTAAGAACGCAACTATACTCTAGTTCATGACCAAAGCTACATAATAAGAATAAGAACTTGAAGTAGGAAGAACACTCCATAGTATATTACCAAGTGATGATCTTCTTCCTAGGAGACAAGCCCTCCTTGATAGCTCAACCTAGCTCCTAAGCTACTAGACTAGGCTAGAGAACAAGAGTAGAGGAGAATGGCTCAAATGAATGTGTGTGTGTGAAATGGCTTGGATTTCCCCTTTTATATGTTGAGCGGTCGGTTTGGAGCTATACATGGAAGGAACACTGCGCACCGCCCTCCTTTGCATTGATGGAACCGCCTCCGGGAGAAGGGGGTCCACCCGTCAGCCGGGAGGAGCGAGTGCGCCCGCGCGAGCGCGCCGGGTTGGTGCCTCCCCCAACCGACCTTGGCCGGTGGGCCTCTCCCCGTCGATGTGTCGAGGTGGTGTGGTGTTTTGGCCCATTTCTCGCTCCGGTTGGGCTGTCTCCTCCTTGTGCCTCTTTTACGCTTTGCCGGAAAGCGCCTTTTCTCTCGTAAAATCCCCGTACTTGGTGTATTTCACGTAAACGTTGCTAAACTCCGGTACAAGTGGAATTCGGTTAATAGCACAAGTATATGCGTATAAGAACATGTAATTCCCCCTTTTCTATCTTAAGTTGGCGGTTAAAATGTGTCGATAAGGACCGCCAACAGACATCATACACCGTTGAAAGGATGCGGGTGCGTTACACAACCCAAACGACATCCTCCTATAGGCATATGTTCCATATGGACAAGTAAATGTCGTCTTGCTTTGATCATCGGGGTGGATGGGTATTTGATGATAACCCGAATACCCATCTAGGAAACAAAAGAAAGAATGCTTCGCTAACCGCTCCAACATTTCATCAATGAAAGAGAGCGAAAAGTGATCTTTCTTTGTTGCCATGTTAAGTTTCCGATAATCAATACACATTCTCCACCCCATGACGGTTCTTTGCGGGATAAGCTCATTTTTATCATTTTTAACTACCATCATACCTCCTTTCTTGGGGACCACTTGGACGGGACTAACCCAGTCGCTATGTGGTACGGGATAGATAATCCCGACGTGAAAAAGTTTCAAAACCTCCTTTTTCACGACTTCACGCATCGCATTATTCAGCCTTCGCTGAGGTTCTCGAGTTGGTGTACTCGAGGGGTCAATAGGAATGCGATGTGTGCATAAGGTTGGGCTTATACCCTTGAGATCATCCAAGGAATACCCGAAGACTGTTCTATGCTTTTCTAGTATAGCGATGAGTTCGGCAGTTTCCTTGTCGCTAAGCTTGTCGCTTATGATGACAGGAGTTTGCGAATCGCCATTTAAGAAGGCATAGCATAGTCCCGCAGGCAAGGGTTTAAGCTCAATTGGAGGTTGTGTCGGTTTCTCCTCTTTGGGTAATTCTATGGTTTCTCCCAGTTCGTCTTCCTCTTCTACAAAGTGAGGAGCATCGCTCTCTAAAGACATCTCTGGGGTTTCAAAAGGAATTACCGACATAACCTCTAGGGGTTTACTAGGGGGAAGTTCAGCCACTGAGTTTTTAGCTCGCATGACTTGAATAAAGAATCATTCTCTCCCTAGTTTGACTCCCAATTCTCCTGTTTTTGATGGACTTGAACAAGTTTTTCTAGGGGATGACCGATTAGAATGTCGAAATCCTAGATGTCAAAGATGTGAAAGTCCAGGGCCATTTCGACTTCTTGATGGTGGAGAGTTATGTTGTGTAGAATCCCAAGTCCGTTAAGAGCCGACCGAGGTGCTTCTCTAAAGGATTTGACTATTGGAGTACGTGGTTTTTCTCCTAAACACATGAATGCGTAGGATTTTGACATGATGTTCGTTCCGACAGTGGGATTGTACAGAACATCCACCCAATCTCCTTGGATTTTGCATCGAAGGGTTGAAGAAGGAGTACGAATCTGAATTTCTTCAGGTGAGAGCTCTCCTTCTGCTACCCATTCTGAGCTCATTATAGCAGTAAACTCCTTAATGGATTCTCTGAGAAATAATTCATCAAGAGGATCGCTAGGAGTGACAGGGATTGGTGGTCTCCTATGACATTCGTATTTTGAGGCGTTTCCGAAATCTTCGAAAAACTCATCCTCGAATACAGGAAGTTCCGTTTGACTAGAAACTTCCTCTGTGGCTTCTGGTTCAGGAGAGGTAGTCTCTATCACGGGTTCAGCAATTGCCGAAGAGACTTCCTCTTTAACTGGCTCAGGCTCAACCCGGATGGGTTTTAGCGGGGGAGTGTTCTCTAGAATACGATTTAGGAGAGCTTCTCCTTCCGCTGTGGTCTTATGTATAAAAGATCCACCGGCAGACGCATCGAGCAACGGGCGATTCTCCGCCTAACCCTAGCCAAAAGTGTTGTAATAACACATGGCTTGGAATAGACAGGTCAGGACCTGACCTGGTCAGGGTCAGAAATCGGTCCCACGCTACTCCTGTAGTTTCATTTTCTAGTTGTCGGAAGTTGAGAATCTCTTGTCACAGGGAAGCGATTCGAGATATAGGGAAGAATGCAACGCAAAAGCTATCACGAAGTTCTTCCCAATCTCCATTTACCTTTCCTACGGTTTGGTCGTACCATTGTCTCGCCCTCTCATTGAGCGAGAAAGGAAACAACTTCCAACGCAACATTTCTTGTGACTGTTGACGGTCGTTAAGTGCCAATTTTTACCTTCAACTAAACATGAGAAAGGACTAAAATATGTTCACCAACTAGATATAGGGGTTATACTTGACATAATTCCATGAGTTTTGGTGAATGTCCGTTTCTGCGGGGTGTCACCGAAAATACCCAAGGAAGGCCCACATGTCGGTTTACATAGAGATAATCGGGAACCGGTGAAAATTCATGTAGGAAGGTTCGAGAAGGCTCGGACCAAACGGGAGCCCGAACGGGCTCGGTGGAGAGTCGGCCGACTCACCGGTTCGGCCAATCAACGTCGCCTCGCGGATCCCCTGTTCCACCGCCTTTGAGGATGAATAATAATCGTCCGTTTAGGTCGGTTTGATCCGAGGGGTCGCGGTGCATCCTAGGGGCTATATAAGCGGGCCCCCGGCCCCCGGAGGAGGCATCCCTTGAAACCCTAATTCATTATTTCCGCAGAGGATCGGGTGAGGGGGTCCCTTGAATGGATCTCCTCCCTAGAGCCTAGCATTCAAGATAGATAGAGAGAGTATAGGGTGGAGGTAGAGTTGGAGGAAGCCCGGCATGTCGGTGTCTCCTCTCCTGGTTGTACTGGGATCAAGTCTCCTAACCCGAGGCTTGGTTCTAGGATTATTCTCCGCAATTCAACTTCGATACTAGTAAGTTCTTGTTATTATTGCTCTTTGGTTTACGAGTTTACTTTATTCGCTTCCGGTTGGGAATAGAGTAATCGTTCGTAGCGTAAGCGTGGTGCTTGGGCTAGGTTCACTCGTAGATGCTCCCTATCCGGCCGAAACGTGGTAGTATCGAGGGAAGTGACAATCCCTTTGTTACCTTTGTAGCCCACTTCCCGTCGCAGGTAAGGTAGGTCCAAAAGTGCTAGGTTAAGCATCCTCTCGTGGTGTCTTTTCTTAGGTGCTCCCATAGAGTAGTAGTTGCAAAGCTTGCCATAGGTTGGAAGGAGACTGTGGTAGTAATCCTCTCTATATCGCTCATTACCTTGTCTCGTAGCTCGGGGGTTAAGTATAGACTTGGGTTAGTCGATGCACGTTTTCTCGTAGCGGATAAATAAATAACGATACTGGAATATCTCCCGGGTGAAGTGCTCACCGATATCCGTGCGCTTGCGGATTATTTCTCTTTGATTCTTTCGTGTGCGTATCTAGTATCAACAAGCATTTCCGGCGCCGTTGTCGGGAGAAAGACGGTCACGAGATAACCTTAAGTCATGCTTAACCTTGTATTATACTTTTATCTTTTTGTATTTTTCTTTTGCCTTTTATTTTATGTCCTTATATATAACCCAAATTCCATGCCTATCTACCAATATCTTGCACCCATGAGCACATGCTTAGAGCCTCTAGAACCCATGATTTTCACATCTAGCTATGAGCTACACCAATCTGTGGTTGCAATAGGTCAAAGCCAACCCTTTTCTACAGCTAGAGTCCTATCTTCTAATCAAGAGGGTATTGTACCCAAGGTCCTATCTTCTAACCATGGAGAAGGTAATGAACCCAAAGTCCTATCTTCTGATCAAGTAGGTAATGAACTTTTTGCTACACTTAGGGAATCTCCTAATTTTCCTATAAACTTAGGTTTGGACCTAGCCTTACAAGACCATGTTATTCTTCAACATCTTATTACGGGTCTTGATAATATCACCTTTGGAGGAGTTTTCCTTTCTTTATCCTTTAGTGAAGTGAGGTTTGTCCTTATTAGTGGACACACTCCTTGCATTAGCCTCCATGCTAACATCCTAGTGGTAGAGAAGGAATCATCCCCCAAACTAGAAGAGGAAGTTTTAATAGCCACTTTGCAAACATTCCAATCCCATGATTTGGCTATCCATCCCAAACCAATAGTATTCGAAGTCCCCTAAGGGAAGAAGTAATTCTACCCTTAGAAATTCTTTTGATGGAGATTTTGGGAGGAGCATAAACTTCCCGCTTCATAAGAGATCTTTTAGTGCATGCATTATAAATCTTCTCAGGAAGAGATCTCTTAGAAAGCATCTCACATCCAATCCCTTTGAAAGACGTTTAGAAAGGCTCAAGGATGGCATATCAAGTGGTGCCATAGAAGGAGAGCGAAGCCATCTAGGATCCACCTTTATCTTCTCCCCTTTTGTGCCCACATCAAATATAGAATATGAACCCATCTTTAAACCCATCCTTGACCCCTATGACTCATTCTATGCTCTTTCTCCCAAACCTCCCGACGATCCTAGAAATCCGTGTACATATCCCATGCATAGGAATCATCGAGAACATATAGAGGATCTTGAAGAGCAACATCCATGGCTAGAGAGCATTAAAAACCTATGTGCTATTGCCATTGAATGGATGGATAAGGCCTTAGATGAGATCATTTCGAGAGACGATCCAAGGGGAATTTTGGACATTTATGTCGAGTCACCCTTGGAAGTGGAAGATGATGGAGGCTTCAATGAGCAAAGTGGTTACTTTTTAAACACCCCATCAAGACCTTGCTCATATGAAAAATCTCTTGATTCACTTAGTCTCCCAAACATTACCCCACACGAGATCTTCAACCCCCCTCATGCTCCTTGTTTCTAAAGACATTGAAAGGGTGGTTGTAGACGCATATGTTTTCCATAAACATTGCGATCTCGTCGTGTTGAATCTTGAGATAGTGCACGTAGATTGGTGTTGGAGGGAAACCACTTCACCATATCACATCTTGAAGGTTTCCCAAGGACAAGCTTAGTGTCCTAAAACAAGCACTATTTAGACCATGACATGAGTGTTCACCTTTTTCTATTGCGCTGTGCCCTTGATAATTGAGCATAGAGTTATAATTATGAAAATATTCCTTCGGGTATTCTTGCCACTAACCTTTCCAGGTTCGATACAAAAAGATCGAAGGAATAACAAATGCAAGGTATGTCCAACCAATCATTATGCAACATTGAATTACATTCATCCAATCTTGATTTCTGCCAAATTCAAGCTTGGGGGATTTCCATAAATAGATCTCTTGCCATGTTGCTACACTATCTTGATTGTCCCTACCTTTAAGGCATGCTCAGTTTGCTAAACATCAATCATGCTCTGCCATCACTGTTTGAGTAAATCTCTGTAGTGCTTTTATGCTACCTTTGTTTGCTATCGTATGCTTTGGTTTGGAGGTACTTCATAATCGCGATATGGGTGCTTCTAAAGGCTTTTAAATTAAGCGTGGTGCTTAGGTTAAATAGCCTTCCTTAATCTGATTAGACATGGAGTCTAGTTTGGTTATTGAGCTAAAAACTGCTTTAGTAGACATTGGTATATTTTGTTGGACTAACCCCTGCAGAAAAACTCCCAAATCCAAATTGGGAAAGTCCTGAGATGAACTCACATTAGAGATGAAGCAAGGCATATGATGAACTCGAACAACTTCGCACAGAAGACATAGTTCATTCATCATCCAAGAAAGGATTGAAAGAATTTATGGCGTGCCTGTTCATGGTGAACGTGCCAAATCACCACTTCAGTGATGGAACAAAGAAGGAGACAAGAGTGCTACAAGAAGGATCTACATCAATAGTACTCACCCAAAGGAAGTGGATGAACAAGGCGACAAGCTATGAGCAACCTTGAAGACATCATAGCATTAAGCCCAAAACTCGAGCTAGGACACCAATGAGAAGCTGGGAGAAACTCACCTCATTTTGGCCAATCAAAGACCTGCTCTTGTTATTCTTGAAGAGACCATCTTGCACGTCGGCGGTAAGGACAAGCATGGCATGATAGCATGCATCCTTGTGTCAACCAATCACCATCAAGGGTTGACTACCGACCAAGCCCAAGAAGAGCATGAACAACTACATTTGCAAGATGATGTCCCTATGCCATTGGAGATGAAGCCTGCATATAATTAATGATGTCCCTTCCTTGATCATCAATATGGATGGCGTATCATTAACTGCAACTCTTCGCCATGCTGCTAGAAGACAAAGACCATCAAGGAAGAACTCGAGTCTACATCTCCAATGAACATCAATTAGTCAACAAGACTCAACAAAAATCAAGAATGTTTGACAAAAGAAGATCATGCAACTGTCTGCATCCTCATATCCCGGATTGACAAACCAAAGAAAAGCAAAGTCCAAAGGAGAGATCTTTGCTCAATGGACCTAGAATCGAGAGCCCTCTCCGACGGACTTAAAAATAGAGGATGGACGTGTCTAAAGAACATGGAGTTGCAACACACTTCGAGGGATGATTCAACACACACACTTGGCTTCCAATGATGAGCAACAACAAGCTTGGGGGAGGAAGCCGACACCTCTAATGATGATCCAGCAACACTCTTCCTCTTCTCAAGCCCTCGTCGCTCTAGCACGCTGGTTTGCAATCCCTCCATTCGCAATTACTTCCTCTCTATAAGTTTGAGTGTCTTCTATAGATTTCATACACCAATCAAACTTAAGACAAAGTAAAATCAATCCTTAAGAGAAGAAGTAATGTTGAGTAAATGTTCTATGCTAATTAAAATTTTCAACCCAACTTTTCTGTAGCATAGAATATGACCTCTAGCTCTATGACAACTCTACCCCTGTTATTATATTCCTTCGGGTATGTTTTGTCCACTAATCCTTCACAGAGAAGAAATAATAAATGGAGCACAAGGTCTAGGGAAAGGGCCACTAGAAGCATCTACACTTCATCTCAGGGTGCTCCAGTGATAAAGTTCTGAACCTGCAACATGCACACTAAACAAGATGCTGCTAGCATCACAATTAAAGGTTCACTTCAAACCGTTGGAGAAGGAAAGAACATGGATGACCCCTTCCTCAAGAGATATCAACTCAAGAGGTGCGCTTCTCAAGGTCTCTACCTTTGAGATCAAATGATGACCGAATGAGTGAACATGACAAGAAGTCCTATTCAGAGGACTTAAAACACCGAACCCTTGCCAAGGAGGTAACTTGGTAGTTATCCATATTTCCCATTTTAGCATTGCACAAGTTTTTCCTTTAGCATATTTACTTTTTGCATAATCAATCCTTGTTGCATATTTATTTTGCTACATCTCGCATTAGAAAAGAAAATAATTTTGTCTCGCATTGCATCTAGAAAATGCTAAGCCCCATGTGAATAATTTTGTGGTGCGACGGCCCACAAAGATATCCCCCGTGGTGGCATAAAAATAAGTTTTCATCTTAGTTGCATTTTTCTCGCCCGCATATCATAAAATATAAAAAAAAAATTGCAAAAATATTGAGATCCCGCTAAAAAGATTTATGAGTTAAGGAAGTTCTAGACATCCAAGGCTTAGAGGTTTATCACTAACACTTAAATCGTTCCACAAGCTTTGTTGTCTATTTGAGCCCGACAACTTAAAGGATCAAGAAGAGCTAATGTGCGTAAGGACGTCCCGTCCCTTGTCGGAGTGCCGTCTTCAACAATCGCAAGGCTTGTCTCTACGGCCATTATCCCCGACACTCCGTGAGGGGCAAGACGCCTTCACCGCGCCAAGAACACCAACAGACTACGTCAACATCCAGCTTGGGGGAGAGCACCCCCTTGTATCCAGCTAAGTATCACTAGCTTATCTATCCATCTATCTATCTATCTATTTGTTAAGTTTGCAAAATAAAATAGAGGAGAGTATGTGAAAAGTCTCGCTCGCTAAAATGAACCCTACGAGAATAAGCTCTTATATGGAAATGATGAATAGTTGCTCGCCGTAATTCCTTTCAAGTACCTAGTTTTCAACCTTGCACTCTCCCGAGTTTTGGACACAACTGTTTAGATTTGAGATTTACTCAACCCGAAACTTTCGGGTAGCGAATGCTTGATCTAAGTCTAGGTAGTTGACGGATATGATATGGGAAAGTTTTGAGTCAGCGTCCATCTTGTTCCTAGAGATGCTAGAGTTCGGAGAGTTTATCTTTTAAAATCTTAAAATTTTTGCATGATGAGTTCCCGTATGACGAGAGTTCAAAATTCCTACCACAAACATACATTCATGCTTGCTAGATTAGGAAAACCCATCTATTTGTATAGATCATATTGTAGGCTTGAGTATAGTCTTTATAGGCATTGAGTGTGGTTATGCTTTTGTGGACCCATAAGGAACCAAATCATGCGCTTAAAGTCAATACTATGTGCTCTCCATCCATTGATCTATGCTACTTCGTCCCGAAGCATGCACCCATTTTATAAATACTACATTCATTCTATGCTACTTCGTCCCTAGAAGTACCACCCACATATAGATCCATATCCACTACAAATCGTGCTATCTCTACCCCGGAGATACGCACTTATGCTGCTCCTACCTTGGGAGTACGCATTCCCCCACATATTGTGCTTGTCTCTACCCGGGAGATACGCGCTTATGCTGCTCCTACCCCGGAGTACGCATGCATCCATCCATCCATCCATCCACAAAATACATACGCCACTTATTTCACTTCATCCGAAAAGGTTCTACTCCTATCCTGGGAGTGAACATCTAGAAATAATCATCGCCATTCCATTTGCCTACATAAAAGCTCCAAATCATTATCATTTCAAGTTATACACTCCCGTTGCTAAAGTTTCGTTTTCGAGGATTGGTTGCTCTAAAGAAAAAGAAAAAAAAAAGAAGAAAGAAAAAAAGAAGAAAAGAAAAAAAAAGGGAAAGAAAGAAAGAAAGAGTAGCCAAGTCCTTCCTTTCAAGAAGTTTCAAGGTTTCTGAATAAAGGGAGTCATGTTATCCCCAAAGGAGCAAGTGTAGAAGTAGATGTTCACCAAGTGATCACCCTTCATAATCATTTCCTTATCATCATCATCTTATCATCCATCCCATTTCCTCCTTCACATGCACATATGACTTTACTATTATTTTAGTTCCCGTTGGATCCATGGTTTAACCGTGCAATATATGCAAGTGAGTTTGAGTGTCTCCCCACCTATGAGCTCCACATAAGCCTATTAGAAAGTAGGGTGAGAGAGAGAAGGCTCTTTTCACTATGCCTTAGTTCCACAAATACCACATATTCTGAGAGAAGAGGGAAGGCATACACTACTCATGCCTTGGAGAGGATCCAAAAATACCACAAATGAGAGACCTAAAAGGTTCATACAAGGAACTCTGAGTTTTATTTGAAAATCTTGCAAAAAAACTCTGGAATAATAGTTGATCAAAGAGCGAGAAACATAGCGCTTGACTTGACCGTTCTGTCTTTCAACTGCTCAAGACGCAAGTGACGGCTACAAGCCCCATGGTGAAAGGTAATATGAGTAAGTTTTGAGTCAGAATAGTTCACTCTAATCCGGAGGAGAGTTCTTGTTTGAACGCATGTGTACTTTTGAGGCGTGAAAGCATTGTAGCAACTCCTGATCCACACTGAGTTTATCTTTGCTCAGGGACGAGCAAAAGGTAAGCTTGGGGGAGTTGTTGACGGTCGTTAAGTGCCAATTTTTACCTTCAACTAAACATGAGAAAGGACTAAAATATGTTCACCAACTAGATATAGGGGTTATACTTGACATAATTCCATGAGTTTTGGTGAATGTCCTGCTTCTCACAGGTGTCACCGAAAATACCCAAGGAAGGCCCACATGTCGGGTTTACATAGAGATAATCGGGAACCGGTGAAAATTCTCGTAACTGGAAGGTTCGAGAAGGCTCTCGGACCAAACGGAGCCCGAACGGGCTCGGTGGAGAGTCGCCGACTCCCACCTTGGTCGGCCGACTCACCCGCTTCAGCCAATCAACGTCGCCTCGCGGATCCCCGTTCCACCGCCTTTGAGGATGAATAATAATCGTCCGTTTAGGTCGGTTTGATCCGAGGGCTGCGGTGCATCCTAGGGGCTATATAAGCGGGCCCCCGGCCCCCGGAGGAGGCATCCCTTGAAACCCTAATTCATTATTTCCGAGAGGATCGGAGTGAGGGGTCCTTGAATGGATCTCCTCCCTAGAGCCTAGCATTCAAGATAGATAGAGAGAGTATAGGGTGGAGGTAGAGTTGGAGGAAGCCCGGCATGTCGGTGTCTCCTCTCCGGTTGTACTCAACGGATCAAGTCTCCTAACCCGAGGCTTGGTTCTAGGATTATTCCCGCAATTCAACTTCGATACTAGTAAGTTCTTGTTATTATTGCTCTTTGGTTTACGAGTTTACTTTATTCGCTTCCGGTTGGGAATAGAGTAATCGTTCGTAGCGTAAGCGTGGTGCTTGGGCTAGGTTCACTCGTAGATGCTCCCTATCTGGCCGGAAACGTGGTAGTATCGAGAGAAGTGACAATCCCTTTGTTACCTTTGTAGCCCACTTCCCATCAGTAGGTAAGGTAGGTCCAAAAGTGCTAGGTTAAGCATCCTCTGTGGTGTCTTTTCTTAGGTGCTCCCATAGAGTAGTAGTTGCAAAGCTTGCCATAGGTTGGAAGGAGACTGTGGTAGTAATCCTCTCTATATCGCTCATTACCTTGTCTCGTAGCTCGGGGTTAAGTATAGACTTGGGTTAGTCGATGCACGTTTTCTCCTAGCGGATAAATAAATAACGATACTGAATATCTCCCGGGTGAAGTGCTCACCGATATCCGTGCGCTTGCGGATTATTTCTCTTTGATTCTTTCGTGTGCGTATCTAGTATCAACAGTGACATGCCACAAATGGTTAGGCATTCACAGAGTTGCTCAAACTCCCTTAGGTGATGATATGGATTTTCATAATCCAAGCCTAAAAAAGACTTGGTCCTGAACCATGGCCATGAAGCCAGGACAGAGCTCGTAACTAGAAGCTGTGATTGGCTTCGAGGATTGTGGCGTTTTAACGAGCTCGCCCTTAGGAGCTGATAGTTTGGCAATGGTTGGTAGCTCCATTTTGTAAGATGAAAAGAAATATAAAATAGAAGCAAAGGTAGAACAAGGTACACGGGCAACTAGGTTCGGAGATAAACTTGACAACCGTTCCCCGGCAACGGCGCCAGAAATGCTTGTTGGTATTTCTTAGCGAAAGCAGTAAATTCCGCAAGCGCACGGAAAGACCGTTGTAGCACTTCACCCGGTGATGAACAGGGTATCGTAAACTTCACGAAGAACGGTATGGTCAGGTTTAGATCTTAGCTAGGTTGCCCAGAGGAGAGAGTAGGTACTGGGAAAGTGAGGTTTTCTATAGGACGAATCCTTAGAGAAAGATAACTCTACCGCTATTTACTTGCTTCGAGCACCGGATCGCACCTGGTCTGCCAAGTGATGCCGGCCTGTAGCTCTACGCCATACCCGGACGTGGGGGATTACAAGGGACGGACAGGGCTGTCACCACCTGCCGCCTACCACCTCAACCGTGGAGTACGAGGCAAACGAAGGTAACTATCATCTTAGACACCACGTCTACGCTAACGTTACAGTTCTAGCATCGGCCAGGAACATCCGTCTCTATCAGGAGTCCTCTACTAGAACTACCGCCACGAGGACGGTCGACGAACCCGCAAGCAAACGACGATAAAGATAACTTTGCAAGAAGGAACGTACGAATAGATAAACACGAACCTCTTACTTCAAGCATAAGAAGTCGCCGAGGTACAAGTGAGGAGGGAGCCGACAAATCCGGCACTCCACCCCGTGGGAGACTAGCCTCCGGGAGTACTCGAAAAGAGTTACTCCGCTCTTGACCTCTCTCACTCTCCTACTTCTATTCTAGCTAGAAGCTAGGTATAATGGCTCTACTCTTCCTCTAGTGTAGGCTTGTGGAAGTGGAGAGGGAGGAATGAGAATGAAGAATGAAAAGTGAATATGTGAAATGAAAGAGAGAAGGGCTTTTATATGTGTAGATGGTCGGTTCCCGTGCGTCCAAATGACCAAAACACCCCCGCACCGCCCTCTGGAGCATTGAATGTACCGCCTCCAGGAAGGTGGGCCCGGGCGGCCGGTTCCTTGGCGCGCCCGCGCCCCTGGCGCGCTCGCGCCAGGTGAACCGCCTCCGGCCACCGACCTTGACTGGCGGACTTGGTTCTGGGCCTGGAGTTGGCCTATGTGGTGTTTCGTCGTGTTGGCACGTCGGTTTGGCCTTTCTCTTCTTTTCTTCTTGTCTTGCTTTTGGGCCTATTTTATTATTCAAATATTTATTCTTTTTTCTCTAGTTTTTGGCCCAAAATATGTGTATTCCATGAATGCTCCTGCAAAACAAGTGTTCACCAAAACTATGGAATTTCAGTAGTATAAATCTCCTATCTAGGTGGTTTTTGGTGAACTATGAACCTAAGTTGGCGGGGTTAGATATGCAATAAGGATCGCCAACACTGAGCTCCTTGACTTCCTTCTTAAGAGACTCATTCTCAACTACTAGTGAAGAATCGCATGAATGACCAACACTACTAGATGAAGTAGAGGCATGAGAGCATGAAGGGTCAAGTGATGCAACAACAATTGAATCATCAAGTGAATCACATGATGTGGACACACCTTTCTTTTCTATGTTCACCACTTGTTATTGCTCTTTCTCTTTAGAGAAGAATGTGCTTTTTCAAGCTTGGAGTGAGCATCCTCTAGCTTCTTATGGTCTACCTTTAGACTCTCATAAGAAGCCCTCAATTCCATAAGTTCTTGCTCAAGGTTTTGTTTATCCTTGCGCAAGCCCCTACATTCTTTCCTAGAGTCATTGAAAGCACCTTTGCAATCCTCAAGCATGACCCATAGTTCTTCTTTTGTGATCTCATCATCATCATCACTCTCATCATTACTATCGGGTGGAGGTTGTACCTTAGTGGCCTTGGCCATGAAGCAAGATGATGGAGCACCAAATAGAGAAAGCTTCTCTTGAATGGCAATGCTTGCGTGCCCCTTCTTCTTCTTCTTCTTGGAATCATCATCATCATCACTTGAGGAAGATGAATCACTCTCCCAAGTTTTCACATGAGATTCACCCTTCTTCTTGTGTGAGGAGTCTTTCTCCTCCTCCTTCTTCTCTTGCTTCTTCCTCTCCTTCTTCGTGGCATCTTCATCATCACTTGCATAAGGACACTTGGCAATGAGATGATCCTTGCTATAGCACCGGAAGCACTTCATGGGATGGTCACTTGACTTGGATGAGCTTCTCTTGCTCTTGGACCGGTACCCCTTCTTCATGAGCTTCCCCATTCTCTTCACAAGGAGTGCCATTTGTTCACTCACTTCTTCTTCTTGTCCACTTGAGCTAGAGCATGGCTCATCTTCACTTGAAGATTCTTCCTTCTTCTTCTTGCACTTGCTCTTGGATGATGTGGCCTTGAATGCCACACTCTTCTTGTCATCATCCTTCTTCTCACTTTCCTTCTTCTCTTCTTCACCAACTCTTCCTTCTCATGATCTTCTCTAAACTCATCATCGGCCATGACTTCTTGAAGGACTTGGTTGGGTGTAGGCTTCTCCCTCATGGTTGTTTTCACCATGACGGTCTTCAACATGTCAAACCTCTTGGGGAGGCACCTCATGAACTTGGTGGAGAATTATGTATCTTTGATCTCTTCTCCAAGTCCCTTAAGCTCATTGACAATGACTTGGAGCCTATGGAACATCTCCGGCACACTCTCATCTTCCTTCATTGAGAAGCTTGCAAACTTCTCTTGCAACATGTAGGCTCTTGCGGTCTTCACACTTTCGGTGCCCTCATAAGCTTCTTCTAGCTTCTTCCATATGTCATGCGCCACCTCAAGGTTCTTGATGAGCTCAAAAGCTTTATCATCAAGTGCCTCATGGAAAGCACTCACGGCAACATCATTTGCTTGTTGCTTCTTCTCTTCGGCCGGTGTTGGCACCGCACCTTCAACAAGCTCAAATTTTGTTTCCACAATTTTCCACACCTCAAGGTTGATTGACTTAATATGACTCTTCATCTTGAGCTTCCACTTGGCATAGTCATCGCCATGAAACGATGGTGCCTTCTTGGTGTTGTTGATATGCAAAACCAATGCCATTGCTTCACCGTAGGATGTTAATCCAACTCAAACAAACGGTGCCCGGCTCCGATACCACGTGAAAGGTCACAATGGCTAGAGGGGGGTGAATAGCCTAATAAAATTTCTAGCAAGAACACTAGACAACCAATTAGCAAGCTAGGCAGCAAATGTGCAAAGCTAAAGTTTCGACTACTCTATGCAAGCCATCCTAAACAAAGCAAGGCTACTCAAACCAATTGCACAAACAACCACGGTGATCAAGCTACACAATGTCGGTTCACCAAAACCGAACAAGCAATTCTACCCATGAGATTTCAGTTACACAATGAGTCGTTCCCGACCGACCACAACAAGCAATTCTAACCCACGCGGTTTTAGTCTACACAAGTAGAGGTACGCGGCCAACCTCACAAGCAATTCTACTTTGCGGAATGTAAAGAGAGGATGGAAGGTTATACCGCCACGAAGAGTAGAAGATGGCCAATCACCGGTGTAGAAGCCAATCACCTAGAGATGTTCAAGCACAATCACAATGGAGGTCGAAGCCTCGGCAATCACAAATCAACACAATGATTTTTTACCGAGGTTCACTTGCTTCCCGGCAAGCTAGTCCTCGTTGTGGTGATGCACTTGCTTGGTGAGTTGACCGCTCAATTGGCTCGGTGCCAAAGACCCCAATGGGGAGCCACAATCTCCACACAAGACAAGGATCCACAAGCCACGAGCAATCCACTAGAGTATCCTTTCGCGAACTCCCGCGGGGAAGGATCAAGAACCCCTCACAAGAACCCGGTGTGGCCTCGAACAATCACTAAGTCGAGATCAACCACCACCCGCTGCTCCAAACCGTCTATGGTGACAGGAATCACCGAAGAGTAACAAGAATCCGCAGCTCACTCAATGAACAAGTGCCTCTAGATGCAACTCTCAATGCAATGCACTTGAATCCTCACTCAAATCTCACAAGAGATGCTCAAGAAACAAAGAGATGAGTGGGAGAGGGAGTCTCTTGCTCACAAATGCTCAGGAATGAAAGAAATGGCCAAGAGAGTGAAAGTCCCTAGTTTGGTTTTGGCTAATTGATGAAACCTAGGACTAACCTTGTTTATCTAAGTGGTTGATTTAGAGAAAGGTTGTCCACATGATGAGCTTATTGCATATTGTTGACGCTCAAAAATGGCTAAGGTAAAAATGACTATTTTGGCGAGTTGTCAAAAATGGAAACGGACTTCACCATTGCGTTCCTCTCGTCGAGATGATCAAAAAACATATATGGAACGCCCAATTTGGAGTCCGGGTGAATAAGTTATGCTCCTGAGAAGTATGCACATGCTGCAGGTACTACCGATCCGAGAAAATAGGTACTACCGGTCTGCGCAGACTTTTGCGCAGACAGGTACTACCGGTCCGAGATCGGTACTACCGATCTATACCGATACTACCGATCTGAGACTGGTACTACCGATCCGCGCAAGCCTCCGGAGCAGTTTTGCACAAAAGGGTGCGACCAGTCCTCCACCGGTACTACCGGTTTGACCATATAGTTACTACCGGTATGCTCGTTCCGAATCAAACTTCCAAATATCGAACCGATCTTTTCCTAGATCGGTTTTTGGTTAGTTTTGGACGTGGGAAACTTGGAGATTACGTCTTGGAGGTGTTTCCTACTGGGATAAGACCACCCCCCTCTATATATATGAGAGGATCATGGCCGATTGATCCCATCTATCAATCGAACAAAAACCAATCTATCAACTCCTTTACCCTAGTTCTTCCTTCAACCCTCTATCCTACTGTCCGGCGTCTCTCTCCACGGGATTCATCGGCATCCTAGGCGGCCTTGCTGGTCCTAGGAGATCCTCCATGTGCTCATCCCTGACGGATCCTTCCGGGAGCGAGTTCGGGAGCTTTACCGGTCGTCTACAAGCTCTACATCGGCTTACGGGTCTCTAGATCGGTTTTTCGCCGGTTACGCTTCGTAGGTGCCACGTTGCAGGTCGCTTCGAGCTACCTCGAGGGCGTCTAAAGCCCACGTGTGGTGTGTTTTCCGCCGGATCACTTTCGGCGTCAACATACTTTTTGGTGACTCCGCTGGGGAAACCAAGGCGTAAGCTAGAGTTTCCATCAACCGGCAACATGGGATCACATGGTGATGCGGCGAAGGACTCGGGCGAAGTCCATAGTAGCAATATCATTGACCTCACGTCTTTGGAGGAGCTTTCCCCAGAATTGCAAGAACAATTACAAGCCAAGCTTGTCGAGCTCAAGAAGGCCTTCTTAAAAGGATGTTCTAAGGATGAGCATGGCAAGATCATGGAATTCAAGGAGCCAAACATTGCTGAATTCATAACCTCTACGCCTTCAGCGAATGAGGTAAATTCCAATGGCGCTCCTAGTTTAAAATCGGCTTCTTTGGCTTCTTTAGCCGATAAAGCCGGTCATATTGAAACAAATACTGCAGGTGGTGCTCAACAATCGGGTCAATTGTGAACCGATCATAGAGCATCAAGAGCTTCGGAGGGGAACAATGTTTTACCTAACCCACCGAAGTCTCCTAGCAGGAACCCCATGCTTGAGGGCAAAAACACTCCTCCTCCCTCTAACGATTTTAATGATGTGTTAAATTAGTTTAGGGAGAATTTCACCAAGTCCCTCGAAGAAAGTCTAGGTGTGCACCTGAAAACCGCTAAGAACATGCACACCAAGCCATACCCTTGTGCTTATGATTACATGAAGAATCCCGAGGGATGGAAGGTACCTGACTTTCACAAGTTTAATGGTGTTGGTAATAAGACTACCATGAAGCATATTAGTATGTATCTTGCTCAATTAGGGGAAGCTAGTGCTTTAGAGTACATGAAAATTCGTAATTTCCCTTTATCGTTGACTGGTACTGCTTTTTCATGGTTTACTTCTTTAGCACCATGTTTAATCAATACTTGGGCTCAATTAGAAGAGAAATTTCATGATCATTTTTATACCAGAGTCCAAGAAACTAGATTATCACATCTTACAGCGGTTCGTCAAGGGCATGATGAGCTTGCTCTTGATTTCTTTACAAGGTGTAGAGAGATTAAGAACCGATGTTTTCACTTGATGATCTCTGAAAGAGATCTTGTTGATATTTGTCTAAATGGTTTACGTTCTAGTATTCGTGATCAACTTGAAAATGTTCAGTTTACTAGTTATAACCATTTAGTTGAGAGGGCCGTTTCTTGGGAATCGCGCCTTAAAGAGTCTCATGATTCAAATGATTCTTTGGATGATGAAATTAGAGAAGCATTGGCTGCTGAATTTAAGTGGCCAGCAGAGAATAAATTTGTTACTTTTCCTTCTCTCAAACCGATTCAAAAGAATCGGAGTGAGGAAGTAAAGTTCACTTTTGATATTTCTAAATGTGACCGTATTTTTGATGAATTGTTCAAAATCGGATACATTAGAATTCATTATACTATGCCTTCTGCAGATGTGATTAAGAGAAGAGCTTATTGCAAATTCCATAACTCTTATTCTCATGCCACTAATGATTGTAATGTTTTCCGTCGGTGAATCCAATCGGCTCTTAATGAAGGACGATTGAGTTTTGCCGATATGCAAATTAACAAGAATCCTTTTCCAGCACACATTAATATGGTCGAAGCTGGAACACCTGCTATTTTGATCCGTCCCGAGCAAGCCAATAAAGCTCAAGGCAAGAATGTCATTGTCGGTGAACCACATGTAGCATCGAATGTTCAAAAGAATTTGGAGCGCAAGGTGGTGCTTGAGAGGGACCAACAAGGCAAGATTAAGCTTACAATCACCGCTGCATCAGCGGAGGCATTGCAAAGGCAAAGATGGCACGAGGTGCGAGAAGTAAGACACAGGCCAGCTAGGCCGACTGAAACGACCAGCAGCGCCCAGGTAAAGTCAGCTAAGCCGACTTTCCAAGTCGGCCAGGCTGGCTCCCACTCTGCTCAGGCCAAGTCGGCTGAGCCGGCTATCCAAGTCGGCCTAGCCGACTCCCATGCCTCCAGCAACTCCGTTTTCTCCGATGTCCATATTTTGCGCACATCCATTCCACGCAAGCCAGAGATTGGAGTCTGGAAAGTTTAAGAGCAAAAGAGCAAGAAACAAGTGGCTGAACCACTTTGTGCTTTCGATCAACTTATAGCAAAGTACAAAAAACAAAAGGCTGATTCTGAGAATCGGCCCATAAAAAAAAGAGAGTCTACGCCTCCAAAGCATGAAGACAAGAAGAGCAAGCAATTGGCTATGTCGGATGACAGTAAGCCAACTGTGATTGGGGGGCAAGATCCAGCAAAGAAGCAAGATAAAGATCCTAAAAATGTTGCTGGAATTGAAAAGAAAAAGAATCCGTTGAGAGATCCTAAGTATACCCAACCTAAGTGGTGTCCACAAGGGTTGGATAAAACTCAACGACGAAAGTTGCAGCGTGCCCGGTGCAGAAAGTTGAAGAAAGAGGCTCTTGGGATGATGGAGGATCAAGCTACACCAAGAAATCCCCAAGAAACCTCACAGCACATTGAATCGGACGTGATGACTTCCAAGGTGTCCGAGTCGATTCAAGTAAGTTCTAATGCCTCTGAGGATTCTCCGAGTGACTTCTCCGCTGCCATTGCTGCTTTGATGGGCATGGAGATCCCTAAGGCACCCGATGAAGAGATGGTTGATTATGAACCTTCTCCAGAGCATGGTGATGCACAGCCGATTGAAAATCGGCCTAACATCATCATATAAGCAATTCTAAGCAATGGCCGATACCTGTATCGGCCTTGGAACAAAATGGCCGATGTATACATCGCCCTTAGACGCCGGCTAGCCGATGTGATGGGTATCGTTGCTAGTTGGTTGCAGGTGAAGAAGTGTTTTCACGTTCATCAACAAATTTACCTGAAAACAGGGGGGCATGTGTTGACGCTCAAAAATGGCCAAGGTAAAAATGACTATTTTGGCGAGTTGTCAAAAATGGAAATGGACTTCACCATTGCGTTCCTCTCGTCGAGATGATCAAAAAACATATATGGAACGCCCAATTTGGAGTCCGGGTGAATAAGTTATGCTCCTGAGAAGTATGCATATGCTGCAGGTACTACCGATCCAAGAAAATAGGTACTACCGGTCTGCGCAGACTTTTGCGCAGACAGGTACTACCGGTCCGAGATCAGTACTACCGATCTATATACCGGTACTACCGATCTGAGACCGGTACTACCGATCCGCGCAAGCCTCCGGAGCAGTTTTGCACAAAAGGGTGCGACCAGTCCTCCACCGGTACTACCGGTTTGATCATATAGTTACTACCGGTATGCTCGTTCCAAATCAAACTTCCAAATATCGAACCGATCTTTTCCTAGATCGGTTTTTGGTTAGTTTTGGACGTGGGAAACTTGGAGATTACGTCTTGGAGGTGTTTCCTACTGGGATAAGACCACCCCCCTCTATATATATGAGAGGATCATGGCCGATTGATCCCATCTATCAATCGAACAAAAACCAATCTATCAACTCCTTTACCCTAGTTCTTCCTTCAACCCTCTATCCTGCTGTCCGACGTCTCTCTCCACGGGATTCATCGGCATCCTAGGCGGCCTTGCTGGTCCTAGGAGATCCTCCATGTGCTCATCCCTGACGGATCCTTCCGGGAGCGAGTTCGGGAGCTTTACCGGTCGTCTACAAGCTCTACATCGGCTTACCGGTCTCTAGATCGATTTTTCGCCGGTTACGCTTCGTAGGTGCCACGTTGCAGGTCGCTTCGAGCTACCTCGAGGGCGTCTAAAGCCCACGTGTGGTGTGTTTGCCGCCGGATCACTTTCGGCATCAACACATATGAAGCATGACACATGTCATGTGATCAAAGATGAAGATCAAGACGATGCTTGGCTCCATGGACCGGTGTTGAAGGTGAAGGGCTAGTCGAGGCTTGGGAGTGAAGGACCATGCGATGGTGAAACTCAGGCAAGACTAGGCGCCAATGGACCGATGCACGGTGAAGGGCAAGTGAAGTCGAGGTCGATGGATCGAGACGGTCACGTGACGGTGTGAAGTGTTCATATCATTTGGAGGAACAAAATGGGCTCAAGGCAAAGGTATAACCGATAGGGCCATTTTGTTTTGCACTCAAGACACCATAGTGGGTGTGAGTGGTTTAGGTTCGATAGCCGCACTATTAAGAGGGGAAGTCTTATCGGCTATTCGACGCACGGGTGCCACTAGGTGATTTCATGAAGTGCATTGCATGTAGAACCTAGTGAGCTAAGCCATTGCCTTATATCTCGAGAGATAAACCAACCCTTGTGTTCAAGAGAGTGATCGACAAGTGGAGGTTGGTGCATGAAGGCAAGTGGCGTGACTTGGATCGACGACACGGCAAGATGGCGGCGTGGAGAAGGCCTCTGCGCGGCGCCGGACACGGCCGAGGGCCAGCGCCGGACGCACTCAAGAACGTGCCCGCCGAGGGCAGCACAAAGGACGCGGGCGCCGGACGCCCAGGCGAGCGTGCCGGACACCGGGCCGCGCGCCGGACGCCCTCCAGTAGCGTTGCTGGAAGGAGTTCGCGGAGGACGCGCGCTGGCGGGCGCGCGGACGTGCGCCGGACGCTGGGCGCTGGCGTCCGGTGGACGCAGTGCTGGGCTTGTGCCGGCCTCGTCCACGTCGGCGGACGCATCCGGCGAGGACACGCCGGACTCGGCCTGGCAAGGATCGGGCGTCCGGCGCTGTGACGAGTTTGAACGGTGGCTTCTCCAACGGTCGGCAGCGCGGGCGCAGAAAGAGGCGCCGGACGCGTCCGGCGCAGTGAAAATTGGCGGCCCGAGGGGGTAACGGCCATATTTTGACTTGGGCTTATAAATACCCCTTTGGCCGGCCATGGAGAGGCCTCTTGCCCATTTCTACTCACTTGCTCATTCTTTGTGCTAGAGAAACACTCTCCCTCTCATCTCTCTTGCTTGTTGCTCATCCAAAGTGAGATTGAGAGATCACCTAGTGCATTGCATTGCTTGAGGGCATCTAGTGGCACTTGTGGGTGGTTTTGCCGGTGGATTTCTTGTTACTCTTGGAGAGTACCGCTCCTAGCCGGCTTGGAGATTGTTGGAGGCGTTGGCAAGAGAAGGTGCTTGTTCTTGGCCACCTCCGGTTGTTTGTGAGAGGTTTGGGCTCACCTTGTGGGGATCACGAAGAGCATCCTAGTGGAATCCGCGTGTCGTTGAGTACCTCACTTGAGAGTGGGTCTTGCGGTGCCTTGCGGGGCGAGCCTTGAGGGGCTAGTGACTTGAGGGTCACACCGAGGAACCATCTAGGTGTTGGTCGACACAACCGGTGACGTAGCTTAGCGGTGCCCAAGTGAACACCGGGTGAACAAAAACAATTGTGTTCATCTTTGTCTCCCGGAGATTGATTGTCATCGATTGTGTGTTGCCGATTGTGATTGATTGCTCATTCTCTTGGTGATTGGCAACCTCGACTCGACGCGTCGGTATAACAAGTCTCATCCTCTCTTGCATTACTTTGATTACATTCTTGCAAAGTAGAATTGCTTGTGTGGTTGGCCGCGTACCACTTCTTGTGTAGACTAAAATCGCGTGGGTTAGAATTGCTTGTGTGGTCGGTCGGGAACCACTCTTTGTGTAGACTAAATCCCGTGGGTAGAACTCTTGATTACTAGTGGTAGCTCTTGTGTGTACTAGTGATCACCTACTAGAATTGTTTGGATAGGAGGCTTGCAACACCTAGTAGGCTAAGCATAACTTGCTTTCCGCCGTTTGTGTATCTAACGAAGTTTGCTTAGTGAGTTTGTAGAATTTTTATAGGCTATTCACCCCCCTCTAGCCATCTAGGACCTTACAGAGAGCCTCCCCAAACCAACCACCCTTCTATTTATAGGCCAAGCACAAAATCCAACCATTATCCACCTCGGGCAGCCAGGAACAACGCGCTGGACGCGTCTGCTTCCATGCGCCGGACGCGTCCGGCGCCTTCGCCCGAGCCGACCATTGAACTTTGAACTTGCCACATCAGCGTCCGGCGTGGTCTTCCTCTGTGCATCCGACGCCTCCCAGCGAGCGCATCCGGCGGTCGCGGCCCATCGAGATCCTCTCTGCGTCGCGTCCGGCGTCCTCCGAACGCGTCCGGCGCCGCCACACTGCGCGTTCGAGGACCCCGCCAGCCGAGGACCCTCTCTGGGTAGCGTCCGGCGCCCATCGAGCGCGTCCGGCGCTACCCGGTGTCGCGTCCGCCGCTGCAGCCACGCTCTGGCTCTTCTGCGCCGAGTCCGGTGCACCTTGGCCGCGTCCGACGCCTCCCAACAAGCGCGTTCAGCGCGTGCCAGGGTGTCGTCCTTGTCGTTTCTTCGCGCCGACCTTGTTCCACGTCCATCCTCTTGCCTTGATTACCAACTCCACCAAGTGTAGACCTCGTCTCAAGCACCGGAGTTAGTAGAACAAGCACGACCAAGTCGGCAAGAGTTAGCCCTCTAGTTAGTCTCTCATGCATCATGCAAAGTCGCAACTAGAGGCACTTAGGACCGCGAATGAACCGAGGAAACCCCTCTTGATAGTCGGTTATCGATCCTTAATGTGATCACACTCACTAAGTGTCTTGATCACTAAACCGGAAAGCCCTATCAAGTATACCTTCGCCTTGATCTCCACGAGCGTTTCCATCCGTCACCGGAGCTTGATCACTTCACATGTCCACCATGTTCATCACCGTGATTCAATCTGGGCATTCGGTTAACCGAAACCGATCAGTTCGGTTCTTTGGTCATTCACGAAATTCGGTTATCACGAAACTCGGAACCGATCGGTTAGCTGGAAATCTGGGAACCGAGGAATGCGGGTCTCGGTTAGTTCGGTTCGGTTTCTGTTAGAACCGAACTAACCGAGCCAATCATGGAACACAGAAAAGCAGTAGAGGGAAAAATAATAAAAAAGGAAAAAACAGATGCCGTTGCTCCTTCCTCCATGATCTGAGCCTCCTCAACCCTCGCCGGCAGCAGATGTGGTGGATGAGGAAGTCCAGGCAGGCGCAGGGGGCGGTGAAGGGCTCCAATCGAAGCCCTGTTGCGACGTAGCCTGCAGCAGCCAAGCCAAGGCGACGTCGACGGCTAGGCGGAGCAGACGGCTAGGTGCCATTGAGCAACAGCGGCTGGAGGGAGCGGTGGAGGGCGGGGGCGGGCGCTGGTCTCTACGCGGAGCTCGATGTGTCCGCTCGCGGGCGCGGGCGCGACCGCTGGATGTGCGTGCGTTCGAGTCGGGCCTCGGGGGTGCGGGCTGGTGGCGGCTGAGAGGGAGCAACGGAGAAAGTGAAGTGCTTGTTAGGGTTAGGAGGTTGTATATATACTAAGGTTGTATTGGGCTAGGCCATTTTTAATCTGATTACTGGGCCTTATCGGTTATTTCGGTCAGTTCGGTTAACCGAGACCCAGAACCAAATTAACGGGACTTATTTTGGTTAGCTGAAACCTGGAACCGAACAGGAACCGAAACCGATCGGTTCGGTTAGTTCGGTTTCGGTTCTCGGGTATTTCGGTTCGGTTTCAGTTATTCAGTTTTTCGTGCCCAGATTGAACCGTGATCACCATGCTCCATCATCCACCGTCACGTTGCTATGTGTCTAACCACACTTAAAGCAAAGCATTAGCAACGTTGAGTGTCATTAATTACCAAAACCAAATCGGAGCTTTCAGAGGGTCCTTGCGTAGTTTAAAGATGCAACACCTCCAACGACTCCTAGTTTCCACCAAGTCTGAGGTCTGCTTTCTTTCAGAAACTCAAAACAATTTTATTTCTCGTACCGCTATTGTTAATCATTTTAACTTATCCGATGCTTTTGTAGTTCCTGCTCAGGGTCAATCAGGGGGCCTTTGGCTTATCTGGACCCAAGCAGTTGCCATATCTATAGTAGATAGCAATCGCCACTATATATTAGTTGTGTGTAATAGTACTACTACCTCTGAACAACTTGGTTTAGTTTGTATCTATGGTGACCCTCATCACCGTAATACTTCGACTATCTGGAGCATGGTGCTTTCTTTTGCTGTAAATCATAGCTATCTTCCTATCCTAGCCATGGGTGATATGAATGAGCTTATGCATATCAATGAAAATGTGGCCTTGGTAGACCTAATTTACTCATATTAATCTCTTTTGTGATTATGTGAAGCAGTGTGGCTTTATTGACTTGGGGTACAGTGGACCGGCTTACACTTGGATGAACAAGCGCTTCAGTACTACCCCTACCTTCCAACATCTTGATCGTTCTTTGGCGAATGTTGAATGGTGTACAGCATATCCACGCACGATGGTTTATCATTTACCTATGTTACGCGGTGATCACGCTCCTATTCTTACTATGACAAGTTCCAATCATCCTAAAACTAATAAACTCTTTCGTTTTGAAAATTGGTAGCTTATGGAACACGACTACAATCAGGTGGCTCAGCAGAGTTGGGACAAATCTAGTAGCCGGCCTTTCCACCAAAAAACCAAGTATCTTGCTCATGATCTTAAGAAATGGAGGAAAGCTAAGCCTTCTTAGCTCAGTTCCATTGAAAATCTTATTCTACAGCAGCAAGCCAAACCTCCTGCCCAACAAGATTTCAGCCTCCAAAAGCATCTTGCTTCCCAGCACATTGACATCCTAAATAAGAATGAAGAGTTTCTCTTGCAAAGGGCTAAGAAAAACTGGGCCAAGCTTGGAGATAGAAACACCACCTATTTCCATCAATCCATTATCAAGCGCAACAGAAAAAATACTATTGCCTATCTTCACTATCCTGATGGTTCTGACTCGACCACCCCGGATCAGATTGCTGCAACTCTTCTTAATTATTTTCATGATATATATGCTACTAATCCAATCTCTGGAAGCTGCTCTCAAACTGTGCCTCTGCGGGCTGCTGCTACAACCCCATCCCAACCGGTTGCTCAACATCAACAGTTGTCTGGAATTCAGCATCACAACCCTCAGACAGACCAAGCTAACCATCTTTTTACTAATTCTACACCAACTTTGCAGGAGCTACACAGTATCATCAAACAGATGTGCAACAATGCCTCTCCTGGACCTGATGGACTCAGTGCTGGTTTTTACTTTTACTAATTGTACACCAACTTTGCAGGAGCTACACAGTATCATCAAACAGATGTGCAACAATGCCTCTCCTGGACCTGATGGACTCAGTGCTGGTTTTTACAAAGCAGCATGGCCTTGGTTATCCAAGGATGTACACAAAGTGGTAACAGATTTCTATTCTACCGCTGCTCTTGATCAAGAGCTTAATCAAACTTACATCACCTTGATCCCTAAGAAAATGCAGCCTGTTGTCCCTCAAGATTTTCGTCCTATTAGCTTATGCCATGTTATTTATCGGCTCATAGCTAAAACTCTAGCAGATAGGCTCAAACCTCATCTTCCTAATTACATTGACAATGCTCAGTCTGCTATTATTAAAAATAGGAATATTTCATCCAATATTATTGTCACTCAAGAGATCATTCACTCTTTTAGTCTCAAAACTTGGAAATACAAGGCGTTCCTTCTAAAGATCGACTTAGGTAAAGCTTTTGATAGATTGAGATGGCCTTTCCTAACTCAAGCTCTTCATCGACTTGGTCTAACACACTATCATTCGCCTACTGAGGGCCTGCTATACTACACCAGACATGGCTATCCTGGTAAATGGTGATCCTACTGCATATTTCTATCCAAGGCAAGGTATTCATCAGGGCTGTCCTCTCTCACCTTTCTTATTTGTTGTAGCTATAAATAAGCTTTCTATTGCTTTAAATCATGCTATGCAAACTGCTAATCTGCAGGGGATTACCTTGGGTCACAGTTGTCCTCCCACCGATTCCTTTCTTTTTGTTGATGACCTTATTGTTTGTGGAGCTGCTAACATTCAAGAGGCCACCACTATCAATACTATCCTAAATGATTTTTGTCACCAATCTGGTCAGATTCCCAACATGAACAAATCTTCCATCCTTTTCAGCAGAAATGTGGACTCCCACACTAAAGCCAATATAAAGAATATCTTTCCAATTCCTGATCTCATGCCTAATACCATCCATCTTGGCCATCCTCTCATCTTTAGCCACAAAGACAAAAATAGAGCTTACAATTTTATTTCTAGCAAGTTTCTTGCTAAATTAACTACTGTCAAGGCTAATAAGCTTAATCATGCAGGTAGGCTCACTTATATTCAGTTTGTGTTTTCTTCCATCCCTGTTTATTATATGTCTACTATTCTCTTCTTCAATAATTTTATTGAAAAGATTAACTCCATTTTGAGAAGATTTTGGTGGGCAGGGGTACAACAAGACGATCCAACTAATCCTATTGCCTATAGGTCCTGGGATGACATCTGTCAGTCAAAGGAGAATGGAGGTCTAGGCATTAGGGACCTCCACACCGTCAACAAGAGCCTTCTTATTGCTAATTCCAAAAACACTTTTCTAATGGTTGTTTTAAAATCTAAGTACTTCCCTCATTCCTCTTTCTGGAATGCAGGAACTGCCAGGAACTTATTAACAATGTCTAGTACCAGATCCACGATGGTAATTCCTCTATCTGGTCCACACCTTGGTGCCCCATCTGGCAGTCCATCCATGTTCATCTGCTGGACCCTATTGTCACTAACCCCTTGCCATCAACAGTAGCTGATCTATGGCTCCCTAGCACCTATACTTGGAATGCTCAATTGTTAACCTCTACTTTTGATGGGCAAACTATTTAAGAGATCACAACGGTGCTAGTTGTTCCGCAACATCAGCCTGATATTCTAAGATGGACACCATCAAAGACAGGTAAATGCACTTCTAAATCCCTTTACAAGCAATTAGCAATCCAAAACCAGATCCAGTTACCTACTCAAGGATCCAGAAGCATCCTACCACAGGTAAACCAAATAATGAACAAGGTATGGAAATCCAAAAAGTTACCTCCTATTTTAAAAACTTTCACTTGGAGGCTTATTAGGAGGGCTCTAGCAACAGCCCAGCGAGCTTCTAGGTTCTCAACTCGCATTGATCCTTACTGTGCTTCCTGTGGTCAAATTGAAACTGATGCACACTTGTTCTTTCACTGCAATTTGCTTAGAGCAGTTTGGTTTTCTTTTAACCCTTCTTTAAGAACTGACACTCTTCCTCAGGAGGAGGATGGCATTCAAGTAACCATTCAAAGCATCATTACTAGCACCACTTCTGAAGATGTTTTGCAAAATTTTCGTATCACTCTATGGTTCTTGTGGAAGGCTCGTAATGATAACCATTTCCACAGAAAAATCTGGACACCAATGCAGGTACATAGTGCAGCGGTTGCAATGATTGGAAGACTCAATGAAGAAGTTCAGCAACTTGCTCCATCATCATAGCAGGTTTCGGCCAGCCCTCCTTCTCAGCACTTGCCTCCTCTAAACCTGTCCTATAGCAACCACCATCAAGGTATGCAAGTTACTTCTGCAGATTCAACAGGGATGGATGAACTGCATCAGCACGCAGCCACTAATCATAAGCAAGCTTCTCCAACTACTACACAGATTCAGGTTTGCATACCTAGCATAAACTTGCAGTTGTGGATGTTGATCCGGTGATGATCACAGGCATCAAATGTTTTGTGGATGCCTCTACTGCACCAGACTCCACCACACATCATCCTCGCCATGCTAGAATAGGTATATATTTTATGAACTCCCAGGTACAACCGTCCAATAATTTCCTCTACATCAATGCGAGACTGGAGAACACTGCCTCTGTCATCATTGGCAGAAGCAGCCGCCCTCGCCATTGCTGCAAACATTGCTTCCAGGCTTCACTTCGACAGTGTCTCCTTCCTATCTCACAACTGTCAGTTAGTTCAATTCTTGGCTTCGGAGGACCATAACCACCCACCTGATTGGCGGATGAAAACTTATACTTAGGAATTCAATAACTATAGAGGATCCATACAAATGAGGTTGTTCAAGATTAATAGGTCTGTCAATTTGATAGCAGATGCTCTAGCAAAACATGCTTACTCTGTTGTTCAGATAGCTTGCAACTTTGTTGCTCATGATTCTCAGTGTCCTCTCAAAATGGCACTGCATCATGTAAACCTTAACTTTGTAAGGTTTCTAACAGCCATGTGTTGTTAAATCAATATATGTGTGTTACTAGGTAAATACCCGTGCGTTGTAACGGGAATAAATCATGTTTCAAAGAGGCGCAGTTAGTGCAATGTCAAGACATGCCAAATTCTCAAGTTTTTTTTTTTCTTTTCGTGCCCTGTGATGGAGAAAAAATCATCAATTTTAATTGCAATTTTTACATGGCGGTTAATATAACTCAAGAGAAATTTCAGTTATATGTTGTACTGAGAAATTTCAGTTATATGATCTACTACTGGTATGGACCAGTAGCCATAGATTTACAGGAAAGAAGATGCAACACATTGCTCTTTCTTTAGAGAGAGAAGATGCAAGACATTGTTCGGACGTTGAAACTTCAGAGGCCTGCTCATGAATGCAAGGGATGGGCCATTTAATTGGCTACTGGGCTCAAGTGATATCCTAGTCCATGTTTTATCCTGAGAAAGTACATAATCAACATGTTTCATCCCTAGAAAGTACATAATCAGCCTGCAGAACAATTGATGCCAGCAATGTAGAATGTGGACTGTTACAACATAATGTGATCTACAACAATATGAAAAATATAGATATCCAAAAGACTGAATTTTGAAACCGTTATTAACTTGCTCAACTAATTTACACGGACTTGCAAGGAAGAACAATGCAATGTCTAAATGGAGATCTGAAACTTCGTTCTACATACGTAGAAACAGAAGGTGATACAAGCAGCAAAATCCATCCGGAAGACGAAGATCCATGTTTTCTTTCTTCCCAATGAACTGTAGAAGGTGGACAATTTGGTAAGTGATGGTGTCAGACTTTAAAACTGGTATTAAAAAATTTGAAGCCCTATGTTGCTCTGCTCTAGCAAAAATACAAGATTGACAAAAATAAAGAAGTGTCCCTCAGCATTTCTCTATCAGAGAAAGCACATAGTACATAAGCGATCAAATTTCTTAGTACAATCAAAGCAACAGGAGGGCCAGACAAGGTCAATAATGCTGGAAAATGAAGCCAACCATGACAAAGATCAAACCAAAAGGAGATCATTTTTGCTAGGAAGCATAGAATTTCTGACAACTTAGTGAAAACTCATTAATGACGTAAAAACATCGGTGCAAAATCTGAATGACATATTATATTATTATAAACAACCAAAACCGCTCATCTAGTGTAAAAGACCTTCTAGCAGCCAGGACCATTACACAAGCATTCTCTGAAAAGATACAATACAGATTCTCAGTAAGTATTCCTTGGTGCCATATAAGTGAGTTCATGCAGTAAAAAAATGCATATCCAAATGTGAAAAGAACTAACATTCATTTATAGATATCTAGCAGCAAGGAAACTGTAACTGGTAGAAAACAAGATTTTGCAAGAATTAAAGGCACATCGAGCATACATTATGAGTTACAATATTTAGACAAATACTCACATAAAGATACATGTAACAGAAGACATGTGATTAGTCAATACATAAGATGGCTTCTACAGAATGTGTCGACAGAGAATATACATCCATACAAATATTCGATGTGAGAGGCCTAGAGTGACAAGCCCAATATCTAACTATGTCTTAGTGTTCAATTAACTATCTTGTGGAGGCAGAGAAGGAGATAATGTTGGAAAGAGCAACACACTGCTATTGTGGGAGGAATGCACCCTGTCAAATGATGGGATATGAAAAGAAAAACACACATTGAATTTATGGCATATTTGGCCTTCAAGTTGTAGCAGTTAAGCATAGTAGATCATGCAAGGAATTGAGATACCATACTTCATTCCATCTATCTTACTCAGGCAACTGAAAAAAAAAAAAAACAGCTCTGAGTACCTTTGTTAAGAATTGACTTAAATTGTCAAGTTATTTCTTTTTAGTTGGTTGCTGCTGTAGCTAGTCACCAATTGACTTAAATTTCAGAAAATATTATGTATAGCAAGATTGCCAAAAATCTCACATGACTATATTCTCACATTATTATTAAATAGACAATGGAACATAGGATCTGAATCTAAACAATGATGTATCAAAAGCTATCAGGCAACAGGTAAAATACCATACTAACTCCCTTCCACCTTAAATATCTATTCAACAAATCCAGAGCAGAATTGAAGTTCATTCAGTTGCATATCTGGAGATAACTAACTACTTGCACGTAGACACATTTTAGAATAGACCTATATATTTGCAGGAGTGTGGACAAGCTTCTTGGATGCAAGTTTATTTTACCGTTTGGCGAGGAATGACTTGAAGAATAATGCAACCAGTAGCCATATATCTGCTCATGCTCATTACAATAAAGATGATGTATAGCAGTCAAGAGGTTCTGGTTGACTCCTTTGTCACTGATATAGGTACAGTCGTACAGAGATCTGCCAACTGTACTCCTTTGTCATTGATAATAGGAATTAAGAAACCTTGGCGCATACATAATTTAAAAAGCTCCACTCAGAATTTAAAGATGAAATTTGTTCAAGTGAGAAATTTCATCGCACAGCATATGAGCGCAGTTTTAGGTGAGGCATTTAATCAAATAGCATGCCCAAAAATCTGGTTCTGCAGTTTATGTGGACCATTTTTTTTATGGTTTTGCACTTCGATCAATTGTCTATTCAATCTCAGAAAGGAGTGAAACCCAAACGAACCCATCCCTTCTCATCCTACACCATTGAATTGCATTCCAAACCAGGAGAGGTTACGATGCTAAGCAAGATGAAATAGCAGTTGAGGATGTCAATTAATGAAGGAAGTTCATGGTCGGGGCGCAGATTCAGAAACAAATTAGCCACGAGCGGGAAAGAGGGGAAGGGAGGGAGGAGATGTTGGACCTGGATTGGAGCTTGGCCGTGGTGCTCGACTGCATCGTTGTGGGTCACGACGTGGCATCCACCATCTTGATCGATCCCCTCGTCTGCGGTGCTCTTTTGCGGCGGCCTCTCGGCGTCGTGCGTGCAGAGGAGGGCGTGCGCGGGGCAAAGATGAGATCCTCCTTGTCTCTCCCTCGGCAGTGGCAGGCATCGGTGGTTTTTGCGAACCATGCTCGGCGCTAGGGCTTCCTTACCCAACGACCTCGTTGATGAGCCTGCCTATGGCAAGCGCCTCCGCCTTAGCCGCCCACCTGGCGGATCCTGATGCCGACCTGCAGCTCGCGCGTGGAGGCACGTGAGGGCGAGGGCAGGCGAGGACGGGGTTGGGGGCACCGGCGGCGGCGGCGGCGCGCCGCGGCAGTATCGCGGCGGCGACGACAGCACGGGTCATAGGTGCGATGGGGAGGGAGAGGAGGCTGCGGTGCTAGGGTCGTGGCGGCGGCGGCGCGGGTGCGATTGGGAGGGAGAGGAGGCTGCGGCGTGGGGCCGAGGGGAGGTGGGCATTACTTTTTTTTTTTAAAGATTTAGAAACGGAGAGAAGCGCTGGGCGGGCTGTCGAGCGAGCGAGGGGGAAGGACCGGGCGGGCGAGCGAGCGAGCAACGGTGCGGAAGCCCTGTCAAATTGCTTTTGATTCATACTGCAAAATCGTGCGTTGTAACGGGAGAAAAAAGATATATATAGGCATAATAATATTAATTTGGTGTCATTTGTGCATACTTTCTCTTTTTCTTTTTTTTTTCTTAGCATCTGTGATCATATATTTTGACCTTAGTGGATTGTTGGCCTAATATAGTTTTTAAGTGCCTCTATGCACCTGCTGCATGTACATCTTGACGGATATCAACCCTCCGGCGAGCTCGTCTTCGTCGTCGTCGCCGTTGTTGTAGTTTTTCATTATCCGGTCTCTGGACCTTGTTGCAATCCAGTCTTCTTCAGAGGACTTATATGTAAACTGGCTGTTTTATATAATATATGCTATTTGTCAAAAAAAAATGTTGTCATCTTCCTATTTAAAATATCGGCTTATCAATGTTGATATATCCATGATGTTGATTTTTTTTGTGTGTCACAATTACTATAAAAATAGGAGGAGTGTTTTTCTTGCCATGTAAATGCTTGTTTTTTTTGTTCCAGTGTTTTATGCTCTCTACGGTATTACTTGCTTTCATTTTATGTTAGCCAAATTATCGTATGTATTCCTATTTCGACAAGGACCATAGTCCTATATGAACTTAGTAATTGTTGTAGGAGTGTAATTTGAACAACTCTATAATCTATTATTAGTTATTGTCTGAGGTGAGTAATGAAATCTGAGATATATTTAAATTGATCAATAATGTTTGGCAAAGCCAGTCTATACCCATGCCAACAATAATATATTTTATAATTAATATTAGTTATATATCATTGCTAGCTAGAGAAGCGGAGGTGCCACTATGTGTGATTGAAGGAACTATGGTACCATAACTTTAGTTTTTCATACTCCTTGACCACCTTTGCTTATTCCGGGCATGCATCTACTACATTTTTGGTTCTCGTCCAACCTATATGCATGAAACGTATGCAAGTATGATTTAATACACCTATAGACAAAAAGCATAATATAATAACATTTATAATATCTATGGATAAATTATATTTAAAAAAAACTAACAAAACTGGTTTGACATTTCTTTGATTTTTCTAGAATTTTTGTTGTAAGACTCACTCGGTTTTAGATATTTTGCATCAAGAACTTCGATCTGTTCAAATGTTAGTAAGGCTCTTTCATATTTTCTTTCTCTCTATTATCTTTACTTCTAGAACCCTGTATTTATTTTTATTATTTCTCTACTCTGTTGTGTTAACCTAGAAAACGGTAACTACTCACAAGATACGGATTATTGATAGGATAGAGAGGGAGACTACATGGAGCTGTCAGGTCATTATTTTCACTATTATTAAATTATTAATAACGCACAAAGCTAATTTGGTCTTCTTGCTCCTCGATCTATTTTGTGTTGGCTGTGATTCGATTTAATGAGCGGAGAGGAGGCTTTGGTGATTAATTATTTATAGTTTTGTTGGTATTTGAATTAACTTATAATATCAACAATACTTTTTATATACCATCTATAAAAAGGTGGTGGCATTATGTGAGAAATCAATCTTATAGTAGAGATTTAGCTTTGATGTGTTGTGCCCTCCATGTTATTATTCAATTTGTCCCCTGTTTGGTGTACCTATTTTCTCACTTAGAACATGATTCACAACTGCATGCCCACATGCATAATCATGTGCGCGGAATTGGTCCAATCGTGCCAATATAGGTGAGGCTGTTTTTATTAAGGAAAACATTGGCGAAAAAACGTATTTGAACAATTATAGTAGAGATATATGGTTTATATTAGAGAGAAAGTCACTAATACTTCTTGAGTATGTTGATACCGTAATTGATGGTATTCGGATATATATGACGGAAGAAAATAGATGTATTCGGAAGAAAAATTGACAGATTTGGGTAAACATTAGGTTGAAATTTTGCCAATTTAGTATTAGGTAGAGACTTGTAAAAAAATGAGAGTGTTGTACTGTAGGTATCCTGTTGAGCCATTTTTTTACGCACGCTCTCTCGCCACCGCTATATGCTGCTTGAATATGCAGTGCTCGGCTCGGGTCGGAGTCGTGTTCATAGTTTGTCGTGTTCGGTTCGGAGACTAGACGAGAAGAATTCGGAGGGGGTGGTGGGTGCCAAAGTATATAGCACGGGTTGCCCGGTTGGTTATCCGCGATATCATCATATTCGACATCTCCTACAAGTGCTTCGTCTCCGGCGGTGCCTCTCTGGCAGAGGACCGGACACCATGAACGCCGGCCACCGACCCCTACTGGTGAAGCATGACGAAGAAGGCTATCGCGTCTGCGACATCCGCTTCAACAATGAGCAAACGCTGGAGGTCGGCCCCTTGTCACTCGCCCCGGCATTAACGTTGGTCGACTACCGGCCCCTCGCCGTCTCCCCCGGCGGCACATGCATCTTGGGCGTCACCACCCCACCAGCCGAAGCCACTGGCATCATGGACATGGCCTCCGGCGCCTGCAACACGGGCCCGCCGCCCATCATGCTTCCCGTGGGAGACGACACGATCATCAGGATGGATACGGTCATATACGGCGATCCCTCCTCTTCCCGCTTCGAGATGCTCCGTCGGCTCTTCCCCGACGCCGATGCCGTCGACGGCGGCGGCTGGTTCACCGTGCCGCTCTCGAGGCCGCCGCTCAGGACGCTGGCGCTCCCGTCCCACAGCGTGTCCATCTCGAGCTACTTTGTGATGGGCACACGCGTGTGGATCTCTGTCACCAGCGAGGGCACCTTCTCGCTGGACGTCCGGTCGGGCGCCTGGCGGATGGAGTTCCCTGAGGAGCTGCGTCGACTGGAGGGCCGCGCGTTCTTCGCACCGGAGCTCGGCGCCGTCGTCGGCCTCACCGGTGGTGACAGGCTCCTGTGCTTGTACAAGTTCGAGCACGCAAAGGATGGATCCCAGACGCTGATGTGGCACAATACGTGGAGGGAGGCAGTCCCCTGGGAGTGCCTTGACCGCGGCTACGCTCCCAGGACCGACATGGTTGGCCTGGCGTATCTTGGTGACGGCAGGTTCTGCATCTGCAGACCCGTCAGAAAAATAGGGGCTCGCAGTGGGATCCTGTCCAATTGGTACTCCTATTTGGTGCTGGAGCTGAGGCGACGCTTGCCGGACGGCGAGGAGATTGAGCTAGCGAGGCGCAGTGAAGTGAACCTTCAAGGTTTATTCGATGAGGGATATACTCGAGACATCTACTTCATCCAGTAGTTGTCTATCTACTCCACTATAGTAGTTAGTGGAATGGAAACATTTTTTTAAAATTTTTCAAAAACAATGATTTTGCTACATGATCAATGTCAATCACAAATGTGGCACGATTATTGTTGCATTAAGATTTGCACAAGATCATTTCCAAAAAAAAAAAAGATTTGCACAATGCACCATAGGTTGTGCTTGAATTGGTGACTAAGTGTTTGAAACTTTGAATTGGTGGCAAGCGTGAACAGCGATATGTAGTATCAGTGCAATGGCGACTTCTGATCAGTGGTCACCACCAAATGTGTGAACCCCTTTATCTAACAAAAAAACGTGTCAACACAGATAAAAAGGAATTAAAACAAGAGCTTAGTTGAGCTTGGCTCTTGAGTAAATAGCCAATTAGGAATTCAAAGTTCAATAGGACTACACATATCCAACACTCAGACCATTCATAGTTTGTAAGACATAAAGAACCACAACAGTTCTTCAATCAAGGACCACAAATATTTGAGGACTTCACAATGATTCCGGTAGCGAAACTCAATGCAAACTCATCTACTGCTTGATCTCGGCCCATTTTTTTTTCTGCCACAGCCTATCCAAAGAATTGTCTGGATCACCCTGCAAAATCAATGCTGTAAGAATCTTGCGCAAGTTTGCAGATCCATCATGGTCATAGTGAACATACAATACACTATGAGTTAGATCTTGCTTTTCTCATCAGAATGTTGAAATCACGAACATTCATCATGAGATTTCAGACCATTCTTTAAATGATAAACAGAAACATTTTATAATACCATTTTAACAGCAAATTCATACTGAGACCAGATCTAGTCAACAAAGGGTCACCCATTCTCATAGAATGGTATCAGAGAAAAACAGCAAGATGAAAATCTAGTAGTCTAAAAAATAAAAGCATAGAGCTACCATTAGGATAACAGGGGTACTGTCAGGATAGAGGGGGTAGGTGTCGCTTCTTAGTTCTCTCTTTATCTTTTGTTTGCTGCCTGAAACATGTATGATGTTTGTATTTACGTTTTCTGAAAAATGAAAATGAGGAGTCCCCTTATCAAGAAAGAAAGAAAGAAAGAAAAGCACCTAGCACGGACGAATCCAGAGAGAGCAAATGTGGTGAAGCTGCCATCATACACCCCATTCTGATCCAAGTGCCCAATATTGATCTGGACTGAGGCATGGTCCTTGGCAGTGGTGATCCTGTTCGTGGCAGAGCTGCAAGCATCGACAAGCAAGAATGAGAAGGATTGCCATGGCATTGCTGTTTCAACAAGCTGTCAGACAGGGAACATGACTGCACATACCACTTCCTGGGGACATAGAGGTCCACCGTCTTACCCTCCTCGTTCTGCATGATGGCGAATAAGAGGATCCGGCAACAGTACTGATATCCATACAAGAAAAGAAACAGCTGATTAGGAACAGAACCAATCAAAATGGGTGTTAGCTCTGTTCAACACGGAGCTAGCGATAGAATCGAATTATGAATTTTTGTAAAAGCTTTGTACCATTGTCTATTCCAACATCACAATACCAACAGCCAAAGTCCATTGCAGCCAAGACGACCTCACGCAAAGAATTTCAGAAAATGTTTACATTCCACTACTGGATGAAGTAGAGGTCTCGTGTATATCCCTCATCGAATAGACCTTGGTAGTGCACTTGACCGCGTTTGGCTAGCTCAAGCTCCTTGCCGTCCGGCAAGCGTCGCCTCAGCTCCAGCACCAAAAAGGAGTACATATTGGATAAGAACTCATCACTCTGATTGCCTATTTTTCTGACGGGTCTAATGTCTGTCCTAGGAGTGAAGCCGCGGTCAAAGCACTCCCAGGGGACCGCCTCCCTCCACGTGTTGTGCCACGTTAGCGTCCGGGAGCCATCCTTTGCGTGCTCGAACTTGTACGAGCACAGGAGCCTGTCGCCGCCGGTGAGGCCGACGACGGCACCGACCTCCGGAGCAAAGAACGCGCGGCCCTCCAGCCGACACAGCTCCTTGGGGAACTCCATCCGCCAAGCGCCCAACCTGGAGTCCAACCAGAAGGTGCCTTCGCCGGTGACGGAGATCCACACGCGCGTTCACGAAGTAGCTCGAGATGGACACGCTCTGGGACGCCCTGAGCGGCGGCCTCGGGAGCGGCACGGTGAACCAGCCTACGTCGGGGAAGAGCCGCCGGAGCATCTCCAAGCGAGAGGAGGAGTCGCCGTATATGACCGTATCCATCCTGATGATCGTGTCGTCTCCCACGGGAAGCATGATGGGCGGCGGGCCCGTGTTGCGCGCGGCGCCGGCCATGCCAGTGCCTTCCGCTGGAGGGGTGACGACGCCCATGATGCCAATGCCGCCCGGGAAGACGGCGAGGGGCTGGTAGTCGACCCACGTTAATGCCGGGGAGAGTGACAAGGGTTCGACCTGCAGCCTTTGCTCATTCTTGATGCCGATGTCACAGACACGATAGCCTTCTTCCTGATGCTTCACCAGTACGGGTCGGTAGCCGGCGTTCATGGTGTCCGTCCTCTGCCAAAGAGGAAGCACCTGTAATTGTAATGTAATGTAATAACGTAATATAATCCGCCGGAGATGAACACTTGTACGGGGTGCGCGAGATGTCCGGGATGATATCACGGATCCCGACGGACACGTCCGTCCACACCGAATTCTTATCGTCGTTCCTTGCATGTTCAGCCTCCGAACCGAACACGGCTACGACTAGGGGTACAGCACCTGAGCACGGACGAATCTAGAGAGAGCAAGTTGCCATCATACACCAAGTAAAATTTCCTAAATCCTGTATTTTTCATGTAAAATTTCTGCATGAGCTATGTAAAAACCAATCATGCGTTGCAAAGGAATATTAATATACGCGTTACAAAGGAATATTAAAGGTGATTGCAAGAAATGTTAGAACATATATCCTGTCGGTGGAAGTCAATGCTAAACTGACAATCATCACCCTAAGTATGATTGGAAGAATTATTTTTTGGGAAAAAACATATATCCTGTTTATTAGTGGAAGCCCAGTTCTCCTAGCAAAAAGGGGAGCTCCCCAAACCAAAAGTCAAATGGCAGCTGGAGGCACCCGCCTGTCCAAATGATTCCTCCCCTTGGCCGTCCTCTGTTTAAAACCTGTCCTCTCCGCACAGCGTGCCCTTGCCGTTGCCGACCACGTCAAGTTCACAGCTTAACGCAAGAGAGACGCCCAGTACTCACGTCTGCCACGCCACGAACCATGGCACGGCACGCGCGCGCCCCGCTGCTCCTCGCCCTCGTCGCCACGCTCGCGGTGGCCGCGGCGTCGGCATCTGCCTACGCGCGCGCCGCCGACGCCGACAACACGGGGCTGCTCATCGGAGACGACGACGACGTGCTCGGGCTGGGCGGTAGGAGGCGGCTTGACGACGCCAACAACGCCACGGGTCTCGACGACGGCAACGCCACGAGCATCGCCGACGCCGTCACGGGGACGGGGTTGGGCTTCATCAGCTACGCCGCGCTGTCCAGGGACAGGGTCCCGTGCCCGCTGCGCGGCGCGTCCTACTACAACTGCCGCCCCGGCGCCGAGGCCAACCCCTACAGCCGCGGCTGCTCCGCCATCACGCAGTGCCGCGGCTGAGCCACCAGCTGCGACTGCGAGCGTCGAGCGAGACTGGTAGCTGCGTTCCGCTTCTGCCATTGCCGCCTCTTCTGATTCAAAATGTTCAAGGAGCTGAACAGAGATTTTACCATTTTTGCTGTAAATCGCTGCTATTCTTGCGATAAGATTAAGAACGACGTTTGTATTTTGTGTGATGTGTATGGTCATATCCAAACTTTTAAGTTGATTGATTTTTACATTATTCAAGATTAATTAATTATTCTATCGATGCAATGCAATGTGTGTCTGCTTTTTTGTGCTGGTGCTGGTTTGTCTTTGCTCTGTGGACAACTTGATGCTGCGCATTATTGTATTGGTGATTGATCTCAGGTTTCCTTCAGACCAACACTTCAGCTTTTCACTCAGCCATGCTCATGCATAAGCTGATAAGCATAACAGAAGTGCAGAACTGAACATTCATTCTAGAAAATTAGAGTACTCTGACTCTCTAAGCTCAGACGATCTCTGCCTTTTTCTAATAAATGAACATAGCAGGTGAAAAAACAGACGATATCTGCGGCCCCTGACTGCTTAGGCCCCGTTCAGTTGGCTATGTTGAGCAACTGTAGTGAAACTAAAAACGGTGTGGTACTGTCTTCACGTTCTTTTGTTCGCTGCGACCAGCTTTTGATCTCCAACGGTGCATATGCGGTACTTCGTTCGGTTGTGAATCTGCCGGCAGCCTTTCTTGACGATCGTGCAGCGGCAGCTAGATCAACGTTAGAGGTTGTTGCTAAGATAGCTGCAAACAGGCAGACAACATGACATACAAGCTGTACAGGGACTGCTGTTCCACTACTTGCATTGGATGATTAGCGGTTGAACCGGCTCAGACAGAGGACACGTCATTCGCTAATTTTTTTTTTCCACAGAAGTATAACGTATGACAGTTCAATGGATAGATGCTGGAACAAACGCACTCGGCAGTTGGAGATGTTTGTATGTTTTGATACAACCATAGAAGCAAATCATTTTTTTTTGAAAGGCTGGAAGCATATTATCACTAGGGAATATGGATCTTCAGCTAATTTTTGCTCATTTTTTCTCTGAAAACTCCCGTACGTGTACCACTGAGTGAGGCCGTGAGGGTCTATATATAATGGTACATCGATGATTTGTGATTTGTGATTCTCTGAAAACTCCCTCACTAAACTGAAAACCATAGAAGCTAATTTTTGCTCACTATGATTTGTGATTCTAGCTATTTGTTCATGCAATGGAAAACATGTACATCGATGACAAGGCATATATAATGGTTCCACTAATATCAAAACCTTCAATTTAGTCTCTTGGACATCTTTGTAGAAAAAAAAAAAACATGATAGGTTTATGCACATTGTGACAGCTCATAAATTGCTTATTGCTAAAACAAGCGTTTCTTTTTGCATTCCATTTACATTTAGCCGAGACCACTACTCTTGTTAGCCTGCATAGAGACTGCTCTTTAGTTTTCCCCATTCAGTTACATCCAAATCCAATAGTTTTCTGCCGCGGGTCCAGCCGCCCACCTTTGCCATTTGAAGCTTGACAAAATGTCACACTCCTTCCCTGATTCCCTCGTCTTGCCACGCCGTCGCTATGGCCGCCGTAAGTAGGGATGGGCCCACACGTGTTCTGGGCTTCCAACGAAACAAATCCAATCGCCCAGAACGTCACGAAAGCCCACTCCGCAAATTACCCGATTTAGCGCGGGGGGGCTTAACAAACTCCCACGGTCTCCAAAAGCGACGGCCACGCACGCGAAACCTCCCACTGATTTGTGGGCCCAACCGCCCGCCGACGCTCTCCCCGGCGGCGTGTCCACGTCGTCGCCCGCATAAAAGAAGGCTGGTGGCCGCCACTGCGCGCGCGCAGCCCAGTCAAGTCCACCCACGAGCGCAAACAGCGGCAGCAGCTCGCGTGCCTCCACGCGAGCCAAGCGCAAAACCCTAGCCCCAAACCCTAGGCGGCGACGGTCTCTGATCCCGGCGGCCCCGGCCCAATGGCGTCGTCGCCGGACTTGTTCCCCAACGTCGCCTTCTCCGACGTCTCCGCCGCCGCGCCGCGCCCGCGGAAGGGGCCACCGCCGCTTTCGGACTCGGCGCCGCCACCGGGGCCCCGCGCCTCAGCCTCGTGAAGGCCGGGAAGGCCGAGGCGGAGTCCACGGTCGAGATCGACCTCGCCGACGCGCAGGTACCCGCCGTGAGCTCGGTTAATGTGATTTGGGTCGCAGTGCGTGTGCGTGTGCTGCCTCTGCCTGTGATTTGGCTTGGTTTGGTGTGGTTCCGGGGAGGTCTACTCTGCTCTCTGACGTTTTGTGGGGAGTGACACGTTTGGGTTTTGCTTTTCAGGTGTTCAAGTTGGGACCGACGGAGTGGCTGTGCGTGTGCGACGAGTCGGAGGCTAAGGCTGGCGTGGAAGAGGTAATTTGTTAATTGTCTGTTTCTGTCTTGTTTCAATTGCTTTTGCTGACTTTGTGGAACTACAGCTTGTGCAGCATGGCAAGAGTATAGCATGTTGCACTGCATTGCATTTTGTTTATTAAGAATATGTTTCCTTCCACAAAAGCTCACATTTGTTAATTTAATGCTCGATGGTGGTAAAGCTGTACATTCCCCCCTTCATTATGTATTTATGTACAATGGTCGATGCTTCTAAATCTAGTTGAACTTAGCTTCAGATCTGGATGGCAATAATGAATTGGTACTTTTTATCCACTGCCTGCAAAGGATTTGTCCTATGCTTCGAATTCTCACAAAAGCATGATTTATTTATTTCTAGGCTGAAATAGAGCGTAAATTGCACTAAAAGGTCACTATATTCTGACATGACATAAAGCTCCATGTGTTTAAACTCCATTGCCATGCTTGCTGACCTATTAACAACTTATATTTGAACCTGAAGATCATTCTTTGTCCTTGTACATTAAAACTTTCTTGTAGTACATATTAAATGGCTACATGTTAACTCTCAGTTCTTTGAGGCAGAAGTCATTTTCAAGAGCAATTAAGGTTGTTCTTAGGACAGAAGCTGAGAGCAAAGCCTTCTCTTTAGCTTTTCAACGATGGAAACACCAAGTTATTAGTGGAAAAGCTGGTTTGTCCTTTTCATGACTTGTTTCAGATAATTTCAGAAGTATGCTTTGTTGCACTGTTTATGAGTCATTACCTTATTAGGGTTATGTTAGTTTTAATAGTCACAGACATAATATATTTGTATTTCCCCTGTATTTGCATCATAAATGAGTGAAGCATTTGCTCTGAGCACTAGTGAATTTCAGACTACATACTGGCATACTGACTTGCACTGTGTTTTTGCACGCTCATGTAATCCTACAATCTGGTGAAATATCAGAATTTTATGTCTATACGTATTCTACCTTCATGGTGAAATTTTATGTTCTTGGTCATTTTCAGAATCAGAACTTGGGGTTCTTTTTCACTATTTTTCTTCTGTAATATAATGATACACAGCTCTCCTGCGTGTTTGAGAAAAGAAATTTATGTTCTTGTTGACTCTCAGAACTAGCATATTTTTGCTGTGCATCTCAATAGACAGACCTACGAGATAGTAACTGCCAGTCAGATTAACCTGTGTGCTGTGTGCAGTTTAATGCATTGGAGAGGTTGTGGACACACTGCACCTGCAGAGCTTTGTTTTTTAACAAAAAGATAAACATACATCAGATATGCTTATTGCATGACTTAATGCCAAAACATACACAGAAAAATAACTTTGACTACCTCTGTACATTAGTGCCGGGTGTATTTTGGTTAGGTGAAATTAGTTTAAAGTTGATTTTACTGTCAATTTCTCTTTCAATATATACTGTCAATGCTACAAGCCTAACATCATCGTAAAATTCCTTTTAAATCCGAACCTGTTGTCTGAACCTGTTGATGTAAAATTTATATTTTCAACTCGTTATTTGAATAACTATTTCGTTAATATTTGTAATTAAAAAAAACGTTTAAACTGATGGGTGGATGTTTTGTGTAAGGTTTTTCTTTTTCTTTTATTTTTTTGGGCAAAAATGCTTATTTTTGCTTATGTGACAGGGGAGCAGCTGGAGAATGGATCAATAATTGCTTCGAAAAGCAAATTCGATACGAAAATTGAGTCATCATCAGCAAAGATGTATTTCCACTACTATGGCCAGCTATTACATCAGCAAAACATGTTACAAGATTTTGTGCGGACAGGTGTCTTACCACCTAAAGCTCTCAGTTCTTTCTACTCTGATCATGGTAGTTCAAATTCTGCACTAATACTGACAAGATCGTGCATGTGCTTTCCTTCAGGAACATACTATGCTGCTGTAATGGAAAACCGATCTGACTTTGAGGGTCGAGTTGTGGTTGATGTTGGGGCTGGAAGTGGTATTCTTTCGTTATTTGCTGCCCAGGTGCATTTTAAACTTCCAACCTTGCTCCGCTTACTAGTTATGTGCTTGATTGATATGATGTGACTTGACAGATAGTGGTTTGGTATGTTAATGTTAGGCTGGTGCAAGACATGTATATGCAGTCGAGGCATCTGAAATGGCTGAACATGCTCAACGTCTAATCTCTGGGAACCCATCTCTTGGACAACGGATCACGGTTTGTTTTGTATCCCTTCGAACTGTACCCTTTTTCTTAGCTTTGACCCTCAACGATGTTTTACCTCCTCCTGAATAGGTCATCAAGGGCAAGGTTGAGGAAGTAGAGCTTCCAGAGAAAGCTGACATACTGATTTCTGAGCCTATGGGTATGTCACTCTTCGATTTTCTGGAGTGTTCTGATTGTTTCTCTTCTGGGTTTCATCTCTAGCCTACCCCAACTTGCTTGGGATAAATAGGCTATGTTGTTGTTGTTGTTGTTGTCTGATTGTTTCTCTTCTGCCTGTGTGTCTCACGTTAATCACTTATTATCTAATAGTATTCACAGGTATTGAAAAAAGTACAATGTTAGGTTGCTATCATATGTTTAACCTGATATAAATAAAACACATATCTATGTGCAAACCCTTTTTTTATGTTAGAATTGTCTTCATCTTACGAGCCCTTTGTATTGGCTGTTGTCTGTTGGTAATAGCCGTAGGATAGATGAAACGACACTTGTGTTCTGGACCATTAATTGACTCTATTGGAGAGTTGCATGCCCAAGCTACACCAGCTGTTATTTGTAATGTTTCACTGTTGTTAGTTTGGAAATGTGGCCGAGAACTTGCTCCCTCAAAACAATTTACGATGCTTAACATTTGGCCGTGTTTACAAAGGTTATATATTTTGGATGAATTATGTATTTGGTTTTAGTCTACTCCAATGTTCACAACAAACAAATATCCAGTTCTTTGATTTTGTTCACTGGGCCAAGTGGCAACTTTGGCAGTTTAGACCTCGTTGAATAGTAATGATATATCATGATTTCATTTTTTTCCTCCTGCGTTATCCATTGTTGATTGATTTGTACTCCATGCTTTTAGGAACCCTTTTGGTTAATGAGAGGATGCTAGAGTCCTATGTCATAGCTAGAGACAGATTCCTTGCCCCAGATGGTAAAATGTTTCCAACAACAGGAAGGTATATTTGTCACTTAGAATTACATGCTAAATTTTAACTGCTCTTGAATCTGGAGTCTTTGATTTATCTGGTAAAACGAAAAGGCCATATCAACTTTTTGCACGATTGTTCCTTGTGTGCTTAATTAATAATTCTATCCGTTTCATGGAAGTTTTTTTTTCTTTCTTTCTGCATACAATTAGTTTATGTCCTGCCTATATTTGGTTTACATCCTACATTCCTACCTGTTTTACCTGTTTCCTAGATTTGCAGTCTTACGTGGGGTTCAGTTTTCTTCAATCGCTGAGCAATTTTGCAACATACCGGTTTAGTGGCTCTCTTGATCATGGATTCCAAATTTTGAAACCTTTATAAATCAGTCAAGTCATTATCCGTGTCATACGACAAATCGACAACAAATGTTACAACAACAACAACAACAAAAAGCCTTTTTATCCCAAGCAAGTTAGAGTAGGCTAGAGATGAAACCCAGAAGAGACACATATTTTAGTATGATCTTCGACTTTGTATCAGCCTCTGCACAATGGCACCCCACTCTGAAAGGATTCATCTTAATTCTGATTCAGAGTCTTTAGGGTGGATTTGAATATAGTTAGAAGATCATATATGTCTTTTTTAGTATGTGGTAGTGCTTTGCTTTTTGCAGCAAAGTTTAATATTCTCACAAGCAGTCCAACAATATTTGTTTAAAATAATGAGGTCAAAGGCATGCATAGTTCATCAGTTCTTCTGTTCAGAATTTGGTATTTCAATTTACTCATCAATGCTTCATGTCTTTTTAGGATTCACATGGCTCCATTTTCTGATGAATACCTTTATGTTGAAATGGCAAATAAGGTAAATCTTTGCTAGTTTTCCTTATATTATTGCTGTCTAATGCCTTCTTGTATATTAAACTAGTAGACTACTGCCTAATCATGCGGCTTCTGATCATATCTAATTGCGGTAGTTTTTTGTTCATCTTTTGTTTTCGTATAATTAAATTATGAAAAAAGTCTTCATCAATATTTTAATTATATAGTATCCCATGAGCCATCCATCTCCATCAAATATTAAAATGCACCTATAAAAATAACAGGTTTCAAAGTAGGATAGGAACATACCACACCACCAACTGCTATGTTTGATACCAACTTCACTTCGGCAGCACTTTTGCTTATTCATAATTGATTTTGTTATTTATGTTGCCATCTTGTTGTGAAAAGATGTATTATTTTATTATACATTATTTTTATGGACTAATGATCTCTTCATGTGTGTCTATATTTTAGTATCGGGTCTTTCTCATGTAGTGTTGTCTTATGTGTTCTTGCAGGCTCTCTTTTGGCAACAGCACAATTTTTTTGGTGTTGATCTTACACCTTTACATGGTTCAGCATTCCAGGGATACTTTTCACAGGTACACTGCCTATAATTGTAAACATTTATAGGTTATATGTTCTTGCTTTTGCTGTGATGAGAAACTAGTAATTTTTTCTACCTTTTTGTGTACTTGTAAATTGGAACAGTTGGCATGGGTTGGGGTAGATATGTATATTGACTACTGATTCCTTAATTGTATTCAATTACTGACATGGCATGATTTGTCCCATAACTTTTATGGCTGTAGTGAACGATTCTTAAGTTTTTTCTTCTATTATTATTACTGTTGCCTGGTTCTGTGCTAAAAGTCCTATTAATTTGAGTGTCTCCTTTTTCCTTGACAAATCTAAATGCCTATTCTATTCTCATGCAGCCTGTTGTGGATGCATTTGACCCGAGATTGTTAATTTCTCCACCAACATATCATACACTTGATTTTACTAGCATGAAGGTAAGCATGGCATGAGATCTAAATTCCATGTCAATTTTCTGAAAGATTTCTTGGTTTGATGGGCCTACCCCAATTTGCTTGGGACAAAAGGCTATGTTGTTGTTGTATTTCTTGGTTTGATGGAAATATGACATGCTTATCTTTCTTTTCCAGGAAGAGGAGCTTTACGAGATTGATATTCCTCTGCGTTTTGTAGCATCTGTTGGCACTAGAGTACATGGATTAGCTTGTTGGTTTGATGTATTGTTTAATGGGAGGTCAGTATATCTTAGTATATACTGGAAATTCTGTTAACTAGTAATATTTACAGAATCACAGCACTCCTTTAGATTTGTCTTCCACTATTCTAAATCTGCTATGCTGTACTGCAGCACTGTGCAAAGGTGGCTTACCACTGCTCCAGGATCCCCTACCACTCACTGGTACCAACTGCGATGTGTGCTTTCACAGCCATTGTATGTCATGGCTGGTCAAGAAATAACTGGCCGTCTTCATCTTGTAGCCCATAGTTCTCAAAGCTACACAATATACTTGACAATGTCAGGTTAGGCTCTACCTATTTTTCCATTTCTCCAATCTTACATATTTGAAGGTTATTATAGTTCTTATGCTTATTTGATTCTTGCATGAAGCTAAAATGTGGGGTGTGGGTGCGGAGCAAGGCGGTATCCTCCAGACATCTACTGGAAAACTTGAACTCAAGGAGCCATACTACAGGTTGTCTCAGCCGCAATCCTACATGCCACAAGATCAGCAGCAGCAGCAATTGCCATCTTTGCAGCCACAGGTATGCTGCCCCTTCGCATTGTAGCAGCAGTATTACTTTCTGAATTATGTCTCAGATCTTCCAGAACATGGTTCGTCATCCTATATACCTGACTTTGAAGCAGTTCGGCTGTTGTCCTGCTGTGCAGTACATCCCATGTGCATGCACAGCAGGCCAGCAGTACCATGCTTCAAAGCTACACAATGCTTTTGATAGTAGTGATATTCTTATTACTACAAGTCACTTGAGGGAAAATCTTACATAATGCTTGTGATGTTCACATCATACTGGACATGTTGCAGTACTACAGTATAGCAACACTGGCTCCTGCCTGCTCCATGATCATCACAATAGACAAAAGTTTTTCTTTCTGGTGGTTAGGCATTGACATAAGGTCATGGTTAGGATTCCATGACCCACATTTTTTTGTTTATGTTTTGTTGGGCGAGGATTATGGTATGTTATTGGAATTTGGGTGGATAAATTTGCTTGAGAATTGTGCCTGGTTCTTTGGGCAGAGAAAAATAAACTTGAGTCCCTATAGTTATTGTGCCTCGAAATTTCAGCTTTTGACCAGCATTATTTTTGCTGCATTACGTATGTTGTTATTGTAACATTTATATTTGCAAACAGGGATCAGAGCAGCAGATGCAGGAAGGGCTTAGCCCAGGCATCACGATAGACCAAGTAGACCAAGATTGCGGCCTCAACTAGACAGCCTGAAGAACCTGAGTCGTATGCTCTGATTCCAGCAACGAGCTCAGGTCTGTACAATTACAACAGTTAGAGTGCTCCTTAGCCTATGTTGTCAGGCGTTAGCTGCCAAATGTTAACATCACGTCGCATTCGAAGGTGTACGAGACCATTCCTGAGTTGTGCAGCCGCAGCTAACTGCTCCGTTACTTACGAGGGGGTCGAAAAAGGCAATTATAAAGTGTATTTGGTTTCAGGTAAAGTGAAGAGCGGAGGCATATTATCTAACAAAGGACAGGTGTATGTTGTTTGATACATCCTTGTTAGAAATTAATTTATTTTCATGTTAAGCATGTTTAATTCAAAATTGGCTTCATACTGCTTGTGCGTCTTGTCGTGGTGTACCTGCATGCTCAATTCTTAAGTACGAGTATATTTGATTCAGTCGGCTTCATAAGCAGTTTGTTGTTGGTCCCATTTGTGCCAACGTCCATGTGAAATCATCGCCTGGTCCACTAGCTTCGGGCCATGGTTTGAGATCCGCTTGTAAATTGTGTTGAAGATGCGTGTTCGTGATGGGGGTCTAGTTCGAGACCACTCTTGCTGAGCTCGAGCTCGCAGAAACCTGGATCCGATCTGAATCCATCGGCCGTTGGAAAGCAGCAGGAATCCGACACACGTGATTGCGTGCAGGACGGTCTGTAGATCGCGGAGTGCATCAAACGCCGCCAACTTTGGAGGTGATTTCCTTGCGTACCATTCGTCAGTAGTCTTCGTTATGGGACCGCAGCAGTAGCTTGACCTCGTTGATGTCGTCTCTCGTCTTCCTTAACCCCAAAGCACAATTGCAGGCTCAAAGCTTGTGTTCCTTAAACCCAAAGCAAATTTGCAGGGTCAAAGAAGGTTCAAAATAGAGAAATCTCTGAAGATAAGCTTTGCCGTATGTACTGTACCATCGAAATTTCTAGAAGAAAAATTGGCGTGACATATATCGGCTCAGGTCATCCAGCCGGACCCGGGCCCACCAGCGGCCGTGCCCTCCAAGCTCCAACTTGAGCCACTAGCACACAGATCGATCCGCCGCGAGTAAAAGATACAGGGCGGTTACGGCGTTGGCGACGTGCCCATCACGGGAGCCCCGACGTGGCGGCCCCGCTCCAGAGTGTTCTGGCGCAGCCTCGACGGCCCCGATCGATCGCGCCACGCATCGGAGGGCCCGACGCCGCCGTCCTTCTCCTATATAGCTTTCCTTTCCGGCCCTTCCACCTCCCCGTCCTTCCATTTCCAGCGAAGCAAAAGCAGCCGAAACAAAAATCGTCTCGTCTCGCCTCGCCTCGCCTCTTCAGTTCTCTTCCAGAGAAGCCACCCCGTCGAGTTCGCGCGATGGCGGAGGAGCAGCCCAACCCTAACCCCCAGCCCCAGCAAGCGGTAAGCGTGATCCCTCCGCTCCTCGCCTCGATTCCGATCCTGAACTCGGAGGTTGATTGATTGATTGATTTGGTTTTTGTGGGGTTTTGGTGGTCTGATCTGTTGTTGGTGCGCCCTCCACAGGAGGAGAGGGAGGTGGTGGTGGACCAGCAGCAGCCGAGGAGTGCCCCGAAGCTGAGGTACCTGGACTTCGTCCAGGTCACGGCGGCGCAGGCCGCGGTGTACCTCGCGGGGATCTACGGCCTCGCCAAGGACCACGCCGGACCGATCCGCCCCGGCGTCGACGCCGTCGAGTCCACCGTCAAGGGCGTCGTCGGCCCAGTCTACGCCCGCTTCGGCGGCCTGCCCCTCCACGTCCTCGCCTTCGTCGACCGCAAGGTGAGTCGCGTCGCCGCCCTTCCCCTGTCACCGATCCCCCTATTCGCCTGCTGCTGCTTGGGGGGGGGGGGGGGGTCCTACTTGGGTGGGTGTGAGATGGCGACTCCGTCGTCGTCTTTGTCCTTGTGCCAGATTCCTTAGATTCCGGTGCATGTTAGCTGCGCCCGGCGGAGAGTCCGATGCCACTGTCGGACGACCAAATTTGCATTAGCAAGGGATTTCCGAGGAATCAAATTAGCAGCCGTTAATTAAATCCTGGGCTTCCTTATTACTTACTAGTGATGATTAATCTCTGTTTGTTCAATCACCATGTCGTGTGTTCTTCGATTTTTGCTGACCGACGCGCAACAACAACAATGGCGTGCAGGTGGACGACACGGTGCACGAGGTGGACAAGCACCTCCCGGGCGTGCTCAAGTCCGCATCAGCGCGCGCGTACGCGGTGGCGCGGGGCGTCCCCGAGGTCGCCCGCGAGCTGGTCGCCGAGGCGCAGCAGTCGGGCGTGAAGGGGGCCGCCCGCGCGGCGCTGGCCAAGGCGGAGCCCGTGGCGAAGGACCTGTACGTGCGGTACGAGCCCGCCGCGGAGCACCTGGCCGTCTCCGCCTGGCGCTCGCTCAACGGCCTCCCCGTCTTCCCGCACGTCGCGCAGATCGTCGTGCCCACCGCCGCGCACTGGGCGGAGAAGTACAACCGGGCCGTCGTTGCTGCGGCGGAGCGCGGGTATGCGGGTGCCAAGTACCTCCCCGCCATCCCCACCGAGCGTATCGCCAAGGTGTTCTCGTCGTCGCCGGAGGCCGAGCCGCTGGCCGAGTCCCAGTAGCGTGTGTTTGTGATCGTCGTTTACCCCTGATGGTGATGGATGGGGTGGTGGTGAATTCTGGATGGCCCTCGAACTGCAGAACTGAATAAGAAAGGGAGAATCCGGGGGCTAAAGATGGTGGTATGCTAGTGTTTGTTGTTACTCTTAGATGTGTGATGGGACAACTTGTCATGGACCATGATAGATCATGATGCTGTGTTCCACTAGCTGCTCTGTGCATCTTGTTTGGTGCTCAGTGCTCTACTTCTTGCTTTTGTATAAAAAGAAGTCGTTCGATGTCGCAATCCCTCTTTTAATCTGCGGCGTCTAGGTTGTTCTGCTTATTACTAGTCTTGTTTGGTCAGGGTTACGGGCGAAATCGGCATTGGGTGGCGTTGTTTAGAATCCTATCCGTTGGTGTCATTTCTGGTGGAAATCTGTTTACCTTGGCCTGTTGTATTTGCGTGGTGTGTAGTAGCTCTCTCAGTGGCATCCTGCCGTGTCGCTTTGCGCGGATGTCAAAATCACAGGGTTCTTTACTTACTAAGAAAGAAGAGGAGGTTGTACTGCAGTATGTTAGGATGATCTTAATCCCGAGTTGGGCCCAACGGCCCAACTCGCCCTCAGAAACCTCGCGTCGGACGGCGCCAAATGCCCATCTATTAGGCGGAGGGCCCCCGTCACCCCGCGCTTATTTATATAAAGAGGTGGGCGCCGGCGCCTCGCCACGAGGTTCACCGTGAGCCGCCACACCCACCGACAACCCTAATCCGATCTCGTGGGCGCGGCCCGGACGGAAGTTCCTCCGGCGCCGCACCGCACTGCACCGCCATCCACTCCTTCACCGACGTCCGCCTCCTCCCCGCCCGACGCGATGGCCGGCGCAAAGCGGCCCCGCCGCCGGATCCTCGTCCCTCCTCCGCCCCGTCAAGGCCTCCGTGCAAAGCCTTTCCAACTCGCTCCCCTCTTCCTACCTTCTTGCCTACTCGATTCCCAAAGGTTGTACCCACACCGCTAGACGATTCTAAGGGCTAACAATGGTATCAGACGCCTAACTAGTATGTGGATCTAGAGTTTGGGATGAAAAATTGTTGATCCCTTCGGATCAAGAAAGGAAAAGGACACCGATTTCGAATCGGTACAGAAACCCTAACCCTAACCCTAGAACTTGGATCGGGGAAAAGAATCTGCAAACCCAAAAGAGAAAAGGGACGAACACCGCCGACTCACCGTCGCGCGGATCGAGCCAACCGAGCCCGGCGGCCGTCATGTCCTCGCCACCGCGGCGGCTTGGGCCTCGGTCGGGGAAAGGCGTCGCCGGAAAGCCGCTCGACGGCGGCGCGCTCCGCTTGAAGCGAGCGCGCGCCCGGCGAGAGGCTCCGCGACGGCGCCGGCCACCTCTTTCCTCAATCCGCCATGGCGGGCGGCGCTCCGTGTTTGTTGCTCACGGTGCGGCACGAGGGTAGGGAAGGGGAGGAAAGGAAGGGGGAGACGAGACGGGACGCGCGACCTCATGCCGAGCTCCGCGGCGGCGCGGCGCTATTCCGCCATCTCTGCGGTCGCCGGGCGGCGATGCGATCTTCTTCGCTGCGGGCTGGCTGGGAGGAGGGAAAGGAATGAAGGTGGATTAGGGTTTCCGGAAGGGTTCTTTGGTTTTGTATCTCCGAAATGCGCGGCCGTCGGATCTAGGGCGACCACGATCGAGCGGGCCGGCATTGATCGGACCCGAAGCGGCCCGAGGCGGGAGCGAGCGGCGGCCGGCGAAATCGTGGCCCGAGCCCACGTTAGGCTCGCGCCCGATCGGCCGCCCCTACTCAGCGCCTAAGGCCGCGATGGGCCGGGCCGTATAGTTGCGTGGGCCGGCCAACCGCAAGGAAAAGGAGCGCTCGGCGGCCGCCGGCCGCGCGGTAAAGGTCGGCCGGGCCGGTTTACGCTTTGGGTCGGGCTGGCCGGCGAACAGGAAAAAAAAAAAAAAAAGAGGAGCGCGCTAGACTGGGCCGCTGGCCAGCAGCGCGCGTGCGCGTGAGAGAGGATGCGGGCCGAGGCTGCGCTCCTGGGCTGAAATTGCCGAATTGCATAGTGAAAGAAAATTTTTATTTTTCCTTTTTCTAGAAACAGTTATAGAAGCATATTTTGCTCCTTTTGAATAGAATTTTTGATGCAAATCTCATGCAAAATTTGATCCAACGACTTTTTTGCACGGACGAGAGCGTAAAGTTATTTCATGTTTCGGAAAATTGATTATGCAAAGTTAAAGTTTCCGCTGCGTATTTAAAGTCATTATCGTTTTCATTGTTAAATTCGAACCAACGGGAGAGTTTAATATTTGAAAATGGATAATTTTACTTGTGATTATAATGTTGCTATTATTCGACCAACGTTGATTAATAGCAATATTATGATGTTGATTAATAGTTGTTGCCTACATTAATTCTATTTCTGCCCAACGGTGATTTAGAATTATTGCAAAGTAAATTTTATATTTTGTTCTCACCTCATATGAATTGTAATTTCGGGTAGTTCCTCCCCGATGTCCGCCTTGAGAGAGATTCCACCATTGAGGGAGACAACTACCTTGAGTGGAAGAGGAAGATTGACTTCACTTTCACTATAGGCGAGTTGACGGGTGCTCATCGAACCGTGTCCCACGGTGCTGTGGAACCTGCGGAGGCCGATGAAAGTGATGAAGCATGGGACAAAAGAAAGAAAGATTATGGCCCCATCGATGGCCTATGACATAAAGCATGCTCGATGGGTCGGTGACAACAAGAAATGTTGTCTTGTCATTGAGAATACAATTGACCCGCTCTTACGGGTCAATTGAAAAGTGTGACACCGCCGTTGCTTATTTTGAGAGGATCAAGAACCGGTTCACGGTTCCTCCAAAGTGTATGCTACCCATTTGTTCAAGCAATTGACAAATGAAAAGTTCAAAGGAGGTAGCATACGTGACCATATTTTAAAAATGAGTCACTTGGCAAATAAGCTAAAAGGAATGGATCGGAAATACAACCACAGCTCCTTATCTATTTTGTTTTAGCTTCCTTGCCTAGAGAGTATGAGAATTTTGTCATAAACTACAACATGCGGCTGAGAAATGGGACTTAGACAAGCTCATTGCTCGGTGTGTTGATGAGGAGCTCGGGATCAATGGCCAACCTGGTGGCCAAGCGAACCCGGTCAAAGGGAAGGGCAAAAGGCCCTTCAATCCACGGCTCCCCGGCAAAGAAAGGTCCTATGCAACGAAACCACGCTTTTAGCAACGGGGCAAGCCACGGGCGGTGACAACTTGTGCCGGCACCGTGGTAAGGAGGGCACAAGAAGACCGATCGCCCTTGCGATTGGTTAAGAGAGCTCATGAAGAAAAAGGGTGAGAATGTTATTTCATTTGTAAATGAATCTACGTATGCAAAGTTTTCAAAGTCAACATGGTTTATTGACTCGGTGCAACTATTCATGTTGCAAATTCTTTCTGGGATTCATTTCGACGAGAACTACGCTAAAAAGAGAAGAGGCCATTAGCGTTGCGAATGGCGTACAGGTAGCTGCGATAGAGGCAATTGGAGATGTAGCATTAGATTTACCTAATGGCTATAGTCTTACCTTGAGAGATGTTTTTTATGTTCCTACACTTTGCGGCGCAATTTGATAAGTGTAATAAAGTTGGATGATTCGGGTTTTACCCGTAATTTTGGACATGGCAAATGTGTCATTTGGTTTAATGATATTTGTGTTGGTCTTGCCTTCCGACAAGACGAATTATATATGTTATCACTATGTGAAAGTGTGAATTCCATATGTAATGTGAATGATAGCGTTTCCTCGTCTACAAATGAGAAAAGAAAAAGAAAGCGAACTACAAACGCAACGGCGAAATTATGGCACCGTCGTTTAGGCCATATTTCGAGGGGGAATAGAAAGACTAGTAAAGAATGAAATTCTTCCTCCTTTGGAGTTCGCTGAATTAGAGCAATGCATCGATTGCATAAAAGGAAAATATGTAAAGCAAATTAAAAAGAATGCCAAACGAAGCACGGGAATATTAGAGATCATTCACACTTGACATATGTGGTCCTTTTCCGTAAAGAGTGTGGATGGCTATGATTCGTTCATTACATTCACAGACGATTACTCCCGGTTTGGCTATATTTATCCAATTAAAGGAAGAGATGAAGCATTGGATAAATTTAAAATATTTAAGGTCAAGTAGAAAATCAGCATAGTTTAAAGATTAAGCTAGTCCGGTCCGACCGTGGGGAGTACTATGGTCGGCATACCCCATATGGTCAAGTTCCTGGACCTTTCGCAAGGTTTCTACGGAAAATGGTATAGTTGCCCGGTATTCCATGCCGGGTGAACCTCGGCAAAATGGAGTAGCCGAAAGGCGTAACCGTACCACGATGGATATGGTGCGCGGTATGATGAGTTACTTCGATTTACCATTGAGTTTATGGATAGAGGCATTAAAAACCTCCATTCATATTCTCAATAGAGTGCCAAGTAAATCGGTGCCCAAAACACCGTATGAATTATGGACGGGAAGGGTACCTTCACTAGATCACTTCCGTGTGTGGGGGTGTCCTGCTTTGAGGCTAAAGTCTTTAACCCAAATATTGGGAAACTTGATCCCAAAACAGTGAGTTGTCATTTCATTGGCTATCCCGAAAGGTCAAAAGGTTATCGTTTCTCTTGTCCGATAGACTCACAAAGTTTGTGGAAACGAGACACGCTATTTTTCTAGAGGATGAAATGATGAGGGGAGTATGGCAGGCGCTCGGAAAATTGATCTTGAAGAGAAGCGGGTGTGTGCACCCAATCCCGTGATTCAGAGCCATTTTTCGAGCTACCTATTGTTCTGCACCAATAGTGCAAGACACCGTGGAGCAAGAACTTTGTTGTTCCTCCCGTGGTAACAACGAGAGGAAAATGAGGAACCTGTTCAACGGAACTGTTGAAAATGTTGCCACAAATGAGGGGAGCAATCTCGGCCTCCAATAGTAGATGTGCCAAATGTAGAGGCCCCTAGAAGGTCTCAAAGAGAAAGAAGGCCAGCTATCTCCGAAAGATATATATGAGTTAAATAATATCACCGAAGAGTATCAAATGGAGGGTGATCCCACCTCATTTGAACAAGCCATGAGAAGCGATCATTCATCCAAGTGGTTTGAAGCCATGGAAGATGAAATGAGATCGATGAGTGCCAACGATGTTTGGGACTTGGAAGAAATTCCCAAAGGAGCCAAAACAAAGAGGGCGTAAATGGGTCTACAAAATAAAATATGACTCCCAAGGGAACATAGAGAGATTTAAAGCGTGACTTGTGGCTAAAGGTTTCACACAAAGGGAGGGAATTGATTACACCGAGACCTTTTCTCCGAGTCTCATGTAAAGATTCTCTCGTAATAATAATGGCATTGGTGGCACACTATGATTTAGAGTTGCATCGATGGATGTGAAGACGGCATTCCTAAATGGGGATTTGAAGGAAAATGTATACATGGCACAACCGAAAGGTTTTGTCGTGGAAGGCAAAGAAAAGATGGGATGTCGCCTAAAGAAATCGATTTATGGGTTAAAGCAAGCTTCAAGGCGGTGGAACTTGAAGTTTGATAAAACTATAAAGAATTTTGGGTTTAAAGCAAATGTCGAGGACAATTGTGTTTATACAAAGTTTAAGAATGGAAATACATTTTCCTAGTCCCGTACGTAGACGATATTTTACTTGCAAGTAACGATTTGAGTCTACTACGGGAAACAAAAAGATTTTTGTCCTCAAAGTTTGAGATGAAAGATCTTGGTGAAGCTTCCTATGTTTTGGGCATAGAAATTCACCGTGATAGAAGAAAGGGGGTATTAGGACCTGTCTCAAAAGGCATACATTGAAAGGGTCTTGGAGAAATTCCGAGATGCATAAATGTAGTCCATCACCCGCACCTATAGTCAAGGGCGATAAGTATGGGGATTTTCGGTGTCCCAAGAATGAGTATGAGCTCAACCAAATGAAAAGTGTGCCATATGCTTCTGCGGTTGGACATTTACAAAGTATGCTCAAGTATGCACACGTCCCGACTTGGCTTATGTAACCGGGTCAAGCTGGCAGATTCCAAAGTAATCCGGTGTTGAACACTGGAAATTGGTAAAGAAAGTTTTGCGATATTTACAAGGAACAAAAGACCGATGCTAACGTATTTAAGATCGACTCGCTAAAAATCTTAGGATACTCAGATTCGATTATGCGGGAGATGACGAAAGTCCACATCCGGATATGTGTTCACTCTCGCAAAAGGAGCTATATCATGGAAAAGCTCAAAACAAACGAGCACTACAAACTCTACTATGTATGCCGAGTTTGTAGCATGTTATGAGGCATCGGGGCGTGTGAATTGGCTAAAGAAATTCATACCCGGTTTAAAAGTGGTCGATGACATCAATGGACCAATGACTCTATACTTTGTGATAATAATCCAGCTATAGAGTATGCTCACAATAATAGGTCAAGTGGTGCTGCCAAACACATTGACATAAAGTACTATGTTGTGAAAGAGAAAATCCAGGATCGTGTTATAAATCTTGAGCACATAAGCACTGAAAAGATGCTCGCGGATCCGCTTACAAAAGGCTTACCACCCAAAGTGTTCGTTGAACACGTAGCCGGCATGGGTTTAAGGCGAAGACTATGATTCCTGGATAATAATAAGGGCCCAAAGATAAAGTATTTATTTATTTCAAACCAGAGATGTGTATTGTAGGTTGTGAAATCCAACGGCAATAGACCGTGACGATGAAACATGTTCTATGCACAAATGCGAGATGGAATAAGTAAAATGAAAAGGTTAAAGTGAAAGAGTAAAGTTAAAGATAAAGTTAAAGATAAGATCAAGGGGGAGAATGTTAGGATGATCTCAATCCCGAGTTGGGCCCAACGGCCCAACTCGGCCCTCAGGAACCTCGCGCCACGATCGGGGCGCCCATCTATTGGGCCGGAGGGCCCCCGTCACCCTGCGCTATATAAAGAGGTGGGCGCCGGCGGCTCTCGCACGAGGTTCACCGTGAGCGGCTGTAACATCTCGATGTTACGGTAAACTAAAACCCGACATGGCATCATAATCATTGCAAATCATCCATGTTAGGTTAACCCCGATATGCATTCACTAAAACAAGATTTATATTCTAGGTTGATTGTGCCTTTGAGATAATGTTTGTTACTTGCCTTTGATAGCCTAGAGGTGTGTCGGCTCGATCAAACGCGATTTCATTTCGAAAACCCCGTTTCCGACAAACTCCGTTTTACCCCCTTTTCCCTAGTTCAAAATCTACAAAGAATTTGGGGTTGGTCCAAAAAGCAATATTGTAGGGCTTGATGAGACCTACAATGTTGGTGAACAAAGTTTTTCAAGTTTTCAAAAAGAATTTCAAATAAATTTGAAAATACGGTTTTCCGACGAGTTGTCCCCTTTTCAATTTCAAACCATAATTCAAAAACTATGCATATTTTGGAAAAACATCTTTTGGAGAAAATGTGCAGTTTGAAAAGTTGAGTTTTCCATAGTTTTGGAGTTTTTCAAGTTCTTTAGAAAAATCCAAAGTAATTTCAAATATTTCATTCTAGGGTTTTGTCCCCTTTTCAAAATTTGATTCAAATTCAATTTTCCTTTCAAAATTTGAAAATGTGCCAGTTGGGAAAGTTGTAGAGAATGAAAAATTAGCTAGGGTTGCTTTTTGGAGTTTTTCAACTTCAGTTCAAAAATTTGGAGAAATTTACAAATTTCTTTTGCTGCCACCGTGGATGACGTCGCATTAACTTTTTCCCCTCACTGGAGCTCCCTTCGCCGAGGCCCATGGCGCCATGCCGCCCGGTCGCCGCCGGTGGCCAGCGCACGGCCGAACGGGAAGCTTCTCCGCCCCGTGTCGCCGTCTCCTTCGCCGTCCCTTGCGCCATAACCCCGGCCAACCACTCCCTCCTCCTCTCCTTATCCATTTCCCTCGGCCGCCATCGCCCTCGCCATCGCCATTGCCGCCCCGAGCTCGCGCCTCCGCTCGCCGTCGTCTTCGTCTCGCTCCGCCCAAGCAAAACCACACCACCGTGTCCGCCTTGAGCTCGCGCGTCCGTCAAGCATCGCCAAGCTCCTCGCCCCGCCGCATCGCCCGCGCGCCCATCATCTTCCTCCCGGTCGGCAAGCGAGCCGCCGAGGATCGCCGCCGTAATCCGTCGTTGTCCTTGCGCTTTTTCTCGATTCCTTGCGTGGGTAAGCTCGCCTTGACGCGCTGCTCACGATGCTTCCCTTGGTTTGGTCATCGACGCACAGGACACGCCGGAACGCCGCCCTCGCCGCGGGTTCGCCGCCGCCGCCATTTCCGCCGCCGTCAAGCTTCCATCTCCGGCCGTCCATCCTCTCCATTTTCAAGCGCACCGTGCCCGCGGTGAGCTCCCGCGCACCGCCCCGTGCCTTCCTTTTAGTCTCTAGGGCACCGTAGCGCCGGCCACCGTCGCGCGTCGCCGCCGTTTGCCGTGCCGTCGCCGCCGCGTCCAAGGCCGAGGCCGATAGGGCCTCGCGCTGCGTCCTTTGGCTTGCGCATCGCGTTCGCAGCATCGCCTAGCATCCCGCGCGCGCGCTAACCGCACCGGAGGAGCTCCGGTGAGCTTCCTCGCCGAGCCGCAGCGCCGCCGCCCCGCCATGACCGCCGGCGAGCTAGCCCTAGTCGCTCCGCCGTCCCATCTTCTAGCCTAGGAGGTGCGCCGTGCCTTGGAGATCACGTAGGACCGAGCCGCGCCGCCGGAGACCCCGCCGCCGGCGAGGAAACGCCGGCGAGCGCGTCGCCGCCGTCGGCCCGCAGCGGCAGGTCTTGCTGGGCCGGCCTGCTACTGTTGGGCCAGGCCACCAACAGTGCTGGGCCGAGCCAAGCCAGATTCGGCCCATTCTGTCTTTTCTTTTCTTTTTCCTTTTTCCATTTCTTTTTAGGCTAAAAATCTTATTTTCTTTCAAAATTCATAGTAAATTGTGTATTGCTCCAAAAATTCTCAAAATTTTTGTGTATGTTCGTTATGATGTCCTCTATCTAGGAAAAATTCAAAATGCCAATTTTGAGTAGTTTTGCTATGTTCAAAAATTACCTCTTTTAATTAAAAAATGAGTCTTCTATGATTTTTATTTATTTATTTATTTGTCCAAAAATCATGAAAATTTATTGGTGCACTGTTTTTGATATAAGCTACTTAAAAATAATTTTTGAAATCAATTTGACAACTTTTGTTTTAGGATTTAATTTCCCTAGTTATTAATTAATTGTTTGACTTTGGATTTGAGTGAAGACCCTAGGTCATCAACCCTAATGACCTTTGGCACTTTAATTAATTGTTTGTGCTTGTCTATAATCTTATTTAGTTTTTGTCGAGCATCATATTTAATATTCCATCATGTTGAAGCATTTTAATTATCTCGTGTAGTCCCCGTGATCGAGGAGAGACTGTCGATTCCATTTCCGAGGAATAGTTGTCGAGACAACCCTAGTCCCCGAAGAAGTCAATCCATCTCTGGTGATTGGTCATCTTCCGATACGTCGTTGAAGAACGTCTACACCGACTTTCGAGGCAAGCCCCGGATCCATCAACCAATTCCTTGAATTTGCAAAAGTTTATCACTTGATTATGTACCGCATTAAGTAATAGGAGTTGAGTGATCACCTACTTGACGCATTAACTACCTTGATTATTCCAACGTCATCCTTGAAACCGTTTTGATTGAAAATACGTAACAATGCTTAGCCTTGCTAATTTAGTTCGGATTTCGAAAATATTTTCAAAAAGAAGTGCTTACCCTGTCGGTAAAGTTATTGTTACTCAAGAAATGCTACCTTTGATCGGACGGTTGGATTGCGTCGAAAGACGTTTCGATGTAACGCCTGTCTGGATCGGTTACATCTTTTAATGAAGTTGAGACCGGTCGGGTAACTTGCATCCGGTTAGGGATGTAGTGTTTCCGATCGTGTCGATTAAGGACCGTATCGTTGTAGGGCCGCCTGTGGTTCGAGCCTTGCAACTAATCACATACTATGGTAAGCCTAAGACCCCGCTATTCCATCATCGTAACGGATAACTCACGACCGGGAGTGGAGAGATGGCGGGAATACGAGTTACCCTCGTGGGCTTGGTCCTGGATTTGAGGCGTACAGTATTCTCGGGTGGCGCAGACCCGGGTTGGTTTTGGAAGATCTGAGTGAAGGTTGATATATGCAAGAATTGGTTCTACATATATCGTGTGATTAGGATCCCACTGGGTATAATCGATTCGAATCGTCGTTGCTCCTCGGTTATGGAGACTCGATCACCCGACCCGCATCGTAGTAACTTATGGAACTTGAAGAAATTTGTTGGAAGACTAAGAATGTGATCTCCGTGATTTATCTTGATCTGGCGTAATCAAGCTAGACTAGGCTCACCTTAGAATCTAATGACTAATCTGGAAAGTAAAACTTGAGGTTGAAACTAGTTTAGTGCTTTTCGCAAAATACTTTGATTCTTTGCTAAGCCTTACCTTGTCCTATCCGGCCTTCATTCCCGAGTCTTCTCCCCTCTTTTTTCGTCGGGTAAGTCTTGCGGAGTACTTTTGTACTCGGGTTTGTTCTACCCTTGTTGCGGTGTGTGTCCGTCAAGTGAGGACGTCGAGTAGTTTGTTTGGCTCTGGGCGAGCACTACGTTTTGGTGAATCATAAAGTTAAGTAATGATATTCCACTTGCTATGGTTGTAATCAACATAACTTTTTATTTGTAAAGTTTTATTTATAAATGATTTATAAACTTACGTTATCATAATACTTCCGCACTTTTACTCGATATATTTTATTTGTACAAAATTGTTGTAATACGCAATGTCTCTTATAATGATCGATCCAATTCGAAAGATTCGTGGATGATTCGGGTTTCCCGAGGACATCCGACGAGCTTGTTAAGTCGTGTGGAACACATGCATAGTAATCCGAGGTCTTTTAAGACAAGGATTAGTGCATGTGGGCCACATTACTTAGGAGGTTCTGCCATAGCTGGTATCAGAGCCGGATCGTTATTCTAGAGCTATTGTAGTATTCCTTGCGAAAACTTCAAAAGGTTTTGGATCTAATAAAAATTTAACTTGACTATTTTGGTCCAAATTGCTTATCTCTTACCTATGCTCACTTCTATAGCCCTCTAGTCATGTTTCAAAGTTTATGGTGGAATATCATGTTATAATGCCCTATTTATAAAAGTTTACTTTTAAGTATGTGTTACATTAAAGTCTTTTAAGCTTAGAACGTAGGTCCGTTCATGCATCATGCTTAATTAACCTTGTTAATAAATACTTTCCCTCTTAATGTGAATTGGGTTAGGTAGTACCAATCCTATTCCCGCTAGCCTTCGTATCCCACCTATCTATTCTTTAATCTTGATCCTATCTTTTGCTTTGAAAGCTCGAGTTTAAAGTTTGGCTTGTTATTCAACAGATGCTGTTCATACCCGAGCATCCGATGCTTTCGGGATTTCTCAAAATGGGGGTGATGATTCCAATCCTCCACCAGTTCAACCTGGTTTGACCGATACCCTTGCCGCTCCGGTCAATGCTACAACTATTCTAGCTCGAATCGAATATCACCCGGGTAATCGTGGTCGGAATAATGGTGATGAGGTCACGTATTTTGATTTTGCATCCACTCAGCCACCAGTCTTCACCAAAGCAGATGAACCTCTTGAATCTGATTATTGGCTCCGCACCATGCAGCAAAAGTTTGATCTCATTCCTTGTACAGAAGTTCAGAAGCCACTATTTGCAGCTCAACAGCTGAGAGGTGCTGCGGTGGCTTGGTGGGAAAATCTTGTTGCCATACAACCCACTGGTCATCGTATCACATGGACAGAGTTTCGTGAAGCTTTCCGCACTCATTATGTTTCACAAGGTGTTATGAAAGTTAAGAAGGAAGAATTTTTATCTTTACAACAAGGTGATATGTCCGTCGTACGATGTGAGTGAGTTTAATCACTTATCCCAAGATGCACCCGAGTATGTTGATACGAGATGATAAAAAGAAGGGTTACTTCTTGAGGGGTCCGGATAGTAAGATCCGTATGATGATTTCTAGTGCTACTCTTAATACTACATTTTACGAGACAGTTGATATTGCTATCACTTGCGAAGCCGTTAATCGTAAGCACCGTAAGGCCAAGAAGAAGAAGGCTCAATACCGAATCCTCAGCGATAAGCCTAAACGCCGAAGATGATCTCGTCATCCTATAAATCATTTCTATACTCCTTATCATCCAGTCCAAAGTATCAAGCCCCGCAGCCAGTGCACTTGTCCGTCCCGCCAGAAGCTCTTTCTTATCCACGCCGCCCGAATGCTCCTAGCGTTCGAAAACCCACTTTACAAATACAGAACTACCCATGTTACAATTGTGGAAAGTCTGGTCACTCTACAAGGGATTGTCCACATCCAAACCAAGACAATTCCAATGTTCTAAGTACTTCGTGTCACATCGAATCAACAAAGAGCCAAATTAAGAAGAAAGTTGGGCGTGTCTTTTACACGCAAACGGTGTAATATTCCCGAGGAGAGCCTATTTTGATGGGTATGTTCCAAGTTGCCAATCACTCAAAGATTTATACTTTTTGACTCGGAGCATCCCATACATTCATCAATCGGACATTTGTTATGAAGCATGAGATCCCAATTGGAGAAACAAAAGAAAATTTCTTTATTCAATCACCTGGAGGGCGTATGTGTACTAAGGAAATGGTACATCGGTACCCATAGAATTGGGTGGGCATATCTTTCCCACATCAATGATTGTTCTAAAGGATCGGGATATAGATGTGATCCTAGGTATGAACTGGATGAGTCACGAGGAGCTATTATTGATACCCCGAACCGGACTATAAAAGTGAATTTATCGATGGCAAGTCGCAGCTTGCTTATTCAATTCCCAACTCCTAAGAGGGCGATCAAGAGAATTTGTGCAACCTCTGTGAAGGAGATTCGAGATATCCTTGTAGTTAAAGATTTCCCGCAGATGTATTTCCCGATGAGTTACCCGGTATACCTCCGATAGAAATGTAGAGTTTGCGATTGAGTTGAAGCCCGGACGCCCCAATATCCGAAAGAGCATATAGAATGGCACCACCGAATTAGCGTAACTTAAAGCTCGGTTGAAAGAATTGCTTAATAAAGGTTTTATCGATACACGTAGTTCATCTTGGGGTTGCTCGGCCATCTTTGTAAAGAAGAAAGATAAAACCTTGAGGTTGTGTGTTGACTATCGTCCATTGAATGAAGTGACTATCAAAAATAAGTATCCTCAAATCGTATTGATCTGCTCTTAGATCAATTGACAGAGCGAAAGTGTTTTCAAAGATCGATCTTCAATCTGGTTATCATCGATCAAGATTCGTCCCGAAGATATTTCAAAGACTCGCATTCACAACTAGATATGGTCTCGTATGAGTATCTCGGTTATGTCTTTTGGACTTGCAAATGCACAAGCTCATTTCTTATATTTGATGAACTCGGTGTTCATGCCGAGAACTTGATCGGTTTGTGGTGGTCCTCACTGATAATATCTTGATTTATTCCAAGAATGAAGAAGAACATGTTGAACACCTCGAGAATAGTTCTCGCAACGCTCGAGAGAACATCGCTATATGCTAGGTTCAAAGAAGTGTGAGTTTTGGCTTAAGGAAGTCCAATTCCTTGGATATGTTTTATCTCGATAAGGGCATAACTGTTGACCCTAGTAAAGTAAAGGATATTCTAGATTGGAAATCACCAACCACCATTTTCGAGGTCCGTAGTTTCCTTGGAATGGCGGTTATTATCGCAGATTTATTGCTAACTTTTCAAAGGTAGCTAAGCCTATAATTGAGTTGTTGAAGAATCAAACCAAGTTTGTTTGGTCACCTAAGTGTGAGGAGGCATTTCAGTCCTTAAAGAAGTCATTGACTACCGCTCCGATTTTAGCTCAACCGGATATGGGGAAGCGGTTTGATGTTTATTGTGATGCTTCGGCATTGGTCTTGGTTGTGTACTTGATGCAAGAGGGCGAGTTATTGCTTATGCATCAAGACAGCTCAAACGTCATGAAGAGCACTATCCAACTCATGATCTTGAGTTAGCGGCCGTTGTTCATGCCTTGAAGATTTGGCGTCACTATCTCGTTGGGTAACACATGTCATATCTATACGATCATAAGAGTTTGAAGTATATCTTCACTCAAGAAGAATTGAATATGAGGCAAAGAAGATGGTTAGAACTGATTAAAGATTATGATCTCGAAGTGCATTACCATCCTGGTAAGGCAAATGTGGTTGCCGATGCACTTAGTCGAAAAATTCATTGCAACTGTTTGACAGTGAAGCCCCTGGATATTTCTTTATGTCATGAGATAGAAAAGTTGGGGATCGAGATGATACAACAAGGCAGTCTGACTAACATTTCTATGGAGTCAACTATCCGAAATCAAATTATCATTGCTCAGAGAGATAATAAAGGTATGGAACATATCAAGGAGAAAGTTAGAAAGGGAAAAATATCCTGTTTCGAAATTGATGAAGCAGATGTTATATGGTTCAAGAATCGTCTGGTCGTACCAAAAATTCCCGAGTTACGTCAAAAGATCCTCGATGAAGCACATCTTTCAAGATTCTCTATTCATCCAGGAAGCAATAAGATGTACCATGATTTGAAACGAGAGATTCTGTGGACTAAAATGAAGATAGAAATTGCTCGATATGTCGCGATGTGACACTTGTCAAAAAGTGAAAGCCGTGCACTTAAAGTCTGGCTGGAGAATTGCAACCATTGCCTATTCCCGCTTGGAAGTGGGAAGATATCGGTATGGATTTTATAGTGGGCTTACCCAAGACATCAAGAGGATTTGATTCCATCTGGGTTATTGTGGATCGACTCACAAAGTCAGCTCATTTTATTCCAGTCAAGACAGATCATTCAGCTTTAACATATGCTAAGTTATATATTACACGAATCTTAAGCCTTCATGGGGTACCAAGGACTATTGTTTCCGATAGGGGTACACAATTTGTCTCACAGTTTTGGAAGCAATTCCATAAGGCAATGGGCACCAAATCTCTTTATAGCTCACCTATCATCCACGGATCGATGGTCGACAGAAAGAGTCAATCGATTCTTGAAGACATGTTGAGGTCTTGTGTATTGAATTTTCCGAGAGAAGTGGGATGAATGTTTACCATTAGCGAGTTCTCTTATAACAATAGTTATCAAGAGAGTATCAAGATGGCACCATTTGAAGCACTATATGGTCGCAGATGTCGGACTCCATTGAATTGGTCGAACCCTGAGAAAGATGGTTTTTCGGGGTTGATCTTGTGAAAGAGACTCAAGAAAAGGTTAGACAGTCTGAGAACAATTTGAAAGTAGCTCAATCTCGACGAAAAAGTTATGCGAGATAAGAGGCGTCGACCTCTAATGTTTGCCAAAGGAGATTATGTATATCTCGAAAGTATCACCCATGAAGGGAGTTAGTCGCTTTGGAGTTAAAGGCAAATTAGCACCTCGTTATATTGGTCCATTTCGATTTTAGCAAAATGTGGTAAGGTAGCATACCGTTTGCGGTTGCTGAACAATTGATAGCAAGACACAATGTGTTTCATGTGTCACAACTCAAGAAATGTCTTCGACCACCTGACAAGATTGTTGATGTTGAAGGGATTGAACTGGATCCCGATTTAACTTATTCGAGTATCCTATCGGGGTTCTAGATCGAAAAGATCGTGTCACCCGAAGCCGAACAATCAAGTGGTACAAGATACAATGGGAACGTCACTCGAAGAAGAAGCTACTTGGGAGTCCGAGGAATATCTCGTTTAAAAATTTTCGGAGTTCTATGCTTCTATCTAAGTTATAATTCCCTCTATGAGTTATAACTATTCTAGTGTGAGTTGTAAAAACCCCTTTCCTTATGTCCTTGTTTGAATATGTGTTGCTTGACACATTTCCTTTTCCATTACCTAACCCAAGGCTTTAAATCTCGGGACGAGATTTCTTTAAGGAAGAAGGCTGTAACATCTCGATGTTACGGTAAACTAAAACCCGACATGGCATCATAATCATTGCAAATCATCCATGTTAGGTTAACCCCGATATGCATTCACTAAAACAAGATTTATATTCTAGGTTGATTGTGCCTTTGAGATAATGTTTGTTACTGCCTTTGATAGCCTAGAGGTGTGTCGGCTCGATCAAACGCGATTTCATTTCGAAAACCCCGTTTCCGACAAACTCCGTTTTACCCCTTTTCCCTAGTTCAAAATCTACAAAGAATTTGGGGTTGGTCCAAAAAGCAATATTGTAGGGCTTGATGAGACCTACAATGTTGGTGAACAAAGTTTTTCAAGTTTTCAAAAAGAATTTCAAATAAATTTGAAAATACGGTTTTCCGACAGTTGTCCCCTTTTCAATTTCAAACCATAATTCAAAAACTATGCATATTTTGGAAAAACATCTTTTGGAGAAAATGTGCAGTTTGAAAAGTTGAGTTTTCCATAGTTTTGGAGTTTTTCAAGTTCTTTAGAAAAATCCAAAGTAATTTCATATATTTCATTCTAGGGTTTTTGTCCCCTTTTCAAAATTTGATTCAAACTCAATTTTCCTTTCAAAATTTGAAAATGTGCCAGTTGGGAAAGTTGTAGAGAATGAAAAATTAGCTAGGGTTGCTTTTTGGAATTTTTCAACTTCAGTTCAAAAATTTGGAGAAATTTGCAAATTTCTTTTGCTGCCACTGTGGATGACGTCAGCATTAACTTTTTCCCCTCACTGGAGCTCCCCCTCGCCGAGGCCATGGCGCCATGCCGCCCGGTCGCCGCCGGTGGCCAGCGCACGGCCGAACGGGAAGCTTCTCCGCCCCGTGTCGCCGTCTCCTTCGCCGTCCCTTGCGCCATAACCCCGGCCAACCACTCCCTCCTCCTCTCCTTATCCATTTCCCTCGGCCGCCATCGCCCTCGCCATCGCCATTGCCGCCCCGAGCTCGCGCCTCCGCTCGCCGTCGTCTTCGTCTCGCTCCAGCCCAAGCAAACCACACCACCGTGTCCGCCTTGAGCTCGCGCGTCCAGCAAGCATCGCCAAGCTCCCTCGCCCCCGCCGCACGCCGCCCGCGCCCATCATCTTCCTCCCGGTCGGCAAGCCGAGCCGCCGAGGATCGCCGCCGTAATCCGTCGTTGTCCTTGCGCTTTTTCTCGATTCCTTGCGTGGGTAAGCTCGCCTTGACGCGCCGCTCACGATGCTTCCCTTGGTTTGGTCATCGACGCACAGGACACGCCGGAACGCCGCCCTCGCCGCCGGGTTCGCCGCCGCCGCCATTTCCGCCGCCGTCAAGCTTCCATCTCCGGCCGTCCATCCTCTCCATTTTCAAGCGCACCGTGCCCGCGGTGAGCTCCCGCACCTGCCCTGCCTTCCTTTTAGTCTCTAGGGCACCGTAGCGCCGGCCACCGTCGCGTCGCCGCCGTTTGCCGTGCCGCCGCCGCCGCGTCCAAGGCTGAGGCCGATAGGGTCTCGCGCTGCGTCCATCGGCTTGCGCATCGCGTTCGCAGCATCGCCTAGCATCCCGCGCGCGCGCTAACCGCACCGGAGGAGCTCCGGTGAGCTTCCTCGCCGAGCCGCGCGCGCCGCCCGCCATGACCGACCGGCGAGCTAGCCCTAGTCGCTCCGCCGTCCCATCTTCTAGCCTAGGAGGTGCGCCGTGCCTTGGAGATCACGTAGGACCGAGCCGCGCGCGGAGACCCGCCGCCGGCGAGGAAACGCCGGCGAGCGCGTCGCCGCCGTCGGCCCGCAGCGGCAGGTCTTGCTGGGCCGGCCTGCTACTGTTGGGCCAGGCCACCAACAGTGCTGGGCCGAGCCAAGCCAGATTCGGCTCATTCTCGTCTTTTCTTTTCTTTTTCCTTTTTCCATTTCTTTTTAGGCTAAAAATCTTATTTTCTTTCAAAATTCATAGTAAATTGTGTATTGCTCCAAAAATTCTCAAAATTTTTGTGTATGTTCGTTATGATGTCCTCTATCTAGGAAAAATTCAAAATGCCAATTTTGAGTAGTTTTGCTATGTTCAAAAATTACCTCTTTTAATTAAAAAATGAGTCTTCTATGATTTTTATTTATTTATTTATTTGTCCAAAAATCATGAAAATTTATTGGTGCACTGTTTTTGATATAAGCTACTTAAAAATAATTTTTGAAATCAATTTGACAACTTTTGTTTTAGGATTTAATTTCCCTAGTTATTAATTAATTGTTTGACTTTGGATTTGAGTGAAGACCCTAGGTCATCAACCCTAATGACCTTTGGCACTTTAATTAATTGTTTGTGCTTGTCTATAATCTTATTTAGTTTTTGTCGAGCATCATATTTAATATTCCATCATGTTGAAGCATTTTAATTATCTCGTGTAGTCCCCGTGATCGAGGAGAGACCTGTCGATTCCATTTCCGAGGAATAGTTGTCGAGACAACCCTAGTCCCTGAAGAAGTCAATCCATCTCTGGTGATTGGTCATCTTCCAGATACGTCGTTGAAGAACGTCTACACCGACTTTCGAGGCAAGCCCCGGATCCATCAACCAATTCCTTGAATTTGCAAAAGTTTATCACTTGATTATGTACCGCATTAAGTAATAGGAGTTGAGTGATCACCTACTTGACGCATTAACTACCTTGATTATTCCAACGTCATCCTTGAAACCGTTTTGATTGAAAATACGTAACAATGCTTAGCCTTGCTAATTTAGTTCGGATTTCGAAAATATTTTCAAAAAGAAGTGCTTACCCTGTCGGTAAAGTTATTGTTACTCGGCAAATGCTACCTTTGATCGACGGTTGGATTGCGTCGAAAGACGTTTCGATGTAACGCCTGTCTGGATCGGTTACATCTTTTAATGAAGTTGAGACCGGTCGGGTAACTTGCATCCGGGTTAGGGATGTAGTGTTTCCGACCGTGTCGATTAAGGACCGTATCGTTGTAGGGCCGCCGTGGTTCGAGCCTTGCAACTAATCACATACTATGGTAAGCCTAAGACCCCGGCTATTCCATCATCGAACGGATAACTGCGACCGGGAGTGGAGAGATGGCGGGAATACGAGTTACCCTCGTGGGCTTGGTCCTGGATTTGAGGCGTACGGTATTCTCGGGTGGCGCAGACCGGGTTGGTTTTGGAAGATCTGAGTGAAGGTTGATATATGCAAGAATTGGTTCTACATATATCGTGTGATTAGGGATCCCACTGGGTATAATCGATTCGAATCGTCGTTGCTCCTCGGTTATGGAGACTCGATCACCCGACTCGCATCGTAGTAACTTATGGAACTTGAAGAAATTTGTTGGAAGACTAAGAATGTGATCTCCGTGATTTATCTTGATCTGCTGTAATCAAGCTAGACTAGGCTCACCTTAGAATCTAATGACTAATCTGGAAAGTAAAACTTGAGGTTGAAACTAGTTTAGTGCTTTTCGCAAAATACTTTGATTCTTTGCTAAGCCTTACCTTGTCCTATCTCGGCCTTCATTCCCGAGTCTTCTCCCCTCTTTTTCGTCGGGTAAGTCTTGCGGAGTACTTTTGTACTCAGGGTTTGTTCTACCCTTGTTGCAGGTGTGTCCGTCAAGTGAGGACGTCGAGTAGTTTGTTTGGCTCCTGGGCAGAGCACTACGTTTTGGTGAATCATAAAGTTAAGTAATGATATTCCACTACTATGGTTGTAATCAACATAACTTTTTATTTGTAAAGTTTTATTTATAAATGATTTATAAACTTACGTTATCATAATACTTCCGCACTTTTACTCTGATATATTTTATTTGTACAAAATTGTTGTAATACTGCAATGTCTCTTATAATGATCGATCCAGTTCGAAAGATTCGTGGATGATTCGGGTTTCCCGAGGACACCCGACAGAGCTTGTTAAGTCGTGTGGAACACATGCATAGTAATCCGAGGTCTTTTAAGACAAGGATTAGTGCATGTGGGCCACATTACTTAGGAGGTTCTGCCACAGCCGCCACACCCACCGACAACCCTAATCCGATCTCAGGGGCGCAGCCAGTGACGGGAAGTTCCTCCGGCGCCGCCACTGCACTGCACCGCCATCCACTCCTTCACCGACGTCGCTCCCCCCCTCTACCTCGACGCGATGGCCGAGGGCAGCAGCGCCGCCGCCGGATCTTCCTCCTCTGCTCCCGTCAAGGCCTCTGGTGATGCACTTCTCCACTCTTCCTCTCTCTCTCTGTCACTCCCTACCGATTCAGAGAGCATATACCCACCTAGATGTCACTGCTAGAAGATCCTAAGGTCTAACAATGGTATCAGACGCCTAACTAGTATGTGGATCTAGAGTTTGGGATGAAAAATTGTTGATCCCTTCGGATCAAGAAAGGAAAAGGACACCGATTTCGAATCGGTACAGAAACCCTAACCCTAACCCTAGAACTTGGATCGGGGAAAAGAATCTGCAAACCCAAAAGAGAAAAGGGACGAACACCGCCGACTCACCGTCGCGCGGATCGAGCCAACCGAGCCCGGCGGTGTAACATCCTAGATGTTAATTGCAACTAAAACTCGATTTAGAATTTTATTAAGGCCTAATCATCGAGCATCATGGCATTAATGCATTCATGTTTTAATATTAGTTTTGATGTGATGCTTTGTTTTACATATGAAATGATGCTTGTGATTGCTAATGACCGATTAGTTAGTGTAGAAATTAAATCGAGCTCCAATTCCCGTTTCAAAAACCCCGTTTTTCCGAAAACCCCGATTTACCCCCTTTTCTCTATTTCAAAATCTACAAAGAATTTGGCGTTGGTCCAAAAAGCAATATTGTGGGTCTTGATGAGAGCTACAATATTGGTGTTCAAAGTTTTTCAAGTTTCCAAAAATAATTTCAAATAAATTTGAAAATACGGTTTTCCGACAGCTTGTCCCCTTTTGAATTTCAAATCATAATTCAAAAACTATGCATATTTTGGGAAAACTCTTTTTGGAGAAAATGTGTAGTTTGAAAAGTTGAGTATTCCATAGTTTTGGAGTTTTTCAAGTTCTTTAGAAAAATCCAAAGTAATTTCAAATATTTCATTCTAGGGTTTTTGTCCCCTTTTCAAAATTTGATTCAAATTCAATTTTCTTTTCAAAATTTGAAAATGGGCCAGTTGAGAAAATTGTAGAGTATGAAAAATTAGGCTAGGGTTGTTTTTGGAATTTTTCGAGTACAGTTCAAAAATTTGGAGTAATTTGCAAAATTCACTGGCTGCTACAGTTGCTGACGTCATCTTTTCCCTGTTTCCCTCACTGGAGCCGCCATCGCCGCGCCATGCCGGCCGGTCGCCGCCGACCGCCAGCGCGACGACGCCCGAAGGTTCGCCGCCCCGTGTCGCCTTCACCGCCGTTGTCCCTTGCGCCATTAAGCCGCGACCCGGACCCCTCCTCCTCCCCTCCTTTATCTCCCTCGGCCCGCCGCCTCGCTCTGCTACCGCCATGGCCGAGCGCCGCCTCGCCGTCAAATTCCCCGCCGTCGACTGCTCCTCGCCTCCATCTTCACCTCCACCAGCTCCGCCTCGATGTTGCGCAACCATTGAGCCCTTTAATGCAGCCCCCGCATCGTCCAAGAAGCTCGCGCGCCGTCATCTTTCCCCTGGCCGGCAACACCTCCGCCTTGAGCAACCACGCCGTCCAGAGCCCGCCACGGTGAGCCGTAGCTTGCATTTTTTAGCGCGCTGGATTCACGTCGATGCCTAGATCATGATCGGCCTACCCGCTCTTGCAGTTGAGGTCTTGACGGACCGGGACGCTGTCCATGCCAGCCGGTTTGCCGCCGCCGCTGACCTCCTCCCGATGAGCACCTACCTCCAGCCGACTCCGACCAAACCCAGCATGCGCAACGAAGTTATGGTGAGTCCCCGAGTACAACTGTGCCATCCGCTTGGCCTCTTCTTCCCTGGGATCGCCGGAACGCGTGCGTTGCCAATGAGCTCCGCTCATGCCGCTCTGCCGCACGCATGGCCATACGCGTAGGAGCCATCTTGGGCTCAATTAATTTGGGGATTTGCTTCGCCTAGCGTCGCTGAGGCCGCTGTTGCCCTTTTCCGCTGTCGGAGAGGCCTTCGCCCGCTGTTCGCGTCGCCGTAGTGCCGCCCGTCCGCCATGGCTGCAGGTGACCTTGCTCCAAACCCTAATTCAGCCAACCGAGCCCCTAGGTGTGTGCGCGGGCTCAAGTCGATCGCATAGGACCAAGCCTGGTCGCCAGCGAGGTCGCCGCCGGCGGAAACCCGGTCAATCGAGCGACGCCGTCGTTGCTCTGCTCGGGACTTGCCCAGGGACCACGTGACATGAATTGGCACAAGTCCGGGGGCCTTAGTGCAAAGTCCATGACTCAATTGAATAGTGGCAAATAGTGTTTGGATTGGTTTGCAAAAATATAAAAGTCCGAGGGCCTTTTTGTAAAGTCACCGAGGCCGGGCCTCGGGCAGCCGAGTTGGGCCGGCCTCGCTCCCGTGCACACTTGGCCAAGCTGGGCCGACTGAGCCTGTTAGGCCGGTTTCGGCCCGGTCGCCTTTTTCTTTTTATTTAGGTTTTATTCTTTTCCCCGTTTTAGTGAATAGTGTTGCAATTTGTTTATTTTGTATAGAATTATTGATAGCTCCAAAAATTATGAAAATTTTTGTGTATGCTCTCTGTCATGTGCTTGATTTTAGAAAAATATTAGATGCCTATTTTGATTATGTTTTATATGTTATAAAATTAGCCCTTTTTATTGGAAAATGCTCTTTCCTTTATTTTTAGTTATTTATTTATTGTTCCAAAAATCTTGAAAATTATTTTGTAGCCTTCTCGGGCCATGAGAAGCTTAAGTTTAATTTTTGAGATTTATTTGACAACTTTTATTTAGTCTTTATTTTATGTTTAGTTTTTAATAGATCTTTAATTGCTTATTTAGTTCTTTATGACTTAGAATTTTCTTGAGTGACTTTGGGATTGATTGAAGACCTTAGGTCATTAAGTTTAGTGACCTTGGGCACTTTGATGACTTGTATGAATTATCTTGATCTGCTGGTTATTTTAACTAGAGTGGCTTCACCTATGTAACCCTAGGTTTTGTTTAATTAATGTTGTTAGAGTACAACTTTATCGCGAAGGAAAGTTGTACTCAAGTTAATCTAGTTGTTATGCTTTCATCATGTATCATCATGCATCATGCCATGAGCTCATCGTTCTAAATCACGCTTCATTAATTACGTGTAGTTGTTTCGAGAGTGAGGTGGATTGTGTTGATCGACGTTCGGAAAGATGTCGTCCGACAAAGGGTACTCGAGAAGGTGTCATCCATGGTGTTGATGTCAACTCTGATAATTGGAATCTAACTTCACTGCAACACAGGCAAGCCCCGGAGCATGCATCCTACTTCTATTTTTGCAAATCTTTATTTCACTATAAGTCTAGTGTATTGTGCATTAAGTTAATAGGATTTGGTTGATACCGTTGCCGCATGACTACCTTGATCTACTTTTACATCATGATATCCCACTAGTATGTGTAGGTCGATTTCTTATGCTTAGCCATGCTTAGACTTCGGTAGAAGTTGTAGGCTGTTTTTTTTATCATGATTTACCATTGTATCTTGCTTCTCTAGACCTAAAGATGGGTCACGAGGGCATAAGAATATGGTTATATTAAATTGAGACCGGTCGGGTAACTTGCATCGGGAATGGAGTCTTGATGTAGTGTTTCCGACTGTGTCGATTAAGGACCGTACCGTTGTTGGCCCTTGGATCAAGACTTTACAACTACTCACATATCTACGGAAAAGCTTTACCCTAGGATAATCTAAGGACTAGTACGGTGAGCCCGTGCACTGGGAGTGGCGAGATGGCGGGAGTACAATACCCTCGTGGGCCGTGTCCCCCGGATTGGAGGTGTAAGTGTACTCTCGGGTGGCGCGGAAGCTGAGCCTAGTTCTAGAGTGTCCGACGGTATTGTTGATATAATTGTGGGTTAGAGTCCCACTTATATCGTGTGTTTAGGGATCCTCAGCTGAGTAAAATCGCTTCGAACCGTCGTTTGCTCCACGTATAAGGAGACTTGATCCTCGCACCTGCATCGTAGCATTCAAGGGAAACATGAAAGAATTGGTTCTTGGTGACTCGTGGAATCGAGAAGAAGGCAGCTGGAAAGATAATCTCAAGTGTAATGCTTAATATGATTGCTTGGTAATAGAACAAAAAAATCTAGCTTTAGTAGGTTGAATTAAACTTGATGCTTTTATCCCGTTTAAAACTTTGAAAGTAAGGATCCACTTTTAGTAATGCTATTCTCGCAAAACTTCCCTTTTCTAGCTCAACTACTCAAAAGCCAAAGATATCCTTGAGAGTCTTTTCTTTTAGTCGGGTAAGTCTTGCGGAGTACCTTCATGTACTCGGGGTTTGTTCTACCCCGTTGCAGTGCCGATCGTTGCTTCGAACCATGTTGTGTCGTTGGGCTCGACATGATTTGGTCTCCTCTCGCGACTTAGGTGCCCTACCTAAGTTGTCTTCGTAGCTCTACTCTACTTCCACATTAAAGTTAAGTTTGTAAAATGTTAACTTATTCATATTTTGTAAACTTTTTATTGTTATCATTCTTCCGCACTCGATATATCTATATTTTGTAACAAATGTTGTAATGTTGGAGTTACTCCATTGTTGATCCCGGTATGAGTAAAATTGTGGTTTAATCGGTGTTCGTTTAGAACATCGACGGGGCTTCATAAGTCGTGTGGAACACATGCATAGTAATCTGAGGTCCGTTTAGACGAGGATTAGTGCATGTGGGCCACATTACATAGGAGGTTCTCGCCACGGTTGGTATCGAGCTCATACTTTGGATCGGCTACAACATTACATTTGAAAACTTCAAAATGATTTTACTATATAAAAGTTTTTGAAGTTAACAAATTAAAAATGGATCCTTATCTATTTTCTTTCCTGTGAAAGACTTTGAGAAGTTTCTCGGTACTTCTTCAAATGGTCAACATGGAAGTCAACTTCCTCAACCAAAGCTTCATTTGAAGTGTCTTTTAACAGTTCGTCTAACAAGCCCTCTAATTCACTAACTTGGTGAAGTTGAAGTTTTCTAACATTGTGAGGACGTATAGGACGAGCGTATCATATGAAAATCTTTTGGAAGTTAAAAGATCCCCTTAAGGTTGGAATGGTTATATTCCTTTATGATTGTTCTATTGTTAAATCTCGCCATGTACCAGGATTGTTTATCAATTGAATCTTTTATTCCATAAATTTCGATCTTTGGGAATTTGTGGAATATACCTTGATATACATCATTATCTTAAAGATGAAACCTGGTACAAATTCTTGATTCTTTTGTTGAGTATGTGCCATGCCTTGATTCTTTTCAACTCCGACACATACTATCTCCTTGGTGTCATTTGATGACATATATCTCATTTGTTCATAACTTGATTATGTTCTCTAAGGTACCATGATCTATGACCGGGAAATAGCGATGAAACCTGGGGTCTCCTGTGGCTTATGACCATAAGGAATTACTGCCGGGCGTTCGCTAATGTCGGGGTCTATGATCATGAAACCTTATAGTTCACAATTAGTGTGTTCACATTCTCTGAACATGCTAATCTCTTGACCTTGATATTCGACAAATAATTGTCGAAAGTCATTATGATGTGATCTATGGTGGTGCTTACAATTCCCTCCTTATGTTTGAAGGACAGTTATATCCTTTATAATTGTTCCATTGCTGAATCTCGTCTTATACCAGGTTTTTGTCACCTGTTAATAATCTTGTACTCCATAAGTATCTGATCCTTGGGAATTTGTGGAATATGCTCTGAAGTACACTATTACCTTGAAAACTGAAACTAGTGTGAATCCTTAATTCTTTTGCTGAGTATGTGTCATGCTTTGATTTCTTACAACTCTGACCTGTGCTATCTCCTTGATGTCGTTTGACGACATATATCTCACTTGTATATCGCTATGGATATGTCTTCTAGGGTATCATGACTTATGACTTGGAAACATCGCCGAACCCGAGTGTTCGTCGTTATCCGGGTCAATGATCATGCTCCTCTTGGGTGCGTTCTCCTTGTTTGCACATTCTAATTTCTTGACCTTGATATCCGACTTTGTTGGCCAAGGGTCATATTGATTGTATTCTGTAGTGGTGTCTCGACCGTAACTATGGTGCCGTGTCAACCTGGAATCTCCCGTGATTCGCGACCACATGAGTTTTCGCCAAGTCGTGCACTGGTATCATAGTCGGTGCTCCTGAACCATTATGGTTCACACTTAATGTGCTATCGATCATTCGACACTCCATAGGGATTCAAAGTTGTTCTTTGAATCCTAAAGAAACCTTGTGGTTGTGACCGACTTCTGATCTCGGTTACATTATCAATGTTTCAAAATGTGGGTTAATATTGTTGTGCCCTATAGTGGTGCCGTGTTCCGTAACCCCGGTGCCGCGACGGACCTAGGGTCTCTTGTGTGACCCGGGCACACAAGTTGCCGGCCGGTGCGCGTAGTAACCAAGATTTGTGGGCATGAGCCATTATAGTCTCATGACAATGTATCCTACTCTTCGAACTTATCTTAGGAATTACTTGCTTTGAAACTCCCTTGAAACTCTAAATACCTTGTCGTTGTAACCACTTTTATCTCATGGTTGTAACTCTCGAATCGAACCTTGATGATCTATGAACTTCTCAAGTTGATTTGCTTGACACATTTCCTTTTCCATTACTTACCCCACGGGATTTTGTTGCTCCAAAATCTCGGGACGAGATTTCTTTAAGGGGGAAAGGATGTAACATCCTAGATGTTAATTGCAACTAAAACTCGATTTAGAATTTTATTAAGGCCTAATCATCGAGCATCATGGCATTAATGCATTCATGTTTTAATATTAGTTTTGATGTGATGCTTTGTTTTACATATGAAATGATGCTTGTGATTGCTAATGACCGATTAGTTAGTGTAGAAATTAAATCGAGCTCCACTTCTCGTTTCAAAAACCCCGTTTTTCCGAAAACCCCGATTTACCCCCTTTTCTCTATTTCAAAATCTACAAAGAATTTGGCGTTGGTCCAAAAAGCAATATTGTGGGTCTTGATGAGAGCTACAATATTGGTGTTCAAAGTTTTTCAAGTTTCCAAAAATAATTTCAAATAAATTTGAAAATACGGTTTTCCGACAGCTTGTCCCCTTTTGAATTTCAAATCATAATTCAAAAACTATGCATATTTTGGGAAAACTCTTTTTGGAGAAAATGTGTAGTTTGAAAAGTTGAGTATTCCATAGTTTTGGAGTTTTTCAAGTTCTTTAGAAAAATCCAAAGTAATTTCAAATATTTCATTCTAGGGTTTTTGTCCCCTTTTCAAAATTTGATTCAAATTCAATTTTCTTTTCAAAATTTGAAAATGGGCCAGTTGAGAAAATTGTAGAGTATGAAAAATTAGGCTAGGGTTGTTTTTGGAATTTTTCGAGTACAGTTCAAAAATTTGGAGTAATTTGCAAAATTCACTTGCTGCTACGATTCTTGACGTCATCTTTTCCCTCGTTTCCCTCACTGGAGCCGCCATCGCCGCGCCATGCCGGCCGGCCGCCGCGACCGCGCCGCCGCGACGACGCCCGGGTTCGCCGCCCGTGTCGCCTTCACCGCCGTTGTCCCTTGCGCCATTAAGCCGCGACCCGGACCCCTCCTCCTCCCCTCCTTTATCTCCCTCGGCCCGCCGCCTCGCTCTGCTACCGCCATGGCCGAGCGCCGCCTCGCCGTCAAATTCCCCGCCGTCGACTGCTCCTCGCCTCCATCTTTACCTCCACCAGCTCCGCCTCGATGTTGCGCAACCATTGAGCCCTTTAATGCAGCCCCCGCATCGTCCAAGAAGCTCGCGCGCCGTCATCTTTCCCCTGGCCGGCAACACCTCCGCCGTGAGCAACCACGCCGTCCAGAGCCCGCCACGGTGAGCCGTAGCTTGCATTTTTTTAGCGCGCTGGATTCACGTCGATGCCTAGATCATGATCGGCCTACCCGCTCTTGCAGTTGAGGTCTTGACGGACCGGGACGCTGTCCATGCCAGCCGGTTTGCCGCCGCCGCTGACCTCCTCCCGATGAGCACCTACCTCCAGCCGACTCCGACCAAACCCAGCATGCGCAACGAAGTTATGGTGAGTCCCCGAGTACAACCGTGCCATCCGCTTGGCCTCTTCTTCCCCGGGATCGCCGGACGCGTGCGTGCGTTGCCAATGAGCTCCGCTCATGCCGCTCTGCCGCACGCATGGCCATACGCGTAGGAGCCATCTTGGGCTCAATTAATTTGGGGATTTGCTTCGCCTAGCGTCGCTGAGGCCGCTGTTGCCCTTTTCCGCTGTCGGAGAGGCCTTCGCCCGCTGTTCGCGTCGCCGTAGTGCCGCCCGTCCGCCATGGCTGCAGGTGACCTTGCTCCAAACCCTAATTCAGCCAACCGAGCCCCTAGGTGTGTGCGCGGGCTCAAGTCGATCGCATAGGACCAAGCCTGGTCGCCAGCGAGGTCGCCGCCGGCGGAAACCCGGTCAATCGAGCGACGCCGTCGTTGCTCTGCTCGGGACTTGCCCAGGGACCACGTGACATGAATTGGCACAAGTCCAGGGGCCTTAGTGCAAAGTCCATGACTCAATTGAATAGTGGCAAATAGTGTTTGGATTGGTTTGCAAAAATATAAAAGTCCGAGGGCCTTTTTGTAAAGTCACCAGGCCAGGCCTCGGGCAGGCCGAGTTGGGCCGGCCTGCTCCTGTGCACACTTGGCCAAGCTGGGCTGACCGAGCCTGTTAGGCCGGTTTCGGCCCAGTTCGCCTTTTTCTTTTTATTTAGGTTTTATTCTTTTCCCCGTTTTAGTGAATAGTGTTGCAATTTGTTTATTTTGTATAGAATTATTGATAGCTCCAAAAATTATGAAAATTTTTGTGTATGCTCTCTGTCATGTGCTTGATTTTAGAAAAATATTAGATGCCTATTTTGATTATGTTTTATATGTTATAAAATTAGCCCTTTTTATTGGAAAATGCTCTTTCCTTTATTTTTAGTTATTTATTTATTGTTCCAAAAATCTTGAAAATTATTTTGTAGCCTTCTCGTGGCCATGAGAAGCTTAAGTTTAATTTTTGAGATTTATTTGACAACTTTTATTTAGTCTTTATTTTATGTTTAGTTTTTAATAGATCTTTAATTGCTTATTTAGTTCTTTATGACTTAGAATTTTCTTGAGTGACTTTGGGATTGATTGAAGACCTTAGGTCATTAAGTTTAGTGACCTTGGGCACTTTGATGACTTGTATGAATTATCTTGATCTCGCCGGTTATTTTAACTAGAGTGGCTTCACCTATGTAACCCTAGGTTTTGTTTAATTAATGTTGTTAGAGTACAACTTTATCGCGAAGGAAAGTTGTACTCAAGTTAATCTAGTTGTTATGCTTTCATCATGTATCATCATGCATCATGCCATGAGCTCATCGTTCTAAATCACGCTTCATTAATTACGTGTAGTTGTTTCGAGAGTGAGGTGGATTGTGTTGATCGACGTTCGGAAAGATGTCGTCCGACAAAGGGTACTCGAGAAGGTGTCATCCATGGTGTTGATGTCAACTCGATAATTGGAATCTAACTTCACCGCAACACGGCAAGCCCCGAGCATGCATCCTACTTCTATTTTTGCAAATCTTTATTTCACTATAAGTCTAGTGTATTGTGCATTAAGTTAATAGGATTTGGTTGATACCGTTGCCGCATGACTACCTTGATCTACTTTTACATCATGATATCCCACTAGTATGTGTAGGTCGATTTCTTATGCTTAGCCATGCTTAGACTTCGGTAGAAGTTGTAGGCTGTTTTTTTTATCATGATTTACCATTGTATCTTGCTTCTCTAGACCTAAAGATGGGTCACGAGGGCATAAGAATATGGTTATATTAAATTGAGACCGGTCGGGTAACTTGCATCGGGAATGGAGTCTTGATGTAGTGTTTCCGACTTGTCGATTAAGGACCGGCCGTTGTTGGCCCTTGGATCAAGACTTTACAACTACTCACATATCTACGGAAAAGCTTTACCCTAGGATAATCTAAGGACTAGTACGGTGAGCCCGTGCACCGGGAGTGGCGAGATGGCGGGAGTACAATACCCTCGTGGGCAAGTGTCCCCCGGATTGGAGGTGTAAGTGTACTCTCGGGTGGCGCGGAAGCCGAGCCTAGTTCTAGAGTGTCCGACGGTATTGTTGATATAATTGTGGGTTAGAGTCCCACTTATATCGTGTGTTTAGGGATCCTCACCGAGTAAAATCGCTTAAACCGTCGTTTGCTCCACGTATAAGGAGACTTGATCCTCGCACCATACATCGTAGCATTCAAGGGAAACATGAAAGAATTGGTTCTTGGTGACTCGTGGAATCGAGAAGAAGGCAAATGGAAAGATAATCTCAAGTGTAATGCTTAATATGATTGCTTGGTAATAGAACAAAGCTAATCTAGCTTTAGTAGGTTGAATTAAACTGATGCTTTTATCCCGTTTAAAACTTTGAAAGTAAGGATCCACTTTTAGTAATGCTATTCTCAAAACTTCCCTTTTCTAGCTCAACTACTCAAAAGCCAAAGATATCCTTGAGAGTCTTTTCTTTTAGTCGGGTAAGTCTTGCGGAGTACCTTCATGTACTCGGGGTTTGTTCTACCCCGTGCGAGTCTTGTGCCGATCAAGTTGCTTCGAACCATGTTGTGTCGCCGGGCTCGACATGATTTGGTCTCCTCTCGCGACTTAGGTGCCCTACCTAAGTTGTCTTCTGTAGCTCTACTCTACTTCCACATTAAAGTTAAGTTTGTAAAATGTTAACTTATTCATATTTTGTAAACTTTTTATTGTTATCATTCTTCCGCACTCTGATATATCTATATTTTGTAACAAATGTTGTAATGTTGGAGTTACTCCATTGTTGATCCCGGGTATGAGTAAAATTGTGGTTTAATCGGTGTTCGTTTAGAACATCGACAGGGCTTCATAAGTCGTGTGGAACACATGCATAGTAATCTGAGGTCTGTTTAGACGAGGATTAGTGCATGTGGGCCACATTACTTAGGAGGTTCTGCCACAGGCGGCCATCATGTCCTCGCCACCGCGGGGTGCTGGGCCTCGGGGTCGGGGGCAGAAGGCGTCGCCCGGAAGCTGCTCGACGGCGGCGCGCTCCGCTTGAAGCGAGCGCGCGCACCGGCGAGAGGCTCCGCGACGGCGCCGGCCACCTCTTCCTCAATCCGCCATGGCAGGGCGGCGCTCCGTGTTTGTTGCTCTGGTGCGGCACAGAGGTAGGGAAGGGGAGGAAAGGAAGGGGGAGCAGACAGGACACGCGCGCGCGACCTCATGACAGAGCTCCGCGGCGGCGCCGTCCGCCATCTCTGCAGTCGCCGGCGGCGACTGCGATGCTGCTGCGCTGCGGCTGGCTGCGGGAGGAGGGAAAGGAATGAAGGTGGATTAGGGTTTCCAGGAAGGGTTGCTGGTTTTGTATCTCCGAAATGCGCGCTGGCCGTCGGATCTAGGGCGACCCTGATCGAGCGGCTGGCATTGATCGGACCGAGCGGCCAGGGCGGGAGCGAGCGGCCGGGCCGAAATCGTGGCCCGGGCCCACGTTAGGGCTGGCGCCCGATCGGCCGCTCCCACCAGCGCCTAAGGCCGCGATGGGCCGGGCCGTATAGTTGCGTGGGCCGGCCAACTGCAAGGAAAAGGAGCGCGCTCGCTGGGCCGCTGTGCCGCGCGCGGTAAAGGTCACCGGCGGGCGTCGCTTTTGGGTCGGCTGGGCTGGCGAACAGGAAATAAAAAAAAAAAAAGAGGAGCGCGCTAGACCGGGCCGCGCTAGGCCGGGCGTGCCAGCGACGCGCGTGCGCGTGAGAGGGATGCGGGCCGAGGCTGCGCTCCCGGGCCGAAATGGCCGAATTGCATAGTGAAAGAAAATTTTTATTTTTCCTTTTTCCGAAAAGATTATAGAAGCATATTTTGCTCCTTTTGATTAGAATTTTTGATGCAAATCTCATGCAAAATTTGATCCAACGACTTTTTTGCACCGAGAGCGGTAAAGTTATTTCATGTTTCGGAAAATTGATTATGCAAAGTTAAAGTTTCCGCTGCGTATTTAAAGTCATTATCGTTTTCATTGTTAAATTCGAACCAACGGGAGAGAGTAATATTTGAAAATGGATAATTTTATGTGATTATAATGTTGCTATTATTCGACCAACGTTGATTAATAGCAATATTATGATGTTGATTAATAGTTGTTGCCTACATTAATTCTATTTCTGCCCAACGGTGATTTAGAATTATTGCAAAGTAAATTTTATATTTTGTTCTCACCTCATATGAATTGTAATTTCAGGTAGTTCCTCCCTGATGTCTGCCTTGAGAGAGATTCCACCATTGAGGGGAGACAACTACCTTGAGTGGAAGAGGAAGATTGACTTCACTTTCACTATAGCTGAGGTTGACTGGGTGCTCACTGAATCGTGTCCCACAGTGCCTGTGGAACCGGTGCGGGAGGCCGGAAAGTGATGAAGCATGGGACAAAAGAAAGAAAGATTATGGCCCCATCGGGATGGCCTATGACATAAAGCATGCTCGATGGGTCGGTGACAACAAGAAATGTTGTCTTTGTCATTGAGAATACAATTGACCCGGCTCTTACGGGGTCAATTGAAAAGTGTGACACTTCGTTGCTTACTTTGAGAGGATCAAGAACCGTTCACTTGGTTCCTCCAAAGTGTATGCTACCCATTTGTTCAAGCAATTGACAAATGAAAAGTTCAAAGGAGGTAGCATACGTGACCATATTTTGAAAATGAGTCACTTGGCAAATAAGCTAAAAGGAATGGATCTGGAAATACAACCACAAACAGCTCCTTATCCATTTTGTTTTAGCTTCCTTGCCTAGAGAGTATGAGAATTTTGTCATAAACTACAACATGCGGCTGAGAAATGGGACTTAGACAAGCTCATTGCTCGGTGTGTTGATGAGGAGCTCGGGATCAATGGCCAACCCGGTGGCCAAACGAACTGGTCAAAGGGAAGGGCAAAAGGCCCTTCAATCCTGGCTCCCGAAAAGAAAGGTCCTATGCAACGAAACCACGGTTTAGCAACGGGGCAAGCCACGGGCGGTGACAACTTGTGCTTTATGGCATGTGGTAAGGAGGGGCACAAGAAGACCGGCCGCCCGATTGGTTAAGAGAGCTCATGAAGAAAAAGGGTGAGAATGTTATTTCATTTGTAAATGAATCTCGTATGCAAAGTTTTCAAAGTCAACATGGTTTATTGACTCGGTGCAACTATTCATGTTGCAAATTCTTTACAGGGATTCATTTCGACGAGAACTACGCTAAAAGAGAAGAGGCCATTAGCGTTGCGAATGGCGTACAAATGCTGCGTAGAGGCAATTGGAGATGTAGCATTAGATTTACCTAATGGCTATAGTCTTACCTTGAGAGATGTTTTTTATGTTCCTACACTGCACGAGCGCAATTTGATAAGTGTAATAAAGTTGGATGATTCAGATTTTACCTGTAATTTTGGACATGGCAAATGTGTCATTTGGTTTAATGATATTTGTGTTGGTCTTGCCTTCCGACAAGACGAATTATATATGTTATCACTATGTGAAAGTGTGAATTCCATATGTAATGTGAATGATAGCGTTTCCTCGTCTACAAATGAGAAAAGAAAAAGAAAGCGAACTACAAACGCAACGGCGAAATTATGGCACTTGTCGTTTAGGCCATATTTCGAGGGGAGAATAGAAAGACTAGTAAAGAATGAAATTCTTCCTCCTTTGGAGTTCGCTGAATTAGAGCAATGCATCGATTGCATAAAAGAAAAATATGTAAAGCAAATTAAAAAAAATGCCAAACGAAGCACAGGAATATTAGAGATCATTCACACTGACATATGTGGTCCTTTTCCTGTAAAGAGTGTGGATGGCTATGATTCGTTCATTACATCCACAGACGATTACTCCCGGTTTGACTATATTTATCCAATTAAAGGAAGAGATGAAGCATTGGATAAATTTAAAATATTTAAAGGCTGAAGTAGAAAATCAGCATAGTTTAAAGATTAAGCTAGTCCGGTCCGACCGTGGGGAGTACTATGGTCGGCATACCCCATATGGTCAAGTTTCTGGACCTTTCGCAAGGTTCCTGGGCCCTCCCCTCTGCCCCGACGCGCAACAACAACAATGGCGTGCAGGTGGACGACACGGTGAACGAGGTGGACAAGCACCTCCCGGGCGTGCTCAAGTCCGCATCGGCGCGCGCCTACGCGGTGGCGCGGGGCGTCCCGGTGGTTGCCCGCGAGCTGGTGGCCGAGGCGCAGCAGTCGGGCGTGAAGGGGGCCGCGCGCGCGGCGATCGCCAAGGCGGAGCCCGTGGCCCGCGACGCGTACGCGCGCGTGGAGCCCGTGGCGAAGGACCTGTACGTGCGGTACGAGCCCGCCGCGGAGCACCTGGCCGTCTCCGCCTGGCGCTCGCTCAACGGCCTCCCGGTCTTCTCGCACGTCGCGCACATCGTCGTGCCCACCGCCGCGCACTGGGCGGAGAAGTACAACCGGGCCGTCGTTGCTGCGGCGGAGCGCGGGTACGCGGGGGCCAAGTACCTCCCCGCCATCCCCACCGAGCGTATCGCCAAGGTGTTCTCGTCGTCGCCGGAGGCCGAGCCGCTGGCCGAGTCCCAGTAGCGTGTGTTTGTGATCGTCGTTTACCCCTGATGGTGATGGATGGGGTGGTGGTGAATTCTGGATGGCCCTCGAACTGCAGAACTGAATAAGAAAGGGAGAATCCGGGGGCTAAAGATGGTGGTATGCTAGTGTTTGTTGTTACTCTTAGATGTGTGATGGGACAACTTGTCATGGACCATGATAGATCATGATGCTGTGTTCCACTAGCTGCTCTGTGCATCTTGTTTGGTGCTCAGTGCTCTACTTCTTGCTTTTGTATAAAAAGAAGTCGTTCGATGTCGCAATCCCTCTTTTAATCTGCGGCGTCTAGGTTGTTCTGCTTATTACTAGTCTTGTTTGGTCAGGGTTACGGGCGAAATCGGCATTGGGTGGCGTTGTTTAGAATCCTATCCGTTGGTGTCATTTCTGGTGGAAATCTGTTTACCTTGGCCTGTTGTATTTGCGTGGTGTGTAGTAGCTCTCTCAGTGGCATCCTGCCGTGTCGCTTTGCGCGGATGTCAAAATCACAGGGTTCTTTACTAAGAAAGAAGAGGAGGTTGTACTGCAGTATTCCAGAAGGTTATCGTCGGAGCTTTTGGAAGGATAGGCATCAATTTCTATTCTTCTTTTCCACTGCAACCACCGGTGTTCAATTGAGAGAATGAACTGAGTATTAGTGGACAGTACTAGTATCTGACAATTCCGCATGCATTTTTTCTCGAATACGCAAAAGACTTGCGCATCTTTTGTATTAAGAAGAAGAATGCAAATGCAAATGCAATACAACAAGTCCGGGGTGGATACATGATTTGAAACGAGCACCGCCACCTCCGGAAAAAGAACACGAAAGAAAGAAGAGCCACCGACGCCACAGCAACATAAGACCTCCCGGCCTGAGAACACGCGGAGCAAAGCATCCACGGAAGACTAAACCCAAGTGAGGTAGCAAGCCGACGGCGGCATAGCTGAAGCGTCATGGCGGAAGGCGAAACGGGAGCTCGTAGCGGCCTCACTGGAGCCTCCAGGAAGGGGATGACGTCCTCGGACGCCAACTCGTAGAGGTACCCGCCGGAACCTTCGTTCCCGAGCTCGCGATTAGCCACAGACGGACGCAAGCCGACGACGCCTTCAAGAAGGTGATGACGAGGACGCCACCGTCGCCGGCCCCGGGCGCGCTCGAGAAGGTTGGTTTTCACCATGCGTCGTCTGAGGGGTCCTCCGACAGGCCACCGACCGGTGGTGGAGAGGAGCCCGTCCGCCCAAAGAGCCGCGACTGCCCTCACGGGGTAGTCTGGCCAGCGCGCATCGTGGCGGCCATCTCGTCCACCCACCACCCGGTGGGACGACCGCCCCATTGAAGGAGTTGGCGTTGCGCGGTGACCCGTCTGGCCACCCAACCCGTGTTTGTGGCCCGCGCCCCCCGGCCCCGTCCGAAGTCCACAGACCTCAAGGTCGGGCCAGAGCGGCGCGCCGGAGATAGACGCACGGCGGGAATGGGTGCGGCGCACGGCGTGGTTGTCTGTCGGCGATCCATCACGAAGTGTAGGAGGTGAAGCACGCGAGGCCCGCCCACCAACACGTACTACCCCGACGCACTAGAGTTCGTAGCGGTGGCCTCCCCACTGCAACGACCCAGGCCGAGCTCTCTCAAGGCCAGGGGTGCGGCGGGCGTGAGGTGTGTCGGAGCAGCCGTTGTCGGAGGTGGTCGAAGCGTTGTCCTGGTCGACCGTGACAGACCCCGGTCGCGAGCCACCTCCGCCGCGCGGCATAGGGCGAAGGGGCGGATTGCACGAGATCCATCCCGCGCCAAGAACTACCCCGCTGCGCTGGAGTTGTGGTCGGGGGCCATCCCCACCGAGCGTATCGCCAAGGTGTTCTCGTCGTCGCCGGAGGCCGAGCCGCTGGCCGAGTCCCAGTAGCGTGTGTTTGTGATCGTCGTTTACCCCTGATGGTGATGGATGGGGTGGTGGTGAATTCTGGATGGCCCTCGAACTGCAGAACTGAATAAGAAAGGGAGAATCCGGGGGCTAAAGATGGTGGTATGCTAGTGTTTGTTGTTACTCTTAGATGTGTGATGGGACAACTTGTCATGGACCATGATAGATCATGATGCTGTGTTCCACTAGCTGCTCTGTGCATCTTGTTTGGTGCTCAGTGCTCTACTTCTTGCTTTTGTATAAAAAGAAGTCGTTCGATGTCGCAATCCCTCTTTTAATCTGCGGCGTCTAGGTTGTTCTGCTTATTACTAGTCTTGTTTGGTCAGGGTTACGGGCGAAATCGGCATTGGGTGGCGTTGTTTAGAATCCTATCCGTTGGTGTCATTTCTGGTGGAAATCTGTTTACCTTGGCCTGTTGTATTTGCGTGGTGTGTAGTAGCTCTCTCAGTGGCATCCTGCCGTGTCGCTTTGCGCGGATGTCAAAATCACAGGGTTCTTTACTAAGAAAGAAGAGGAGGTTGTACTGCAGTATTCCAGAAGGTTATCGTCGGAGCTTTTGGAAGGATAGGCATCAATTTCTATTCTTCTTTTCCACTGCAACCACCGGTGTTCAATTGAGAGAATGAACTGAGTATTAGTGGACAGTACTAGTATCTGACAATTCCGCATGCATTAGTACATCTCCTTTATTCCTCAGTCCTCAGTGTCTCAGTGAATCATTAAAGTACTTAACATACTAATATTATTTTCTCTACTTGTTGCCTTTGGATAAAAGTCGATCGATGTCGCAATCCCTGTTTAATCTGCTGCAGTTTTGTTGTGCCTTTTCTTTATGGCTAGTCTTGGTTGGTCAGGTTACGGGCGAAAACGGTAAGCTGTGCCATTGGGTGGTTTCAGAATCCATTCTGATTTCTGTGGATGTCATTTCTCGTGGAAATATGTTGGCTTAGCCTGTTTGTATTAGCGCCATATATTGCCATGGAGTTTTGCGCAGATGAAGTTACAGTGTCTTTTACAAGACAGACGAGGTACTGTAGTATCCCAGAAGGTTATCGTCGCAGCTGGGAAGGATATGCTCGATCTCGCGACGTTTCAAATACTGGTACACTAACGTTAGCGTCTTTTACATGGAGTCCTTGGGGACAAGGATCCATGTTGAGTTGGGCATCAATACCTAACGTTAACGTTGCAACAGATGAAAGGAAGTCTCGACTAACATTGTTGTGTCTGCTCTTATTATCTCTTCTATTCGTTGACGATGGCACGATCTATGACGTGGAGTCAGTTTTAAGAGCATCATTGGTTGGCTTCTAACCTAAGTACTCCTTCCGTTCCAAAATAGATCTCAGCGTTTTCAAACTGTCGTTAATTATAGACTAAAATATTTAAATATTTATGATAAGTAATTAATATCATCAGAAAGATCTTAAAGTCTAATTTTTTAACAAAATTATTTGAAGATATAAATGCCGTCAAGTATTTTCTACAAATCTAATCAAAATTGAGAAAGTTTGACCTGCATGTTTTCCATAACGTCGTTCTTTTGGGACGGACCTACTAGGCCTTGAGACTGCATCGGCCAGAGCCACGATGAGATCATGGCAGGATGTAGTATTTGTTTATTGGGTCATTGTGTGAGTTATTATTCATAATATATAGTTAGATCTTATCCTGGCGGGAATCTATTTGCTCAGCCTGTGTTGGATAGATTACATGTATTTGATCATCTCGTGGCGTGCAGAGAGGACACCCGGTGCCATGGCGTTTTGCGTGGATGTCACGATCGTCACAGGTTCCTTACGTGTACCATTGACTAAAGGCTAAGGCCGGCTGTAGATCAGATGATCAGACGATCTACCCACAACCAGAAGATTGTCATCGGAAGGATGTGCATCAGTGCTGCTCTCTGACTCTCTGTTTCTCTCAAGTCTACGTAAACAAAGAAGGATGGAGATGGTGACGTGGTAAAGCTGGAAAAGTGCTTTTGCAGTTGCAGCCTTGCAGGCCGATGAAAAGCCACCCTCCCGAAGGACTCGTTCCAAGGAGAAGGGCCGCTTCTAATCTGGGCCTCTTGGGTCCTCGAAGCTGCAGATCACACTTCTTCACACGAGTCCACTGCAGCATGGGCTCACAGCGTACCAGCCCACGGCCATCGAAATAACGTTAGTTTTTTTTTCTAGAGGAATGAGTCACTGCTGCAGGCGGGCCCAGCTTTAACGAAAGCGAGGCGAGGCCTCTGCAATTCTAGGCCGCGTTTTTGTAATGCAGAAATCTCATAGGAAACGTTCAGAAATTTTACACGAACCAATTTAATTTTGCAGTCATGTGTTCGAAACAGGATTGTAGCCGCTCTCTTGGTCCGATTTGCTTCAACGTCGACGGGATCCAGAGAGGTTCTTGGAAATCAGGTTGCCAACTCACCTCACAATCACAAAAAGGCATTATGTGATTTGTGTTCATTGGGATCTTGCTTAGCTATATATCATCAATCTCATGCCAATGCGTGTCTCGGTGTGAGGATCGGGATGGAAGCAGGTCGCGCGCCACCGGCCTCCGCTTTCCAGCGTCCGGTGGTCTCCGCTCCCTGGCGTTGTTGCACGACGGATCTGCACCACTGGCGCCCGTCGGCGACAGCCGACAGGAGACCAGACACACGGACAGTGCCGCAGACAGGCAGGCAGGAGCAGGAGGCAGGGCGCCCACTCGCATTCTGGCAGTCCGGCACAGCGAGCGGCGCCCACTCGCAGTCTGGCAGTCCGGCACTGGCATCCATCCATCCATCCTGGGGCCGGCATCCAGCAGCAGGCTCAGCTGCGATCGATCGGCATCGCTCGTGCGCCGTGTCGACGTGTCGTGACTCCCAATTCCCAAACGGGATAAAAAGCCGCGGCGAGCTTTGTGCTTTGACGCGCACCGGCACCTCGGCCTCGACCTCGGTGGTGGGCCTGCGGGACCGACCCGCGGCGTTGTCTCGGTGCTCGTCCTTTGACGGCAACGTCGCCGTCGTCACGTATACGGCCGCCATCGTCGTCTAGCACCGGGCGCTTTTCTCCTCGCCTTTTTCTCTACTGCTGTCTGTGTCTCGCTCGATGGTGAGAGCCACACCACACGACCACAGTGCCGGCCCTGCCGTCTGCCTCGGTGCCTGCGTCAACGGGCTCACCACCGCCCGCCGCGCATGCAAGTCCAACCAGCACGCCTAACACGTGCTGCTTCCGCTACCGGCTTGTAGTCTACTAGGAAGTACCTTGATTGAGAGTCGGCCAGCGACTCGGTCGCCCGCCACAGAAACAGAAAAGGTAGCGCGCCGCACCCGTATGATGATTGATTGACTGAACGAAGAGTTGTCACGTGCACGATTTCCGTGAGGTGAATTCACAATTCACATGCATCACTATTCAAGAAAGGTACGAGTACTCGCATGGAGTAGACAAGACACAAAGAGTTACAGTATATTTTTGTCGTCGCAACTGTTGCAAACTGTGTGCACGTACCACTTCCACTTCGTCCTGGGCTCCCGGCCGATAAACTACACGAGCCACTCGCTCAATTGTGCGCGTGCCATAGAAAATACTCACTTTTTATTAGCAATTGCCCCCCGTACGACACGAAATTTAGTTGTCGAGCAGAGCACTAATATCAGACGGAAATGTCCGTTATTAAAGTAGACTTATATATGCTCTGCGAAAGAAAGAAAAAAGACTAATTTGACCTTTGATGTACTCTTATATTTTAGAGATTGTTTTGTATTCTTTCTGTCCATCGTTTTCTTGCCTGGACTTAAGACCTGCATATACTGTACACGGTTGTAAGAATGCCAAGAAGTGAAATATAAAGTAGTGTTTGGTTGATAATATGGCACCCTACCTTAGTGGCCGAATGGGGGAAAGTGATTGGGGAATGGCCTAGCACCAGGTAGAAGGTAGAGGCAAACAATAATCTTAGGATCACAAGCAAACAAATCCTATGAAGATAGCAATCGAGGATATGTACCAAACATTTTTTGCCCAAGGCTCTATCCAAACATGCATTTATTGCACACGAATGACGTGGAGTAGATCGGTATTCATAATGAGACATACGTAATACTCGTCCACCGCATTTTCATAGAATGGAAGGAACTTACTCACTCAATGTCGTTGTTGATTTTCATGTATGATTGCCATATATGGATCTTTTGCTAAGTGCTCACGGCTTCTTTCGTCTGACTACTTATGTTTTCTTGTTGTCATTTTCGATTGTTAAGAAGTGTATCAGTGTTATCTCATATGGTTTCATGCAGTGACCACATGATAAAATGGATTATCTGTTAAGCTGTGTTTGTAGTAATTTGATATTTCTTAATTTGTGCAATCAACAAGTTGAGTAATATCAAATCGTACAATGGTTAAATAGGTTTCACATTGTTATGAATCTTTGCTCTTTGAGGCTGTTGCTTCATGAAACAGCTATCCTTTTTTGACCTTCCTCTCTCTTGTCCACATCTAAAAAAAAAAATCTCTATAACATTGCATGAGGCAATTTTAAAATTTACGGACACGTAACAATGTCATCTGGCAACCAGGTGTGTGTTTGTGTGAAAGGTCCTCCCACGCTGGAAAAAGTGTACTACCTACTACTGTGTTACTATTGGACGGATAAACATTCGCCTAACAAGACACACGCGCGTAATCAAATCCCCTGTATGTAATAATATTGTAACACAAAGAAAGGTGGAGACGGAGATGCATCCAAAGAAACCGTCCCATCTCCCCGGCTGGCTGCCGTGCACGAGCGAAAGCGGCAGCGGAGCACCGTCGTTTCTGCCGGTCCAGCGCGCTCGGCGCCTCCGTTTCTACACCGCCGTTCGTTCACGCACGCATGCAGCCCCCACGGCGGGCGACTGCCCAGCGCGCACGGGCGCAGAGTGGCAGTCCACCTCGGCCGGGTCCACCGACCGGTCCAGCCCAGGCGGCGGGCCTCCAGTCAGTCCACAGGCCGACAGCTCACCTCACCACCTTTCGCAAGTCGGCAGCAGCAGCCCAACCCAAAAAGGCTGCGCCGCTCCAACTCCAACCCAACCCCAACTGCAGCAGCAGACTAGGTGGGGGCCCACCTCCACCCGCCCGTCTCTCCCCTCTCTCTCCTCCGTTCCCTTCCGATTCCGAGCCGTGGGGGTGGGGGGACGGATAACTTGGCGTGAACCGCCGCGCCGCGGATCGATTCCGTCCGCCCCCGCCCCGCCCTGGGGAGGGAGTATATAAACCCGCGCTCCGCATCCGCATCCGCATCGCACCTACCCGAAGAGGAGTTGGAGAGGGAGGAGCCCCGCGCCCGGCTTCTCGCCCGTCCCCGTCCCCGTCGCCGAGAAGGGAGAGAGAGAAATTACATTCCAGCCCCGCCCCTCCCGGCGCCGGCCGCCGCTCCGACGCGACTCCGATCCGGGGCCGAGGCTCGGCCCCGAGGGGACACAACCCACCCGCCCCCCGTTCCCCTCGCGGCGAGGCGAGGCGCGATGGTCGACACCAGGCGGAGCTCCGCGGCCAAGCGCCGGGCCCCGTCCGAGGAGGCCTCGGCGCCATCCCCGACGACCCCGCCGCCGGGGGAGCCCGCGTCGACCCCGCCGCCGGCGCCGGCGTCGCGGGGCCGATCGGGCAGCAAGCGCGCCAAGGTCGCGGTACGGCGCCACTCGTTCGTTTGTTCGTTCGTTCGTTCATTCCTGCGTGCGGGGTTTCTGTGGTGGGGGGCAACCGACGGATTGCCTTGATTGATTGATTGATCTGACGCCGTTGCCGCCGCTGCCTGCTTTCTGCGTGTGCCAGGTTGCCCGTGCGGAGGACCCCGGCGACAAGGCGCCGGGGGCGGACGTGGACCCGGCCGCGGTCGACGTGCTCGACAGCTCCGTCGAGAACCTGCAGGGCGTGGCCAGGCCGCCGCCGGCCGCCGCCGTCAACGTGGCCACGTCCTCCACCCTCTCCAACTCCGCAGGTGCGTGCGTGCGTGCGTGCGTGGGGTTTCTTTAAGGTCGGTTGGGATTGGTTGGTTCTTGGTGGGCGTTCTTGATTGATACGGGTGGTTTCTTGGGTTTCCAGGGAGGAGGAAGAAGTTTACGCCCGTGAGGGCGGTCCCGACGGTCGGGGGCATTCTCTTGGCGGCGCCGCGGCCCGCCAGTGGCCGCGGTGAGGCTTGGGGGAGATTGATTTCCCAGTCTTCTGAGGTTGGTTTCGTTGCTTATTCAACTCTTGGAACAGTGGAAATGATATGCCTCACATGCTTTGATCATCTTTTGAAATTTAGTAAGAATGACTCAATCATTAGGCGATCGATAGTCAAGCATTAGGCAATAATATTGTAATAATTTACTCACTGTCCAATCTTTTGAGTGGAGAACTGAACATCTGTAGCCAAATCATCATGTACTGTACTGGCAACAACTAATCCACTGAGCACATTTTTGGATTTAATCCATTTCATTCATCCTGAAACAAATAATCACAATTTTTTTTTTCTAAGTTGTAGAGTTGCCTTGCGATTCCACTCCTAAAACTCTGTTTCTGAATGAGCCAAGTATCTGAATTGGCTACTAGAGGTAATGCAGATTGGTGTGCTGTATTACATCATGCGTGAGGTCAGGTGGCAACTTAGAATCATCATGTGCTGCACTGTTATTGTGTCTTGTCAAACTTTGATGACATGCTGATAGTTTGATGTAATGCTCTTATTCTCCTTTCAAGTGTACGCTATCTATATCTCCTGGCATTATGCTACCTATACCTGAATGCACATTATATATTCTTGTAACTTGTAATAGGCTGGTATTTTATCAAGCATCATCATTCTATTATTGGGTTTTCGGGTTCCTTGTTTTCTGCATTCTCTGTTTACCCTGCTGGCCCACTGTTTATGTTGCAGAACATTTTCACCTCACAATTTGTAAAAGGTTAAAAAGTACACATTCATTTTTAATGCCAGTAGTACTGCAAGCTAAATTTATGTCATATTCCCCTATTTACTTTTGATAGACGAAAGTTGTCTAGTGGGATGGGTGGGGGAGAAAAGATGCCTAGCCCTCAGGCTAGCTGGTGCTTGTTCACCATACACATTTCATAGTGGTTGTCTGGTTGATGAATGATGGTGGTGGGAAGAGGCTATCCAACCTTTCCTCTTAAGAGAAAGAATCATTTTTTTCTTCTTCAGATAGGCAGAATCCCATTTACCTACCATGTTAGTGTGTGCGGTGGAGTTTTAATTCTCTACCTTTTTCGTCTCCAGTATCCCTCAATTCCAATTTATCCTGCTCATTTCACTATTGGCCATGGCGGGAAGTGTGACTTGAAACTCACTGAGACATCTCCTGGGTCACTTATTTGCAAACTGAAGCATGTTAAGGTACACTTTTCTTTTTGTCTCTTTGCACATACACTACTATTGTTTGTATTCTGAGTTTTGACTCTCAATGACAACCTCTTGTACCAGAGGGGTGCTGCCCTTGAGATCTACGTGAACAAAGTTGTCCATGTTAATGGGAAGGCCTTGGACAAAGCTGCTAAAGTTACCTTGATCGGTGGTGATGAAGTCATTTTTGTTTCTATTGGGAGGCATGCTTATGTATCCTTTCTTACCGCCAGCTACTTTCTTCTGTGCTTCTCTGAGATCTTTTTCCCTTGTTGGAAGCTTGCCGTTAATACTTTTGTTCGTGTATACAAACATCCATTTGGAGATGAAATTCCTTAATGCGCTGGCAGATATTTGAGCAAGTTCCGGAGGAAAAAGCAAGCACATCATCTTTGTGTTCAAATTCTGTCATTCAACAAGAACAACATCCAGTTGCCAAAGACACACTGGATCATTTGTCGTCTAAAGGAGCCAAAATATCAACATATACCTTTGGAAATGGCCGACCTCCATTGGTTCCTCATGGTGAGACACTGAGCCTTATTGTATTGCAGCTTTATTTTGCCATCGATCCCATGCTAACTTATGATGTGGTTAGCATGTGCTATTCAAGATAATTTTAAGCATTATCTATTTATGTTTCCTAGTACCATGCTTTTCCAGATTTTGTGATATTTTTAATTGCACTGCTCTAAATCGTTTGGTCTTGAACAGATTAGGAGTTAATCAGCAATTGAAAATCTGTGATATTTGATATTTGTGAGCCATTACTTGAATATTCTCTCGTGCCTCCAACAGACTTTCCAATTTTTGTTCTCTAGTATACTCCAATAGCTTATCATTTTGTGTGAAAAAAATTCATGAGAAAACTACCATATATTGCATTTAAAGGGCCATGTAGTTTTCCCAAAAGTGGAGAGCAAGAAGGGTGGTTTTGGAGAGTGGAAAAGATGGAGACTTGGAGAGTGATTTAGAGAGAGTCTATTGGAGCATTTTGTTTGTTTGTTTTCGAATTTGTGTGGTAAAGAGCCATGTAGAGAGCCTCCTCGAGATGCTCTTACTCTTATTTATTGGGCAATGATGCACTGCACTAAAATAGAATCACAATTTTAAGGTGAAATCTACTGTTTGGTCTTGAACAGATAAGGAGATAGTCAGCAGTTTATGTAAGACTATGGGGGAACAGAGCTACTGCCCTTCTGAAGAAAATATGACAGTTGGTCGACACCAACTTTTGAAGGACGATTTGAAGAAAGCAGCTATAAGCGCAAGTGATATATCAGAATCATTTGATAATTTTCCATATTATCTTAGGTATGCAGTCACATTTCAGCTTCTATTCCTGTTATATCAGTACATTATGCATTTGTTTATGTTGCAGTTCGTTAAGTAACATCATAATAATGTATGGATTTGCAACACCACATTTTTTTGTTAATGTAATAGCATGGCATAATTACAATGATGCAATACTATTGGTTTCTGAAGAGTAATATTGCTGTTGAGATGTATTTCTTTCGATTATTTATACTATAATAATAATAACTAAAATTTATCTTAACATTCCAAATCCTGCATCTAAGTGCAGCTGTAAATTCTTATCTCTAAACAATGATGTTTAACTAGTAATTAATTGGTAGCACTGAATAGGGCTGGTAAATACCGATTACCCAAGTATGTCGCCCTTGAAGCGAATGTCCTGTTGATTGATTGGTATCCTGTAGTTATGAACTGTCTCTTAGTAGCTTCTCATCCTTGCAGTGAAAATACCAAAAATGTTCTCCTGTCATCAGCATATGTAAACCTATGCTGCAAGGAATCCACCAAGTGGACAAAGGATATATCTTCTCTTTGTAAAAGGGTACTATTATCTGGTCCAGCAGGTATTTGCTCTTGCTCTATATGATTACCACATTGTCGATTAAAAACTTTTGCTGCATGCATATAAAAACAACTTGCCTTTTTATAGGGTCCGAGATCTACCAAGAATTACTGGTTAAGGCACTTACCAAATCCTTTGGTGCTAAGCTGCTTATCATAGATTATTCACTGCTGTCTTGTGTAAGTTTCTTAATGTTATTATTTTTGCTTAGTACTGATACTATTGTGCGATAGTTAATGTTGCATCACAGCCAAGGGCATGCTTGTTTTTTCGGCTAACCTTGTAGTGGTAAAGAAAATCCTTGCTAATGAAGGAGAGCCATTTTGCTTTTTAAAAAAATGTATGAAACAAATGTGAGACAAGGTTACTTGTTTAATTTCTTACCCATTAACATTGCTATTATTTATTGCAATCATGATATGTTTCACTCTTCAAGTAATCTGCATCTCAAAATTGCATGAAGTTTCTGCAGCATTTTTCTATTAGCAAGCACGTAAAAGAATCTGTAGCAATAGCTTTGCACCAAGTAATTTTGTATCTTGATGCCTGCATAATATATATGTTAAGATGCAAATTGATTTTGTTGTATACTTGTATGTGGTGGAAAAGGTTCTAGTGCAAAAAGCTTGGAGGAAGGAATAATGTGTAATGCTTTTTTTTCATAAATCAAATAATCTAAGAATTACAATGACAAAATCTGATAACATTGTTTACCAAGAAGGGAAGAGAAAAAATAATCATAAAAGAAAAAGGGACAGGAATATCCTTTTCTATGTTTATTTTTGGTATCGCTCCAGTTTAATTTTGGGCTTTGATTATATCTTTGTTTCAGGGACAGCCTTCAAAGTCAAAGGAATCAGAACCATACAAAAAAGGTAAGATTATCTACGTAGTTTGCCTTGCCTAATTTTTAATGCTGTTTTTTTGTGAAACTGCGTATGCTAGCCTTAATCTACATTGTAGAAAGTTGTCAGGAAATTGCAGTATTTTACACTATGTTCATTGCGATAATGAAACCACCTGCGATCAGATATAGATCATTGTTCACTCCAGGCTGTACTAATCCTGCTCATGTTTTGTTCAGGTGATAGGGTGAGGTACATTGGTCCCCCTCGATCATCAGGGTTTATGCTTGAGGGACCGAGGTATGTTTGTGAGTTCCATTGTTATGATTGGTTCTCTGATATACCCACTTGCTTCATTAGAATTAGATTATGAAAAAGTATTTTTTGAGGTGCCACTCAGGGGATTTGCAGATAGTATCGTTCAAGGTCAAGTAGGTATCACCATTTGTACAGGATAACTTATATTCACTGTAACCATCTTCAACTCTATTTTGTGCAAATGATGTCTGGTTTGGTGCTGAATTGATATTTGGCACTTGAGTTGTGTACTTCATCTGTGGCTGTATTTTTTAAATGATTGAACTAAGACCATGCGCTCGTCTATGTTGAGTTCATGCTTGTTAGTCTGACAAATCACAAGTGCCAACTTATGACTAAGCGTTGCTCAGTTACATTTAAATTAAATAATTTACTTATTACTTATGTCTAGGCTTATTATCCCTTTTTCAATCTGCAGAGCTCCTGATTATGGTTCAGAGGGTGAAGTGAGGCTTCCCTTTGCGGAAAATGGATCCTCAAAAATTGGAGTCAGATTTGATAAACAGATCCCTGGGGGCATTGATCTTGGAGGCAATTGTGAACTTGATCATGGCCTATTCTGTTCTGGTATGTCTCTCATTCTCATTTGAATGTTAAATCTTTATGACTAGATCAGTCATTTATGCTACATGGTGTCAAACTATAACTCACTTTGTATATTCATTGTTATCTGCCAGTTGATTCTCTATGCCTCGACGGTCCAGGATGGGAAGATAGAGCCAAACATTCATTTGATGTTGTGTTTGAGGTGATAGGATTTCTGCAGTGCACTTTGTTATATTGGTATCTTGTTTTCTTTTATATTATTTACTCGTTGGATTCTCTATGCAGTTTGCCTCTGAAGAAAGTCAACATGAACCTGTAATCCTATTTCTGAAAGACGTTGAGAAAATATGTGGAAATAATTACACCTATCATGGTCTAAAGAATAAGCTCGAAAGTTTCCCAACTGGAGTTTTTATTGTTGGGTCCCAGATTCAGACGGATGCTCGGAAAGATAAGGTACTGCATCTCAGGATTTTTTTTTTTTTTTTTTTTTTTTTTTCATCTGAGGAGAATTTAGCTAAACTCTAATCGTTCACCTCTTCTTGTATAACTGAAGTTTATTTAATTGAATTATCTGCAGTCGAACAATGGGTCTCCTTGGCTCAAGTTCCCATACAGCCAAGCAGCAATACTTGACCTTGCATTCCAGGTAGCAGTTAATAGTTGATTCTACTTACCTTTCAAGTTTCAAATTGAATTCGCTTACATCAAATACTATTATGTTATTCCTTGATTCATCTGTATTTAAGTTCTGGAGCCATTTGTGAGCTGGCTGCCTGCTAGTTTGTGGACGACTGACTCCCTCTGTTTCAAATTATTAAGTTGTTTGGCTTTTCTATGTACATAGCTTTTGCTAAGGCATAGCCTAGTATCTAGGTGCATAACAAAAGCTATGTATCTAGAAAGCCAAAATGACTTATAATTTGGAACAGTTGGAGTATGATATAAGATGGATGATGTGTGGAGGGTTAATATTTCCAATTTACCATGTGCTCCATTGCTGCATTAGAAGATAAGGATAAATCGTTTTTTTTTCTAGATACATAGCTTTTGCTAAGTATCTAGTTATAGCATATATTTAGGTGCATAGCAAAAGCTTATTAGAAAAGTCAAAACGTCTTATAATTTGGAACCTGTCATAATGAAAAGAGTGCTTTAATTTTTTTTTTGGTTTACTTGTTGCCATCTTCTATTGTTTGATTGAGCTATCTGGTTACCAAATTACATGTTTTGATTGGGGTGCACCGTTACAATTATTATGCTGTATTTTCAATCTGTTGTATTGTCAATGCAGGATGGCTTTGGTCGGGTGAGTGAAAAAAATAAAGAAGCACTCAAGATGTCAAAGCATATGACTAAACTTTTCCCAAATAAAGTGACAATTGAGCCACCTCAGGTCTGTCATTTATGTTAGTTCTTAAGAAGGTAGGAATTTTCTTTTGCAAGTTTTAACTTAACTCTTAAAAATATGCTACAGGATGAAACAGAACTCTCCCAGTGGAAACAGCAATTGGATCGTGACATTGAAATTCTTAAGGCAAAGGCCAATGTTTTGAAAATACAATCTGTAAGTGTCTGCTGTGAAGATAGCCCTTTAAGACTACATTAGTCATATACTGCATGGGCTTTTTACTTAATTCTACCATCATTCCTGTTCTTGTGTTGCGATATTTCAAGACTTCGCTAATATATTTCTGCTACTGGATGCAGTTTCTAACCCGCCATGGTATGGAATGTACTGATTTAGAATCAGTGGTTTGTGTCAAAGATCGTAATCTGACAAGCGAATGTAAGTAGAGCTCCTGCTTTCTTTGTTGATTTGATATAATTTAGTCTCTGTAGCTTTAGTCTGCTACTTGTGTTTTCAGGTGTTGATAAAATAGTTGGTTATGCTTTGGGTTATCAACTCAAGGAACGCTCTATTCAAACTCCTGGAAAGGATGAGATAGTTATTCTTTCTGGTGAAAGGTATTGTATCTAAACTTCTTGTTTGTAACTTGGTATTGTTCTGGGAAACTCTGTTTCCCAGTTTTATCTGGTGAATGCTTTGCTGATGCTTGCTAAACTGCAGCCTTAAGCATGGAGTTGATTTGTTGGAAAGTATCCAAAGTGACCCTAAGAAGAAGAGCACAAAGAAGTCACTCAAGGTGGCCTGTTTTCTCGAATTGTTAAGATAGCCTCATGTTATTATGACTGCACGCTATAATTGTTCTTTTATTTATGAATATATATTGCTATACTGAGTGGCAGCAAATAAATTTGTTGTATTATTATATGCTTTTACCATGATAAATAAGTTTTATATTGTTTCCTTTGTCTTACATTCTCTTTGTCATTGTTAGGATGTTGTCACGGAGAATGAATTTGAAAAACGTCTTCTTACGGACGTCATCCCCCCAGATGAGATTGGTGTTACCTTTCAGGATATTGGAGCATTAGAAAATGTCAAGGAAACTTTGAAGGAGTTAGTTATGCTTCCTTTGCAAAGGCCTGAGTTGTTCTCCAAAGGACAACTTATGAAGGTACATGCCATTCTCTAAACCCTTTTTTGTGCAACTATTGTTTGAAGTTCGACCGTGTGGATTTGCGGACACACAGATCTAGTGTTAGATTGGTAGATCTAGTATTGATTGGTGGGTTGTGATTTTTCCACTTATAACACCATTACTTTCTGTTTCCTGGAGTTCAGTTTTTCTTCCCCTTGACTTTATCAATGACATTCCCCATGTGATTTTTTTTTTCGGTATTGTTGAGGCTTTCCTTACCAAAATCATTCTTTGTTGTGTTTCTTATCTTGTATTCCTGAATTAAATCAAAACAAAGTATTTGCTATAAAGTTATGATGCTGAATGTTACTAGTGGTTTTTTTTGTTACATTTGATGTAATGTTTCTTTTCCTGATTCGTGCGAATCATAGTTCTGACCATCTATTTTCCCCAGCCATGCAAAGGGATATTGCTTTTTGGTCCACCTGGCACTGGTAAGACCATGCTTGCCAAAGCTGTTGCAACAGAGGCTGGTGCTAATTTTATCAACATATCAATGTCAAGCATTGCTTCAAAGGTACTTGTGCAATGTTCTACTGATCCAGTTTGTTCTCATTTTGGAGTACTTATTACTTCGCTGATTTCAACCCTATAACTGTAACAGTGGTTTGGAGAGGGAGAAAAATATGTGAAAGCTGTTTTTTCACTTGCAAGCAAAATTTCTCCTAGTGTTATTTTTGTGGATGAGGTTAGTGTATTTCTTAATCATCATTGATGATATGCCTATGACATATTAAGCTGTTTTGGTTTACTTGTTTTGTGGTCTGTATATTAGGTTGATGGCATGCTGGGTAGACGTGAGAATCCAGGGGAACATGAGGCCATGCGTAAGATGAAAAATGAGTTTATGGTGAACTGGGATGGTCTTAGGACAAAAGACAAAGAACGCGTTTTGGTACTTGCTGCGACTAATAGGCCATTTGATCTTGACGAGGCTGTTGTCAGGAGGCTCCCCAGGAGGTAAATTGTATTCTGTATTTATGCTACTTTTCTGCCAATTGTGACATGCTAATAAATAACCCGACCACAACTTCTCCTTAGGTTGATGGTTAACTTGCCAGATGCACCCAACAGAAAAAAGATTCTTAGTGTAATACTAGCAAAAGAAGATTTGGCAGATGATGTAGATCTGGAGGCACTAGCAAACCTGACAGATGGGTATTCAGGCAGTGATCTGAAGGTATTCTATTAAGTCTTTTTCTTTCTTAGCCTTTCCTCTCTGAATTTTGCTTTATGTTGATGGCAACAACTATTTTGCAGAACCTGTGTATAACTGCAGCACATTGCCCCATAAGGGAAATTCTCGAAAGAGAGAAGAAGGTAAGCTGATATTCTTGAAACACTTCCCTATCTCTTTTCTTGCTGTCTACGACATTATTATAATCAATGTCATAAGGATGAGATTTTCTGTGCTAGAAGCATTGACGTGGCATACATACATTATTTTATATATATTCAGTTTGATTTGCTGCCTATTTGGTTTGATGCTAACTTAAACGAACCTAACTGATTATTTTGTGCAATGCAGGAGAGAACCTTAGCTGAAGCAGAAAATAGGCCAGCCCCACCTCAGTGTTGTAGCGGCGACGTTCGCTCCCTAAAGTTTCGTGATTTCAAGCACGCACATGAGCAGGTAAAATGTTACAGCCACTTGCACTACCTTGTACTGTCATTTACTCTCTTCTAATCTCTGCTCATGATCCGAATGTGTTGCTAACATGGCTGGCCATGTGTTTAGGTTTGTGCGAGTATATCATCGGATTCAAACAATATGAATGAGCTCGTCCAATGGAACGACCTCTACGGAGAAGGCGGGTCGAGGCAGAAGACATCGCTGAGCTACTTTATGTAGCTTATTGACGCTTTTAGATGAATTGTACATACAGAAGCAGCCGAGAAGATAGTGGCAACAAGAATAGCCTTTTGTATAGGTGGTTTCCAGTTAAAATTTGCTGGAAACCTTCATTCATGTCGGGTTTCGTTTCTATAAGCAAATGGAGCCCCGGACTCAGCTTGGCCAGCCGTCGTCGAGCCTGTGTCTGAATGTAGCCTGAGCTTCTGATTAGGCATTACTAGTAATTTATTTGGATGGCAAGTGCAGTTCGTTGGATCATGGCAAATTAGCAATAATACCGTGTTGCTCTGGTTGGATCCCGGCGAGTATGAGCCGTGCGACTCCGGAAGGAGTATCGAGTACATCACTGATCACTGGCATGATTCGCTTCACATGGTGTGGTTCATGAGCCCGTGCACAAGCACCAGCCCCATGACGAGCGAGTGGTCGGCGTGAGGCTCTACCACCAGGGAGAGCACATCCTCCCCAAGCGCCACCCCGCCGGCCGTCGTCTTCCTCCTCACTTCCGCGATGGTGAGTCCGGTGGAAGGGTCGAAAATCCTACACCCTTTCTTCCTGCTGGTGCTGGGCTCGTCGGTGATGGTGTACTTCCTGACGCGCCCGGTGTCGTCGCACCAGAACTCGCACGACGACGATGACGACGAGCGCCATCGGAACGGGCTGCACGGCCGCGTCACCGTGAACCACGGTGTCTGGCCGGGCCTCCCCCTGTACCCTTGCCATCTGCCAAACGTGAGCTTCTGCACACGCAGGCACTCACCATACGCGCGCGGAAAGTGTCAACGTAATAATCGGCGCCGAAAATGAAACGAACATTACCAAACTGCTTAGTTTTTCACACCTACCCTTTTAACAATGTTTAGGACGACGGTGCCGTGGAGGTCCATGAGGCAGACGCCGCCGGCGCCGCCGCCAAACCTGGCGCTGGCGGAGCCGTAGTTGTCTACGCGGTAGACGATGCCGCCGTCGGAGTCGTACACGGTACAGCCGTGGCCGTTGAGAACCAGCGACTTCATCCACACGGTGAACACCTTCCTCCGCTCGCCCTCGCCCGTGTGCACGTCGGCGGTGGAGGCCGCGGCGACGATGGTGCTGTTGTCGTCGTCGTTGTTGAAGAGGAGTGTATCCGTGGTGCCATTGCTCATTTATTTACCCGGCAGGATTGTCGGTGTTGGGGTTTGTTGCTTGGATACTAGTCATTGCGTGCAAATATATAGTAGTACAGAGGATGAAAATGACAGCGTATATATAACTCGATCAGTTACGTGGTTCGGTACTTTAAGGTATAGGAATGGAGGGCAAATCGCAATAGTACTCTCTTGGGGGCACTGATCAGCAGCTAGCTAGTAAATTATACAATTAAACACATTTATGTCATGTCTGCCAACACTAAGTAAGCAAATATACTACTTCCTCTATTCTAAATTGTAAGTTGTTCTAGTTTTTTCTTATCTAGATGCAATGCATATTGAGGTGCGTAGCAAAAATTATGTATACAAAAAAGCCCAAACACCTTACAATTCGAAATAGAGTGAGTATATATTATTACCCCTTAGCTTGTCTAGCTAATTATGACCTCCAACTCATCCAATACCATTGTAGTTTATATTTCCATTCAATTAGTTTTAGCCCACTCAAACTAGTTTAGGGCTGATGTTGTAGTTGTTGTTGGTTGAATTTAAACGAGGAGAAAATCAAGTGCATTCAAAGATTTTGGAGTTCTTTTTTATTTGGATGCACGGAATCCCTCATAATATAGTCTCTAGAGCTCGTGAAACAAGGTATAGAAACCTGAATGAAATAGAGGATTTAATAGATCTACAAAGCAAATTTCTAGATGGCCAGTGGTGAAGAGATATCTTCATTGATGATATGATTTATATGGTTTTACATGGAACTTTCTGAAGCTTGTTTTCAGTTTATTTGGATTGTTGTGAATATTTTGCTTAAGACGTTTAGAGCCTATATTTGGTTGCTATGCTGGGAGGGCTAGACAATAATAAATCTTGGCTACCAGACACTAAAAATCAATGGCCTGGATTTCTGTCTAGCCAGGTAAACCTGCCTAGGCAAGCAACCAAATATGCCCTTAATTATAACATGTTTGATGCATCGGTTATTTGTGTGCCTGAATTTTGATTGGGCTCAAGAGAAAAATTGAACTAAACAAAGTTGAAACTAAGGAAAACCTAAACTAAACTGTATTGAAGCCAGAGCTAAAATTAGACAAATTAAAGTGGAGTGTCGAAGGGCCAAATAGACTCAATCCTTGTACTCCTATAGCCTATAGGCTATAGCATAGCCACTACTGTCCTCCCTAATAGTGCATATGCCTTTCATATATGCTACTAAGACGGTCACTATTAAACACTGACCCTTCAGGTTATTATTTATATTAGCGGTGACAGGCACGTACTCTTAAACTAACCCTTCAAAGTTCTTAAGTTCATGCTAAAAACACAGTAAAGAAAATCGCACACGCATGGCCGTTTTGCCTTTTGGCATATATAGGGGCAGCAGATCTGATGATCCCCACGCGGGCATCCTCGGCTTCACGTTCCCCGCGCGGCTGCGGCGACAGAAGTATAGCTGAAATGTTACTATACTCCATAAATGTTACCATATAAACAACTATACTGCCTGTTGTCAAATACATCTATGGTCAGTTTTAGCGCGCAGGCGGCCGGGATTAAGGGCATTCACGTCACAGTCGTGGCCACGCATGTAAAAGTGAGCGGAAGCTTCCAATTTGGAACTGAGTTAAAAGCTAGGCTACACATGTATATGCACACGAGTGTATACGTTTGTCGCTCAGCGTTACAAGTAAATTTCTGAGTTCGGTACAGGTCATCCGTCACTGGATTCAGTTTGAAATTTTAAGTTTTTAAGTAAGTAGTCATCATCACTCGTGTGTTAATTTCATACTCTGATAGCAAATTTATTAGTTTTCGAAGTCGTATGGAAGTATGGAATGAGATAGACATATATGCAGATCAGAGGCATGATGAACTGTTCCTGGTCGATCGAATCGGTATTGATGAGACGGCAAGGTTTGCAGCCACAACGACTGCCCTGCCAATTAACTTGCGGTTAGGCAAAGCTGATGATGCCTGAGGTGACTGTTGTGTCCATAAATATTCACGGGCAGGTGTAGCTTTGAGTTGATTTGCCAACTCAATTCAAACTTGCACTGATTAGTTAATTTGCGGTACATGTGCATTGTATCCGTGTTACAGTTAGATTATCAATGCATATCTAAGCCTAATTTAGATTTAGCGACAAGACTAGTTTCATGGACTAGATGTTAATCCATTCTTCTATAACTAGCTTAATTTAGGAGAAAAACTAGAGCGGCGGCGGTTGCTCGCCTTGCGCTGCCCGTCGGCTGTGCCCACGACGCGACAAAGCCGTCGACGGCATTCCATGTACACCGAGACAGCCTCCCGTGACGCTGCGGCGCTGCCCTGCCGGTCCCGGCTAGTCGCCGCGTCGCGCAAGCGTGCGTGCGACGTCGTGCGCCTCCACCGTAGTAGAGGCGCTTGACGATGCTGTCGCTTTCGTCGACCTTCTGCCGGCAGCGTGAACGACTCGTCCAGCGCCATGCTGTAAGACGGTGGCCAGCGAGGCCGGAACACCGAGCGGTCGTGATTCATCTAGGATCCCGAGGCGAGCGTCCCTGAGCCCAACCGCCGTGCCCGTGCGAGCCCGGACCGCGCGACGACGAGCTGGCAGAGCGCGGTCCCGTCGTCGACGAGGACATGGTTGGTGCACCACGACACGGTGAAGCCGCCGCACGCGAACGACACCAGGTGCACCGACAGCGACAGCTGCACGATGTTGAGATGCATTTCAATTTCTAGATCCAGAGAAAAGGGGGTGGCTGAGTGATGGTGTTGATGCTTAATTAGATCAACCCACCGGTAAGGAGCTAGATCGCTCAATGTAAGACCAAGTTAACTTTTATGCAGCCCACCCCTAGGGTTTGTCTGCACCCGAACATTGTGCCACCGATGATGAGCGCGATACAGAAGACATATTGTTGGAGGAGCTTTGCCGAGAGCACGACACACAAGACTTGACGATGAGGTCTCTTGAGACCTGAAACCCCACATGCCCGGGGTGGACCCCGTAAAGGTGTTTCTTGATGATTATGAGTTCGGACCCTCAATCAACCATGATGCTTTAATATGTATAGAATGGGTGATCTTATCCTACTAGGAAACCTTCTCGAGACATTTTTTCTAATTTTTCCTCAAATTTGGAATAGTTTGGATCGGGATCCAGGCCTAATCTGAAACATGTATGTCGGTGGCACCATTGGGATCGCCGAGCTATGCTACTGATGCCTAAGTTCACCCGGGTGTCGGTAATAGCAATGTCTATTTGTCCTACCAACATTGAAGCATCTTTTCGATGGCACAACTCTATCATTGGACTCCAAACCACGGACCACGTTAACGATCGTTCATGCATTCGGGGTGAGGAGTTGTGTGCGGGTGTCTTTTCCATCCGCTGACGTAAATGAGAAAAAAGAAAATATTTATTTTAACGAGTTGGTTTGCCAATTAGTTATGAAATGAAATTTACAACTTACCTTTCTTTTGCTAAAAAATAAAAAACTTTTTAAAAAAATAGTTGCGGCAATTTTGTTTTACCAAAACAAGAAAGTTTGTGCATGTCCAAGATCCTTCACTCAATCAGAACCCTATTAGGACACTATGTGCATTACCAAATAAGAAAAGTGGTGAGATTTAATTATTTCCTAAAATAGAAACAATATCGTGTTACAAATTAAAAATGGGATTTCCATACATGTTTTCTTGACAATATCAACAAAAAAAGAAATGATGAGGTTCGTTACATATTTTGACAACTTCACCAATGGATAGTCAACATATGCCCCCCTAATTTTAGGTGAGTGACACACTGAATGAGGGTGGGGACTGGAGTGTAGGCGATGCCCTCCCCGGAGAAAGAAGTGCTCTCTAATTTCTCAGTGGAGGGGTAGCTGTTTCTGTTTGTTTCTGTTCAACTCTGTTCACGCCCAACATAAAATTTACCAATATCCACATTGGACTTTTGAGTGAGTTATATACAACAAGAACAAGACAAGAAGAATAAGAAGCCCATGCCCCATGTTGCGAGTCAAATTTATTCTTGAATTGGAAGAGATAGAGAAATACTATCCAACACTCTCCGAACATTTTAGAGCAATCCAACACTTGATTTTTTTCTCTGTCTTTTCTTCTCCTCTCCCTCTCTTCTCCAACTCCGTTAAACATAAGAAGAGCTCAGGAGAGCATACGGGTCAGGATGATTGTGGTTAGAGTTCAGTGTAGGAGGTGGTCGGGCTAGGTCGAGATAGGGCGGCAGGCCGTGACGATAGTGGCGGAGGGGAAGATAGAGGTCGTCGCAGACATCGCAGGATCTTGCCAGAGCTCCACGGCTGCGGAACTCTCCGGTGAGACACTGCCGTGCTGCACCTAGGCGGTGGACGGCAGCGACACGTCTGATGAGAAAGAAGATGCGGCAGAAATGAATCTAAGTGTGGAAAGCGCCTAGAACACACTGAATGACGAGGAGAGGTACTCAGTGGAGGGGGAAAAAAGCAAGCAAAACAGAGCAAGACCGCAACGCATCGGTCAATTGGGCACGGCCACTCGCTGGTGTCCCTTGCCACAGAGCCGCGCCATGCGCTGGACGAGCGCGTGGACCTGCGCGGCGTCCGCGTCGCTCCGCGCCACCACCTCCCGCAGCTCCGCGGCACGGCGCCTGAGCGCGCGGCTCTCCTCCCCGCGCATGGCCCCGCGCACCGCGCGCGCCACGTCCTCGGCCTGGAACTCCCCGAACCGCTCCTGCGGCACGCGCACGGCGGCGCCCAGCTCCGCGGCCAGGTTGGCGCCCAGCGGCTGGTCGATGTGCAGCGGCAGCGCCACGATCGGCACGCCCGCCGCCAGCGACTCCAGCACGGAGCTCCACCCGCAGTGCGACAGGAACGCGCCGCAGGCCCGGTGTGCCAGGACGCGGCGCTGCGGTGCCCACCCTTCCACCACCAGCCCGCGCCCGGGCGCCGGCGCGAAGCCGCGGGGCAGCGCGCGCGCCGCGTCGTTGTCATCGTCGTCCTCGCCGCCCTGCTTGGGGAACCGCACCACCCACAGGAACCGCTCGCCGCTGAGCTCCAGGCCACGCGCCATCTGCGCCAGCTGCTGCTCCGACATGAAGTACTCGCTGCCGACGGAGACGAGCACCACGGACGCGGGCGGCTGGGCGTCAAGCCACCGCGTGATGCGGTCGGACTCGGCCGACGTGCCGCCGGCGTGGGAGTCGTCGACGAGCAGCGGGCCGACGGGGACGATCTCCTTGCCGTCCAGGAGCTCGGAGAGGTAGTTCATGTAGGGTCGCTCGATGTCGGCGCACGTCTTGACGGCGACGAAGCCCTCGGAGCGCGCGAGGCTGAGCAGCAGGCGGTCGCGCTCGCGGACGAGGGCGTCGGGGTGCTCCCGGACGGCGAACAGGGACGTGTACTTGGCCTCCTCCTCGGCGCTGCCGAGCCCGACGCCATGGAACGGGAACGCGCGGCCGGGGCGGGCGCTGCCGAGGCAGTGGACGAAGAAGGCGAGGGCGGCGGCGCTGCAGCTGCTGAGGTGCACCGCGGGCACGCTGCGCGCCGCGGCCTCCAGCGGCGCCCACGGGTAGAGGAAGTCGAAGAGGAGGAGGTCCGGGCTCGGGCGGAGGTCGTCCAGCAGCGCGCCGAAGCGCGGCGCGGCGAGGTCGCACGCGCGCTTTAGCGCCGGCATGAGCCGGGCCGGGAGGTGCTTGGTGGTGTGCAGCTCGGGCGGCAGGTCCTCTGGCGGCGCCGCCGGGAGGTGGAGCTCCGCGAAGCGGATCCGCGGCGTCTGGTGCCGCGCGATCGCCGACAGGTTCACGGGCGTGGAGACGAGGTGCACGGTCACGTCGACGTTACTGTGGTCCGTGGAGGTGAGGCGCCTGGCCAGCTCCAGGTACGGGGTGATGTGGCCGTGCGCGAGCCACGGGAACATGACCACGCTGAGGTGCTCGCGCTCCGCCTGCGCCATGGCGGTCATTGTGATGATGGTCGACGACGAGGTGGATGGTGATGGCGATTCGTCGTCGTGCAGTGGAGGTGCGGCCGGGTGTATGTATATGCATGGAGTGATGGACGAAACGCCTGCGGGGAGGCGGCATGGCGGCTTCGCGACGTGGCCGGCCGGTCGCCTCTGACCGGTGGCCACGTAGGGGGCGGTGCGGCGCGCGTGTCATGCTCTGCCGTCACGTTCCAGAAGAGAGGAGCACCTGGAGGTAGGTGCACCAGGTGTGTTTTCTTTTTCTGCCGGACCGCCGCCATGGCTCCAAGCTCCAGCATCCAGATGGCGCACGATTTGCTGAGTCAGACTTCTACAGACTGTGACCTCCAGTTTCGAAATTCTAGAGAGCCCTGCCCTGAGCTGTTTCGTCACAAATCACGACCTCATGATGATGGTAGCTGCCCTGTTCAGGGACAGAACGACAGAATTCATGCACCACTGTTCGTTAGTCACTGTCAGGGTTAACCGCAGGCCGGCCGGTAACCGGCCGTTTTTAAATTTGAATTCAAACTCGGTAGTTGTTCGGTATGCGGCCGGTAAACCGCCCGGTATGGAGCGGTAACCGCCCGGTTTGAGCGGTTTTTTCAAAATTTAAATTTAATTTTTTAAAAAAATGCTAAAAAAATTCCTAAAAATACTTCATGATTTGTAGAATTCAATGATGTCAAAATTACTCAAATTTGAGTGCGTTTAGTATATTTTTCGACCTTCATGATTTAACGGGCCTTAATGGGCGGCTTGTGTATTTTTTCTTTTTCTTTTTTTTTTTCAAACTTCTAAACGTCTAAATAAATAATAAACGAACTCAAATTTGAATAATTTTGACACCATTTACTTTTATAAATCATGAACTATTTTTAGAAAATTTTTGGGCATTTTTTTTTCAAATTTTAATTTTGAATTTGGGACTTACCGAACCGGACCGGACCGGAACCGGTCCGGCCCGGTAAGTCCGGTAACCGACCGGTTACCGCGGTTACCGGCCGGTAGAAAAAACCTTGGTCACCATACAATCACCGTCATGCGGAACAGCATATAACGAAGAATTACTGGACGCCCCGGGCCACAACGCTACCTTACTCGGAAGGCGACCCCTGCGCCGCTTCAGCGTGGCTTCGACTCTCTAGTGCTTCTTACTTGCTAGGAAATTTGGAAAGAGCGCAACATGCGAACGTTCGACAGGGTTGGTCTGAACACCTCTCAGTTGCTGCTGCGGATCAGGGAGGAGATTGACGCCTGGACCCTCGCGGGGTTCCGCGACCTCGCCGCCCTGGTGGCCTTCTTTGGCAACCCAGCGGCTCAGTGATACCGTCACCTACTTCCTCGACGCACATTTAGTTACCCAGTTAGTACAACTTTCAGCAGCACCGTTAGAGCCGGTGATTTGTATTGTGTGTCTGCTTGTCCTCGCTGCGGCATCTTGCCCTGGGAGACAGGCTTGTAACTTGAACTCTTTATTCTCTTAGAGCAATACATGCAAATGCATGATTTCGAAAAAAAAAAAAACCGAAGAATTACTGGACATGAGAGACCACATCTTGAGCGAGTCAAGCAGAGGATGCAGCCGGCACATGGGAAACAATTGTTTGCACGCGGCTCAGTAATTCTTGAGCAGGTTCATGTGGACAATTCTTCGCGGTCCCTAGCGCTTCGATTGGACAAGCGGAGCAAGCAGCTCAAGCACCCAAGTCGAAGTTACTGTTTCGCCGCCGGCACGAAAAGAGATCACCGGCCGGCGCGGTCCGGGATGGCCCGCGCTTGCGTCTTGGCAGTTGGCACCGCGGACGGCGGCAAGGCATTCTGCAGATGCTTGCACCCCGCGGGCGAGATGGCACACGGCGACTCCGCTTGCACGGCCGGACGCCGCCACGAGACGCCGGTGCCGCCTGGGCGGTGCGAGGTCCACACGGCCGGCGGTCGTTCGCCAAGCTGAAGATGCAGCAGCAGTAGTAAGCCTAGTTGGCCACTGCACTCCGGATTCGGATTGCCTTGCCTACGAATTGTCGGATTCATCAATGTTACATGACGAATCTCTTCCGATCACGACATGAACGAGACCTCGATCTTGCTTTATGAGTTTGTTTATTACTGACAACACAAAAAAGGCACTCCCGTGATCCCGTCAAGCATTGTCCAAACTCCAAACCAGGAGTATAAAATACGCCACGAAGTTCACAATTCTGAAAAACAACTGTCCACCAACCAATAACTGAAAAAACAATTGTCCACGAAGTTCACGATTCATGCTGCCTCAATATCTCCAAATCATCCCATAAGATAAAACCAATTCGCACTAGCCTCAAGTTTGCAGAGGATGCAGTAGCAAGCGGAGTGCACCATCCCCTGTTTTCGAACCGATCGGTCATCTTTCAGTAACACCGATAGCACAAGCAACACAAAGCGTCGTGACAGAGGATGCTACGCCTGCGGTTCCGGCGAGCTCCCCTGTCGCTAAAGCTGGCCGTCACCATCTCCCTCGCCGTCTCCTTCTCCGTCTCCTGCTGCGCCTCCTCCACCTCCTCCTCCTCGTCGCCCCGCACATCATCAGCCAGGTCCCCGGAGGCCGTAGCCGCGGACCTCCTCTCTGTGCTCGCCGGCCCGCGCGCCGCGGCGCGGGTGCCGGCGGCGGAGGCCTCGCGGCTCCACGCCTGCCTCCGGTTCCTCGCCCCGGCCAACCCCACCGCGGGGGCCCCAAAGGTCTCGTCTTGGACCCGCGGAGCGCCCCGGAAGTTCCTTCTTGAAGGTTGCGATGCCGGGGCGGCGGAGGCGGACGAGATGGTGATGTGGCCGCCGGCTCCGGTCTTGGAGCTCGCCCGGCTGGCCGTCGACTCCGGGGGCGATCCCGGCGCCATCCACCGCGCGCTCGACCCAACGATGCTGCCGGTGAGTGCTAATGTTCAGGCTCACCCCTTCTGGCAAAGGGTTTGAATGAGGATGCAGAAACAAAAATTATCTCGAGTGTAGCTAGAAATGATTTAGGTTGATTTGATAAACGCGATGGTGCGTAGCTGCAAGCCATAATTCAGTTTCAATTTGGGTTTAGTAATCAGAAGCTGGGATTGGCCATGTTCTGACTATGTTGTGTTGTGTAAGTATTGAATATGAATAGGCACCACCATTAGGCTTTGGCTTTTCTTTTGGCACCACCATTAGGCTTTGGCTTTTCTTTCTCCTAGTTTTTATTAGGGAGTGTCATGAATTATGGTATCCTTGAGTTACATTTTGTAACAATTTCAAGTAATTCGTTGGCGTACATACACACAAGTCCAGGCAAGACTGAACTATGTTTTTTTTTTTTTTTTACTGCCTAACTAAATCGGTCATTGCAATAGGTGCCAGATATTGAGGCGGCCCAGAAGAATAAATGCGAACTCACAAGAACACCATATGGGAGGCGCTTTGCTAGCGAGGTCCTGATTTAGCTCAAATCATGCTTGAATTTCCTTATGGTCGTAGGCTCCGCATTTTGTTCACGTGTTTTGCGCCCTTTGTGTTGCTAACAGGAGATCAACTCATATTTTGCATTCTTGTTTGAATTGATTGTGGCACGGGGACCTTCGATTGGATTAAATGTATCACTGAATCGCTATGATTTGTTCCATGGGCATATGTTCCTTGCATATGAAACAGGACGGCTTGGAATTCTGTAAGTGCTTTGAATCCTCGCTTAGGCTTTGTTCCCAGACTTTCTGCTGTCAGATCTCCCTTCAGTAAAATGTTACAGAAGATGTATCTGGTTTAGATGTCTTTTGGGTGTCATTACAATTTTTCTACTTTCATGTGCCAATCTAGAACTAAAACCTACAGACATACCATCAGCAAAATGAAGCTGGAATTTCTTGGGGGAAAAGAGGAACTTGGATCTCCTGTAAGCTCTTAGTAGCTGCGTTAACCACATACAGAGTAAAGTCAAGTTTCATACCAGGGTTGCCATAAATCATATCAATATATCATCTTTAATATGTTCCCTCATTCCCTCTAGAAATATTTAATATACTTGAGGCAAAATGTGTCAGGTGTATGCAGATAAATATTTGATGTTTTACTCATAATTGATTCTTTGTTGTATGTAGGTTCCATGCTAAAGAATACCCGGCATTTAATAAGGAATTGTTTCCATATTATTTGGGATATTGCCAAACAGGTACTTTTTTTGTGTGGTTTGATGTATAATAATCTAGTTTCCTTGCCTTCTGTGCTGTATTTGGGCACTGTACTTTTAAGTACTTAATCAGATTTATTTTCCACTCCTTACTTTACAGGATCTAGTGTACCATATGATGATTCTATGAATTTGCGCAATGTCCTTTGGTTAGCACCTTTGCCATCAAATGAGACAAAAGCTTGGTTAGCACCAGGTAGGGCTACTGAAGACTCAGCTTTGTTCATGTATTCTAACTTGCTGTTTTCCTGGTAATAAATCAGGCCTGTTTTGTGTCTCTAATCCATTTTGAATCCCTATTTCTATGCACAACTTAAGCATTATGGTTAAAATTTACAATATGTCACAGGAGTATTAGTTGTCTTGGACGCACATCCTGATGGAATTATCTATCAAGAGATGATACATGACTATGTTCAAATTGTAAGAACAGTATACGAAGGTTAGGTTCTGGAACTCTGTTGGCATGAATGTGCTATGCGTTTTGTACATGATAGGTACCTTAACTGATTTCTTAACACTTATGCAGATGATCTCGGGGAGGTCGCTGTTGATGTCAATTATCTAAATGTGGCAAATGCATCTCCTGTAGATAGAGTTTTCATTTGTTGAAAGTCCTCTGCATGACTATTCCTATTCGTCCTCCCACGGTGTGATTTTATTTCATTTCTGAGAAGCGGACGTCAATGCATCATCCTCATGTCCACCAAAGCAATGATTTGTTCTCATGACGACTGCTGTGTATTTCACACGTTTATTTGATTCATCATTAATTAAACATGCTCAATGAAGCAATGGTTGGCTGTAAAGGTTGGCAGTATATTGTTTTGTATATTTCGTGTACTTTATATTTGATTGAGACATTTCAAACGTCAGTGTGTCTGTTTGAAACATCCTAGTAGCACTGGGCAGAATGATCATCATTTTTTGGATAGCACTCCCTCCATTTTAAATTATAAACCTTTTTTCTTGTACATGTTTCTCTTAGTATGCAAGTAGACAGTGTATGTCGAAGTGTATAATTAATAAAGGTCATGGTAATAGCTGAAATGTAGATATAAAGAGAAGCCAAAATGTTATATAATAGTCAAAATGTATTTTAGTAATGCATGTAGAGAAGCCAAAATGTATTTTGAGGCAGTACGTGATAGCCTGACACTTTTGAGGCAGATACGTGATAGCCTGATAGGCAATAAGGCAAATGTCTCGAGGACAGTTCAACGAAGACCTCGAGAAAATACTGCTATTTTGTATTACTCATAATAGTCATTTGTAGGACACAGCAAGATACAGAATGCTCATTATGCCCATGGTGCGCAACAAACTACTGGGATTAACCAAGACATCGGTCAAAAATAGCATATCAGAGTGGATACAAATGTGGACGATTCGCCACCATAAACAAAATGTCCCTATGGTTCTACACTAGCAAAACAGCATTGATGCAGCCATCATTCTCCGGGTTGTTTGTAACTTGAGCATATTTCCCTGCAACACAAGAAATTGATTATTGAACATGATTTAAGGTAGGTTGGGCAAAAGGAGCAAAAAGTTGGCAGATTTCTCACCCCAAACAACTTTTCCAGCAGGAGTTACCAGACCAAGCTCACTGACATTTACCTGAAAAGAAGACCATTGTAAGCAGCAATTTTTGAAAGGGGGCTATAAAGAGAATCTCAGCCAACCATGGCGAGCACCTAATATAGTATTGACTACAATGACTGGTAAAAATGCTTGGCATACCTCGATGATTGTTCCCCTTGTCATAACACCAAGAGAAGTGTACATTGGACCGTTTGGGTTTTTCTTTACAGAAATTATGTCAAGGTTGAAAGTGCACTTCAGTTCTGGGTGAGTCACATGAGCTTTGGTGAAACGCAGACCAGTTGGCCGAATGAACCGTTCATACTTTGGTGGTTTCCTTGTAAATCCAGCTCCAACAAAGGTGGCTTTTGTAACCATTCTTTTCCACTGCTTAGCTGCACAAGGAAAAAAAGAAAAGCTAAATTATTCTTATTCAGACCAAAGGAGAATCTTGTTTCCTATCTTATGAGTTTATGGACTCTTAACAGATGAAGCCATTTGTTGCTCATATGAGCTGTCAACTTTTCATTAGCACACCAGAGTTCCACAAAGCATATGCAGATATGTGGCATGACAGATATATAAAAGTATATAAAACCTTCAAACGGTAACCGCATTCCACATTCACTAAAAAATCCCGATCACTTACTTTTTCGCTTGCCAGTTCGCATAACCTTGAACATTTCTTCTTCAGCTACAGGTCTGACCTGAAAGAACAAAAAATGTGTGAATAGAAAATAACCCACTGAAGCAACCAGACATGGGCTTATTGTGCTGAGAATCACCTTTGGCAGAGGAACATCCCATTTGCCAGCCTTTTCCTTCCTCTTTTGCTTGATTGTGTTGCTGAGAACCTACACTTCACCAGACATCAGTGATCAATGCCATAAAATGTTACTGTGTCACAATTTGGTGGAGCTAAGCCAAGAACAGTAATTCACCTTAGCACGCTGTGTCTGATCACGATCGAGTAGATACGGAGGAAGAGCACCCTCTTGGACATCATCATCGACCTTCTGTCGTTTATTTGATTCATCGTGCATTTTCAGGCTGCAAAAGAGCCAATTCAAGCAGAGACCCACATAAATACAATTGCAGCCAGACAGGAAGACTCAAAACTGTGGGTTAAGCAATTTTTCATGCTCACAACCCCTACTCTGGGTATGATACATACACCAGCCATGGTAAAATTTGTTAGCTCGGATCATCTACTTCAAGTAACCATGCATCAATCAACTTAAATCGCTCATATCTATTACACAAGTATCAACACATAAACAGGAGCAGCAAGCAAGCACTTACGTCTTCTTCATCTGCGCCTTCTCAGCATAGCGTTTCTTGGCGAACCTCTTGCCCTTAGCACCAAGCAACTGCAGCAGCACAAGGCACGCGATCATCAACAACAGGGGCACATGAACAACAAAACCTAAAGGTCGTAAACTTAAATCAGATCAGAAGCGTACATTGCGGGCATTCTTGGAGACCCTGTGAACCTCGCGCGCCTCGCGCTTGCGCTTACGCTCCTCGTAGTCCAGGCGCTTGCCATGGCGCTTCTGGTGAAGCTCGATGTGGTCTCCCTGCGGCTGCAGCAACACTCGTGCACGGGGGAAATCAGCACGGAACTTGTAAAAATAAACAGAATCGCGAAAACAACAAGTATACGGGCAGAGCGGGGAAGATTGAAGCATGTGGGAGCGCTAGGGTCGAGGCGGCATGGCTAAGGGACGGGGGGCTTACCATGGCGGCGGAACCCTTAAGGTCGGGCTTCGGGTGGTGAGGAGGAAAGGGAGGCGAAGAAGACTATCGGGGTTTAGGGCACCAGTAGTTCAAGCGGCGGAGGCCTTCTGCGCGAGTGGGTACGGGCGAGCGGCGGTGGCCTCCTCCGCGGACGGTGCGGGCGAGCACCGGCGGCGGCTTCCTCCGCGGTGGAGCGAGCGGCGGCGGAAGTTGGGAGGCGGTGCTGCGCGAGAGGAAGAGAAGCCCTGGGTTGTACACTCCTGATGATGCCCTAGGTTGTGCTGTATGGGCCGGCCCTAACGTTTCGGCCTGTATCTTTTGGCGGCCCATGTAGAGAAGATGGGCTTTACGATACTTGTGCACTTGCCGCCTCGGCTGCTTTTTTTTTTTTTTTTTCCTCTCCATTCTCCTCCAACCTCCGCGGAGTAAAATGCACCCTGGATACTTAAACTATTGGAGTAGTATCATCTGGGTACTCGAACTGAAAAAACTATCACCCGAGTACTCAAACTATCGGGGTAATATCATCTGGATACTCGAACTAAAAAAGCTCTCACCTAGGTACCTAAACTATTGGGCATTACCATCTGGGTACGCCAAGATTGCGGGAAAATAAATTTTGATTTTTTTAAAAAAAATGATAAATAGTGCTAAAATTTGTTATTTTTGTAAAAAATAATTTTGTATATAGTTCATTTATTTATTTTAGTTATTAAAATTCATGAAAGTTTATTTATTAATTAAAATATGTAATTTTTAAACATAAAAAACAACTTATTTTTCAAGTTTCATATTTTTCCTAGTAGAGTACATCATAGTGAGGCTACGTAAAATTTTTTAGAATTTTTGGAGCTCTAATTATTTTTTTACAAAAATAAAAAATTCCAACGCTATTCATCATTTTTTAGAAAAAGAAAAGGAATCAAAAATCATTTTTCCGCTCTCTGGCGTACCCAGATGGTAATGTCCAATAGTTTAAGTGCGGGTGAGAGCTTTTTTTAGTTCGAGCACTGGATGATACTACTCTAAAAGTTTGAGTATCTAGATGGTAGCTTTTTCACCCAGATGTACCCAAATAGTTTAAGTCGTGCATTTTACTCAACCTCCGCGAGATCTCACGGCTCTGCCTCCAATGGCGCCCTCGTCCCGGTAAACCTAGCTGCTGTACCCTCACGCACGCCCCAGCCCCAAACCCATCCCGTGAAGAGCAAGCGCAGCCATGGCAACGGATCGGGAAAAGGAGCGCGAGGCGGAGCTGGAGAGCGCCATGTACACCAACTGCCTCCTCCTCGGCCTGGATCCGGCCGTCCTCGGCTCCCCCTCCTCCCCCGCCGGCCGCGTCGGCCTCTTCCGCCACTCCAACCCGCGCCTCGGCGAGCAGCTCCTCTACTTCCTCCTCTCCTCGCTCCGCGGGCCCGCGCAGTCCGCCAAGGATTTCGACAAGGTCTGGCCGATCTTCGACTCCGCGCAGTCCAGGGAGTTCCGGAAGATCGTGCAAGGGATCATCAGCGAGCTGGAGCAGCAGGGGGCGCTGCCTCGGAGCAATTCCAGGGTCTCGTCGCTTGCCACGTGTTGCGGGCCGAGGTTTGTTGAGCTTCTGTGGCAGCTATCTGTACATGCCCTGAGGGAAGTCCACAGGAGAACATTTGCAGATGATGTTGCATCACACCCATTACCTGCAGCCCTAACTGATGTCTCTTATCTTCATGCTGCTTCTTTGCTTCCTGTAACCAAGGCAAGAATTGCTCTAGAGAGGCGTAAATTTCTGGAAAATGCAAACATAGCTGTTCAGAGGCAGACGACATGGTCAAATTTGGCCCATGAGATGACAGCGGAGTTCCGAAGTCTGTGTGCTGAAGAGGCTTATTTGCAGCAAGAGTTAGAGAAGCTGCAAGATATGAGAAACAAAGCCAAACTTGAAGGCCAACTCTGGGATGACCGGCTTTCTGGCTCATCTGGGCAGAACTCTCATTTGGTTGCTAAGGCGTCTCGTCTTTGGGAATCAATATTGGCTCGCAAGGGCCAGCATGAGGTTTTAGCTTCTGGTCCGATTGAAGATCTTATAGCACATCGGGAGCACAGATACCGGATATCAGGATCACAGTTACTTGCAGCGATGGATATGAGTTCAAGTGTTCCACATTCTGAGTCACTATCATCTCCAATTTTGGACAAGCAGGAACAAATTTCTCAGCTATTCCAAGGAAAGGAAGAAGCCCTTTCAAGGTCAGATGATAGGAATGGACGTACTCAACAGACTGTTGATGTAGCTGAAATTCTTCGCCGCTGGACTCATGCTTTACAGCGTATTCATAAACAATCTCTTCATTTGGCCAAAGCGAACGATGGAGAGGGGCCTGAATTACTGAGGAGTGCATCTGACGGAGAGGCCAGTACTCACTCGGATTCTTTAACTGCGACATTAGCTGAACATCGCCAGCATTTAGTCAGTATACAGGGTCTAATTAATCAACTCAAGGAGTCTATTCCGGCAATGCAGCAGTCTATTGATGAACTCTCAGAAGAAGTGAATAGTGCATCTGTTAACTCAATCGATCAATTGAACTCGAGACTACCACTGTCAGTACAAAGTGCAGGGCTTGGAAAATCTGAAGAAAGCAGCAGTGAAATTTCGGAGATCAATTCTAAGCTCTCTTCTACGCACTTGGATAAGCCTGGGGGCTCTCCTGCTCTAAAGCTAACACCATTATTTAGTCTGACTCCAAGTTCTGGAAAAGGAACACAGACACAAAAACGGAATGCGCTGGCTCGTCAGCCTAGCCAGGAGATCATATCAGAAGAGAAAAAACTTACCATCCCCTCAACTAAAGATCAAATGAATGGATCAATGCATGAAAATGATGACTATCCTGCTCATGACATTAGACGGTCTATCCGTGAAGCTGCTTTATCAAAGCCATTAAGGAATACAGAGAAGCCACAAGATAGAAATAGTGATGATGGTTCAGAGCACTTCTTTATTCCGCTTTCAACTGGTGCTGCAAAGAAGGATATGGATTCTGGACATAACCAAAGATTAGGCTCTCAGATGAAGTTTGCAAAGAGCACAAGTGGCATTTACTCCAATGCGGATAGCCCAATAAACACAAGTCCAGTTCTGTTAAGTGAACTGAATGAACATGATTCAATCAGTGCCTTGAGTTTTCTTGACCCGGCTGGTGGTCTGGCATATCAGTCCTTTATCACTGATGATGCTCTGGATCAAGTATTCTCCCCTCCTCTATTGATGGAATCTTCACTGTTCCATGATGCAGATGAGGACCTACTTGCACCATTGTCAGAGAGTGATGCAGCATTAATGGAACATTAAGCTTCACATGTACACCATGTACTCAACCTGGTGGTTCTTGTGGCTTATGTTAGTCTTATTGGCTGGCATATTCGGCAAGTTTCTTGCGAGTTGCAACCAGGTTGAGAGACAGATGCTTCTGCATCAGAATTTGGTTGGGTTCTTTTGCGGGGGATATGTTGAGTTGTTGACTAATGTGGGGAGAGGAGGTGCTATAGTTTTTCTCTGGACGAGACTATAGATGCCGATGTTGTACTTGTACCAAGGGGGGTAGTGTGCACAGTAGGAAAGCCCAATCTTGTATATTTAGTTACATTAGTTACATCAGCTGCATGTGTGTTGTAATAATTTATCGACTTGCTAAAAAACACCTTTTGCGTTTGATTGGAAATTCAACATCTTTTGCTGTTGATTCAAGGAGGAAATTTATCATATGCTGGTTAAGAGAGGTAAATAGAACTTTCTGCTACTAAACCTTTCATGTAAGAGTTTTCTAAATTTCTTTTAAAACCAATTAAGCCGAAGAACTTTCAGTTATCTTAACTATATTGACAAAGAAGAAGCCACGGACAACATACCCGAAATATTTCTAAGAGCATCTCTGGTAAATTAGACAAAACGACTAGCTAAATTTACTACTCCTTCCATCCAAAAAAAAAACATACAATTCTAGCACGGTGTGATGTGTAATGGTTCTCAAGTTTTCTAATAAATTAATTTGAAGTCATAAGTGTGCATTCGATCAAATACACACGCAACCCATAGTTGCATGCATTTTTGAACATAGGGAGTAATTTATTAGCTACTCTTTAAAATAGATTTGACATAATAAATTACTATAGTACTCAACCAAACTCTGTGAAACCAAGAGGTTAAGGTATATTATCCAAACGTAGATTTACCTTAAGGAAATGATTTGGCTAATCTCTTAGAGATGCTGTAATTGCTACTACAAATGTGCATTCTTTGGTCTGAGCTCAAAAATCAATTTCTATGCAAAATACAGTTTTTTTTAACTCATACAGAACACCTATAAAAAATTAACGATCACAATGGAGCATTGATGAACAAACATCTGTTTCACATGCGTCAGTAACAGGCTGTTTGGTTCCTAACGGCATCCAAAGAAGCCCTATAAGCCCTAGGGAAGGCAGAAATTTTACATCTGGTGGCGCAGGAGGATATGTGAAGAGAATGTATATTTTCTGAATGCCATTCTCCACAAAAGTGTGTTCTTGATTTACACTAGGATTGGGAAGCTCATAGGTCAAACACAATGAAGAATGCTGATAACTACAGAACAGAACAGCATGCCATGGATATAAAAAGTTCCACTTGAAGCCATCCGGTGACATGGCCTGCAGACTTCATTTTCCAAGCGCTAATTCTTTGGCAAGGTCTCTTGTAAGACTGAATGCCAGTGTGTTATGCCATGGGAAAAGAGTACGGGTAACTGGAAGTTTTCGCCGAAGATCCTGCGCACAAATTATGGAGTTTCAATTCAACTGAAACAAAGGAGAGATATAGCTAGGACTGACATAGCACTGTAACTAGTATTGCAACTATTATTTCAAGCCATTCACTTGGCCTACCTTGAAAGTTGCATCGGACAAATTTAAGTATGATTCCTGCACATGAATAAAGCAAACATTATTCAAGTTCATGCTTATGGCTAATTGGTTGAATAAACATCAGACAGATTCAGACCTCGAGAGATGACAAATATTCAGATTCATGGTGTCGAATGATGTTAGTTATTGCAACCGCACAATCGTCAGGTGACTGAAGCATCAATCATAAGAAATATTATGTTAGGCATGGTCAGAAGAAGGATGCCATCACATTATTCAGGGCTCAAAATTATTGCATTAATTAACCTGCATTATGGTGGAGTCCTTGCGATCAATGTTAGTATCCAGCTGGACATTTCCCTCTTCAAAATAGTGAGCATCTACCTGGTGTATATACAAGTGATATTTACAAAAAGTTAACTTCTGTTATATTAACATAAATTTAGAGCTCTTACCTTGTTAAGTAAAAAGGCCAACCTGTATCTTTCCTTTAATATCAACAAACTGCAACTCATAATTGAAATCCATAGTCCAAATTGAACGCCAGCTGCCATTGCTGGATGACACGATATTCAGTTGGCCGTCATCAGAGGCTAAACAATTAAAAGATCAAATCTTTTTGGAGCATGCTAAACAGTTCTATTGAGATTATGTGAAGCAATTCCTTTGATAGAGAAGTAAAAAAGAACGGGCAGGCATTAAACATGCCATAACTCATAAGGTTCTAGGCCGGCAAAATCGTATACTCAAAACAAACAACAGTTCACAGGGATTGAAAATGTCACCCATGAAAAATCTTTAGACAAAAGGTTGCATGCTGAATGAGAAAATAATAGCTTCTCATAGGAATGCAAGGAGACACTGATAGGAAACTAAAGTTTAAGGAATTTCCAGAATAAAGTTCTAAAACTAAAGAGAATCAAGAAACAGAGGATCAGTAAATCGCCTTAAAGGCTAAAAAGGATCTATCAAAATTTGTAGTCTTATTATAATGCAGAGCAAAACTAACTGATCATATGTGCAAGATTTTAAGAAAATATGCCAAATTTCTTCAGGGACAAGGAAAAATCAGAAGACATGAGCCAGACAATACCAAAAGTTCTGTGGGCTACGCTTAGTAGCAGAAATAACTGCTGTGAAACTGAAATCAGCTCCTGGCCCATCTATATCCTTTCCACTAGTACAATAAACGGCACAGGCCCCTTTGGGATAAGCTTCGACAGCATATTTTGACAATTCAACATCTAAAGCACACCTGTATTAATACATAAGATTAGACAACATACGTGCAGTTGTGATATAATATGGAAACTGGAACAAGTCAAAGGAAAGATGCACAGGTAGTCTACCTAAACTCTTCGATGTAAGCTGATGGAAGCTCCTCATCTTCAGCAGGCCTCAATTTTGTACAAATCTTTAAGCATAAGAAGACAAAACATTACAAATTAATTTTATGAAGGGTCATCTACAGTTGAGTGGCCAAATAAAATCAATAAAACTAAGCAAGAACCTTACATCCATATATATTTGCAAAGAAAAAAAAAAACATGTTACCAAATACATTAATGTGTTCAGGCGTTAAATAACACTTATCACTTGCAGATCTGCCATTATCCAGGCTTAACGTGATCTTTGATTCAAATAGGCCACACAAAAGCATGTGACTACCAACAAAATCCTGACGCTGCCAGCGTTTTTTTTTTGTGTGTGTGTTTTGTTGTGGGGGGGGGGTCATGTTTAACATGCCTCTTGCAGTCTTACTGAGTATATCCTCGTATTTGACCAATTTCAACTTTAATTTAAGCTGTGCACGTAAAAACATAATGCAATTTTAGTATCAACGTCTAAATCTATTGTGCAGTTTTCTTTATTTATAAACCAGAACAGGAGAAACTCTGCGATCAGATTCTGCAATGCACAGCTCATGTCTGCTACTAATTCATGTGGAGGAAATTGGTTGATGTGAGCACGTGACATATCCTTCATGAGACACGTTAATGCGCTGAATGAACTTTAGGAAAGAAATGTTAATGTAATATTTCAGTTACAAGGTCCATTTATTAAATGTATCAGAATTTTAGATTATGACGTTCAAGATTTTGGACATACTTATTGCAGCCATGAAGCTGGTCGGTAGACTTTTCTCCAAAACCAATACTATATTATGTGGTCTAAATTTTCTAACAGACTAAAACATCACTTGCACAATTAGCATCACAGATCTGTTTAACATAGCAAGAGAAACATTAGTGTATGATGTGTGACATTACCTGTTTCATATGATCTATAGTAGCAACTTGCGCAGTCCTGGGGCACAGATAATTGTTCTTGTCAATCTCCCCATAAGTTGAGATGATTATCTGCAAGCATACATATTCGATGATGTTCTGGTGTGATTTCTGCTATTCTTAGCAAAGTAATATCACTTGGGATTTTGCACCAGGAGTGCATTGCAAAAAAAAACTCCCACCACCTCACCAATTCACAAAAAAATGATAAAGGCTAAACATTGAAAGTTTATCCAGCACAGGGGGCTTGAAAAGAAAAGGCAAAATTAAAACTTGTACAAGTATTTAGGGCTGCTAGCATATGTCACGCAACTGAAACAAATGTTTCACCACCAAGGATGTTGTCATACCAATTTTCACTTGACTCAAAATAACTGTAACCATGTGAACACCAAACACACCTAGTACTTATCAAGTTATCAAAGAGGGATGTACCCAAATGCTTAAAGTCCTCATAAGCAACAAATTATGCAGTTTCCAGGTGCCATGAGCCTCCGAATCTTAAAACATAGACCAGGTAGGAGGGTAATTAGCGGGGGATGATTGATGCAAAGGGAGGATTCCTATGCCTTAGTCTTGCTGGTAATAACTGATTTAGACGGCGATGGTATCGAGAGTATAGCGTTTCGAAATGTTTCGAAATTCATAACTGCCGCACATAATTGAGAACAGGAAACAGGGATGGGAGTAGAGGTGCTCACTCACGTCGCCACTGCGGTCGGGCATCTCGAGGGACACGAGGCGGGCCTTGTTGTACTCCGGGAAGGCCTCCGCGGCGGCGGCCTCGTACACGGCGTCGTCCCCCAGCAGCGCGCGCACATCTGCGCACGGACACGAGTCAGATGCCGAGCTGGATTATATACAGGCATAGCCGCATAGGGATCGGAGGGAAGGAGGGGCGAGAGCGCGTGGGGGCTTGCCTTTGGCGACGTAGTGGATCTCGCCGGCGGGCGCGTTTGAGAGGAACCAGACGGCGATCTCCCGCTTCTGGCGGTCACTGAGCGGCTCGCCGGCGCCGCCTTCGTCCGACATTTCGGGGGCCCTGGAGCGGCAGCGGCGGCGGTGGGTGGGGAAGAGCCGGGGAGGAAGGGGGTGGGAGAAGCCCCGAGACGGCGACGTGGAGAGCGTGGAAACGGTGGGAAGGAAACGGAGTGAGGCGGCCAGGAGGGGATGACGATGGCAACACGGACGGCCGGCACGTGAGAGCAGGCGGGAGGCGGCCGCGACGGTTGACGATGGTCCAGGGTACCCATCGGACGGACGAGGCCTGCAGGTGTATGGTAGAGAGGGCCGTTCTAGATTGTCACTTGCGCAAAGTTTAAATTTTAACTTTTTCAAATTCTACATAGGGTATATCTAGATGCATGTAAGACCTACTATGATACATTTAAATAGAAGAGGTCAAAATAATCTTTAATTTGTAATGGAGAAAAACACTTGGAACTATTAGCGTAAACTGCAATTATGTTTCTAATATATTTATTGTTTGTGTATAAATCACATCATGCAAAATCAAGATTGTGATACTTAGATATACATCAAAAGGAAATTATACTCTCCATTATGAGTTATAAGTGTTCCCATGCAAATGAACTTAGATATAAACATATATCTTAATATATAATAAAATAAATGTATCTAGAAAAACTAAAATATCTTATAATTTGGCTAAAAAACAGCTCACTTCTATTCACATCCTACAGCCTACATTTTTCTCTCTAGTTATGTTTGAATCCACCCACATTCAATGATCTAACTTTTACGATCTATCTTGTAATTCAAACACTCTAAATTATGATCCTACCTTGATACTTAGGGATTCAAACAATTGAGCAATAACCATACCGTCTACGCCACATATGATGGCAACAGTGGCGAATCCAAGATGTTACCTCGCTGGGTCAAGGACTAATTGACGGGGTCAAACATGCATTGATCCTCTATTTTAAGAGTAATTTACATGTAAAAAAAGGATTTGTAGTGTTATTTTTAATAAGTTATCGGGGTCGGCTGACCCCGATGATATACTCTAGATCCGCCCCTGGATGGCAATAAAAGCATAAGGCTTGTCTCTATCTAGATAGAGAAAAAACTAAAAGTATATCGATTTTGTATGTAAGAGAGGAGCATTTGAAGAGCAGTAAACTGATATGGGCAACACAACTTATACATTGACTATCTCACTGAATCTTGCATGTAAAAAATGATGGAATGAGGCCACTGTTTTCTCACCCGAGCGGCTCATATATTTCTCACCAATCTTGCTACCCCCTTTCATTTTTCACAATGTTTAACATGCATGTTTGAGCCACCCGAAGGAATGATGTTAGTGGACCAGAGGAAACATGTATTACATGTGCTTACCTATATCCTAGGGCGTTGATCTAATTGAGACATAAGAGTGTTTTGTATGTAGTAGTGACGATTTACAAGGTTACTATCTTCGCAGTTGATTTGATTGAGACATAAGAGCGCTTTGTATGTGGTAGTGACGGTTTACAAGGTTACTATCTTCGCAATTTTTTTCTATGCATGACGTCCAAGACTATGTGGTCTGATGAGACCACCAACTAACATTACAGGTTAGACATGCTCTTATTACGATAGGCTTTAGCTAAAAAGTAGTGTGTATGTAAGGTCCTAGATGGCTAGAGGGGGGTGAATAGTCTAAAAAAAATTCTACAAACTCACTAAGCCAACTTCGTTAGATACACAAACGGCGGAAAGCAAGTTATGCTTAGCCTACTAGGTGTTGCAAGCCTCCTATCCAAACAATTCTAGTAGGTGATCACTAGTACATACAAAGCTACCACTAATAATCAAGAGTTCTACCCACGGGATTTAGTCTACACAAGAAGTGGTTCCCGACCGACCACACAAGCAATTCTACCCACGGGATTTAATCTACACAAGAAGTGGTTCCCGACCGACCACACAAGCAATTCTACTTTGCAAGAATGCAATCAATGTAATGCAAGAGAGGGTAGGGGCTTGTTATACCGACGCGTAGAGTCGAGGTTGCCAATCACCAAGAGATGAACAATCAATCAATCGGCAACACACAATCGGAGACCAAACACCGGGAACAAAGATGAACACAATTGTTTTTGTTCACCCGGTGTTCACTTGGGCACCGCCAAGCTAGTCACCGGTTGTGTCGACCAACACCTAGATGGTTCTTCGGTGTGACCCTCAAGTCACTAGCCCCTCAAGGCTCGCCCCGCAAGGCACCGCAAGACACCACTTTCAAGCGAGGTACTCAACGACACGCGCAATCCACTAGGATGTTCTTTGTGATTCCCACGAGGTGAGCTCAAACCTCTCACAAGCAACCGGAGGTGGCCAAGAACAATCACCTTCTCTTGCCAACGCCTCCAACAATCTCCAAGCCGGCTAGGAGCGGTACTCTCCAAGAGTAACAAGAAATCCACCGGCGAAACCACCCACAAGTGCCACTAGATGCCCTCAAGCAATGCAAATGCACTAGGTGATTCACTCAATCTCACTTTGGATGAACAACAAGCAAGAGAGATGAGAGGGAGAGTGTTTCTTCAGCTCAAAGGATGAATGAATGAGTTGGGAGAGCCAAGAGAGAGAGCCAAGCCCGGCCTCCCATCTATTTATAAGCCCAACACTTCAAACTAGCCGTTACTCCCTCGGGGCGCAAATTCACTGCGCCGGACGCGTCTGCCGCAGGCCGCCGGACGCGTCCGGCGCCACCTCCCCGCGAGCCAGTCGACCGTTGCCGCCTCGGCCAATCGCGAGCCACCACGTCGGCGTCCGGCGCTCGCCGCTGCGCGTCCGGGGCCCGCGTCCGACTAACCGGCCGAAACTCAGAAGTTTCTGGTCCGCGTCCGCTGGCCGCCGGACGCGACGCTCCGCGTCCGCCGCCTTCAACTCGCCCGGCCAAGACTTATGCCGTGGCCCAAGATACGCGCCGTACTTCGCACGGTGATCGCGCCGCGTCCGCCGCGTCCGGGCCGCGTCCGGCGCTCAGCCTTCGCAAAGTCACTCGCCCGAGCCGATTCAACACGCGCCGGACGCGTCCGCATAAAGCCCCGAAGGTCCGGCGCCGCAAAAACTCCGTTTTTCGGCCCGTTGAGACGCATCCTTCTCATACATGCTATCCAACAAGTATACCAACTTGATCGCGAGAGATAGCATGATTTCAACCAAATTTTGCATCCGGCGCAATAGAAAATATGCATCCATTTTTCCCGAAAGCGCCGAATCCCGCCTCACAGGCTCGGCGGGAGGAAGAGAGGGACCCAAAACCCATCTCTACCCTGCAAACCACAGCGCGCCCAACGCCACCTTTGTAAATGTGCCAACACCACCAAGTGTACATCTCCATGTGCTTGTGTGTTAGCTTTTCACAATCATTTCCCAAAGGTTAGGTTAGCTCACTAGGCCCTACATGCAATGCACTTCATGAATTCACCTAGTGGCACCCGTGCGTCGAATAGCCGATAAGACTTCCCCTCTTAATAGTGCGGCTATCGATCCTAAACCACTCACACCCTCTATGGTGTCTTGAGTGCAAAACAAAATGGCCCTATCGGTTATACCTTTGCCTTGAGCCAATTTTGTTCCTCCAAATGATATGAACGCTTCACACCATCATGTGACCGTCTCGATCCATCGACCTTGACTTCACTTGCTCTTTACCGTGCATCGGTTCTTCGGCGCCTAGTCTTGCCCGAGCTTCACCATAGCATGGTCCTTCACTCCCAAGCCTTGACTAGCCCTTCACCTTCAACACCGGTCCATGGAGCCAAGCATCGTCTTGATCTTCATCTTTGATCACATGACACGTGTCATGCTTCATATGCATTAAGCTCATCATGTGGACAACCTTTCTCTAAATCAACCACTTTAGATAAACAAGGTTAGTCCTAGGTTTCATCAATTAGCCAAAACCAAACTAGAGACTTTCAGTGTACATAAGTAGAGTAGACATGTAGCTATTGCACTTGCAATGCAAAAAATGTATAGTGAAAAAAATAGATTTATCTTTGGTATAGCCTTCCATGTCCTCCGTCTTAGCCTCGTGGAAACATGTAACATGGTCATAGTTATAGTAATCAGAGATAAATCTAATGGTGAGGCACATCCTCATACCTACGAGTAATGGAACCATCTTTCAATTTCACTTTTCTCACTTTTATTTTGAAGAGAGAGAATGGAGAAAGGTTTTTTTTTTTGACCGAGTCTTCACCCGTTTTTTCGAAGAAAGGTATTAGAATGCTAGCCTCATTTGCCAGCTGCACCATTGGGTGAGATATGCGTTAAATCTATTTTTGCTGTTGTGCTGAACACTAGTCGGTGTGAATTTGAAGTTTGCTAGGTTATGGAGATGTTCTAACAACGAGAGTATTATAGTAGAGATTTAACTTAAAAATGTTTGACTTTTAAAAATTTCTAAACCTAGTACCTAGCAGAAAAGAAGAATTTATCATTTCGCTGTCACGGGCTCAAGATATGTTGGCATCGTGCGCGATGGGCCCGAAATTTTGCTTTACCGGTCGTCTTGCCAAGTTTCAAAAAGAAGAAAAAAAAAGTCGTCTCGCCAAATGCCCAAATCTGCTGTTCCCGATTCAAATCCCCACCCCGGCGGCCGGCCGGCGCCCGCCGCCCGCACCCTTACAACGCCACCGCCAGCCTTGCCAGCTACCGTCCATGCGCCGTCGCCCAGCGGCGTGATGAGAAACGCTCCAGCCCACAGCTGCCGCAAGCGCCGCTACGCCGATGCCCACGACGGCGCCTCCTCACCTGGCCGCCGCCACCGCCGCCGCCGCCTCACCCTCGTCCCCGACTTGTTCCAGGCCGTCCGGTCCTTCGCTCTCCGCGCGCTCTCCAGCTCCCCCCACAACCGCCGCCACGACGACTCCGCCTCCTCGTCTCGCCTCTGCCGTTGCCGCAGCAGCAGCCGCCGCCTCAACCCCGTACCATTCCCCGACCTCGAACCGCTTATCCCCCGCGTCGCGCTAGCCACCGCCCCGCGCCGCCACTGCAAGATTCACGTCGACGACGCCCTCCACGCCGTCTCTACTCCCCGTCACCGCCGCCGCAGTCTGCTTCCCTGGGTCAGGCACTTCCCAGTCGTTGGCCCATTCGCACTCTGTTTCCTCCTCAAGAGCGCCGCATTAGCCCCTCGCCGTCGCCGGAAATCCGCGGAGGTAGATATGGGCAACCGTGTCTCACAGCTACGGGGGAAGAGCACCGGCGACGGTGTATCAGAGGCGCGCACGAAGCGGCTCGATGCGTCGCCGGAAGTGGTGGATCTCACAGTGGAGCCAGAGCTTGAAAATAGCGATGTCGTGGGGCGGCGAATTGGCGACCGGAGCGTCCCTGCACCGGGATCATCAAGGTCGCTGGAGAAGAAGGGGGTGTTCTACAAGGCACTTCAGTGGGCTAAGAAGCGCGGTGGAAGATTACAGGAGTCAGGATCCAGACTTGCCGAGCTGCCTGATCCTCTGGACACTACACCCAAGGAGGTTACCATTTTAATCTTAATTCTCATGGAGTTTACTGAACAACATATACATGGCCTTTTATTTTTATTTGAACAGTAGTAAAAATGGGTAGTTTGTTGGTGTTTTTGGAACTGTAGTTCTGTGAATTACAACACCTATCGGAAAATGTCAAATTGTGAGCTTTTGAAACAGAACAGGAGTAGCAATTTCTCTAAGCCTAATTTTTCTGTACGCACACTTCATTCAAAAATTAAATCATTTCCCCCCAAAGGTGCTTTGCTTTGGTACATTTAGTTAGTAGTTTAGTACATGCTCTCTCTGTTTTGAAGTATATACTACTTACTTGCTTTTCCTAAATGTCATATTTGAAAACCGAGGAAGTATATTAGTACACTGGCTTATTAGTTTTCTGTTGTTTGAGTTGTTACAACAACTTTTCATATGTATAATATACTTTGAAACTTGATTATTACAGGATCTATCTGAATTATTTACACCTCTAAGTGACAATGAAGAAAGAGAAGTTGATACTCTGTTGTATAATAGGAATCACAGGTATACTTAGCATATGCTCATGTTATGTAACTTTTTTGTTCATATTGCTGGCACAACCAAATGATATTCTGGTCTCTCTTATTTTTTAGTGATAAAGTCATAGTGATACATGAGCCTTCTAACATTGAGATTACTAATGAGAAATTTCAATGTTTGAGGCCTCGTGGGTGGTTGAATGATGAGGTAAATATATTGAGTATTCTGTTTTCATCTGAGATAATTCTGTAAAGGATCTTTAATGATCATTCAGCAGAAATATTTGATGCTAGGATCCCTAGTGCTATCTCTAACATTGTGTTTTTCGCTGCTCGCAGGTCATTAATTTGTACATTGAACTGTTAAAGGAGAGGGAGGAAAGGGAACCCAACAGGTTTTTGAAATGCCATTTCTTCAATACATTCTTCTACAAGAAGGTATTGGATTTTCGCTTCACATACTGCATGCATAAATGTCCTTTGAAATGCTGGTTCTGTTATATTATATTTAAGATGGTCTTATACTGCATAGGAAGCACAAGCATTGCCAATTCGGGATTTGATAATTGGTTAATCAATGGTTCATGTCTTGTTAAAGATGTACGTTATCTGATAGCAGCAAACTTGATATTAGAAATTTGCTTGCAAGAATACAAGATCGTACAATTACTTATGAACAAGCATCTCCAATATAGTACATGGCCTCTTGTCATATTAATCAATGCACATAGTGTGATTCCAGACCTGTATTTTGTCTTCCTTTAAGTTACAAGTTATTTTTTCTCATATGTTGTAGCATATGGCTTAGCACCCAGCACTAGCTGACCTCCTGACTTCTGAATTATTGCTCAGCTTACTTGCGGAATAGCTGGTTATGATTACCAGTCTGTTAGAAGATGGACGACATTCAAAAGGCTGGGTTATGGACTCGTTGAGTGTGAGAAAGTAAATTGCTATTTTGTCCTTTTCATATTATTGGACTTGTCTCTGTTTCATGTTTATTACCCACATCCAACTTACCATCAGAATTTATGTTACAGATCTTTGTTCCAGTGCATAGAAGTTTACATTGGTGCTTGGTAGTCATAAACATGAAGGATAAAACATTGCAGTACCTTGATTCTCTTGGAGGTTTGGGCCATGATGTACTGAAACTACTGGTAAGCTTATCTGACCAAACAGAAAGTTACACTATTCTTACTTTCTTATAGACTGAAGTGCCTGAAATGCATGGGGTTGCCTTTGCAAATTATTGATGTATTAATTGTATATGTCTTTCTTTTATTTTTTTAAGATATAACTGATATTCGTTGTCAAGAAAAACAAAAATACAAAGTACATTGTTCTTCATAAAAGGACCCAGCACAAAATTGTAGGGCCTGCAAGATTTCTAGTGTTGTATTGAACTCTACAGTTACATTTTCTGTTTGTGACAGACTAGATACATCGTGGATGAATTGAAGGACAAGAGTAACTTAGAGGTAGACCCTAATTCATGGGTGGTAGTGCGAGAGTCTCTCCCCTTGCAGCAGAATGGGTAACCTTTCTTCTTGTACTAATCACTACAAAATTCAGCATGTGCACGCTGATTGATTTGATTAAAGGAATTTATATAAAGTATTAAATTTCAGTCAATGGGTTACTGGATTTTCAACATCATTAATGGGCAAGCATGGCTATATTTGACACTATTCTCTTGTTATATAGGTGGGACTGTGGCATGTTTATGCTTAAATACATTGATTTCCATAGCAGAGGTATCAAACCATCTTTCAGTCAGGTAAAGTTGATCGCTTACATATCTGTAATTTCAATTGACTAGATATACTTAGTTTGAGGGGCTTGGGTTTTGTCATACTTAAAAAAGAACTTTAACTCGCTGATATGAAGCGTGATTTCTGATGTAGGAGTACAATCATACATTCTGGTGTTAGGTATTAAGAAGCTTCTGGTTAGCTTGATTTTTGTCTTAATGTTGTTTGCAGGAACACATGATGTATTTTAGGAACCGAACAGCAAAAGAGATCATGACATTAAGGGCTGACTGAAGAATGACCGTTTCGTGGCCACTATTCTTTGACATTTTTCTCAAGTCAGGTATTTATTTTTAAACAGTTGTTGGTGTGAATTCAAGTCCATGTCACCACACCTTTGTTGTAGGTATGTATTTTCTAGTGTTCGAGAAAAGTTATGTATTTACTAGGACCTGATTTTGTTAGGGAAAAGGGAAAAAAGGGAAAAGGGAAAAGAGAGGTAAGGTAAAACAATGCAGGGTTACAGAAAATGTAGGGGTTCAGTAGTTTGACAAAATGGTCACAGCTATGTAATTGCACTGGAACTAACTAAATTTAGTACAAGGAACTGACACTTTGTTTTGTTTATTTCTTGGAATAAACATATGTTGTTGTGAAAACTAAAGCTAGTGATTGCATAACTCCAGTGTGAATCTCTTTAGCGTTTTATGTATTTGGGAAGTTTTTCGTTGCGCATGGATAAGCAATTGTGAATCTTGTTCCATGAATTTTGCGACCTATATAAACATTAAGTGGTTATGGGCTTAAAATGCTCCCAAAAAAAGATGTAAGATACTCTGTAGTCAGAATAAGCATCTCGGAATAACTTCAATGTTTTACGGCTAAAATCATAAAGCTGTACCGAGAGGGCTACATATGTATACATTTGTAAATCTGCATTTGAACAACCAATCATCACTACAGTTCCTCCCTTTCTCCATCTAGCTAGGAGCCCAAGACACAACATTGAATGTTAATAGAGGGTAGATCACTTTATTTCACAAAAAACTTGTGACAAAGCAAGATCTAACCAACAACAATTTTAACAAATCCAATCATTTTTCCACCAGTAGAAGTTTACTACTTAGATGCCTAAAAATGCCCTGCACTGTGACTCCCAATGCTCCTTAGCCAGGCGAACACGTTCAACTCGCTCCAATTGCATTCTCTTCTCCCAGTACTCTGGACAACTGTTGAGAGATCAACAATTCAACACACAAGTAATAGACTAATAGTAATGCATAATCCTAGAAAGCTGTAAGGGCTTATACCTATGGCTCAGCAGCATGTTGAGTTCATCCAGGTGAATAGCGTTAGGAAAAACCCCTTGCTGAAACGGGATTAGAATGGTTGGCCAGATGATGCTCATGTATCTGCTCATTGAAATAAGTGATAAATTATTTACCTGTCGGCATAGGGGACATTTTGATTTGTGATCTGCAGACTTCAGCCCATCAACAATTGTCACAGATGCAGCAGAACAACAACATAAATAGCAGAATATGTGACCACAGGAAAGAGAGACTGGATCAAACACTGTGTCCTGTAAATAAAAAATATGGAGAATGAAGAGTTTGATTGTAGATTTTGAATAGAGAGGACGGGGAACCTCGGAAACCTGAATAACATAACAAGGATGTTCTCTTAATCCAAGTTCACAGAGCAAAATAGCACTGTAGTTGTCAGAAGTGCAACTCACCAGGCATATGGAACATGTCAAGCTAATATCAACACGCATGGAGTCAAAGAGGTTGCATGAGAGTGTTGGTCTGTCATCATCGAATACGAGGGAACAGTCGCCAAAGAGCTCCATTGCAGCATTGTTCTTCTTGCTCCTTCTCAAGTTCATGTAGAATGCCATCAGCTCACAGAGCCATGGGGACTGAAGTATCTCAATGTGGAGGCTCTGAGCTTGAGCTTTGAATTCTTGCCCTTGCTTTGAGTAATGTATCTGCAAAAGAGTTGTTTTTCATAAATTGTCTTGTCTGTGATTACCTATTCGTACCAGGTTATTGTTATAATCTGAAATGCAAATACATATATGCATTTGATGGCTTTAATTAGGTCCTATTCAGTTACTGAAATTTTTGTAATGCAGCTGAAGTATACAGTTAATATATCCTGATAACACACTCTATAGCACCTTATGCACTTGGCCACTTACTGCAAGCAGGTTCTCGTAAATGCACACAAATCTGCCTTGTATAGGACTGGAGAAGGCATGCAGGGGGGCTTCTAGTTATCATATGCCTTTTCTATTACTGTACTAGAAAAGGCATGCAGGGCATGGCACTCAATTGTTTGTTTGCTGCGCTTTTGTTGTGAAAATAAACTGATATCTGTGAAATTCATACCTTTCAAAGGGTTCTAAGAAGAATCAAAGTGCTACACTGTTTTCTCAGCTGGTAGTAGGGATATTCGATAAATAAAAGTCAGGATGGTTGAGTTGAATGCCATGCCTTGTCATACTTCTTGAGAATCTTCCTCATTGCCACGGCGTTTATAATCGCATAGGTAACCAAGTCTTTGCCCTGCCGTATCAACCTCCCGTGGCTCTTGTCACCCTTGCTAGTGAACCACATGGTGTATTTCCGGAAGCCTGATGACGCCAGGTGCAGTTCGAGTAGCTTCTTGGCTTTCTTGTTGAAGCAGCCGACCACCGCTGACATCTCGTTCAGAAGAGACGGGAAGAAGCTCCCGTCACACACTGCATATGAAATGGAGTGACGAATTCGTCAGCGAACCAATAGTTCTACTTGTATGTTAGACTACAGCTACAGCTAAAAAAACAATCCGTATATATGTTAGTATATGGTGGCAATATGCATATGCCATCATGCTTCTGCGTGCACCAGAAAGAAAAGAGTGTAAGCACTTGGAATTTGTTTAACAGGTACTACGACCTAGGTGGCCAATGGTTGCAGACGAACACCGTTTACCAAAGATAGTATATGTAGTTATTTAACAGTTATTACGACCTACTGTAGGCGGCTAATAAACTGGACCGTTGACAATGCAAGCTAGGATGGACTTCATTTGTCGATCAAGCCAAGACGGCAAAACCAAGCAGAGAGCCGGCCGGCCGGTTGCCGGGGCCAACAGGGGACGGACGTTACGTGTTCCGTGCCAAATTTGCCAACCCAAATTAAGCTGCAAGCGTGCACGATGCAGCCACAACCCACAATGCGAAAAGTATTGCCATCTGGGCAAGGAGCACCAGTTCTAGTCTTTTGTTGTGTGAATTGTGATCCTGCATGGGCAATTCAAGATTTCTTGTCCTTTTGCTGATGAAGCCAAACCAAGGATTTTGGTTGTATTTATTTGCAGCTTTGCTTAACGAAAGCAATCGAAATTGAACTTGGGCGAAAGGAACAGAAATCATGATTCAGAGACAGAGAGAGAAGCTATGGTTTTACCAGTGCAATGTCCAGTGCACCGGCGGTCACTGCTGGCAGCATCGTCAGCGGAGGTGGAAGGTGAAGGCGATCGACGGCACGTCTTGAGCATCTTCTTGAGGCGCTTGATCCCTACGGCGGGGAGCTCGGCCTCCATGTCCCGCATGTACGCCTCGTACTTCTTGCCGAACTTCATGGCTGCCGGCTGGGCTGGTGTGGAAGCGAGCTTCGACGGCCACCGGCGTCCAGGCCGCTGCAAGAAGAAATGGGGTCACGCGGGCGGGGCTCTAGTGTCCAGCGGCCAGGATGGGATGGGATGGGCGAAAGGAGGAAGAAAAGCCCGACCCCGACAAGCTAAAAAGCGGAGTGATTGGGTGGAGTCATGGAGTGGAGGTGGTGGTGGAGGCAACAAGAAGCAGCACACGAGAGAGAGAGAGAGAGAGAGAGCAAGGCCGAGAGAGCTTTTATAAAGGGGAGCCTTTTTCGATCGATAGGAAAGGATTTGCATTGCAGCGCGGGAGTGGGCCGACACGTGGGCCCGCATGGTGTGGTGGTGCCGTGGTGGTCAGGTGGAGGGAGAGACGGACGGGTCAGCCAGACAGTGGGATTCCAAACCAATCCGTCCAAAGGAGACTCGCGCGGTCGGGTCGGGTCGCATGCGCCGCCGTTCGTGTCGTGTCGGAAAGTTTCTTTGCTTCGCTTTCCCAGTTTCCTTTCATTAATTCACGCATGGTGCGTGCGCGCGCGGCTTTTTGCACGCCAAAACGGAACCAGCACGGTCGTCTGATCGTCAATCGATCTGATCTACACCACTTGCTGCCAAATTCATAGATGGAGTATACACTTTTTTGACAACTAGACTCGAGCTCAAGAATTCGCTTTCCAATTGAACTAAAAGCCGGCCAGGGCGAAATTTCCTGCTAATATAGGAGCCAGTAGTATATATATTATGTTTCATTATTCATATTCATCCGCAATCGTAGACGTAGACGACCATGCATGCACGTGCGAATGAATGAATCAAAGGACCAAGACCGGACCGGCAGTATTATTATATTGTCTGCATTTTCCCCTTGCGCATGCGCGCGCGCATTTGGAATGATAATAATCGTTTCGCGCTGACAAAATAATTAAAGCGTAATATATAATATCAATCAAAGGAAAACAAAAGGTAAGGAATGGCGGGATATATAGACAGTATTATGTATGCAGGACAGGATGTTGACGAGACATGGAACATGTGACCATAATAAGACTATCTTAGTGTCCATTGCACTGCATGCGTTTAATTGGCGGCTCGCATCGCATCGCATCGTACGTGTGACCAGTGGGCAATGTTTACACACCATATATATACATACTGATAATCCATTCAGTCAGTGGCCGATCCAGGTTATTTTCTCAAGACCAGGGCCTATACGAAGCTATACAAATATCCAATTGAAATATTAAATCTGAATAGAAGTTCAGTAGATAGAGAAGTTGAAACAAAAAAAGAAAAGAAAAGAATGGGCTCGATCATACAGTGGGTCAGTGGCTCTCGCAAACGGCCGAACTTGAATGGCTCACAAGTCACAAGCCAGCCCCCAGGGGCCAGGTGCCGCCAGGCCGGTCTTGGGCCTGACTCCTAAGGACGCTAACTAGGTTTGCTGTTGGGCCTTCATTAGTGGGCTAATACAATACAAGAGGTACGTAACGTTACTGGGCCGATAAGTAGGGCCTCGGTCGCATATCCTCCCCTTCATTTCAGTGGTGATTTGCTTATTTTCTCAGTCCCAAATAAATATTTATGCTGACATCAAAAACAATGTTTTAATTGCAGAAAATATTTCTAAAAAATGAAATAAAATATTATTTCAGTCTCTCAAAACATCAGATTGGAGGGATTAACAATCAAAACATCAGATGACTGTATTTTCGTACCATTTTATTCATCGATTTCGCCAAATCCAATTAACAATCAAAACATCAGACTTGCAAGATGCTTGAAGGCTATGAGTTTGGATAAGAACACAGATGCCTTGTATTTATATCTCCGGCACCGCCATGCGTGATGCGTACGTACGCGATCCCCCACGCGCCAAACCGACCCAACGGCAATCGCCGCCGGTGGACACGACGCGACGCGACGCGACGCGACGCGGCACGGCTAGTTTTTTCCTCTTTATTAGACGGCAAACTCCCGCGCCCCGGCGCTGCCTATAAAAAGCACGGCGCCCTCGTCGTCACTTCTCTATCCGTTCATCCATCCATCGAGCACCACACCAAGTAGCAGTCGTCTTCTTCTGGAGATCGACTGACTGTGTCGTCACTTCTCTATCCATGCATCAATCGAGCACCACACCAAGCAGTCTTCTTCGTCTAGAGCTCGACTGTGTTCGAGAGGGCCGTTCACAGACGACGGCGATGAACGCAATGGGTCGTCCCAACATGTCGGCGCTGGGCATGCAGCAGGCGGCGGCGACGGCCGTGGCGCCGAAGCGGGCGTACGTCACCTTCCTTGCGGGCGACGGCGACTACTGGAAGGGCGTGGTGGGGCTGGCCAAGGGCCTGCGCCGTGTCCGCGCCGCCTACCCATTCGTGGTGGCCGTGCTCCACGACGTACCCGAGGAGCACCGCCGCAAGCTCCGCGACCAGGGCTGCATCGTCCGTGGCGTCGAGCCGGTGTACCCGCCAGAGAACCAGACGCAGTTCGCCATGGCCCACTACGTCATCAACTACTCCAAGCTCCGGATCTGGGAGGTACGTACGTTACCTTCTCGTCGTGTTCCAATTCCAATTGGTCGAAGAACAAATTATTATACATATATTGCCTGAAATTAATGTACAGTTCGTGGAGTACGAGCGCATTGTGTACCTGGACGCGGACATGCTGGTGTACTCGAATATCGACCACCTGTTCGACCTCGAGAAGGGCAAGTTCCACGCCGTGATGGACTGCTTCTGCGAGCTGTGGCGCCACACGCCGCGGCACGAGATCGGCTACTGCCAGCAGTGCCCGGAACGCGTGGCGTGGCCGGAGCAGGAGCTGGGCCCGCCGCCGCCGCTCTACTTCAACGCCGGCATGTTCGTGCACGAGCCCAGCCTGCGCACCGCCAGGGGCCTCCTGGACGCGCTGGTGGCCACGCCGCCGACGCCGTTCGCGGAGCAGGACTTGCTCAACAGCTTCTTCCGCGACGCGTACGCGCCCATCCCGCCGGTGTACAACCTGCTGCTCTCCATGCTGTGGCGGCACCCCGACAAGGTGGTGCTCGACGAGGTGAAGGTGGTGCACTACTGCGCCGCGGGGTCGAAGCCCTGGAGGCACACGGGGAAAGAGCCCAACATGGACCGCGACGACATCAAGGCACTGGTGGCCAAGTGGTGGGACATCTTCGACGACGAGAGCCTCGACTACAAGGGCGCGTCGGTGGTACTGGACGGCGGCGACGGCAAGGAGGAGGCGGTGGACCAGGCGAGGCTGCCGCTACGACAGGCCCTGGCCCAGGCTGGCGCCGTCAAGTACTTCCCCACGCCGTCGGCTGCCTAGGCGCGCCGGTGTGGACGGCGACGACGGCGAGGGCCTGGTTTACTATATGGGAGATTTTAAAATGAGTGTAGGTTTATGTGAAGAATTTATATGAGGAAAATAAGGTGCACTACGCCATAAAAGCAACAAAGGAGACGCGTCCACCAGAGACTGGCTAGTCAGCAACCATCACAAAACAAGTACTAGTATAGAAAGGTCTCTCGTATATTAGTCCATAGCTGCACATCCATATACCCGTCTGAGATAACACAATATCGGGTATATCTCCCATATGTGTCGTGTCATATCAAAGACGACCGCTCGTGCTAGACCTTTACACGCGGGGCATCTGGCCACTTGTCGGACTCCATAGAGATGGGCGTAGTCTTAGGAGTCGTCAGTATTTGTTATGCATCAGAGATGGTTGTTGTTTTAACTCTCTCTTTTAATTTGTTATCTTATCTAAGACGGTTGTACATTAGTACTGGCCACATACATGCCCACATCACAGACGTAAATTTTCAGACGCTTGAATTCACGGTCACCAAGTGACCTCGCGAGCCTTCTCAAATTAGCTTCTCTGCCACTGGTGGGAAGCTGAAAGAGGTATTCATAAAACCAAGCCTTTTGCTAGCAAAGAAAAAGCATTGTAGCGCCGTGCCAACCAGACTATAGCGCGCCAAGCGTAGCCTTAAAAAATTATATATTTTTTTCATATGGATGAATAAAATGTTTATTTTGAAAATGTAGCCATCGACGAGGTCTTGCGACCGGGGCCGATCTCATCATCGTCCACGCAAAGCCCTCGCCGTCCTCCGTTGGCGGCCCCCTGGTATTATGATAATACAGTGCAGACATATATCGCCGCTGATATCCGTATGTCGTCGTCATCTTCCTCCTTTGCATGGCATGTGTGCTCGATCGGCCGGTCTTCAGGGGAGCCGGCCGGCGAGCCTATCAGGATCAGGTACGTGGACACTGACCTGCGCAAGATGGCCGAGGCCGTCGTCGACAGGGCGCGCCGCGTCTGCCTCGCCAACTCGGTGCACGTCCCACGCCCTGATCGAGGCGGCAGAGATGCGGCGCGCGGATCGACCATGGCTACTACGGCGCCGTGCGGAGGGCGCTGTTTGGGAGCGTCAGCGTTTACCGCGCGCGCACTGCTCTGTCGTCATAGGTGAAGCTGAAGCAGCACCCCGAGTCCAGATTGAAATTTTAATGCTTACTTGTCAGAACTGCACTGCTTGCATGCATGCGCGCTGTTGCCGATTGGCGATTGCAGTCACAGTTCACGCTATCCTAAACGGCTAATAAATTGTAAGTTATTGTGATATTTTCTAGACAATAATGAAGAACGACGCAGACGGCAGCTGCTATGTACGGCTCGGTTTATGATCCATAGTATAGTAATTTTCTCGCACAACATTATCAGCCGCAGAAACCATCGGCTGAACAGCTTAGTCTTCGTTCTCCACGTATTTCTATTTCTCTTTCACCAATCCATTCTTCCCCTCTTCTCCCCGACTTCTCTCCACCTACCAGACCCCTCACGGTGGCATGGATCTTGGCCTTGCGGTGTGGTGAATGCAGGGGCAAAGCTAAAATTTTATATCACCGAGTTATTAGGGTCTTTTTTTTCAAACTTATGTATTTTAATTTGAAGAGGAGATATCATTGTCATCATGGTATAATTATAGAAGGATTAGCAAACTTCGTTGGGCTCGTCTGACTCCAACAAATGTATGTAGCTTCACTGCTACGAGCGCAGCTAGATGCGCGATCAGAGGCGCCCATGGTAGCTTGCGAGAAAGCGGCAGTGTGTATTCGAGGTGAACACTAAGTGATAAGATTTTTTTTTAAAAAAAAATAGACCAGCCTAGGAGGAACTAGGTTGATTTTTCATTAAGAAGAAAATGGACACCCAAATTTCCTCCGGATGGGATTCGAACCTATGTGGTTAAGTGTATTGCCACATTTACTCACCTAGATAAGAGTGGTCGGCGGCATGGTCAGCCAATGAGGTCGACGTTTCTTTGTGTTTTCAACTTTTGACCTAAGCTATAAGTTAATTTGTTTCTTTGTTTTTTAATAACCTTTGTATATAAATCGTGTTTTATAACTTTTGTGTTTCTAAGTTTGGCATACTAAGTCCAGTTTCACAAAAGAAGTTGTTTTAGACAAGGCTTGGATTTATTTTAAGCGAGTTTTGGATCAAACATTAGGATTATAAATCATGAATGACTTTTAATTTGTTGAGTTCAGAAATGTGAAAAACATATGAATAGACTTATCTTGAAAAATACTTTCATAAAATATACATACGTCACTTTTCAATAAATATTTTAAAAATAAAAAGTTAAAGTTATGCTTTGGGGAAAATTAATGACTTCTTCGTCCTAATCCCATATATAGAATTCTCTTTTATATGAGCTAGTTTATTTTAAGACAGTCGGAGTACATATCGGCACTAGCACTGCTCTCAACCGAGGACCGGACGTTTCGTTAGAGTTCTCTTCTATATGGAGCTAGTTTATTTTAAGACAATGGGAGTACATATCGGCACTAGCATTGGCCTCGACCGAGGACCGGACGTTTCGCATCACTGCTCACTTGTGAGATTTCTATGGACATGCATCTGGGTCTCCTGTTTGGTCTTGCATGCACCACTACCATTTAGACGACGAAGTCACTTGGTCGATATGAGGTGACGAACACTATATATTCAAGGCAGTGTGTGCCTCACATCTCACACCAAACGCCTAGCTTTCCTTTCCAAAAGCATGGCGTGCACTAGTCTTTCATTGCTAGACCACCTCTTGATTACAGTATTGCTCATCCTCGCTCGCGATATTGTCACAACCGGTGTTGTCATAGCTCCACCTCCCACTACTCTACCTCTTCCACCGCTACGTGCACCCTCTCCGGCTCCTCGTCCATGGTTGGGAGCACCCCTTCCTAACCCTGTTCCTCCTACTCCGCAGCTGGGAGCACCCCTCCCGTCTCGTCCTCTTCCACCAGCTCGTGCTCCTATACTTCCTCCCCGTCGGAAGAGCGCCCCACCTCCTGCACCCGGATTAGGGGCACGCCTCCCGTCTCCTCCACTTCCTCCAACTCGTACTCCTGTGCTTCCTCCCCGTGGAAAACGCGCTCCACCTCCTGCACCTCTCCCTGTGCTTCCTCCCCGTGGAAAACGCGCTCCACCTCCTGCACCTCTCCCGGTCTCGCCTCTTCCTCCAGCTCGTGCTCCTGTACTTCCTCCACGTCGTAAGCGTGCTCCACCTCCTGCACCAGGATTAGGGGCACGCCACCCGTCTCCTCCTGTTCCTCCACCTCGTGCTCCTGTGCTTCCTCCTCGTCGGAAGCGCGCCCCACCTCCTGCATCCCTCCCGTCCTCGCCTCTTCCTCCAGCTAATGCTCCTGTACATCCTCCCCATCGGAAACACGCTCCACCTCCTGCACCAGAATTAGGGGCACGCCTCCCATCTCCTCCTCTTCCTCCAACTCGTGCTCCTGTGCTTCCTCCCCGTCGAAAGGGCGCTCCACCTCCTGCACCCCTCCCGGCCTCGCCTCTTCCTCCAGCTAGTGCTCCTGTACTTCCTCCCCGTCGGAAGCGCGCTCCACCTCCTGCACCAGGATTAGGGGCACGCCTCCCATCTCCTCCTCTTCCTTCAACTCGTGCTCCTGTGCTTCCTCCCCGTGGACAACGCACTCCATCTCCAGCACCTCTCTGGGCCTCGCCTCTTCCTCCAGCTCGTGCTCCTGTACTTCCTCCCCGTAGGAAGGGCACTCCACCTCCTGCACCAGGATTAGGGGCACACCTCCCGTCTCCTCCTCTTCCATCCTCACCTCTTCCTCCAAAGCGTGCTCCCGTGCTTCCTCCCCGCCGGAAGCCCGCTCCACCTCCTGCACCCCTCCCATCCTCGCCTCTTCCTCCAAAGCGTGCTCCTGTACTTCCTCCCCGCCGGAAGCCCGCTCCACCTATTGCACCCCTCCCATCCTCGCCTCTTCCTCCAAAGCGTGCTCCTGTACTTCCTCCCCGTCAGAAGCGCGCTCCACCTCCTGCACCACGTTTGGGGGCACCTCTTCCATCTCCTATTATTCCTCCACCCGCTTCCACTCCAATTCCCGCACCGCGGTTGGGGATACCCCGTCCATCTCCTCCCCTTGCTCCACCTCGTGCTCGTATGCCTCCTCCCCGTCGGATGGGTCCAACTCCCGCACCACAGTTTAAGGCACCCATTCCGCCTCCTGTTATTCCTCTCCCTCGGAAGGGTGCTCCATCTTCCGCTCCAATTCCTACACCACAGTTAGGGGCACCTCTCCCGTCTCCTACACCACGCTTTGGGGCATCGATGCTGTCTCGTCTTTTTCCTCGCCTCAACTAGGAGATTCCCATTGAATTCCTTTTCGTACGACCACATGGTTTAGATATTGCTTCTGGTTAAATCTGCAATATTTTTTTTTCTATTTGTAACGATATTCAGGAATAAATGTAAGCATTTTCATTATTTTTCGGAATGGAATAAATATGTTGGTGCACATCTCCTTGTTTTGATTGACAGTTTCAAGATTCCCGGATTGATTTGTGTTGATTTTAATTACTTAAGAAAACACAGATGTAATAGCTCCAAGAGACGTTCTAAATCTCTCTTGCGATGCAATATTGCTATTTTAGGAACAAGAAAACTTCTCCGACAGCCTCTCTCCCCTTCTCCAGTCTTCCCCATCCTGTACCCCTCAAGTTTCGCTCGGAGGAAATGGCGGCGTCGCTCGCCATGGAGGCTCGCGCTGCTCCCTCCCGCGCGCCCCACATCTGCTGCAGGCGGCCCTCTCCCGCGCTCATCCCCCTGGAATGCACGCCCTTCCCGGACACGGGCAAGCCGGCAGCGCGGACTTTGGCATCCACGGCCACGGGTAGTTATCTACGCCACGCCGTCGCCGCCAGGGCCTCGCCCGTGCAGTGCTCGGCGACGACGTACACCTTCATCTCCCTCGTGGGGCGGCGGGCAAGTTCTGTTTCTGTAGGTACGAGCATTCGCACTCGCGCTCAAGGCGATGGTGGCGATCCTCGCGGTCTCGTGGATGTCGGGATTATGCCGTCGTACACCGAGATGATAGCGTCAGTGACGCCATCGCACAGGAGAGACCGGCCTGGTTCGCGGCGAAAACCGGCCTGGAGTGCAACCGCGACGCGGACGGCGAGGCACAGCTGTTCCAAGTGTACCGGTGGAAGGAGCTCATCACCGACTGCCCGCTCGCCATGGCCAAACATGCATGTGCACCGACGACGATGTCGACGACGGGGTCATGGGTCAAGAAAGGACCCAGGATGCGCATTTGCGCTTGCCTTCCGCCCTGGCCTTAATTTGTTCCGTACCATTTGTACTTTCTTATTAAAATACTATAGTCTTTATTAATTTTCACCAGGAGGACAAATCAAGGCATTTTTATCACGCAGGCTGTCAGGCTCTCCATGATATACTCCTACAATGCAGTTATTATATTAGTTATTACTACCAAATACACTATGAAATTTAAAAGGAAATCAGTAAATTATTTGGCATGACAGTTGCCAAATCTGCACAAATGCATTTCATTTTCACTGCACTCTCCCCTATTTAAAGGCTCCTCATCGATCAGACGATCACCCCCATCACTACGCATCAGCCATGGTGCTCACCATGGCCTCCAGCCAAGAGGACTCGCTCCTCCTGTTCCTCCTCCCGACCACCTCCCCACTCCCGCCCCTCCTGGCCGTCTTCCTCCTAGCCGCCGTCCTCCTGTGGCTCTCCCCGGGCGGCCCCGCATGGGCGCTCTCCCGCAGCCGCCACTCGCCGTCCGGCCTGACGGGCGTGGTCACCGCGCTCTCCAGCCCCGTGGCGCACCGCACGCTGGCGGCGCTATCCGGCACCGCGGACGGCGGGACGAAGGCGCTGATGCCGTTCTCGGTCGGGCTCACACGCCTCGTGGTGTCGAGCCACCCCGACACGGCGCGCGAGATCCTCACCAGCCCGGCGTTCGGTGACCGCCCCGTCAAGGACGCGGCGCGGCACCTGCTGTTCCACCGCGCCATGGGCTTCGCCCCGTCGGGCGACGCGCACTGGCGCGGGCTCCGCCGCCTCGCCGCCGCGCACCTCTTCGGCCCGCGCCGCGTCGCGGGCGCCGCGCACCGCCGCGTGTCCATCGGCGAGGCCATGCTTTCCGACGTCGCCGCGTGCTGCACGCGTGCTGCACGCCGCGTCGCTCAACCACATCATGGCCAACGTCTTTGGCAGGCGCTACGACCTGGCCAGCCTAAAGGGCGCCCTTCTCGATGAGATGGTCACCGAGGGCTACGACCTCCTCGGCACCTTCAACTGGGCAGACCACCTGCCGTTGATCAAGTTCCTCGACCCCCAGGGTGTTCGGCGCCGGTGCAACAGGTTAGTCCAGAAGGTTGAGGTGTTCGTCGGCAACATCATTCAGGAGCACAGGGTGTGGCGCGCGAATGGAGGTGTCGACGACGATGAGTCCAAGACTGACTTCGTCGACGTACTTCTTGACCTCGAGGGAGAGGAGAAGCTGTCTGATTCTGACATGATCGCTGTTCTTTGGGTAAATTTTTCAATCAATCCATCGAGTATCACATACATGTATCTTAAACTTTATGTTCATGCAAAAAATGTGTTTGTTTTTGTGTTTTATCAGGAGATGATCTTCAGAGGCGCGGACACCGTGGCGATCCTGATGGAGTGGATCATGGCGAGGATGGCGCTGCATCGGGACATCCAAGCCAAGGCGCAGTCCGGGCTCGACGCCGTCGTGGGCACTCGCAGCGTGGCCGACGCCGACGTGGCGAACCTACCCTACGTGCAGAGCATCGTGCAGGAGACGCTGCGGATGCACCCGCCGGGCCCGCTTCTGTCGTGGGCGCGGCTGGCCATTCACGACGCGCACGTCGGCGGCCACCTGGTCCCCGCCGGCACCACGGCCATGGTGAACATGTGGGCGATCGCGCACGACCCCGCCATTTGGGCCGAGCCGGAGGAGTTCCGTCCGGAGCGGTTCCAGGAGGAGGACGTCAGCGTCCTCGGCAGCGACCTCCGCCTGGCACCCTTCGGCGCCGGCCGCCGTGTTTGCCCCGGCAAGATGCTCGCCCTCGCCACCACCCACCTCTGGGTCGCCCAGCTGCTGCATAAATTCGAGTGGGCCCCTGCGGCCGCCGGTGGCGGCGTCGACCTGTCGGAGCGCCTCAACATGTCGCTGGAGATGGCCACGCCGCTGGTTTGCAAGGCCGTACCCAGGTCCCAGCTGCAGGCGTAGCTAGCTAAAGCGGCCGCCGTCACGATATGTCTCCATGGCTCGCCGTCGTCACAGTGTGTCTCCATGCATGCCTCAGCTACTCCAGCTTGTGGCTTGCTAGTTTTGGATGTCGTGGCCGGAAAATAATGTGTGTTCGCCCTTGTGACCGTTGTATGCGTGGGTCATATATGTTTTTTTTTTTTGACAACTTCATATATTATATTAAAAGCAGCCAGTTTTACATATTAGTCCTCCGAAGAAGACTTGAGTACATCAAGGTCCATCGACCGGATAAGATGCTACAGGAGCAACGGCGACGACGACGAAGACGAGCTCGCCGGAGGGGACCGCGCATGGCGACGGCTGAGGGAGGGCCAACTGAGCCGGAGAGGAGAAGCACGCCGACGACCGAAGGATCTTGTTGTAGCCGTCGTCGAACGAAGGAGATGGGGCTCGAAGATGAAACCCAAGTGAAGGCGGCGGCGTCTGGCAGGCGTCGGCGAAGAAGCTGCCTGATAGAATCAAGTGTCGACCAGATCGAAGGCTGCAGGGGGAGGGAAGCGGACGGCGACCAACATGGAAGAGGTGGGGGCAGATCCCGGCGGCGGCGGGCGGAGGTGGAAGAAGGGGCGGAGAGGACGGGATCTGCCAGGGAAAGGAGCGGGTAGCGATTATTTATTGGACATACCTTGGCCGGGATGCCGTCGACGGCGATGGACGCAGTTACAGCTGCGATGATGGCGACGGCGGCGATGGCGGCCAGACTCGACGAACACATCACAGGAAGACCTAGGACTACTAAAACCTAGAGCTAAAGGACCGGGGGGGCCCCTCTCCCAGCCCGCTGCGGCGAGAACGCCGGAGACAGGAGGGAGGGGGCCGGCGGCGGCGGGATCTAGGGTTGGACTGGAGAAGGGAAGGGGAAGGAGAAGGCAAGACGGCCACGATACTACTCAGAGACAACTATTGAGAACGGACTACATCACCCCCTCCGTGGGTCATATATGTTACTCTGAATGGGTCATGTTACTCTCTCACGACCGAAAATGATATTGGTGTGTTCGCCGGCCTTATAAGTGGTCATGTTGGTGGTTGTGTTGCCTTGTATCATTGAAAGATGCATAGCTGAACGTCACTCCAGCACCATCCAACACGCCCTCTAAATACATAGTACTTACATAATAACAGAAAATAATATATTTATATTTATATAAATTTGCAAGTTTATTGATGCAAATTTATTTATAGGATGAAACTGCCATCAAAAGATTTGCATTGAAAGTACCTCTGAGATGATATTAAGTTTTTAGCAATTGACTACATATATTAAGAGAAATTGAGGGTTAAATATAGTTTGTATGTTTTGTCCTTTGGTCAAATACGACTACATTCCTAGATACCGTGAGTACTCCTCCATTTCAAAATAGATGACGTTATGGGAGTATCCAGATCAAACTTTTTCAACTTTGACTCGATTTATATAAAATATATGCAACATTTGTATCTCCAAATATTTTTTTTTAAAAAAAAACTAGACTCAAAGATCTTTCCAATGATATTAACTATGTATTATTAATATTAATATTTTAATATAAAATTGTCGATGGTCTAGAAATGTTGACTTCTTGAGAAGTGGGAATGACATCTATTTTCAAACAGAGGGGAGTATATTGTTAATCAAATTTAGAAAAAAATAATATTACTTGGGAGGGAAGATGTGCAAATGCTGAGCATGGCTGGTTGATAGCCAAATTATAGTGGCCAAAACTTGGCAAGCCAAGAATTTAGCCTCTATTTGGTTTGTTGCCAAAATTTATCAATACCTCACATTTAACTTGCCAAATCCATGATATTTTTTTCTCAACTCTGGACTCTTGTTCTTCATGCTTTGTCGACTGATATTTAAGTGGATTTGTTTGATACAATTGATAGTCAATTTATATTTAGATTCATTTGATATTTCCTTCCTACGTGTGCCAATTAGCAGATGATGGTAGCACATAAATAGGATATTTTTTTGGCGATTCTGTGCAGAGTTCTCTTGGAAGAGTCAATTAAAAGTCTAGCTTTCCACAATTTGACACTCCCATAAAGTTCTAACTTCTGCTCGCAACCATCCTACTTTTAGGGGGCATTGCTGGAGTTGCGGGATCTTGGTTGGCTAGGCCCAACTCCTCAAACATAGTTTTCTTATCTTGCCAATTTTTTTCGTGTGTGCACCATAAACTCCATCTGTCCTAAATTATGTATCGCTTTGGTTTCAGAGATGTCTAAATAAACAGTAAAACTATGTATTGGAAAAACCAAACCTTAAATTTGGAATGAAGGTGATACTATAGTTTGAAACATACTTGCAATTTCAAATACATGCAGTCACTCAATCATGTATGATGCAGAAAATGTGCCCCTCATCCAATAGCATTTCTATAAATCAGATTGAGGATTGGTTCCTAGTAGTATATAGACCAGTCTCAACAAACTTTATTTAAACTTTAAAATATGCATGCATCAAATTAAAGTGTTTTTCCGGAAAAGAAAAAAAACGGGCAACGATTAACTCGAACTCCTTATATCATACATATATATGTTTGGACATTCTCCAAAATTAATTAACACAAAGGAAGATACAATCGATACAGACAGGACAGGGCGCAGGGGAGACGTGCCTCCTAACGATGGATCGATCCATCAGATCAGATCAGGCCCTCTTGACGGGGTCGAAGTTGGAGACGGCGACGACGGCGCCGACAATGCCGACGAGCACGACCCCGCCGGACACGATGCTGAGCAGGAAGTTCTTGAGCGACGGCGTGAGGGACGCCGCGGCCTCCGCGACGTCCGGCACCACCAGCGCGGCCGCCAGCGCCGCCGCGGTCGCCCCGGCCACCGCCTTCTCCTTCATGGATGACGACGCCCGCACGACCGTCATCCTTGCTGACGCCCTCGGCCGCACCTGCAGGGGCTGGAACGACGACGACAAGCCGAGCGGCTTCCTGAGCCCGGCCACCGACAGCGGCGCCGCGACGGCGGACAGAGACGCGGTGGCGGCCATGGCGACGCGGTAGTCGAGCTCACAAGCGTGATGTTGTCGCGGGGAGATCGAGGAGGAGCAGGAGTGTGGGCCGATGGTTGGCGCGGAGAAAGGCTAAAGTAGGTTGGGTGGATAGGGAGGTGCTCGTTGGACGCGCCATGTCAGCGTGGGAGTCCGACGTGGGGCGCTGTGGTCGCGCCATTGCAGGATAAGGCTTATCTTGAGGAGGAGGCTCCGTGGCTGTGGTGTGCTCGTGTGTGAGGTTTAGATTTGCTAGCTGCTTTCTGATTTTCATGCGTACTACGTCCTTGTTGGTAAACTTTGGAAAAGGTAGGCAAGGGAGAAGCATTTTGTTTTGATGGTTTCTTTCCAATTCGTTAGCCAACTACTAGTTTCGGTAACCATAAATTGCACTCTCTCCATCTCATAAAGAATACAGTTTCATTTTTTTTCAAGAAGTCATGTATTTTATACTACGGTTAGACATATAAAAAATTAATATTTATAATACACAGTAGTATCATACTATCATTAGATGAAACATCAAATATATTTTTTTGATAGACTTTATTTGAAAGTATATATTTTGTTAATATTTTTCTATAAATTTAGTCGAATTTAAAGAAAGTTCGATCCATACGAACCACATATGCTGGATGCCACAGTTGTGGTCTCGAAAAATGTGTGCCCATGAAAAAGGCAGAAAATCTCTAGAATTGACTTAAAGATTGAGACTACTACACCTAGCATGAGGTCAATTGTCTCGAAGCCAAGTGATCGAAACGATTTGCACACCTTAACGGAAGGCAGAGAGCATATAGACCGTGAATAGAAAAAGGCAAGGGACCATGCATGTATATCAAGAGTGCTGTATATAGCTCTGAATTTTTAAGCTTCTCGCAAAAATTGCTTTTTGTTACCGGTGGCCGGTGGGTGTGCAATTCCTGGCGTAGGCCTTAGAAACGGGCTCAAAATTTGCTAACAAGACCACATTACATTCCGGCCCATCTAGTGGGCCAGAAGAATAACCCCATTCGGGCGGTAAGGAGCGCACTACATCCACACGCCTTTCCTCCTCTGCCGGCGAGTCACCGCCGACGACTAGCCAATAGCCATGTCCGCCTCCGCCGAGCCCACCTCCCCGCCTCAACCGACGGCGGAGGTCCGCGGGAGCCTCATCCCGTCTCTTCCAGACGACTTGTCCATCCACTGCATCGCTCTCCTGCCGCGCGCCGCGCACCCATCGCTGGCCCTCGTCTCCCGCGCGTTCCACGCGCTCCTGTGCCGCCACCCGGAGCCCCTCCTCGCCGCCCGCCGCTTCCTCCGCCGCTCCGAGCCCCACATCCTCCTCTCCCTCCGCCCGCCCTCCTCCGCGTCCCCCCTCTTCTTCCTCCTGCTCCCGCACCCCGGGTGGCCCCCTCTCCCGCTCCCCTCCCCTCCGATCCCCGTCTCGTCCTCCGCGTCCGCCGCCACCGACGGCGCCCGGCTCTTCCTCGTCGGCGGATCCGTGTCCGCGGTCCCCGCTGCGTCCGTGCAGGTACTGGATCCCCGCGCCAGGTCCTGGTCCGTCGGCCCGCGCCTGTCCTCTACGCGGGAGTTCGCCGCGGCCGTCGCGCACGCCGGGGCGCTGTTCGTCGCCGGCGGTTGCGTCCCCTCGTCCCCCTTCTGGGCTGAGGCTCTCGACCTCTCCACCCCGGACGCCAGGTGGAGAGCTGTCGCCAGCCCGGTCCACCTCCGCGAGAAGTGGATGCACGGCTGCGCGTCGCTCGCCGGGAAGGTCCTTGCGGTGGCGGACCGTGGCGGCTTGGCATACGATCCTGCGGCGCCGCCTGCGGAGGCGTGGGTGCCGGTGTCGCCGGTGCTTGACATGGGGTGGAAGGGCCGAGCTGCGGTGGTTGAAGGAATCCTCTACTCTTACGACTACCTCGGGCAGGTCAAGGGCTATGATCCGGACACTGATTCGTGGAGCACGGTGGAGGGGCTGGAGAGGGAGCTACCCAAGTTCTTGTGTGGCGCCACACTTGCCAATGTTGGAGGATTGCTCTACTTGGTTTGGGAAGGGAAGTTGAAAGGGAAAGGGAAAGGAAAAGGTAAGGGGGAAGTGAGTAGCATGGTGGTGATTGAATGGGCCAGCATTGAAATTACAAAGGCTGATGATGAGGGACGGCTAAGAGGAAAGGTGGTCTCTAGGGACACTGTTCTGTTCCCGGATGTGCCAAGAGGTTCAACGATCACACATTGCATCGCATTAGAGTTGTGATGCAGTAGATGCAGATGGAAATCGGGTAAAATGCATGTTGAGAGGTATAATATGGTTTCCCCCCTCGTTATAAGCTCCTTTGATCGAGTTTTGTGCTTGCTTGATTGGATTGAACAAAATAACTAACTGGTAATTGTCATTTTTGACTTGTTTGCAGTTGCAGATATCACCATGCTGGTGTCACCTGTGATTAATGCTTCTACTAGAGGTATGAACTATTCCTGTTTTTATGTGGATCAGATTATAGGCTCAGTAGGTTGCTAAAGAATAAGTTGTTGTGTTAAATCTATATATTGGAGAAGATATTTATGTTTGGAACTAAGCTAGTATCGTTATTCAGTTTGTGTTCTTGAATGACTGGATCATAGTCATTGATGAACAACCTGCCTTCCTCTGCTCTAGACCAGCATTGTTTATACTATTGTTTTCTCTGCATGTTTTATGCTATAAGTTCATATTGAATCTGAACTTCTGTTTTTTGTGAGTTCACTAGTGGTTCTTTTTCATGATCAGGATAGATGGGAGTGGGCCGATGAAGGTTTTTGCTAAGAGCCAAAAACATCTTCTGAAGACCATCAAGACAAAGAAGAATTCCTCTCAGGATGCACATAGTTATCTGCAGCCAGCCCCTGGCAAAACTGACCTGGCACTGAGAATATTGAGATAGGAAAGTATGGAGGCCTTGAAAAGGACTAAGGAGGTTGAGACACATATGACCTAAGAGGGACAAGGCCCTTTTAATGCAGGACTCTCAGATGGAAGCACAACAGAACTGAGTCCTCAGAATGGTATGTACTAATTGGCATACGCCATTACCTCATTCAGTTCTCTTTTGTACACAAAACATGCATATGTAATTTATTTTGTTGTTTAATTTCTGTGCCTAGTTGTCTGTCTCTGAAGGCAAAGGGAAAACTATGCATCTGATGTCCACTAGTACTGATCAGGTTGAGGTCAGGGTCAGTGATACTAGGAATTTGCAAAAACAGAAGACTTTCTGGGTCATATTTCTGTTGTTGTTTGGTCACTTGCTAGGGTGTGTGGGTTTAAATTCCATTTATTTTTGTATAAACAGTGCACAGAAGCAGATAAATGATGCTATTTCGCTAAACCAAAGCATTGAGGATGTTCCTTCCATAGCTTGGCCTTCAGGATTAGTTTCAACAGACACAAAACAGTAGGAAAGGAGCATGTTCTGTTTTGGTTTACAATGTATATGTTTATATAATCCCTCCATTTCAAAGTGCAAGGTGTTGTTTTGCCATTTATCTTTGTCAGGAACATATTCCTTTCTTTGACACTGAGTAAATTAGCTTACATTGCTGTATTTAAACTTAAAAAAGGGTTAAGTGATTAAGCATTTCTTGTCAAAGAAAGAAATATGTAATTAGTTGAAGCATAAAGTACGGCACTGAGTTATTTGCATTCATTCTATTTCAGTTCTCTTTATCCTTCATGGCTTTCTTTATCATCTGTTGCAACATGGAAATAGCAATGTGGTTCTTGTCACTGATGTGGTTTCAGTTTTTGCAGATTTGTGATGAAAGAATCCTGAGACTGGCCAGGCTAGCCACCATTGGGAACCTGAAGACCATTGGGATTGATCATAATTCAGTATATTAATCATACTAAAAAAATATGTAACACATGTTGCCTATACAAGAATTTGTTTTCCTTGTTCGCTTGTTTAAGGCAATAGGACGCATTTTTTTGTTTTTCCCAGGTCTCATTGTCGTAGCTACACAATGTAACGTTGATCATGTATATAACGTTGTATTGGATGAACATGGAGCAATTTTGAACATCTGGTTGCGTATGAATCATATTTGAGCGAAAATGTTCTACTGAATCTATCACTGATGGTTTGACTCCTGGACATTTGAGTTTATTTTGGGCTACGCTAGTCTACCTAAGTGTGAGCAACTCTCAGAATCTTTGCTGGAAGCAGCTTGGACGGCAGAACTTTGGACCCGATTGGATATTTCTTTCGATGATGATGATATTGGGCTCTGGAGAACTAGCCAGTTCTTGCACTTTTGAATTTTCTCAAGGGACATTTTGGTGATGTGGTAATGGCGCAGATATCTTCTTATGTTTCTTTTCTGAGATGACAGAATTATTTATCGCTTTTGATCCGATGACCATGAATGAATTATACAAAAAGGCCACCAGTGCCCTGGTTCAATAAATAAATAAATCAGAACTAATTTCTATCTCCAACCGATTACGGTAGAGAGTATATGAAACCCCATTGCTGATATTCACCATTGAGTACGATCACCCAGGAGGAACTTATCAATTTTGTCTTGTAGGGAGGCACGGCCGGTGGCCGAGGCCATGCAGTTAGTTCGTCATCGCAGAGGAAGATGACATTTCGCTAGTCGTTCATGATTCTTCTCTAATAAACCGTCTAAATTCCCAATGCCTACGATCCAATCTATGCCAAAGGAACAATGATAAAAGTATGTACATGATTCTTTTCTTCTGCTCCTCTACCTATAATATGACAATGGTAGCGACATGTTAAAACATATATCATGTACTTAATCATCCTAAATTACAAGACGTACTTTCTAGTACAGTAGTATTATATTTAAAAAAACTTGCCTTGTAGTACTATAGGAGTACATGATTTAGAGGCTTCAATTCAAAAGGTCTCTCTAGGTAATCTACCTGGCTCCGGCACCGAGACTGTCCAACAGACCCAACGCGAAACCGCCAGCGGGGGTTCCGCTGGCTGCTTCGCCGCCGCAGTTTGGACCACAGTTTTCCGCGTGCAACGTACCCAGCCGAAGTGCGGAAGTGCTGTAGCCAAGCCGCCTGGTGGAAGCCAAGACGAAACCACCTGCTCACTATCACTATCACTATTTGATCCGGACCCCCTACTCTTCCTCTTCGCTCCCGTGTCGTAGCAAGGCAAGAGACGCGCGCGCTGAAGCAAACCACCTGCTTGGGCTCGGGCTAGATTCGGGAGGTCCAGGAGCAACATGGCGGAGCAGAAGGGCGCGCTGCAGTCGGCGAGGGAGTGGGTCGTCGAGCACAAGCTCCGGGCCGTCGGTACTACAATACTCCGTCTTAATTTCCAGATCCTTTCTTCTCCTCCTGCGCGGCTCTGCGCCGACGTTCTTGCGCGCGGTGGAATGGGAATGGAATTTGATGCCTTTGTTGGATCGTTTGCGCTTGCAGGGACGCTGTGGCTCAGCGGCATCGCCGGCTCCATCGCCTACAACTGGTCCAGGCCGGGCATGAAGACCAGCGTCAAGATCATCCACGCCAGGTCCCCTACCTTGCTCTTCTTCTCACCACCTGCACTTGCCCTCCCTGCCTGCTGCTACAGTACTAGCATAAGATGTTTTCATTTTTGTGTGTGTGGGTTGGTGGGGAACTGGGGATGAAGCAAGACAGTCCTCTTTAGTCTGTAGTCTGTACTCTTTACTCAAGCCTGCCTGGATTACACAGCCGCCTGTTGTTTAGGTTCTAGCCAGTACGGTGATACTAGAGAGTTCATATACTCTTAAGTCTTAACCAATATGCTTCGGACTTCAGAGTTCAGACTGATATCGATTGGTTCAACCATGTTCTAATGTTATATGTTGGTGGATGGCCTAATTTTCCTTGATGAAAAGAGCATTCGATGTTCCGATTATGGTTTAGGTTTGGGCCAGGTAAAATGTAGCTGCGAAAAACATCCATTGGTTCGACGTCTGTGATCTGTTGCTCAACACCTCTCCTCCTAAATCCAGGACAAAGGTCACCTAATATGCGGTGGTTCCTCTTGCCCTACTACTATGCTTGTTCTACTACTTGATTTGTTATAAAACTGTCTTGTTAGTCGTTACCGTGATACTACGTGTGTTACACATTTGGCATATTCCAACCACTTCAAATTTGTACTCAGATGCCCCTACCAAACATCCCAGCAAGTGAATAAGATGTTTAAATCACATTAGGCCACGCGTCTTGCTTCAATTAAAAGGACCGTTTGGCTGATCCAAACGTTTCGGATTCCATCTAGAAACGCCAGAATCTCCGGAAACGGCTGAAACAATTCTTACTTTTTTGCCTATGCACGTGAAATGGCTGGGGAGTGGTTTTGCCCAATTCTGTTTCTTGCTTCTTCTGTAGCAATCTTATTTTTTTAGTTAATGCATTCTAAGTGTAACGAGTTAAAATGGATTGTATTTAAGTTGTTCTTTGCCCATGAAAATGTCTCAATTTTTTTGAAGCGTATTTTCATTCATATGATTTTTTATGGAAAAAACATTTTTTTTGTGAATCAAAATACAGCCTACTAACCAAACGATTCTACGAAGTGATTCTTATTATTCACCATTTGACGTGTTTCCGGAAACAATCTAGATTCAAAACGTTTGTATGAGAATCTAGAATCCTACCAAATGCACCCTAAGTTGCTTCATATGCAAACTACTCATACTACATACCAAGCATATCCATTAAATTGGCAGTTGTATGATTTTTTTAATTCAACAAAAGAGCTAGAAAATTACGCTGTCCTGCTTTTATATGGTATGCATTTGAGGGCATTGGTAAGGGACTACTAGATTAGAAGGCCGAAAGGGTGTTGAAACAACTTTCCTGATTGTGCCGCTATCTATGTCCAATTTATCCACTATTACTTCGAATATTGAAGCCTCTGAAAACAAATAGGCGTACCTGTAGACTTAGTATTTCTTGGAGCAGACTCTGGGAGAGTATCTTTGCATTTCCAACATTTGACGGTCATGAATGCTTTTTCTTCCCAGTGTATGCCATTCTAAACTTTGCAAGAATGATGCCTCTCTAAACATGTACTTGACATTGTAGGATTGTGGATGTGGTGATATAGAATTCATATGTTTTTTCTCGGGTAAAAAAAGTATTCCTTTGTGTTGAACAGACCAAGCAGGTTGTACTACATGTGTTGAATAAACTTTGTGCCTCTCTGCTTCAGGAACTGTAGCTTCTCAGAAATTAGCAGTTAATGGTAGCAAATTGTGTTGCACAGAAAGCTTTGCTCTTTCCATCATTGGAAATTAACTGGTATCAGCATTAGGCATAGATAATCAGTGGAGAATGCAGCAAGGCGGTGGAGGGTGGTACAGGCTAGTTAGATTTTGGATACATATTCACTGAACCTATTCTGATCGCTATTTTTAGGAGTTTCCATGAATAATGCCATGGATATGTTAATCTTTTGGATATTTCCCCACTGGCTATTTGCTTACTATGTCAGTTACATTTAAATATATTACCTTAATTGCATTAAAAATATCAATCGTTAATCTTTTGGATATTTCCCCACCCACTAATGTATCTACATATGTAGACCAGCTTGACATAAGTTTTAATTATATATCCCTAGCAGAGGTATCCATTTCTAATTGATGCAATGCGCTTATGCTAGCAATTTCAGTTCCTTTTGTTAATAAAAAAGTAGCAACATCTCCACTCTTATATGCACTCATCATGGCAGTCTTTGCTCATCTGTGCACAGTATACTAGTTCATGTAAAGGAAGCTAAAACGAGAGTCCCCTACATTGGGCTTGAATTTATTCTGATGACCGAAATTGATGCATGCATTTACTGAAAGCTAAAGAATTTTCAGGCGATTGAATATACCCAAGGCAGCCTAATAAAACCTCAATTTCTTTGGCAGGCTGCATGCTCAGGCTCTCACACTGGCTGCTTTGGCTGGGTCTGCGCTGGTGGAGTACTACGACCACCAACAAGGGTCAGGATCCAAGGTCCACCAATATGCAAAGCAGTTCCTACCATCTGATAGCAATAGCAGCCAACAAAAAGAGTAGCTAGTGTTAGTGGGTCAGCTTGGCCTTACGAAGTACCAGCAGTGGATCGGAGTGGCTGTTATTTTCTAATCAAATAATTTTACCTGGCATTAGGCTGAGCTTTGCCTGCTTTTCTGTGTAATTTAAGCTGCTAAAACCTGCACTTCAAATGTTCGTTGTGTATACAGATGGTGCCATGCATATGTTTCCCTGAATGTCTTGAAATGAAATAAGCTAGTGGTTTTTTCCTGAATGTCTTGAAATGAAATAAGCTAGCTGTTTGAGTTCAACAGATTTTTGTCCGTTTAGGTGTTTGTTTTCCTATACTCTGGTACAGGGACGATGGGAAATGAGAAACAAACAACTCAGTAGGACTAGGACCACATGTGCTGGCAGTCTGGCACAACAACACGGCTGGATTGGCAAGCCACGAAAATCTAGGTATGCTTGCTGGCCAACCAAACGACGTCCAACTTGTTACTTGGTGAGGCAACACAGTAGCCAGCAAAATTACCAAGCAGTCCTTTTTTTTTCCCTGAGCAGGGAGCACATCTTGCAACAATATGGACTGCTTTACTGATGGGAAATAAAATCACAAGAGCTTTTTATTAACGAAAACCCCAGGTGCATGTTATTCAAAATGCTGCACACTGGTCTAAGTTCCGCCGGGAGGAGCTACAACCAACTACAGAATTCTTGCCCATAATACCAATAATCACCAAATGAAGGCCGTGATCATAGTTGGATCTGACTGGTAGGAAGTATCGGTGCTGTCGTGCTAGCAGGCTTCAGTCGGCGCCACAGCCCCACGACGCGGCCCCAGAGAGCTCCGGCGCCCTCTGCAGCCTGCTCGAACATCCGCGTGACGGCCTGTCTTGCGGCAGTCTCCTCGTTGATCCAGGCGACGGTGCTGATGGCTCCAATCACACCACCGCACGCGACCCCCGCGATCCATCCGTAGCGTCCAGTCTTGCAAGAGACGTCAACCAGCAGCAAGCTAGTGCAAAGACCGGAACCGAGCCTTGCACAAGCGCGTGACCGCCTGCCTGAAGTTTGGAGAGCAGTCAGCAAACAACCGGCAGAAGCGGACTTTCTGCCTAACCCTATGGGAGAAGAAGAAGACCCGGAGGGGCCTGAAGGAGAAGAGTTTCTGCCCAACCCAATGGAAGCAGAAGCAAATCTGAATGAAAATGAAAATGAAATTGAGCAGTACATGATCAATCCCATGGAAGCAGAACAAGTCAATCAGCTGGCTCAGCAAGGAGATGATGAACCCCTCCCAAACCCTGCAGAAAATGTTGACAATATGGTGGAAGTTGAAGAACACTTTCCTGCTGATCAACTGTCACAGAATGAAGGGCTCAATTTACTTGCTCAAGCAGCCAACCAAGCTAATCAAGTTCAGGACAACATTGTCCCTGCTGATGAACAGAATGTGGAGCTGATTCTACCTGACAATCTGGAGATTGATCACCTTGCTGATAACCAGATCAATGAACTGCAGGTGGGGTTAATGCTTGCTCCCCAGTTACAAGCTCAGTATCAGGCTGTTCTAGATGGAAAGAACAATGGGAAGGCTACTGATGATGCTGAATCTGTCAGATTCTGGAACCAAAACGTTTGCTCAGGTAATGCCAACTGTACATGGACAGAAATTCCTTTGCCCTGGATTCCCTTCTTCTCAATGCTTTTGTTGTCACCAGGGAGCTTTGACTGGGCCAAGAGTATGCTGACTTCTGGTGCTTCTGTTCTCTTATCTGACAACCAAGGTACTTTATCTCTGCCTGTTCCACAGAGAGTTAACAGCAAATTGCAGATTACTGATTGCTCAGATACAGAATGCACAGGTAATGAGCCTGTCCCTGAAGGCCATAAAGGGAAGGAAATCTTACAGGAAACCAGTACTGAAGGTAATGAGATCTCTGATTCAGTCTTACTCTGCACCACCCTCTCACAAGATGACCCCTCTAGTTCCAGTTCTTGTCTGCTTGAATCTGCACTCACCCCTTCTTTGATAGAACAAACCAAGGAGGTCTTGGTTGAAGAACAGCTGCTAGGAAAGGAAGCACAACTGCCTGAACAGGGAGCTACACCTGGGACCTCTAAACGAGGCAAGAAAAGGGCAACTCCTGTGGTGGAAAGTAAGGTACGTAGAAGCAGTCGAGTTCAGGCAAACAAAAATGGATACAAACATGATCACTCCACAAAAAAATGTCAAACCTGTGAGCCACCGACCCTGTCTGCAAAAATAATAAGAAACCTTGGTTCTCAGTTTTGCAGCATCAACGTGGAGGACCTGTCTGAGGAAAAGCTTCTCAAGGCCAGCACCAAGCTCAGCCCGGTGGCAAAAAGAGGCAGAACTGCTGCAAAGAAGAACGCCAATGCCACCAGCAAATCAGGAGGAAAGGACAGTGAGGGTCAGGATGAGGAAGCAAGCAGCACCTAGGATAGCTGAGTCCTTTTCCTTTCAGTTATCTATTATTAAGAACATGTCATATATTGACAGCTTTTGTAAGAGATGGGCAGTACTTTTTTATTCAGTTGCCCTAAAGACATGCTCAAACCAAAGCCAGAAGTTAGTGGGAAGGCCAGTGTTGGCCATTTTTATCCCAGTTGCCTTGATATTCTTGTTACCTGCCTTAACTTGTGGTGGCTCAGCTCAGTTATGACATCTGTTATGCATTTGTCACCTCTGTTTTCTTTTGCTTGGGTTTTATGAATCATAGTACAAGCAGGCAATGGAAAGTTATGTCATGGAATGTGAGAGGATTGAACTCCTCCTGGAAATGGAATCCAATTAAAAATAAGGTGCTTGAAGCAAATTGTGACATTATTTGCTTGCAGGAAACAAAAAAGGCTAGCTTTGATCTGGCTTTCATCAGAACAATTTTTCCTGCATCCTTTGATTGTTTTGAATTCTTGTCCTCTGTGGGGGCTTCTGGTGGTATCCTGGTTATCTGGAAAGGTGCCATGTTTAATGGCACATACCAAGGATCAAACAATTTCTCTTTAACTCTGGAATTCTGCTCTAGACATGACAACAGTAAGTGGTTTTTAACTGGCATCTATGGCCCTTGTTCAGCTGAAGGCAAAAATGAATTCCTGGATTGGTTCAAAAACATTCAGATTGACCCTGATAAAGACTGGATTTTCCTGGGGGACTTTAATTTTATCAGGAGACCTGATGAGAAACGAAATGAAGGAGGTGATGTAAATGATATGTTCGATTCAACTCGCAATAATAAGTCAACTTGGGTGAATGAGGTTCAATTACGGGGAAGAAAGTTCACTTGGTCAAATATGCGGTTCCCTCCCTAATGGAAAAACTTGATTGGGTCTTCATCTCTAATAGTTGGGAGATTACTTACCCAACAATGTCAGTAAGTGCTCTTGATATGTTGCCCTCTGACCATTGCCCATGTATTGTTAGTATCTCAACTGCTATCCCAAAAAAATTCACATTTAGATTTGAGAATTTCTGGTTGAGCTTACCTGGCTTTCAAGATATCTTGAATCAAAACTGGAATCTTCCAGCCAATCAGCAGGACAAGGCAAAGATCATTACTGCCAAACTGAAATCTCTGAGAAAAGCTCTCAGAATCTGGCATGCTTCAATGAGAAGTTTGAAAACTGTGATTGCTAACACAAAAACAATACTTCTTTTCATTGAAACATTGGCTGAATGGAGGGATCTCAGTCTAGCTGAATGGAATTTCAAAAAGATTCTGGAAAACCATTTGCTAGAACTGCTGGACAAGCAGAAAACTTACTGGAAGCAGAGAGGAACAGTAAACTGGGTCAAGTTAGGAGATGCAGGCACTAGATTCTTTCATGCTAATGCCACCTTAAGACACAGAAACAACCTGATTAATGAATTGATCAATTCAGAAGGTGTCACTGTTCATAATCACAGAGCCAAGGAAAATATTATCTGGGAAGAATTCAAGCAAAGATTGGGGATTTCTGAGTTCACTGGCTTTACAATCGACCCACACTCCTTAATTCAAAGACATGACAACCTTCTAGTCCTTGAAGCCCCTTTCCAAAATGATGAGATTGATGCGGTCATCGGGCTCTACCAAATAATAAATCCCCAGGTCCAGATGGCTTCAATAATGAATTCTTCAAAGCTTCATGGTCAATTATTAAACAAGACTATTACAACCTCTATCAAGCCTTTTATAACAATGACTACTGCCTAGAAAGTATTAACTCTTCTTTCATTACTCTTGTGCCAAAATGTCAATCTCCAACAACAGTGAATGACTTTAGGCCAATCTCTCTTCGAATGGCTCTATCAAAATGATCACCAAACCGCTTGCAAATAGGCTTGAGCCAATCATACCTCGATCCACGAGAAACCAATATGGGTTCATCGAACAAGAACTATCCAAGGCTTTTGGGATGGGCATTTGAATACATCCATTTATGTCATCATTCAAAAAAAGAGATAGTGATTCTCAAGATTGATTTTGAAAAAGCCTTTGACAAAATGGAGCATCAAGCTATGACAAAAATAATGGAAGCTCATGGATTTGGGGAGAAATGGATCTCATGGATAGAAAAAATTTTCTCCTCTGGCACTTCTCATGTCCTTCTAAATGGAAACCACAGGAAAAAGATTCGTTGTAGAAGAGGTGTTAGACAAGGTGACCCCCGTCTCCACTCTTTTTTGTCTTTGTTACCTGATTTTCTTCGGGTTCTAGTAAACAAGGCCAAAACAATGGGTTTGCTCAATCTACCAATCCCAATCTCATCGAAGCAGATTTCCCAAGTGTGCAATACGCTGATGACACCCTGATATTTCTAGAAGGTGACCAAAGACAACTTTTCTTCTTGAAGACTGTTCTTCAGAACTTTTCTGACTCAACTGGGCTAAAAGTCAATTACAACAAGACAGTGATGTTACCAATCAACTTATCTGATGACAAGCTGGACATGCTTGCAAGAACTTTTGGATGTGCTAAAGGCACTCTGCCCTTTACTTATTTGGGATTGCCCCTGGGAACCACAAAACCTAGAATTGTGGACTTCTTGCCCTTGGTTAATAAATGTGAGAGAAGATTGGGAGGGGTGTCTTCTATGCTTAATCAAGCTGGAAGACTCCAGATCACAAATGCTGTGCTCAGTGCTCTTCCTACCTTTTACATGTGCACCCTTGAGTTACCAAAAGCTGTCATAAAGCAAATTGATAGATACAGGAAAAATTGTCTTTGGAGAGGCAACAATGTGAATGGAGGATACTTCCCAAAGGCAGCTTGGCAAATGGTCTGTCAATCAAAAGCTGATGGAGGTTTGGGGATCATCAATCTGGAAACTCAGAACCAGGCCCTGCTAATGAAAAATCTAGACAAGTTCTTTAATAAGAAAGACATCCCCTGGGTGAACATTGTGTGGGAAAAGCACTACAAAAATGGAAGACTACCAGGTACCACCAAAAAAGGCTCTTTCTGGTGGCGAGACATCACTAAACTGCTTGAAAGCTTCAAGCTAATGATGAATGTTCAGATAAACAAAGGTGACACCTGCTTCTTGTGGTATGATCGGTGGAACCAACAGGAATTGAAACAACAGCACCCTCAGGCCTTTTCCTTTGCTATAAACAAGAACATTTCAGTTCATAAGGCTGCTACCTCCTCTTCATTCATCAATCTCTTCTCCCTGCCTTTATCACAAATTGCCTATGATCAGGCCCTACACATTCAAGAAACCTTGCAGAGCCTGACCATTGAGGAGAACTCCAATGACCTTTGGCTCGGACCTGGTAATGCCACTTTTTTCAAAGCTTCCAGTGCTTACAAAAGATTGATGAACAATACAAATCCTGTAGATCAAGCTTTCAGATACCTATGGAGATCCCCTTGTCAGCCAAAGCACAAGGTCTTCTTTTGGCTCTTGCTTAAAGATAGACTCGGCCACAAGGAATATCCCGAGAAGAAAGCAAATGCACTTGGAATCCTTCAACTGTGCCATTTGTTTAACACAATTAGAAGAAACTGGAACACACATTACGGCAATGTCAATTTGCACAAGACTGCTGGGGGACATTTGGTATTCAAGTCATGCCAGAAGAGAATACTTTTGCAAATATACAGGCTATCAACATCCAACTTCATAACAAATTCTTTATGGTGGCAGTGGTTTTGATCTGCTGGGTAATTTGGAAAGCAAGGAATGAGGCAATTTTCAATGGGGTTCAGTGGACCATCAATGATTGCAAGGCTTTCTTACTCCATGAACTAAACCTGGTTGCTCTACGAGTTAAACCTAGTCACTTGCAAGAGTTTAGACAATGGCTCAACCAGTTCTTTTAGATTTTTTCTTAGCTCTTATCTTGTTTTCTTCTTTTAAAGTTCCTTAGGCCTCTGTTAGTCCCTCCCCCCCTCCCCCCTCCCTGTTTTTTTCTTGTAATTTTTCATGTAATTTTGTTACTTTTTCCTGCAATAAAATCTCTGCAGGGGCCTTGGCCCCTTCAGTTTCCTCAAAAAAAAAAAAAAAAAAAAAAAATCCAAGTGGCCACCCAGCAGAACAACTGATAACGTTTTCACGCAGATCCTGCAGCTGGTTTTTTTTCTTGGATTTCTCGGGTCTATGGTACCGCAAAATTCTAGCAAAAAATTTCAGTTTCCGAACAAAAAAACATCGGATCAAATTTAAGTTCAACCGGACAAGTTTGACTGGTACATGTGCATTTAACTCAACAGTGAGCGTTGATACCGGTGGTGACCTGGTAACGTTTTCCACCCAGATCCTGCGCCAGCTCCAGACTCGAAAAACTGAAGGAAAAGGGGTTACCTCAGCCACAGCCACAGGATATGTAGGAGGAGGAGGAAGTCCAGATCCTCCGCCGGAGCCATAGACGTAGCCGCCGCCGCTCGACCCACCGCCGGGCAGCGAGGAGTTGCTGCTGCCAGCGGTGCCAGCTGAGTTTGTGCTCGACGAACCAACAGGTAATTGGCTGGCAGAGTAGTACTGCCCCTCGCAGCGTTGGGCGACCGCAACAACGGTGCGCGCGGCGGCCGTATCAGCAGGACGCTCCTTGCGGTTGCGGAAGATCTCGTCCGTCGCCCGTCTTATGAGAGCATTGAGAGCATATTTGCGGTCCAAACTCCTCTTGCTTTGCCGTGACGACGCTGCGGTTGAAGAAAACGTCGGCGGAGGAATCAACTCCATGTTTCTCTCCGATGACAGCGTCGCCATGGGAAGCAGCTCTGGTGGGGATCTCAGCAGCCGGAAGTGAATAACGAGGACGGCTAGGGCCAATCACGTACAGTATTACCGTGCGCACGCCATTTCACCTCTCTTTTGCACTTTTTTTTTTACACCGTCGGACCTAGTATTGCAGGTAGCGTGTGTACATTCGTTTTGGCATTGCAGTCATTTTGGACGGGAGCGTGTTCTGCGTTCACAATTCTTATGTTGAACGTGACGTGACATGGTTTATGAGAGATATGGGCCCACTTCCAGTGAGATGACGGTGTCCAGGAGGTACGCCATGGTGGCACGGGAAAAAATTTCGGTAGGAAGGTTCTCAACAAAAGATGACGTGGATTTGCAGTTGATGTAACCGTGGGTAATCCGATGTACCATGCGTGTGGTTAAAATGATCTGGCGGTCCACATATCAGCAAAAAACCATCCAGACCATGTCCCAGTAGAGATAGTCCTCACCTTTTTTTTTTTCTCCTGAGTGTGGATTAGGTGCACCAATGAGATGAGGTTGGACGAAAGGGCTTGACAATTTTAGAGACGAAAATTCAGGGGTGGTTCTTCAAGTTGGCAAGGGTTGCCATCCAGGTCAAATTGTAGCCCTCGACACGATATATAAGTTATAGTTGGAAAATTATTAAGTTGAAACAATTAAGTTTATAGATTTTAATACTATATAATTTTTTAAATGAAATACGGGCATATATGCCTGCTCATGAAAAAAATATAATTTTTTTAAAAAATCTCAGATGTTGACACGATGTTTATAAAATTTATAGTTCTCAAATTTATAGTGAAGTGGGTGTCATTTTTTAATCAAATAATTTTGCCTAAGGCATTTTGTGGGAACTTAGACACCGTGCCTGCTTTTTCAATGTAATGTATGCTGCTAAAACTTGCACTTCAATTTTTGTTGAGTATGCAGATGGTACCATGCATATGTTCCCCTTGATGTCTTTGTGAAATAAAAAAAATTAATTGTTGGTTCGGTATGCGTCATCATCCGTCACACAGATTTAACTGTTTATCTAAGGTGATTTCAACAGATTTTCTCCGTTTAACAATTTGGTTTTAGTATATGATTCTCTCTCTCTCTCTTAGTGATGATGATTCTCTTTTTTTTTTTTTTTGAGAAACTTTAGTATTCTCTTGGGTTGCAAGGGAAGAAGCTTGATTTTTTTTTTAAAAAAAAGTTATGAGGAAAGAACTTCCATTCTCTACTGGGCCCCAGCAAACCATCATCATAACGTAACGGCCCAATACTAGCCCATCCAGATCACTTCGCTCCAACAAACCGGCCCGCCAACTCGCCGCGCTAGAATGGCAGCCCACGTAGCCTATATATATCTCGCCAGCCGCATCGGCGCCTTCTCTCGTCTCGGAAAACCCTAGCCGCCACACCTCACGACCCACTCGAGCACCGAGCCGAGGTAAGGGGAGGGGCGATGGCGCGCGGCGTGGCGGCGGCGAAGGGCGGCGCGGCTGCGGGGAAGAAGAAGGGGTCGGTCGCCTTCACGATCGACTGCACCAAGCCCGTGGAGGACAAGATCATGGAGATCGCCTCGCTCGAGAAGTTCCTGCAGGAGCGCATCAAGGTCGCCGGCGGCAAGGCCGGCAGCCTCGGCGACTCCGTCACCATCTCCCGCGAGAAGACCAAGGTCACCGTCACCTCCGACGGCCCTTTCTCCAAGAGGTATACCACCCCGAACTGCTTCATTGTGCTTGCGTACTGTTACCGCCTGTCTGCTCTTGGTTGTCGTGAATATAGTTGTAGATCTGTGTAGTTTCTGCTGTGCAGGTTCATGATATTGCTAGGTTGTAGAAACTTGGGTTGGTCCATTTGTCCAGCTCAGTTATGTGGTTCCATTGATTTTCGCGATGAGGAGTAATTTCGCTTATTTTTAATTTGTAGTAAGCTTTTGTACATATAGTTCTGTCAATGCAGACGTCCAAATGTTTAGTATAGCCTAAACTATCTATAACTCTGTAATTGCAAATGGAAATTACTCTGATTTTAGCATTATCTGTGGTTCATTCATGCACTTTTGTTGATTAAAAGACAGCTATTGAAATTTTTGGTTACTCCCAAAAAAAGGGTGCAATTCTCACTTCCTAAGAAGTCAATCAATTTCAGGTTGGCCCAAATTCATAAAAATAGCATATATGTTTGTGTATTTTATAGATTTGGCCAACCTGAAGTTGGTTCACTTCTTGTGAAGTGACAATTGCACTCTTTTGGGACTGAGGGATTAAAAGGTGTTTAATATGATTGTATGCCATCATTATTTAGCCAGAATGCTCCAGACATTATGGCTAGCAAATGTATGGACTTCAAATCATTTTCTGTTTTCTCTTAACTGAAGCATACACTTGATGGAATAAACAGAAGTTAATTGCTCTTTCTTACCATCTATCTGATATAACATACTGAATTTGTTTAGTCTGATTGTATATCTTATCTGTTGTCACCAGGTACCTGAAGTACTTGACCAAGAAGTACTTGAAGAAGCACAACGTGCGGGATTGGCTACGTGTGATTGCAGCCAACAAGGACCGCAGTGTCTATGAGCTCCGGTACTTCAACATTGCCGAGAATGAGGGCGAGGAAGAAGAGTAGATTGTATTACACTTATATCTTAGTTTTGAACTCATTGGATTTTGATACTTGTACCTGTAGTTTTGCAACTGTCCTCATGTTATGCTGTGGTGAATTTTGGATGGTTAATTTGAAGAATCCTTATATTTGGCTGCCTCAACTTCAGAGTGCCCTACATTTTCTTCTCAAGTTATGTTGTGACTTGTTTAAAGAGAAATGCAATGTGCTGGATTTCTTACATTTTTAATAGTTTTATACTCTGGTTGGGGCCAAAGGTGTTCTTCGTTGCTGCTGGTGTGAAATTTGTGACCACTTCCTGAATTCTTGTTGTCTTATCACAGCTGGTCTGAATTCTGGATGTACTTAACATCAATGGGGGTAATTTGTAACTAGGAATGTGCATTATCGAAGTCCTTGATTATATTCTTTGCAAGCCTCGAGAGTTGCTGATAATTTAACCCGATTTTGTTTCTTGCTACACCGTCAGGCAAATTTGTGGTTCTCAGGCTAAACTGAAATGTTGAAGTATATATGCATCTTATGGTTTGTAGGATTAGCATTGTAGAAGTTTGTTGTGCTAGGAAACAACAAAATTGAATACTGTAAACGTGGTCAGTTCTTTTGGTTCTTTAACTTTTTTTTTCTTTTGACAAAGAAACAACTTTATTATAATTATTAGCAACTGGCTGCTTGAAGGCAAAAGGGTTCCCAAGGTACAGAAATAAGCTCTCTGCATGGACAGCAGAAGCCATGTATGGCATCGGTACAAGAAATAGCAGGTGTACATGAGGAAGTCGATGAAGGAAGTGCCTGTCTAGGTAAAGAGTGTGCTGTGACATTCATGTTCCTTTGAATATGAAGTACTTTAACTCTTTTACTGGTAACAGAGTTAATGAGGTGGACTTTCATGATCAGCTCCATTGAAGAAATCCACCATGAGCTGGCTGTCAGTGAGAAATGAGACTCGGTCGATCACGTGGGAGTCTCCCAGATGTTCTTAATAAGAAGGATAAACCTGGTCAGAGTACACAGAGAATTGGTAGCTGCAAACAAATCGAAGGATATGAAGTTATGAATAAGGATCGTCCAGTTGTACATAGACTAGCATCGCCGTTGCGCTGCTCATGGATGTGAGGACTTGGCCGTCTCTACACTGACGATTTGTCAGTGTTTGGACAAGGCTAAGTGCAGGCCTGCAGCTAACTGAAACTGCACACACCATTGCTTGGGGATTCAGCACAGATGGAGTGTAGACTAGCAGTTCAGCTCACAGAGCTACTCATGGGTCACAAGCACCTATATGCCGATCAGTTACGAGTGTCGATTCTTCTCTTATGGCTACTACTACAAAGGAAGGTGTGCAATCTGAGATCACCAGGAACCACGCATCAATTAATACAAGATTTATACATCACATTACATATCTAGACTAGAAAGAGCAAACTTATCACGTTACATCCTATATAGTATATGAAAAAGAAAAGACTCCATATATGATGTATTCAAAAGTAAAAGCGTTATGCAGAGGATGCGGTTCTGTTCGTACAACCAGCAACCGCCGATGTCAAGAACATAAAGCACATATTGTAGGCATTTTGCCAGGCTGCAGGGTTGCATGCAGATCTTCAAAAAATCAGATCGTCCCCGTTCAGATGTGATCAATGCACAAGCACCAAAGGAAATTGCTCCGGACAGTAACAGACTAGTGTCACCGTTGCGCACCTGCGCTGCCCACAAGCAGCAGAGGGGATGACAGATGCGATGAGTTCACCATCTCAACACTGAGACAATGACGATAGTCTTCATCAGTTTGTCAGTCTTTGGACTTTTGGAGTTCAGACGAGGCTACAACAAGTGCAGCTAACTGAAACTGCAGATACCATTGCATGGAGATTCAGCACACACTAGTTCAGCTTACAGAGTGCAACTCACAAGCAGCTATGCCCATCAGAATTGGGACACAGTTTGGAAAGCAAAAGTGGAAAGTGCCTATTCTGCGAAGGAAGATTCCCACATAATCAAAAAGGGATGGCCAAGCAAACCCAATCTGTCAACTATGTCACACAAGACAAGAACAAGAAACCACAGTTCACATATTTGCCATTTTGCCAACTGCACTTACATACAGCAGGTATGGGGGAACACTGCAGCAACAATGCCCTCCCATAAAACTCATGTACCTTCTCTTTTATTAATTAATGAAATTGGCTCTTACTGTGGGGATCTCCCCCACAGCTTTTATTGTCAAAAAAAAAAAAAAAGCCCTCCCATATACCTGCAGCAACAACAAATAACTGGCGCTGCATTAGAACTTTGGTGGGAGCACATGCTACAGGCCATAACTGCTGACCAGATAACACATTTACAAAGTGTAATTTTACACAGCCTAGAATATATGGAAAGATAAGTGCACAAGGGTATTCGACAACAACGACCAAGTACAACTAGCAGCAATCATCTAATAGGACATCACCGTCCACAGGGTCACACACACTATCTATGAGGCAAAAAAAAAAAAAAAAAAAAAACTGATATATGAACCTGCAACATCAAAGTATTGGATAAACAATATATTGTGGTCCCTGTAGTTCTCTTTTTCTCTTTCTTTTAATATGTGATTTGGCACTTCTAGCAGATCCTTAAAAAAGAAACAATGTATAAATGGTGCTTTTCCAGCCATGAACTTGCCCATTTACCCCCATTACAAGCCAAGGCAGCAACATCCCATTTATATTGCTTCATTCCCCCACAGTTCAGATTATTTAACATGCTAGCATAGCAAACAGGCATGAAATCCACACCAACAGATGAAGGTGAGAAGGAAAAAAAGGGAACTCAGAGCACAAGGGAATAGGAGGCACCGGGGAAGAAACAGTGGCTTTGAGGAAGTATTAGCCTGCTCTGATAGATCAAGGCCTAGCTAGGAGTCCGCGCTGAGCACGTACAGTTGAGAATTCAAGTATGCCTCTTACTTTGTAGGCTCCTTTGTTCCTTCAAGAGATTTAGATCTCTCCTATTATCCTACAGGAGACTTGTGTAAAATGAAGCAAACACATCTATAAGATTCTGAATAAAGCATACCATCTCAACAAGCTGGTAGATCCACAGATATTTTTATCAAATTGTTCTAAAACCAAGACACATCGCGCCATTGTAACTTACACCAGTAATTTTATCATTACATATTAGAAGGTATGCAATTTGAGCTCAAAAGCATACATCTTTTTGGCTGAACCGAACCAGTAACATCTGACATGTACTGTCCATATTTTATATTGGGGCTTGCAAGGTGATCAGTTGTGTGAATATGAATGAGTCATGTAAATTATTGCTATTGCGTGATTGATAGACTATAATGTTAATGTTAATACCACTTCAAATCCAAGGACACACAAAGCTTGATGCAACACAGGTGTTCTAGGATGCATACATTGAAAGGGAAGTAAGCTATATCTATGAAGCATTTGCCGTGCACCTAATAAAAATGTGGAGTAGCAATCTACTTGCGCAGAAAATTAAGAGAAGAATTAACACAGAATTAAAGCTTGACCTACCTGCTTCTTCCGCCTTCACTTCCACTGCGCTGTAACTTTATTTTACCTGCTTGAGTCACCTGGAAGTCTGCAGAGGCTAACCCTTACACTTCAGGGTTCTAGATCAACCACATATTTATTTCTAGAAGATATGAACTTATCAATGAGTAGATATTCGATTACCTGACATTCTAGACAGTTATGGTACCATAAAAGGTTGCTTAAATAATACAAGATGTATAGCCGTATCACAATACATCAATACGAGATACTCCCTGACATGATGTAACCACAAGCCAGGAGTGTATAAATGGTTCTTTCCCAAACATGAACTAGCCCATCTTCACTCATTACGAGATCAGGTAGCAAGATCCCATGATTGTTTCATTCCCCACAATTTCTCTTATTTAACATGCTAGCATAGCATATAGGCGTGAAATCCACATAGACAAGTGAAGGTGACAGAAGAAACAAAGGGGACTAAGAGAGCACATGGGGATAGGAGACACCGAGGAATAAACAACAGCATCTCAGAAGAATTAGCTTCCTTCAACAGATTTGTTCAGTTTGGAGCCCAATGCCAAGCATGCTTTGATAACTATACTAGTGTGTTTCTAACTTCTTATGCTCTTTTTCTTCTTAAACTCGGTGTGGTTGGCAAGATGGGGTTGCCAAATATAGAAAACCTGAACTCACTGTGGAATTTCTTGGACCATTTGACAACCATTAGTTCATGATAGTAGCAATACCCAAATGAAAATTTCTTCTTCCATATCCATCTTCGGAACTTGTCAGTTGTCACTTTGATTAGAGATTCAGAATCATTCCTTATGCTACTCGAGAGTTGTGTAAAACAAAGAAAAATACCTCTGCAAGATCCAAACTGGAGCATAATCAACTTAAGAATACTATCTCTCCAAACTGGTTGACTGTGCATACTTTGATCTGATCAATCCTGTCCTGAACATGCAGTTACATACCATTGTAAATCATCCTGGTAGTGTTTATCATTACAATATTTGAAGGTATGCAATTTGTGCTCAGAAGCATGTAGTTGAAGTTTCTACTGCAATCGAACCAGTAACATCCAATATGTACTGACCAAATCTCTATTTGAAGCTTGCGAAAGTGATCAGTTGTGTGAATATGAATATACACTATATAGTCATGTAAATTACTGCTGTTGCATCATTGATAGATTATAATGTTAATGTTGCACACCACAGCAAAATTGTATCATCTAATGGCACACAAAGCTAAACACAGATGTTCTAGAATCCATGCTTCGAAAGGAAAGTAATTTATATCTATGAAGCACTTGCCATGCGCCTAATAAACAAGCGCTAATTATGAGAAGAATTAACACAGAATTAATGCTTTACCTACCATGGTACTATTGGTGGCACAAAGAGCTTGCTCCCTACGCCTTCACTTCCGATGCATGGAACTTTATTTTATCTGCCTGCCATTGTAGTGTAAATGAATCCAATAATCATGAGCGCACCTTCTTGCAACAACCCTATGCATTGCGTATGGTCAAAGCTTATCTATAATCCATAGTCTCATATTTCGGCTACCAACACCTAAACATCATCGCCACCCAGCGGGTAAAAGTAAATCAGATACCAATCAAATCCATAGTAGATTGATGACAATTATTCATACAAATTAAAACACAACATAACCTTCTATATAGTAAGCAGTATTGAGGAACTAGATGTCTTATGATTTTAAATGCCTAGAGAATTTGATGGCCTGCAAAAGTTTTTTAGACGGCTCGTCATGGTGCCAACACATTATCTCCATCCAAGTAATACTTGTAACTCTACAAGCTTGAACAGTAAGTTGCTCACCCAGCAACCACATTAAACTACTGAAGAATACAAAATAAAAGGAGTCACCTGGGAGTCTGCAGAGGCTAACCCTTGCACATGAGGCCATGAGGGTTCTAGATCAACCAAATATTTACATTTCTGAAAGATATGAACTTATGAATGAGTAGAGATGCGACAACCTGACATTCTAGACTGTGGTTCTACCATAAATGGTTGCTTTATCTGGATGGACATCCTCCCAAGATGTAGCACCCTTCTTGGTTGATGTTCCACCTGTTGAGCATAGAAAATAATCGTCCTATATCTCAGCTTTGTTACTGTTCTCACTATCTCAATCCAAATGCATCTTCTCGGATTCTCGTCTATGTCCACAAACTCTCAAAGTGAGGATTTGGGTCCTTCAACTTTTAAAGTGGTTCACTTTAAGCCCAATTATGGACCTGGATTATCAATTGGAGTGAACCGCTTTAAAAAAAATTTTAAGAACCTAGAGCCCCACTTTAGAGTTTGTGAAAGTAGGTAGGTGAGAATCCTGGAAAAGTTTAAAGACCCTAGGTGCATGTTACTCAAAAATAAATGTTTTGAAAATAGATGGAAAAATGACATGAATGGAACACATTTTGTTTTCATTGGAAATGCTTACCCCAACTCCTGCCTCACAAACTGCAGCTTGTTCAGAAACAAGGCCATCCCATTTGAAGCAAATGGAACATAACATGACCCAGAAAAATGTGTTGGTACTTGCTATGCTATTGATTTTTCTACTCAGATCATAAAAACCTTGCACCAATACAAAATATATACAATAGACATAACATTAAATCTGACAACCAGAAAGAGACCCTATGTTTCTGGAAATTTCAACTCCAGATGGCGTGAATATTTGGTGAGCAGAAAGAGTCTCAGTTAGCTGATCTATTGCCCTCCAAAATAGTCTTCAGGGAGGATAGAAGGAACACCTGTTATACAGTAGCCCAAACACCTTTTTTGCCACTGTACAGAGTGGCTTTTTTTTTTTACTAAAGGTTCATTATCAAAGTTCTTAAGGCCATCTCCCCAAGTTATATCACCCTTGTCAATTGTTGTTCCCCTTGTTGGATTATCCATCCAACAATTTCCATGTTCTTTGGTTGCGTTAGGATTATCTGGGTGCACTTTACTCAAAAATAAATGTATAGAAAATCGATGGAAAAAAAAAACTAGATTATAGGAGAAGACTCCCCTATAACTTTGAAAATAACGGTCAGACCGCGAGAAGCTTGGCAAAATCGATGGAAACATGACATGAATGGAACATATTTTGTTGTTTTCATTGTGAATGCTTACTCCAACTCCTGCCTCGCAAACTACAGCTTGTTCAGAAACAAAGTGACCTTCCCCTTTGAAGCAAATGGAAGATAAGTAGATAACATGGCCCAGAAAAATGTGTTTCTATGCTATTGCTTTTTGTACTTAGATCATCAGAAACCTTGCGTCAATAGTTCAATATAAGATATATACAATAGACATAACATTAAATCTGACGGCCAGAAAGAGAAACTGGGCAGTATTAAAGGAACCCTATGTTCTGGAAATATTGACTCCAGATGGCAAAAATATTTCATGAGCAGAAAGAGTTCCAGTTATTAGCTGGTCTATTTTATGGAGGATAGAAGGAACACCTGTCTACAATAACCCAAACACCTTTTTTGCCACTGTAGAGAGTGGCTCTCTTATTGAATGTTGATTATCTGAGTTCTTAAGGCCATCTCCCCAAGTTATATCACCCTTGTCAATTGTTGTTCCCCTTGTTGGATTATCCATCAGACAATTGGCCTGTTCTTTGGTTGCGTTAGGATTTTCTGGTGCTTCCTTCACTGTCATTTTCGTTGAGCATCCAACCTCCTCGGCTTCAGATTTACTAGCCATATCCGGTAAATAGTCAATCTCTTCCTCAGTCTCAGCAGCTTTATTATCTTCACTAACTTCATGAAAATTTTCAGATGATGGCAGCAAAGGCATCATATCTTTAGTCAAGACGAGAGGCTCCACTCTGTCTTCTGTAGAAATTCGATCCACATCAAATGTATGGTGCTGATTCCCCTCTTGTTCTTCCTTGTCATGGTGATGCAGTTTGCTAAGAATCCTCCAGGTAACAGCATCCGGTGCTAATCCATTTCTTTTCATCTCCTTAACTAACTGATATGCTAACTTATTTGATCCCTGCTTGCAGGCGGCGTCTATGAGTATGTTGTAGCACACTACACTGGGAGCAACCCCACAATCCACCAACTCATACAAGAAATCACATGCCTGTTCCAGTTTCCTCTGTTTGCAGAGACCTCTGAAGACTGCACTGTACACATAATCATCATGTATCCCTGATGGCCAGACGACATTGTCCCAGAATTCCTTTGCCTTCTCGAGCAGCCCAGCATCGCAGAGCCCTTTGATCACCACAGTATGAGTCACACAATCAGCAACGATCTTATTGGCACTCATTTCCTCAAGCACCTGCATTGCTGTATCAACTTGCCCAATGCCAAACAATCCCTTGAGGACACAGTTGTAAGTAACAACAGTTGGGGAGCACCGACGCCTAGGCATCAAAGAGTGCAGCACATCAAGGGCTTCTGCATGATCACCCGCACCCAGGTATCCAGATATGAGTGTGGTGAAGGTGACAACATCAGGAGCACAAAACTTCCCGCTAAGCATGTCGTCCATGATCCTCCTTGCTTCCTGGGTCGTCCCGGACTTGCAGAAGCCATGGATGACAGTGTTCATGGTGATCACATCTGGTTTGCATCCAGCCTGCAGCATGGACACAAGCACACCGAGCTGCTCGCTCGGGTTGTCCACAACACGCAGTGCCCCAAGAAACACATTGTATATCCTTGTCCTGGTCTCCTCACCCAGTGCCCCAAGAAACACATTGTATAGCCTTGTCCTGGTCTCCTCACCCGCATCTCGACTACTGTCCTGGCCACGCTGATCGGTGGGCTGCAGCATCAGCTCCAGGACATCCTTGGCCTTGGCGAGCTCATTCTCCCGGCACAGCTCGTCCACGAGCACCTTGTACGTGAACTCCCTCGGGCGGTACCCGAAACTCTTGCCTTCCATCACCAGCTGGTGCGCTCTTAGGCAGGCGCTGGGCTTGGGGCTGGTGCACAGCCCATGAACAATGCAGTTGTAGGAGACATCGCTCGGGTGCATCCCTCTCTTCCTCATGATGTAGACGATCCTGGAGGCGCCGTGGTGTTGCCCAGCCCGGCACAGCGAGTCGATCATCTGTGCATACGCGAAGTCGTCGCCCACACCGCACCGCTGCTGCGGCATCTCTTCGGCTACCCGGAACACGACGTGGAAGAACCCCTCGTCGCAGAGGCACTGCACGAGGTTGGCGAACGCGGCGTTGGTGATCTCCTGGTCCTCACGGTCCTGGTCCTGGAGCGGATCGTCGCTCGCCGCCGCGCTGTGCGGCCAGAGGGAGGTGTCGACGAGCTCCATCGCGGCGCCGACGTCGCGGGCGCGGAGGAACGCCTTGGCGAGGAAGGAGCGCGCGAGGGAGGTGGGCGCGACCCCGCGTTCGGGCATTTCGTCGAGCAGCCTCCGCGCGGCGCTCGGGTCGGGCACCCGCGCGTACCCGTCGAGGAGCGCGGCGTAGGACACGGCGTCCGGGGCCGCGCCCATGCGGAGCAGCAGGCGGTGCGCGAGGAGCACGTGGCCCGCGCGGCAGAGGTGCGCGAGCAGGCGGTTGCGGTTGGGGAGCGAGGGCGCGGTGGCCGGGAGCAGCTGGAGGAGGCGGAGCGTGAGGAGCGGGGTGCCCGCGCGCAGGAGGCGGCGCAGGAGCGCGTCGGCGGCCCGCGCGTCGAGGCGGCACGCCGGGGAGAGGAGGAGCAGGGAGGCGCGGCGGTGCGCCTCCGCGGACCGGCCCGACGCGCAGAGCGCGTCCACCAGGCGGAGCAGGTGGTCCGGGTCTGGGTCGTGGTGGTGCAGGTGCGGGGATGGGGACGGCAGCGGAGGGCTCGCGGCGCCCATCGCCGACGCCGGGCCGGGGCCGACCTCTGTCTCCGACTCCGATCACTCGCCGTTCGTCGGCGAGGGAGGAATCGGCGAGCAGTGACAGTGAGTGGGTCAGTTGGCGGGCCATCAGTGATCAGTTCCCAGTTGAGAGGCCGAAGGAACTGGAGGCCCAACTGTGGTGTCTCCAGGGCCCAGGTCTTGAAGAAGCCCAAATCGGGGTGACAGGGACAAGGCAGGCCCGTTGGATTGGAACAGATTCTGGGCCAGGTGGAGATCGAGGCCCGCGTCCACCAGGCGTAGCAGGTGGTCGTCCGGGTCCGGCGACAGGGGCAGGGGCCGTTGGGCCGGGTGGAGATGAAGGCCCAGGTTGATCGACCACTGCCATGGCGATGCGCAGGAACCAGTCTGACTGCTGACACTAACATGATGACGCCGCCGAGTGACACTCTGCCGCTTGCATTGCGTTGCGTCTGCCACAGCACTTGACCACCGTTGCATGCTGCCATGCTGCCCGCTGCTGCCGCAAGCTACATGTCATTCTGGAGCCTGCGTGTCTGTCAGCTGGATCATGGTGGTGGCATGAGTAGACCGACAGACTCGACGCACAGCCATCAAGCGTTGCCTGTCAGAGTTGACGCACCCACACACCACCGTCACATCACCCAATTTTCATTGGCTTTTTTTTCTCACCGCGCGCTTCTTCTGGCTTGCATGGAAATGGAGAGTGCAGTGATGAACGTGAATGTGAATGTAAAAAGCCCGTCAGATCATGGCGCGCGGCCGTGAATCCCGGCCGGCTAGCTTGTCCGATCCGTGGAAGCTAAGCTATCGTCCCCCGGAAAACACGCATGGCGATTGGTGCACGCATGCAGATATGAAGTGCAGTGCCCGACTGACCTGAGAGTTGACGGCCGGCCTGACAAATCTTGATTCGACGCAGCTGCCTTTGCGTGTGCGTTTTGCATTCATCCAAACCTATGGGCGCTGTCCCTGTGACCGCTGTCTGAATCTTGATTCGTGCAGGCTATGGACGAGGACGATGGGCGCCATGCTCCGCTTGCTCACCTCGGCCTCCTCGTTGCTTGGTAAACTGAATGAATTGGACTGTGCGATGGTCTGCTGGAAAGGGAGACGGCCATGCTCGTGCAAGTACGTGCACTCCTCGCTGTTTTGTTCCTTTCCATGCGTTGCATGCTTTGCGACGACGACGTTGCCACAGCGGAAACGTTGCGTGCTGCGCGCTCTCTATGATTTTTGGTGCTATACTACTTCTACGCTACTGCAGTAGTCGTCGTACGTAGTGCTTGCTGTTGCATCGATTTTTGAGCAAGTAAAGAGTAGTAGCTCAAGAGAAGATAGCTCAACTACCAGGATGGCGCATGGTAGCACGTTCTTGTAAAGTTTCACCAAAATAATTGTACTGTACATTCTTTTCTCTTTTGAGCCGTAACATGTGTTTCAACTGCTACGAGAGAGAAATCAAAGGAAGAGCAACCCGAAAAAAAAACACGGAGAAGAACGGGAAGAACCATAAACCTTAAACACCCAAACATACTGAAAGTGGAAAAAAAAAAAATAGACATCAATGCAATGGTTACCTACACAAAAGTCATGTCCACAATGGCAAAGAATTAAGTCACCTAGAGAAGACGAGACGAGCTTCCAATGACAATAACAATGAAACATCTGTCAAAGAAGAGACCAGGTGGAGCTGGAAGGACTCCCACCACACGCCTGGAGAGAAGATGTGGCCGCCAAGATCCTAGCCCCCTACTGTTGGGTCCAAGGAGTCGAGCCAACCACTGCCGCCGCCGATGATCTCTCTGCATTCCGGCTGATGGCATGGTCCAGCAACCCGAGCAGCCTACCACGAGTGGTCTGGCTGAACATTGCCGAGCCAGAGCAGGGGCAGGCGGCCGGCGCCGGCTTCCGCTTCAGGGGCACGCGGCCGTTCCTGTGGAAGAAAGACACCCTGCGCTACAAGATCATCGTGCATCTCCGGTGCGTCCATGACTACTCGCCGAAGCCAGACCCCAAGGACAGCTCTTCGTCCTCCGATGACACCGCTGATGGAGGGCGCAACCGGAAGAGGCACCACTGCCAACGCAGTGCCGGCTCGGAGATTCACCCGTTCCCGTGCCGGCGCGGCGAACCAGACGGTGGGGCGGCGACAGGCGCCGGGAGGAACTCCGGTGGTCATCACCGGGCCCACAACCCAGGACCGCATCAGCGGGTACCTGCCACTGACAGAGTGGGGCCGAACGGGAGGCCAAGGGTGCCAGCCAGCTCAAGGATCACCAACCCGACAAGCCGGATGCCAGCGCCGCTGAGGATCGGGCCCAACGGACGGGCGCGCGTTCCCGCCCACCGCAGAATTGGAGCCGTCTGCAAAGAGGATCGCCACGATCAAAAAAGCAGGAAAGCAGAACGGCAGCTGGTTCAAACAGCGCGCCCCCTGCTGGCTACACGCCAAATCTGGCGGCCAAAGCAAGCGCGACAGCCGGCTGTGTCAGGCGACATCATCAACAACGGCTCGAATGGGCCAAGTTCGAACTGCAACATGACAAAACAAGCATCCGTTGCGACGCAGACCAGCAACCAGCCGGGACCGCGATAGGAAGAAGAAGGGTTGGTGGCGGCATCTGAGAAGCCAGCTTGCTCCACTGCGCCGCACTTCACGGTCGTCCCATCTGCGACTGCGGCCGCGACAGAGCTCCCTTCATCCACACCCCCAGAAACAGCGGCAGGACAGGTCCTACAACCTGCCGAAGCGGTAGATGTGCAACATGGGCAGCAAAAGGACCAGGAGGTAAACGAAGCCACCGCCGAGCAGGTCGACCCCAACACATGCTCCGACAACCCGATCGTGGTGGACGTGGCTGAGCAGTGCGTGGAGCCTACCACGCCTCACCCGCCCCCGCCACCGAGCCAGGACGCGCCGCCAAGTCAGGAGCAGCCTTCGCCACCAAGCAAGTCTGGGCCAGAACGCTCAGAGTTTCGGGCCGATAAGCGACCCGGTCCTGCCTCCGGTCCAGGCCCAAGAAGACAGCGGGCCGGAGCCTGCCTTAACCTCCCAAGAGATCGGGAGCCCTGGCAACCAGCTGGCCCAGGACAGCCCGCCCGGCCACGACAGCATTGATCCGGCCATCGAGGTCGCGACGCCAGAGCGCCCAATCGGCCATGGCGAAGGGTCGCCGACCACGCCCAAGGACTCCACATCGGCGAACAGGCGCTTCCAAGCGTTCGCAACCAAAGTGTACAAGCCCAAGCCGCCGGCACTGCTGCGGCGACCCTCGCCGAGGCAGCGCTCGCCAAAGCTACGCCAACGGCAGCGCAGCCGCCGCATTGCGGCACAGAGCCTCTCAAGAATCCCAACCTCAAAGCGAGGCGAATACCTCGTACTCAAGAAGCTGGGGCAGGCGTCCGCCATACCGGAGTCGACGGGCGGAGGAAAGTTTGACGCTCTCTTCGGCGGCGACCCAGAGGATGATGAAGCGTTGCGGCAGCTGTTCACGCCAGACCAGCCGATCGGCGGTCGCAGGCGGCGGCGTCGCACGGCGCTGGCCCGCGCTTGATGCGTTGGGCGCCGGCAACCGTGGTTGTAACACTTGATGGATAATACGACATTAGTGTGCTGGAACGTCCGCGGGCTCAACTCGCAAGCCCGGCGGGACACGATGCGCACGATGATGGAGGACGTGCGCGCCCACATCGTGTGCCTGGTTGAAACTAAAAAGCATAACATAGACCAGTGGTTCATCTACTCTTTGTTGGGATCAAATTACATTGATTTTGCTTTCTTGCCGGCGGCGAACACCCGAGGCGGCATCATCGTTGCTGCCAAGGCGCCAAATGTCGCACTACAGGAGCCATACATTGGTTGCTTCTCCGTAACCGTCAAGGTAATCGCTGCAGGAGGTGATCCTTGGTGGCTCTCGGTTGTCTACGGGCCACAGGGTGAAAATGAGAAGGCACTCTTCCTCGAGGAGTTGGAGGCAATCCGAGATCAATGCCCCAGCCCCTAGGCGATCACTGGGGATTTCAACCTGATCCTGAGCAAAGAGGACAAGAACAACAGACGCATCAACCGGCGTACAATGAACATGTTCCTCAGACAGTGGCCAACCTGCAGCTGCTGGACCTGCATCTACACGGAAGAAGATACACATGGAGCAATGAAAGGGAGCAGCCGACCTTGGTACGCCTTGACAGAGTTCTCGTGTCGCTGGATTGGGAAGAACGGTTCCCTGATTGCCACCTCGAGGCGCTGACGTCCGACGCATCGGATCACTGCCCGATTCTTCTCCAAATAGACCTGGCATTCACTCCAAAACCAAGGTTCCACTTCGAGATTTTCTGGCCAAAATTCGATGACTACAGGGAAGCGCTGGAGCGCGGGTGGACATGCAACCAGGCGACACATGACCCCATCATCAGGCTTGACATGCTCTTCAAGAACCTAGCAAGGGAGCTCAGAAGCTGGGCTGCAAAGCGAATTGGCGTGGTTCGTGAACAACTACTCATGGCACGAGCGATCGTATTCAAGCTTGACCAGCTCTCCGACGTCTGCCAGCTCTCGGAGGCACAGCGCAAGCTACGCGCTGACATGAAGGCGAAATGCATTGGACTCTCATCTCTGAACAGAACGGTTGACAGGCAGAGATCCAGGATGCGGCATCTTGCCGAGGGCGACGCCAACACCCGCTACTTCCACCTGATCGCAAGAGGGGGGAAGAGGAAAAACCTCATCACGAGGCTAAGGGTGAACGGGCAGTTCACTTCAGATCACGATGAGATGGAGTAGGCAATCTATGAACACTTCAACACTGTCTTTGGGATGGCGGGCGAAATCACCAGGGACATCGATTTCCAATCCCTGGGAGTCCAACAACATGACCTGACCGATCTGGATTTGCCGGTGTCAGAGGAAGAAATCCGGCGGGCGATCCAAGAGCTATCGTCGGACAGAGCACCGGGCCCAGACGGCATCACTGGGGCGTTCTACAAATCGTCCTGGGAGGTCATCAAGGGGGACATCATCGCCGGGGTTAATGCAATGCTCTTTGGAGACGCCAGGCATTTCCATCGATTAAAGACGCACTAATCATTCTGTTGCCCAAGACGGCAGAGGCGGTCGAGCCCAACCAGTTCAGGCCGATCACCATGATCCACAGCATGGCCAAACTCATTTCCAAAATCCTGGCGCTCAGGCTGGTGGCCAAGATGCACGAGCTCATATCCCCAAACCAGAACGCGTTCATCCGAGGCCGAACAATACATGACAACTTCAAATATGTTCAGTGTGCCGCCGTCATGCTTAGGAAGAAGAAAACACCCAAGATCCTGATGAAGCTAGACATGGCAAAGGCCTTCGACACACTGGAGTGGCCGTTTCTGCTAGATACTTTGCAGGCCATGGGGTTTGGCTCTTCATGGCGCAGATGGATATCAACACTGCTCGCGTCTGCGACGTCACAGATCCTGATCAATGGCCCGGGGAGCGCAATCAGGCACCGCCGCGGCGTCCGCCAAGGCGACTCGCTATCCCCCCTGCTCTTCATCTGTGCCATGGAGATTCTGGGCAGGCTGTTCAACACGGCGAGTCGGCAGCGGGTTCTACGAAGCCTGGAACGTGATGGCATCCGCTTCCAGTGCAGCATCCCAAGTTTCGCCGGGCGCTAGGCGGAATCTGGGCGGCGACCCTCAGCCTAGAGACTAGTCGGGAGTAATCGGGCCTAGGCGATTCTAGGCAGCAACGAGCAGGGGAGGGGAGCAACGGGCAGGGGAGGGACTGACCTTGGTGCTGCAGGCGGGATGAGGCCGGCAGGCGGGGCCGAGGAGCAGCTCCAGGTGGGGAAGACGAGACCGACGGCCGACGGGACTGCGGGAAGAAACTCCGGCGGGGACGGGACGGCGCTCGACCGGTGGGGACGGGAGGGCGGGACGGTGCTCGACCGGCGGGGACGGGACTCCGGGCGAGTTGGAGCGTCGGGGATTCGCCGAGGTCAAGGACGAACGGCGGGGACGAGTGCACGAGACGAGTGCGGCCGGCAGGTGAACCTTCCCGGCGGCGTCGCGCGCAGTTGCCGGCCGAGCGGGAGCTGCAGGCTGAGCGAATCGAGCGGGGGAGTGGCTGTCTGCGCGTGGGAGCGGCCCTTCTCCCCCTTATCCTTCCCGCGCGGCGCCTAATTTTCCTGCGCCCGACTCCATTAGCGCGCGCGCTTTTCCGCGGCAATGAAATTTTCGCGCGCGTGGCCCGCTCGTCTGCCTATGCGCCGCCTAGAGCGCCTACGCGGCGCGGAATCGCCGCCGAGGAGTCGCCTAGCGCCGCCTGGGCGCTGCAAACGCCCAGGGGACCGACTACCCCAGTAATCGCGGCGAAGCCCTTCGCCTAGCGCCTACTCCCGCCTAGGCGGCCGCCCAGAACCGCCCAGCGAAACTTGGGCAGCATCTATGCAGATGACATATGTCGGGTACCCAGATTAGGGAGTCTTAAATCTAGGGGTTTAGAAGTAATCAACTCCTGCTTTGCTCTCCCCTAACCCAAGAAGAAAATCAACCAAAGGGAATCCCTGTTCGCCTCCACACATCACCTTGGGTCGGCCCACGGCCAGGCCCGCGACTCAAACAGCAAAACCAGTCGTCTCGAGGTACGCCCGCTCACCCGCTCGAGACGGTGACGGAAACCGCTCGAGCGAGCGACCGCTCGAGACGATGACGGAATTGCCGCTAACCCCATGGCTACAGGGCTCGAAACAGTGCAAAAGTACACCTACCCCGCCTAACCCCATGGCTACAGGGGGCGTAACAGTGGAGAGTATGCCGGTCGCTTCCACTATTACGCTGCCCATACCCAGGATTCGAGGATGGCAGGCACCACTGCGACACCATTGTTGGTGGTCCTTAACTCAGATTTCTACCCGCCAACTATAGGTCATTATGGGGAAATAAATATTTTATTTCACATATATCTTTACTATTGACCTAGTTCCACCCGTGCTTGGAGAAAATATTGTTTTGCGTAATATACACCAAGTGCGGGAATTTTCCTTCCATGAGAATAAAAAGGCGCTTTCCGGAAGGCGTAAAACGGCAAAGGAAACGTGGTAGCCCACCTCGGAATTAGGCGTTCTAGCATTGACTATATAGGACACACTTTTGCTCAGCGTAGATTATTCTTTATTCTTTATTTTACCTTTATTCCTTTGAGGTTGCTCTAAGTGTGTGTCCACTATCCAAACTACCGTATGCTTACCCCTGTATAGCACATTGGTCGGTTTCTCCTCATACTAGATATCGTATTCATACCCATGCTAGATTACTTAACTACCCCATGCCTTTCTTTGGGAAATTATAAATAATGATACCTGAATACTTCGGGTGAAATCTTTTAACGATAGATCCGTGCGCTTGCGGATATTTATCTAATAGGATGTGATCTATCTCTTGGCAACACTCGCGTAGTTGCTAGAACCAGTTTCTAGTAAATATGTCGAGTAAAGCCATTTAGCGTTTCTGGCGCTGTTATCAGAATTGGGCTCTAAGTCTATTTTGGTAATCGCGCTAAGAAATGCCAACAACCATGTCGTGTACTGTGTCGCGTACGGCACCCCATCAGAATGCAATTGTCAACTCTCCGTACCACCAAATCCTCTGCACAGTCCCATCGCTCGGGCCACCTGCCCCTCGAAGCAGTCTTCCACCGCTCGAGAGATGATGGCGCGCGGCTCGGTACGGCCACAGCGGTGGCCCCGTCCATCCGTCTCGGCGGCCCGTACGACGGGATTCCGGGGACATGCGCACGCGCACGGGGGTCGAAGTGGGCCATCATTCAGCCATGTTGCTTTGCATTGAGCGGCGGACCGAGCGCGTCCACGAGGTCGAAGCCGGACCAAATCAACCTCGGTGTTTGCATTGAGAGTTGCATCTAGAGGCACTTGTTCTTCGAGTGGGCTGCGGATTCTTGTTACTCTTCGGTGATTTCCGTCACCGTAGACGGTTTGGAGCAGCGGGTGGTGGTGAGCTCGACTTGGTGATTGTTCGAGGCCACACCGGGTTCTTGTGAGGGGTTCTTGATCCTTCCCCACGGGAGTTCACGAAAGGATACTCTAGTGGATTGCTCGTGGCTTGTGGATCCCTGTCTTGTGTGGAGATTGCGGCTCCCCATTGGGGTCTTTGGCACCGAGCCAATTGAGCGGGCAACTCACCAAGCAAGTGCATCGCCACAACGAGGAGTAGCTTGCCGGGAAGCAAGTGAACCTCGGTAAAAAATCATTGTGTTGATTTGTGATTGCCGAGGCTTCGACCTCCTTGTGCTTGTGCTTGAGCTTCCTAGGTGATTGGCAACTACACCGGTGATTGGCCATCTTCTACTCTTCGCGGCGGTATAAACTTCCATCACCTCCTTACTTTCCGCAAAGTAGAATTGCTTGTTGTGGTCGGTCGGGAACCACTCATTGTGTAGCTTAAATCCCGTGGGTAGAATTGCTTGGTTGGTTTCGGTGAACCGACATTGTGTAGTTTGATCGCCGTTGTTGTGTGCGCATTTGTTTTGAGTAGCCTTGCATGGTAGGACGGCTTGCATAGAATAGTCGAAGCACTTGCTTTGCACATTTGCCGCCTTGCTATCTAATTGGGTTGTCTAGTATTCTTGCTAGAAATTTTATTAGGCTATTCACCCCCCCTCTAGCCACTGTGACCTTTCACGTGGTATCAGAGCCGGCACCGTTTGTTTGAGTTGGATTAACATCCTACGGTAAAGCAATGGCATTGGCTATGCATATCAACAACACCAAGAAGGCACCATCATTTCGAGGTGATGACTATGCCAAATGGAAGCTCAAGATGAAGAGTCATCTCAAGTCAATCAACCTTGAGGTGTGGAAAGTGGTGGAGACAAAGTTTGAGCTTGTTGAGGGTGCGGTGCCAACACCGGCCGAAGAGAAGAAGCAACAAGCAAATGACATTGCCGTGAGTGCTTTCCATGAGGCACTTGATGATAAAGCTTTTGAGCTCATCAAGAACCTTGAGGTGGCTCATGACATTTGGAAGAAGCTAGAAGAAGCTTATGAGGGCACCAAAAGTGTCAAGACCGTAAGAGCCTACATGTTGCAAGAGAAGTTTGCTAGCTTCTCAATGAAGGAGGATGAGAGTGTGCCGGAGATGTTCCATTGGCTCCAAGTCATTGTCAATGAGCTCAAGGGACTTGGGGAAGAAATCAAGGACTCTCAATTCTCCACCAAGTTCATGAGGTGTCTTCCCAAGAGATTTGACATGTTGAAGACCGTCATGGTGAAGACAACCATGAAGGAGAAGCCAACTCCCAATCAAGTTCTTCAAGAGATCATGGCCGATGATGAGTTTAGAGAAGATCATAAGAAGGAAGAGTTGGTGAAGAAGAAGAAGAAGAAGAAGAAGGACAATGAGAAGAAGGATGATGACAAGAAGAGCGTGGCATTCAAGGCCACTTCATCCAAGAGCAAGGGCAAGAAGAAGAAAGAAGAGTCTTCAAGTGAAGATGAACCATGCTCTAGCTCAAGTGGGCAAGAAGGAGAAGTAAGTGAACAAACGGCACTCCTTGTGAAGAGAATGGGGAAGCTCATGAAGAAGGGGTACCGGTCCATGAGCAAGAGAAGCTTATCCAAGTCTAGCGACCATCCCATGAAGTGCTTCCGGTGCAATAGCAAGGATCATCTCATTGCCAAGTGCCCATATGCAAGTGATGATGAAGATGCCATGAGGAAGGAGATGAAGAAGCAAGAAAAGAAGAAGGAGGAGAAAGACTCCTCTCACAAGAAGAAGAAGGATGAATCTCATGTGGCAACTTGGGAGAGTGATTCATCTTCCTCAAGTGATGAAGATGATGATTCCAAGAAGAAGAAGAAGGGGCACGCAAGCATTGCCATTCAAGAGAAGCTTTCTCTATTTGGTGCTCCATCATCTTGCTTCATGGCCAAGGCCACTAAGGTACAACCTCCACCCGATAGTGATGATGAGAGTGATGATGATGATGATGACACCACAAAAGAAGAACTATGGGTCATGCTTGAGGATTGCAAAGGTGCTTTCAATGACTCTAGGAAAGAATGTAGGGGCTTGCGCAAGGATAAACAAAACCTTAAGCAAGAACTTATGGAGTTGAGGGCCTCTTATGAGAGTCTAAAGGTAGACCATAAGAAGCTAGAGATTGCTCACTCCAAGCTTGAAAAAGCTCATTCTTCTCTAGTTGAGAAGAAAGAGAAAGTGCAATCACAAGTGGTGAACATAGAAAAGAAAAGTGTGTCCACATCATGTGACTCACTTGATGATCCAATTGTTGTTGCATCACTTGGCCCTTCATGCTCTTATGCCTCTACTTCATCTAGTAGTGTTGGTCATGCTTGTGATTCTACACTAGTAGTTGAGAATGAGTCTCTTAAGAAGGAAGTCAAGGAGCTCAATCACACCTTGGCTAAGACTTATGGTGGTGAGGACCGCTTGCTTATGTGCTTGGGTAGCCAAAGAGCTTCTCTCTACAAAGAGGGATTGGGCTATACCCCCAAGAAAGGCAAGGCCGCTTTTGCTCCTCACAAGACTTGTTTTGTGAAGAACAATGGTAGCTATTGCAAGAGTTGCAAGCAAGTTGGTCATTTAGAGCATGCATGCAAGAACAAGAACACTAGTGCTTCCTCTTACAAGTTGAATGCTTCTTACATGCTTGTTAAGAGTGAGTGTGGTGTTGAGTGCTAGATTCATTGGCACACCATGGATGAGCTCAAAGAAGAAAGCTATTTGTGTGCCAAAGACTCTTGTGACTAACCTTCAAGGACCCAAGCAAAAATGGGTACCTAAAGCTTGATGTCTTCTTGTAGGTCAATTACAAAGCCGGAGGGAGGCATTGGGTGCTTGATAGTGGTGCATCAAATCATATGACCGGTGAAGATAGTATGTTCAAATCACTTGACAAGAATGACAATGGTGGATTCAACTCCATCACATTTGGTGACAATAGCAAGGGTGATGTCATGGGGCTTGGAAAGGTTGCAATTTCCAATGAGAAGGATCTCTCCAATGTGTTGCTAGTTGATACTTTGAACTTCAATCTTTTGTCGGTGGCACAATTGTGTGATCTTGGCTACAAATGCATATTTGATGACAAGCAAGTTGAGGTAGTGATCAAGGATCAAGCAAATATCATCTTCAAGGGGTTTAGGCATGGAAGCTTGTACTTGGTGGATTTCAATGCTAGTGAATCTCAACTTTCATCATGTTTGATTGGCAAGTCAAGTAAGGGGTGGCTATGGCATAGACGCCTAGGTCATGTTGGCATGAAGCAATTGAACAAGTTGGTGAAGCATGATCTAGTGAGAGGTTTGAATGATGTCACATTTGAGAAGGATAGACCTTGTAGTGCATGTCAAGCCGGCAAGCAACATGGGAACTCACATCCCAAGAAGAATGAGATGTCAACTTCAAGAGCATTTGAGTTGTTGCATATGGACTTGTTTGGCCCAACTCACTACACATCAATTGGGGGCAACAAGTATGGATTTGTGATTGTGGATGACTACACAAGATACACATGGGTGTTCTTCCTCTATGACAAGAGTGAAGTCTATGATCTACTCAAGTCATTTGTCAAGAGGGTGCAAAATGAGTTTGACACTACCATCAAGAAGATAAGAAGTGACAATGGGAGTGAATTCAAGAACACTAGAGTTGAAGAGTTGTGTGATGAGCTTGGAATTGTGCATCAATTCTCACCAACCTACACTCCCCAATCCAATGGTGTAGTTGAGAGGAAAAATAGGACCTTGATTGAGATGGCAAGAACTATGCTACTTGAGTACAATGTGAGTGAGAAGTTTTGGAGTGATGCCATCAACACGGCTTGCTACTATAGCAACCGTCTCTATTGCCATGGGAAGTTAGAGAAGACTCCATATGAGATTTTGAATGGAAGGAAGCCCAACATAGCTTATTTCCGGGTCTTTGGTTGCAAGTGCTACATACTCAAGAAGGGGCAAAGACTTGGCAAGTTTGACAAGAGGTGTGATGAGGGATTTCTTCTTGGCTACTCTACTTCTAGCAAGGCTTATCGAGTGTGGAACTTGGCTAGTGGGCTAGTTGAAGAAGTTCATGATGTTGAATTTGATGAAACCCAAGGCTCTCAAGTCGGAGATCAAAATCAAGATGATGTGGGTAGAGATCAATTGAACAATGCAATGAGGCACATGGATATTGGTGAAATTAGGCCGAGGCAAGTGGATGATGGTGATGAGGTGCAAGTGCCAACTCAAGTTGTGATTGATGATTCCAATGAGGCAAGCACAAGTGGTACTCAACATCAAGATCAAGATCAAGGTCAAGCAAGCAATGCTAATGAGCTAGTTCTTCAACCTTCTCACATTGCAAGAGATCATCCTCTAGATCATATCATTGGTGACATTCAAATAGGTGTGCAAACAAGATCAAGATTGGCTAGCATATGTGAGCACTACTCCTTTGTGTCATTCATTGAGCCAACTAAGATTGATGAGGCATTGAAGGATCCGGATTGGATAAATACCATGCATGAGGAATTGAACAACTTCACAAGGAATGATGTGTGGGAGCTTGTTGAGAGGCCAAAGAAGCACAATGTGATTGGTACCAAGTGGGTCTTCAAGAACAAGCAAGATCAAGATGGATTGGTAGTGAGAAACAAAGCAAGACTAGTGGCACAAGGGTACACACAAGTTGAGGGTCTTGACTTTGGAGAAACATATGCACCGGTGGCAAGATTGGAGGCAATTAGAATCTTATTAGCCTATGCTTGTGCCCACAACATCAAGCTCTATCAAATGGATGTGAAGAGTGCATTTCTCAATGGCTTCATCAATGAGGAAGTGTATGTTGCACAACCTTTCGGTTTTGAAGATGACAAGAAGCCCAACCATGTCTACAAGCTCAAGAAGGCATTATATGGCTTGAAGCAAGCTCCAAGGGTATGGTATGAAAGATTGAGAGACTTTCTCATCTCCAAAGGCTTCAAGATGGGCAAAGTTGACACTACTCTCTTCACCAAGAAGATAGAAGATGACTTATTTGTGTTGCAAATCTATGTGGATGATATCATCTTTGGATCAACAAATCAATTCTTTTGTGATGAGTTTGCTAAGATGATGGCTAGTGAGTTTGAAATGTCAATGCTTGGAGAGTTGAGCTACTTCCTTGGACTTCAAATCAAGCAAATGAAGAATGGCACATTTATGAGTCAAAGTAAATACATCAAGGACATGATCAAGAAGTTTGGGTTGCAAGATGCTAAGGCCATTAGCACACCAATGGGAACCAATGGTGGCTTGGACATTGATGATAGTGGCAAGATGATTGAGCAAAAGCTATATAGATCAATGATTGGAAGCTTGCTATATGTGACCGCTTCAAGGCCGGATGTCATGTTTAGTGTGTGCATGTGTGCAAGATTTCAAGCTTCTCCAAGAGAGAGTCACTTGATGGCAACCAAGAGGATATTGAGATATTTGAAGGGTACTCAAGATGTTGGTCTATGGTATCCCAAGGGGTCAAGTTTTGAGTTGATTGGATACTCCGACTCCGACTATGCCGGTTGCAAGATTGATAGGAAGAGCACAAGTGGAACATGCCAAGTGCTAGGAAGATCTCTTGTGTCATGGTCTTCAAAGAAGCAAAATAGTGTGGCACTTTCCACCGCCGAATCCGAGTACATTAGTGCGGGGAATTGTTGTGCACAATTGCTATGGATGAAAGCCACCTTGAAGGACTATGGGATCAAGTTCAAGCATGTGCCTTTGTTTTGTGACAATGAAAGTGCAATCAAGATGACAAACAATCCGGTTCAACATTCTAGAACCAAGCACATTGATGTGAGGCACCACTTCATTAGAGATCATCAACAAAAGGGAGATGTGAGCATTGAAAGCATTTGGCACCGAAGATCAACTAGCCGACATATTCACCAAGCCTCTTGATGAGAAAAGATTTTACAAGTTGAGGAATGAGTTGAACATACTTAGCTTCTCCAACATGGATTGATGCACCCCATATATGACATGCCTCTCCTCCAACATAGCAAGGTAAAGTTGGTTGTTGCATCTCATGCATCCTTTGCTAGTTGTGTAGACATGTATACATGTGCATCTTGCTAGGATCATTCATTGCAAATCAAATGAATTTGAAGGATATATGGCATCACTATTGTTTCTATGCTTGATTTGATCTAGTGATGGCATATGACTTGTTTGTGAGCTTGTGAACCTAGTGTTGAATCTTTAGCACTTGCTCATGATGTGTATCTCAACATGGTCAAGATAACCCTTATTTTTATGAGGTGTGAAGAAGCTTGCCCTTGGTTCAAACCGAGATACATTTTCTAGGCATGTGATTTAGATTTGGCCATAGTTGATTGACTTGTTTCTCTCATCTTATGCACCCTTGTTGGTGATTGTTAACAAAGGGGGAGAAATAAGTCACAAAGAGCAATGGAAGGGGATCAATTTTTATGATATGACCCAACCATGAGCACACAAATAGGGGGAGCAAGCTTATAGACTATTTGTTGCATATTGCGTGTGTATACATGATGATATGGAGCATTGCAAGCTAAATTCAATATTCATGCTTGTTTGGTGTAATGCTAGTATAGAACTTGTTTGATGAAATGAAGTACTAGCATGCATAGGTGGGTTCTAGACATAGAGGTTCTCTTGTTCAAGTACCTTGCTTATAATTTGATCTCATGAGGTATCTTGAGTTTTGATGATGTCTAGATTCCTTTGGTGCTAAGGAAGGTTTATTATTGCACTCCGATTGGTATCCTTCAAAGGTCAATTCTATAAACCTTAGTACCATTTTGGTTGTGGTAACTCTCACACAAGTTTTATCTATGCATGTGTGCTTGAAAATTGACCAAACATTTGATGCACACAAGTAGGGGGAGCCACCACTACCAAAACCGGAATTGAAATGCTTGTCCAATCCAAGATTCATGATCAAAATGTCTTGGGCAAGCAATTCAATTTCATATTGAATTCAATTTCCATATCTTTGTGAGTTTGTCGAAGGGTTGTCATCAATTACCAAAAAGGGGGAGATTGAAAGCTCCGGTTTGGTTTTGGTAATTAATGACACTCAACGTTGCTAATGCTTTGCTCTAAGTGTGGTTAGGCACATAGCAATGTGACGGTGGATGATGGAGCATGGTGATCACGGTGACGAACTTGGTGGACATGTGAAGTGATCAAGCTCCGGTGATGGATGGAAACGCCCGTGAAAATCAAGGCGAAGGTATACTTGATAGGGCTTTCCGGTTTGGTGGTCAAGACACTTAGCGAGTGTGACTACATTTAGGATCGATAACCGACTATCAAGAGGGGTTTCCTCGGTTCATTCGCGGTCCTAAGTGCCTCTAGTTGTGACTTTGCATGATGCATGAGAGACTAACTAGAGGGCTAACTCTTGCGTGATATTTCATGAGTGAAATACTAACTCCAAGGCTTGAGATTAGATCAACACTTGGTGGAGCTAGTGCACAAGGCAAGGAAATTGATTTGGATCAATTTGGAGCAAGTTTGGCGCATGAAATGACGATCACAAGGCGCCGGACGCTGGTGGCACGGGCGCCGGACTCGGCGGAGACGCGTCTGGCGGCGTGGGGCATTGGCGCGCGTGTGGTTGGGCAACCGCTGCATGCGCCGGACTCGGAGGTGACGCGTCCGGTGGTGGCCGGACGCCGACCAGAAACTTCCAGAGCCGGGGCGCGCTGGCAGTCGCCGGCCGGACGCACGCCGGACGCTCGCCGGACGTGTCCGGCGAGTCTTGCTCTGCGCACGTGGCCGAGCTGATGTGCGGCGTCAGACGCGTCACTCACTCGGGTGGCGGACGCAGGCGGAGCACTGTTGAGCGTCCGGCGAAGGACAACGCGGCACGTGGCAAGTTCAAAACGCAACGGTCATCTCACGGTGCGGCAGAGAGCGGCGGACGCGTCCGGCGCTTGATGAAGCTCCAGCCCGAGGGGACAACGGCTACTTTTGTGGAGGGGTCTATAAATAGACCATTGGCCGGCCTTGGGGAGCCCTCTTGGCCATTTTCACATACTTGTGCATCCTTTGAGCTAGAGAGACACTCCCCCACTCATCTCCTTCATTCTTGAGCATCTCTTGTGAGATTTGAGTGGCAAGACAAGTGGTTTGCATTGAGAGTTGCATCTAGAGGCACTTGTTCTTCGAGTGGGCTGCGGATTCTTGTTACTCTTCGGTGATTCCCGTCACCGTAGACGGTTTGGAGCAGCGGGTGGTGGTGAGCTCGACTTGGTGATTGTTCGAGGCCACACCGGGTTCTTGTGAGGGGTTCTTGATCCTTCCCCGCGGGAGTTTGCGAAAGGATACTCTAGTGGATTGCTCGTGGCTTGTGGATCCTTGTCTTGTGTGGAGATTGCGGCTTCCCATTGGGGTCTTTGGCACCGAGCCAATTGAGCGGGCAACTCACCAAGCAAGTGCATCGCCACAACGAGGAGTAGCTTGCCGGGAAGCAAGTGAACCTCGGTAAAAAATCATTGTGTTGATTTGTGATTGCCGAGGCTTCGACCTCCTTGTGCTTGTGCTTGAGCTTCCTAGGTGAATGGCAACTACACCGGTGATTGGCCATCTTCTAGTCTTCGCGGCGGTATAAACTTCCATCACCTCCTTACTTTCCGCAAAGTAGAATTGCTTGTTGTGGTCGGTCGGGAACCACTCATTGTGTAGCTTAAATCCCGTGGGTAGAATTGCTTGGTTGGTTTCGGTGAACCGATATTGTGTAGTTTGATCATCGTTGTTGTGTGCGCATTTGTTTTGAGTAGCCTTGCATGGTAGGACGGCTTGCATAGAATAGTCGAAGCACTTGCTTTGCACATTTGCCGCCTTGCTATCTAATTGGGTTGTCTAGTATTCTTGCTAGAAATTTTATTAGGCTATTCACCCCTCCCCCTCTAGCCATTGTGACCTTTCATCGAGTCACATAACAACACCCCTTGACAAGTAAGGAACAGGAAGCACTCGGGAGCTCGAGAGATCGAGTAAACTCCCCTACTACGGGCGCTACAACTCCAGTTAATAGTAACCTCACTCGAAACGACTCATCTAAAAGCCCCCAGAGGAATGTCCCATTCCTCTGGGGCCTCGGGGGCTACCCCCGTGGGGGACGCTCGCGCGCCCCCAACGGAAAAAGAACCGACATCCTCGAAACGAGGCAACAGAACCCTAAGTCTAGGTACTTCAACTCCACTTCATGATCCCTTGCATGAAGTTTTCACAATCAAGCAAGGGCTCGGGGGCTACTGTCGGGTACCTAGATTAGGGGGTCTTAAATCTAGGGGTTTAGAAGTAATCAAATCCTGCTTTGCTCTCCCCTAACCCAAAAAGAAAATCAGCCAAAGGGAATCCCTGTTCGCCTCCACACATCACCTTGGGCCGGCCCACGGCCAGGCCCGCGACTCAGACAACAAAACCAGTCATCTCGAGGTACGCCCGCTCACCCGCTCGAGACGGTGACGGAAACCGCTCGAGCGAGTGAGCGCTCGAGCCAGCTTTCCCAGATCGCCCTTCCTGAATCGCCCACATGGCTACAAGGCTCGAAACAGTGCAAAAGTACACCTACCCCGCCTAACCCCATGGCTACATGGGGCGTAACAGTGGAGAGTATGCCGGTCGCTTCCACTATTACGCTGCCCATACCCAGGATTCGAGGATGGCAGGCACCACTGCGACACCATGTCGCGTACTGTGTCGCGTACGGCACCCCATCAGAACGCAATTGTCAACTCTCCATACCACCAAATCCTCTAGGTTTTAGTTGAAGCTTTTTATTAGGAATAAAAGTCCTAAAGGTCACTCCTCATGATTTTGAGTGCAAGGCATATGTTTAGAGGGGTTAAGCAAAGCTTAGGGGGCTGTTTTTCTTTTAGGTGATTTTCCAAGCTATTTTCTTCAAAAATTTGTATTTCAAAAATGGTTGGGAATTTGGAGAAACTTCCTTTAGGTGAAATAATCTACTCGTTATGAGGATCATTTTCTCTTTTGGAAGTTTGCCCAAATTCGGCTTAATTTGGGAGATATAGCCTTTGGGAAAATGGGTTTTAAATTGATTTTAAAATAAAAAAACAGAGACCGGGCCCCACCTGTCGGTCTCCACACCGACGAGCAGGGCACCGATCTCCGGCGTCGACAGCTGCCCGAGCCGTGTGTCGCCGTCCGGTGCTCGCCACCGCCCTCGGCGAGGGGGTACACCCCCGGTCTCGAGCCCGTCGTCGTCATCATCATCGTCATTTCGTCGCTCGCCTCTCTCTCTCCTCGATCCCTCTCTCTCGTTCTCCGCCACCACAGCCATCACACCGCCGCCGCAGCAGACGCCCGCCATGGCCGCCGCCCCGACCTAGCGGAGCGTCGTACTGCTGTCGTCGTCGTCGCGCCGTCGCAGGGCTTTCGGCTCGCGCGTGCGCAAGGCGCCGCCTCGACCGACCGGGAGTGGAAGGTGAGGGCCGAATCGGGCCGCCTCCTTCTTCTTCTTCCCCTCCGGCGAGGCCGCCGCCGTGGTGATGGGTGGCTGAGCGCTCGATTCGCCGGGCTTATGCGCTCGCACCGATCGCGGAGGCCCTCTGGAGTTCAGGGCGCCGTCCGATTGGACGACCAAGGTGGGAATCGCCGGGCCGCCGTCGAGCTGCCGCCGTCGGCCGCCATTGTCGCCGGTGCGGTGTGCTCCGGTGATCTCGTGAGCCGCCTTGGGCACCGTCGGCTCCGTCTTGTGCCGGGGAACCCGTCGGTGTGGACCGCGAGGGCCAGGACCTCACCGTCGGCGAACTCGCTGCCGGCGGAAGGCCGTCCCCTGCCTCTGGCTCGCTGGCCAGTGGGTCCCGCGTGGCCCACGGGCCCAGCTGGCAGCCTGGAGGCCGGGTGGCCGTGAGGACCTGGGGTACATCCCTCGGGTGCGCCTAGCAAGGCCGAGCAAGACAGCAGGGGACAGATCTGGGGTACCCGTAGCATTTTGGGTTGGAAATTCTGGAAATGGAATTTCCAGAATTTGCTATGTACCTTGTGAATTGTGTAACTCGAGTTATACATGTCCAAATTGAATGATTCAAATTCCTAAATTCATATCTTGAGAAGCTTTATGCTATGGAATTTTATGGGAATTTTTGGGGAAACTTTTCTGTGCAAAGTGATTTAAATTTGGGTAAAAGGGGGTTTTAGGCATTTTCTTGGGAAATTCATATCTAGAGCATGGCTGATCCAAAAATGATGATCTTTATATCATAATTCATCATTTTTGGCATACTTTGTGATGGTGTATTAGCTTGGTCATGTTCTGTTATGGAAATTAGAGTTCCTTTAGAAGGTGCTTGTGTTTAGTGATAGCAAATAAATTCTTATGGTTAATTTCTAGTAAGAGTTTAGCTTTGGTAAGTTTTGTGTGATGGTTCTTCACTATGTAGGAGCTGTTAGTGAAACCCATGAGGGTGTTTACCATGTTTCATAGTGTAAACCATTTTTGGTTCACTATCTTACCATGATCGGGTAGCAACTTGTGATTTTTGTGGAGGCTTGACCATAGGTCCAAATGGTATGAAATTTGGACAGTGAGCTATGGCCAACCTGATGTTGCTGCTGTAATTTTTGTAGGATTTTAGGGCATGTCGAGTTATGGGTTGCTGTTGTAACCTATGCCATTATTAGTGTTAATTAAGCTTGGTTATGAGTAATGGTCATGATGATTCTTTTCACATGATCATGATAATGTTATACTTGATCAATGTTCATGATAGGGTCAGGTCTTGATCAAGGTCATGTTTTACTTGAGTCATGTTGGTCGAGGGTTAGCGATCCATGGACGAAGTCCATTCGTCCCATGTCAGAACATGGTTCGCCTAGGGTCGCGAATGTCGATTGCGTGTTGAGTCATTGTCGTTTTGTTATGTCATCTTATAATGTATGCTTGCATTAATCATCGACAACTAAAGTAATTCATATGAGTTACTCAACCACGCATTGCATCATACAGGATTGTTGGACAACGCCCAGCAGTTCGTTCCAGCGGAGCCGGACGAGGGAACCCAGCAGGAGCTAGTGGATCAGGGAGCAGCCGAGGAGGAGCCAGAAGCTGAGCTGCCGGAGTGCCCGAACCACCAGCCCAGTTCCTTCGAGAAAGGCAAGCCCCGGAGCATTTCTCCTACGGTTTGCCAAACTAACTTGCGTCTTTTTATTGTTGATGTTGCATTAAGTAGTAGGCGTTGAATGACACCTTTGGTGCACTACTTACCTTGACCACTTACATACCTCTACCCTGGATTAGGTGTAGGACGTATTATGCTTAGCCTTGCTTAATCATGCGGTAGAAGTCGGGTGGTTAAATGATCATCCGCGAGCATAGGACTCACATGAAATGGTTGGATCGGAAAAGAAATGATGGAACATAACCCAAACGGGATTGGTCTATGACCCTGTATTGTTCCGGCCCTCAGTCATTTTGAATAGCTTCTCACACTTAGGTGGTGATATGGCACCCCGAAGTCTAGTAGCTTGTTTGGATTGGGTTATCAGGTCGGCCCGTGGGGTTGGTGTTGGGGTGCGACAGTCCGTGGCATTAAGACTGATGTTGGGACCCGACTAGATGCAGCCATCGAGAGGCCTGGGCTCGCACGGGTCCTGTTTATTCCCAATTCCGAACTCGTTAATGATGACCAAATCTACCCTGACGGGGGTAGTGTGGTTTGTGTGAGAAATAAACCCTCAGCTGAGTAGGAATCGATTATAATCGCCATCGTCCCTGGATAGTGGATAATTTGACTTGAGTACATGCAATACAGAATAAACGGGAAAATGGAAAGGGGGTTATGTCTTCCATGACGGATATGGGATATCGAATTATGATCAACCATGTGAACAGGATGATTGTTTTATACTTCTACTTGATATGTTGTAGTACAGGTGCAAACCTAGAGAAGGAAGGTTATAACTAATGTGGTAAGCTTAGCATAGTTCACCTAATGAAGATAATTAAGCTCAAGTCGTTTATGCAAGAAAGGGTCAGCCAAACCACTATATGGCCTTGCATATGCTTATAAGAGTCCTTATTTTCTAGTTTGAGACGGGTAAGTCTAGCTGAGTACCCCACGTACTCAGGGTTTTATTCCCATGTTGTTGCAGATGGGGAGATCTTTTATGGCTACTGCAAGACGTGTTTCTACCCCGCAGTGGGAGACTACTAGACCGTGGGCACGGTCCTATATCTTTCCCATCTCTACTTGCTTTTGGTTGGACTTGGTCGTGGACATGGCACTGTAATCTCTAAGTATTGTAAGACTTAAGTTGTGAGCTTCCGCAATGTGAGAACTAAGTATGGTTTGTAATAATGCTACTTAGACTCCGATGATATGTAATATTACTTATGGTTTGTGTAATGTATGATGAGTGTTGAACTTATTACGATCTTGGCTATGACGGAAAAAGTTTAAAATCCTTCGGGATTTTGGATGACTACCGGGTTTACATGTGCTCAAGTGCGTTCTTCGACGCCTTGGCGTTGATATTCATACTTGTGCTTATGTAAATTAGTCGGTTCTGTTTCAGCTGCCATGTGATCCTGAGCCTCCCCTTGGCCTATAAAAGGGGACGCCAGGGCCTAGTTTAGGGGAGAGCTTCTCAAGCTTTTCACACTCACACATTCACTCATTCTCCGCCACGCTAAGTCTAAGGACACGCTTGTATACGCCCCTGTACAAGCACTTCGGTGCAAGATAATACAAAACTCCTCCCTCTGCTGGACGTAGGGCACACTTTGCCTGAACCAGGATAAAAACGACTGTGTTCTTCTTGCATCACCATCCGGATTAGGGAGCACACTTAGAAATTTACTTGTTGGTGTGACACCCCCCGGGGTACGAAACACCGACAACATAATTCTATTTGCCCACCCCACGGTCCGTGAAGCCAGGGCGATCAAAGGGATCCTGGATATCTTTGCAGCGACATCGGGTTTGCACACCAACATGGCAAAATCCTCCATCACCAATATCTACGGGGCTGAGACAGTGCTGCAAGACATCGTCGACACGCTGGGCTGTCAGATTGCGGAATTCCCGATACGCTACCTGGGACTACCTCTGAGCACGGCAAGGGTGCCCAAGGCTCAAATCAGGCGAACAGTCGAAGCGGTTGCCGCGAAGCTGCCACCCAGCCATGGCTCGCTCATGGCCAGGAGCGGGAGGCTGATTTGGGTGAAGTCGGTGCTCACCGCCATCCCTATTTACAGCACGATCGCCAACGGACTACCTGCGTGGGCGGCAGAGGAGATCGATGCAATCTGTAGGCGATTCTTCTGGGCAGGCAAGGACGCCGACGTCCGAGGCAAGTGCATGGTAGCTTGGAAGACCTGCACACGGCCAAAGGAACTAGGTGGACTCGGGATCGCCGACCTCAAGCTCGTAAGCACCGCATTCAAAGCAAAATGGATCTGGCTACAGAAGACTGACGCCGACAGGGCTTGGGCAGCGCTGCCTATCAAGCAGACAAAGGAGGCCTGGGCTTTCTTCAGAGCATCCACATTCACTGCAGTCGGCAATGGGAGATCGACCCTGTTTTGGCAAGATAGCTGGCTCAATGGGATCTCGATCAAGGCTATGGCACCGACGCTTATGCACTTCGTCAACAAGCGCGCCTTCAATCGCCTCACCGTGGCAGAGGGGCTCCAAGAGCAAACATGGATACGGACGATACAGGGAGGAGTCACTGTCCCAGCAGAAGCCGAGTACCTTCTGGTCTGTCGAGCGATCAGAGGAGTCCAGCTCACGGAGGAACTAGACAGGCTCATCTGGCGATGGGAAGCTGATGGCAAGTTCACCATCCGCTCAGCTTATCATGCATTGCACCTCGGATCTCATCCGATACCGGGCTGCATTCGCGTATGGGAGATTTGTGCGCCGCTCAGAGTCAAGCTGTTCCTATGGCTGTCCATCAGGCGTCGCCAATGGACCGCGGACAGAAGAAGACGGCACGGGCTAGACACGCACGACAACTGCCCACTCTGTGATCAAGAGCCGGAGACAATTGACCACATCGTTGTCTAATGCTCGGTTTCCAGGCAAATTTGGACAGAGGCGGCGGCGGCACTCGGTTACAGTCTTCAGCAACAGCCGACCGGAGCAATCCTTGATTGGTGGTCCACATGGCGCACGTTCTGGCCGACCATGGCAAAGGGCGCAGACTCCATGTTCGCCCTGATCGCCTGGGAGCTGTGGAAGGAACGAAACGCACGTTGTTTCCGTGGGACAGCAGCGAACATCCAGTCAATCAAAGCCGTGATCAAGTTGCAGGCCGAACGCTGGGTGAACGCGGGCGCCAGGAATTTAGGTTGCTTACTTCAGCGAGTAGTACAACAATAAGAGTTGGGCAGGGTGCGGGCTTAATTTACAAATCCATGTATGCACCGAATGTAACAAACAATTCTCCTTCTTAATATAAAAACGCGCAAGCCTTTTGCGTGATTGAGAAAAAAAAAAGAGACCAGGTGACCTCACTGACAAAGCATCCACAAGTAAAAGCTAACATGTCTTCACCAACACAACATCCGCTAGTGAAGAGATGGATGTCACCCAAAGTATTCGTTAGGGAAGGGATGCATATAATTGTGTTTTCTTCCCTATTCAAGTCTTTACACTTAACATGCATCTCCACCAATATTATATGAGTTCATTCAAAACCTTATTGTAAATAAAATATTATTACACATCACACCCTACATGTACAAAAGTACGTGAGCTCTGCATGGTAGCACACACCATATACGTTGGCAATGCCAAATTAAGTAGTAATTTGGAACTATATATGTACCTTGCTTTTTTAATAGTATCAAAGCTATGTAATTTAGATATTGATTTAGAATTTTTTTATTCAAATAATGGCAGATGTGGCTATTCGTTTATCTAATAAATTTATAATTTTTACTTTGCAACATTTTTCATAAAGTCGTAGACAGATAATCTAGATGAGGATCTATGGTTACCTTAATTAGGTGTAGAACGGGGTAATTTAGGTATATATTTATTTATGGTTCTATTTTAGACAATTTTACATAATTTAGGTTATATATTTGTGGTTCTATTTTAGACAATTTTACATAATTTAAGCTAATGTAAACGTGTAAAAGCAAACGGAGGTAAAAAGGAGTCTTAACAGGACATCAGAGACGGCTTTTGTAGCTGTGTGCATTCTTCCAGAGGCTGGAAACAATTCCATTTTTACAAAAACAAAATATATAGAAGCATTCTTTGGCTGCTGGTGCACGTGTATGAGTGCATCCATTTTGTCCTTTCCACCATGCTAGTGGACCAAACACTGAAACAAACAGAGGTCGTCACTCGAGTTGCAGCACACAACAATGCCCCAAGCCTGGTCCAAAAGGCGGCAACCAGTAGAAACGGTTTGAATAATGAATTATGGAGCCTATTTTTTTTTAAAAAAACTTGGGGACTCCCCATTTCTATGTAAGCAAACGGAAATACTTATGGAGCCTTTTTTTTTTTGGAGAATTACAACGCAGATGCTTACAACACGGATACATACTCACCCATGAGTACACGTACGTAAACCCTATCTCAATGAGCAATGCCTATAATCACCAAAAAGTAGGTCTCACTTGAACTATAGGATTGTAATTTGAGATTTTGATTATAATAATCCACCCTATAATACAGAATGTTTGGATAACTAATTATCATAATCACAGTAGATCAAATGGGGCCTTAATGGATCATCACTAGATACTGAAAACAAACTTGCCAATAGGTGTCTGTATGTATTATTTCTCAAATGTAGGTTACTTTGGGCGTCACTTGGTTGGTCATGGTTTCCAATTTTCCTAGACTTGTGCCAAAAAGCCCACAGATGGATGATGATGATGATGCATCATAAGGACACTCAATCGAATCATAAGGTTACTTTGCGAACATGAATCATTTGATGTCCAATGAGGCAACGACCAAATTTATTTCATCAGATGATGATGCACTACTTGATGACCAACAGGAATAAATCATCAACGACAAATTAAAGCAATTAGTTACCCACAAGAATAAAACGTCAACCACTATTTGGCTTCGTGATCATGTTTGTTAGCTTGTGCCAAAAAAAGTTACTGATAACGAGAAGAAAAAGATAATACTAAAATAGAGGATCGGAATGAGCCTACGTGAATATTTGGTAGCCGGTAATATGGCGATGAATTCACGTGGTTCACAAATCATTGGAAATCCGAAGTAATTGACACAACGAATCACTGAAATCCAGAGGATAATGACCGTCACTAAATGCTTGTAGCTGACGCGTCCATCCACCTGTTAACAATGGTCTAGTCTAGTTGGTGAATAGCTAGTCTAGCTTGGTGATCTGAGTCTAGTTTAGTTGGTAAGGTTCTTTATAGCGAAAATAGCGCATCCAAATTTAAGTTTTTTAGCTTGACACATCCAAATATGCTCATATTTTCTTAGACTCACTCTAGGCCTTGACAATTTTTTATTCTTGTTGTCAACAACGAGATGTGTAATGTTTAATAAAAATAATAACGAAACGTATGTAGTTTTTTCGGAGGTATTTTATTTTATAGGGATAGGATGTGTACACACATACGTTTATGTGTAGGTAAGTTTGCGTTTGGACTATATATTTAAGAAAAAAAAAACAATAGTCTACTCCTAGTTGAAGTAAATTAACTATGGTGAAAAAAAGAAATGTATTATAAAAAAAATGCACACGGCACCCCTCTTTTTTACCTATAGCTGACGATGTACATTGTACTCTCATTTTCGGCGGCGCGTGCCCTTTGTGTGCGTCATCACTACGCGCTCGTGTTGATATATAGCAGAGAAGAAGTTGGTTTCTTGGGTTTTGATAGCAACACTAATTCTTACCGGCCGGTGGTTACCAACACTTACTAAACCATGCATTCAGGACATGAAGGTTGAACCACAGTTAACGAAACTAACCTGATGCATGAGTCGTTTGACAGAATCAGCAAGGACAGGGATTTCAACAATCGGCAGCTGCAGCGCCTGCTGGGTTTCAGATATTTTTTTTTCTACCTACTGCGTCATGCCTGTGCAATAAACAAAGTGGAAAACGGAAAGGAGGAAAGGGACACATCTGATTTTGTAGCTGCATCATATTAATATTGTTGTGTCAAACAATATAATATGCATTCAGCTGCTGGAGCTAGCAAACTTAGGCGGCTTCTCTATGCGAATATATAAATAACCTTCTAAATTAATTAGTAATTTGCTAATTCAGGGAGGAAGCAACACGAGGAGGAACCAAATGGCAGAAATTCATGGCAGCTGGAGCAGCATGTACACACAAACATATATAAGCTGGCCGGGCCGGCCATCAGAGGTTGAAGGAGAATTGGCAATTTGACAAGCTGATGCACAAATTGCACAGTGCAGACTTCATATATGGTGTGCGTCTTCATTGGACAGAACTAAACATATATGATTACATGAGAATGAATATAGGAATCAGTGCTCGCCGGTGATCAGTCGGAACATACCTTGGGATCTCGAATGGCGGCGAGGGGGTATGGTACGCGTATGTAGGCATGATCGATTCCATGGCGAAGTGAGAAAGACCGTGATGGAGAAGGAGAACACGTGCGTGCAGGTGTAGCATTCTAGCTTAAGCTAGCTTCTCTCTGGTCCAGTCCATATCCATCCATGGAGATGGTCGAGAGAGGAGCGAGAATCAATGGCGTATATGCATGCACGTGCCCTGCTTCTCCAGCGTGGTCTTTCTCACTGATATACGAACCTCAACCTCTCATCATCATCTCATCCTGAGCTCGCCGGGAACTAGCTTGGAACGGTGGTGTGGGAGAAGGGGACCGGAGAGGAGCGAGGAAGAAGGTTGGAGCCCTCCCTTTTTATGCACCAGCTAGGAAGAGAGAGAGAGATGGGCCGTGGAGTGAGAGGGGTAGGCGATCGATGAGAGAGAGAGAGAGAAGAGAGGGGCAGATGATGCGAGGTGCAGGGTGTGACCGTGCGAGGGGCCAGGCGGAAATCATGAGATGGGGGGTGCAGGTGTGAGAGTAGATCAGAGCAGGCCATGGTGGATCGGACTGTGTGGTCGTCGGCCCATATGGCCGAACCTGTGAATGAAGAAGCCTTGGTTGGTTGTTTCCCTGCAACATCTGTCGGGCCACTTATGCCACTTGTTTAGATCACTCCAAACTCCTAACTTTAACACTTACAAAAAGAAGATTCCTCATCACATCAAACTTGTGGTACATGCATGGAGTACTAAATATAGATGAAATCAAAAACTAATTGCACAGTTTTATTGTACTTTGTGAGACGAATCTTTTGAGTATAATTAATCAATATTTGGACAATATTTCACAAATACAAACAAAATTGCTACAGTGCGCTACAGTGTATGCACTCCTGAATTTGGTATCCCAAATTTGGGATCTAAACAAGGCCTAAGATTACTAGAATGAAGCGGGGAAAGCAACACCGGCCTATCTATTTCTCTTTCTCAACAGCTGATCTCCATAATACATACATACCTGATCCGACACGCAAATACTCCGTACTTATCCTCCATATAACAGATGGAAGGCCTCTGCGTACGTACGAAACGTACGTACGTGGACAGTACGTGTATAGCTAGTGTGTGACGCAAGTCTCCGCACGAGCCGCTGTTACGTTTTCTCTGCTCTGCCAAACTGGCTACCCATCTACTCCTGTCTACCATCATGGTTCATGGAAGACGGACCCGACCCGACCGTTGACAAACGCTAACCCAGGAAAGGATCGTGCGAAACCTGCTGGTCAGGACTCTGGATCATCCATGACCACATGCAGTGGCGGACATGGCACCCGGGCTGCCCGGGCTGTAGCCCGGGGCGCGGCCCAAAATCCTGGGGAGCAGGTCTTAAAAAAATGCGAAATCGGCCCATTAGCCCCCCCCTGAGTCCATGAGTTCTCAACCCTAGCCCCTGCTTTTCCTCCTCCCGTGCATTTGCTCCCGTCCCGTGTGTGCGCCGTCACCGCGCGGCGCCCGTCCCTCCCGTCACGCTCGGCGTCGGCGCGCCCGGCCGGGCGTCCGGCGTCCCTCCGCTCCACCAATCCGCGCAGCAGCAGGCCAGGCCAGGCCGTCCGGTGCGCCGCGCAGCAGCAGGCCAGGCGGCCAGCACCCAGCAGCAGCTTGGCGCCTTGACCATTCTGCAATCTAGTACTGCTGCAATCTCGATTCTCCACTGCTCCACGGTGAGAACCCCCAGCTCCTCCCTGTCCATGCCTTCTTTTTGTGCGAATGAGGATTCGTTTTTGATTGCATTTTGCCCCTGATTTCTACAGCATATAAGGCTAGACTAGAATGGAGAAGTATTTTGGTAAGAAAGATGTTACTGCTGGAACTAGAGAGAGCCGGGTTGAGCCAAAAAGACCACGTATTGAACTCAATATGGATGAAATAGTTGCTGATCCAGGGCTTAGGAAGCAAATTGATGAGTTCCATCATGACGTTAGGGATGATGCTAGGAGAGCATATCTAGAAATGGGTCCATGTAGACCAACTGGTCATAAGTTTCCAAGAACAAAAAAAGATGGCCAGCAATCAAGAGGTTTTGTTAAATCATGGTTTGGTGAATTTGATTGGCTAGAGTACAGTGTAGCTAACGATGCAGCCTATTGCTTTTACTGCTATCTGTTTAAGCCACAAAAAACCAGCAGTTTTGGTAATGAAACATTCACCAAAGTAGGATTTAAGAATTGGAAGAATGCAAAGGATTCTCTTAGGGAACATACTCAAGCAATTGATGGTTTTCATAATAATGCAAGGAGGCGTGCAGCTGATTTCAGAAATCAAAGGCAAAGTGTACAACATGTGTGGACTGTGACAAGTGCTGCGGAAGAGGAGGCATATAAAGCTCGTTTAACTATCATGTTAGGCATTGCTAAATTTCTCCTTTTGCAAGCTCTAGCATTTCGCGGACATGATGAGTCTAAAACATCAAAAAATAAAGGAAACTTTCTAGAGATGCTTGAATGGTACAGAAAGAAGGATCCTAAAGCTACACTTGTCACCGGTGAAAATGCTCCAGCAAATAATCAAATGAGTTGCCCAATGGTTCAGAAAGATTTGGTTAGAGCTTGTGCTGAGGAGACAAGTGATCTAATCAAAAAAGAAATAGGAGATCGTTGTTTTGCGGTGCTTGTTGATGAGGCTCGGGATGCATCTATCAAGGAACAAATGGCTGTTGTTGTAAGGTACATATCAGTTCGTAATTTGTCTATTTTGTTGATATCTTTTGATGTTTTAAATCAACCAAAATTGACCGTTTGTCTTATATAGGTTTGTTAATGACAAAGGCTGTGTGATTGAGAGATTTCTTGGCATTGAACATGTTTCTGACACCACATCAGCTTCACTGAAGGTAGCATTGGAAGCTATGCTTACAAGATATGGCCTATCTATATCCAAGATTAGAGGACAAGGATATGATGGTGCATCAAACATGAGAGGACAGTTTCATGGATTGCAAAGGCTAGTATTGAATGATAACCCCTATGCTTTTTATATCCACTGTTTTGCTCATCAATTGCAACTGGTGGTAGTTTCTGTAGCCAAGTGTTGTGGTTCAACCTTTGATTTCTTTAATTATGTCACTTCAATTGTCTCTACTGTTAGTGCTTCTTGCAAGAGGAAAGATCAACTTCTACAAAATCTCCATGACAGTCTTGTAGAGAAATTAGATAGTGGTGCTATTTTTTCTGGGAAAGGGAAAAACCAAGAAACTAGTCTTGCTAGGCCTGGTGATACACGGTGGGGAACACATCACAAAACATTAGCACGTCTTATGCTCATGTGGGGTGCTGTTCTGGAGGTTTTAGAGAATATTAGTGAAGATGCAACTGATGGGGAAAAGAAAACCACAGCTTCTGGGTTGATACAAAGGATGGAGTCATTTGAGTTTGTCTTTATATTACATCTTATGATGAAAGTTTTGGGGAGAACTCAGGACTTGTCACAATGTTTGCAAAGAAAAAATCAGAATATTGTTCGTGCCATAGGATTAGTTGAGTCTGTGATGCACAATCTGAATGACATGCGGGAAAATGGTTGGAATTCTCTTTTTGAAGAAGTAAAAAGCTTTTGTGTCAAAATGAAGATAGAAATTCCTAATATGGAAGAGCAGGTACCAATCAGAGGTCGTTCTAGGTATCGTGGTGCTAAATTAGTGACCCACTACCATCATTTTCATCATGGGATTTTCAATGTTGTGCTTGATCAGATTATTTCTGAGTTCAACAATCGTTTTCCAGAAAGGTCAACTGTACTATTGAGATGCATCGCTTGTCTTGATCCGAGGAATTCTTTTGAAAACTTTGAGATACAAAAGTTAGTTCAGCTAGCTCGGATTTATGCTGATGACTTCACTGATTATGAATGCATGAAGCTTGAAGAGGATCTTCCTGTATTTATTTATGAGGTTAGAAATGATAGCAAATTCAACAATTGTGTTGATCTTGGAAATCTTGCTGCGAAGATGGTTCAGACTGATAGACATACCCATTCTCCTTTGGTGTATCGCCTCATTGAACTTGCACTGATTTTACCAGTTGCAACAGCAACCGTGGAAAGAGCTTTCTCTGCTATGAATATCATTAAGACTGAACGAAGAAACAAAATGAATGATGAGTGGATGAATAATAGTATGATATGCTACATTGAGAGAGAATTGTTTGCATCGGTTGAAGATGGAAAAATTCTGAAGCGCTTTCAAGCCTTAAGAAATCGTATGTGGCAATTGCCACGTGAGGCCCCCAACCAGAGGTGCTTATGTTTTAGTACATTTCATTTTATAATGATATGTTGATTCTTTTATGATGCTGACATTTTTAAAATAATGTAGCACTACTGCTGGTACTGGTACAAGTGGTGTGAATTCGTGAAGCCTCTGAAGACATGGATTTGTTTAATTATGGAAGGCTCTATTATTTTGGTAATTTTATATCCTCGTTGTTCTATTGTATGTATCCTTGAGCACATTGAAATCAATCTCAATCTGTTAGTGTACTATGTAAAACGAGCAAATTCTCTTAGTGTACAGTGTTGGTCGAGCAAAATTTTTCTGCCCTCTATAATTTAGCCCCCCCCTTGGCTTGTTTCTGGCTCCGCCACTGACCACATGTTCCTTCGTCTCCCCCTCTGCAGCACAGACAGCAGCTAGCACACGTACTGGTACGTCGATCGTCTGTAGGGTGGTGACATGCACTCGACTCGACAGCGAGCGGTAATGAAGCACGGCCGCTCCCGCTAATAATCTATGGATGGATAGATCGATGTGCCGGCCGTTGCTATCTACTGTATCTACTTCTACTACCTCGCTCGCTGTCCTGTGCTGTTGTGCACTCATTCGATCATCATGGTCAGGGCGACTGGGCCTCAACCCCCCAACCCATCGGGGTACCATATGAATGCATAGGATTCTGCTGAATCCGTGACGGCGACGCTTGGCCTGAGATTGTTGAGGCAGAGACGGCGACGATTTTATTAGATCAGGGCCGGGGAGTAGACGTACGGTCTTTTATGACTATATATGTTCTATGTATAGTTAGATTTTTTTTGGTACGAGAAAACATTTAAATTCGATTTCCCAAACATTCTTAGCCTAGCTAAAAATACATAAGCTACTTAAATAAGGTTGGATATAGGCTCGAGGCTACGACTTCCCCAAGTTTAGTCGAGCTTCTCGAGATGTGACCTAGTATTTTTTTTAGAAACTAATCTTCAAAGCAGTCCTTCTGCATAATGAAAAATGTGCCACGACACAGTCACAAAAAAGCATCTCATCAAGTCCCCTATGGCCGTGGCCCAACCCACGACTTCTTCTACTCATCCAAGCCTAGCCCATTTTTGTATTTCTCCTTGCGCGTCTCACGTCTTATTCCACGAGTTTGCACTGTAACTCCGTGCTCGTGCCATGAGTATTCTCCCTTGTAGGTCGACCATGCCCAAGCCACAAAGCTTCAGAGTCAGGGCGCCTGTCAACCCTCGCAGCTTGCTACCCCTCCTCTCAACAATTGTGCCCACCTGTCGGTGCCAAAGGTAGATCCACCGCCACAGACCACCGAGGATGCCCATATGCCCACCTCACACCTACTACAACCCACACCCTGCTTTCCTAGGCACAAGAGGTAGCGCGGCACTGCCCCTATTGCACATTGCAAGTGCACAAATCTAGTGAGATCCAAGCCTAGTTGTTGGATTTTAGATATTCGATGAATGTCAATGTATAGTTCCTACTAATTAAATGCATTGCAATTTGAATTATTATATCATAAGATGGAAAGATATTTTAGTGCGACTCATTTTAAATTTATGTATGAATAATTGAGGATGCCAATGAAAAAGTGATGTAGGACTTATACGATATTTGGTTATCGAATCCTCTTCATTTGGTATAGATATTTGATGAACAGTTTAAATTAAATTTGAATATGGCTTGAACAGTTTAAATTAAATTGACAAAGATATTTTAGAGTATCTAATAGTTTATTTAGACCCATTTTAGCTTCAGATCATGGTCCAGAGGCTAGGCTAGGCCAGGACAGCCGACAGGGCACGGCCGTTAATAGCATCTGGCCTGCGGAATAATTCATAACAGCATGCAGCCGGTTTCCGATCTCCGGCCGGCCGGCCAGAGGAGAGTGGCTGCCGCTTGCATGCGAGCTGCTGCACTTACATTTGGCAGGCAGTTAACTCTGCAAATTTGATGATGTGTTACAACACTATTATGAGAAATAAAACTCTTTCGAAACCTACCATGATGAACGTACGCATATATCAAAACCTAACTAGGTGATGTCACGGCCCTGACAACCAACAACTATCACTATCTGTTTGGTTGCTGCTGTGCTTTGCGACTCCTGTTTGGTTGCAATTTGTCAGTTGTTGATGCGTCGGCATCCAGATGAATGCATAAGCAAAACTTGCTCATGGCGTTTTTTTTTTGACAAATAACTTGCTCATGGCGTTGGCGTTGCACTTGCACCTGCGGGCGCGGGCCGGCGGGGTACCTTTTGGCTCGGGCACGGCATGAGCGTGGCGCCCCGCACGCGACTAGCCAAAATGGATGGAGATGATGATGCCGGCCCGCCGGATCCGCGCGCGCGACCGCGATAGCTATCGATCGAGCGCTGAAACCGTGGTGGTCGTGGATTTCAATTTCGTTTCACGGGATACACACGCAAACACGACCGACTTGATTGGCGATGGACGGCTGGATGGACGGACAGCGTCTAGTGGGTAGACTGATGGACTGACAGTCACTGGAGTGCACGGTTCTCCCAATCCCAGCCATCCAATTTATGACACTGATTTTGATCTCATCCAGCAAATTTATGACCGTTTACCCGACGCCATCAAATCATATCAAATTCCTTGCGATTCTCGTCCCTCCAAAAGTTACGATGGCTACGGCCCCGACCCTGACACACGTACTACTACCGTGGTGGGTTACCGATCTCCTTTCTCCACGGTTTTCCTTTTGATTGACGAGCTCCAACATTAGAATAACAGTTTCACGTGGTTCTTTTTCATACTACTTACCCATTCTATTATTATCCAAATGTTAAAATTCATTTACCCATTGTAGCCAACTGATTTTAGTGGGTGCTTGTGGTTTCAAACTTACTCACTCCGTCCCAAGTGGACAGACGGTTTTTATGTCCGTGTCACAAGTTTAAACTAAAAAATCTATGCTATATATTTATATATATCTTTAAATAAATTTGTTATAAAACCAGATGCAAAGATCTTTCCGATCATATGTGACATAAATATTTAGTCAAAGTTATTTTTCAGAAACAAAAACGATAGTTATTTTGAAACGGAGGGAGTAGTTATTTTGAAACCAGATACAAAGATCCTTCCCTAAAAGATTGTCGTCAGCTTCTCGAGAAGCAACTTTAACCAGCTTATATGTTAAAAAATATAAGTATTTATAGTACATAATTAGTATCATTAGAAAGATCTTTAAATCTAGTTTTTAACAAATTTATTTGAATATTTAAATGTTGCATGTATTTTCTACAATTTGAGTTAAATTGTGGCATACTTTCCATGGCGACAGTCTTAGGGAGTAGGTCACCATACCCGCACCAGTATCTATCCATAGGTAGGATTTTGTACCTATCTCTGCACTCGCCAGGTATATTAATTACTAGATTTTTTTGGACTGACTTACAAAAGGGTGTCGTTTTAACTAAAGACAACCTTGCTAAGAAAAACTGGAAGGGGAATCGAAATGTATCTGCTGCAATGGGAATGAAAATATTCAACATTTATTCCTAGATTGCCCTCTTACCAAAATGATTTGGAGGATTATCTTCTTTGCTACTAAGCTAACCCCACCTAGGTCAATCAACCACATCTTTGGAAGTTGGCTAACTAATCAACATAAAAAGATTAGAAAATTGATTTGGGTAGGGGTGGCTGCAATGTGTTGGGCTACCTGGAGATGCCGTAATGATGTTATCTTTAATCAAATGAAATATAACTCTATTATGCGGGTCATTTTCGAGCAAAGATTCTTTGCGGGCGTGGGCACACGGTATGATGGGACAGCCAAGGACGCACTCTCTACGATGAGCAAGAAGTTAGAAGTTATTGCTCTAGAGATTTCCAATAAAGGATGGAAATATTTTTATTGTTTAAATTAGCGTTCCGGGGCGTTCTATAAGATTTTGGCTTTCTCACTTTGTTTACTTTGAAAACCTTGTAATAATTGGCTATGTACATCCTCGGATGTAGAGGCCGGATATGCGTATCCATTATCTAAAAAAATAAATGCCTTGTAACCACTTAAACATGGCCTAGATTGTGGGCATCAGCATTTGATCTCCTGCTCTCGTGAACGAAATCAGCCCACCCGCCCACTAGTAGCAGGGCCGTCGATTAGCATGTGCAAGATGTGCACATGTTCAGGGCCTCTAAATTTGAAGGGCCTCCAAATTTTACAATAAGTACTAATTAATAGTATGTTTTGCAAGTTGTGATTCCTAGTTTGTTAGGTCATGTTCACTTGTCTGTTTGGCAACTTGGTTTCTCTGATCTTTTCATTTTTCTTCTTGCCATCTTGCTTTTTCATGCCACATATATGGTTATGCTACATATACGGTGCTAGTTTATTACTTGAGTATTACATTTTACTTTTTTACCATTAAGATTGGCTTGCTCTTAGTTGTGTAAGACACATGTAATTTTAAAGGCTTTTAATTAAGTGAAAGTATGCTTTGATTTTTACAAATTTTAGGGCCTCATCATGTATTTTGTTCAGGGGCCTCCAAATCCTAGGTACGGCCCTGCTAGTAGTACTCCGACGCCCTCTGTCCTTGATTTCACGGTGCCACTATGTATACTCCTTGCCACAGTCGTATTGTCCGATGCCAGTCGAAACTTCTATGACCGCAGAACACTTGCGAGAGCTCGTGGAGGCCTCATAAGTGTTGGCAACTCATAGGAGGCAATTTAAATAGTTTTGAAACTTTGAAAGTATGGAGTTTTTTTTTTTAGCAGATGAAAGTATGGAGGTAAGACGTGTAGTCTTGAGTTCGGGGAGAAAAAAAAATGACCACAAGCATACAAGGCCTCAAAATTGTTGCCTTGTTGGCAAGTCTAAGCCCACGGCCCAACTTAGCGAATTCAGTCAAGTCTAAGCCCACGGCCCAACTTAGTGCGTTCAGCCTTTCTTCTTCTTCACATAAAGAAGCCCACGGACTGTCGTTCACTCGCAATAAGATGCAGATGCAGGCAGCTTAGCGCTAACAAGCACGAGCCAATGAGGCTCCCCTGGCCCTACCCCCTTAAAAAAAACGAGGCATAATGAAAATTGCGTCACAATCTGTGATAATATCTGCGCCAAGATTCAGCCTTATGAACAGTAACCAGTTTCTAAAAAACAATAGCAACATACTGTTTTCATATAGTAATTTGTTCCACCAACTAGAAGGTTAATAAACCAAGATTATTAAGCACACCCTCAGCTTCAGCAAGCAGCATGCATCAAGAGCAGGTTCAGCAAAATGTCAAGCATCTCACAACATCAACACCCACGTCATACTACAAGTTCGGTTCCCAAAAACCCAAAAGAGACCATCTTGATGCCACTTCGACTTGACACCTTCAGACCTCTCAGCCTCACGGAAGGTACTTAGGCCCTGATCGATTTCTGCAGATAAAACAAGAAAGAAAAAAATCAATTTGCTGCCAGTGGCAACTGCATTTTTCTGTACTCTTAAATCCCACTGTATGGCATGCCAATTTGATCTTTGCCTGTAGGACAGTGATCTCAACAAGGGGTTTCTGCATTACCTGGAAGGCTGAAACTGAGACCGCGGCCTGCTTATATGCAGCGAGTCCATTTTCACTAAATTCTCGGCATCATCAAGCTCAATGATGGCCTTGACTACGGCATTCGACAGATCCTTGTCGTCGCTGGCTTCGAAGTAGCAACCTCGATCACGTGCATCCTTCACTATTTTTCTGCCAAACTGACTTGCTGTTGGACAAAGTCGTTCCATTTCCAACTATCCATAAACAATGCCTGCAACAAACAAGGAAAAAAACTAAGTTGCATCGAGGTTCAAGCTTCTACCCTATCCATTTATCCAACAACAACTAGTCCAATAGTATAAAAGCTGTGAGATAAAAATCATGCAGCCATGCTAAAAACAGCCCATATCAAGAGAACACCAAGCTACCAAAAATATCAATCAACTAACAGGACTTGTTTTTATTCCCTTATATTTTGTTTGGATCTTGGAATCAAGCAGCAAGAAACTTACTTGGCCCTTGTCAAAGCCACGTTGGTCCTCTGCAGGTTTGTAAGAAACCCAACAGAACCAGCTCCATTGCTCCTCACTGTAGATATGATAATGATATCTTCCTCTGCGCCTTGGAAACCATCCACAGATTTCACTTTCACAGAGAAACCATCGTATGTATTATAGGATTTCCCCACTTTTTCATGGATAGCTCTAACTTGAGCATTATATGGGGACACAACACCAACAGAGAGCCTGCTACGTGTAGACACTGACTCTGCGATTAACAGAAAAGGAAAACAAAAGAATATTATACAGCAGAGTCCAGGGAATAGGTAGCGGCGTACTCCACCCGACGGGGGCGAAACCTAGCCGACGGGTCCGCCCCCGCCGCCGCCGCCGGCGGCGCCGCCACCACCCGGCGCCGGCGCCGGCCACGGCCACGATCACCCCAACCCCACCCCCACCCCCTCCTCTCCTTCCTCCCCCCCCTCGCGCCAGCCCGCGGAGCACGGGGCGCCGCCGCCGCCACCCAAGCCGTCCGGGGTCCCTGGGGAGGCCGCCGGGGCCCAGCCGCTGCCGGGGACGGCCGCCAGCGCCGCCGCCGCGCCCTGGTCGGGGCTGGCCGCAGGGCCCCCGGGATGGCCGGATCTGGCAGCTGGGCCGACCTCGCCGCCTCCGGGGACCGCCGCCGGCATCTCCGCGGCCCACGGCGGGCCGGCGGGCGCCTCCGCCTCCACAGCGGAGTCCGGTGCGCCGTCCAGTGGGCCAGGCGCCGCCCATCAGCCCGGGGGCCGCGCTGACGAGCAGAGGGGCCGCGTGCTGCCGCCGCCACCGGCTGCCTCTGCCTTGGAGGTGCTCGTGGAGGATGTGACGGACGACAGCGACGACGACGACGATGGGGGCGGGAGCGGGGATGACCTCGGCCTCGACGACTTCCTCGTCAACCCGTCGGCCCCCGCCCCGAGTCCGGCCTCAACCCTGTCCCCCAAGGCGGCGCCTTTCTACCCTGAAGGTAGCACAGCGGGTCGTGCCAAGCACCGGCGGTGGGCGAACGACGACGACGCTTCCGACGATGAGCAACCCTCGTCGTACGTGGAGGCAGCCCGCCGCCCACCGATGCCTGTGGCTGCGCCTCCGCGGCCGCTGCCATGCTCGGTTCCGGGGCGTGGCGGGGCGGCTGCCACGCAGTCTGGTCCCCGACGAAGACGGAGGAAGCGCGGCCGCCCGCGACCACAGCTGGTCAGCGGCATCCCTGTTCGGCCGGTGGAGGGACGTGTCCCGACCCAGCTACGCCTGGGCTGACGCGGGTACGACGGGCTTCCGGCCAGCGGCGCTGTGCCAGAGCGGGCACCCGTCCACCAACGGCTTGGATCGGCGCGTCGTGCGACCGCTCCGGACGCCGATGGGTGGCGGCGCGTTCGCCCGAAAGATCATCGGCCCGCGAGAACCACCGCGGCGCGGCGCCACCATGGGGCGGCGCCGGTGGAAGCGTCGGACCACGGCAGTTCCCCGCATATGCCGATGGTCGCTGCTTCAAGTGCCTCACGACGGGGCACCGCGTCGCCACCTGCAACCCACCCTGGCGGTGCCTCCGCTGCCACGGCCTTGGCCATCTCGCGCGAGACTGCGAGAGGCCGAGGCGCGCCGCCGCTGCCAAGAGGCGCTGCGGTGGCACCGTGAGCGGCGGGCGCGCTCCCACGGGGGCCGGCGGCTCGGCTGATCCTGACCACTCCCAATGTGGCCACGGTCATCGCTCGCGTCGGCGCCGACATCGCAGACGGAAGAAGCGGCAGGAGAAGGGCACCACCACTTCCAAGGTTTGGCGGCCGCGGTCTGCTCGCCCCATGGCTGGAGCATCGACTGAGGCCCCAATCGACGGCAGTATCGGGTCACCCTCTGCTGATCCGGTGGCCTCTTGGATGGACGTCGCCTGGGCCACAATCCTCGAAGGCCCACTGCCGCCGATCGACAACGCGCGCCCGACCCCTGCCAGAGAGAACCTTGCCATGGAGGAGGCTCCTCCCACGCTCGAACTGCCAGGCGTGCCCGCGGGGGCATGCGGACAGGACGGCGTGCCGAGGGGGCCTGAGCGGGCTAAGCCGCTGATCGTCTACACCCACCGCAACAGTCCAGCACGCGGAGCGGACCTCCCACCTGATGTGGTCGAGGTCACCGCGACGGACGCAGCGGTGGACCAGGAGCTCGACGCACCGGCGCTTGGCACTCCGCCACCGGGCTTTCCCGTGTCAGGCGCGCAACCTCCGAAGATGTCCACGCCGGCCGCAGCGATCGACGGGGGTCAGCCCTGCAACGGAGCGCCATCGCCACCGCGGGACTCCACATCCGCTCGGCGGCGTCTCCAAGCGTTCCGCGCCAAGGTCGTCAAGCCCCAGCCTGCTGGCATTCTGCGGCGGCCTTCACCCAAGAAGACACCATCGCCCACGAAGACACCTTGGCGGAGGCCGCTGCGAAGCCGGAGGATCGCTGCCCAAAGCCTCTCAAGGATTCCGGCGTCGAAGCGCGGGGAGTACCTGATCCTCAAGCGTCTTGGCCAAGTCTCCCCTCTCACCGAGTCCACGGCGGATGACAAGTTCAGCGCTCTCTTTGGGGGGCATCCGGAGGACGATGAGGCTCTCAGGGAGCTCTTCCCTGATGGTTGCAGCTTCGGCGGGCGCAAGAGGCGCCGCCGCGCGCGGGCTTGAGCCAGCCATGGATATTTTCATGAGTTGGAACGGTTGTTTAGTTAGCGAGTAATAGGCTAATGCGTTTCAGTTGTGGGGAGTGCTTTTCTTGCTTTTATTGTTAAATCCTGTAAGCACCCCGGTTGTACTAAAACTCTTCTTCTTAATCAAAATACGCGCAAATCTTTTGCGTGATTGAGAAAAAAAAGAATATTATACACGTAGTGAGCTGAGGTAAAGTTCCCAATGGTTCAGATTGAATATTGAATGTCCATCGCACAACATACTATTATTACAATCAATAACATTACAACTAAGAACCGTTGTGGAAGTAGTTTGCGAGAGCCCAATTCTTCAAAGGAAAACAAAATGTACTGTGACTAAAGAATTAAGAATGATGGTTACCTTTGAACAATGTCTGGACTATCCGCACTACTGCAGCAACTTCTACTGTGTTTTTAAGGCTCTGACCATGCTTCTCAGTTGTTTCATGTCCCCCATCTACATTAATAAAGGAATAGGGTCCAAACATTTTGCTTGCCAATAACATCCTATCATAGCTCTTACTAGTGACATTGGGACCATCAAATATCTTGCCATCGTAAAATGTCGCAACTGGAAACTTGCTTATTTCTGGATGCATCCTGTATTGAACATTCAGAAGGTGCTTCTCATGGCCTAGCAAACTTAACCTCTCGAAAACACTTCGTCCAAACTTTGCGCTATCAGATATCTACAAAATAATAATACATTTCAACATAGTTCCAACCTACAAAACTGAAAGAAAAGAGGAAAGTCAGAACACACAAAGCTTACTTTGCTTTTCACCAGAGCAGGTAGTTGATATTCATCTCCAATGAACACGGCCTGCCTTATGCCAGGCAGCTGTAAAGGAATTAAGGTCTCACACTCTTTGAGCTGTGCAGCCTCATCCACAATCAGCATGTCCAAAAGCTTGAATTTTTCAGGCTTGAGCAAACTGCAAATATCTGTAGAAGAATCACCCAAGGGCACATTGTACAACCTGAAAGAACTAGAAACTGTACAAAGAATGCATTTTGTTCTCTGCAGCAAGTAAATCTGAATTGATCGCATGCTGTAATAATTAGGAAGCTCCAAATGTTTGTGAAGGTATCTTAATTCTTGCACACACAAGGATCTAGCAAGCTTGAATTTGTACTTTTTGTTAGTGTTACTCCGCACACGGGCGAGCTTCTCAGACCACAAAATAGGGTTACCGTCATCTTCTATCTTGTAATCATGAAATTCATCTGACCATACATCATCATTTTTATCATTTATCAGTTTCTGAAGAATTTCAATCAATTCAAGGGCTAGCTGCTCAGACCACAAAATAGGGTTACCGTCACCTTCTATCTTGCAATCATGAAATCCATCTGACCATACATCATCATTTTTATCATTTATCAGTTTCTGAAGAATTTCAACCAATTCATGCACCTGCAGCATGCACTGAAAGTTGTGTCCTGTTTCTGGATTTCGTGGATGATCATTGTACATTATCTCAATGAACTCTCTCAACTTCTTTGACGCCTTGTTGAAAAAATCTTTGAAATAATCTTTGAATGGTGGTATTCTGAATGTACCCTCCACTGCAAGATGATCTTTGGAGTTGGGGTTTGAAAGCAAAGGATAACATGGGGGTGCTTCACCCTGGATAGGCTTGTGCCCATCCTTTGGGGAGGGCTCTGATAGCGAAACACAAGAAGCCCTTGCAGAATTGTCACCCACATCACGTGCTTTTCCCGCCACGAATGCTGTAAAACGGTTAATTTTTGTCCTTGCAATGCAATGACAGGGGCATCTGCCCTCAAATTCTAAAAAACATCACGTGCTTTACAAATTCCATCTTCACTTGTATTTTTTTTTTAGAAAAGAGGTTTCCCCTGCTTTTATATTGCAAAAAGCATGAATTCGTTTACAGTTCAGGAATGAAAATGCGCCTATGCGCTACCAGCCATTACAGACTGAGTGTCCTCAAAGACTCGATCAACACTACGTGACCCATCACCAAGACATCTACGGCGCGGCATCAGCCCGACTTCATCTTCATCTCGCATCCCATCTCGCATTCCATCACTTGCGCGACCCAAATGCATAGCACCCGATCGATCCAACGGTGACGACGACATTGTCATTTCCTCCCGCCGGCCAAGCCGAGCCGGCTGCTTGGATTGCTCCTCCGGGACGACGATTAGGTTCTCCGGCCCGCGCCCCGGCTTCCGGCTCGAACAGCGACGACCACCCCTTGAGCGACCTCACGACTTTCCTCAAGCACCATCTTTGTTCCCGACCAAATCATTCCCCGAAAGCAAATTTCATTTCTTAGACGCCACAACGACCAAAGCACAGCAGCAGTAACAGCATTAACCACTAAAAATTTCTTATTAGCAATCCACAGCTTAGCAATGGACTCAAAATCAGACCCTACATTCAACTCCGGGATATCGAAACAGTTTCCCGATCTTCTTCGCCACACAGCAATTAAAAAACAGGTGAGACACGAGACTCACTTTCATTGCAGAATAAACAAGAAGGATCACTAACCTCTCTCCTTTTAGCTAGATTGTCCCTAATCAATAGCTTGTTATGCGCAAAAAGCCAAAGAAAAAAATGGATACGTGGAGGAATTACCAGCTTCCAAACCGTGTGGACATACTCAGGGAACACACCTCTGCAGTTAATAATAGCATACAAAGACTGAACAGAATATTTCCCTTTAGAGGAATAGGCCCAAATAATCTGGTCCTCTTCCCCAACCAGTTGTACCCCCTCCATCAAGCAACACAGCTCCTGCCACATCTCCATGACTTGCTCAGACACATTCCTTCTAAAACGAGCTTAAGCTCCGAGTCCATCCCAAACCCGACTCACGAGACTTACCATGCTTGTTCATTGCAAATATACGAGGCCGATACACTATAGCTAAGCTTGTATTCCCTAGCCACTGATCCTCCCAAAATCTAACCTTTTCCCCATTCCCAATTTTCCATCTCACTCCTATACTAGCAGCTTGAGTTGCCCAAAGAACACCTTTCCAAAAAGGGGAAGCTCCCAACTCAGGACAGCACAACAAGTTAGGTTTATCCGTTCTATACTTATAGTCAACTATCTTAACCCAAATAGAATTATCATTTAAATGATATCTAAAAATCCAAGAGGCCAACAAAGCCAGGTTGAGACTCCTCAGATCAGGGACTCCTAACCCCCCCATATCCTTTTTCTGAGCTACTAACTGCCAATTAGCCAAGTGATACTTGTGTTTGTTTTCATGATTATCCCACAGAAAATGTCCCATATGAGAATTCATGAGCCTTATAGCCCACTTGGGAAACTTAATGATTGAAAGCAGATATATAGGTATACGGCCGGGCAAGCTTTTAAAAGCACCAACACCGCCACTATAAGATAGCAACCTACCTCTCCACCCTGCTATTCTCTTGATGAGCTTGTCAACTAAAGGTTGCAAGTCATCTCTACTTAATCTCTTATAATGTAAAGGTACTCCAAGGTACTTGATGGGGAACTCACATCTTTTACAAGCAAAAAAACAGTCTAGCAAACTTATTAGCTTGGTCTTCATCTAGCCCTATGGTCAGCAAATCACTCTTATCATAATTAATTTTCATGCCGACATATGCTCAAAGCACACAAGCAGCCACTTAAGTGTCTTGGCTTTATCTAAATCATTTTCAATAAACAGCAAGGTGTCATCGCATACCGCGGACTAACGACACCACCCTCAATGACTTGAGGCAAAAGACCAGAGATTATACCTTGTCTAGCAGCCCTCATGAGCATCCTAGAGAACACATCAGCAACTAGATTGAAAAGGATGGGTGACATAGGGTCACCCTGCCTCAAACCCTTGCCAGGTTTAAAGAAAGAACTATTCTCATCATTGATTCTTACACATATGGATCCACCCCTCACTATTTGCCTAGTCCAAAGCCTCCATTTTTCCCTAAAACCCCTAGCTACTAGCATCTCCTCAAGGAAATCCCAGTTAACCCTATCATAGGCTTTTTCGTAATCCAACTTAAGAATCACACCTTCCTCTTTCTGTCTATGCACCTCATGAATCACCTCATGGGCTGCCACTACACTTTCTAAAATAAATCTGCCTTTAATGAAAGCGATCGATTAGGGGCTATAAGCCTATCGGCAATTACTAAAAGCCTATTATTCAAGATCTTTGAAAAGATCTTGAAGCTGCAGGTTTATCAAGCTAATTGGCCTGAATTTCTTCAAGACTTTAGCATCGGGTTCTTTGGGAATCGAGTAATCATAGCATAATTTAACCTATCCAGGTTCAAAGAACCATTCTCAAACTCCCTCATGAGATTCATCAAGTCACTTTTAATCACATCCCAGAAGACTTGATAGAAAAGAAAAAGAAAATCCATCAGGACCTGGGGCTCCTTCAGCATAAGAGCCAAAGACAGCCTCCTTAAGCTCTTCTTCGTAAAAGGAGCTTGCACGGCTCATTATCTACCCCACTAACTTTTTCATCTTCTGTCCAGAAATCATCACTCAATTTAATTCCACTACCCTGCTCTCTACCAAAGAGGTTTTTATAGAAATCTACATGCTCAAGCATGTCATTATTATTCTCTAACCACCCATTAGGGCTCTCTAATCCCAGGATCCTTTTCTTTCTATTTTTTTGGTTAGCCACGGCTGAAAGTAGGTCAGTGTTCTGTCCCCTTCTTTCACATCTCTCTCTATAGATCTTTGTCTTATCTTAATCTCTTCCATCCTCCAAATACTCTCTAAATCGGCAACAATTTGCTTCATCCTATCCCGCTCGCTCTTGATAACACCATGGTTTCGATTTTACATCTAGTCTCTCATGCTCCTCAAGGAGCTCTTTCTTTGTTTTCCTCATCTGGGCATTAATATTAATGGCCCACCCTTTAGTTTTTTTCCTCACTAACCTAATTTTAGCTTGCCAAATATCCAAAGGGTCGATAAAAGCACAACCGGTATTCCAGGTTTTAGTAACCACCCCCTAAAATCCGGCTCCAACCACCACTTCTCGAATCTAAATAAGCTGGGTTTTTTCCTTTCATTTACACCCATGTCCACAATAAGTGGCACATGGTCACTACAGCCCTTGACTTAGAAGCCAAAAAGGCCATAGGATATTTAACTTCCATATTGGTAGTTAGAAAAACTTTATCAATGGCAGCTAATATAGGCTTTTCTTGGTTATTAGTCCAAGTAAAAGACCTAGAAGCAAGCTTAAGCTCAATCAAGGCAAATTTATTAATCCAATCCATAAAAAGATCAGCCCACTTATGATTCACAATCCCATTGTTTTTCTCTCTAGCACTACAAACCAGATTAAAATCTCCACCAATCATGGTTGGGCCATCCCAGTTAACTAGGAGGTCATCCAACTCCTTAATAAACTCAATTTTACCATCTTCATAGGGAGAGCCATAGACAGCTATGAATCTCCACACAAAACCATCAGCACCATTTTTAAGAATAGTACTGACACTATACTTACCAATTCTACAAGAAATTAGCTCAAATTTATTTTCATTGAAACCTACCAGGATCCCCCCCTCTTGTACCTTCGGCGGCAGGAATTTCCACACAAACTCTCTCGTGTAAGCTTTTTAAGAAAGCATCGAGAGAAAGTATCCTTTTTTGTCTCGGAAAAGGCAACAAAATCTAAGTTGTTATCACTAATAAAATCCATGGCACATTTTAATCGCCCTCCTTTTGGAGGCTCCTAATATTCCACATGGCTCCTTTCATTAAAACTATTGTTATTAACTTTTTTGCTTTCGAAGCAATCTGAGCCCAAGACCTATCCCATTCCTCTCGTATGCACCCTTGAAGGAGTAACATCTTTACCCGGAGGTGGAAAACATTCTAAGTTCATCACATCATCAATACTTGAGGGAAGAGTAACCTCGGGGTTTTCCTCTTCAAAACAAGCACTAGCAAAGAATCTCCTTAGATTTCATCAATTCTAAGTTAGACTGGATAGTATCGCACTATCTCCTAATGTAATACCAACGAGACTTAGCAATGTCTAGTAGACAGGAATTGCTTTTAGAAGCAAAGGAAGTGATGTTTTTACCTTTTTCCAGTTCTTAATTTTCTTGAGTTCTTGAGCTTTCTCCATAGCAAGTAGCACCATCATTGTTACACCTTCTTGGTCTTGGGGCTCTCAAGGTTGGGCCCCACTTTGTTCTCTTCTTCTGCTTTTTATCAATCATTTGTTCCTCCACCTCACAGAAGTCTTGCTGTTTTTCCTCAGGAATATCAAGCAAGTCCATCCCTTCATCAAGTTCCATCCCCTGTCCATCATCATCCCCTTCACCATCAGACATCTCCAGTTCCATCCTCCTTAGTAATTCAGAGCACTCTTTTGAATCACTTTCTACCCTGGCTTTCCTTCTGAATTCCTCCCATCTGGAATGGTTGGATTCCTCATTCAGCAAGTCCAGCAGATTTTTCCCAAATGGCTGCTGTCCAGACCAGCCAGCAGCATCATCATTTCCTCTCACCTCTCCATGGACTGCCATCATGTCTTTACTGACCATCTTTGAATCAAAGATCTGGTCCCCATTCACCATCTTGTTCATCTCTCCACCATCATCCTTTTCCTTGATGCCACCCAAAATCCTCATTTTCTCTCCATCAATGCAGTTATCTGCCATCAAAGCCCCAGTGCTGTTATCCTCATGGATAGCCATTTCAGTCATCCCCTGAGCCATATCAGCCTCAAGGCCAACATCCCTTAGTTTCTCATTAAAACCATGATCAATCTCCCTTAAGGGCAAGTACCTTCCACTAAGTCCATCTTCAACATAAGTTGGTCCCATATCTATCACCCTTTCCTCAGGCACTAGCTGTACCCCTGGAGCAGTCATTTCCACACTATTCATCAGTCCCATCAGCAGGTTCTCCTGATTCAGTGTACCTCCACTAACTGTCCTGAACTTGTTGTTTGATATCCCAGGCTTGGGGGTACACTCCTTGCTCCCAGAAGGACCACTTTTGTCTGCATTAGCCATCTCACTATCAGGCAAGTCCTCCTCAACATCCTTTCCCTTCTTCTTGTCATCACCACCACCATCATCACCCCCCACCACCCTCATGGTTGGTAGGGTCAGCAGCTGTATCATCCACTATCTTGATCTTGATCACATACACTTTGATCCCGATCTCAAACCGTCTCTCTTTTGGGATTTTTGAGCTATCCTTGCAGGCCACCCTGACCTTCACCATTTCATATAGAGACTTGAAGATAGAAGCCCACTCTACATCCATTAGTAACCCAAAGGAGGAAACAATTTGAGCAAACACCTTCCATGAGCAGAATTTTGGAGGTATTCCTCTCAACTCAACCCACACCTCTTCAAGTACACTGTGTGGCTCAAGCTCACCAAACCACTCTTGGACCTCAACTTGCACCCCATTCTTCCTCAGATTGAAGGATGGGTAGTTTTTGATATCACTGACCTTCTTATCTGGAGGGAATCTCACCAGGAATTTACCAACCTCTAGCTCTCTAATTTGCCATGGCCAATCCTTGCTATAAATCTCTGCTAACTCACCTTCCAGCTCTGCCAGACTAACATTGCCTGTTTTCACTTTGATGATGCCACAGTTAGTCATGTTTAACCATTTAATTGACTCTTCCTCAGGAACTTCCACATGATAAAACCCTAGGCCCAGATTAGCACTCCCCATGAAAGTAGCCATCGGGTGATCTACCTTCCACATCGGACAGATATCCATATGATGTCCAGGTACCCCACAGATGAAACAGACTTTAGGCTTTGAGCAATTCCCAACAAAATGCCCGGGTTCCCCGCAGTTATAGCATGTCAAATCTCTGTATCTGGGGTCAATGTTGTATGGGAACACCTTCTGATTACCTGCTCCACGCGCTGGCTGAGGATTCCACTTCGGTTGTTGCTGAGGTGGTGGATGCAGGTTCTGCAGGCGAGGCGGCTGTTGCTGGATCGGCGGTGGACGAGGTGGTGGAGGAGGCGGTTGCTGAGCTTGCCTCCAGGCTTGGTCCTGCCTCTGCGGCGGACCCCTTGGTGGTGGCGGCGGTGGCGGAGCGGGGCGGCCCTGCCGCGGAGGAGGGTAACACCGCTCCTCCGGGTGCCAGATCCACTTCCCTTCCGCCATCGGCTCCTTCTTCAGCACGTCGGCGTAGGTCGCCCGCAACCCACCTCTTCCCCAGATATCCCTCGCGAAGTTGATTCTCACGGGTGGTTTCTCCCACCGCTCCGGCCTCCAAGCCGGAAAGCAATCCGCCGGCGTGAAATCTCGAGCCTCAACCAGGTCGCGGCGGACCCAGTGGAGCCCGGCGGCGGCAGCAGCCGGACGGGAGATGCGTGGTGGATTAGGGTTGGGCTTCGTTAACACCAGAATTTGGTCAGGAATATGACAGGTGGACCCGCAAGGAACAGAGAGGGCAATTCGGCAAATGCGTATGCGGTCGACTAATTTCCATGTGTTCGGCAAATGACCAAGCGGTCGGCAACCGTTTCGTTTGAAGGCGAAAGAAGGAAAGATGAAGGCGACCGAAAGGGAAGGAGTCGTGATAATCGAGGACTCCGATTATGGATAGAGTTAGCGTGTCTTTGTTTTTCCAATTTTGTTTAAGATAGCTCGTAAGTGCTTAGGATTCGTGTTACATCCGGGTATAAATATAAACCCTCGACCATTGTAATAAGGGTTCACAACCAAATCAATACAACCGGCTACGCGCCACCCTTCGAGTCCTTTAGTCGTGTCGTCGAGTTCTTCGAGAGGGCCAATCGATCCGTCGACCTCCGTAAGTCCCGGCAACCTTGTTATCATGTCTAGTATCATGCGGTGGATTTAGATGTGATGCAAGTAGTCTTGTTTGTCTCGACGGGATGGCCGTGCGGCGGCGTACGCTTGACAACGGGAAGTCTTTGCTTGTGCTTTGCTTATCTCGACTAGATGGCCGTGCGGCAGGCGTCCGCTTGATAGCTTAGTGTAAGCGAGATAGTTATCGGCTCTCTTAGATTTGGCAAGATCTAATAGATTCATTAAGTTATCACGTGTTGCATGCTTTATTTAATGTTTAATTATTTGCAACACTCTTTTGCCCAATCTAGATTGATGCTCTTTTCGGCTTGTTGATCGTTCCTTTCATGCTTATCAATATCGAGTAGATCAAGCTCATATAGCCGAATTAGATCAATCTAGGTTGTCACGTGTTCGGGTTCATTCACGTTATGTGTAGATAAGCCTTGACGGACCGGGTACCGTGCGGATGCGTCTTTGGGTTACTCTAGAGCTAGTCATCCGGTGGACTAGAGATCGTTTAATCGATAGGCTCCTTTACATGTTACTTGTTTGTTCCTTCTTCATGGACCCCGATTCGGCAATCTTGATGATACGGTTATGCTTAAACATGTGACGAGTATTTATAGATCTGTTAGGTAATTGCATGCTTTTAGCTCTTTATTGTTAGATTGTATCATGCGGTGGATTGATCTAGTAGTAAGGAGTGGTGTAAATTCATAGTGAGTGGTATCATGCGGTGGATTAGCTTGCTTGGGTTTATGCTTGACGGGTTTATGCGAGGCTAGACGTGCGGCGGAGACTAGTTGGAATAGCCTATGCATGTGTTATTTAGTAGATTTATATTTATAAGTTACTTATGCTTAATTATTAGTGCTTGATGATGCTTTAAACCTGAGATGTAGTTTGATACACTTTAATGATCGATCTTGTTCAAACATGTCTTCATTTACCGCATTCGGCAAGTTTGTTACATTTACGTCGGTTATGTTACTTTAGCCGAATGAACGCAATCTGTTGGCGAGATAGCTTCTATAGCTATGTGTCGTCGTAAGTGGCTTCGGGGCCGTAAAGATGGAACCGTATGCCTGGTCTCACCCGACACGTTCCGGTTATGATCTTACTGTTTTATCCCTTGTCGATTTTCAGGTCAAATCGACTGGCACGCCACCGGATTCAGACGCCCGGGCATCCGATTGAAGCTAGGCTTTCCGGCTTGCTGTGTGTGAGACGCAGGGTGGTCACATTTTGCGTCAACACAGTTGAGCCAATTGGGCTTCAAGTTTGGTTTTTTCTTCTCTCATGACCTGCAGCTCTGGTTCTAAAGTGCTCAAGAGGTGCTCAGTTGACTTGATGCCAGAGTAGAGCTCCTTGGCCTGCTGCTCCTTGGCCACCTTTCTTTTCTCCCGAGATCAACTTTGGTGGACATATTCTTGTGTGCTCTCTTGATAGCGGCAAAGTGATCATCAAGGTGTGATAAAGCATCTATGGCGGCCTTGAGATTAGAGGGAAGCTCTTGATCAATAAGCTCGCTATTTCCCTTATTTTGTCGAATCTTGGGCCGAACAACAATATCCTTTTTCGAAATGAGATTATATCCTTTAGCTTGGCTTGACTCTCGATGATAATTGCTTTGGTTGGAAGAAACTTCATCATCTTTATCCCCGACAAACTCTTCGCCGATAAGGGAAAAAGCTGGCTTGAGGGTGAGCGGTGTCCCGTTGATGAACAAGGAAGGTAGTTTAGCCGAATAATTCAGTTTGAATTGAAAAAATAGCCGAGTGGAGTAAGGATAATACCTCTGCGACAATTACTTGATCGGTTGCCTCCGAATAACATCAATGTGTTGGGTGATTGATGCCACGTCACTTCGGGATTGACGATATCATGGCTTGGTACGTTTTGAACTATCAAGGTTGTTGAAGCTTGAAGTTCTTGGAGAAGGGGTTCTCCTTGTTCGGTTACTGATGAGAAAGATTTTCTTCAAATGCTTTTCCTTGTTCACTTGCTTGGTCATCTACAGGTGCATGCTCTTGGTAGGCTCATTAGTGTTTACTTGACCGGTAGAGGCTCCGGGGAGAGTTCTCCAAGATCACTACCCTCTCGGGACTTTGAGGGTTGGCCTCGTATCTGTTGAAAGAAAGTGATAAGTGCAAACACATTTGCGAGAGGACAATAAGGGGTCAAAAGCATTCATACCGAGAGAGTGGCTTAGCTTTCTTTGATCTTGTTTTCTTGGGAATTGCGTGTGTCCTTGATAGGGGAAGAAGGAGTTTTTCTTTTGAGATCCTTCGAAGCACCGTGTCATCGCGAGGTATTTTGTTGAATGCTTTGTCGATTTGGAGCATCATGTCCAAGAGCGGCTATGGGGCCAGGTTGCCAGTATTGAACCTTTGGAGGACTTGGAGGAGCAATGTCCTGTTCAAAAGAGATGTTTAGAAACAAAACAGAGACATAAAGTAAAAGGTAGCCATAAGCATGTACCTCATCATCAGAGGAGAATGAGGGCATTAAGACTTGGCATAAAGGGTGGACTTGTGCTCTGAATATGTGAGAATGCCATTCCTGCCACCAAAGGTTGAATGAAGGATGAGCGGCTTCAATTATCACCAGAGGGTTGGGTTCATATATTGGAAGCTTGCATCCAAGATTGAAAACTTTATTGGCCTCGGTGATATTCAGCAAAGACTCCCTGGGTCTGATGATGCTTGAAAAATATGGCCTTGGGGGCAATTGACCGAGTCCAAACTGCCTGGCAACCATATTTGGATTATAAAATTCATAAGTTGAGCTTATCAACCGACCATGGTGAAATTCTCAATGGGCGAGCACGGGGCTTGATGAAAGAATTGAAAATGTCCTGGAGTCATCATCTATGCAGCCCAACTCATAGCTGAATCTGCGGGGAGAGTTAAATTTTCATTCTCCCCGTAGGGAAACCGGATCATGTGATTGAATCCCTTGTAGAAGATTTTGAAAAGATGGCCCGGTCTAAGTCAATAATGATTGAAGATGCAGCCTCTCCATATGTCGACAAGATTTGTATCTCGGGGTCTTCACCTTCAAAGATAATTGATTGAAGGAAAGTTCGGATTGTGGAGATCTACGGAGACAATCGATGCATATATAGTTGCAACCACATCTGGAGGAGCCACCATGGTCCATTGACACGGGAGATTTCACCCCGATTCCTCATCCGACGATGTCCCCGTGCATCATGTGGTAGAAAGCTCCCGCCAGATATTTGCCCAAAGGAATCGGCTTGCACCGTAGCCAATTCTTCGGCCATCACTATGTGATTCGAGTGGGCTCATTGGACTTGCCACGAAAAATGAATGCGCATAACCACATGTTCATGAATGCCCTATACTCTTTATCAGACACAGGGCCAGTTGAAGCATAAGTCTGGACATACTTGGCCCAGCCTCCTCCTGATTTGACTGCCTTCTGTGAGCTAGTGCTTTTGTATTTGAATGGGTATGTTGGCTTGGTGATGTTTAAACCAGTCATCATAAAGATGTCTGAGAGAGTGATTGACATTGGGCCATGACCGAAGATGAACGCATTGATGGCGTCAGACCAGAAGTGGGAAGCAGCTATCAGGAGGGAGTCATTCTTAGGCATTTCGGCTAAAGAAAGCTCCAAACAGTGCTGAATATCTTGAAATTCCCAAAAATCACTGCTCCTGGACTGCATCCTACGGTACCAATCACGCCATCCTGTGATTGAAGGAAGGGGCCATGTTTTGAAAGTATTCGGCCATCTTTGTTTGGGGAGAAATCCTAGACTTAAAAGGGATCCTCGGGGTTTCCTTTTCAATAAATTCCCTTGGATTGGGGTCTCCCGCGGACCAAGAAAAAATGATCCGAGGACACGCAAGATTGGAGATCAAGATCTCATTCTTCATTTCCTTTAAGAAGAAATTGAAGCGAATGGATCAAAAGGTGCATCTCGGAAATTGATTCGAAAGAATTGCCGAATAGGTAAAGCAAGTAGGGTTACCTCTAGAAGCTCTTCTTGAGTTCCTGTTGCCATAATGGAGCTGGTTGAAGTCTCCATCGCCATTGAAGACAACAACGAACGCAGATCTCGAGGTGGCGGCTGCGGGCGTTGGCGGTCTTGACCTAGATGAGAAGCAGCGACGGTCAATTTCGAAATAAAATCCTTTTATCTCGAAATTGAGGGGGCATGTGTTAACACCGAGAATTTGGTCGGGAATATGACAGGTGGACCCGCAAGGAACGAGAGGGCAATTCGGCAAATGCGTATGCGGTCGACTAATTTCCATGTGTTCGGCAAATGACCAAGCGGTCGGCAACCGTTTCGTTTGAAGGCGAAAGAAGGAAAGATGAAGCGACCGAGAAAGGGAAGGAGTCGTGATAATCGAGGACTCCGATTATGGATAGAGTTAGCGTGTCTTTGTTTTTCCAATTTTGTTTAAGATAGCTCGTAAGTGCTTAGGATTCGTGTTACATCCCGGGGTATAAATATAAACCCTCGACCATTGTAATAAGGGTTCACAACCAATCCAATACAACCGGCTACGTGCCACCCTTCGAGTCCTTTAGTCGTGTCGTCGAGTTCTTCGAGAGGGCCAATCGATCCGTCGACCTCCGTAAGTCCCGGCAACCTTGCTATCATGTCTAGTATCGTGCGGCGGATTTAGATTATGATGCAAGTAGTCTCATCCGTTTTGCTTAGTATCGTGCGGCGGATTTAAGCTTAATGATGGGAAGTTTTTGCTTGTGCCTTGTATCGTGCGGCGGATTAAGACATGAGTAAAGATAGTTATCGGCTCTCTTAGATTTGGCAAGATCTAATAGATTCATTAAGTTATCACGTGTTGTATGCTTTATTTAATGTTTAATTGTTTGCAACACTCTTTTGCCCAATCTAAATTGATACTCTTTCGGCTTGTTGATCGTTCCTTTCATGTTTATTCAATATCAAGTGGATCGAGTTTATATAGCCGAATTAGATCGATCTAGATTGTTACATGTTGTGGGTTCATTCACGTTAGATGTAGATAAGCCTTGACAGGACCGGGTACCGTGCGGCAGATGCAGGTCTTTGGGTTACTCTAGAGCTAGTCATCCGGTGGACTAGAGATCGGTTTAATCTGATAGGTTTCTTTTACATGTTACTTATTTGTTCCTTCTTCATGGACCCCGATTCGGCAATTTTGCCGATACGGTTATGCTTATACATGTAGCGAGTATTTATAGATCTGTTAGGTAATTACGTGCTTTTAGCTCTTTATTGTTAGATTGTATCATGCGGTGGATTGATCTAGTAGTAAGGAGTGGTGTAAATTCATAGTGAGTGGTATCATGCGGTGGATTAGCTTGCTTGGGTTTATGCTCGACGGGTTTATGAAGGCTAGACGTGCGGCAGACTAGTTGGAGTAGCCTATGCATGTGTTATTTAATAAATTTATATTTATAAGTTACTTATCCTTAGTTATTAGTGCTTGATGATGCTTTAAACCTGAGATGTAGTTTGATATGCTTTGATAATTTAATCTTGTTCAAACATGTCTTCGTTTACCGTATTCGGCAAGTTCGTTACATTTACATCGTTATGTTATTTTAGCCGAATGAACGCAATCTGTTGGCGAGATAGCTTCTATAGCTATGTGTCGTCGTAAGTGGCTTCGGGGCCGTAAAGATGGAACTATCTGTCTCACCCAGGCACGTTCCGGTTATGATCTTACCGTTTTATCCCTTGTCGATTTTCGAGTCAAATCGGCGGCACGCCACCGGATTCAGACACCCGGGCACCCGATTGAAGCTAGGCTTTCCGGCTTGCTGTGTGTGAGACGCGGGGCGGTCACATTTTGCGTCAACAGCTTCGGCGGCGGTGGGGAGTCAATCGCCCATAGCTGGCCGAAAATCTCGACCACCACCTCCTCTTCCTCGGCTTTTAGGTTTTGGTCCTCCTCCCGCGCCGGAATCTCCCTCCGCTCACTGCCTCGTGGGGTCGCCGCCGCTCCTCGCTGACCAGCGGACCCCGGTGAGCAGGGCCGCGTGGCGAGCCACGGCGGATACGGCCATGGCGGGATCTCGGGTTCGAACCCTGGGAGCCCGCTCGGAGACGACGACATCCTTATTCAAACCAGTAATACTTTTCCCCGGGCCCTCTTCACTTGTATTTTCCTCAGCGCTCTCCTTTTTCCTTTCTTTTTCCCCTTAGCAGTCACCTTTTTCCCTTCTTTTCCCCCCTTAGCGCTCTCCTTTTTCCTTTCTTCTTCAAGTATTTTCTCAATGTGCAGCCTGTAACTGGTAATAGGATTCTCAAGATGATCTATTAGAGAGCGCAAACAATGCATCCAGCCTGTGCATGGCATGAAACATGGCAGCAACCTTTTAGCGCGAGAGTCCAGGAATACCATGGAAAGATCATCCTCATGACGTATTTTCATCTTTTCTTTGTTTCCAAACAATACAATGTCATTGAGAAAGCAGACATTGCCATCTGAAGACTGCTCAACAAGCCTGACAATTCGGGATGCAATTTCCAATACAGCAGTGTTAGTAGGGGCACAGGTAAGTGTCCTTAAGCCCTTCATGAGCATTGCCCAGAGGATAGTACTGATGGTTTTTGTTTTGCCTGTCCCAGGGGGTCCCCATATTAGTTTTAGGGAAGGCGACCGGTTCTCTATTGCTGATGAGACACAGTCAGCTACTGCATTCAGCTGTGAATCATTTAGGTTGAACTTCTCAAGGCCAAGGTCATCAACTGATTTACGAGTGAGGCATTGAGAGAGCTGGGGCAACGGCAAGGTACCATCTTCAGCTGCCTGCATGCACGGGAAAATAAACAAATAAATCAAACTCTGAGGAGTTATCAATTTCTCAATCCACATGCAGTAAGAGGTATGCTGGAAACATTAACAAAAGTGTTGTAAATGTAGATGCAAATATAAGGTGCCAATATGATGATGAGATGTTAGAAAGGACATGGCATACCTGTTTCTTGTACTGCCACACCAGATTGACAATAGCTGTATTGGCCCCTCTGCCCTCAAGTGCTGCAAACTTATAATTATCTGTTCCCAAGTGAAGACACTTCCATATGTGATCGTATGTCTTGATATTTATGAGAAAGACAGCAAAACATGGCTCTGTAGGCATGCTTGTTTCAGGATCTACTTCCACATGAATAACTGATCGAAACCGGACAATACAGCAATTTGGTGGCAAATCACTGTCTTCTTCATCTCCAGAATTTAGAACCGAACCTAAATTGTACGATGACCTATTCTTTGTCAGATCGGACACATGCTTTGGTTTCTGCGAAGACACAACTACTATGTCCCCATGTTTGGGGACATAAATCTCCCTTGACTTATCGTCCTTGGATGGCATGGAAACCTCGAAACAGAATATTGATTTCTCATCACTAAGCTTCTCGAGTCGGATTATCTCTATAAAGTTTGCATGAGCATAACCGTTCAATGACGAAAAGACATCATAATGTACTTCTTCAATCAGAGGGCCCTTAAATGACTCCAAGTAAGCATGCAAGGACATGAAGGTATCAGGAATCCCCTGGACCTGTAATACACCCAAATTAATTATATATGGTTAGCTCTCATCGTTAAGCACAATCAATAATCAGTGTCAGAACAAGTGGGGAACAATGCCATGCATAACATAGATAGATGATAGTGACAATTAAATCAGGGACTTAACAAGTGGGGAACAACTTTGTGATTTTGCCCCTCTGTTTTCGAACTGGAGACTGAGTTTGATCCTATTTTGTTTGTGGCACTTAACAGTGTCAATTCAGATATAAAAAGACCAGAATGCCGATACAGATTTGCCCCTATTTTCCAAAGTACTATTTGATTTTACCCCTGCTTTGGTGTCAGTCTAATTTTGACATACTTCAAAAATAATTTTAACAACAAAACTTGACAGAATTTGCAAATATTTCAGATCTAATCAAATTTCGACTATTTTAACAACATCATGACATGACTTGGATAATACAAAAATAGTTTTATCAAGTCAAATTTTATTCACACATTTTGAAGTCTGGCATACCAAAATTGAGAGAATTGTAAGATCAATCAAATTGATTCTAAAGTATATGACATACTCCATCCATCCTAAAATAAGTCTCCATCTTGTAGAGGAGTTGAATAATCTCAACTTTGACCAAATATATACTAAAAATATACTAATATTTTAAGGTGCAATACAAACATCATTAGATTAATTACGTCATATATTACTGCAGTACATAAACCTATTTTTATCACTGTTTTTTAAACCTAAATAAAGCTGAGATTGGTTGACAGAACACGAGATGAAGACTTAGGGTGTGTTTGGTTGGGCTGTGGCTTTTGAAAAAGCAGTTGTGAGTTGTGGCTTCCTGAAAAGTAGCTTTAGAAAAGTCGCTTTGAGGCAGTCAAAAGCCCCTTTGGTGCAGCAGCTGTGGCTTTTCAAAGACACTCCCACTGACGTGTGGACCCCGCCTCTTCCCCATCTTCTTCTAGCTTGCGCAGGAGGCAGGTCGCCGGTGCTTGAATCGGCGGGATGGGAGGGGGCTCGCCGCCCGCCGCAGCTGTGCAGGGGATGGGAGGGAGAGCTCGTCGATGGCTCAGCCAGAGGAGGGGTGCCCGCCGGCCGGTGCGGGGTGGAGCGCCACAAGAGCCCGACCCGGAGCGTCCAGAGGAGATCCGCGCGGGGCGCCGCCGGGGAGGGTCCGCGCGAGGCCTCACCGGGCACCGCGCGCACAGGGAAGGAGCCGCGCGGGGCCTCGTCGGGCGCTGCTGCGAGCAGGGGAGGGGCGCCGCCGGTTACCACCGCGAAGGTCGGGCACTGCCGCGCGCAGGGGAAGAGCCACGTGGGACCTCGTCGGGCACCGCCGCGCCGGGGACAGGGCGCATGGGGCCTCGCCGGGCGCCGCCACGAGCAGTGGAGGGGCACCGCCGGTTGCCTCCGTGCCGGGAAGGAGCCGCGCGGGGCCTTGCTGGGCGCTGCCGCGAGGGGAGGGGCGCCGCCGGGGAGGTGCCTCGCGGCCGCGGAGGCACTCGTCAACCACGGCGTGCAGTCCTGTTTCTCGCGAGACGAAGGGGAAAGGAAAAAAGAATAGAACTGAACCGGTACGTGTGTAACCAGTGGCAAGTGGGTAATTATTTACCTCAAAAGCGAGTAAAAGCAGGTCTAGAGGTGCTTTTGATTTTGTACTAGGGTGAAAGCTGGCTTTTGGTAAAAGCAACTTTAGCGTTTGAGCCCTTTGGTTGACCTTTTGGCTTTTGAGGGCAAAAGTCACAGTCAAAAGCCCAACCAAACACACCCTTAGCGAGGAATTACTTTCATGCAGGTCGCATCAACGCCGGACGAGGCTGCCCGCGTCAGTTATGCGAGCGGGGAGCCCTCTGCACCGCTTGTAGGCCCGAACCTGCCATGCGAGGACGCCGCAGCCGCACCACGTGAGCTGCGCATCGCGCCGCTCCGGGTATCCCTCGCCTCACGCTGCCGAGCGAGAGGGAGAGAGGAATGAGGAGGGGATGGTAGCAGAAACAGCGAGCGAGAGAAGAGCAACTCAAAATCCATGGATGTAGCCAACCTCGATCTAAAATAGAAAACTTTGTCTCCCTCCATTCCAAATTGCAGTTTAATTTGACTTTATTGATGTATGTATTTTAATATGTATCTAGATAAATAATATGTCTAGATACATAGTAAAATTCATTTATCAAAAAATTAAAGTAAACTACAGTTTAGAATAGAGGAAGAAAAAAAACAATAGAAAGTTCTAAGAGCTCTATTATGATGAGGCTACTAAATCTTAAACCCTAAACACTAAACATATGCAAAACTATATTTAGCATGTGAGATTTTAGAAATATCACGCTTGCTATTTTACCAAACAAAATAACAAAATGTTGGAGTTTAATTTTGTAGAAAAAAATTTAAAAACAGTCTATACAGCAAGGACAGCACGTGCGCATCTAGGAACAAAGACCAGCTTTTTGTTCTCTATATATTTTCCAAATGGGGTTTAATTTTTTTATTCTAGTTCCTTCTAAAAACGTCTAGATCAATAAGAGGTAAACAAATCCTTCAATCTAAAATAATTAGGGCAAATCACAGAGTCGAAAGGAAGAGTAAATTTCAACATAGGGTTATAAATATAATCACCAAAAATATACGTGTCGATAGATACTAGAACGATGCAAGTAGAAAGATCCATGCGGTGGACTGGCTGGAGTGGACTGACTCACCTGCTGCTTAAGGAGGTCCTTGGGAAAAAACTTGGGTGGACTCCGGGCTCATCGCGTCCAGGGGGAAAAAAATTACATGGTCCCGGGGTCCAATCCACCGGCGTGTACTTGGGTGGACTCATCCGCACGCAGTCGGCTTGCTTGCGTATTCGGGCTTGTTCATCGGCTCCATGTCAGCGCCATGTTGAGTCGATGATCTACGCAGAAGGCCGGCCGGCCGGTCTACGTACGTGTACTCCGTATGTTTTTTCTCATCTGCTATCAAACCCTATTCTACACGAGTTGAGTATGGACAAGGACGGCGGCGTACGCGGACGAGGTGACGGCGGCATACGCGGATCGCGTCCAGGGTCGTCGGTGGTACTCTTGGAGCTGAGCGCCATAGGACTGAATTACTATGATGGGAGGAGACATCATTCCCAACGATGCACGACGCGTGGCTTGTGTTCAGTTTAGTGTCGTGTGGTTTAATTGGCCGGATACGAGAAGCGGGTATGAAACCAGCGCATCATTTGCTAAGATGGATAGTAATAATGAGATTGGTCGTGAGCGCAAGCAGTATCGATGCACAAACACTATCGCTTGAGAAATAAGCGAGTTACAAGATCCTGCATTCTTTTATGCGCTCACTTTTGGGCGGATGGTCTCCATGGATTATAAATGCTTTGGTGATGCTGTCTCATTTGACACTACGTTTCAAACTAATAAGTTTGAAATGCCTTTTGCTCCTATTCTTGGAACCAACTTGATATGTAGTGAAACTATTGAATCATTTGTTTGGCTTTTTGAAACTTTCTTGACGGCAATGTCGCAAGCACCCAAGCACAATTTTACGGATCAAGATGCAGCTATGGCAGGAGCAATTGCTTTTGTTTTCCCTAATACAAGTCACCGTCTTTGTTTGTGGCACATTTGCTTAAATGCTGCTAAGCATCTTAGTCATGTAATTCATGACGCAGACGATGACTCGGATAACAAGTTTCTAAAAGATTTTAAAAGTTGTGTGTATGAAGATAGATCGGAGGCTTACTTCATGGAAAAATGGAATAAATTGTTGGCTACATACAACCTTGAAGATAACTCATGGATGGCAAACCTATATTCTTTGAGGGCAAAGTGGGCCGCAGTATACCGTGACTCTTTTACAGCAGACATGAACTCTACTCAAAGGAGCGAAGGTATGAATAATGTCTTCAAGAAAAGATTTCGTAGGAGATTGGGTCTTTCAACTTCTCGTAGAATGCGAGAAGGTTGCAATTAGTCTTCGTGAAAATGAGTTGGAGGAAGATTTTCAGTCTCGGCGAAAGAATCATGTTCCATGCGTCCAAAATTTACCTATGTTGAAGACTGCAGCCGAGTCTTATTCAAGGAGAATGTATTCGAGTTTGAGGAAGAATTTAAAAAACAATTTGCATTGTCTGTTAAATTGTTGCAAGCTGAGGGAAACAACATGGTATTCTTTGTTACGTATATGCAATCTGATCATGGAGCAACAGTAGTGTTCAACAATGAAGATCACACCATTACATGTTCATGAAGAATGTTTGAATCCATAGGTATGTGTACTAAAACATTTTAATTTGAAATTTAGTTTTTAATACAAATAATTGAAGCTATCAACTCTATTTTATATAATAGGTTTATTGTGCAAGCATGCTCTTAGAGTCTTAAATATGAATGAAGTATACAGTTTGCCGTCACAATAAATACTTCATAGGTGGACGAAGTATGCAAAAAGAGGATTCTATATTAGCAAACAACAAAGTGAGGATGAAGATTTGACAACACGTGCTGCACTTATATCTCGAGAGGCCACATGTCTTGCATTGAAGTGCACACCATCAAAAGAACTTCTTGACGAGCTGCAAAACGCCATACGTAAGTTGGACTTGGAAGCAGATACTCATCTAAGTAAGATGGAAGAAAAAAGCAATGAGGTTACTCAAATTCCAAATGTCTGTGACCACGGCACCTTAAATGGTGTAGTATCCTTTAAAGTTCCTAAAGTCATAAAAGGTCCGAAGACTACACGGTGCAAAAATGTGGTTGAAAAGAAATCAAGGAAGAGAAAGAATAGTGCTAAGAAAAAAGGTAGTCATCCTACCTTTATTGCTTCCTACTACGTTTTTACTTTAAACTTGTATTGACTTTTAAATATTATTGTAGGTGAAGATGCAAGCATAGAAATCAGGGATGAACATCATGATCCAAATCCAATGATTGTAAGACACTGTTATTTTCGTGCATAACTTGTTCACTTACAATTTTGTGAACACTTTTTAATTTTATGACACAGGATCACAGTAATGCAATGCATTTTTCAACCATGGCTGCTCCGTCATGCAAGGTGGATATGCTCCACGGTCATTTGCTCACTCAGTCGGCAATTAATTAGAGGTGATCCACAGCACAATGTACTGGCTTCGTAAGCGCTCGAATAATATTTATTTTAGAACCATATTTATTTTAGAGAAGAACAATATTTATTTGGAGAACATCTGAAGGTCAATTGATTAATTTATGGTGTATGAATCGAGATGACACGTGTTTCCGGCGGGCCAACGATGGAAGTAGAGTACGGTGGCATCGATGTATCCTCCGGATACGGTTCTGTACGCAGCCTGTACGTGAAGCCGGATGTGGTTCTGCGATGAGATAGAGACGCCACATCGCATGATCGCTACGTATATACAGGTGGCCCAGATTAAAATGCCATCGGATCCTCTGCACGAATCCAACGCACGCCTGGATTGGACCTCCAGCGCCCTGCCCAGATGCACGACGCGTGGGTGTGGTTCGCATCAGACGGCCAGCGCTCAAGACCGCACGCTGGTCGGCGGCGGCGGCGGAGCGCTCGAGTCATCTGGCGGCGGCTCGGCGGCGGCGGCGTGGTCGCGGCCACATCCAGCAGGTGGCCCAGATTTGCCACGGAGACCGCAGGGAGATCGACTCGACTTGGAGAGCAGGAGTGCAGCACCGTGCACCTCACCAGGATCATGAAATGGTGAGTTGTCTTCTCTACTCTCTATCTCTCAAACCTCGTCGTCCTGCCTCTGCATGTTCAGAGCCTACCATACTCAATTAGTCTTTCAGAAGTTGTTCACTGTTGTTTTGTTTCAATCAAGAAGGGACCCTGATCTAGATTGTGACGGCTTGTTTGATTGTCTCAGGTACAACGCTGATTTGGGGCATCGAGACATCCTCCTGTGGCTCCTCAGCTACGAAAGCCGGGCTGCTTCTGAAGATGTCTAGCTCCAAAAGATAGGACTTGAGGCAACTAGGATGGTTGCCAAAGATGTAGACATAGATAGAAGATGAGAACTTGTGGCAAATTAAACTGTATGATATGTGTTACAAAAGTGTAAAGCTTTAGTCGATCATGTGTTACAAACTGAAATGAAACATGTATAATTTGTTGGCTTTGCTCTGAATAATTGATTTTAGAGGAACAATCAGATTGTTGTAACATCCATTCCAGAGCTAGTGCTGATTTCAAAACATCCAAACATATTTCATATAAAGATCACATTTTTACATCTTACAAGTACCAATGAACTCTATACTCTGTCGGTCCTATCCACACATCTACATTCATATATGGGCATGTAAGCTGAAACATTGCTGATGCTTTTTCATTCATTGGATAAGACAACAATTCAAACATGCCATAATACATCAGTTCCACGCTTCGGCCACAAACACACCTACCACTACACCAACAAGCAATGCAACTAAAACTGTTGAACCAACCGCAAGTTGCCTCCTCTTGAATATATCCTTCCTAAGATCACCCACATGCACCTTCACAGTCTCTGGCTCCAAAACAACATTTTCCACCAGCTGCGGGTGGAACATCCCCTCCGCCTGCAGACGGCGCCTCACCATGAAGCCAGGGACACCGCCTCGATGGCCGCTGACGCGGCGTCGGCCTCCGCGGCCGTCTCCCTGTTCCCCTCCTCGAGCAGCACCACGAGGAGCACCTTGGCGGCGAGCCTTGCCGTGGATGCAGACTATTTCCCAGCAACTATTTCAGCCTTCAACATAGTCTCCCAGCTACCTCAGATGTCTTCCGTGGATGCAGACAAACACCAAGCTGATTTGTTCTGGCCTGTCTACTCTACGGTTGTTGGAGCTGCAGGCAAATGGACATAGTTCAGAATCATACAAGAAATATTATAGCTAAATGAAACAATGCACCAAATTTCAGAAATAAGGACCGATGCGGTAGCCAGTGATCTTAGATGCAGACAATAAAAAAACGGAAATTGGGCAGTGGAGCTAAGGCCGATGGCACTTAGATCGTGGCATGATAAGCGGAAATTTTCTCCCTGTGTAAGTCTGTATTGTACTTGGTGCTTGTTTAAGATCATAGATAGATGCATAACAAATCACTGTATGAATGCTATCTTCATGAGTCTTATGAATCTTTGCTTCAAGAAAGCAATTTTTAATCGACAATAATTACTCGAGCTCCTCCAACTCTTTTGGAATACTAAATCTAGTACATCACAAATGACTTACAGCAACAGATCCAATCAATAAGCTCCAAAAATGGTAGTGAACGGCGCAGTATTTAACTAGTGTAACTACAAGAGTGGAACACATCAATCAATCAGAAGCATAGAACCGAACACGTACCACTACTCACCAGTGATGAAGCAGCTGAACATCTTCTCAAGCGCCATGGAGAGGTCCTCGTAGATGGAGTAGATGTTGATGTCCACCTTTCTGAGGTAGGGCTCGCCATCCAAGCTCACCTTTCTTGAAGGTGGTGTATCTGCAGCTCGTATGCTCGCGAGAGGAACGTGCGGAGGCGGTGGTTGCAGATGCGTTACCGGCATCAGGAGCGAGGCGGCAGGGATGGCGTCGGCGATGGGGGCGGCGTCGGAAGGAGGGTCCCCGACGAGCGCGGCGTGAGCTGGAGGCACGCCCGCGAGGAACTGCGGCGGCGGGGGTGTGGGATGGGTAGGGCTGAGTCGATTCGGAAGCCGGCTCGTCTGCTGATGGGAGCCGATGGGAATGACAGGAGCGCGTTGTTTTTCGGCTGCCGTTCGATGGACGGGCTGTCCACGCGTCGTTCATCCAGGGACGGGGCGCATGCTGGACGCGGTGAGCCCGGAGTCCACCCAAGTTTTTTCCGGTCCTTGTTGAAGACGTCTTGGATAGACCAGGACAATATTCTGTGCTCCAAGAAGCCAGCATCGAACCTGCTCAGCGTGCGGTCGTCTTTGGTCACTGACTCCCAGTACCTGAGCACGGCCTTCATCTTTGCCCGTGGATCGTCCTCAGGCTCATCAGCTTCCATCCCTTGGTCCGCAGCGCTCATGGTGCCGTCGTCGCTGTCGCTCATGGTGCGTCGTCTCCTCTAGCCCGTCGTAGCTTCTCCTCGGTGCTCAAAGGGTAGTGGTCTTTGTAGTAACTCCAGTAGAAGTGCGTAGACGCGGCCGGCTGGAATTCCCGAGAGGTTGAAGTAACTGTTGGAATTCCCGAGAGGTTGAAGTAAATGCAGGCGTGCGCTGGTGAAACTGTTCGGCTCCAGCGTTGTTGTTTTTTTAAAAAAATCAGGATCGTGCCTAAACTAGTACGTAAACACATTTTTTTATAGACACTACAGTACACTGTACACGTAAAAATCATGGTCCATACAGAATATTTTTTATCCAATTATTATATACCTTCTCTTTTCATCGTCGGTTAATCATATATCTTTCTTTTAAAAAAAATCATATATTCTTTTATCTATAATTTTCATATAGACAAACTCTACTATCTAATGCTCTCAACATGCAACGCATCCACATCAGCTAGCCTACTATCAATCTAACTATTTTTCTTGACATGCAATACGTCCACCTCAGCAATCCCCTATTATTTGCTACTAGCAATTTATCTTGACATACAAGGTGCATCTTTATAGTTCACTATTTTAATATATTTTTGTTTCTTCTTCGTACTCGTGGCAACGCAGAGGGAATTCTCCTAATTCTTAGGACGTTCATAACTAGTTATTTGGCTAGTTATTATAATATGAGCATATAAAAAGTAAAAGAAAAAGTACATATACAAAACTAAAAACACATAAAATAGTTTTTTTCTTTTGTCTCTCATCTCTACGACTCTACATCAGTTAGCTACGTACAGTAGCTAGTATATTAGAGCATCTCCAACAACTCCTTAAAATAGGTTGGTATTCTTATAACTTTGACAAAATCACATTTTTCCTTCTCCAACAACTCTTTAAAATAGGTTGGTGTATTCCAGCACTTGCTATATCACGGTCTCGCGCGCGTATTCTTCTGCGCGCGGAGTCCACTTGGTATCTCGAATTCTCTCCCTCGCCGTCTCCCGTCCCGCGTATGTGCGCAGTCTCCCACACAACTTGAGTTGGATCGGTATATGTGGGTCTACTTTTTGGGTTTTTACCAAGTTGGAATAGCAAATTGTTGGAGAGATGTCTTTTTTTTCACTTGCCAAATAAATTAACAACTTGCTAAAACTCAAGATTTACCAAGTGATTTTTACCAAATTGTTGGAGATGCTCTTATTACGTACTCCCTCCGTCCTGTATTAAAGAGCATCATAACTATTTCAAGACAAAATAAGAGAGATGGCGATAGACGTATATACCCCTCACTTAACTTCCTAATATAACTAAATCTGATCCGATTCTACATGATTGTTGGGAGCAATCTACGTTTCCTTATAAAAAAATATGGAAATAACAATCACCCACAATCTACGCTATTTTTATTAAGAAAAAAAATATCATTATGTCTCCCCAATGTACTATATTTAGGGACACCAATACTCTTTAATTCAGGACGGAGTGAGTACGCTCTTAGTTCTTATGTAGATGTGATTTTTTTTAAAAAAACTATTTTCTGCTCTCTTCATTAAATAGAGGATCAAGTCAATTTTTTTCTTAGCTGGTACCATAATTAATGAAGATAAAAACCATTTGTGGTTGGGGCTGCTCTCGTGACTGGGCTCGCTGCCTCGCTTGCAGCTCTACGGCGGCTCCTTGCGTTGGAAGCTGGGAGTAGTTCTAGGAAGGCGACTCGTTTCCTATATATTTTAATTAACAAATTACTCGTTTCTTTCTTGGTGGCTCCTTGCGTTGGAAGCTAGGAATGTTCTGTTGCCACGGTTTATCCTTGTGACACGACACAAGTTTTTTTTTCTCTCCAAATACTAGTACTTATTAAAGGCTACATTCTCTTACTACTTGAAAAATGTTAATAGTTTAGATTTTGTTTTAGAAAATGATATTCACAAAAGAAAAATGATAGCAGGCAAGGAGATAGTTTAAATTTTGATGGAGGGCAAGGAGATAATTTAAAATTTGAAAGTTAAAGGGAGAGAGAGTTTTTCCGGTTTTATAGGTAGAAGAATCTGGACTCACAACGGTAATGTATAATTTATGGAGGCAAAGCCGTTTTTTTTTTTCCTATTCATACACGAGCTCACATGGGCTAACAATAACAGGAGAAAGAGTGGCCCAGCAACGACGGACCTCTCTAAATGAACTGGGCCCGATTTCCCTCGAAAACTCTGGGCCAACTCTCCTCTCTTGATACATGCCGGTAAATATGGGCCAACTTTCCCTCAAAAGAATAAAACAAAAACTATAGCCCTACTTCTCTCTTCTTGCGAAAATACTATATCTTCTTTTAAAAAAAGAAGATGTGATGAAGAAGAAAGCACAGTCGCAAGAACTCAGTCATGGATGCCCATGCCACTGCGGTGGCAACCACTGAACTGAAATGGAGCAAGATGGTGATGTGATGACCCTGAATGAACTGAAGGCCTGAACCTGAAATGATCGCGCTGGCAAAGCACCCAACCCACGCGCAGCAGCAGAAGGGCAGGGCAGGCCACGCCTCAAAAGCTCGCGTCTCGTGCATCCACGAACGATGAATCCGATACCCCCGACAGGAGAACCGGTGCGGCCGTAGCCCGTAGGGTCGGGGAAGAAACCATTCGTGTTCCTGCGGCAGCTGCACAGGAACTCCATTGACGACGAGCGAGTCACGAGCTGCTGGCCGCAGCGCACAAAGCGCCAGTGGAGAGTACACTACACACAGCCGGTCAGTGGCCAGCCCCGAGCACGAGTGGCGCACTCACTCGTCACTGCTCCGGCTCCCATCCGTGACGGCTTGGCTTGACTCGCCTTGACTTGGACGCATACCATGCCAGTGCCCAGTGGCAACTGGCTGGCAACGAGCGTGGCCATTGGCAGCATCACTTCAGCCTGATCGGCATTATACAGTATTCCAGCAGGCACTGATCGGCATCATCCCCTAGATCGGCCAGCTTATCTTAGCTGTGATGACTGATGATGGCATGATGTTCTCTGCTGCTGTTGCTTGGATGGAGTAAACAAGTGCCGACATGCCGCACCTTCTCCGTTTAAAATTTCACGAGCACTGAGCCCGTGAATTCGCCGGGCCCTGGCCGGCTAGCTAACCACTGCACTGAGCCGCCACCAACTACTGTCAGGCAGACACAGATTTTTTTTCGCGAGCGGGTCTTATACACAGACACAGACACAGAGCACCTTCGGAAAAGCACAGCCGAATATTTATCCCCCAATGCACGCCAAAAGGGTTCTTCAGCAATCATCACCATCGCATTTCCGCTCTCTTTTCTGACCGATGACTACTCCGTGTGTCTATTTTGTGCCAGACACAGTTCATCTTCAAGACTTCAATAATGGAGCGAGGTCAAAAGCAGAGGATGCATTGCAAGAATATATAACAGCAGTTGTTACCGCTGCTAATCCAGTGGAGTTAACTTTATTTGCTGGTAAATACAACCGGGTAGCTGGCTTTATTCCGTGTCTATAAATAACTGGAGATGCCTTCCTTAGTAGACTAGCAAAGTAGCAAGGAGCAGGCAGCAACCGGGTAGCTAGCCACATCGAAGCTACACTACGCGCGATCCGATCCGGCGGATGGCGTCGTCCAAGGCGCTTCTCCTCTTGGCGGCCGCCGTGGTCGCGGCGGCGTGCGTGGTGGGCGCTGCGGACGCCAAGTTCGGCAAGTTGGGCCGCCTGGGCCGGCTCGTCATCACCGGCGTCGTGCCCTGCAACACCGGCAGCCTCATCGACATCGCCACCTCCCCCGCCTTCCCGAGTACGTGCACCCACCACATGTTCCTGTATCCCCACTGACATTGACATCGACGTCAGCCATGGCTCATGGCGACCTGGATCGCTTGTTTCTTGTGCGTGTGGCACCCGGCCAGACGCGGACGTGGAGCTGCGGTGCGCGGGCAACGTCGTGGCGGGAGCGACAACCAACACCAACGGCACCTTCTCCATGGAGCTGGACATGACCAACGCGCTGGCGGCTTTCATCGGCGGGTGCACGCTGGTGGTGGACACGCCGCTGATCAAGTGCAACGCCGACCTCACCGACGTCGGCAGCCTCGTGTCCTACCTGCAGGGCCCGCTCACGCGCCTCCTCGGCGGCGTCTTCCACCTCTTCCCCGCCGGATTCTCCTTCCACGCCCGACGAGCCTGATCTCTGGCCAGATCCATCCATCGATCGATGCATGTGTGTCTATGTATGTACTCCAACACAATATGAAAATGAACTCTCTACACTGCTTTTCTCTGCTCACTCTGTCAAATGGGATGCATGTTTGGTAGTACTGTGTAAGTCTGCTCTCTCTGTGATTGTGCCTTTTAAGGTTTCATAGCATACAGAGGTCACCATGTGCCTGTCCATGTATGCTGGGAGCTAGCTACATACAACTACAAATGTAAAATGTTTCTATAGATATATGTAATATATACGTACAAACTTCTGAAATCAAGTTGAACCAGAATGAACAGTTGGGGGCAAAGTAGCGAAATGCATGGATGCTTGTCAACTTAGGCATCTTAGTACATGTCTACTGCTATTTGACGCGGAGAACTCCCTACATCCGGTCATCATAATCAGACAACGTTTTGTACACCAAATTAAACTTGTAATAATTAAGTTATTCTTTGCTGCCCAAAACATCATCGATCCAACTATGAATAGAGGGAGCTTGTAATTTTTCTAAGCTACCACTAACACAGTATGGCTTAGCTCCAAGTCAAAGAAAGGATCAACTAGCACATTATTTTCATTCAAAATCATCATTATCTCCCCCTCCCCCCATCATTTATTTTTTGTTTTATAAAAAATGACCCTGCTCGATATGATGTCAACATAAGATTTTTGTTGTTGTTGTTGTTGTAAAAGATGTGACAGGACATGAGCTCTGCCTTTCATTTGAAATAAGAAAGAGTGTTTATGTTCAATATATGCTAAACATAATGGCAAAGAGACCCCATAAGGAACACGCAGGTCCCTCCCTCCCTCGACATAAGAAATAGTCCTGAATGATTTACTTTTTCATTTTCCTATATAATCCTAAATTTGAGCCTTTCTGATCCTCTCCTTAGTAAAGAAGAAATTTGGACTTTGTTTGCTAAAGAGAATCTTGTGAAATGAGTAGTACTTGACACTTCGTCACTAGTGGTTTAAACACCAACACAGTGAGTTAGCCTTTAGCTGACAGCCTGACAGTAGGATTTTCTGAACGACTCGCGACTCTTTCATGCTTTTTTTAAAGAAAGGCTAAAGAGATCATAAATAAAGGCAAAAGAAGACGAAAGAAGTAGCACTCAACGTTCAGAGTGGTGGCATGCGCCCATACCTAACTGCAGCACTGCATCGTTTTTTTTTTGTGAGCGCACTATTTATTTCACCCTCGATATATCCTGTCTGAAATCTTGCAAATATAACAGAAAAATTCAGTTAGTTACAATAATGGCAGAAAGTACACTCAAATACAGTACTAGAGGAGAATTTGGAGAAAGCAAAACCAAAAGCAAGGACGATGAAATCACAGCAAGTGGTTAGCGCTGCTCATCCTGTACATTTAACCCACAATCACCGTACCACTCACACTCAGCACCACTAGGTTTTTTTGCCGTCAGAAATATAGTTCTTTTTCATCATCATCGTCATAAGCCATAGGTGACGAGCAGGTTCATGATAACCGCACTTAATCTCGCTGATATCTATCGTTTAAAACATAGTTAAATGCACGAGACTTGTTTTCCTTAGTTTACTTTTCATCCCCCGAGCGGCCCCCTCCCCCGAGCGCCCACCCTTCGGGCGGCTCGGGGGCGACCTGGCCGCCGTCGCCCTCAGGAGTGGCGGCGGCGGCGGCCAGCGGCGACCCCGGAAAAAACAGGGGCTCGCGCGACCCCCCGACTCCCGTCGCTCCTCCTCTTTCCCCACCCCTCCACCTCCTTCTTCGGCGTGTAATGGCGGTGGCCGGCCGGATCCGCCCCCCCCCGGGGCCCGATCTGTACTCCCACGCGCCGGGTTTGGCTCCTCTCGCGGTGCAGCGCAGGGTGGCTACTGCAGCGCCGAGACAGCCGCCTGCCGGTGACGAGGAAGGCCGCGGCCGTGGCGACGTCCTCCTCCTCCTAGGAGTGGGTGACAACGTCCTCGACGGCCGCACTCCAGTGGCCGGATCCACGTCTCCACTGTGCGCCCCTCCTCTAGCGGCAACGGACGGCGGATCTGGCATCCTCAACGTTGGCCGGTGCTGCCTTCCTCAGATGGCCTTCCATCATCAACGGCGCCAACTTCTTCTTGGCGTCTGGCGGCGGGGTCAGCCGGATCCGGGGTCCCTGTGGCCGGATCCGGTGTCCTCGGTGGTGGTGCGCGGTCTTCTCAGGGCGGCCGCGTCGTGCCTCCAGATGGCAATGGGGAATTCCCCATCGGGGATTGGCCCGCCATCCCCATCCCCGTGGGTGGGGAAAATCCCCATCCCCATCCCCACGAATGCCATCGGGGGGACATTTTTCCCATCCCCATTCCCCACGGGGAATTTTCCCCATCGGGGATCCCCGAACCCGATAATAATCAAGTTTGAAGCAATAGAACAATGAGCATAACTAACATAGAATTATCAATTGTCAACCAAAGTTCATATGCACATCATAATAATAGCTTACAACCACATTCTCAGTTTCTCAGGTCATAGTCTCAGATCATGGCATTCTGCATTCTTAAAATATATGCAATGTGTGTACTAATGGGGCGGGTATGTGGGTTTCGGTTTCAGGGACAGGGGCGCCATCCCCGAATCCACCAGATCCGATGGGGATGAAATTACACCCATTAGCATCCCCATGGGGAATAAATTCCCCCCATCCCCGATCCCCAATGGAAGAATTCCGCACGGGGAATCGGGGATCGGTTCCCCATTGCCATTTGGAGTCGTGCCTGCTGCGGTGGGCCATCCTGGGCGTGCCGTACGGGCGGGCTGGCTACCTCTGCGGCAGCCTGCTCTGGCGGCTGCCGACCCTAGTTGCTGGGCCAACCCTGGTGGCGGCTAGATCCTGGGGGACGCGGCGACAGTGCTTATGGCCTTCATGGTGAAGCGGCTGATGTTGATTGGGTTCAGGGTGAAAGCTCAACCCGATTTTGCCGGGCAAACGACGGTGACGTCTTGGATGCCACGCACCTTCTTGGAGGCGTCGTTTCTGAACCTCGTGTGCTTCAACGCCAAAATTGCCGGATTCTGGGCGAAAGCCTTATGCCTCTATGGCTAGCGACGTTGGCGTCTAAGGTGTTCCCTTGCGCGTCACCTCCTTCTTGAAGGCGTCGTTGAAGAATCTCCAATGGACTGTCGCTTGTTCCCGTGTCGCTTGTTCCGTCGGAGTTCCTCGCTGTGCCTGTGTATGCCTTCACTATAATCGCTTAGGTCTGTCCTGCAGCTCTTGACCTTGCCGTCATTATGTAATGGATGCTTTGCCATCGTCGTCTTGGCCATTTGGTCCCCTCCTTGGTAGCTGGACCCTATGCTTGGCCATCGTGGTCGCATGGTTCGTTGGCGGATGCTTTGCCGCTTGATTCGTTGGCGGATGCTTTGCCGCTTGGTTCGTTGGCGGATGCTTTCCCGCTTGGCTCGTCTTATTTTGAGATACTTCCACCTTTAGGAGAAGATGGTTGACTTTCTTGGTTCGAGAATTGAGATGTTCAAACTATATTAGTGATCTATATAACTGCTAGGACAAGTTTTCTTTATTGAACTTCAACAATTCCAACTATGATACTCTCCGTTAAACCCACAAAACTCTCCATTATCTCTCTTCATCGATGAAGCTTTGCATTACATGCTTCATCTTTCATATATGCGTGTGTTCTTAATGACTTTAATTTATTGCGTGTTTTTTCCAACCTCTTTTCCCAATAACGTGCCGACTTCTATTTTAGTACAATCCACTGTTTTCTATGGTACAACATTTACAAAACCATATAAATTTATGAAGTATAAACAAAGTCATAAGCTATTGTAGTAGGTCCCTTAAAAAAAGTGGAAATATTCTAATATGTTCAAAAGCTCCTGATCACACGATGGATATTGTACTACACTAATCCCCTGACTTTTAATGATCAAGACATTACAATCTTTAAGAAAGCTTTTATTTTGAAATACTTCCACCTTTATTAGGAGAAGATGGTTGACTTTCTTGGTTCAAGAATCAAGATGTTCAAACTATATCAATGATCTATAAGGTTGAAGACAAGGAAGGGATCCGAAAAATATGTAACTGCTAGGACAAGCTCAATGTTTTCTAAGCAATACATTTTTATATAACAAAACTTGCATGGGCTTGTATCACTTGAGCTATGAAGTTTTGCTTGTTGAAAATATGAATCTAAAGAGACTAGAACGTCTGGCGCCGCGGTGGCCTGGCGGTGTCCACGATAGCGAAATTTTTTTACCGCGCCCGATCGCCATCCAACGATGGCCAGTCTGCTTTTGCCATGTGTACGGACCTGCCTGTTGTTGTCGATGTGTGGTTGGTTGGGTGAAAAATATCTGCCTCCTCTCCACCTGCTCCTCTCATCCCTATCCTTTCTCTCTCTCTCTCCCCGATGCTCTCTCTCACTCCCTCTCCCTCTCTCCCGACGAGCACAGGGCGAGGGTAGCCATGGCCCCGCATCGGCTATGGCAGCCACCGCCGCTGGCCTCTGGTGCAAGCGCAGCGGACCCCCGGCGCGGCGCTGCCGGCGGGAGCGCCCCCCGTTGCCCGGCGTGGAGGCCGTCGATGCGGTCGGGTCCAGGCGCGGAGCCCGCAGGTGCCCCGTCGCGAGCAAGCCCCACGTGGCGCTCGCGGCCAGCGAGGACTCCGACGCGAGAAGGCACCCTCTCTCTCTTGCTCCTCCTGTCCTTCGCTCGCCGGTGATGGGGTGAACCATCGATTTGCTTTTGAGCTATCTTTCCTGGAGTCGATCTGGCCCCCGACGACCGGACATGTAGTCGAATGCCTCCATGTCCGGATCCATTCGTCCACCCACTAAATCGGGCCTAGCGGCGTCCTCCCTGGTCCGGCTTGCGGCAGCGCACGCTGCAGCGCGGCAACCTAGCGCTTCGGCGCGCCGGTGCGGGTGGCAGCCAACGCGGGAGGCCACCGGCGCGCAGTGCCGCACTCGCCCGGGCGGTTCTCACCCAGCGTGGGAAGCCTCTAGCACGACGGTGTTGTTGCCTTGATGGGACTCTAGCGCGGCGGCGCCCCGTCGCAGGAGGCAACCAGCGCGGTGGTGCACTGGCCCGGGCAGCCTCGGCTCGAGCGGCCCAGCCCGGGAGGCCTCCAGTCCTACTCGAAGGTTCTCAAGAGCACCCGTCCTCGACCCGCAGCCGCTCGGCGCTCCAATCGCCCGCCGCTCACCCCCTCTTCTCCTGCTGCCCCCGCGCGCCGACGCCGCTGCACCCACCGCCGTTGCTACCCCTAGCCCCGCAGGTGGCTGCGGTGGCAGGATCTGTCGGCGCCTGCGCTGTCCGAAGTGGTGGCGGAGCTTCGCGGCCGGTGGACCTTTCTGCCCGCAACGGTGTTTCGGACACGGCCGGCTCTGGGTGCAGGCACTTCCGTCATCTCCGTCTCTTCCCAAGGTTGGTGCTCCCCAAGGTGTACCTTGCCACTTTCTTGGAGTAAATCGACGCCGTTGAGGTCCGTGTACACTTCTTCTCAGTCTGGATCTAGGTCCAATCTCGATGGGGTTGTTGCAGTCTTCTCGATTTGGTTAGGTTTTTACTGACATCTCTGTGTCTGTTTTTTGCCCTGCAGCTTGCTTGGAACCTCACCGAGGATGCACATCGTGGTCATTAATAAAGGTCAGCACAGGTTTACCACTGACGATCCTTTGCCTCTCATCAGTTTTTTCAGATTTGCAGATATAGGTTCGACAAACCAATTGAAAAAAAAAATAACCTTAGCTAAGTGATCTGGGAACCCACTATTGATTTCCACAAGCTTTCCTTCAGCTTCTATTTGTTTTTGAAGCAGTACACTCCTTTTATCAATTTGTGAACAAATTGAGCTCTTACATGGTTATGATATTTAGTTGGTGAAAATAAGAGATGGTTACTTATCTGATTGTTTTCTGAAATAAAAAAAGATGCCATGTGATATACTGTCTCACATCCGACCTATTATTGTTTGGTGTTAATATTTCACCTTCAGTCATGGATTAAAATTTAAGTATTTCTCTATTGATACAGAGGATGCTGCTTTGAGACAAATGAGATTTGTAGTGCATTTCTTTGCTTTATAGACCACTATGTTTCTCAATTTCACACTTGCTTCAACCATAGTCATCTGTATCAATCTAAAGTGTCACATTCACATTTCTTGACGGCTTGCAGGGAAATAAAGCGCCAAGAATACTTTTTTCTGATGTTGAATACAAAAACTTACATACCTGGTTCATTGATAGTCAGGATATTGACGGTGGCCGTGGCTGTGGCGTCCAGGGCAGCGCTGCTCTGACGACTTCTCGGCTAGATTCTGCATCCCCTCAGGTTGTTTGATGTAATGCCTAGCCTTGGTTGATTGATGCATCATGTAACTTGCCGACAACGAAACTGATGTGAGTAATTGTATAAAAGATAAAAAAGGATTGATGATATTGGATTTTGAATATCTATCTTCAGCAATTTATAGTGCTAAGTTTCCGAATGTCTAGCCATTTTTATGAAATTTGATTGCAGGTGGCAATTTGTAGTGCTAAGTTTCTGAATATCTATTTAACTATTCTGTGTTTTCACTTTTCAGCTATTGGCCATTTTAGGCAGAAGCACATCCAAGGCATAGTATTATTGGATTTCTTCTAGGACCTGAAAGCAATAACCAGAAGCGACTACATGAAGTACCACCTTTTCTTTGAAATCTTATGATACTAATATGTTGAAACATCCCTGAGAGCATTTTCTTTGTTAAACTGTTGTCTCCATTAACACAATGTATAAGGACTTTCTCTGGTTGCTTTTTATTGCTCAGGGTATGTGGAGACCATTGAACAACGATGTGGAGATGGTCTCGAGAAGCTGGTGTCCTCCACGCGGGTGCTCAGCCAGTGCATGCCATCTCCCTAATGTTGTCTAAGCTGGTGAGGCACTCAGCGTCATACCACTTTGTATCTTGGAAATGTGGAGGCCAACTATTAACAATAAAAATGTGATGAACATTATACATGGAAATTACTGCATGCTGATTAGCAATTGTGGCGAAATGTAGAAAGACCATTGGGCACCTCAGGCACATGTTTTGCACGCCATTTGATCCTTTCTTCGGTTCATAGCGTAGATGGACCAATAACCTGCTGTCCATCAGTGTAGAAAACTCAAATTATGTTTCTGGCAGTCCTTTTTTTGCTATTGTTATTTGCAGTCCATTCATCTAATTATCACAGAAGAAGCAAGTGGGTAACCAATCTATAGAACTTTCTGAATATATGATGAATTATGTAATTTGTGGCAATGAATAATTTGAGAATGCACGTAAAAGAGTGCACATCCTTCTATTAATATTTGTAAAGAAAACTGTGCACATTCCTTGCTGGTTTCCAATGAAGAATGAGATTCATTTTCATGACTTCCTTATGCATTGATGTCTCCTTCAGTGTTCTACTCCATCCCTGTCAAACAGTCAGGTGTGCATCCACAAATGATATGCTTCTTGTGGTTGCTTTTCATGTGATGGTAGCAAATTTAATTTATCTAGATCTATCCTCATCTATTGCAGGTGTGCATGTGTGATGATTAATGTTAGAATGAATTCTGTGCTCCTACCCTGTACTCCTTGAGGTTATGGTCCTTCAATTAATTTTTGTTGTTTCATACTCTCCTGTATTCCATTGCAATAAACATTTATCCAATTATAGAATATGATACGCTTGAAATCATGTACTGGTTTACTCTATGTGCACGGTTGGTATATTCAATTTGGTCCTTGGGTTAGGATATAGAGCATTGATAAGGTTTCAGATGGGTGCCTTTGTTTTTTCAGGCCAGGCATTGCATCATTTGTAGATCTTTTTGCAGATTTCAGATAAAGGTACCAAATTCCATGTCTATGCTGCTCTTTTGGATATAGTGCTAGGTAAGTTGCAGAGCGATCCCATGATATGATCAATTCAGCTATTATTATTTAGATTGCTTGATTTCTATGGTGCAATTACAGTGTTTCTCTATCCAATGGAGCGATTATTGAGCAATGCTCTTGCCGTGAATTGTGACTGATTGTCTTGCTAACTCACGGACTGCTCCCTCTATGCTCTAAGACGAGTAGCAATTTGTGTAATATTGTGTATGCTTAGGTGACAGCTGGACGCCTGTTGTCCAATCGTGAAATTGTATTGTTGTAGCTTAAAATGATGTCATGTACTACCATGTGAGAACTGGATGCCTAATGTGCACTTCTAGACCTTTTAAATGTTTTATCCCGTGTAATACATATGCATCATGGCTATCAGAAATCTATTTCGGCATACAATGTTGGCCCATCTGTTGCTTGAACACTTCGGTGCTGCAGTCCTAAATTTGTTTTTCCCAGTATTATTCCCCAACAGCTATACAGAAAAAGAGCTGTACCCCGCGCACCCTCACATTTTCCAAGCTGTTACTTCATTGCAGCATCATATCTGGCCAGTGCCCCGCGCGCATGGGTGCGCGCCAATGACTAGTGGCGTATGGTGAAGCAAGGGGAGGCGAAGCTCTAGGCGAAATCGCCAGACTTAGACAAAACGAACACGGCACTGAGGCCGACAAATGAGGCTTCTTTGAAAAGGGTATACCGCTTATGGATGTTTAATATTTAGGAGTTTTTGTAGATGTTTTTATATCTTTTCATTTCTAGAATTGGATTATTTTTTTCTCGATTATATAAAGATATTTTCGTGGCGCTAACTATTTTATTTGGGTTCTTCGTATCCCAATCTATCTCTAAGATTTTTTGCTAGAAGTAAAAAGAATTTTTTTCATGGTTTAAAAATTTTATAAAGACTTTACTAAATTTTTTTGGATTGACTAAAATAAATGCCTCGTAACCACTTCGACTCAGAAAAAGAGGCAATTTAAATTTTTTTTTGACGAAAACCATACTCTTAGAATTTTCTTAGAATTATATAGTACAAAGCAAATGTCCACAACACGCACACACATTCATCCCTATGAACACATGTATGCAAACTTTACCTCTATGAGCATTTTCGAAGGACTGAGCAGCTGACAGATCTGGAGATTCCCGAAGTCAACACTGGCGACTCACTCTCGACGGGAACGCCGCTTACCACTTAACACATAACGAGTGGTGACTCGTTGTCGACGAAAACGTCGCTTATCACTTAAGGAAAATCCCAGAAAAAGGTGCGGGCACTAGAATTTAAACCCTGGTGAATAACGTTCTACAGGACCGTCCATTGGACTACAAGCTCATTCACATCATACTCTTAGATTTGGTTATAAGAATTACGAACGCCCTCTAGCCAAATATGTCGGTCGACTTCTGCTAGCACTTTACTCCATGCTAGATTGTGGGTATCAACATTTGATCTCCTGCTCTCAAGGACGAACTCGCCCACTGGAACTCCAACGCCGTGTGTGTGTGTTTTGACAAAACAATGCCCTGGCTTCGATTTCATGGACACTGTGGCCATACAATCCCCTTGGTTCCATCATGTATCTACCTCTTAACTTACACATCTTCCACAAGATTTTTTTATTAGCTATCTTCCACTTTTTTAGGCATCTTCGTACTAGAAAATTTGCGACAACAGAAACTGAAAAAATGAAGCATGAAAAAAAGAAACAAAAAAGAAAACATAAAAATGTGTGTGTGTGCGCGCCGTCGCCGCCGCTGTGTTTGTGCGCGTCGCGTGAAAGCAAGCAGGCAAGCAAGCAGAAAGGTGTGTGTCTCGCGTGCGTGGGGAGATTGGGCCAGGCCGGGCCCATTTATACGTGGACTTAAAAAGTGGAAGATAACAACGCAAAAAATCTTTAAAAGATGATTAAAAATTCTGTATGAACAGTACCGGCCCGTAAACAAACCCGTTAAAAGCTAGGACCTCGAACCTTCCACAGCAGTCCGACACCCCTTTCACGTGTCCGTCCTCTTCACCTCCCAAGGAAAAAAAAAAGACGAACCCATCCTGACTCTTCCCGAAGGGTCATTTAACTTTTTACCATTATAACGAACAGCCACTCTTCAGATCTCACCCTACTGGATTCCCATATTGTTTTAGCAGCGTTGCTCGCAAAATCATACATTTTTACCACTTTTGATGACGTAGCATGCTAACACTGCTATCAGGGCACGGGAAATGACCACTCTGCCCCTGCCTTGTTTCTCTCTATCCCTCTTTGGTACACGGGTGAAGCAGCTCACCTCAATGACATGTGGGTCCCATGAGTCAGGCTCATCTTCAACCTCCAGCACTGGCTGCAATGCACACTGCGAGGCGGCTGAGCCAGCACCTCGGACTCCCTCTCCACAGCGGAGCTGCTCGACGCGCCGGCGAGGCCGCGGTGGCGCTGCTGCGCGCCTGCGACGCCGGGGCCGAGCTAGCCGCGTGCACGCGCCTGAGGCCACGCCGAGGGGTGCGCGATGCTGTGGCGGAGCTGCTGCGCGCCGGCGAGGCCGCGGCAGAGTTGCCCGCGCGCTCCCGCGAGGCCGGGGCCGAGCTGCCAGCGCGCGCGCCCGCGAGGCCGCGCCAAGGAGGGCGTGATGCTGTGGCGGAGCCGCACTGCTCGAGCGCGCCGGCGAGCCGCGGCGCTGCTGCGCGCCCGCGAAGCCGCGACGGAGCTGCTCAAGCATGCCGGCGAGGCCGCGGCGGAGCTGCCCGCGGGGCCGCCGAAGGTGCGTGCGAGGCCATGGCGGCGTGCTGGTGCTTGCGTGCGTGTGCGTGTGATGGTGCTTGCATGCGTGTGGGTGTGCTGGCGCTTGCGTGCGTGTGCTGTGCTGGTGCGTGCGTGTGTTGGTGCTTGCGTGCGTGTGCTGGTCCCAGCTTGGCGGCTGTGCGGTGGTGATAGAAGGTAGAAGATGAAACTGACGTATAGGGCCCATATGTCATTGAGAGGAGCTGCTTGGCCCATAAATTAAAGAGGAACAGGTCTTTTCCCATGCCCTGGCAGCTGCGTTGTCATGACACATCATCAAAAGTAGTAAATGTGTATGGTTTCGCGAGCAAGGCTGTTAAAATAATATGAGAATCCGGTAGGGTGAGATTCGAGAGAGTGGCTGTTCGTTATAATGGTAAAAAGTTATATGACCCCTTCCCGAAGCCTCTCGCCGTGCCACAAATCTGCCGCTTCCCACCCCCACCCATCGCTGGCGCTACCTCCGGCGTCCCTCCTGCTACACGAGCCCGCGCTGCCGCCGGCCGTATGCCCCCTCCTCCGAGGTCGCGACGGCGCTGCTCCTACCCATGAACCCACTTCGACTTGAGACCTTCAGACCTCTCACGGAAGGTACTTAGGCCCTGATCGATTTCTGCATATAAAACAAGAAGGAAAAAAAAATCCGTTACTTGCTGGCAGTTGCAACTGCATTTGTCTATACTCTTAAATCCTTCTGTATGACTCTATGGCATGCCAATTTGATCTTGCCCGTAAGACTGTGATCTCAAGAAGGGTTTTCTGCATTAGGCTGAAACTGAGACCTCGGCCTGCTTATAAGCAGCGAGTCCATTTTCACTAAATTCTCGGCATCATCAGGCTCAATGATGGCCTTGACAACTGCATTTGACAGATCCTTGTCGTCGCTGGCTTCGAAATAGCAACCTCGATCATGTGCATCCTTCACTATTTTCTGCCAAACTGACTTGCTGTTGGACAAAGTCGTTCCATTTCCAACTATCCATAAACAATGCCTGGCAACAAACAAGGAAAAAAACTAGTAAGCTACATCAAGGTTCAAGCTTTTTGCCCAATCCAACAACCAGTAGTCCAATATTATAAAAGCTGTGAGATAAAAATCATGCTGCCATGCGAAAACAGTATATACAAAGCCTACATCAAGAGACACCAAACTACCAAAAATACCAAACAACCACTAGTCCAGGAATCAAGCAGCAAGAAACTTACTTAGCCCTTGTCAAAGCCACATTGGTCCTCTGCAGGTTTGTAAGAAACCCAACAGAACCAGCTCCATTTCTCCTCACTGTAGATACGATAATGATATCTTCCTCCGCGCCTTGGAAACCATCCACAGATTTCACTTTCACAGAGAAACCATCGTATGTATTATAGGATTTCCCCACTTTTTCATGGATAGCTCTAACTTGAGCTTTATATGGGGACACAACACCAACAGAGAGCTTGCTACCTGTAGACACCGACTCTGCAATTAACAGAAAAGAAAAACAAAAGAATATTATGCACGTGGTGAGCTGAGTGAGGTAAATAAGTTCCCAATGGTTTCAGATTGAAATATTGAATGTCCATCGTAGAACAACATACCATTATTACCATCAATGAGATTATAACTAAGAACCGTTGTAGTAGTAGTTTGCGAGAGACCAATTCAAAAGGAAAACAAAATGTACTGTGACTAGAATTAACAATGATGGTTACCTTCGAACAATCTCTGGACTATCCGCACTACTGCAGCAACTTCTACTGTGCTTTTAAGGCTCTGGCCATGCTTCTCAGTTGTTTCATGTCCCCCATCTACATTAATAAAGGAATAGGGTCCAAATATTTTGCTCGCCAAAAACATCCTATCATAGCTCTTACTTGTGACATTGGGACCATCAGATATCTTGCCATCGTAAAATGTCGCAACTGGAAACTTGCTTATTTCTGGATGCATCCTGTATTGAACATTCAGAAGGTGCTTCTCATGGCCTAGCAAACCTAACCTTTCGAAAACACTTCGTCCAAACTTTGCGCTGTCAGATATCTACAAAATAATAATACATTTCAACATGGTTCCAACCTACAAAACTGAAAGAAAAGAGGAAAATCAGAATATACAGAGCTTACTTTGCTTTTCACCAGAGCAGGTAGTTGATATTCATCTCCAATGAACACGGCCTGCCTTATGCCAGGCAGCTGCAAAGGAATTAAGGTCTCACACTCTTTGAGCTGTGCAGCCTCATCCACAATCAGCATGTCCAAAAGCTTGATTTTTTCAGGCTTTTTGCTGCAAATATCTGTAGAAGAATTGCCCAAGGGCACATTATACAACCTGAATGAACTAGAAACTGTACAGAGAATGCATTTTGTTCTCTGCAGCAAATAAATCTGAATTGATCGCATGCTGTAATAATTAGGAAGCTCCAAATTTTTCTGAAGATATCTTAATTCTTGCACACACAAGGATCTAGCTAGCTTGAATTTGTACTTTTTGCTAGTGTTACTCTGCACCCAGGCTAGCTGCTCAGACCACAATATAGGGTTACCGTCATCTTCTATCTTGCAATCATGAAATTCATCTGACCACACATCATTATTTTTATAATTTATCAGTTTCTGAAGAATTTCAATCAATTCAAGCACCTCTATCATGCACTGAAAGCTATGTCCTATTTCTGGATTTCCTGGATGATCATTGTACATTATTTCAATGTACTCTCTCAACTTCTTTGTCGCCTTGTTGAAATAATCTTTGAAATAATCCTCAAATGGCGCTATTCTGAATGTACCCTTCATTGCTCCAGAACCATGCCATCCTCCCTTACTGTCCTCGTCTTCACGCTTGTTTGTATTTTCCTTAGCGCTCTCTTTTTTCCTTTCATCTTCTAGTATTTTCTCAACGTGCAGTCTGTAATTGGTAATAGGATTCTCAAGATGATCTATTAGCGAGCGCAAACAATGCATCCAGCCTGTGCATGGCATGAAACATGGCAGCAACCGTTCAGCGCGAGAGTCAAGGAATACCATGGAAAGAAGATCGTCATGATCTATTTTCATCCTTTCTTTGTTTCCAAACAGGACAATGTCATTGAGAAAGCAGACACTGCCATCTGAAGACTGCTCAACAAGCCTGACAATTCGAGATGCAATTTCCAACACAGCAGTGTTAGTAGGGGCACAGGTAAGTGTCCTTAAGCCCTTCATGAGCATTGCCCAGAGGATAGTACTGATGGTTTTTGTTTTGCCTGTCCCAGGGGGTCCCCATATTAGTTTCAGGGAAGGCGACCGGTTCTCTATTGCTGATGAGACACAGTCAGCTACTGCATTCAGCTGTGAATCATTTAGGTTGAACTTCTCAAGGCCAAGGTCATCAACTGATTTACGAGTGAGGCATTGAGAGAGCTGGAGGAATGACAAGGTACCATCTTCAGCTGCCTGCATGCACGAGAAAATAAACAAATAAGTCAAACTCTGAAGAGTTATCTCAATTTCTCAATCCACATGCAGTAAGAGATATGACTAATCCTACTCACAAACCAATATGCAGGAAACATTAGCAAATGTGTTGTAAATGTAGATGCAAGTATAAGGTGATGATATGATGATGAGATGTTAGAAGGGACATGGCATACCTGTTTCTTGTAATGCCACACCAGATTGACAATAGCTGTATTAGCCCCTCTGCCCTGAAGTGCTGCAAACTTATGATCATTTGCTCCCAAGTGAAGGCACTTCCATATGCGATCGTATGTCTTGATATTTATGAGAAAGACAGCAAAACATGGCCCTGTAGGCATGCTTGTTTCAGGATCTACTTCCACATGAATAGCTGATCGAAACCGAACAATGCAGCAATTTGGTGGCAAATCACTGTCTTCTACATCTCCAGATTTTAGAACCGAACCTAAATTGTACGATGACCTATTCTTTGTCATCTCGGACACATGCTTTGGTTTCTGCGAGGACACAATTACTATATCCCCTTGTTTGGGGACATAAATCTCCCTTGACTTATTGTCCTTGGACGGCATGGAAACCTCGAAACAGAATATTGATTTCTCATCACTAAGCTTCTCTAGTCGGATTATCTCTATAAAGTTTGCATGAGCATAACCGTTCAGTGACGAAAAGACATCATAATGTACTTCTTCAATCAGAGGGCCCTTAAATGAGTCCAAGTAAGCATGCAACGACATGAAGGTATCAGGAATCCTGTGGACCTGTAATACACCCAAATTAATTATATATTGTTAGCTCTCATCTTTAAGCACAATCAATAATCAGTGTCAGAACAAGTGGGGAACAATGCCATGCACAATCTAGATCAAGCCACGAAAGATAGATGATGATAGTGGCAATAAAATCAAGGGGCTTTTGTGTCCACACCCCTATTTTGAATGCAAATGGTGATTTTGCCCTTTTTTCAACTTTGTGATTTTGCCCCTCTGTTTTTGAACCGGAGACTGAGTTTGATCGTATTCTGTTTGGGGGCACTTAACAGTGTCAATTCAGCTATAAAAAGACCAGAATGTCGATACGGCTTTGCCCCTATTTTTCAAACTACTATTTGATTTTACCCCTGCTTTGATGTCAATCTAATTTTGACATACTTCAAAATAATTTTAACAACAAAACTTGAAAGAATTTGCATATATTTAAGATCTAAGCAAATTTCTAACTATTTGAACAACATCATGACATGACTTGGATATTACAAAATAATTTTGACAAGTCGGATTTCATTCTCACGTTTAGAAGTATGGCATACCTTCTTGAATACCATTATTATCTAAAAAAAGGAAGTCTGGCATACCAAAATTCAGAGATATATGTAGCGTCAGAAGATACAGCGAGCATGAGATGCTTACGGCAAGACCAATCAAATTGATTCTAAAGTATAGGCATACTCCATCCGTCCAAATAAGTCTACATCTTGTATTTCAAGGAGTCGAACAATCTCAATCGTGACCAAATATCTATACTATAAAAGAGCGAAGAAATTAAATAATACACGTTACCTGAGAATTCATACCCACTCTGTGTTTTAACCGTCGGATATAACTTAAGATCTTAATCTAAGTCTAAGGGATATTAAATCTTCTTACCTCCTAACAGGTGGGCCACCCTGTAAGATGTAAAATTTGTTTACGTTTTTCTTGTTGAATTCCGTGGATGGCTCGTGATTATTTTCACCCACCTCTCAACATACCCGCCTGCCACCTCGTCGTATGAATCAGGGGTGTAGTCGAGACAGAGTCGTCTGTTCGATGGATTTTTGGACATGAGCCTAGAGAGAGGCGGCGCGCGTGCGTGTATGTCCACCACAAACCTAGCTATTGGCCTATAAAAGTTGCACCTTCGGCACCACGTAAAGGCTAATCATAAATCGGCATCTGCATGCAGCCACCAGGGAAGGAGAGCGAGAACCAGGCTTCCTGTTCGGCGAGTTAGCTTCTTCGGCACACGGCGCACGTCATTCTTTTCATCTTCGAGCCAGATCGATCCACCACATCTACGTACGTACGAGAAGACCACCAAAACAAGATGTCGAGTGTACCTGGACCTGGGGTATACGGCTGCTACCGGTTTGACGTACGCCACCGTGGATCCACGGCTGTATACGTGCATGCAAGCAAGGCCTAGGCGTGTATATGTGCGTCATGCATGCACGTACAGGCCACGCATGCGTTGAAGATTTCAGTTTGATTTTTTTTCTTTGATAATTGTTGCGCTATTTTTTCTTGTTTCACGAGTGGATTAAAAAAAAAACGAAAATTACCCGTGTTGATTTTGCTTGGTGTCTGGTCATGGAGGACGCACAACAACAACAGATCGATCGGCGACAGCAAAAAGCTTGGTCTTCATACGTGTTGACCGAGGAATCAAACTGTTTGTACGGTGCATTGGTCCAGGAAGCAAAAGGCTAATATTACCGAAACGATTAGGCAGGTATGATATATGCATTGACTGAAGGCCGGTACCTGGCTGAGAACACAAGTGTATTTCAGGAAAGATGAATTGCATGGTCTATCAATGATTGTTAACACTTTTTCTCATGATAAATATTTCTTTAAATTTATGGCTCGTGTTATCACACTTTGGGATATGTAATATTGTTTATTTTCTATGAATATTGACTATGTGATGACAAACACAAATAGGAATTGCCAATTACATTTGGTTCTTGAGAAAAAAAAAAATTTTTGGCGGAAGACGATCAAACTCTGTATCAAGGAGCTCTGCTCAGTGGCGACGGCCAAGGTGAACCCCATGAATGGCGTCCTCTTCCACTTCTTCGGACATCACTACTTGCATTGACGTCCCATCCATTCTTTGTCAATCCGTACTACTGTTAATGTTAGTCTGTATTTATACGTGTTATATATAATTGTAAGAGCATGTGATTTTCATATGTAAATCGAAACCCTTTTACACTCCTGTATGCACTTCTATATGCCTAACAAATTGATCATGCCTGACAAACATCAAAATATAAATGTTGCTTTGATCAATTTTGGCTCCAAATTTGTAGATGTTGCTTTCAACAACTGAAGCAAAATTAATTTATGTGACCTTGGACATAAACCTAAATAATTTTCTAATTTATGTTGTTTGGTGATCTTGGAGAGGTACATGTTCAGTGGTTTAGTTGGTGAGGTCATCAACATTCAATTTATATAATTGTTAGGGTTCCCGCTATTAGTCCAGCAATTGTGATTATTAAGAGAACGAACTATGATTGCCAAGATGTTCTTGATGGAAGGAAATTTGGAATGCAGGGAGTCATAATAGGACAATTTAGTTTTCTATAGAAAATTACTGTAGATGAGCTTCATTTGCCTCTAAAATTGATCATGACTAACAAACGTAGGTGTGTTATAACTAATTTTATATAAATAATGTTAGAGTGTGATTGCCCAGTAGGTCAAGACAATACAAGATTACATCTATAAAAAGATATAAAATTCTCTAATCTATGTTTAGGTAATATATCTAAACTCTATTTACCAAGGTGATTATATTTTGTTTGAATGACCACTCATCAAAAAAGATTATGAACCCTATCCAGTAAGAATAACATGTTTTTATAGAAGAAGAATAAATTTGTTATGCAACCTTTCTTAATATTAGCTTATTCAAATTAATTTTTAATTAATTACATTTAAACTTTCTAAAGTAATTTATCATAAGCACGTGCGTGCCGCACGTGCCAGTTGACTAGTATACTTAAAAAATACTATTTTGTGGTGCCATACAAACATCTTTAGATTAATCACGTCATATATGTCCGTAGTACAAAAACCTATTTTGATCACTGTTTTTTTTCTAAACCTAAATGCGAGATTAAAAACTTATTCTATCGGCCATCGGACTGCACTGCCCGCCTCCAGCTGTTTCTTCGCTGCGCTGGTGGAGACGCCTCCGATCTCTTTTCACCGGTGAAAAGCGCAAAGGACTTGACTCGCTTTTTGCGCTCGTCTCTTGGGAAGCATCACCGGTGAAAAGCGCAAAGGACTTGACTCGCTTTTTGCGCTCGTCTCTTGGGAAGCATGGAAGGAGCGCAACGCACGATGCTTTAGGGAGTCCAGTTCCTCGATCATCGACAACCTTCAGGTCGTCCGGGCGGAAGCCGATAGATGGATTGAAGCCGGCGCAAGCGGGCTTCGAGCTTTGGCTCAGCCATGAGTATGGTGTCTGGCTCGCTCATAGTTCTCTTATTATGTAATTATCTTTAGCTTTTTTGGGGTGCCGAGTTCCGGCAATCTTGTACATAAACTCTGCTTCTTCTTAATACAAAGATATGCACACTCGTGCGTATTCGCGAAAAAGAGATTAAAGACTTATTTTGGGAGCGAGGGATTATTTGCATGCAGATCGCATCGACGCCGGACGAGGCTGCCCGCGACAGTCAAGCGCGTGACGCAAGCCCGCGCCTCTCGCAGGCCCGCGCCTACCATGCGAGGACGCCGCACCGCGTGACTGGGCATCGCATCGCTCCGGGCGTCTCTCGACTCACGCCACTGTTGACGCTCAAAAATGTCTAAAGGAAGGCCAATGCATCAACTGACGGCAAGACGGCAAAAATCGGCGTCCAACAGGTGTCGGACGCGCCGCTCAGGAGCGCCGGATGCGTCCGACGCCCGTCGGACGCGGTCCAGAGCCGTCTTCAGGGGGTCCGGGCGCCGGACGCTGGCTCACGCGAGCGCCGGACGCGTCCAACGCATGCCGGACGCTCCCCAGAGCAACCCGCAGGCAGCCCAGGGCGCCGGACGCGCGGTCCGAGCGCCGGACGCGTCCGTCGGATGCGCCACAGGCGGGGCCACGCGCGACATGGCACCGGACGCGGGCATCAGACGCGTCCGGCACGCGTCGGACACGGCACAGAGGCCTCCGCGTGCGGGCCGAGCGCCGGACGCCCGCGCCGGACGCGCGCTTGAAGGCATCGGACGTGTCGGGCGCGACCGACTCCGTTTCAAGTCGCGTTTTTGGGAAGTTTTGGCTTGGGAAACTTGTCGTACGAGTTTTGAAGATGTTTCCTACCGGGATAAGACTACCCCCCTCTATATATATGAGAGGATCACGGCTAATTGATCTCATCTATCAATCGAAACTCAAAACACAACAAATCTATCTCCTTTTGCCCTAATTCTCTCCTCAACCCCTCTAGTTGCTGTCCGGCGGCTCTCTCTGCGAGTTCCGTTGGCTTCCTAAGCGCCATCCGCTGGTCCTAGGAGATCCTCCACGTGCTCATCCCTGACGGATCCTTCCGGGAGCGAGTTTGGGAGCTTTACCGGCCATCCACGGGCTCTACATCGGCTTATTGGTCTCTAGATCGGTTCTTGCCGGTTACGCTGTGTGGTTGCCTTGTTGCAGGTCGCTTAGGGCTACCTCGAGGGCGTCTAAAGCCCACGTGTGGTGTGCTTGGCGCCGGATCACTTTCGGCGTCAACATACTTTTTGGCGACTCCGCTGGGGAAGACAAGGCGAAAGCTCAAGTTTTCCTCAAACGGTGACATGGGTTCGGGTGACGGTTCAACGCAGGACAAGAGCAATGTCCATGGCAGCAACATCATCTGGCCTACCTCCGTGGATGAGCTATCTCCGGAGTTGAAGGCTCAACTAGATGCGAAGATGAACGCTCTCATGAAGGCCTTTTTAGGAGGCCGCGTGAAAGATCGTCATGAGCGGGTGACTCTGGAGCTGGAACCAAGCGTTGAGGATGTCTTGGCGTCATCGGAAGAATAGGTAAACGATGAAACTGGCCCTAAATTCGATGATGGTCCAATTACTCAAGCTGAGGTTGCTAAGATGTTTTTAGATCAAAATACTGCCCTTACTTCATCTATACAACATTCGCATAATTTGTTAGAGGCTAAGATAATTAAGTTAACGGGCAAAGCAAACGATTCGGATGAATCGGGTGTTTTGCAACAACCTGAGTTTGGTATGCCTCAAGATTCTTTCAAGAACCAATCATCTGTCTCTGATGCTAGTAAATTACAATTGGGTCTATTTATCGGAACCGGTCATGCTGGAGCTGGTTCATCAGGGGGGCGTTCCTAGATCGGGTCAATTGCAAACCGATTATAGAGCATCAAGAGCTTCGGAGGGGAACAATGTTCTACCCAACCCACCGAAGTCTCCTAGTAGAAATCCAATGCTTGAGGGCAACACACCTCCTCCCTCTAACGATTTCAACGATGTGTTAAATCGGTTTAGGGAGGATTTCACCAAGTCCCTCGAAGAAAGTCTAGGTGTGCACTTGAAAACCGCTAAGAACATATACACTAAGCCATACCCTTGCGCTTATGATTACATGAAGAATCCCGAGGGATGAAAGGTACCTGACTTTCATAAATTTAATGGTGTTGGTAATAAGACTGCCATGGAACATGTTAGTATGTATCTTGCTCAATTAGGGGAAGCTAGTGCTTATGAACACATGAAAATTCATAATTTCCCTTTATCATTGACTGGTACTGCTTTTTCATGGTTTACTTCTTTAGCACTATGTTCTATTAATTCTTGGGCTCAATTAGAGGAGAAGTTCCATAGTCATTTTTATACTGGAACCCAAGAAACTAGACTGGCACACCTTACTGCTGTTAGGCAAATGCATGATGAAGCTGTCTTAGACTTTTTCAATAGGGTTAGAGAGATTAAGAATAAATGCTTTTATCTTAATATTTCTGAAAGAGACCTTGTTGATATATGCTTTAATGGTTTAAACTCTAGAATTCATGAGAAACTAGAGAATGTTCAGTTTACTAGCTTTAATCACCTTATCGAGAGGGCCGTTTTCTGGGAATCGCGCCTTAAAGATTCTCATGACACATTAAGGCACATCGTTCGAACACACATGCTTTTGATTTTTTTCAGATTGTTCGGATGATGATAGTCATGAATGCAATGCTGCTGAAATTAGGTGGCCAGCAGAAAATAAACTTGTTTCTTGTCCTTCTCTCAAGCCGATTCAAAAGAGTCGGAATGAGGAAGTGAAATATACTTTTGACACTTCTAAATGTGACCGGATTTTTGATGAGTTACTTAAAATCGAACACATTAGAATCAATTATACCATGCCTTCCGTAGATGAGATTAAGAGGAGAGCTTATTGCAAATATCATAATTCATATTCTCATGCAACTAATGATTGTAATTATTTTTGTCGATAGATACAATCAGCCCTTAATGAGGGACGATTCAGCCTTGCTGATATGGAGATCAAGAGGAATCCTTTCCCTACCAATACCATTGAAGCAGGAAGGCCAGCTATTCTGATTCGTCCTGATCAAGCCGATAAAGCTAAAGGCAAGAATGTCATTATCGGCGAACCACATCCTGCACTGAATGTCCAAAAGAATTTGGGGTGGCAAGTGGCACTTGAGAAGGATGATCAAGGCAAGAGCAAGCTTACAATCACCGCTAGTTCAGTGGAAGCATTGCGGAGGCAATGGTGGTATGAGACCCAAGCGGCGCAGCAGAGGCCCGCCCGACCGACCCCTCCGGTCGGCCAAGCCGACTCATCTACTTCGGCTAAGGTGGCGCCCCAAGCTGACCAAGCCAGTGACGTCTCTGGCACTTCAAAGTCGGTTAAATCGATTGTTACAATCGGTCAAACTGACTCTCAACCTCCAGTGGGCTCCATCGCTTTCGACATTCATGTGACCCGCATGTTTATTCCACATAAGCCAGAGGTGGGAGTGTGGAAAGAGAAAGAGCCGAAAGTCAAGAAACCTGTGGTGAAGCCACTTTGTACTTTCGACCGACTTATGGCGAAGTACAAGCAACAAAAGGCCAATTCCGAGAATCGGCCAATAAAAAAAAGAGAGTCTACACCTCCTAAGTGGGAAATTGAAGATAAGAAGCAAAAGAGTGTAGCTCCACCAGCTGGTCCTTCTATGCAGGTTGTTCGTTCTTGACCATCTCGTTGGGGACCTCCGGTTACGCAAGCTCCACCGGTATTGCCTTTGCCACAATGGGGCGCCCAAGGTGTGTGGGTACCATATCCATCAGCTCGCATTCCAGTTCATCAGAGGTTGGAAGATAATGCATGGCATCCTATCTCTAGCCGATTGGAGTTTCAATCAAGCTCTAGTAGGGCAAGTCAAGAGAAGGCAATCAAGGCACCTGTGCAGCAAGCCTATATCCCAAAGAAGGTTCAAGTGCCTAAGAAGTCTGCTCCCAAAAGTACTCCATCGCCTAGCATCATTATCGGATCAATACCGGCTCCCGTGGTTGCCGACAGTGAACCGATTGTGGTTGATAGTAAAGTTCCAGCAAACAAACAAGATGAAGTTATGAAGGAAATTGCTGGAGAAGAGAAGAAAGAGAAGCCGCCAAGGGATCCAAAATATACACAACCCAAGTGGTGCCCACCTGACTTGGGCAAGACCCAAAAGCGGAAGTTGCAGCGCACTCGTGCCAGGAAGTTGAAGAAGCAAGCTCTTGAGAATCATCAAGAGAGCTTGCCGAAGAAGGACGACGACGTTGCTATGGAGCCGGTGCCAGTGGAGGTGGCCTAGCCGATGCCAATGGGTGAACCGACTAAGTCGATTGAAGAATCGGCTAAGCCAGTAGATGCTAGTACTACTGCTCCGGCAATCGTTGAATCGGTTGTGACTTCTTCCGAGGTGTCAACACCGATTCCGATGGTTTTCGAGGATCTTGGGGAGGATCCCAAAGAGTTTGCTGCTGTGGTGGCCAATGCTGTAGGTATGGAAGCTCCGGAGGAACAAGATGATGAGATGGTGGACTATGAGCCATCTCCGGAGCGGATCAACGTGGTATATCTATCTTCAGATTACTACGTGATTCATCATGACGAGGAGGAACCACCAGCAGCGGAGTTGGTGTTTGCAGTGGAGGATGCCGTGTTCAAAAAGCCAAAGACCCGAGAGGACCATCTTCAGCCTTTGAACTTGAGGGGATATATCAATGGAACTCCGGTGCATAGCATGCTAGTGGACAGCGGCGCAATTGTTAATGTCATGCCTTACACGCTGTGCCGCAAGCTTGGGATCAAGGAGGAGGAGTTGATCAAGACCAACATGACCATCATGGGAGTTGGCGGAGATGCTCCAATTCCGGCCAAAGGTATTGCTAACGTTGAGTTAACCATCGGGAGCAAGACCTTGGCTACTTCTTTCTTCGTCGCTGACATCAAGGGGAGCTACAATGCAATTCTTGGGCATGATTGGATACATGCCAATGAGTGCGTACCTTCCAGTCTTCACCAACATCTCATCCAATGGAACGGCGATGCTATTGAGATTGTCCATGTGGATTCATCAGCTGAAGTTGCTGTTGCCGATTCATCCAAGCCCGGGGGGCATGGCGCCTTTGGTTGCTTGTCAGTAGAGATCTCTCTACTTATGATTATGTAGATTACACCAAGGGTGGCTTTGTCCCTGTATCTCTCAAGCCGATTGACAATCGGCTTAATACAATTATGTAATGGATAATCACGAGTGGTTAAAGCGTTGTTTAGAACAATATCGGGCTGAAAAGACCGATGCTTGTGAAGCTATTGATAACTTTGATGAGCTCAATAAGTTGGGCCAAGGTTTCACGTCGGCCGACCCTTTAGAACAAGTTGATATTGGGGATGGCACTACGCCTCGGCCGATGTTTGTGAATCAAAACTTGAAAGCCGATTATAAAGATGAATTAATCACGCTTCTCAAGGAATATGTTGATTGTTTTGCATGGAACTACACTGAAATGCCGGGATTAAGCCGAGATCTTGTTGAGCATCGGCTCCTTATTAAAGATGGATTCAAGCCTGTCAAGCAACATCCAAGGCGCTTCAATTCGGCCATCCATGACTGAATAAAGGAGGAGATCAATAGGTTGTTGCAAGCTGAATTCATACGTCCATGCCAATATGCGGAGTGGGTCTCTAATATTGTGCCTGTTGAGAAGAAGGATACCGACAAGATTAGAGTGTGTGTTGATTTTAGAGATTTGAATAGAGCCACTCCCAAAGATGAATACCCTATGCCTATAGCCAATATGTTGATCACTGATGCTTCTGGACATAAAATGATTAACTTTCTTTATGGTAATGTGGGATATAATCAGATTTTCATGGCGGAAGATGATACATCAAAGACAACTTTCATTTATCCTGGCATCGTTGGATTGCTTGAGTGGATTGTGATGACCTTTGGGTTGAAGAATGCGGGTGCAACCTACCAAAGAGCTATGAATTTGATCTTCCATGATCTAATTGGGGTGATTATGGAAGTATACATTGATGATATTATGATCAAATCGGCTACCCATAAATCTCATTTAGCTGATTTGCATCTTGCTTTTGAAAGAAGGCGCCACTATGGTTTGAAGATGAATCCACTCAAGTATGCTTTTGGAGTATCGGCTGGGAAGTTCTTAGGCTTTATTATTCATGATAAGGGCATAGAGGTTGACCCCAAGAGGATTGAGAAGATCAAGAAAGTTCAGCCACCTACATGTAAAAAAGGCATGCAGAAATTTCTAGGAAAGGTGAACTACTTGAGAAGGTTTATTGCTAACTTATCCAAAAAAATTATTCCTTTTACTCCTATACTCAAGATGAAGGATGAATCTGAATTCACTTGGGGGCAAGCCAACAAGATGCATTTGATAAGATAAAGGAGTATTTGTCATCACCGCCTGTTCTTCGTGCACCTAGAAGAGGAGTTCCATTCAAACTTTATATTGCTGCCGAAGATAAGGTTATTGGGGCTGTTATGACTCAAGAAGATGAAGAGAAGGAATTTGTTATTACTTATATTGGTCGTCGTCTTCTTGATCCCGAGACAAGGTATGCCCATATTGAGAAATTATGCTTATCGCTGTACTTTGCATGCCAAAAGATGAGACATTATTTGCTGTCAAGTATATGTGTTGTAGCATGCCAGGCCGATGTTATCAAACACATGTTACATCGGCCAATCCTCAGTGGGAGGTTAGGCAAGTGGGCATACTCTTTAATTGAATATGATTTGGTCTTTGAGCCATTGCGAGCAATCAAAGGTCAAGTACTTGCTGATTTTATTGTTGAGCATAGTATAAATCTTGATGATGAAATAAATTACATTACTATTACTCCATGGAAATTATACTTTGATGGATCGGTATGCAGCAATGGTCAAGGCGTTGGTATTGTTTTAATTTCTCCTAGAAGCCTTGTGACCGAGATGTCTAGCCGATTGGATTTTTGTTGTACTAACAATCAAGCCGAATATCAAGCTTTGTTATTCGGATTGGTCATGTTAACTTCCATGGAGGTGCAGCATGTTGAGGCGTATGGTGATTTATTGCTAGTGGTTCAACAAGTTAATGGAGAATTCCAATGTTTAGATGGATCACTTCGTTCTTGCCTTGATACTTGTCTTGAATTTATTTTTAAGCTTGCTGAATTTAAAATTCGGCATGTTACCAGACATGAGAATCAAAAGGCTAACATGCTAGCTCAACAGGCATCTGGCTTTGACGTCAGTAGGCGTAATTTTCATATACAAGAAAAGCCTATGCATGAGGACGTTAATTTTTGTTGTGCAAAAAAAAAAAAAAAAATTGGCTCAAACGACTGCGACAATCGGATCTGCCAATTTTGCTGAGGCATATGCCACTGATTTGACTAATGGCGTTCCAAATTGGTCTAGTCTAGATTCTAGTAATCCTAGTACCGATTTGGAGGATTGAAGGACTCCCTTGATAACTTATTTGCAGGATCCAAACACTAAAGTTGACAAAACCATCCGGCGGCTTGCGTTCAAGTTTATATTACAACATGATGAGCTCTATAGGAGGACAGCCGATGGTTTGTTGCTCAAATGTTTAGGGACTGATCAAGCAAGAGTGGCTATGGGAGAAGTTCGTGAAGGAGTGTGTGGTATGCATCAATTGACTCCTAAGATGAAGTGGTTGTTGAGAAGGGCTGGTTTTTATTGGCCTACTATGATAGCCAATTGCTTTCGCTACTACAAAGGATGTGAAGAATGTCAATGGTTCGGTAATATTCAGATGGTGCCTGCTTCGGAACTCCATCCTATCATGAAGCCGTGGCCATTTAGAGGTTGGGGGCTTGATTTCATTGGCCAAATACATCCCTCATCTTCAAAGGGACATAGATTCGTCTTGGTTGCTACGGATTATTTCACTAAATGGTGTGAGGCGGTCCCATTGAAGAATATGACACACACGGAGGTGATTGAGTTTCTCAGAGAGCATATAATTCATAAATTCGGCATACCTCAATCATTGCATACGAATCAAGGATCATCTTTTATGTCTAAAGAAGTGAGGGCTTTTGCCGAATCTTATAAAATTGAGGTTGTCCATTCATCTCCATATTATGCTCAAGCTAATGGCCAAGCTGAAGCTAGTAACAAGACCTTGATCAAGCTCATTAAGAAGAAGATTGAAGAGACTCCAAGGAAGTGGCACGAAGTCTTGTCGGAAGCTTTGTGGGCGTATCGCATATCAAAACATGGCGCTACAAAAGTTACTCCTTTTGAATTGGTTTATGATCAAGAGGCTATGTTGCCCGTTGAAGTGAACTTGGGTGCATTCAGATTTGCTAAACAAAATGACTTATCCGCGGTGGTGTACCGTGATCTCATGATAGACAACATAGATGAAGTGACCGACAAGAGATTACAAGCTCTTAAGGAGATTAAGAAAGACAAGATGCGTGTTGCAAGGGCCTATAACAAGAAGGTGAGAAGCAAATCGTTCCAAGTGGGAGATTTAGTGTGGAAAACCATACTACCTATTGGATCGAAGAGCAATCAATTCGGCAAATGGTCTCCTAATTGGGAGGGTCCTTTAAGAGTGATCAAGGTAGTGCCTGGAAATTCCTATGTGCTAGAGACAATGAAGAAGGAGCGTCTCGAAAAGGCAATCAACGGAAGGTATCTTAAAAAATGCTTTCCAAGTGTTTGGCAAGAAGCCTAGTGCTTTTTTAAACAATGGCCGATACATGTATTGCCCTTAGAACAAAAATGGCCGATGTATACATCGCCCTTAGTCACCGGCCAGCCGATGTGATGGGTATCGTTGCTAGTTGGTTACAGGTTGAGGAGTGTTTTCAAATTCATCGATAAATTTACCTGAAAACAGGGGGCATGTGTTGATGCTCAAAAATGTCTAAAGGAAGGTCAATGCATCAACTGACGGCAAGACGGCGAAAATCGGCGTCCAACAGGCGTCGGACGCGCCGCTCAGGAGCGCCGGATGCGTCCGACACCCATCGGACGCGGTCCAGAGCCGTCTTCAGGGGGTCCAGGCGCCGGACGCTGGCTCACGCGAGCGCCGGAGTGCGCCGGACGCTCCCCAGAGTGACCCGCAGGCAGCCCAGGGCGCCGGACGCGGGGCGCCGGACGCGCGGTCCGAGCGCCGGACACGTCCGTCGGACGCGCCATAGGCGAGGCCACGTGCGACATGGCGCCGGACGCGGGCATCAGACGTGTCCGGCGCGCATCGGACGCGGCACAGAGGCCTCCGCGCGTGGGCCGAGCGTCGGATGCCCGCGCCGGACGCACGCTTGAAGGCGTCGGACGCGTCCGACGCGTGTCGGGCGCGACCGACTCCGTTTCAAGTCGCGTTTTTAGGAAGTTTTGGCGTGGGAAACTTGTCGTACGAGTTTTGGAGATGTTTTCTACCGGGATAAGACCACCCCCCTCTATATGTATGAGAGGATCACGGCCGATTGATCTCATCTATCAATCGAAACACAAAACACAACAAATCTATCTCCTTTTGCCCTAATTCTCTCCTCAGCCCCTCTAGTTGCTGTCCGGCGGCTCTCTCCGCGAGTTCCGTTGGCTTCCTAGGCGCCATCCGCTGGTCCTAGGAGATCCTCCACGTGCTCATCCCTGACGGAACCTTCCGGGAGCGAGTTCGGGAGCTTTACCGGCTATCCACGGGCTCTACATCGGCTTACCGGTCTCTAGATCGATTCTTGCCGGTTACGCTGCGTGGTTGCCTTGTTGCAGGTCGTTTAGGGCTACCTCGAGGGCGTCTAAAGCCCACGTGTGGTGTGCTTGGCGTCGGATCACTTTCGGCGTCAACAGCCACCAAGTGAGAGGGAGAGAGAGGAATGAGGAGGGGGTTGTAGGATAGTAGAAACAGCGAGCGAGAGAGAGAGATTAAGAAGGAAGGGCAGCTTTCTTCTATTCTCTACTATATACGTATGTTCCAAATGGGGTTTATTTTTTTATTCTGGTTCACGTCTAGAACAAGAGGTAAACGGAACCTTCAATCTGAAATAATTAGGGCAAAACACAAAGTTGAAAGGAAGAGTAAATTTCAACATAGGGTTAAAAATATAATCACCAAAAATATACGTGTCGATAGATACTAGAACAATGCAACGCAAGCAGAAAGATGCATGCGGTGGACTCGAGTGGACTCACTCACCTGCTGCTTAAGGAGGTCGTTGTTGAAGACGTCTTGGATGGACCAGGACAATATTTTGTGCTCCAAGAAGCCAACATCGAACTTGCTCAGCGTGCGGTCGTCTTTGGTCACCGACTCCCAGTAGCTGAGCACGGCCTTCATCTTTGCCGGTGGATCGTGCTCAGGCTCAGCTTCCATTTCTTCGTCCGTAGTGTAGAAGATAGAATGGGAGCCGGAACCGCCATCACCGCCGGGCTGAGCGCGAGAACCGCCGGTGGTGAGCAGAGCTTGGTGCTGGGCGGTCTTCGCCTGCTCACGATCGTAGTGTTCCTCCAAAAGCAAATAGGACCTTGCGGAGAGGAAGGTGTGGGGCGGTTGCTTGGCGGTGATGTCAGGGACGGCGTGCTGATACTTCGAGCTGAGTCCGCGTAGCATATTGAGAACCTGAGAGGTCTCGGTCACCGGTTGACCGACGTCGCGCAGAGCGTCGGCGAGCTGCTTGAGGCGCCCGGTGTATGCGGTCACATCCATGTCGCCTTGGACCAAGCTCCGGAATTCAGCTTCCAAATAGACCGCGCGATGGAGTTCATTGTCGCGGAATTGATCGTGAACAGCGGTCCAGATCTCGTACGCCGTAGCCTTGGGGGTGCGCACGATGTCGCGCACATCTTTGGCGATGGAGATGTAAATCCAGCTGAGGATGCATTGATCGATGACGCGCCACTCGAGATCGCGGCGCTGAAGATAGGTTGGCGGCGCGGAGACGTGGGAAGTGAGGTTGAACTTGCCGAGGAAGGCGTCCATGAAGCAGCGCCAGTCATCGTAGTTGGCGTCGGCAAGGGCAAGAACGACGGGAACGTGGGACTCTATGTTCACCGTCTGGAGAACGGCGGCGGAAGGAGTAGGAACGGCGGCGGCGCCGGTGTAGGACTCGCCGTCGAGGGAAGAGTGGGAAGAGGAGTCGGCGTCTGAAGCATCAGCGTCGAAGAGAGGGTTACGATCCATGGGATCGGGGGCAGCGGTGGTGTAGAGCGAGATCGGCAGCAGGAAATCTGCGGCAGCGGTGGGAAGGAGATCCGCGACGCGGCGATCGCGGCGATCGCGACGAGCAGAGAAGGCGCCGGTTTTATGAAAGAACCCGCGCGATTGACACCATGTAGAAGTAGAAGATAGAATGGGAGCCAACCACCGTTCTATTGCCAACTTATGGTGAATATATACAGCTTACAAGCGTGCGTGTGGAGCGCACGACGCTCGGGTCGTGGGCGCGCCATCCTGACCGGCTAATCTAGTGTATACTCAAAATTGTGACTCAACACGTAGCGCTCATGGTGCCGTCGTCGCTCATGGTGGGTCGGGAGCTAAGCTCTCCTCTAGCTCGTAGCAACTCCTCAAGTGCTCAAGTGTTACAAGCTCTCCCCTTCGTATTGTCACGGTTATCCATAGGACAGAGAATAAATACGTGCAGGCTCTCCAGCGGATCGATGCTCGGACAAGTGCGGTGCGCAACAGCTTTGCCTTTGCCTTGGGTTCCCTCAGCACCACCATGTGGGCAGGCACCATCCAAGATGCCAACGCAAAGGGAAAGAAAGTGCACTGGATTAGTGGAGTGCATTGCACACATGCTTGGAGTTTCTTTTTTTTTTAATAATAATAAAAAAAAGAAATGCCGGGTAGAGATAGAAAGCGGCCAGGTCGTCGAGCGGCTATTTTGGACTGGGCTCTTCCCTGTTCGGAACTTGAAAGCACATCCTTTTTGGTGTATAAAAGCTCTTTGGACAGGTCTTGGAGGCTCCTATTTGTGACAATCTCAATGTGGGCAGAATTTAGTTGTGCCTCAAATATCTGTCGCTATGTTCTATGGTGACAACTGACAATAAGGGTGGCAGGGTGCTAACTAAAATAATCCTCAAAGAACTCAATGTATACTATGAAATTTGATTTTACATTTGTTGTCAATGAAAGGTTTCCATACCTTTTGGTAAACTGACTTTTTTATCCTCCAGAGTCCAGAACAACAGATATGAACTATAAAATTTGTTGAACACATTAATTTATTATAAGGTATGTTCTGTTTTCAGTCTTTCTATCTTGAGGTGGAAAATCATTATGATATTCTTCTGTATTAAGGTAATATATTCCTTCGAAATATACACAGGGGATTTGATTCAACTTAAAGGGCATTTTACTTTCGTGTACATGAATATCAGGATGTGGCTTAATGTTGGCTTCTTTCTCTCTTCTTGGGAGTTCAGTATTCCAGCACATGGGATTTAATGGAACTACACTATCATGGATTCATTTATTAGGGTACATCTGCAGTAGCCTAAAGATTATGTTAATATCATTTTGCTTAGTAATTCTGGGCTACTAGAGACAAGAAAATGGTGTACTTCAGACCATTTTCCCATTCTTATTCTACATCTTTTTTCCATCACCTTCCGTCAGTGGTAATTAATAATATGCAGTACTTGATGAGCACAGAACCAGTCAGACTGATTACGTTAAGGGCCCGTTTGGCTCTCCGGAATTCCCAGAATTGAATTCATAGAATAAATTATAGTCGTGGAAGAAAAATCCATAGAATCTATTAAATAAAGTCTATAACTTTACTTAAGTAAGAAAGAAAAATCCATGGAATCCATTTCCCATCTTCCACCCTATGAATTTGAGATGAATTTGAGATAGGCTTATATGTGAACTTTGGAAAGTTGTGAAATCTCAAATTCTTTCTCCACAACTATAGTTTATACTACGAATTCAATTCCGGAAATTCCGGGAATCCAAACGGGCCAGTCAGATTGTCTTTTCCTCATTTCCCACCGCCACTTCTAATTAATGAGATGTGCATTGGGGTGCCCAATTAGTCAGACAAAGCACTTGCATGATCCAGAGATCTGTTTTGCCTTCATTTTTGCTATGGTTGCGTCCTGTTGGTCAAGCACTCACAGTTGCCATTAGTCTTAAAATTGTTGTGATGATCTGCATTTTTTTAGGCACATTATCTGTCACTAGCCCATCAAAATTCTACCGCGTTCTGGACATTGTTTGGTGGTTCTACTTGATTTGTGCCCTCTGCAGTAGGATGACATTTGTTAAAGGAGAACCAGATTCTGGTTCTGTCATTTTATACCATTATTAAATATGAATGCTCTGTGTTAGGTTTATATTCCCTGATTGTTAGGTTTATATGCCCTGATTGTTGAATGGAAAGCTTGCCAAGGAATGTCAGGCAACAAAGAAATGAGAACAATTGATGTTCCTTCGCTGTTGATAGTTTGTCAAAGTATTCCTTTTCTTTTGATAAAGATTAAACGATGCTCTTAGTATGATTCATGCATGAGAATATCTCTTTTTCTCTAACACTTTTTAATATATCTATGGAAAGAGTAGTTCTTCAGTGTCGTTTGTTGCATGTCATTTAAGGCAGCAGTATGTCAATATTCAGCTTATTCGTTGATGGTTAGGTAAGATGTTCATCAGTGCACCGTAACACCTGGGTGTATTTGTTGGATTCTTTGGTATGAGTGACTCCTTGAGTCGTGTGATTTGGGTTTGTGACACCGTGACAGTAGTTTTTTTAATGTCTGTCAGGGAAAGGCATAATTAAGCTATGCATCAGACATTTGAAATGTCCAATTGCATCTTTAGAGGAACGTGTGGTCACCAGATGGACCACTAAATTAGGCTGTTTTGTCGTTTTCTTCCTTTTTATCTTCAATACAATTTCAGTGCTATTTTTTGATAGTAGTTCTTTTTAGAAATCATTTGTCTGGTCCAGAGATCGTTTATGCACTCCCTTCTATTTTTTGGTGGTGGGAGGGTGGGGGGGATGGGGGTGGGGGGTGGGGTTGGTTTGAGGCTTATTTTTTTGAACTTAAGGGTTTGAAGCTTATGCTCCAGTGAACTTCCCTGTGCAGAATTGTGAATTGGATCGTCATCGCTGTCTTAAATCACCATCACATTTTGATGAGTTTGCTTCTGAGGGAAGGGGCGGAGCCTCGTGCAAGCGAAACGTGCACCTCGGTCGCGTCATCGGAAAGAATTCTCAATGCATAGTACTCCCTCTGTCCCACAAAGAACGTCGTTGTAGCGTTCAAAAATTGTCCCGTAAAAAACATCGTTTTAGAGTATGTCTCTAGATTTTTTTAAATTTTTGACACTTTTTTGAAACTATTTATGATTCTGATAGGGTAAAAAAACTATTTTTAAATCTAGCAGGTTTCGACGCGCCCAAGCCAAAGGCGCGGCTCCATGCCTGAGCCGCGCCATGTATGCCAGCGCGGCTTGGGTGGCCACGTGGCTGCCCAAGACCACGGGCATCCGACGTGGCAAGTCAAGCCGCGCCAACATTTAAGGCGTGGCTCAGACGCGCCAAAAGTGGTGGCGCGGCTCGGGTGGTTACCGGCCTAGCCCGAAGCCCAGCCAACCCACACGTTCACTTTCCCTCAGTCGTTCCAGATCGGCATCGCGAGGTCCTCCGCCGCCGCATCGCCGTTCCTCGCCCGTGTGCCGCCGCATTGCCGTCCCGCAACCGCCGGCCGGTCCTGCCCCGCCTCCGCGTCCCACCTCCCCCATGTCTTGCCCCTGCTCCCCTGCCTCGCCGGCCTTTGCTCCCCGCCTCGCCGTCACTCCTCCCCGGCGACCTCCCTCTCAAGCATGGCAGAGGAGGCCGCGGTGAGATGGGGGAGCGCCCCAGCGGCGGGGATGGCATGAGGTGGGGGAGTCCCCTGACCGCGCCGCCACCGGAGGCTGTCCCGGTGCGGGCGCCACCGTCACCTTCCCCAGACCTCGCCTGGTGTGGGCGCCGCAGCCGTGTGCACCCGTCGCCGCTAGGTTTCTCCCCGGCCTGCAGGGTAGGCAAGGTAAATCCCTCACCCGCTGTATTTTTTTTTAATTTTAATTCGCACATTTTTAGGTTTTAGGGTTAGTTAGTTAGTTCAATTTTAGGGTTTAATTTGTGATTAAGGTTTAGGTAGGTTTTAGGGTTGTCATAGTTAGTTAGGTTTTAGGGTTTAGGTAGGGTTTATTTTTATAGCCGTTAGGCAGTTAGTTATATAAATCTTATATTAGTTAGTTATGAGTTATATAGGTTTTCCTATAATAACAGTTAGTTATATTAGTTTTATTAGTTATAATAGTTATAATGAGTCCATATCCATATAGTTAGTTATATTTGTGAGTAAGGAAATGCTACAATAGACGGTGTAGAGTCGATCAATGGATGATGAAATACTATTGTGGGTGATGAAGATAAGGTTTAGGGTTAAAAGTGGTTCGCCGAAATCGTAGCCCTGATGTATCATGGCCTTCCCATTTTGTAGATGGATTGTTTTGTTCGTGTTTTCTACGGAGGAAGTGTCACGAAAAAAGATTGCTTGTTTGTTGATATGGAGGAAGAGTTGGTGATCTTCGATGAACCTCCGAGCTTTAACGACCTAATGCTGCGTTTGAAGGCCAAATTTGGGGCTGATATCACGCTGCAGGGGAGGTTTGATGTTGGGACAACAAGGCCTCGCTACGTTATGATGCCCTTGGTTGACTTGGCTCTTTGGTCCCGCTACACTCATGTCCTTCAGGGTTGCAATGGTAAAGTTGCCGAGGTTGTTGTGGAGACATTGGTTGATGGGCCTTACTCCGAGGACAATGGTGGTGGTGAGGTTGGGGTCGATGTGGACACAACACAGGAGATGTACGTCGATGGTCAGTTGACGCAGGAGCATCCTTGGATGGATGAGGATGAGTCAGGTAGGAGGTCACCAGGGCAGGATCATTTCGAGCGCGAAGAGGCAGAGAGGCAGGAGGAGGATAGGATTAGTGACTATGTAGACGATTCAGATGATTCAGGGGATGATGAGGGAGGCACCGATGGAACTGCAGCATCGTTTCATCCTATGCCAATTCCTATGCCTATTGGAGAACTTCATGCAGTGCCGGTCCAAGGAAGACTAGCTACAGGACACCCGGATGCCTCTAATGATCGATGTGGTCATTTCAGTGCAGCATGGCCTTTTGTTCCACCAGATCCATACACAGAGATAGAGCTGATGCAACTGAGGTCGGTGAACATACCTTTCAGCGGGATTCCTAACTACAGGGACGTAAGCATGGCGGATATGGCGGTTTGTGACACCGACCTCCAAATGTGTAGGGACTTCTTCACTTCCTTCAGGCATGAGAATCAAATACTTTCAAAGGGCATGGTGTTCAATTCACTGCTCGACCTGAAGTTGTTCCTTGAGAACTATGCCATTTTCCACCATAGGTCGGACTATGTCTCCCATTCCAACAAGAACGAGCTATATACTACATGAAATGCATCAAAGGTTGTCCGTGGAAGGTAAATTCAAGAAAGAGATCGTGCGATGGCAAGTGGAAGATAACCAAAGTTGTGCAACCCCACACGTGTGCCTCAAACAAGGGACAAGAAAACCATCCTCAGCTCACAGCACGGTATTGTGCTCATCGCATACTGGGCCTTGTCGATGACAACAACGACATCTCGGTCTCGTCGTTGATTGTTTCGTTAAGAGAATTCACAAAGTACAAGGCCAAGTACGGAAATGTGTGGCGTGCTAAGCAGCTTGCCCTGCAGATTTGTTGGAGTAGCTGGAAGGGGGCCTACAATAGGGTACCCCGAATATTGTGTGCAATGACATCGTATAACCCTGGAATGAAACGGTGGATAGACACCGGGAACAAGTACTCATTGACGACTGTTGGGCAGATCACAACTAGGATAAATGTGCTGAGGCATGTTTTCTAGGTTTTCGAGCAGACAATACATGCATTCCAGTTCTGTAGGCCAGTCGTGGTTGTGGATGCCACTTTCTTAACAGGGAAGTACAGGGGAGTGTTGATGATGGCTGCTTCCTGTGATCCTGAGAATAAGATAGTTCCACTGGCCTTTGCAATTGCCGAGGGAGAGAACAATGAGTCCTGGTCATGGTTCATGCGGCATCTACGGGTTAATGTACTTGGCAATTCTCGTAGGATATGCATGATATCTGATCGGCACATAGGTCTCCTTAACCCTGCGGAAGAATAGATTGACGGCTACCTTCCTCTTGAGCATAGATGGTGCATGCGGCACTTTGCTGCTAATTTCTGCAGCGTCAGAAGAAGAGGGAGGTATGTAACATGGTTAAGAAATTGTGTTGTTGTTGACACTTCTAACACCACTCACGCTAAGTTGTCATCCCTAGCATGGCGCCAGAAGTGTTGGTATAGAAACTGCTCCTCTAGTAAAATAAATATGGGATCCGCAAGCGAATAGATAATACACCATCGTAGCACTTCACCGGGAAGTATTCCAGGTATCGTTATTTATATTTAGCTCAAGGGAAAGAACTAAGGACTTAAACATTGAGATAAACTTGCTAAACACGACTACTTATGAGTGATTGATTGCACAGTCACATACTTTGGCAGAGGGTAAACCATGATAAATAAGGAATATGAATTATAAAGCTCAGGGAATAAATCACACAGAGATTAGAGATAGACTACTCAACAAAAGGTAGGTTGACGTCTGATTAGTTCAAGAAATAGAATTTCTAGGTAGGTTCTAATCTACTAAGTCATTCATCTACTCTAACGCTACACTATCATATATAGCACAAAAGACTCTTCATCTATGTATAAGGATCATTGCTATAAAAAGCCAAGTCATAACCAGACTTCCTACGCAACTTTATTTCTGCTAGACCTACCAACGGGGGATGGAATACAAAGGACTCAACAGGACTGTCACTCCCGCGATCTACCACATGACCCGGCCAATAGGGTGCATTTGCAGGTAAACGGCATCTAAGCACCATGCTTACATGAAATCTACCACCTAACCCTCCCGCGAAGAGAGCTAAGTGCTTTGCAAACATATACATAAACTCATTATCAATCATAACCATATCAAATGTACAACTAGAATAAACTAGGAACATAATAAATAGAAACATAATGATATTAGAATAAAGTCTCAAGAATAGATACAAGATAATACCAATCCTTGATGACGAAGATCCAGAATCCCGAGCACAGGCGCCCGATTCTTTCTCTATCTAGTCTAAACCTATGTAGAACTTGAAGTATTGGAGTAGCTATTCTAATTCTCTGGTGGAGATATCTCTCTAAACCCTAGCTCTGCTGATGGCTACCTCTGAATAATGAATTCTAGAATGAATTAGGGTTTCAGCCAGGGGGAGGGGCCCTGAATATATAGCCCTCTCGGAGGCACCACAGCCGTCGGATCAAACCGACCTAATCGGACGATTTTTATTACTCCTCAAAGTCGGTGGAGGCAGGATCCGCGAGCCTCCCTGTGATTGGCTGCAGGGGGAGGCGGCCGCCCCTAGGGTGGAGGCGGCCGCCCCTGGACAATGGCAGGTGGGGCCCCGCTTCTAGGGGTTGCCTTCCTGAGTCTTCCAGATTGCTCTTTTTTACCCGAATGCTTATTCTTTCTATGTAAATCCGACATGTGGGCCTTCTTGGATGATTTACTGATAATCCCCTACAGAAACATATATTCACCAAAACTTGTGGAATTTGTCAATTTACACCCTAAGTCTATGGTGGTGATAAGATTATACCCCTCTTTCTCTTTCTGATAGACACATAAAATTGATGGTTAACGACCGTCAACAAACTCCCCTAAGCTTACCTTTTGCTCATCCCTAAGCAAACAGCTACAAAAGATGGATCAGAAGTTGCTACAATGCTTTTACGCCCCACTAGTACACATGCTTTAAATAAGAATTCATTCCAGACTAGAGTGGACTATCATAACTTCTAAACTTACTCATGTTTCTTTCAACCATGGGGCTTTTTCCTGCACTTGGGTCTTGAGCAGTTGAAAGACAGAACAATTAAGTCAAGCACTGTTGTCTCATGCCCTGTTGTTCCACCTCTGTTCTGAAGTTTTTACAAGATTTTCAAGATAAAATTCAGAGTTCCTTAGTATGACCCTTTCAAGTCTCTCGGTATGTGGTATTTTTTTGGATCCTCTCTAAGGCATTGAAAGGAAGTATGCCTTCTCTCTTGCTCTCAGAATATGTGGTATTTATGTTTCAAGGCATTTATGAATGAGCCTTCACTCTCTCTCTCTCACCCTATTCTAATAAAGGCTTATGTGGAGCTCATAGGTGTGGAGAACTAATGCATTGGCCTGATCAAACCATGGATCCGAAGGAACTCAACATACAACCAATCGGTTTGTGCATGTGTGGTTTTATATGTGGATGGCATAATATAGAGAAATATTTGTGGGAGGAGAAGGGGTGCACAAAAAACTATCAATGCTCTTTTATTTGGAAGAAAACTTTGAACACTTGAACTTCTTTGATACTCGGAATTAAAACCTTGATGAAAACTGGGCTCATAAATCTTTCTTTCTTTTTCTCTCTTCTCTTCTTCTTTCTTTTTTTTCAAATCTTGCAGCCCAAAAAGAATACTTTCACAATTTGCAACTTTGTAGAGGAAATGACAAATGGTACTTGGAGCATTGATCTTTTGATAAGTGGCTAGCAAATGAACAGGGGAAAATATTTTTTTGATGTTCACTCTCAGTGTAAGAGTAGAACAATTTTGAATGAGTGAAGATAGGATTTATATGTGGTGCATACTTCTAGGGTAGAAGTAGCAAGGGTGAACATGAGTGTGTAAAACCAGAATTTAGCTGTATGATGAGTTCCTAAGGATCGACACAGCCGAACAAACATGAGCCTATAAATATGAGGAGGCTTCCTATTCTAATGAACAATTATGGCTGTGGTAGGAATTTTAGCTCTCTACCATATAAGGAACTCATCATGAAACATTTATAACTTTCACAATCAAATCTCCAGAATTTAGTGGCACTTAGGAACATAATGAACAGCGGCTCAGACTATCATCATATCATGTCTGCCAACTACCTAGACTTAGTTTAAGCATATGCTCCCACAGATTTAAAGTGTAGAGTAAATCTAGTTGTCAAATAGTGTATCCAAATCTTGGAAGAATTCAAATGTAAAGCTAGGTACTTGCAAAGAATTACGACAGAGCAACTATTCATCATTTCCATCATGCAATCTTCAGGTCTACACAATTTTATTTATAGCAAACTGAACTTAAAAGCGAACTATATTACACACTCTTTTTATTTGGTTTTCATTTTTAAACATGCTCGAAATTTAAACAATCACACTAAAAATAGTAAAAAGCAAACTAAGCAGAAAGTTGAAATAGTAAGCAAATATTTATTGGGTTTCCTGATTTTTCTCCTTTTTTTTGAATACGAAAAAAACAAACTAAAATAAACACACCGAATAAAAAAGAAAAACTTACCCTGATAACGGGGGTCCTCCCCCAAGCTAGTCTTGCGGCGGCGGTGGTGGATAGTGGTTGCTCAGCATGTTCACAAGGTTGTTCAGGGCAGAGGTGGTCTCACTCTGACCCTCCCGAATGGTGCCCAGCGTCTGAGTGGTGTTGTAGTTCCACTGACGCTGATCATTCCACCACTGGGTGTGTTGCCCAAGAGTGGTGGTGGTGTCATGCTGGAATGCTAGTTGTTCATCATAATGCTGCTGGGTATAGACAAACCCAGTAGCATCAGAGTGGCATCTTGGCTCAAAGTCATGGTGTGGTCCTTCTTCAGTTCTTGCTTCATAGGTATCACATGAATATCTAGGTGGTTCTGAGGGTCCTGCTTCCGATGGTCCTTCCCCTGATGGTCCTTCTCCTGGGGTGGTATATGGTGGGTAATACCCATATTATGGCTGTGATGGTTGGCTTCGTGGGTATGCCCATGGGTTCAGTGAGTGATGATGGGGTACTTCCCATTCATTGAAGCTGGCATGTGCTGGCTCCTCATGAGGAGCCTCAGCACCACGCCACACTGGATCCTGGTTGCGTGCCATTCTTGCAGAAGCTGCTCTCCGGGGTGCTCTTTCATTCACGGGCTGTGCCTGCAACTCAATATGAAGATCTCGAACAGCATATAAGGCCAACTTTGGGTTAGGTAACCGGAGTGAACCGTTCCCATAAGTTGCATACAAAATATTATTTTCCCTTTTTAGTAAGTGCCCTTGCGAGAAATAATAAAAATCGTAAATCTCTCTATGATCCTCAATAAAGTCAAGAGAAGCTCCATTAATCAAATTAAGACTTGTGGCAATGCGAGTAACAAGTGAGCAAATGGCCACGCTTCCCACTTTGTAGTGGGGGATACTCAACCAATGATTGACCAAGAGACGAACAGGAGAAACCTTGACTTTCTTTACAGCTGCATACATCAGCTGCAAGTCTGCCCCTCTTATCTTACTTTCATCATGTCGGGGGAAAAAGGTGGCTCCTAACCATCGATGTAAAAATCTAAGTGTGGGATGCTCAATGTCAGCTGTACGGTGTGCAAGGTGATATGGTTCCTTGGAAATGAAGTTCCAAAATCTATGCATGTCAAAGTCACCCAAGGCTGAGTCTAAATCCATGTTCGCATCATGGGGGAAACCTAGAAGGTCACTAAGGTTTCTCCATGTGATAGAAAATTCCTGGGTGAACAGTCTAAAATAAACCCCAGTTTCTGTGAGCCGGAGGGTGCAAAGAAATTCTATGGTCAAGAGTTTTGACCCCATCTCCGTAAGGTTTGCAAAAGTAGTCCATCCAACTAACGAAAAAATAGTGTCGAATTCATCAGCCATACATGTCTCAAAGAGAAGTGTCGGATCGATGACCGGCGTGTGGACGAAGTATTTATTCTTGATCTTCTTGTATACGTCCTTTTCTTGGGAGTCTCTCAGGCCAAGATCAGTTGGCTTCTTGAGAACTCTTCGAGGTGCGGAAGATGATGCTGGTGGAGACACGGCCGGTGGAGGTACAACTGGTGGAGGGTCGACACTCATGTCGGAACCGGCCACCGAAGTGTGACGGGATGAGCTCCTCGTCCTGATGCTCCTGACAGCTCCAGAAATTCCCTTCATGACACCCTTCATCCTGCAGATTGCTTACAAACAAAAACAACACTAGTGTAGGGAAGGTTAGAAAGGGTTAGCGGTTAGCCGTCCAGAGGTTAGTCGTTCTCAAGATGTTTTCTAATTTCAAGCTTAGATTTTGACAGAACCTCCCTCTAAATTTTAATCTTCTTTACCCTATTTGGACAGCATCTCCACTAATCTTTTGATGATCTACTGCACCACTATCCCTTCCCCTTGCTTGCTAGTGAACTCCTGCTCACTCACTATTTTTCTCACTCATTTCTTTTCTCTCCCTACTCTCCTTCTCTTCTCTCTAGCTCTCCAGGAAAACCCGAAGTCGAGAGCAGCTTGGAGACTAAAATTCTGAATACTTGGTGGTGCATAGAAGCAATGGGAGGAAGGGTATTTATAGGGGAGGAAGTGAGGGGGCGGCCGTCTCAATGGTGGGGGCGGCCGGCCACCAGGTGTGCCCTTCCTGGTGGCAGCTTCGTGTGATCCATCTTGCCTCAATGTTAAGTCAGAAAAAGAAGTGGTATGATGGTTTTGGCGGTGGAAAAGAGAGGATAGTGGAGGTGAGTGGAAGTGGATGAAATAATATGATGGGATGTATGTGAGGTGAAGTCTATGACATGTGGGACCCATGGTGGAGGGCCCACCATGCACTAAATGCAATTATATAATTATAAACAATGCAGGAATTTCAATGAAAACAAACCAAATTGGATGCATGAAATAATGACTTTTATGCCACTATGATAAAATATTTTTAACGGGTTATCAAACCGTAAAATTATTTATATGGGGCGTAGAAATTTTATAATGCAATGCTAGAAATAAATATGCTTAGGAGAATTGCAAGAGATGACAATTAAATACGGATAAATACCGAGTTACCTTTCGGCGAGGATTCGGATTTTTAAAGTCCCCCCGAATTGGACCTTCCGAATTATTTATTCCGCCGAGGTTCCCAGAGATGCATTCTCTGTCTCCGATGATTGTACTGTCTGGTCTTCTTCTACCATCTTTGTGGATTTGTTTAGCTCTCGTTTTGGCTTGAATGCGTACTGCTCTTCTTGTCCATTTATGGTGAACTTGATTTCTCCCTTCCCGACATCAATGTGTGCATTGGCGGTGCTCAAAAAGGGTCTCCCTAGGATGAGTAACACCTTTGAGTCTGGATGCATATCCAACACCACAAAGTCTACTGGCACGAAGAACTCTCTTATCTTGACTGGAATGTTTTCGGCGATGCCCAAAGGATATCGAACCGATTGGTCGGCCAGTTGTAGGCACATTGATGTTGGCTCAAGTGCAGTGTGGTTGAGTTTGTAGTAGACTGCTGCGGGCATCACACTGACACTTGCTCCAAGGTCACAGAGTGCATTGTTGAAATATTGATCTCCAATTGTGCAATCAATAGTGGGGCATCCTGGATCTTTCTTCTTCTCTGGTAACTGGTTAAGGATGGCCGCACTACATTCTTCTGTTAGCTAGGTCACTTCAGTAGATGGCAATGGTCTCTTTTTGTTGAGAATGTCTCTTATGTACTTGGCATATGTGGGGACCTGTATGGCATCCAGCAGAGGTATATTGACATATAGTTTCTGTATTACCTCCACGAACTTACCGAACTGCTCATCTATTTGTTGTGGTCTTCTATTTCTGCGAGGAAAAGGTAAATAGCTTGTATCTTGAAAGTTTTGTCTTATCTCCTGGTCTTGTACCGGTTCTTGTGGTAGTACTTCTACTTCAGGGTGGTTGTTCTCTTCTTCTGCCACTGATGGTAGCACAGGTGGCCTTCTTGCTCCTTTTGGATAGGGAGGATCTCTGGTGGAACTCCCTCTTCTTGTAGTAATAGATCTTACCTGCTTAGGGTTAGTGGCAACAGGCAATGCAACGGCTAGCTGCGCTATCCTTGCTTCTGTCTTTTTATTAAACTCTAGTTGGTCCTTAATGGCAAAGGAGAAACTATCCATTTTATCGATTATGCTTTCCAAGGTGCTATCGTTAATATCTAGCCTTGCTTTAATGTCTAAGTTGACTTTAGATTGCTGCAGAACTAATTCTCTCAAAGTAGGTTGCTTTGCAATATTACCTGGATTCGTACCTTGGTTATTTGGTTGTTGCCTCCAACTAGGTTGGTGTGAAACCTTCCTGACGATAGGGCTTGAGTTTTGCTTATACATGGCTTCAATTGCCCTCTGGTCTTCCTTGTACTTGGCCCTCTGGTCAAGCCAGTGAAGTAAGGTATCCATCTTGGTAGACAATGCATTCACTTCTTCAATTGCTTCTTCGCTTTGATGACAATCTTGAATGTTGTCTTGGGACCAGCTCTAATTATCTGCTATCTTCTCCATAAGGTTCTTAGCTTTCCCAAGAGTGAGTGAAAAAAATGATCCTTCAGCAGTTGCATCTAGGTGCTCACGTGTCTTCTGGGTTAATCCATGATAAAAGCCTTGCATGAGTAACCATTCTTCCATTCCATGATGGGGACAGTCTTGGATGTATCCTTGCAAACGCTCCCATGCCTCTGAAATGGTCTCTGTCTTCTGCTGTTGGAAGTTGGTAATCTTTCCTCTTAAGGCATTGGTCTTGCCTATTGGGAAGAATTTTGCTAGAAAGGCCTTGGAACACTTCGCCCATGTGTTGATATCTTCTTTATTTGCATAGAACCACTGCTTCGCTCTTCCCACTAGTGAGAATGGAAAGAGGCGGAGTAGTATAATGTCTTGATGAACTTCTTCTATGGCTATAGTGCTCCCAATTTCCATAAAGTCTTGCAGATGTGTACTTGCATCTTCATGAACCTTTCCACTGAATTGGATAGCTTGCACCATGTTGATGAGGCTTGGCTTGAGCTCAAACTCAAGGTTATCTGTTTCTAGCACTGGACCAGTGCGGATGTTCTCTACTGTTGGAGCAGAGAACTCCAACAAGATCTTTTCAGCCATAGCTTCAGGCATTGGTGACGAGCTTCCTTCTTGATTGACCCGACTCTAATGATCGAGAGTTGAATGAATCAGATTCAATCCTGCTAATACCCTGTATAAAATATAGACAAAGAAAAACGAACAGGGGTGAACCTGCCAAAGTAGAGGTGACTAGCGACAATCACTCATTTTCTAAGTATCTGCTTAAGCAATTTTTCTCTAAAAGTTTATTCCTTCCCCGGCAACGGCGCCAGAAATGCTTGTTGACACTTCTAACACCACTCACGCTAAGTTGTCATCCCTAGCATGGCGCCAGAAGTGTTGGTATAGAAACTGCTCCTCTAGTAAAATAAATATGGATCCGCAAGCGAACAGATAATACACCATCATAGCACTTCACCGGGAAGTATTCCAGGTATCGTTATTTATATTTAGCTCAAGGGAAAGAACTAAGGACTTAAACATTGAGATAAACTTGCTAAACACGACTATTTATGAGTGATTGATTGCACAGTCACATACTTTGGCAGAGGGTAAACCATGATAAATAAGGAATATGAATTATAAAGCTCAGGGAATAAATCACACAGAGATTAGAGATAGACTACTCAACAAAAGGTAGGTTGACGTCTGATTAGTTCAAGAAATAGAATTTCTAGGTAGGTTCTAATCTACTAAGTCATTCATCTACTCTAATGCTACACTATCATATATAGCACAAAAGACTCTTCATCTATGTATAAGGATCATTGCTATAAAAAGCCAAGTCATAACCAGACTTCCTACGCAACTTTATTTCTGCTAGACCTACCAACGGGGGATGGAATACAAAGGACTCAACAGGATTGTCACTCCCGCGATCTACCACACGACCCGGCCAATAGGGTGCATTTGCAGGTAAACGGCATCTAAGCACCATGCTTACATGAAATCTACCACCTAACCCTCCCACGAAGAGAGCTAAGCGCTTTGCAAACATATACATAAACTCATTATCAATCATAACCATATCAAATGTACAACTAGAATAAACTAGGAACATAATAAATAGAAACATAACGATATTAGAATAAAGTCTCAAGAAAAGATACAAGATAATACCAATCCTTGATGAAAAAGATCCGGAATCCCGAGCACAGGCGCCCGATTCTTCCTCTATCTAGTCTAAACCTATGTAGAACTTGAAGTATTGGAGTAGCTATTCTAATTCTCTGGTGGAGATGTCTCTCTAAGCCCTGGCTCTGCTGATGGCTACCTCTGAATAATGAATTCTAGAATGAATTAGGGTTTCACCCAGGGGGAGGGGCCCTGAATATATAGCCCTCTCCGAGGCACCACAGCCGTCAGATCAAACTGACCTAATCGGACGATTTTTATTACTCCTCAAAGTCGGTGGAGGCAGGATCCGCGAGCCTCCCTGTGATTGGCTGCAGGGGGGAGGTGGCCGCCCCTAGGGTGGAGGCGGCCACCCTTGGACAATGGCAGGTGGGGCCTCGCTTCCAGGGGTTGCCTTCCCGAGTCTTCCAGATTGCTCTTTTTTACCCGAATGCTTATTCTCTCTATGTAAATCCGACATGTGGGCCTTCTTGGATGATTTACTGATAATCCCCTGCAGAAACATATATTCACCAAAACTTGTGGAATTTGTCAGTTTACACCCTAAGTCTATGGTGGTGATAAGATTATGCCCCTCTTTCTCTTTCTGATAGACACATAAAATTGATGGTTAATGACCGTCAATAGTTGTGTTCGTACAATACATGAGTTTGACAAAAGACTTGAGGCACTAGACAAGGTGATGAAGCCACAGGCCAAGGCCTGGTTGCAGCAGCAAATGGATGAGAAGTCTAAGTGGGCTTTGGCTTATGATGAAGGTGGGTACAAGTATGGCATCATGACGACCAACGCGTCGAAGTCTTTCAACCGTGTTTTCAAGGGTGTTCGAGCATTGCCGGTGTCCGAAATAGTTGAGTACTCGTTTCTCAAGTGCAACGAGTATTTTGTGACGAGGTGGCAAAAGGCACAAGTTAGGCTAGCCAACAATGCAGGGGTGTTTGGAGAGGCTGCAGAATAGTACCTTAGAGAGACAGAGATTTGGGCCGAGAAACAAAATTGCGTTGCCTATGGACCTAACAGGATGGTTTACCAGGTATGAGCCGAGGGTGGAATGACCTTGGGAGGTGAACAGTACGGTGGTAAAAATTACAAGGTTGATCTTGAGAAGGTGGAGTGCACTTGCAACGTACCATAGGTTATGCATGCCCCCTGCCATCACTTGATCACGGCATGCAGGGCCCTTGGCCATGACTACAAGTCTCCACCATACATGTCACCTTATTACCTCCGATCGAATTGCCTAAGGATATGGGAGAAGGCCTTCGAGCCCTACCTTGACCTGACACAGAGGCCCCCTTATCATGGTCCCGAGTACATGCCCGATCCTGATCTGCTGAAGCTTGGAAAACGTAGGAGGAAGAAGAAGAGACTTAAGGGGGACATGGATGCTATGAAAGGGTACGGCGTTGACATGTACGCAGCGGGGACTTTGATGAGACGCGTGGTAGAAACCTTTGCTCCATTTGCGGCGAGCCTGGTCACAAGGCTTCAAGGCATAGGAGACAAGGACAGCAAGTGTAAAATTTAACTAGTATTTATGTTAATGTACTTCTATTAGTTTTATTTTGCTAATAACCTATCCATTTATGTACTTCTAGTATTTATGTTCATTCTATTTTGACTTATGATTTATGTTTCTAACCCCTTTGTATTTAATGTTGAAATAGGATGTCTCAACATCAGTAGTACCACCTACTTGAGTTGTACTACGACGAGGAGCACCGCGCCCACAAGATGGTGGATGTTGGCGGTCCTTATCGATGATTTTACACCGCCAATTAGAGTTGAGAAAGGGTGAATTAATTATTTTTATACGCATATACTTTTATTACTAACCCTATTCCATGTGCACAAGGAAAAATACTGTTGTTGTAGGAATTAATAAAAAGTGCAGGAATTATATAAATAAAATGCGCTTTCTGGAAAGCGCCAAACCAACCCAAGTGGAGAAAGACCACCTCGGGACCGGATTGGGCCGGAAACACATCGACACCATGGTCCAGGACCAGCCCAGAGCCCATCAGCGAAAGGCGGTCGGGGGCGGCGGCCACCTGGCGCGCTCGCGCAAGGGGCGCGCGCGCGCCCTCCCCACTGCCACGCGGGCCCGGCCACTTGGAGGTGGTGCATTCAATGCAGAGGAGGGCGGTGCACTGGTGTACCTTCCATTTTGGTGCCTGAACCGACCTCCACCACGCTATAAGAAGAGAGGAAGAGCACCCTTCACCACACACACCATTTGGAGCCTCACTCTCTCATTCTCACACTTGTTCATTAGTAGTAGCTTAGTAGTATTTAGAGCAAGGAGAGCTACCAATGAGAGCTTGTCTCCTAGGAAGAAGAGCTACCTCTTGGTAATTATCTATAGAGTCTTCTTCCTTAGTCAAGTTCTTACTTCTTATATATAGCTTAGCATATGAACTAGAGTATAGTCTTGATCATGTTCTTATTGATACATATGAATTAGAGCAAAGTTCATATGATCAGTTCATAGCATGTTCATTCCTGTTCTTCATTGTTCATATGTTTTATAGAATTAAAGTCCACGATGAGAATGGAGTAACGGTTCGATGTTCTTTCGGGTTTGCCTGTGTTCTAGCTCGTCCATCCGTAGGGTGGGAGTCCTGGGGGAGCATAGGTAGTTCTCTAGTATGCGGACGTGGTGTCCAGATACGAGAGAACCTTCGAATATGACGGCATGCCACGGTTGAGGGGTAGGCGGCAGGTGGTGACAGCCCTGTCCGTCCCTCGTAATCCCCCACGTCCGTATGTCGTGTAGGAGTTCGTAAATGCCTCTATCGGCTGGCAGACCAGCTGCGGGGGTCTCCCTGTTACTTTAGGCTCCGACTCGTCTCTAGTTTTGTATAACATGTGATTTAGCTGTTCTATGCATAGCTGTATACGACCTACCTGCTCCATGTAGGTTTATTCTTTATTCCTTCCTTTACTTTTATTCCTTATTTCTCTTTATCCTTGAGTCTGGCCCAAATGTGTGTCCACTATCTCAAAAGACCCAATTATCTTACCCCTGCATAGCACTAAGACTTATTTCAATGATGTGAAGTTCTATATCCATGCTAGAGGTATTTTACACCATGCCTTCCTTTAGGAAAATATAAATAACGATACCCTGATATACTTCCGGGTGAAATGCTACAACGATAGATCCGTGCGCTTGCGGATATTATCTAAAAGAATACGATCTATCACTTGGTGTTTCTTGATGTGATCACCGGGATGTAACAATTCTGGTGATTGCTCTAAGAAATGCCAACAGGCATTTCTGGCGCCGTTGTCAGGGATAGACCTTTTTACCTATCCTTGATGATTGCGCTAAGAAATGCCAACAAGCATTTCTGGCGTCGTTGCCGGGGAAGGCATTGGTTAAAATAATCTAGCATGACATGGATATACAACTTCATTAGAAATGGTCCCAGTCTATGCGGGCTAACTTTTATGTTTTCTCCTGCTGTGGATGAAAACAGGATAGTGCATGTCTGGTTTCTCCCTACCAGACAACTTCATTCCAGATCCGGAGGCACTCCTAAGGAAGAAAAGGTCTAAAGCCTCTTCTTCTTCTGCTACTCCACAGACAACGGCCGAACCGGTCGTCGTCGCACCAACCGAGACCATCCAAATGGCTCAAAAGACCCTCCGCGAGTTCTCTGTCCCCACTGTTGCCAACGTGCCCACTGGGCCCGTTGTCAACGTGAAGGACAAGAACTTTGAGCTCAGGACTGGTCTGATTACCATGGTGCAGGGGATCCCGTTCTGCGGACTCCCCAATGAGGATGCCAACTCTCACTTACAGCGTTTCCTAGAGCTGTGCGACACTATTGTCATCAAGGACATCGAAGCCGATGTCATCAGGCTCCGTCTGTTTCCTTTCTCCCTAGTGGGAAAGGCAAAACAGTGGTTCTATAAGGACAAGGAAGCCGTGAGCACGTGGAACAAATGTTCCACGGCATTCCTCGCAAAATTCTTCCCAATGGGCAAAACAAACACTCTGAGGGGAAGGATTGCCAATTTTCAGCAAACGCAGATGGAACCCATTCCTGAAGCTTGGGAGAGGCTTCAAGGTTACATCCAAGATTGTCCTCATCATGGGATGGAGGAGTGGCTGGTGCTCCAAAACTTCTACAATGGGCTCACGCCCATGTCGAAGGGGCACCTCAACGCTGCTGCTAGAGGCACATTTCTATCACTTACTATTGGTAACGCTACAGCGTTAATCAACAAAATGGTAGAAAACCAAGCTTGGGGGAAGAAAGGGCCCCGTCCAAGCAACAAAAAGGCACGCACCCCTTGAAGGAGGCAGAGGCGCTTGCCGCAAAAATAGACCTACTCTTGCAAAAGTTTGATGAGAGTGCCGCTGGAGACACATCCAGCACCGTCAAGGCCATAGACTCTCGCACAACGTGTGAGGTCTATGGCAATGTCGGACACTCGAGGGATGATTGCCCCGAAACTCGTGAAGAAGCTTCGTACATCAACAACGGGTTCCGTCAACAGCAAGGAGGGAATAGTGGATGGAACAACCAGTCCCGTCCACAATACCAAGGTAATTCGAATTACTCTCCAAATTACAATTTGAATCAGCCTTCTCTCAAAGATTTAGTCCTTGGCCAAGCAAAGATCAATGAAAATCTTACCAAAAAGATGCTGGCCAATGACAAAATCTTAGAGAGTATCAATTCTAAGATAGAAGGTTTAACTTCTGCTATCAAGAATCAATTGAGCTTCAACAAAATGATAGAAAGGCAGTTAGCTCAAATTGCTTCTAATGTTCCTATTGATCCCAATGGTAAAACATTGGATCAAGCTGCAAATACTCTTGAAAATGTGAAGTCGGTGACCATGAGGGGCGGTAAGGCCACTCACGATCCACCACACCCTAACCATGCAGCCAGGAAACAAGCAACGCCACAGCAGAAAGAACCTTCATTGTCTGAACCTCAAGACGACACAGAAGTAGGGACAACCCTGGATTATCCAGACACTACTCATCTGCCATTCACCGCGAGGACAAGAAAGCGAGCTGTGGATGACCAGTTCGCTCGATTTGTTGAGATGGTCGAGAAAGTACATGTAAGCGTTCCACTCATGGACGTCTTACATGTACCGTCTTATGCCAAATATATCAAGGACATCATCAACAACAAGCGACCATTGCCATCCATAGCTGTGGTCAAACTAACAGAAGAGTGTAGTGCGGCGATCCTAAATCACTTGCCAGAGAAGAAGAAGGATCCAGGATGCCCCACTATCACTTGCTCCATTGGTGGGCAACAGTTTGACCACGCACTCTGTGATCTTGGTGCCAGCATCAGTGTCATGCCGAAGACGGTGTTTGACAAGCTAAGCTATATACGGCTGTCACCAACAACGATCACTCTCCAATTGGCCGACTCCTCCTTACGCTACCCAGTGGGAATAGCTGAAGATATTCCTGTAAAAATTCGAGGATATTTCATCCCGGTGGACTTCGTAGTGCTCAACATGGAGGCCACCAAAGAAACACCGCTGATCTTGGGACGACCAATCCTCAGTACCGCTGGAGCACAAATTGATGTCGGGGTAGGAGAAATCCGGTTCAACATAAATGGAAATGAGGAGAAGTTTCAGTTTCGGCCAAGGAGGACGGAGAGTGCAATATGATTCGCATCAGGTATGAACCAACCATGAAGGAGGTCACGGAAGTTGAGATCCAACCTCATGGTGCGAACAAGATTCCCAATATCATCTGGGAACAAAGGCCAGAGTAGAAGACCAAGGCCCTAGAACGAAAGAAAGAAACAAAGGGTGCTCAGGAACAAAAACAAAAGAAAAAGAAAGAGCAGGAGCAGAAGCCAGAGCAAAAGAAGGAGCAGAAAGCTCCTAAGCAAAAGAAAGAAAAGAAGAAAGCTCCTGCAGAAAAGACAGAGCCAAAAGTTGTTCCTGCACAACCTAAGGAAAAGAAAAAGAAAGGCAAAGCTCTGGCCCAAGGTAAAGTGGAACCCGAGAAGAAACCAGTTCCACTCACAACCTCTAGGGCACCAAAGACGGTCCCTAAAGAGAAGGCGAAAGTGTTAAAGGTGGACAAAACCTCCACGCCTCCGAAAGAGGCAGAACAACCACCTTCTGCACCATGTGTCACCACACCCCCGAAGAAGAAGATGGTGTGGAGACCCAAGCAAGCATTCCCGTCTACCTCTCCTGAGACGGATGCTCCAACGCCAAGCACAACCTGAACAGGAGAAAAGTCCCGCTCCACGGACTATAAACGGTGAGCCCTGACCGACAGGATAATCGGTAAGTTATCTTTTTATTTATTTCCTTCCAAAAAAATATATATTTATATATATTATTTATACTTAGTCTGTCAAATAAAGTTCTATCATGCTATCTTTGTTCCTGCTTTAGTATGATGTTTTGGAATATGTTTAAGCTTAGCATGTTCCATAGACTTGTAGCTTGAGCATGGTGCTTAGGTTGCTAGTTTACCCTGGTCAATGTTCCTCCTGATCCTATCAACTATAGGGGCTATTTTTTGAGCCGAAGGTGGTACATCTGAAGTGGTACCAAAATTGGATGGTTGACCCTTTGGCTGATGTGCATTAGGAACTGCACTGCTACTTACTCCTCCATTGGCACTTGAGCCCATGATGGCTCTGGTAGAATCTTGTGTGCCGCCTTGCACGTCATCGCCAGCAGTTGTATCTTTCATATTGAAGTAAGCGGGTCCATACTGGTCAATGGGAATACCAACTAACACCTCCTTCATGATGTTTCTGAATGTATTCAGAAAGTATGCTTGATGACCTGAGATAGCTTCATGTATGATCTTGTTCAATTCTGACAGAAAGAATTGCTTGTCTCCATCATCATCGGTGATAGTCTCTCCTGCCATCACGATCTTAGGCATTTGTTGCTTCAAGACGATCTTGCCTCCACGGACTCTTCCAAAGCACAATAGGCACTTCTGTACCAATTGTTCAGTAGCTGTCTTGATTACTGTCCTATGCTCTTCATCAAGGTCATCCAAACTGACATTGAGGATGTTGTCGACATCGAACTCAGACAAGTCTGGCATGGTTGACGATTGTGGTCCCACCGGGCGTGCCAAAAAGAGTGTCGGCACAAAATCGTGACGGGGTCAGTCCTCGCGCCGGGCGTGTAGACTCTCGCAAGCCAGACAGACCAAGGCTTACGTTCCTCAGTCCCCGCGGCTGTCTCCGGTAGTCGATCCGGTCGAAGTCAAGGCGTGCCAGTCAATTTGACCCTGTAATTGACAAGGAGGAAAAGAATAGTCAAATTATGGAACCTGCCGGCTTGATTCCAGACAGTTCCGAGTGTATGGCTAAATAGCCGATCAGGTTAGGACAGTGACTAGAAAGTCAAGATCCGTTATGCATGTAAAATAATGTAACAATAAATAAACATGTATTAAATAAAGCAGTTAATCATGTCATGATCGAATGAACAGTTATGGAATTGAATCTAGACATGATACGAGCCAAAAGAAGTAACAAATGCACTGAATCGGCAATCTGAGTACACATATGAAGCACAGAAGCCATTAGCCGATTCAGTCTATTTGATACAAATATGTAAAATCCTACACGTGTGCATTGACATGAATGAATCTAGCAAATCTACCAAACTCGTGAATTTGAAACCCGTTGACTAAGTAATCGTTGGGCCAAGTCTCGTCCAAGCAAGCTCGATAAACTAACAAGATCTAAACATATTCATGGAGACAATGATATGGGTAAAGCTCGGGCAAATCGGCTATTTTAACCGATTCCGACGTGAGAACGAACTAGGTGCATAACTAACTCCACAATTAGATCATAAAGCTACCTACACCCTAGAACGTGCACACGTTACGAATAAGATTGATAAAAACCTGGCTAATGTAAGCACAAGACCGATCGTCAATCATCATAGATCTAGAAAATGCAAGTATTGGTGACGATCGAATCTAAAGGATATAAGCCAAATCTACCAATCTTTATTCGGGCAAAAGATGTGTTAAAAGTAAATAACAAGTAGATCTAACCACATCGATAACTTAATGAATCTACTAGGATGCCAAACCAAGTAGAGCCGATAACTAGCAAAGGGTAACTTGATGAATCTACCGGGTTTGCCAAATCCAATAGAGCCGATAACTAGTGTGCATTAACCCATACAACAGGAGGTCGAACCAGCCTTGTCAAGTGCTAACACAAACTGTTGGCACGCGCGATACTAGATAATGTTTGCACTGGAATTTGGACTGGCAGAGGCGCAAGCAAGCTTTGACAAGAATGAAGAGCTGCCAGAGTCGCCCTATACTAAAGTGGTCTGATTTTGGGGAATCGGCTAAATCAGAATGGATCGGTAAAGCCGGAATCAGCTATTTTTGTGGAAATATGTGAACTACATCGGTTCCAGTCGCAGAGGAAGTTTGCGTCAATGGCACGGGACTCTACAGCGCGGAATAGTGGAGCCCAAGTTATCCAGATTAACATATTTTAGATTATTTTCCTTATTCACAAGTCGTATCAGAATGGGACTTGGTCAAAGCCCAGGGTATAAATATGTAAGCCCCGGCACATTGTAAAGGATCCAACTTTCAATCAATCAAACAAACAACCCTTTCGACCCCTGTGCCATGGCCTCTGTGCCACCTTAGTTCTTAGGATTTCGGCGTATTTGCATCTGGCTTGGCTGGTTCGACCTCTCGCTTGCCGTAAGTATCGTTAGAAAAGCTTTTACTTATGTTTAGATCGGGCCGGTTCGACCTCCTTTCGACGCATCTGTAAGGGTGGCTATTGTACATTGCTAGATAGGGTCGGTTCGATCTCCTATGGACGCATCTACGGTAGTCGGTTACGTGTTCATGCTAGATTTGGCCGGTTCGACCTCTTATCTAGTATCATGCGTGCCAATAGTTTGTATTAGCACTTGACAGGGCCGGTTCGACCTCCTGTTGTATGGGTTAATGCACGCTGGTTATCGGCTCTATTAGATTTGGCAAATCCAATAGATTCATCAAGTCACCCTTTGCTAGTTATCGGCTCTACTTGGTTTGGCATCCTAGTAGATTCATCAAGTTACCGATGTTATTAGATCTATCTGTTATTTACTTTCAACACATCTTTGCCCGAATTAAGATTGGTAGATTTGGCTCATATCTTTTTAGATTCGATTATCATCAATGCTTGTATCATCTAGATCTCTTATCATGATGATCGACCTTGTGCTTACATTAGCCAAATCCTATCAATCTTATTCGTGACGTTTGCGCGTTCTAGGGTATAAATAGTTTTATGTTAGAGCTTATTAATCTACTCTATCTAGGTGGCTGCAGCGGGTTAAGTCGTCGATCTCACCGAAGTAGATTACATTAGTGGGTTTTGATGTAAAATTGTTTATGCACTTAGTTCGTTCTCACGTCGGTATCGATTAAATTAGCCGATTCACCAGAGTTTCAACCATATCATCGTTTGTAATGGACACGTCTAGATCTGTCTGGTTTATCAAGCTTGCTTGGACGAGACTTGGCCCAACGATTACTTAGTCAACGGGTTTCAAATTCACGAGTTTGGTAGATTTGCTAGATTCATTCATGCCATTACACACGTGTAGGACTTTGTATACTTGTGTTAGATAGACTGAATCGGCTAATGGCTTTGCGCTTGCATGTGTATTCAGATAGCCGATTCAGCATGTCTATTACCTATCTTGGCACGTATCATGTCTAGATCCAATCTTACAATTATTTATTCGATCATGACATGATTAACTGCTTTATTTTAATGCATGTTCATTTATCGTTCCATTGTTTTACATGCATAAAGGATCTTGACTTTCTAGTCATTGTCCTAACCTGATCGGCTATTTAGCCATACACTCAGAACTGTCTGGAATCAAGCCGGCAGGTTCCATAATTTGACTTTTCCCTTTTCTCCTTGTCAATTGTAGGGTCAAATTGACTGGCACGCCCTGACTCCAACCGGATCAACTGCTGGAGGTAGCCGCGGGGATCAAGGAATGTGAGCCTTGGTTTGTCTGGCTTGCGAGAGTGCTCATCCCGGCGTGAGGACTGACCCCCGTCACGTTTTTGCGCCGACACTCTTTTTGGCACGCCCAGTGGGACCACAATCATCAATAATGCCGGACTTGTCTGAGTTCGATGTCGACAACATCCTCAACGTCAGTTTGGATGACCTTGATGAAGAGCATAAGACAGTGATCAAGACAGCTGCTGAACAACTGATACAGAAGTGCCTGTTGTGCTTTGGAAGAGTACGTGGAGGCAAGTCGTCTTGAAGCAACAAATGCCCAAGATCGTGATCGCAGGAGAAACTATCACCGATGATGATGGAGACAAGCAATTCTTTCTGTCAGAATTAAACAAGATCATACATGAAGCTATCTCGGGTCATCAGGCATACTTTCTGAATACATTCAGAAACATCATGAAGGAGGTGTTAGTTGGTATTCCCATTGACCAGTATGGACCTGCTTACTTCAATCTGAAAGATACAACTGCTAGCGATGGCGTGCAAGGCGGCACACAAGATTCTACCAGAGCCATCATGGGCTCGAATGCCAATGGAGGAGTAAGTAGTAGTGCAGCTCCTAATGCACATCAGCCGAAGAGTGATCCAACACTCAATTTTGGTACCACTTCAGATGTACCACCTTCGGCTCAAAAAATAGCCCCTACAGTTGACAGGATCAGAAGGAACACTATGGGAGGAGGAGACCAAGACAAAGATGGTGAGCCACCAGCAGGCTTTGCCAATGTGTCAAGCTATAATCATTTTGGTATGACTCCCTGTCCGAACATTAGAGGATCTGCCGATCCTGGTGATCAACTGATCAGGAAGCTTGCCGAAGTGATGGAAAAAGAATTCGGCATGAAGAGGAGCCACTCCAAATCATACAGTATGTCATATCCTGAGTGGTTCAACCACATGGAGCTCCCACGCAACTATAGGATTCCAGAGTTTTCCAAATTTACTAGAGAAGACAGTACCAGCACGATGGAGCACATCAGCAGATACCTGGCTCAGTTAGGCGATGCTTCAACTGAAGAAATTCACAGAGTCAGATTCTTTGCCTTGTCCCTGTCAGGACCTGCCTTTACATGGTACTCCTCATTACCACATAATTCTATCCATACTTGGGAGGAGTTGGAAAGCAAGTTTCATGCCTACTTCGACAATGGGATAACAGAAAAAGACATCGATGATTTGGCCAGCGTGAAGATGAAGGTCAATGAATCAGGTCTTGAGTATCTTCAGAGATTCAGGCAAATGAAGAATTTATCCTTCGGCATAAACCTGTCTGACCGCCAGTTGGTGAAATTGGTGATTAAAGGAATGCAGACTTACTTGAGGGAGAAGCTTGTCAGTTCAGATTTCAACAATCTTGGAGAGCTTGCACATAGAGTGACTGCAGTATCCGAATATGTGCAACCACCGCGTCAGCAAGGCCGGTTTCAGAAGGCAACAAATGTAGCAAGCTATTATAAAGGCTTAGTATATGATTCAGATCAGGAAAGCGAAGATGTTGATGCCATTGAATGGAACCTCAAGAAGGTGTGTGTTATTGATCATCCTTGGGGTAAGGCTCAAGAAAGATTCGATTTTGACGTCACCATGGCTGACAAGATATTTGATTACCTGCTGGACAAGGGCTTAATCAAAGTGTTACATGAGCCACTCACTGCTGAAGAGAGGAAGGGGAAGAAGTATTGCAAATCCCATAATTCCACTACCCACTCCACCAATGAGTGCTTGGTGTTCAGAGGGCAAGTACAGAAAGCCATTGAAGCTGGAAAGATAACTTTCAGCACCGGTAAGCTGAAGATCGATCAAACTCCTTTCGATGCTGCAATGGCTAATGCGGTCCTTCCCAAAAGTGGAACCAAGGTGCTAACCTCCACAAGGGCAAAGGAATCAGGATCAGTGGACTATAGAATGCAGCTCATAGATGAAGAATACCAAGAAATCAGAAGAAAACGTGAGCGACAACATAGTAAAGAAAGAAAACCTCGGGTCACATCTCATATCTTGCTCAACAAATGGCAAAGAGAAAAAGAGAAGTATCAAAGGAGGCGATTTGAAGAGCATGAACACCTGAGAAGGCTTGAAGAAGAAAGACATGAAAGAGAGCAAATAGAGTCACATTGGAATTGCCCTTTCTTCAGACATTGCTGGAATAAAGGTTTGAGACTACCAACCAAAAGAGACTGCCCTGAGTGCAGTGATCAGTACAAGGGGTACCGACAGTCACAAACCAACCGCCGGTCCGTTCATGAAGGACTTGGACGACATGTGAATGATCAGCGCATTGAGAAGTGCAGTATTCATGAGCAATGTGATGCTTATGATATGGAAATAGAACAAAAGCAGTATGTCTGGCAGGAGAACCAATGGTGTCCTAACCGCCTTTCAAAGAGTCAAAAGAGGAGAGTTCAACGCTTAAGAGAAACTGAGATTCGAATGGATAAAGCGTTGAGAGCTAAGAAGGCTCAGGTGTGGAAAGCCAAACAAGCAGCCGGTGCAAACAAATCAGCTCCTATTGGAATGCAGTGTATTTTACCTTTTGAATTCAGAGCATCCGAGGATCAAGAATTTTATTTTGATTTCGATGAGTCAGAATATGAAGAATTAGCTGCTTACTTATCTGTGGCATCCCAGGCAGTGTTTGATAGACCAATGAGACATCGTCATTTGAAGGCTTTATATGTCAAGGGTCTAGTCGATGGAAAACCTATGAGCAAGATGCTTGTAGATGGAGGTGCTGCAGTCAACCTTATGCCTTATTTGACATTCAGAAAACTAGGCAAGACCACTGAGGATTTGGTCAGAACAGACATGCAGCTAAGAGATTTTGGTGGAAACGTGTCTGACACTCGGGGGGCAATAAGTGTTGAGTTAACAATTGGCAGCAAGACATTGATCACCACGTTCTTTGTCATTGATGGAAAAGGATTCTATAGTTTACTCCTTGGAAGAGATTGGATTCATGCCAATTGTTGCATACCTTCGACTATGCATCAACTCATAATTCAATGGGTCGACAATGACATTGAAGTGGTGCCTGCTGATGATTCCATCAATGTATCATCTGTCGACCATGTCTATTGGGATTTGGAAGATTTCGAGTGCTTTTTGGGAAAAGAATTCTGCAAGGAGTTCATCACGGTCAATGATGATGATCAACAGCCGTCTCGTATTTTCGGCTCTGAAAGTATTTTCTAGAAGCATAGCGTAAAACACAATAGCCAATGTAAATCAAGGTCATCAGTTTTGATGGTTCAATTGCCCGGGGGCAATCGGCTTATTTTTCAATTCTACACTTTGGACTACCACTTGGTACGTTTTGAACAAACAGCCAATACTTTAAGTATCGCCTTTAGCATAAAATCCAACAATGTTGGAATAGCCGATGCGAGACGCATCGCCTTTAGAGCAAAAACAAAATGAAACACATATGTTTAGATGAAAGGCGGAAGCAGTTTGGAACAAGCATGGTTCGAACATATGTTACAAAGATTATTCATTCAAGCAGAGTTCCTACAAAGAAGGACCATCACAAAAGCTACATCAAACTACATTGCACTAAGGAAGCTTATTGATGATGTAGTGAGTTGAAGCCAATTGAGCCAAAGCCTCTGCTGCCGCTTCAAACTGCTCGGAGTTGGCGTCGATGGCATCTACAATCTGTGGCGACACCTCCAGATTTTGCAGATTTAAACATGTACGTGCTTGAACGACGGCGAGGGCAAAGGAAGCACCGGTAAGGGCACCTTGGTTGGCCACCTCATGCACCCTAGTAGGGACGGTCTCCAATCTCTGAGCGACGGTCTCTCCAGGAGCATTCACGGAGGCCGCGGTGGCGTTCCCAGCAAGCTGAAGCTCCTCGAAGCGTCGCGTGAGATCTGAAAGGATTAGTGATGAAACCAATCAACAGAACGGAGTAAAATCAGGGGATTAAAGAAGTAATGCACTCACCCACAACACGTGCATCGGCAGCGATTTGCCGATTAGTAGCCGTCTCAGCTGCTTCCTGAGCAGAGAGGAGGGCTTTCTGGAAATCAGCAAGTACGCTCTGCATACGGGCCAACTCTTTGATAGTTTCATCATAACGGGCCTCCATCTCATTCCGCTCCCGGTAGATCCGGTCATACAGCGCTGCAGAAACCTTGTCGGATCCTGTAGAAAATTCCGACCTCGAAGAGGAACCTCCGGATTCCATCGGAACAGAAGCAACGACGGCATTGGATGGACCCTCACCGTCCACCCTAGAGGTCGAAAGTTAAGGCTCAATGAGCAAGAGAATCGACTGATGGAAGGTAAAGTTACCTGACGCAAGGGCGAACAACGCGGCGAGAGCTCACTTCCTCCTCCTCCGCCGGCCACTTGCCATGGTCCGCCATAGGCTACTCCGGGAGGCGGGGTTTTCTTGGAAGAGGAAAAGGTTCTTTGGTTCAAGAGGCAGAGAAGGCGGAGAGATGTATTTGAGCTACAGTACTTAACCCGAGGGGCATATATCGGAATAAAATCGTCAGCTTGCTATTAATTGCAGCACTGCAAGGGCAGGTAATCGAGTGGCCGGTCAAATCAACCCAGACGTATCCTCGAGGGACTCGTCAATATTTTAGGAAATCGGGAAAACAAGATCGGAATAACACATCGGCTAAAGCGAAGGAGCCGTCTTAACAGTGTTCAAATCGGAAAAGCAGTAGATCGGCTATTCCCAAAGATGAAGCGATACTGACCAAAGCAGCAAAGTGATACAAGTTGCAGCATACACGAATGTGACATCTCACGAGAACTACGAATCAAGGAAGTCTTTTAATGCATCAGAAGCAGCGATCCTAGCAGAATCAATCTGAGACAGCAGAGTCTTGCTGTTGTCCAAAGATGTAGACAGAGTCTTCAGGTTCCTCATAATCTGTCTACCTGATTGAAAAGATTCGGCCAGCTCCTTCTTCTTCGAGTTCAGGTCATTTATGATAGGAGCCAGGGCTGATTCCTTCTGACTGATAGCCGTGTTTACTTCATCAAGCTCTTGCTCTAATTTAGCCTTCCGAGATTGAAGAACGGCAAGATCTGGTTTCATGCTTGTTGACGGTAGATAACTCCTATTTTTAACCGTCAACTAGACATGAAAAAGGACCTAAATATAATTACCATCTAGATATAGGGCTTACACTAACGGAATTCCATGAGTTTTGGTGAATGTCTGTTTCGGGGGTGTCGGTGAAAATACCCAAGGAAGGCCCACATGTCGGGTTTATATAGAGATAATCGGGAACCGGTGAAAATTCTGTAATCTGGAAGGTTCGAGAAGGCTCTGGACCAAACGGGAGCCCGAACCGGCTCGGTGGAGGGTCGGTCGCCTCTACCCGAGGGTCGGCCGCCCCGGCATCTCGACCAATCAGAACGAGTCTCGCGGATCCCTGTTCCACCGCCTTTGAGGATGAATAAAAATCGTATATTTAGGTCGGTTTGATCCGAGGGCTGTGGTGCATCCTAGAGGGCTATATAAATAGGGCCCCTGGCCCCTGGAGGAGGCATCCCTTGAAACCCTAATTCATTATTTCTAGAGAGGATCAGGTGAGAGAGGTCCCTTGAATGGATCTCCTCCCTAGAGCCTAGCATTCAAGATAGATAGAGAGAGTATAGGGTGGAGGTAGAGTTGGAGGAAGCCCGGCATGTCGGTGTCTCCTCTCCGGTTGTACTGCGGGATCAAGTCTCCTAACCCGAGGCTTGGTTCTAGGATCATTCGCAATTCAACTTCTAATACTAGTAAGTTCTTGTTATTATTGCTATTTGGTTTACGAGTTTACTTTATTCGCTTCCGGTTGGGAATAGAGTAATCGTTCATAGCGTAAGCGTGGTGCTTGGGCTAGGTTCACTCGTAGATGCTCCCTATCTGGCCGGAAACGTGGTAGTATCGAGGAAAGTGACAATCCCTTTGTTACCTTTGTAGCCCACTTCCCGTCAGTAGGTAAGGTAGGTCCAAAAGTGCTAGGTTAAGCATCCTCTGTGGTGTCTTTTCTTAGGTGCTCCCATAGAGTAGTAGTTGCAAAGCTTGCCATAGGTTGGAAGGAGACTGTGGTAGTGATCCTCTCTATATCGCTCATTACCTTGTTTGTAGCTCAGCGGTTAGGTATAGACTTGGGTTAGTCAGATGCACGTTTTCTCCTAGCGGATAAATAAATAACGATACTCTGGAATATCTCCCGGGTGAAGTGCTCACCGATATCCGTGCGCTTGCGGATTATTTCTCTTTGATTCTTTCGTGTGCGTATCTAGTATCAACAAGCATTTCTGGCGCTGTTGCCGGGGAGAAAGACGGTCTGCTAAGATAACCTTAAGTCATGCTTAACCTTGTATTATACTTTTATCTTTTTGTATTTTTTTTTTTTTTTGCCTTTTCTTTTATATCCTTATGGATAACCCAAATTCCACGCCTATCCACCAATATCTTGCACCCATGAGCACATGCTTAGAGCCTCTAGAACCCATGATTTTCACATCTAGCTATGAGCTACACCAATGTTTGGTTGCAATAGGTCAAAGCCAACCCTTTTCTACAGCTAGAGTCCTATCTTCTAATCAAGAGGGTATTGTACCCAAGGTCCTATCCTCACCCGGAGAGGGTAATGAACCCAAAGTCCTATCCTCTGATCAAGTAGGTAATGAACTTTTGGCTACACTTAGGGAATCTTTTAATCTTCCTATAAATTTAGGTTTAGACCTAGCCTTACAAGACCATGTTCTTCTTCAACATCTTTATACGGGTCTTGATAAAGTCACCTTTGGAGGAGTTTTTCTTTCTTATCCATTAATGAAGGGAGGTTTGTCCTTATTATTAATGGACACACTCCTTGCACTAGCATTCATGATAACATCCTAGAGGTAGAGAAGGAATCATCCCCAAACAAGAAGAGGAAGTTTTCATAGCCAAATTGTAAACATTTCAATCCCATGATTTGGCTACCCATCCCAAACCCGGTAGTACTCCAAAATTCTTTAAGGAAAAAAGTAATTCTATCCTTAGAAATTCTTTTTGATGGCGATTTTGGGAGAAGCATAAACTTCTTGCTTCATAAGAGATCTTTTAGTACATGCATTATAAATTTTCTTAAGAGATCTCTTAGAAAGCGTCTCAAATCCAATTCCTTTGAAGGACGCTTAGAAAGACTCAAGGATGGCATATCAAGTGATGCCATGGAAGGAGAGCGTAGCCATCTAGAAACCACCTTTGTCTTCTCTCCTTTTGTGCCCACATCAAATATAGAATACGAATCCACCTTTAAACCCATCCTTGATCCCTATGACTCATTCTATGCTCTTTCTCCCAAACCTCCCGACGATCCTAGAAATCCGTGTAGATATCCCACGCATAGGAATCATCAAGACCATATAGAGGATCGCAAAGAGCAACATCCATGGCAAGAGAGCATTAAAAACCTATGTGCTATTGCCATTGAATGGATGGATAAGGCCTTAGATGAGATCATTTCAAGAGACGATCCAAGGAGAATTTTGGACATTTATGTCGAGTCACCCTTGGAAGTAGAAGATGATGGAGGATTCAATGAGCAAAGTAGTTACTTCTTAAACACTCCATCAAGACCTTGCTCATATGAAAAATCTCCTGATTCACTTAGTCTCCCCAACATTGCCCCACACGAGATCTTCAACCCCCTCATACTCTTTGTTCCTATAGATTTTGAAAGGGTGGTTGTAGACACATATGTTCATCATAAATATTGCAGATCTTGTTGTGTTGAATCTTGAGACAGTACACATAGATTGGTGTTGGAGGGGGAACCACTTCACCAATTCACATCTTGAAGGTTTTCCAAGGACAAGCATAGTGTCCTAAAACAAGCACTATTTAGACCATGACATGAGTGTCCACCTTTTCTTTTGCGCTGCCCTTGTTAATTGAGCATAGAGTTATAATTATAAAAATATTCCTTCGGGTATTCTTGCCACTAACCTTTCCAGGTTTGGAACAAAAAGATCGAAGGAGTAACAAATGCAAGGTATGTCCAACCAATCATTATGCAACATTGAATTACTTTCATCCAATCTTGATTTCTGCCAAATTCAAGCTTGGGGGATATACTTCCATAAATAGATTCCTTGCCATGTTGCTACATTATTTTGGTTGTCCCTACCTTTAAGGCATGCTCAGTTTGCTATTAATCATGCTCTGTCATCACTGTTTGAGTAAATCTCTATAGTGCTTTCATGTTACCTTTATCTACCATAGTAAGGGTTGGTTTAGAAGTACTCGACATGCTTCTATTGGCTTTTAAATTAAGCGTGGTGCTTATGTTAAATAGCCTTCCTTAATCTGATTAGACATGGAGTCTAATTTGGTTATTGAACTAAAACTGCTGTAGTAGACATTGGTATATTTTGTTGGACTAACCCCTGCAGAAAAACTCCCAAATCCAAATTGGGAAAGTCCAGAGATGAACTCACATCGAAGTGAAGCAAGGCATATGATGAACTCCAACAACTTCGCATAGAAGACATAGCTCATTCATCATCCAAGAAAGAGTTGAAAGAATTTATGGCCTGCCTATTCATGGTGAACCTGCCAAATCACCACTTCAGTGATGGAACAAAGGAGACAAGAGTGCCCCAAGAAGGATCTACATCAATAGCACTCACTCAAAGGAAGTGGATGAACAAGGCGACAAGCTATGAGCAACCTTGAAGACATCATAGCAATGATCCCAAAGGTCAACCTAGGACACCAATGAGAAGCTGGGCAAAACTCACCTCATTGGCCAATCAAAGACCTGCTCTTGTTGTTCTCCACCTAGACTGCATACTCGCTGACCAGCAAGCAGCACTACACACTATGCATGCATGGCCTATGTATAACACATATATATAAGAATGTGTGTTCCCATTATGATAATGTGTGGCAAGGAGTATATGCAATATATGTGCCTCTAGGTTTTACTTGAGAATGAGATCAATTTGTTTCTGTAACCTCCACCAGGGCAAACTTTGTCCTTTTGGAATTCTCCATTGATGTGAAAGTGTTCCCGGCATCTCTGATCATTCATCAAATCACACAACCCTACACACTACTACAGAAAATGATGTAGTGCCTTATGAATCAAAGCCGCCTCTAGAGATGGGTCTTCGGAAGCAGCTCCAAAGCCACCTGCCTCTACAAGGTTAAAATGATTCTACTTTTAAAGGCGGCTTGTCCGGTCGCCTTTAAAGAACCTTTTGTAGAGGCGTTGATATTGAAGCCACCTCTAGTAGAAATAAATATACACTACCCACCTCGCTCTTGCTCACACTGCCTTCTCTCCCAAACCGCATCGTTTCCTCTCTCAAATTTCATCTCCTCTCCCAAACCTCGCCGCCTCCCTCCTCCCTAATCCTACCGACTCCGAACCTGGCAACGCGAGCAACGATGTAGAGCGACAGGGGTGCGACTTCAACCCCAAGACCCAACCACGCAACAAGTGTAGCCAGTACTTCGCCCCTTCGAGCGGCAGTAGCGGCGGAGGGGTTTGGATTCCGATGTGTGTGTGGCGACCTCATTTACCTGCTCGACTCCGACGAAGAGGTGAAGCTATGTGGAGCCCTGCCATGTACAGGTTCCGTGGAGCTCCGTCGATTCACCAGGAACACTAATGCCGCCTAGTGCGTCGATTGCTTTGCCACTGCCATCGTGGCTGTTCCGCCCGCTTCCGACCAACTAAAGGCTTGTACAAAACACTGGTAGCCCTAGTCCATCCTCGCGCCCTCGCTTAGCCTGGTGTAGCCGTGGCCTCGTTAGAACACGACAGGCGACAGCGTCGCCGCCACCACAGAGATTTGCGCGTAGCTAAGCCACGATAGGCCGCCAAGGCTGCTACTCCAGTGCCCTAGAGCTGCGTGGCCCCTCCGCAACTGCCGCGCACGCTCTGGCCACCTCGTTTGTCGCGTAGGGCGGGCCTCCCCAACCGGAGTGGTGGGGCCAAGGTTGCCTATCCCAATGCTGCTGGAGTTGGTGGATTGAGAGGGAGGGCATGAGTGGGTGACGCATGGGCCCCACATGTCACCGAGATGGAGGTTGGTGTACTATGTGACTGTCAATGCCAGCGTGACGTAGTCAAACCCGCTCCACGTTAGACAAGCCCTCCAGCTCACGCCCATCTTAAACTCCTATAAAGTTAATGGCCACTACCTATTTCTCTATAATGTAGTGAAGCCACATCATCTTAGAGACCCCACAACCATGTTATCATCCACCCACAAGTCCACTATCATTAACTCAAGCATGCTAATAAATATTCTCTCCATTCCTTCATCCACTTTTCTTTGTGATTTATGTTTGATCCTTTCTCATTCCACTACTACATGCATGCAACATACAATTACATTATAATACTCTAATTTTCATCAAATTTATACACGTTCGTGTCATTCACGCAAGATATTATTTTAAAAATTTCTCCAGCAACGCGCGGGGTATTTACCTAGTGTTATAAAATTGTACGGTTTTGACAGAGACTTAGATAGTTTGTAGTGGAAAGGTCAAAATTAGATGAACCCAAAATTTTTTTTTTTTTGAGTGGAAAATGACCCCAATAGTTTTTTTTTTTTTTAAGGAAATGATGACCCCAATAGTTGGGATGAGACATAAGACGTGAGATAAGATGTTCATTGATTAGCAGGCCAGCAGGACCGCAGATTGACGCACAATCAAACCATTCAACAATGCCCAGGCCTCTAATGAACGATTTTTTTATGTTGTTTTGCACAGCCCAGTTAATAGTAATTTGAGCCCCAATTCTTTGTAAGAAAATGGCCCAGCCCATCTACCTTCCCCGTCATCGGCCCCGTATTTAAGTTCTATACGCTCCTCACGCACTAGAACCCTAGCGCCCGTCCCGCCGCCGCCGCCGCCGCCGTCCCCGCCGCTGCAGCAGCCACCGCGCGGTCACACAACCATGGTAATCTCGTGTTGCTCCTCTTCCTCGTCATCGCCCTCAAAACCCGCTACTGACATACACGATCACCTCCTCCGCAGGGTATCGACCTCGTCGCCGGCGGCCGCAACAAGAAGACCAAGCGCACGGCGCCCAAGTCCGACGATGTCTACCTCAAGCTCCTCGTCAAGGTGAGCCCCCTCCTGACCCAGTTCTCTCACGCTCTTGCCGTTCAATTTATATTCGGTGTGTTCAGATTTGACGCCGAATCGCTCCTCGCTCGCAGCTATACCGCTTCCTTGTGCGGAGGACAAAGAGCAACTTCAACGCCGTGATCCTCAAGCGGTTGTTCATGAGCAAGACCAACCGCCCGCCGCTCTCGATGCGCCGCCTCGTCAAGTTCATGGAGGGGAAGGTAGATATCAAGTACCTCGGGGATGCCATTTTGGTCTTGGTCAGCACCCTTGATGCGAGTTCTAAATGTGGGGGGCTGATTTTGAACCATGTGCTTTGTGGGTCTGTAGGGTGATCAGATCGCCGTGATTGTGGGCACCGTGACCGACGACAAGAGGATCAACGAGGTGCCAGCGATGAAGGTGTGCGCGATCAGGTTCACTGAGACGGCGAGGGCCAGGATCATCAATGCCGGTGGAGAGTGTCTCACCTTCGACCAGCTCGCGCTCCGTGCCCCGCTTGGGCAAAACACGGTATGGCTATTTATGTTGGACATTCACTTGTTGCTTGCTGTTGGTGATGCTTGGTACAGTGCATCGAAGATCTGTAGATAGCAGAAGCTAATTCTATTTAGTCTGGTTGTGTTTGCTGTACTCCAATAACTCATAGATGCTGTTTAATGGGTTGTAAACACTGAATGTTCTGCCCTGGTGCCATGCAATGGACAGCAGCAAATTCCCTGTAATTCAAAAAAATGTAACTGTGTTAGCTGAGGACCCCTCTAGTAGGTGGATAAAAAACGTAGTAACTGTGTTAAGCTTAGGACCTCTCTAGGTGGATGGTACTAAAGCTACTCAATGGGTTTTGGCTGAGCAAGTACTGTACTTTGATTTAGTTGTGATAGGGTTTGTTCTTTGTTCTTGTCACCGTTCGAAATAGCTATGTTATGACCAGATTGCACCTGTTACCCTCTTCTTTGGGCTTCTTTCCAAGCCAAGGAGATAAAACTGGTGCATAGAGCTACATGGTTGGCTTACCAGCCCATTGCATTTTCATTGTTGCCCTGGCGTCAAATGGTCCAACCAATATTAGTTTTCTGGCTGAAATTGTCCTAGTGGTTTAATAGGAACGCATGCTTGCTTGTTTGATTAGGAGGTTTTTATTTCAAAAATTACTGTCTCATTTGTCGTTGCTTTGAAAGCGTTGCCCAGTGCCCACTACATTAGACTTTTGAAGCTCAATGGAAAATTGGCAGAAAAATTCTTCTCTTTTCTGTGTATCTTCCTAAATTTTCACACGATACACTTATTTAAGGTCCATATGTCAAGGTTGACATGCGATCTAGGTTGCCAAGGTTTCAAATGTTTGGACCAAAATGTGTTCTTTTTATGGCTGGGCATTATTCTAGTGGTCGAATAGTAGTACTAAATTATTTGAACTGTTGTAGTGTGTCATTTCACATCTCTTTTTTGTTATGATGATACAGTGTAGGCTACCAACTACATTATGTTTTCAGAAGAGGTTCTTTCACCTTTGAACTTTGATATCATCCTTCTCACATTGAAATGGTAGTATTCTGTGTACTGGCACCATTCATATTCAACACAAGACGTGCCAGCGAATGCTATGACTTCTTGTGTATTGACTGACATGATCATTAGTATTTCCCATCTTTTATGGTTCTAAAGATGAAGAGAAATTTTGTATTGTTATGGTGTCCATTGTATCCTCTGAGATGACAGATATGGCCCCTCGATTTTATTCCAAGTTTTGGAACTCCTACTGTGCCTCTGTATATTATATTATTATTAGCTGTATGCTTTTGTGCTACAGTTGATCTTTTCTCCTGCTGAAATTGTTTATCTTGATTAGGAGAGTTCAGTGTGTTTTAACTGTCCTCATAATTTATGATTTCTTGGTAGGTTCTCCTGAGGGGTCCTAAGAATGCTAGGGAAGCTGTCAGGCACTTTGGCCCCGCACCCGGAGTGCCACACAGCCACACCAAGCCTTATGTTCGTTCAAAGGGAAGGAAGTTTGAGAAGGCAAGAGGAAGGAGAAACAGCAGGGGCTTCAAGGTCTAAGCAGCAGCAGCCGCCTTGCAAATCCATGTCATTTTGCTCTTATCAGCCAAACATTACTGTTTTGTGGTGTCAGAGTTGCAATGTTCTAGATGTCAGAATCTTGAGCTGTTACCGGACCAATCAAATTTTGCTCTTAATTTTTTGCGACCTGAGTTTTTTCTTTATCAGCCCGTGATGAATATACTCTCATATCAATTGTTAGTGCCAACAATGTGAGTCTAGGTGCCTTTTTGCATTGCTCATCAATGATAACTTGTCAACTGTATTCGCAGAATTTGGTCATTTATATTCAGCGCTTTCACATTGTAACATTTACACCTCGGTGAATCGAACCATACGATATTTGCAGTGACTTAGAGCATCTCCAAAAACTTGGTAAAAATTACTTGGTATATCTTAAGTTATAGCAAATTGGTATTTTATTTAGTAAGTGAAAAAAAGATCTCTCTCCAACAACTTGGTAAAAATCACTTGGTATATCTTAAGTTATAGCAAGTTGGTATTTTATTTAGCAAGTGAAAAAAAAGATCTCTCTCCAACAACTCTTTATTCCAACTTGGTAAAAATCAAAAAAGGTAGGCCAACTAGTACGATGCCAGGCCATCCATTCTAAGTCAGGTTTGAGAGGTTCATAACCTATCGCCAAGCATGGAGACCGCAGGATTTGCCGGCCACTGAAGATCAATTTCCATCCTATTTGTAGACAGTAGCGACAAAGAAGACACCGCGGGAGACAAAGAAGCATGCAGACCGGTAGAGACAAAGAAGCATGCAACCGCGGAGCCATCGAAGGCCGAAATCGCCGATACAAAGTCCACACCACGCGCGGGGACTCCGTTTACCAAGTTAGAAAATATACCAAGTGGATTTACCAAGTTGTTGAAGAGGTGTTTTTGTGTTTTTGCCAAAATAATAAGAATACCAAGTGGATTTGAGGAGTTGTTGGAGATGCTCTTAGATTGTGCGGTACAAATACATATCTCCAGTAAAATGAACTAATTGTATAAAAAAAAGGAGGTACAAAGAGGTGAGTCCACGGCAATTTATTCCTGGAGAATTCATCTTTGCAGTACAAGAACTGCTAGGGGAAGAAGGGAACAACTGTCAGATGCTAGAGTTCCACCCCTAGTTACATGGGCAGATAAATTACTCCTAACAGTGTATATATATAGTATAGTGTATATGTATAAAAACTTACTACTAATAACGAAATATTATAACATTGGAAAAGCAGCAGCAACATATAAGCTAGCAGTAACGGGAAGCATCTAGCATATGATGCGTCGTCTATAGCATCACATGGGCACGGCCGTGTTGACGATGCCGTCGAACGTCCACATGTCCATCCCGGCGGCGACGTCGTCCTGCGGCGGCAGCTGCTGATGGTGGTGCACGTACGCGACCGTGGGCACCTGCTCCTGCTGCGCCACGGCGCCGGCGTCGGGCACGTACGACGGCTGCGGGTGGTGCTGGAAGAACGTCGTCCCCATGCCCATGCCCATGCCCATGCCCATGACGTCGACGTCGTAGTCGACGATGTGGTCCCTGCCGCCGCCGTAGGACATGGCGAGCATCCCCTGCGCGGCGCCGGCGTCGTCGTCGTCGTAGTCGGGCGGCGGGTCCTCGTTGGGGAAGTTGACCTTGGCCTTGGCCCCGCGGATGCGGCGCGCGGCGCGGTCGTAGGCGCGCGCGGCGGCCTCGGCGGTGGCGAAGGTGCCGAGCCAGACGCGCGCGCCCTTGGCCGGGTCGCGGATCTCCGCCGCCCACTTGCCCCAGGGCCGGCGCCGGATGCCGCGGTACATGGTCTTGCGCTCCCGCTTCCTGGCCGGCGGCTCTGCGATTTGATGCACGGGTGTCAAGTTCAGGCGGTCGTGTCGAGTGCGTGTGTGTGTGTGCTGCTGGCCGTCACAGGGTGGCAAGCGTGCAAATGGACACGAGTAGATTACCTTGGTCGGGATGGAAGGAGGCGGCGGCGAAGTCGTCGTCGTGCACAGGGATGTCGTCGAAGTCGGCGGCCGCCGTGGCGGCGTGCGGCCAGAAGTCCTCGGCGCAGAGGCCTCGCTTGGTGCCGCAGCGGGCGGCGTCGCGCTCGCGCTGCGGGATGAACTCGGAGATGATCGCGCCGCCACACATGTTTCCTTACTCGATCTGCTGCTGCGTGCTTGTGGCGTGTGGGAGCTTCTGCCGCGGCGCTGCAGCTACAACTGCGGTGCGGTGCTGTGCTGAGGAAGGAGGAAGAGGATGGCAAGGAAGAAGGCAAAGGTGGTGGTGGAGTGGATCGGAGGTTGCTGTGGGAGACGGAGCCGTGTGCCGGGCGTGCTTATATAGAGGCGGGCGCGGCGGGGGCGCGGACAGGGTGGCGTGTCTCGTGTCTGTCGAGTGCGCCGCGGTGGAGGGAGTCAGCCAGTCAGGACTCAGGAGAGCCTAGTGGAACGGTGCGGTGACGCGGCAAAGGCAACGGCGGCGGCAGCTTCGCCTCAGCTCAACTCGGACGGACGGACGCACGAGAGAATCCGTGGATTCCCGGAGCCGTCGCTTTCGTCTCCACGCGCCCCTCCGCCGCGGCTTTCATTCCTTCTCTCTCGACACTGCGTTGCGCGCGTACAGGTTCGCTGCAGATGGCGCGTCGGTGCTGCTGGCCTGCCTGTTCACGCCTTGTTTAGATTATAAATTTTTATAATTCGGACACTATAGTATTGTCATTGTATTTGGCAAATTTTATTTAATTATAGATTGATTAGGCTCAAAAATATATCTAATGATTTATAACTAAACTGTATAATTAATTATTTTTTATCTGTATTTACTGCTCTATGCATATGTTCCAAGATTGATGTGATCTAGAGAGTAAAAATTTGAAATTTTGCATGAACAACACGCATTTCCAGTGGGCATTGGCGGTTTTTCAACAGTAGAGGACCATCACATGGCACGGCACTTGGTTCGGCTCGGCATACGTACAGGTGGGCCTAAGCCCCGTTGGGTACAATTTTTTCACTGCCTTCTTCTCAAGATATCTTTTTTTCAATACGCGGGCCATTCCCCTATTTCCATTATCGCTAACGGGAATACATTGATTGGAGTTTTTACAAGAAGCAAAGCATAAGATCGGTTCAGGGTAAAAGCTGTGACAAACCCCCAAAGCAAAAGCAAACTCCCACGATCATAAACGCTAGACAGACCGCGGACTACTAGAAAAACAGAGAATACAGAAATCCTCGCCAACGAATACAGCAAAACAGAGTCTGATATCGTGCACACGCCCTTCAAACGTGATCCTCATCTTGGTCTTGTTCTGGAGCGCCAAGCAGCTGGAGATGGGTTGTCTTCTTCTTCTTCGCCAATAAACTTGTTGCGATCGCCAGCATGGCATTCGTCCCTTCCATAATAGCCTCCTTGTCTTCCTCAAGAAATAAGTCTGCCCAGTAATCCATGAGTGCACATGCAAAACATATGATATTCACTGAATTAGAAATATTTTTCCCTTTGAAACAAATTGTGTTACAAGTTTTTCATAATGCCCAACAAACTGCCGCTATGGAACTATTTTGTACGTACTGAAGAGTTATTTGTGGAGCTGAAGGAATTAAAACGGTCTCGCAAGTGAAATAGAGCCGTGCCAAACAGAGTACTATCTCTACTACGCCGTTAGAAAAATATTTTAGTGCTCAGGAAAAGGAGAAGCTGTCTGGCACTGCCGCAGCACAATGTGCGGACCACGGTTTAGAATATCCGGCGGCCTCTGTTTTCATCTCCGAGCCTGCTACGTCCGTCGCCACGGCTGTAAAGCGTACTTCTAGCTTGCCACTCGTGCGTGCCAATGCCATGCAAGTGGCTAACACTGTGGCACGTGCTAACGACACGCCCGGCCCGGCCGCCATTTTTGCTTTGCTACCACGCATTTAGTATTACTGCTATAAGAGCATCTCCAACAACTCCCAATATTCACTTGTTATTCTATTTTTTTTGCAAAAACAACACTTCTCCAATAACTCCCAATATCCACTTTGTATTTTCCCAACTTGGAAAAAACCGGCCTCCGCGCGCGTATCCATCCGCGCGCGGATGCAGCGCGTATCGCGCCGCGCGTGGGTCCTCGTCCGCTCCGCTGCCGCGTGCCGGCTGCTCGCCCCGCCGCTCGCCCGCCTCTCGCGCAGCTGCTCGCCCCCCGCTCGCGCAGCTGTTCTCCTGCCGCGTCCGCGAGCTCGCCCAACGGCGAGATCCGCTGCTCGCGCTGCCGCTGCTCGAGCCGGGCTGGAGATCTGCTCGAGCCGCTGTACGTTACTGAATCATGTTGTCAATGACCGATTGCAGGCAGCTGCTCGTGAAGGAGCATCGGAACCGGACGAACGTCGCCTCCCGTAGGCCGCGACGGCGAGTTCCCTACAGCGCCCAACACCTCGCCGTGGACGAGTACTGTAGAGTGCTCAATATTTTGATGGGAAATACTTAAAAGTTTCGCTTTTTCGTTACGATCGCGTAGGATCAAACCTCACCCGATTTGATGCAGCCGTTGTCGAGAAATCGCGAGTCAAAATTTCCATCCCGCTCGTCAACGTCGTGTTCTGTTCGCGTGGAGTAGCTGCGCGGTGGGGAAGAAATAGGCAATGACATACGGGTCCCATCTGTCATCCTCTAGTTCTACCAAGTTAGAATACAAGTTGTTAGAGATACCTCTTTTTTTCACTTGAAAAATAAAATACCAAGTTGCTATAACACAAAATATATCAAGTGAATTATTGGGAGTTGTTGGAGATGCTCTAATAGTCACTAGATAAGATGATGATGTGCTAAGATCACGTAGTACGTAGCACCTACCTACTTTATTTCACGTGACCGAGATCCGAGAAACAACCACCTCTCTCTCTCTCTCTCTTTTTTTTTTTTTTTTTTTGCTGGGTACTAGGTTTCCTTTTCACCTGAAAATGACGTGCACTAGTTAATTGCTTCAAACGATATACTCATAGCAGAGATAACATTAAGGCCAGAGTCGTCCTTTTTTTTTTGGCTTTTGATATATGACAGTGTCGAGTCTATAGCCTACCTGGTCGTCAGCCGCCGGAAGACGACGACTCTGAAATCATCTGATAGGAAGATAGAAAGAAACAGCGACCAAAGGAGTGCACCCTCTCTCCTTCCCTCTGCAGCACTTTGAGCTATATCATCCGTTCACCCAGTTGAGATTATTATGGTCAGCAGGTCAGCTCATTAATGTTGAACTCAACTGATTCATGTAATTATGTATATATAATAGCGGAGCTATAAACCATGGTCCTGTAGGTTTGTTCTAAGCGCAGAGAGCTATTAGTGTCCATATTTCCGGTCCATGCGCACTCAAATGAAGGCGTACAGTGGGCGACGCTGTCATGCTCATGGTAAACACAATTTTCATTTATTTTTTTATTTCTGAAATTCGGCCAAATGCAATAAAGATGTTAAAATGTTGAAGTCAATTTGAATTGTAATATGTGAATAAATTCAAATAGCATGATAGTGTCTGAATATAGTGCATTGCGGATAGCAGTTGCTAATTTTCGACATTATTGGTATCGATCTTTTCCTGCTGAATGAATAGTGAAACACAACAATATCGAGCTCACCTTAAAAAAAATAAAAGTGTGTAATTAAGATTTTTTAAGTTGATAGTCGTCCTTTTTTTTGAGAAAAGTCATCCTAGTAAATAGAAGCTATGGAAGGTACTTGTTGTACTTATAAAATTTGGACAAGGAATCAAAAGGAGTCCGCCGCCTTACCAAACTGGTCAGCTCACGGAAGAAAAGATTTTAGGATGAAGGATGATGCACTGGAAGCTGCGGGCCTTCAATCTGTTGGCTACTAAGTACATGCATATATTTGCTTTGGCCCTTGGCCGTCGGTTTTATGCAACTTGCAAGCTAGGAGCGAGAAGTGTGCATGCACTTGCTCAGGTGGTCTACTGGCTACTGTCTGCCTTTGTTTTTTTTAAATGGAGTATATATTATTTTCAGTTGATGTTTTTTGGGATAATAAAAAAGGGACTCCGATCCAAATTCGAATTATACTTTGGATTAGGATGTTGCTGGGAAGTCGGAATTGCCAACCTGTTTCATTTGCCATCTTCTTTATTCCACTTTCCATTGTTTTTTCTCTTGAGTCACACCGCAAAAATTAATAAATCGTCGCAAGAACAAATGTACAACTAAAACGGTTACAAACTAAACTAAACTAAACGAAGTTGATCATCTTGCAAGTTGCAACAAACGTACGTCTCGACGTCTCATTGATATATATAGTTGCTGCAACTAGTTTCAGAATTTAGCGCTGATGAGAGACGTTGCTTTCAGCGTGGGAGCAAATGTCAATGTCATGCAATTCCTCCGTCATGTCCACATGCGTGTCGTAGTTAGGAAGAATTCTATTGGCTATCAAATGACAATTTGTAAATAATTAGCTGGATGAGATTAGAAAATAAACACACTATAGTGGAGAGGTATATAAGAGCCTTGTTTAGATTGATTTTTTTTCTATCACATCAATTTTTAGCCATTTGATCGTTTATAGGTAAAAAAGATAACTAATTACACAAATGAGCTAAGACGTCTTGATAGCTAACGATTGGACAAAAATTTTCAAATAAGACAAAATAGCTACTATTCATCAAGTTCAAATCTTTTGCAATCTAAACAAGGCCTAAGAGAGATTTCTAGGAGATCGTGTTAGACTAGCTAAGACGTCTTGATAGCTAATAAAATTCCTTCTAACTAGCTATTTGATAATCATTGGAGTGTAAATGAATATGATTGGATGAAATACCCAGCTGTTCGCTATCGCCGCCATTGTTAATTATTTCTAATACTACCAATATCTATCCTAATTAATAGTATTTATCACCGTATAAGCCACTACTTCCCGCAATAGAATAATGCATGAACACTATACTGCCTCTGCCCTCTGGGTAATCCTGTGGACGTACGTGTGTCTTTTGACTTCAATCATCACCATCGATCTCACACGGCAATATACAGTAATAAGGATTTTGTAAAGATGCACGTACTAGTCTCAATGTCCTTGAAGCAATCCAAGAGGCATGCACTGTTTCATCAGCACATAGAGGTAAACACATGATGAGATGGTTCGTAGATTTGTAAAGAAAAATCTGGTTGACAGAGGAAGAACAGCAGCTGTAATTAAGCCTACGACGGTGGCACTTGTACGACCACACACGTCGACCGGTGACCGCGACGACGACGAGCGAGGAGATTTGACGACGATAAATAACGCACGCGGGTCAGACACGTGGACTATCCACTTCATCGTCACACACAAACTTATAGGAGTGACTTTCGTAGGAGTAGATAGATAGATAGATACATGTATAGTAATATAAATTGATCTAAGTACTCCTAAGTCCTAATTAACGACGTGTGTTAGCAAATAAGAAAGGATGACAAAGCTTCATCATCGATCGGCTGGTCAATTTCCTCGGATGTGTTTTAGCACGGCCGTTCGCAATCAACATACAGAAAAATTGACTACTGCGCTTCAGAGGTCAGCTAGCTAGCTACGGGTACTGAATTGTACTTCCTAATCTACACGCTGACCATATATATGCTCTCAAAGTTTGAATTCTAGGTGCAAGCAATGGAAGAAAAAGCACTTTTAAAGACAACTGAGCCGTAGGTCAGCTTTTATTTTCCAGGATTTATTCATAATTTAACGGTGTTGTTCTTTTTAAAATGTCTTATTTTGAAATACGAGGAAATAAATTAATAAACTATCAATTCATAGAGGAAGCATCTCGTCCAGCGGCCCATCCTCCGAGAAATGTCTTATTTCGGACTTCGGACAACTTTCCCCAACTTGAACCTCATCCTCGGAGGCCCATCTCGTCCAGCAGCCCACCACCCGGCGTCCAAAAAGCACGGCCAACCTGTGATGATGCTGCGGGCCTGCGGCTAGGCGAAGGAATGTAACCCCACACAAGTCACGTGTGTAACGAACCTAATTACCCAATCTCTCCATGCCCCTTGGATCAACATCATGCGGTCCAGATCATTAGTTTACAAATTTGCACGGGATGCCTAGTTTACATAGGATCCGTTGCCGATTAATTTTTAGCAGTACACAGCTATAGTTGTTGTATGACCGTATGTTTCTTGGGAGAATTGCTTATTTGGCCCCAATTCAAAGTTCGCTTACTTATTTGGCCCTCTTTTTTTCGAACTTGTCTATTTGGCCCTAAAGTAAAATTTTGTTACTTATATGGCCCTCCGTTACTTTGAGGATGTTAACGGTGTTAACTGCCATGTAAAAAGACCTTTTTGCCCTTGTGGTAAAAAAATAGGAAAACAAGGTCTTTCTTATTTAATATATGTTATATATATATATAATGGTGCACCCATTTTCTATACTCCCGAGAGTATCTACTCCCTGTCTATTTTGTACTGTAGCAGGCCAACAACGCTGGTCATAACGGGAGTATATGTGTATATACATTCACGTATTTGCATCCATTCATGTGCATGGAGATATACAGAACCATCATATATTCCTATTTTCGAGAATAAAATATATGTACATAATTTTGTCAAAAGGGAGTATGCGTACATACTATTGGAGAAGGGAGTATGCGTATATACATATATTTGCTGTATACTGTACAGAAACATGTATCTATTGCTACTCTAGTCTAAAAGTATCTAGCGATACTCTAATTCTGAATAATACATCGAGAGACGACGAGGGTGGGGGCGGCGGACCGGCCCTCCGCCATGGCGCTCGCGCGACGTTTTTTTTTTCCTCGCGAGACGAGGGGTTCGGGACAGAGGGAGACGGTGAGACGCGGCCGGGGGAGTGAAGAGAAGTCAGGGGTAGAGTTGTCTTTTCACGTGTGATGGATCGGGAGACTAACGGGTTGACTAAACAGAATCTAACAGAGGGCCATATAAGTAACAAAATTTTACTTTAGGGCCAAATAGACAAGTTCGAAAAAAAGAGGGTCAAATAAGTAAGCGAACTTTGAATCAGGGCCAAATAAGCAATTCTCCCATGTTTCTTTGTCTAAACCCTAATAATACCCCAGGAACTTTTATGAATAATTGTCGTATAACCGTTTGTTTCTCCATCGAAAACCCAATACCTTAGGTTCCTCACCTCACTCATGGAGCCAAACAAAAAGGATCTTCATGATCATGACTCTACAAGAACACAACAACCAAGCACACCATTTAGCGGGCCAACTCTAGTCGGACCCCCTTCATGGCTATCTCCGTGTAAACAAATATATACTCCTTCCGTCCTGATATATAGAGAATTCTTGCTATTTTGGGCCAAAATAATAGAGAGAACAATAGACGCATGTAGCCCTCACTTACCTTCCTAATGTATTGAAATTTGATTGGATTTGCATAATTAAAGGAGAAACTCTCAATCTTCTAATATAAAATAGGTAAGGAAATGAATTACTTTCTATATAGAAAATAATCATACGCTTTTATTTAAGTAAACATTATCTTGTTGTTTCCCGAATGCACTATATTTTAGAAAAAATTCAAAAGTTAGAATGTTCTATATATATCAGGACGGAGGGAGTACGCATTAACTTCTTTTAGGACATGTTTGGATTTATTATATTAATTAAAATCAATATTTAGAAAGTGCTTCTAAGATTATTTTTTTAAAGGCTTCTTAGATTACTTTTTAGTTTCTAACATTCAAAAAATGCTTCTCATATTACTTTCCAAGTCCTCCTAATTTCTAGAAACCAAATATGGCCTTACATTTTATTATTTTTTATACTCTCTTTTGTTTCAAATTATAAGCCAGTTTAATTTTTTAGTTCATCCATTTTTTATGTGCATATAAACATATTATTATATTTAAAGTTGTATGGCAAAATAAATATACCAAAAAAGTCAAACAGACTTACTATACTTTAAGAATAGAAAAAAATATGAGTTATTTACCTTTTTTTCCAACTTGAACCTCCTCGGAGGCCCATCTTGTCCAGCGGCCCACCACACGTGTCCAAAAGCACGGCCCACCTGTTGACTGTGAATGATGATGCTGCCGGCCTGCCGCTGTAGGTGAAAAGGAATGATTAATCCACTTCCTAGGCCACAAGTCAGATATGAGTTCGGTTTACCGAGCAAACAGCTAGTTCAGTCTTCTTCCTCCGCTCGTGAGGGCGTGAGGCGATTTTCTCGGCGCCCCTGGCGGCGGCTCGAGACAGTTCCGGAGGCGGCGCCGCGCCCCTTCCTCTCCCTCACCGGAGGCTCGTCCTCTCCTTTTCCTCCGTCGTGGGCACCGGTAGCGAGGCCGCTCCCAAGGTCCCGCTAGATTCTCGCCGTCCGTAGCCGTGTCGTCGTCGCCGAAACCCTAGGTGCGGCAGCGGCGCCGTCCCAGCTCCGACCTCGTCCCCATCCTTCACGCGAGGTTCCTCCGTCCTCCCCCACCAAGCGCCGCTCGCACCCCCAACCCCAATCCCAAACACGGCGGCGCAACTCCCCTGCTCGGCGGCTGCTCCTCCCGCTCCCTGCGTGACTCCCCTCCTCCCCACGCGGCGGCGTGCAGGAGGCCGCCTACCTGCTGGGACGCGGAGGTGCAGCTCACCTTCTCGGCTGCTCCCCACGCGCCGGGCCATATTCACCGGTTCTCCACCGCTGCAGAAAAAGCCAACTGAAGACCGCATAGGCGGGTTTGGTGACCGCGAGGCGGCGGGTTGGCGTCGACTTCGCTGACGTTGCGCCGGAGGAGGGATTTGGCGTCTTCCCCTACGGGATCCACCCTGCTGTCTCTCTTCTGCTCGGGCTGATCAAGGGACTGCCCTGTGCGCAGTTGCCCAACCTTGGTGGAAAGGGGCCTGGGGTTTGGAACTTGGGGGAGCCGATCTAGGCAGCGATGATAGAAGCAAAGTCGAAGAAAAAGAAGAAGAAAAAGGTGAAGGTACAAGATAGCAGTGGTGCAAGTCTTCAATGAGTTGCCTAAGCTGGAACTGTCGTGGCCTTGGCAACGCCGCGACACTGAAAGAGCTCCGCGAATTTGCGAGACGTTTTGCCCCATCCGTGCTTTGTGTCCAGGAGACCCAAGTGCACAAGTCGCGGGTGGAAAGTTTGAAGACCACTTTAGGTTTTGACAATTCGTTTGCTGTGAGCAGTACAGGCCGCAGTGGTGGTCTGGGAATTTTCTGGAATAATAATGTGCGAGTGGAGCTGTTACCATACTCACAGTATCACATTGATGTTATTATTACAGAGGGTGATAGAGAACCCTGGAGGCTTACCTGTGTGTATGGGGAGGCGCAAGTAAGTGAGCGACACAAGACGTGGAGTTTGCTTAAATTTATTAAATCATCATCCCCATTACCGTGGGTTTGCATTGGTGATTTTAATGAGGTTTTACATCAATCGGAGCACGTAGGCGTTCAAGAAAGGAGCAGAGCTCAAATAGAGGAGTTCCGAGAGATGGTGGATGTATGTGGCCTCAATGATCTTGGCTTTGAGGGCCGCAGTTGGACCTTCGAAAAGAAGGTGGCAGGTGGTTTATATTGTCGTGTCCGTTTGGACCGCAGTCTCGCAACCGCGGATTGGTGCAGCAGATTTTCTCAAGCAAAAGTTCGGCATCTGGCAGCTGCTGCCTCAGACCATGGGCCGATTCTCCTAGAATGGAGACCGGCAGCTCACAGGCAACGACAGGGAAAACGGTTCAGGTATGAACAAATGTGGGAGGCACACCCAGATTTTTCAGGTACGCTAGCAAACTCTTGGAAACAGGAAGGCGAGGCAAAATCTCTGAGCGAGTTGCAGAAGAAACTGAAAGGTGTGTCAGAGCACTTGTCTGTTTGGGAGCGTACAACCTTTGGTCAAGTACGACATGAGCTCTGGAACTTAAACAAGAAATTAGAGGAGTTGCAGTCGGATTCGGGACGGTTGGGACCTTCCCAGCAGGAACTAAAGCTGGTTGAGCGAATTCAAGAGCTTAACCATCGTGAGGAAATTATGTGGAGGCAAAGATCCCGAGTTTTGTGGTTGACTGCTGGAGACAAGAACACTCGGTTCTTCCATCTGAGAGCGAGCAGGAGAAGAAGCAGAAATAAAATTTCACGGTTAAGGAAGCCGGATGGGCAGCTCACCGAGTCTGATCTTGAGCTCCGCACAATTGTTGGTGATTTTTATAGCAATTTGTTTTCCTCTGAGGGAACAAATAATATGGAAGAGGTGTTATCCACTGTTCCAGTTAAGGTAACACCTGATATGAATAGGACCCTACTTGATCCCTACAGGGAGGAGGAGGTGAAAGACGCTTTGTTCCAAATGTTTCCGACAAAAGCACCGGGTCCCGATGGTTTTCCGGCGCACTTCTTTCAGCGACATTGGGAGCTTTGCGGCAAGGAAGTTACAGCCATGGTGCTGAAGCTTCTTAATGGCGAGGAGGATCCAACGGGCATCAATGAAAGTTTGATCGTCCTAATTCCAAAAGTGGCTAGTCCAGATGATATTTGTCAGTTTCGACCTATAAGCTTATGCAATGTTATATATAAAATTGCATCCAAGGTGCTGGCGAATAGGCTGAAGACTTTCTTGTCCGAAATTATTTCTGAGGAGCAGTCGGCCTTTGTCCCTGGCCGCCTCATCACGGACAATATCATCTCCGCTTATGAGTGTCTACACTTTATGAAAAGGAAACGAGCAAGTGATCTCAGATGTTGTGCTTTAAAGCTGGACATGAAGAAGGCATATGATCGAGTTGAATGGGAGTATCTTGATGCTATAATGCGCCAGCTGGGTTTCCATCATCATTGGGTGGACACAATCATGAGGTTTGTCAGATCAGTTTCGTTTTCAGTTTTATTTAATGGTGACAAACTTGACAGTTTTAGACCGACACGCGGCATACGACAAGGAGATCCAATTTCTCCCTATTTGTTTCTTCTAGCAGCAGAGGGCCTCTCGTGCCTACTAAAATCAAGAATTCAGTCATCAGTGCTCAAAGGTATTACGGTGGCACCATCAGCTCCGATGGTGAGCCACCTGCTCTTCGCAGATGACAGCCTGCTGTTTTTTCGAGCAAATCAGGAGAATGCTTTGTTGACAAAAGGGGTCTTACAATCGTATTGCTCAGCGTCGGGACAAAGGATCAATATGGAGAAGTCATCCATACACTTTGCAAAGGGTGTCAGGCAACAAATTCGTGATGTTATCAAGAACGAGCTGGAGGTTCATAATGAGGCTCTAAGTGAAAAATATCTTGGCATGCCTTCAGATGTTGGGACTGCTACAAACGGTGCCTTTAAATATTTAAAGGACCGGGTTTGGAGCAGGGTTGAGGGATGGTTGGAACAATGTTTGTCTGCGGGCGGGAAGGAGATATTAATAAAATCGGTGGCGCAGGCGGTTCCAACATATTCTATGTCTTGTTTCAGACTACTAAAGGGTCTTTGCGAGCATTTGACCAGCTTGATGAGAAATTTTTGGTGGGGCTGTCAAGATGGCAAGAGGAAGACATGTTGGGTGGCCTGGGACCAGATGATCAAGCCTAAATCCATTGGTGGCCTAGGATTCCGAGACATGGAACTTTTCAATCTTGCTTTGCTGGCAAAGCAAGCGTGGAGGATTTTGCAGGAACCGACATCCCTGAGTGCTAGAATCCTGAAAGCTGTTTACTATCCAGGGAGGCGAGAATTTCTAGATGCTAATCTTGGTTCCTCCCCATCGCGTATATGGCGGTCCATCTTCGATGGACGTGAGGTGCTAAAGGAGGGCTTGATAAAGAGAATAGGCACGGGAGAACAGACGACAATTTGGACGACGAATTGGTTACCATCAGAAAATTTACGACGCCCTATCAGGTTGGATAAACCGAATCAACCCCAGTTCGTCAGTGAGTTAATCAATCCCGCTGAAGCTGCATGGCGTAGAGACAAGCTGGAGAAGTTCTTCACCCCTCTTGACGCAATGACAATCTCTAATATTCCTCTTTGTACGAGAAGGCAGGAGGATTTTTGGGCTTGGCACTTTGACAAACGAGGCAGCTTCTCGGTACGCTCGGCGTATTACATGTTGGTTCATCGACGAGAGCAGCATGAAGCAGCCATAGGGAATAGTGCAGGCCGGTCAGATCATCGAGCTGACACGAAGGAATGGATGTCGCTGTGGAGGGTGAGAGTTCCCTCTAAAATTCAAATTTTTCTTTGGCGATTAGCGAAGCACTCGCTACCGACCGGAGACGTACTTCACCATAGGAAGATGGCACAAGGCAGTGTGTGCTTCTTTTGTGGAATGGAGGATTCATGGAGACACTCTCTGCTAGAATGCACTATGGCAAGATGCATTTGGGCACTGGAAAAGGAAGAGACTGTAGAGCTGCTGAGTGGGATTTTGGAGAATGACGCTAAGTCTTGGCTGGCGATCATGACAGAGATCTTGCCACAAGAAGACGTAGCTAGAGTGGCGATCACATTGTGGGCTATTTGGTATGCACGTCGGAAGGCGATTCATGAGAATGTTTACCAAAGTCCTCTGTCGACGCATAATTTTGTGGAGAGGCTTGTGTCAGAATTAGGGGAGGAGGTGCCGATGCAGAGGCCACAGGCACAAGTGCACCCACAGAGGCCGCCATGGATCGCACCCCCCACAGGTGTTATTAAAATCAATGTTGATGCAGCTTTATCCAAAAATGTATCAATAGCATCAGCGGCAGCAATAGCGAGAGATGAGAATGGCCATTTTATGGGTGCCTCAGCGCTGGTCCTTCAAGGAATTATTGATCCAGAGGTGATGGAGTCCATTGCATGTAGAGAAGGGATGGCTCTTGCTTCAGACTTGCGAGCTGACAATATCAGATTAGCCAGCGATTGTCTGAATGTGGTGAAGAGTATCCGGCAAGGTGATCTCGGGATCTATGGACAGGTCATTCATGAGATCAATGCAAGAAAAGAAGCTTTTAGTAGTGTCGATTTTGTACATGAGCATAGGGACTCAAACACTGATGCTCATAGAATAGCTCGTAGTTCGATCCATGCCCAGTTAGGACGGCATGTTTGGTTCTTGAATCCACCTGATGGTGTGTGTAATATGTACAATCCTCCTAATTAAATAAAGAGGGTGGTGTTGCTCAAAAAAAAAAAAAAAAAAAAAAAAAAAAAAAAAAAAAAAAAAAAAAAAAAAAAAAAAAAACCTTCCTAGGCCACAAGTGACAAGGTCACGTGTCTTTAGAAAGTGCTTCTCAGCAAAATGTTAAAGGTTGCTGTTTTCTTATCTGAGCATAATCTTCTCACAGTTTTCTTTAGTTGGGAAAATCTCGTACTACGGTTTTCGTTTTCCATATATTATCTTTTCATCAGATCACTTTCAGGATGAGTCTGATGAGTTCCGCTCAGCGGGATCATCAGAGAACGATGACACGCAAGTACGCAACGGATTCCCATCACGGCGGCACAGGAAGCGTGGGCGGCGTGGACTCCCCATCTCCCTCCCAAACACGAGCTGCCAGCAGCCTCCCAAATCCTTCCACGCGCTCTGTCTCGTCTCCCTCCTCGGTTCCTCAGCCGACCCGCTGCTGCTGCTGCCAACGACTTCGATGGCGAAGCTGACATCGGAGCTGCTGCGGCCGGTGGACCCAGCGGCGGCGCTGGACGAGGCGGCGCTGCTGCGCTACCTGGCCGCCAACGTCGCGGGCTTCCCGGGCCCCGCGCCCGCGCTGTCGCTCACCCAGTTCGGCCACGGCCAGTCCAACCCCACCTACTGCATCCACGCCTCCGCCCCCGGCGGGGGGCCGGCCAGGCGCTACGTGCTCAGGAAGAAGCCGCCCGGGGCCATCCTCCAGTCCGCGCACGCCGTCGAGCGCGAGTACCAGGTCTGGTCTGGTTTCATCCCCCGCCCGCTCTTCTTCTGCGGCTTGATCTCGGTTCCGTACGCATCGAAAAGCCAGCGAATCCGATGTGCTTGTCAGCTAAGTAGATAGGATAACGAATCACCCATGATCCATGGGTTAGCGTATCGATGTCGAAAGCTCAGATTGTAACAGTGATTCCTACTTTTCCCCTTTCACAGACAGCGATATTAGTGTTATTTGCTTTTGTTATCAACAGGGCTTATTCGAGTTTCCGTTTTCTCATCTTTTCTTACATGGCCTACCATCGCACTTCCTTGTTTGATATTGCAACATACCGCTGCTATAGATAGATATTACACTCTTTTAGGCCTGCTGAACCATCTCCCATCCCTCGAAGAAACCTGTAAACTTCAGTAGATTTGAAAATTGCTCTGGGAACATTTGATTTCTGCTTACTAGATAGTTTATTATTTTGTGCTTATTGAAAATCACTTGAGTTATCTGGCTGCAGCGAGATTTGGCCTTATGATGTATAGCCTTCCATCTGATTAAACATATGAGCTTACTCAAGTGATTCATTTCCTTTCGGGAAGCAGGTTCTCAAAGCTCTGGGTGATCACACAGATGTTCCTGTCCCCAAGGTTTATTGTCTATGCACAGATGCAAGTGTGATTGGAACTCCTTTCTATGTAATGGAGTATCTGGAAGGAATAATATATCCTGATAGCGCATTGCCGGTATGCTGCTTGTTTTGTATTCTTAGTCCTTTTCGTTTATCACATTTAGCTATATGACTAGAGCTTCAGTCTGTCTCGAGAATTTTCCTCGGTAATGTTTTGTATATATCTCGCACAATTTAAACTATCAAACATCAAGTGCTTATTTGTGCTAACTTTTTTTTTCTGTTCCTTTTTTCCAGGGGGTGACTCCACCTAAACGGCAAGCTATATATTTCTCTACTGCCAAAACTTTGGCTGCTATACACAAAGTTGATGTTGATGCCATTGGATTGCAGAAGTATGGGAGAAGAGACAATTATTGCAAAAGACAAGTAGTTTCCAATTACTCATATTTCGTGCATGTTGATTCACTCTTCTGATTCTTCCTTCCCGTTTCTCTCCCTCAGTTTAGTAACCTTTACTGAATAACAAGTTTATAAACAAATATCCCTCTCTTCATTCGTGTCTAAATGAACGTACCCTTAAGCGGCAATCATTTATTTGTTCTTAACTTGTTAGTCTATAAGTGATACAAGCATCCATTCCAGTTATTCTTGTATGCATGAATGGATATTGCCTGACAACTGTAGCTTGATCACTCAGGTTAAGAAAGAGATTCCTAGTTGTATTCATTTGTGTGATGTTTTTCTGTGATACTCCATTGCATTTGAAGATAGTTTCTGTTTCTGTTTCTGTTTCTGTTTACATAGTTTAGTTTTTGTTTCGTGTTTCAGGTACAAAGATGGGAGAGGCAGTATCTTGCATCCACTGGTGAAGGGAAGCCTGCACGTTATCAGAGGATGCTTGATCTAGCTCGTTGGTTGAAAGAAAATGTACCAACAGAAGATTCCTCAGCAGGATCAGGAACAGGTCTTGTTCATGGTGATTACCGCCCTGATAATCTAGTTTTCCATCCAACAGAGGTCTGCATTTCTGCCATTGCAAGTGTTCGTGCATTTATATCCGTTGGGCACATAATATTGCATGTTCTGTAAGACAATTATAATTGCTTGTATACAGGATCGAGTAATTGGCGTTATTGATTGGGAACTATCTACTTTGGGGAATCAGATGTGTGATGTTGCTTATAGCTGCTTGGTATGAACTTATTTTAACATTGTTAGGCATCAGTTGCCAATATTTATTGTAGCGCATTTTTTTGCATCATATCTCTTCCTGCTATGTTCTGACAATGGTAGTTCTTTGAAATTTGAATGTGATACTGTTTGGTGCTCTTTTAAATGAATACCCATTTTATTTAGTTTCACTTCGCTCAAGACTTGAGCTAGTTTTAAAGAACACATATTTGATTTTTGTACCATATTTTCCTTTTTACTGAATAGTAGTGACCATCAATAGAAAGTGTTGCTAGAGGTAAGAGTTATGTCATCGAATACACAGATGTTTTGTGTAACCCTTTAAAGCCTGGCTAAATGGAGTGTATCTGATCTCTCTTCTGTTGCAGTGCCCCTCTAATGCAGTAAACTGTGCTGCTTAATCTTACTGGTCTCATTTTTTTACAGTTATTATCATTTTATCACTGCCTCTGAATTTATATCCCATGCCCAATAACGATATATAGATATCCATTTTTATCACAAATTTCTTGTTTTTTGTTTCACTATAATGGTGGGTTACTTGTTTTGGTTGACTCTGATGACTTTCCCTTTCAGCCATATATTATTGATGCATCACTCAGTGAAAGGACTTCTTATGGAGGGTTTCAACAGACTGGCATTCCAGATGGGATTCCTCAACTGGAAGAGTACCTTTCTGTATGCTGCTCTTTCTCTGTAAGCATCGAATACACATATTGCAGGTTGGCATTGGGTAAGCCACATTCTATTAGCTGTTTCCCCTGACTTGTTCTAAAATATTTTTCAGGCAAGACCCTGGCCTGCTGCAAATTGGAAATTCTACATTGCTTTTTCTTTGTTTCGCGGGGCATCTATCTATGCAGGAGTATATCACAGATGGACTATGGTATGTCTCTTAAACTCTTGAAATCTGTAAGCCAAGACTTTTTTTTTTTTTTAATTCTCATTTACTTAAGCTGGCACACAGGGTAATGCTTCAGGTGGTGAGCGCGCTAAATTTGCTGGCAGGGCTGGTAACGTTATGGTTGACTGTGCCTGGGACTTCATAAATAGAACAAATGTGCTGCGAGAACCGCCTTCTAAGGGTAATTATCTTCAGTAATTTCATCTTAACAACCTCATGCCGTGCAGCAGAGTCTTGTTTCTGGGTACTGGGTAGCCTATTTATGTTTTGACTGTCCTTTTGCATTCAACACTAGGTTTTCAAGTCTCGGGAACACCGTTGCAAGAATTTCCCAGAGAGGAAGAAATTTCAATTTTCGAAAAGAATCAAGGCAAATTTATTCCTAGTGAAAAGGTTATACAGCTTCGAAAGAAACTAATAAAGTTTATGGAAGATCACATATACCCAATGGAGGGTGAGATCTACAAACATGCACAATCAACCTCAAGATGGACAATTCATCCAGAAGAAGAAAGACTTAAAGATTTGGCAAAGAAGGAGGGCCTATGGAACTTGTTTATTCCGGTATGTTTTTTTGCCCTTTGAAACCCTTCATGATTACATTATTCAGAAAATTTGCCACATTATGTTTCTTCAGTTAATGTAGGGTTCTGTTTTGTAGTTGCTGCATCTATGCTAACTAAAATCGTTGATCTGCAGCTAGACAGTGCAGCTAGAGCTAGAAAGCTACTGCTAGAAGACCATTCTCAAATTTCCCTTGGGAGTTCGAATGATCTTTTGCTAGGCGCAGGTCTTACAAATCTTGAATATGGATATTTGTGTGAGATTATGGGACGTTCAGTTTGGGCTCCACAAATATTTAACTGTGGTGCACCTGATACAGGTAACATGGAGGTAAGAGAAAATGCTCTTCATTCTCTTGCGGAGAATAACGGTTTACATTGCTATTGGCTTAAAATTTACAGTGGAGGCCTTTAGATCTGCCCTTATCAATGATGCATATTTGAAGAAACAAATCTTTCTTAATTTCTGCTCTGCATATAATTCTTTATCTTTTTTTGTCACATTGTGGAAAATCTTGGGGTGCAACAATTCTATCTGACACTGTTTTCTAGCCATGCAAATAGAAAGTATTTTATCTGTAGAGGAATCTTGAAGCATATCTTTCAGTTTCAGTGATTCACTGCAGTTGCTAGTTGGCATGAATAATTTTTTATGTGAAAATGCATAATACATATATCAATCAGGTCCTGTTGAGGTATGGCACTAAGGAGCAACAGAAGCAATGGCTAGTTCCTTTATTGGAAGGGACAATTCGTTCTGGATTTGCAATGACAGAACCACAAGTTGCATCTTCAGATGCCACAAATATAGAGTGCTCGATATCCAGGTAATAAATGCGGAGAGAACATGTTTACTGGCTTGTCAATGGTACTCCATTTGAATGTTAATATTTCATTGCCTTGCTTCTCTGTTCTCTTCTCTCTTGCTTGCCTCATTCTGATCTCTTATTATTTTCCAACTTTTATCCATAAAAAAGTTAACCGAAAGCTCTAAATATAGTATATATTTACATGATATGCTGTTCTCTTCTTGTAATTTAAATAGATCAGTTGTATTTTTTTTATTTGAACTTTGTGCATTTTGGGTGTACTTATAAGCTCTTATTATTTTTTTCCCCTTCTCAACAGGCAAGGAGATTTTTATGTGATAAATGGAAGGAAGTGGTGGACAAGTGGAGCCATGGATCCTAGGTGCAAAATCCTGATATTAATGGTAAACTTGCATCTATCTATAGCTACGTGATATTGTGATGGTGTATTGCTTAATTCTGTTCCAATGCTGTTTTTTTTTTTCATTCAGGGAAAGACAGATTTCTCTGCACCTAAGCATAAGCAACAGTCCATGATTTTAGTGGACATCAACACTCCTGGGGTCCAGATAAAGAGACCATTGTTAGTCTTTGGTTTTGATGATGCACCTCATGGACACGCGGAGATTACATTTGAAAATGTCCGTGTTCCAGTAACAAATATCCTGCTTGGAGAAGGGCGGGGTTTTGAGATTGCTCAAGTAAGCAGTGCCTTGCTGTTACTACAAATGCTTTTACTGTAGCTTGTGCTTTGTGTCTGATATAAAGATGCTTTGCAGGGAAGACTTGGTCCTGGAAGGTTACATCATTGCATGAGGCTAGTAGGGGCAGCAGAACGTGGCATGGATCTGATGGTAGAGAGGGCCTTAAGTAGGACCGCATTTGGAAAAAGGATTGCACAACATGGTTCCTTTTTATCAGATCTTGCAAAGGTATTCTGGTTCGCTTCTATGATTGTGAACTGATAAATGAATCAAGAATGTTCCAGTTTTAACCTGTAACATTTTTTTTGTTCATTGCATTCCACTAACATGCATGGTGCGGAATGCAGTGTCGTATTGAATTGGAGCAGGCAAGGCTTTTAGTTCTTGAAGCGGCCGATCAACTTGATCGACATGGGAACAAGGAAGCTCGTGGTATCCTCGCGATGGCCAAGGTAAACCAAACTTGGTCATCACCTTCTTTTTAATCGGTTTATAGCAAAATGATGGCCCTAAACCCAGGTGGCCTATATGCAGGTTGCAGCTCCAAATATGGCCCTGAAGGTGCTTGACATGGCGATACAAGTTCACGGCGCAGCTGGTGTCTCATCTGACACGGTCCTGTCGCACCTGTGGGCAACCTCTAGGACACTGCGGATTGCAGATGGTCCCGACGAAGTCCATCTGGGCACAATCGCGAAGCTGGAGCTGCAGAGGGCGCTGCAGAGGGCTAAGTTGTAACTTGAGGACGAAGTACAGTTGTTTTGGAGAATAAGTGGACATCAACCTGTTTACATCAACGAGCACATAGCTGATAGATAATGAGTAAATAATGGCGTTATATGTATTCGTATAAATGTATGTTGTACACTTGCATTGGACTCTGGGTGTCACTTTAATAGAATTGTTATCTGCCCGCAAAACTGACTAAGACCGTCCGATCTTTGGTCCGAATGACGGATGTACAGGTACAGTGATTGGCTGGAAGCCTGTAACAAGTGTCAAGAATGTGCTTTTGCTGTACAGCAGAAACGATCACTTCCATACAACATAGATGATTATTAGCCTTCGGCTGTTGTTAATGTTAACCAAAGAATCATACAGGTGTAGCAATGAAACACATGCAGTGGTTGCAGGCTAGATAGAAACTGTGAAGTGAAAACCTGAGCCGAACCATTGTTACAGTATATTTCTGAAGACGAAAATATTTCTACTAGCTGAAGCCCAGTGTGTAGGGGAAGGATGTTGAGTTGAGCCAGAGGTCTCCCTGTATGAAGTCGAGCACGGTGAAGTTGGCGGCGTCGGTGGCGTTGGTGAGCACATGGTAACCCGGCCACGCCACCCTCGCAGATGTGTCGGCGCCGGGCCCTCGGTTCATGTACTCGGCGTAGTAGAGCGTGTCGAGCGCGAACGTGCCGTTCCACTCGAGCCACCCCCGCGGGTGGACGAGCGCCTCCATCTTGGCCTGCACGAACACGGTGCGCGAGTACTGCTTCCACGGCCTGCCGAGGTAGGTGGACACGTTCCCGAGTCCAACGGCCGCCAGGTCGGCGGCGGCGGCGACCTTGCCGCCGTGCACGACGATGCCGGTGTTCTGGTTGGGGTCCTCCCTCCCCTGCGCCGTGACGACGTTCTTCTGCCCGGGGCCCGGGCGGCGCGCGTACAGGCTGCAGCCCTGCAGCACGGCGGCGGCGTCGCCGAAGACGAAGTCCACGGTGCCGTAGACGTCGCAGTCGCGGTAGAACTGGCGGAGCGAGTGCGCGTAGAGGGTGTCTTGGTATCCCGCGAAGCTGCACCGGTAGAAGGCGGCCAGGTCGGCGTTCACCCGCAGCGCCACCGCCTGGTGCTTGCTCGGACCCGCCGCGTTCTCCACCGTCAGGTCGCGCGCCAGGAACCCCGTGCCCACCACCGCTGCGTTAGGAGGAGGGACACGAATGAAGCAGAAATCGTCAGATCAGCTGGCCTGGTGTACGTACAACATCTGATTGAATGAAACTGATAGCAATGCAGATCTGCGTCAGAGCAGACATTACTGCCCGTTTAACCTGCACGGCTGCATCATTGCACTTGCACGTAGTACGTGGGTACTGTACTTGGTATAATGGTAGTATTAACAAAAGCTAGCACAACATACAGCACGTAGGTATCGGCGTATCGCTGGCTAGCTGGCGACGGGTGTACGCATCCGTCGCAAGTGCATGTGAGCGGGCACGTACGTACCGGCGATGCACCATCATTGCATACGTACTGTACGTTGCACACCGGCACAACACCCACCAAGAGGCGAAAGTGGCGTGCCAACCAGAGCTGACAGCCGTCACAGCCCTCTCGCTCTCATATCGTCGTTTACGGCTACTAGCTGCCTCGAGATCTCTGCTGGCTGCTGGGCCAAAACAAGCGTTTGGTGCCTCATTCCCTGTCACCACTCACCACCGATGGATCATGGTATGGGTCGATCTCGGCCAGGCAAAGCCTGCATAGCCAATGGCGACACCAGCCCCTACAGAGCGGGCGCTTGCTTGCTTGCTTGCTTGCTTCGGTCCAGCGGCCGCGACAAGCAAGGCCACGGAGCGAACGAGGAGGCCGGGGCGCGGCATGGTAGATGAGGCACGCCGGACGGCCGGCCTGTCGGTTAGGCCATGGGGGGATCTCAGCAGCTCGATCCGTTGGTCTAGTAGGGCCGGGCGGGTGGTGTCGGCTTGCTGCTGTTCTTTTGCTACGAACGATGGCATCTTTCATCTGGTGCATTGCATTGCATTGTTCTGCGGCGTCCATAGTAGAAGCAGAAATTAGATTAGAGGGGCCGTAATGAAATGATCAATGATCATTGTGTCTACGTTTAGAGCGTGATTCAGTTAGCCGGGGGGGCAACAGTGATCAATGACCTGTCCTATGGATGTTTGCGTGTTCATCGTTCGAGCATTATTCAGTTCCACTCACTGCGACTGCAGCAGCAGGGACCTGGGAGCGAGACCGGCATCCACACACCAGCTACTTCCAACAAGGGAGAGGAGGGGAGACCACAGCTAGATACGGAGTAGACACCAGCATCACCACCACCAAATCGTCTCCATCATCATCATCTCTCCTCTCCGAGATCCGGTGGCCATGGTGGGCTGCTGGTGGCATGTTGTGGGCCTGTGGCTGCCCTGCAGCATTACCTTTCGCTTGTACTAGCGGTGTGGTTGATGAGTTTGATGCCACGAACTCCCGACCGACCGATCACTTGCATATGCACGCGCCGTTTTCGCATGCAGTGGCCGGCAGCTTAGAGCCAGGCCCACGCACGCGGCCGCGTTAATGCATGGGCGTTTGGGCGTTTAGCTCCCCACCTAACCATTCCCGTGCTGCATAACTCCAAATGCCACGGAGCAAGGAGAGCGTGGCCGCGCCCAGTGCAGCGTCCGTGTTCCTTCAATTCTCAAAGTGCAGTGCAGCCACCTGCATTTCTGTTGAATAGTAGTAGTACACAGTACAACATTTTTTATTTACTGTACGTACTACTAGTCAACAACGGTTCCAATTGCCACGTTAAAAGCTGCATAGCATACCGAGTTGGCATCAGGTGATGCCTCATAAATCATCATATTGCGCTTTTCAGACTGTTCCGTATTTTTCAGCCAAACATATACAACTTCATAAACTTTATTGTAGAAAAAAGAAAGATTTTAGTGAATATACTTTAAAAAGATTCTCTGAAAACTCCAGATTTTTATGAAACTACTTCATGATGTATAGAGTTCATAGAACAGAGTTGATGGAGCAATTCCATGCCACATGAGACCCCCGTCTGTTTTTGTCTCTAGCTCTACTTGTAGAAAGGGGGGAAATGGTGTTGGGAGTTGATCCTTTATGGTGGGCGTCAATTTGTTGAGTCAACCCATGGTAGTTTGTCTCTAGCTCTAGTATGGCTCTAGGTATGCAATCAAACTTGTCTGCAAATCCATAAATAAACTTAAATTTTGTATGCTACTACTACTAACATATACTGTATGATATAACCCATAAAAAATTAGTTATTTATGGTGTCCGCTCGCTTATATCACTTGTTTGACAAAGCTTAGTTCTGCCTGTTTATGCGAAGCTAAAATCGTTTATCGCAAACCTAAATCCTAGTAGCTAGCATGTTACAATCTGGCACACCCAACAGTCCTTGGCTCGTAGCAGAACGAGTAGCAGAGGCCACAAAGCTCTGTAAAGCTCGGTACCTGGTACTCCTCTTATTTGACTAGCGACAACGTACGACACTCGTGAATCAATATGTACTACGACTACACTCATCCTTGTACATTTTTGTACGGGACGCGAGCGGACTCACGCACGCATATGCAATTGTCGGCCTACCACCACGCCCCGGCTACGCAAACTGTACTGTACTGCATATGCAATCATCGAGTGGTAGTGTGCTGCTTGTGTTTATGCGGCACAGTAAGCTGACTCTGCAACGTTGAATCCTTCTACTCGGCGAAGTTGTCCCTGACCAAGTGAGAGGCGTGCTACAGCTAGTGCAGAGTAATTCACCAACAGCAACCACTGCAGGAATGGAATGGAGAATCCAGCTGCAGCAGGGCAAAGGCAAATGTTCCGTTCACCGGTGGCTACGCTTCCCTCGCTCGTGCTCTCCGACACGATCGAACACGACCGCCGGGGGTCCACTAAAACTAGAAAGGATCACGATGATCTACCCTGCATTGCGCGGTCCCGATCGACGAACAGACGGATGATCTTCTACGTTGCCATCTTGCCAATGCCACCGACATTGCATTGCATTGCATTGTCCGTCGGCGAGTGATCTGATGAGTAATACTCGTTGACTGATAAATGGAGTAGTTACTGACCTAGCGTGGCGGAGCGGAAGGTGGTGGAGTTGTCGACGACGTTGCGGCTGGCCTTGATCACCGTCCTCCACATGCCGTCGCCGACGAACATCAGGTTGGTCTTCTCGCTCCCGACCTCCACGTTCTCGAAGTAGCCCCCCGCCTTGATGTAGATCACGAACCGCGCCGCGCTGTTGTTGGGCGCCGCCGCCACCGCGTCCCCCACCGTCGTGAAGTTGCCGCTCCCGTCCTTGGCCACCACAAGGTCCGGGACCAGCCCCACCTGCTGCTGCTGCAGCCGCCTCCGGTCCGCCGCCGACACCCACCACGGGAACCCGCCGCGCCGCACGCGCCCGTACCCCTCAAGCTCCAGCACGCCTCTGTCGCGACGGCGACGGCGCTGCGGGAGGCGGCGCACCATCGCGAGGGAGTTGGACACGAGGTGGGCGACGTGGTAGATACGGCCCTGGATGTATGGCCGCACGCGGCCATCCTCCGACGCTGACGGGCCCTCGAAGCCGTCCAGGCACGTGTACTGGTTCGTCAGCGCGGCCGACAGCACGGTCTGGACCCCGGCCACGGACTCCTCCGCGGTGCCGTTCTCCGCCGACGCCGACAGCTCGGCCGCCGCCGTGCTCAGCTGCGCCAGCGTGTGCTCCAGCAGCTCCACGCAGTCGGCCAGCGCCAGGCTGTCGCGGACCCGCAGCGCGCCCGCCGCCCCGGCGGGACGGCGGAGGTACGCGGAACAGTTGGACGCGGACGCGCGCACCGCGGCCGCCGCGCGCGACACCACGGCCGAGACCACGTCGCGCACCGACTTCTGCGCCAGGTCCGGGATGGCGGCCAGCGTCGACGCGCACACGTCGCGGTGCAGCGTCCCCGCGCAGTGCCGCTCCACGGCGGCCGCATGCTCGGCGGCGGCGGCATTGGCGTGACTACCGTCGTCGTCCTTGAGAAGAAGACGCCTGGCGGTGGGCGTGGAGGCGGCGGCGACGCCACCACCGGAGAATGCCCGGTGGGTGGCGACGAAGCCGAGCGGCAGGAGGAGAAGGGAGAGGGAGAGGAAGGTGGCCGCCGCTGCTGCTCGCTTGGGCTTGGACGGCCTCTGCATTTTTGTGGTACGGTACGGTCACGGTGGACGGTGGTGGGCTCACTGTGCGGTGAGCCGAGCCGGTGAGAGTGACAAGGACAGTGAGGAGCGTCGGATTGGAGGAGCCCAGCTTTTATAATACCAGCGTTTGGATACTGCTTATCTATACTTGCTGTCTCATCTAAAATCGTTCAATTAGCAATTAGCACAAATTAGAAATGGAGTTTTCATTGAACAATCATTTATATCCTAGATTATTTTTGCAAGTATCTCCGACACATTGGCCTAAGCTGTCGTCAGCTCTCAGCTGGCATTCATAGATCACTAGATCATTAGGCGCCCGAATAGAAATGGAGTTTTCATTGAACAATCATTTATATCCTAGATTATTTTTGCAAGTATCTCCGACACATTGGCCTAAGCTGTCGTCAGCTCTCAGCTGGCATTCATAGATCACTAGATCATTAGGCGCCCTTCGGGCGCCCTACAATGTTTCAAGAAAAACAAATGAGAACATTAGATATGGCTAAGTTACAAAACATATCTATCGCTAATATCTTTTCGTAGAAGCGTAGCCTAGCTAGTAGAAAAGGAGCATAGACAAACAACAAACATGAGGCCATCGCAACCGTATGGTTCTGTTCAGCCATAGATTACATAATCTTTCGCTACAAGCATGGCTACCGTAGCCATTATGGTTCTTTCCAGCCATACACCACATGCCGATCCATTCCAGTTCATGATTGGAATTCACAGAGAGCGAGAAACCAAAAGAGTGGTGAATATCAGTTGCAAGCGAGGTTTCAGATACATGCTATTGAGCACTTCGCTGCAGCTGGTAGAGGCAAAAGCACCTTGACCTTCCTTCGATGATTAGTTATCTTCAGTTGCCGCACTGTAAAGAGAAGAGGTCATGAGTGTGATGTTTAGAGCCATAAACAACCGGTATTACTAATGTAGTTTGGCTCTTTGTCTATCTTTTCAATTTACACAGTTTTTGTTTAGCTTATTAAATATACTCAACTACCTCTGCACCTCTTACCGCAGACCATCGAGTACATGATAAATTTTCAAATTGGTATTTGCTCCGATAAATAATCACTATTATGTAATCAAGCCACTACAATTTTCCTACAACTATTTATGGCATTAATTTGAGACCACTATATTAGTTACTGCGAGCAGCCTATATTATCTTTTACTCTGTTTTTTGTTTTTCAAAAAATGTAGTTGTGTTAGCAGACCCAATGAGCACATATTTCTAAAAGTGAAGAATTCTAACTTCCAAGAACTGAGAATTTTCATCTACCATGGCTGTACTTGGTGTATAGAAATGTAAAAGGATTAAGGTCCAGGGCAAGCTATGGCATAGGACTGAGCGTCGGATTGGAGGAGCACAGCTTTTATAATACCAGCGTTTCCATACTGCTTATCTATACTTGCTGCCTCATCTAAAATCGTCCAATTAGCAATTAGTACAAATTAGAGATGGAGTTTTCATTGAACAATCATTTATATCCTAGACTAGATTATTTTTGTAAGTAGTCTCCGACACATTGGCCTAAGCTGTCGTCGGCTCTCAGCTGCCATTCATGGATCATGTCATACTCCTTACCAATTAGATCAGATCAAACCCGAATTGGGTCAGCTATGTTTGGGTCGGACCAAAAAAGTATATTTGCTCAACGTTTTTTGTTTGAGCCCGATTCGCACTAGCAAATTTCTGGTCGGGTTATTATTTCTTAGATTTATTTTAAGTTAGGTTTTCTCGGGATGAATCGAGTCATAGGTCCAAAATTGTGACACCAACACAGGCGACATGATTACTGCACGAAGAGGAAAACTTGATGGTCTCCTGGAACCAATGCAGGGCGAAATCATTGCCTGCATCCAAGGCGTGCAAGCTGCAGCTGAAGCGGGCATGGGACTGGTGATCCTAGAAACTGATGCAGCTTCTGTAGTGCAAGCAGTATATTTCCAGTGCGTATGATCTGAGTCCAATGGCTCACCTAGTGTCAGAGTTGAGAAGTTTGTTATCTCTGAATTTCATCTCGTGGCATGTTCAACATCGTCCTCGGGAGGCAATAAGGCTGCACACATGTTAGCTGCTATGGGTAGTTTATGTTCTGTGGATGATGACCATATTTTGGTCTCTATTCCTTCTTGTATTCAACATGTAATTGCTGACGATTTGGCACCGTATGCATAATGGAAATTTATATTTCCCCTAAAAAAAAATGTTTCATGACTTTTGCTATTTTTCTGTTTATAACTTTTTACACAAAACTTGTTAGATTTTTATTCGTTTGGTGATGTTTTAGGATTTTGTGTTCCAAGTCATATTTATATATAAAAAAACTGATAGATTTGGCCACATAAAACTATCGATAGATAACTAGACACCACTATACATATATGATTAGAGGTTCTCAACATTAATCCTAACGAAACACATTGGTAAACAATACATTATAGACATTTTCATAATGTTGTTCATTTCCCCGACACCATAATGTTATTCATTTATCCGACACCATGATTGTACAAACATTATAGAACTATAATAGACTATATGGAAAAAACAATAAAGAGTAGAAATAGTTGGCCAATTAAGGGCTTGCTTGAGGGTTGCGAACACTGACAACTATCATTCAAGATAACACAAGACTATGAGACATTTTCAAAGCCACCTTGAAGCTAGGAATTGGTTCAAGAACTATGAGACATGTTGAACCAAGTTCCACGCACGAGAGGGGCTCTATATGGGCATGGCATCGGTAGGGGGCATGAGCCCCACCCACCCCACCACTGGATCTGTCCCTATTGGGATGTACCTATACATTGCACCTATGAGAGGTTCAACTACAACAATGTCATTGACTACAAAATAATCAACACAAGCAAGTGTCACATATATCACATATGACAACAAAGTGAGTATGACAGCCAAGTGAGTAGATAGTAATCATGAACAGCCTAGCACTAAGATAACAGATGTGAACTTCCAAATTTTTCTTGGAGACAGGTACAATCTCCGATGTGATATCCTACACAAACATTTTTAAATAATAAAATTCCATAGATCAATTTGGTAGAAAATAATTATAGCAGTTAGTGACTAGCTATGGAATTGGGCCACAACTGCAAATCTTTTGACCTTTTTTTGCCCTAGTTTACACTTTATAGTTTAAGCACTATAATTTTTTATATAAAATAATGTCACTACCCCTTTTTTCTTTGACAACAATGTCACTACACCTATGATTTTTTAAGATGGCTCAAGTATATTCTAAACACACATTAAGCACACTATACAAACTTAAACATATTATTATATAATATATATATATATATATATATATACCTTATGAACATTAGTTGCTAATGCTAAAGATTTTATTTTTGAGCAACTCTTTTTGTAGGCAAAATATTTAGTGCAAACCACATCTTCAGTGCAATTGTGAAAACCTTTGTAAAACTAAATTTAGAAGTCTTCAAAAAAAAATTGAAACTATGCACAACAATAGTTCATCTATAGATGTGCATTGCCACAAAATTTGAGATTCAAAATCGTTTTGTAAAAATTCATATAAAAATAATAAATTTCTCTTGCATATGGACTAGAGAACAAAATTCCTGGAATTTTGTCCTTTAATGCATATGCAACTGAAATTTGTTATTTTCATATGAATTTTTATAAAGTAAGTAAGTTTGAATCTCAAATTTTGTGACAATATACCTCTTATAAGGCCCTCTTTGATAGCAGGATCTTTTTCCCAAATCATTTTTTTCTATAAAAGTAAACTGATTCATATAAAATTTCTATTGAAGTTCCTTAACACTCTTGCGTTCGAAGGACCCTAAAATCTACATCGAAATGTTCTTACATGACATGATATACTAGCATGTTATCGGTCCTAGCCAGGTTTTGGTAAGATTAAGTGCACCGAACTGCTGTGACTTGTATTGTGTGTATTTTATTCCTGCTGTTGTGCTATGGGCTTGTTCTTTCTCATGTCTGTGTGGGATAATTAATGTTCAGTATTTGCAGCTAGATTTTGTGTTATCCTACGCATAAACACTGACTTACATGTGCACGCGCAGCGCACTTTATATAAGACGGATGGATGAACACAGGCACACATGCCGTGGCAGACGACCACCCGTGTGTCACGAGCCTGCGTACGTACGTGCAGCGATGCCCATTTACATACATGCATGTTTGCCTCCGTAGTACAGTAGTGGTTCCTAAAACATAATCCGTGCGTGTTTAATTATATTAATATCAGTATCAGTATATAGGAGTATTCCCTAAAAAAAAGTATATAAGAGTAGTATATACGATGTTTAATGTCGGTATATTCGAGTCTTTTTGACTTGTTGGGTATATATGTACACTCCAGAATGTCAAAACGGCCACGTGAAATTAAACGGTGTGCACGTACTGTACGTTGTGCCGATCCAGCTCGCGTCAAACAAGGTTTTAGATCAACCTGTGAATGTGAGCAGCTCTTTCTGTTGAGGCATGTCGTGTCGTTTGTGATTGTGAGATGAGCAGAATTAATTGTTCAGAGCGGAAGTACCTGTTAGTTAGCCACATTCACTGAATCACTGTACTGAACCCGCGGCAAATTATATTTTTTCCTGTCGAGGCTATTAGCTTGTCCATTGTATTACACTAGTAGAAAGCGCGCGCCCTGCACGCGTGGATAAACAATAATATGAGTGCGCACAGTAAAATCATATGAAAAGTTAATTAATAGTAATAGGGAAGTATATACTTAGGTGTACAAACATATTAGTAAAAGTGAAGTATGGCAATATAGGGTACACGTGATGTTGTAATTGTCCGTTACACGTGTTGTAATTAACAGCTTCCATATCAAGGATCATATCAAGGATTATTATGTTCAATCCTGGATTCAACGCTTCCTTCACCCCTGGATGTACATCAACGACTAAGCTTGCCAGACCTCTAGGCTCTAGCACATTCGCTATTTTCGTAGCCCCCGCTTGGATGACCTCTCTTTTACGATCTTTGATTACAAAGCCCGAACTTCATTGTTCTTGCTCGTTACTGAGCCCTCCATCTACATTAATTCAGCATGACATTTTGAGGACACCTCCATTTAGGCCTGCTTTCTATCCGTTGCACCACTGGTTTGCAATTCGTCAACTCCAGCAGTTATCTGGGATAATGCATACAGTTGTCAAGGCCAATATAGGCATAAAACTATCAAGGCATAAAGAAATGCAGGCAAAATAGCCAATGATCCGGGTGGATTACCTTTAAATTCTCATAGCACGTGTCAAGGCCATCATTGGGAACCAGGTTCATTGGACTGATGAAGTTCAGCGCAAGCATTTTTGTGTCGTGCTCCTCCTCTGTTACGTACCTTGTACGACCAACTAAGTAGAGAATGAATCGAGCATGTGATTTAGTTTTTGATCAAGAGATAACCCATGACATGAGGTTAGACTATGTTTCGTGAACTACAAATATACTATGAAAGAAGGTTACGCAACAGATAGTAGGTAGAAAACTAATAGAACCTTAACAACACAATTGTTGAAAATGACTTACAAAAACCGTTAAACAATACATGGTTTTGGAGTATGAAAAAGGTGTGCATTGGTGGCGCACTAATTTTTCGTTGGAGTACCATTAGGCTAGCATTAACAGTATGAGGTTACCTTTTGAAAACAGAACAGTAACGTACCTTCTGAAGTCACCGAGCAAAAACAATTCAACATAATAATAAGTGTTTGTAGAGGTTTTCATATATAGGCTGATAATCAGCGGCATTTTTTTTGCTCAGAGGAAAAAATGCGATGCTTATGAAGGAAGGATTGTGTGACAAAATAACATTTTCTATTTTCAAAGCATGGCAACACTGTATTACAGATTTAGAGTAGTGCTAATCATGGTTCTCAGAAACAAACAGAGCAGAACCAGTGATAAGGACCAGTTATTAGTAAAAACATTTTGGTGGCTCCTGTACACTGGTACATAATGGTTTGTCAACCAAGAGCAAAAGCTAAATCAAAGTGAATGAGAAAATACTAATGCACTAAATAGAACACAGATTAGGAAATAAGCACCTTTTTTTACAGTAAACTACAAAAGCTTTGGGCCTATAGTGGATCAACACATCAAAACTGTTAAATATTTTAATTGCCCTTTATGCACAGCAAGAAAATAATATATCTAATTCAGTCATTAGGGTAGCAATTTCACCTCATCGCAATGGTTGTCAACTCATTGATCCTCTGCTACTCATAATGTGGAGCAGGCGAAAAAAAACAGGTATCTGTCCAGACAACACGGACCAATTGGATGGCTGAAGAGCACAGATCAATTGGACAACTGGAAAAAAAAAGCTGATGTCATTAGAAAATAATTGATGACGTGAGTTGCAACTACAACTGGTCAAAAGAGCATGAAACTGTTATCCATGAATTTGAAACATGTGCTGAACTATTTGGCAAAAGGCATTGAAACTATTGTCCTTAACATATATGTTAAATTACCTAGAATGCACTTTTACTGAGGTGGTAGATATATTTGGCAGATGATATCTCTAAAATAACATCTATTCATCTATTGGATACTTCATGCGGCAAGAAACCTTTGTTAAAACATGAAAAATTGTGTACCATGACTGAGCTGCATCAAATGCACAAGCAAAAAAAAAAAAGTTGCCATGGAGAATAGGACAATGTTTTCTGGCAAATTGGGGTAGAATTTTTTTGAGGCTGTTAACTTGCATCCGTCTCTAGCAGCTGCAGGTAAGTTTGGGAACTTACAAAAAGCTACAAAACAAATGCAAATGAGCTGACCACTAAGGTAAATCATCATAAATGTACCTGCAGTAGTGCAACAGACTCACCTGCAGCTGAGTGTATGAATGTAGACTTCCTCTTCCTATTGCTGAGGCAACTATTAGGCATGGATGAAGGGCGGTGAGCCAGGTCGTCTACACGCATATTTGGCCCCGCTGGCAAGGAGGGCACACACCGAACAAAAAATGGTCTTTCTCACTTCTCAGTGCAAAGAACTGACCCATGCCACAATGAAGAGGAAGGGAAGCCTGACATGCAGCATTACATAGAGATCTAGTTAGGGACGAACAGATTCAGCAGCAAGGTAGGATGGACAGCTATGGTGGCCGGGCTGAAAATATAGAATAATTAGGCACGCTTTGTTGTTTGCTGCAAAGATTTCGAATTTCAAATCAACCATATGGACTAATTTTTGTCAAACCTATGCTCAAACATTGAAAGAGCTTAGTATTTTAAATACGGCATGATAGCCACATGACATCTAGCAGAGCCAACCCAACAGGAATGTATTTATCATAGTGAAATGTTTGTAATCTGTAAGTAGTCTGATCTATTCAAAGCGTAACGCCTCCAGTGGCACGGTAACTCTATTAGAAAAGGAGAGTTTACCTCTCATTAGGAATAACTATTCCAACTTTGTGAAGATCGAAAACACATGGGTAGAAACGATGATAATCCAAGCATGCTAAAACTCATTCTAAAAGGTAGAGAGTAACAAATCACCTGCCACGAGCATGTCTCTCTTTTCCTGATTCTTGTGTATTTTTGTCTAGCCAAAAGGCATATGCCCTAAATTGTTCCAAAGAATCTCCAATTGTATGTTCGCACTGAACCAAGACACTACAATCACATGGCAGAAAGGACACAGAGAATAAATATGTAGCCGAAAACATCAATAATAATATCACAATAGCTAAAGGAGGAACAAATATGTGAATTACATAAAACATGTCATGTAAGGAAGTCAGCAATAGTGAGTGCAATTTGGGTTGGCATCTTCTTATAAAACTTAAAAAAATAATAGTAGCAGAATACGACAGAAAAAATGGCTTCATAAAACTCTGAACCAAGCAATCGCAGGAACTATGATATGATCATGCATTATAATGGGACTAAATGAAGGAACAAATGGATTATATTACAAACAAAAAAAATTTAGGAGTTTAATATTTTTCATTTTTTACCATCTCAGTTTAGCAAAAGCTAGTTCTGGATATATACTCTATGCATCAGTGATTTAATTTTAAAATGCCTTCTTACATAGGGAATCTGGTATGAATTTTGAGTAGATGCATCCAATTTCAAAGCATGCTACGTGCCTATGTATTATTGTATTGTAGAGTGTACTATGCTTGTTCTATATAAACCCGGCCATAAGAGATATATGTACATTAAATCGAGCATCTCTGAAATCTAGAAGACATACCAAGTGGCTACGAACAAATGTGCATGAGCAGACAAATCAGACAACCCAAATAGACGAATATGAGGCACTCTTAAAAGAATGCATCAAATCAAACTGAAGTTCTAAGGCAAAAAAGGAAATCAATCTGAATCCATCACAAACAAATGAATGTCATCAAATGCAGAGGCAGTGCCCACTCAACCACCAAAATGGATGAGAATAAAGATGGGCAATATGTAGTAGAATAGCAAATTAGCAAGGTACAAATAATACCATTTTTTGTAATCACAAGCTAATACTTGAGCAGTCTGTAGGCAAGGCTATTTTTTAATGTTGGTAGGAAGAATTAGCATTCATTAATTGCAGCGAAAACATTAAAAATAAGAAGAGTAAGATTTCAGAAAAACTAACAGAATTTAGCATATGCGCAGATTTCCCTTGGCACAATGGTTCCTCACAATTTTGGTTGACCATATCGGGTTCACATTTGAACCTGACAGCATAGAGTGCAACTCGCTTTTGTAAAGTATAATAACGATATTAAAGCTAACAAAAATGGCAGGAATCAAGAAATAGAGTAAAGTGGCCTATATGCATGTATATCCAGTAACCAGGCAAGTAACAATACACAGGGCAAACAAATTACGAATGTGCGGTTATGAGTATATGAACCTATTTTGAGCTTCAGCTTGTATAGAAGCATGGAAAGAATGAAAAATTCTGTCACCAACACAATAAACTTCAGAGAAAGGATGCCACTTTGGCAGTATCTAACCTGGCATAAATAAAATGAAGCCATCCTTTGCATGGAACAGACACTGAAACCTTCCATTCAGTAGAGCATGTTGTTATCTATTCCGAAAATTAATTTAGTAGCCTGGAAAAATCAAATAGACAGCAACCAATGTAATGAGGAAAGCACGGTAAATATGCAAGGGCTAATTTGACACTGAAAGATTAGCTTTGTAGTAATGCTCTATTTGAAATCAATTAGATCATTGTGCCTATGAAAGATAACCACTGAAGACTTAGCTGTAAATAAGAAACAAATATAGGTAAAATCTTTCTGCCTATGATAGATAATCAGAAAGACATGGTTCTAAATAATCAAGCATAGGGAGTCAATGTACGCCATTCGTCCGCTACCATCCTATATTGAAAAAGCAAGAACATGGATTTGTTTCTGCCCCAAATAAAGAGAGCAACAAACTAATCTTAGCATAGTAGCAAAAAAATGTATCGTGTAGCAAGAATATATCCCTTGTTAAAGAAAAAGAGAGGAGGGAACCATCTAAACTTGAATATCATGATGCATCACCCTAGAGAGCAACAGGAACCTAGGAGGGGGGCATAGAGACGAACCAGACGGCACTGCACCGTGCTACATCGGAGCTGGTGGCCGATGCGCGACCACCTGCGCTGCTGCGTGACCCGATTCGGGGCCGGTGCCAGTTCCGCGCCGGTGTACCGCCCGTGATAGGGCCGCCGGGCAGCCGCGCCAGTGTCCACCCGAGCCGGAACAGCTGTTGACGGAGAGGTGGACGAAACCCTAGGTCGTCGTAGTCGCCGCCGCCGCCGCCGTCGCCGCCGCACTGCCCGCGTGAAGAGTAAGAGAGGGAGAGAAGGAGAGAGGGGAGGTGGACGTGCCGGTGTGGCCGGTGGCCTCCCGCAGCGTCGGGAGAGAGGAAGTGGAGGCGTCGGGAGAGAGGAGTCGAGAGATTTCCGGATTAGACGGGAGGTGAAGATGTGATATTTTTTTACCGGAGGATGTTGAGTCTGAGGTGGACCAATTGCAATGGAGAAGGTGATGTGGCGCTGAGGTGGCCCAATCACGGAATTTCGGGCGACGTGGCCTAATAGCTACGCGGGGGCCAACAGCCAATTATATAGTTAAATTAAATACTCTCCGTATTCTGTAATCAATTCCGGAAACAGCACAAGATGCATGTCGATCAAGAGCTCTACTCAACAACAGCAACAGCAAAGGCCCCGTCGGACCCACAATAATGCGCTAGAAGATCACCATTTGCTGATCCCGATCGAGTAGTCTCATCACTCGTAGAATGATGGATCCATTGCATCTCTTCCAATAGTCATCATCGTGCTTTGAGAGGCATGCACACCAACCAAATTACCAGAACCAGAGTCCATCGGTACACAGGGGAAAACATCAATATATGCTCATGATGAAATGCTTAAATGGATGCATTAGGATATTTATTAAGCAAGCTAAAAATTCTAGATGTGACACGGCTGCCACCGTTGTGCGGTAAAGCTGCCGAAGCCTAGAACCTAGCGCCCAAGGTCTGCGTAGCCCCCTCCACCATGGTTGACACAACCGGCGCCACCCCCGGACCTAGGACTTCTGGATCCGCCCGCCCAAGGCCCAGAAAGAGGCCGGCCAGCCCGACATTGCCATGGGATGAGGGGCGACGGAGGGGGCGAAGAAGATCGTCGCTGCCGCGACGCTACGCCTGCCCGAGCCCGTGGCCGGTGCCACCACAGTCCTAGCGAGGCGTCCCCGTCGAAACCCACGCGACTCGGACGGAGCGACACCGATAGATAGAAGATAGATAGATAGATAGAGATTATGCGTTTTTTTTTTTTTTTTGTTGAAACTCAATCTTTGTACGTTCTTAGATGATTGCAAAGTCCAACTATATATAGACATATATTTGGTTAATCTTTTTATTCACATTTGATAGGTGGTATGCCATTGAAATGGGCTTTCTTTTTTATTATATATCAGTAGTAAATTGATTTTCACTTTTAAACAAACACAAAATCCCCGTTTCCCGTACGTCTCGCAAATGGCAAAACAAAGCAAAAGAGGGGCAAAAAAAACAAAATGCGGTTTCCTTTGAGGGGTTCTTCTGAAACAGTGCCAGAACCCCAAACACGAGCGCGTCCAAATTCCCCTGATCGCGCCGGTTCTCGTCGAGCCCGGTTCCCACAACCCAGGTCGCTGCTCCCGGCCGGCGCGCTCGCCGCCGGGCGCCCTCCGCCGTCCCTCTCCGCCGGCCTTTGCAGCCTACAGCCGCGCCCTCCCGTCGCCCGACGTTCCGATCCGCCGCCGCCCCCTCGCCGCCCGTCGTTCCGCTCCGTCGCCGCCCCTCGCCGTCAACCGCCCCTTCTTACCTCGGCCGTCACCTGGTTATCGGCCGTCGACGATCGGCGCCCTTGAATTCCTGCAAGTGCCCTCGACCTGCTGCTGTAAGTGTGTTACCTCCTTCCCATCCTTCCTTCCGATCCAAATTCCTAGGGTTACCTTAGATCTGCTCTGCGCTAAACCTTTGATCCCCTCATACGATGCAGCATGGATCTCGTCCCTCCTGATGACAAGTCTATGAGACCCTATAGGAAAGGATCGGTCATGACCCTGGTCACTCACGAGCCCCATAATATAGGTATACCTGCGTTTTAACTTGTAGCAGCTGATCAATTCCAGTGATTTTCATTCACTTGCACTAGTTTTTTTTTGTATATTTACAATTCTGTATTGTTCTGTTTATGTAGCTGTTAGCTGCTACAGCTATGACAAGCATATTGACACCGAGTTCGGTCTCAATCTCAAAGATGATCTGTTGGACCTTGCTGAGTTCAAGAAGACCACCAACTTTGTTGATACCTCGCGGAGCATTATTGGGACTACACCGCCTCGAGGGATGAAATATAGGCTCTCCACACATGCCTGCAGAAAATTCCTATCTTCTGTGATCAACTCGGTGCAAAAGAACATGAGGTGTGGCAGGTACTTCGCGCAGTACAGCTCGTCTAACATCTTTGCCACACGTGCGGGGCGTGCCAAGTTTAAGAGAGTGAAGATGTTTCCTCCTGGGCCAGATGCTAAGCGACTGGTGTATCAATGCACTGGGCAATTTATTCGAGAGCAATTTGGAGGTGATGCCAACACTCCTGAAGATATCAAGCACCTTATCAGTCTGATCTGTGACAGGCCACAAAAGGAAATGCTCTTTCCAGTTCACCCATCGTTGGTCCTCGGAGATGATAAGCCTTGGTGCTTCAACAGGATGTTCGAGTATGTCAAGTACAAGGCGAACACAAGTCAAAAGGACGTGATTCTCAGCAAGCTTCCTTACCTTACCGACTGGAGAGATATTGTTCACAAGTCTGATGTGCTGCTGGAGGCGTATGGTCATAAGAATGCTGATTATACACCTTTACCTGATAGGAAAGACGACGGCACACTGACCACCCCCTTTCAGAAAATGCTGCATGAGGCTGAGAAGTTCATTGATTTTGTCAGAAACGCCAATGCCCATCGCATGCAGCGAAGCATATCTGTTACCCCAGCTGAGCATCAGAGAATCATGGATGTGTTTTTCCCAAAGCTCGCTCCAGAATTGCAAGAAGCGATCTATGATGAGATCGGGAAGGTCAAGTTCGAAGAGTACTTCCTCATCAAAGCAGACAAGTGAAGTTTTCGCAGGCCGGAGGTATGGCTTTCTGGACACGTTTAGATTTTTGTGTCATTAAGTTAAGAACCTAAGTACCTATCTTGTGTTGAACATTGTTGTTATGTACTGTATAGGATGCGATCTCTTTTGTGTTGGTAGTTACGTGGCCCATGTGATTGGTTGTTAAACAAACACTGCTCTTCTTCTTTTTACTGTCCCCCAAATCCTCCCACAATTTACAACACATCCTTCAAGTATTATTACTAGTACCATCAACACCTACTAGGCATGAGTAAGGATTACAGGAAGGATCCTAATTTTCTCAACTAGTAAAAAGGATATAAATTTCAATTTCAATAATGTTCAGTTTATCCTAATTACTGAGCTCGCTTGTGCTTGTGTAATTCTGAAAAAAAAAGTACCATGTGTTCAATACCATTGCTCACTACCATGTGTCTTGCAATGAATTTGCTATTCATTCATAGCTATCTACTCTTTGATTACTAGCATATCTTATCTGCACCGAAATAAATCTGCAAGTGGCTGACATGTTTAGAGGACATAGCTGTCTTCGTTTTACTTCTGAATTTAGAGGAAAGTATAAAACAGATAGGCCTAATATCTTTTACAGCTCTACTTTAGGTGCTTCCCAATTTTTCAAAGGTATGATGTGGGCTGCTTCTGCAGCTAAGATGGGTTATAGGTGGGTGTTAGGTAATGGCAAGAAATGTAAATTTTGGGAGGATAACTGGTTAGGTTCCTCCAGTTTAGCAATTCAATATTGGGAGATCTATATTTTAGTTAATGAGAAATCTGATACTGTAGATAGCCTGTGGGATGGTAATGAGCTTAAATGTACTTTCAGGAGGTGCTTTGATGATAGACTGTTCCATCTATGGATGGAAGTAGTTCAGTTAGCATCTACCATTACCTTGACTGACAGAGAGGATGAACTAGTCTGGCAATTCAATTCTAGTGGGATTTACTCCTCTCAATCTTTGTATAGGGTGATAAACTTTAGAGGAGTCATTCCTGTCCATGTGCCAGCTGTATGGTCTTTAAGAATTCCCCCAAGAGTGCAGTTTTTTTTATGGTTGCTGTCAAAGAACAAAATCCTAACTAGAGATAATCTAGCTATCAGACAGGAAGTTTTGGATCATTCTTGTCTGTTCTGTTTAGAGCCTGAGTCTGTTAATCATCTGTTTTTTGAGTGTTTAGTTGCCAGATTAATGTGGGAGGAAATCTCTGAAGTCCTATGTGGTCTTTGGTCTAAAAATGCATGAGAAATCTGCACCTCTCAGTATAGTGTTTAGACTTGTGCATATATCCTGTCAATGTCGATGTTAGTTGACTAGGTCGAAGTCTATGGTTTGCTTCCACCATATGTACAATACTCCCTCATTTCTCCCTTTCATTTCATTTCATTTCATTTTTCGTCGACATGAGCTTATCTATGGCTTAGCTGGCACTACTGCTAGTACAACTGCTGTTGCTGCTACAAATTGCTTTCATTTGTTTTTTGAAGGCAAGCAGTCCAACTAGCCTTGCTAGTTTTGTGCTGAGTTCGGTTGTCTGTTTATAAAATTCAATGGGCAATGGATTCAGTTTCATGAGCCTTGCTAGTTTTGTGCGGAGTTCGGTTGTCTGTTTATAAAATCGAGTGGATCAGTTCTGAAAAATGACAGGTGCCATGGTTGTATCTTTGTTCGTTTGTGCAAAGACGACAAGTTTTTTTTTTTTTTTTTTTTTGCGAAGTATGAACCGTATGTGCTGCATAATACCATGCTTTTCCAATTTTTCATAGTACCATTTTTTATGGTTACTTGTAGATCTCTCCAGCACTGCTGGGCATGATAGTAGTTGCATCAGACGATGATAGTTCCCTCTGATTAATCAGTTCAACATCCTGAACACATGGTTGCTCAATCTTGCCTGCATGAATAACTTACATCTCATCTTCTTTTAGTTGTACAATAGTTGAACTGCATGGCATGTCAATATTGATTGAATTATTTGAATCTTCTACTGAACACTACTTGTTGGTTTGCCAGGTTGTAATCTACTGAACACTACTTGTTGGTTTGTTGCAAAGAGGCTTCAAGGTCCAAGTTACTAGACAGGCATATGAGAAGGACATGGTCTGAGTACAAGAAGAGAATTTATCATTCTATTTCATCTTGCATCATCATAAGCTACCTATTGACTTTTGAGAATAAGCATTCTCAGTTTTGTTTATTTGGAAGTCATGACTTGATCCCAAAAGCACGCTGCAGCCTGTAGACTACTATGTATTTTGCGCTACTAACTCGAAGTTGTTTGATTCTGTGAACGGCTTGGTTCCTGGAAGGTTTGTGGGGTTGGCGCTAGATCCAGGTGATTTTGTGCTTGTGCTTGTGCGTGTAGCGTAGGGGCTTTTATTTGGAGCTGGATGTTGGTTCCCAGTTGGGAGTTGTGGTTTTTATGTGTTTCTTCTTGTCAGATTGGCCCTTCTGAACCTGATCTGCTGATCATCCGTGTTTTAGATAGTCAAGGCATCATCTAACTTGTAACTTTTAACAAGTCTGCAAATTGTTTTTCATAATTTTCTTTTGATATATAGATGTTTACCTGTCATCTTGTCCATGTTGTAATCCTGTCCAACTGAACACTAGAATTCAATCCTACCAGGAACGGATTAGGCTAGGATTTGAACCAGGCCAGGAAAGAATGGAAGAAATGAATCCACTTGATCCTGGCCAGAACAGTTCCTGGGCTGGAATGGTTCCAGCACAACCGAACAAGGCCTTAGCAACTTTTGAAACCCATCCGAAAATGCCAGCCCTGGTCGGTTGGTCGTCGTGACACTCTTCTTCTTGAGTGGTTTGATCCTACCAAGAGTATCACTGACTACACCTTCCAGTATCTCAACTTCCAGTTATCCAGTATCTCTACAGTACTGTCAAATTCTTTGGAATTCCTCCGGAATTTAGAAATATTCATCTGCTTTATTACTACCTTAGCTCAAATCAATCCCCAATCTCCTTTTAAAGATCGTTATAGTATCTACGCTATAGCCAAAATCAATGTCATCCAGAAAGTTGCCGATAAGATAAAAATCTCTACTGGTACTAATTCCTCCATCATCGTCTTAGTCCACTATGGAAAAATCAATAAAATCTGCACTTTTTGTGCAGGGATTTTGTTTTCACAATACAACACATTGCCAGATCCGAGAAAATATAATTCTTTCCGCTTCTAAAAATAAAAAAAAATCCCAGAAAATTCCGTTTGAGATCTACGGTTCTTGGATGATCCAAATATCAGATATTCCCATGGATCAAATTCAGGCTCAAATTAATTCCTATCAACTTCGCTTCCCTTGAGCCGTCCGCCCGTCCTTTACTAGACGCAAATAATTTCAGACATACTCTAGGCCTCTAGCAATGCAAAGGATGGAACATGCATACAAAAGACGGCTCTACTTTTCACATAGCCGCCTAACTGAACGGCGGCAAAGGCACATACGTTGTCTCTGCACATAGTCATGACTGCTGGTCGCCCGTGGCGACAGGCCGCGGCTCGGAGCGGCGGCTCCCGGCCATCGTAGTCGTAGAACTGAAGTGGAAGCGTTGGCACGCGCTCGCCACTGCTACGAAGCTTTATATGCTCAGGGATGCTGCAGTTTCGGAAAGACTATGCTCACAAACTATGAGGGAACTTGCAATGCAATTAGGGAAAATGTCATACATGATTTTTTTCCCCCTTTGAATAAAAGCAGCCAGAGTTGTGAATTAACACAACCAGAACAAAATTTATCAACACAAGAATCACAGTACATTTTTATCTTTCAATCAGCACACAACACATCTACAAATATATGTATCTCCAGACTCCACGGTGAACAACACATCTACAAATATGTACCTCCACTGTCATCTGATAACTCGTGATGCAAACCAATCCATTCCTTGCCTGTCTTTTCATATGTTTCACCGAAGTAAACTGAAATCTCAAGCAGATCAAGACCGTCATTTCATTGACAATGCAACCTGCTGTAGAGCCTCGTTATCTGTTACAGCATAAAACGGCAATGGGGGAGGTAATCGGTCGCTCAACAAAGACTCGCATATCATCTACCACCAACCCACCTCAACACGGTGGCCATCGCTGGGGATTTACAGTCACAGATCACAAGACTGCCATCAACTGTTCCAGCACCTCAGCTCATCGCTACTGGAAATGTACCAGCATAAAACACATCATTGCACGGATCACAACTTGGGGAACAGAAAGAAGGCAACTGTGCAAACACGTTTCATATATACAACCGGACAATCTATCCAAGGGTTACAATGCAGGTCACTCCGATAACATTACTTCATTCATGCAGGCCAATACTACCCTCATCTAGCGCTATATTAGGTGGACAAATGCATCTATCTATTCAACATCTGTGAGCCCATATGCACCACAATTGCCCAGGCAGCAGCCCCTATATCATATCAAGTATCTTCAGATGTTTGTACACTTTAAAAAGGAATAAAAATGCTGACAAAGTACAACCTGAATCTTCCCTGGCTATTTACATTTTAGCTAACCTTGGTATGTTTAATTATTTGGGGGGGGGGGGGGGGTGCGCTCCAGGTTCAATGGCAGGATCAGGGTATGGTCCATAAACCTTCTGCAAGGAGGCTAATGAATCTTAACTGTATCTTACAAATTGCACACGCCGTCCAACAGGCAATATGCACCGCAAGCCATGGCGCCATCAACACCGTCTCTGTGATAAGGCTTACCATCATCTTGGATCTTGAAGCTGGACCATGCTGTGGAGCATCACTTGGCCAAAAATGGAAGGCCTGCGGATTGCACTATGGCTGCATTGTCATGAGATACAGGCCTCATCTTACTTGTAATTTTCCTCGGCATAGAGACAAGAGCTTTATCACCAGCACCAGCAGCCAGGAGTGATTTGTATGCGTGAAAAGAAAGGCAATTACACTGCCTGTTCTTTGACCCATAAAAGATGGCTGGTAGCGAATAATCGTCAACTGCCCTCCTTCAAGACTGAACACTTCAATCATCTGCTTGGCTGAGCCACTAGCAACAACTGGAGCATGCCAATGAATCGCTAATGCTGTAAGTGAACCCCAGTGTGCCCCAATAGTCAGGTAGGGTTCTGCTGCCCTTCTAACATGCAGAAACTGAATATCTCCAGCTTGTGATGCACTTAAAATCTGTGATACCACAAATAAAACAAAAGGGAGCATTGTAAAGCTTAAGGAAAGCCCAGACAAATATAGAATTGCTTAGTTGCTTTGCTTTGCTTCAACAACGAAAATACATAGCAATGTGAAGTGGAAGTATTTACCTTGTACGGATCAAACCTGGCTGAAACTCTATGCCCACAACCTTTTCTTTTCTTGGGGCATGCGGACTGGCCACATAGACAGGCCTACAGTGTATAGAAAAAAAATCCAGAGTAAAATAATTAAGTTGGCAGAAAAGAAAGAGGAAACAGGACATTTCATAGGCACATGTGCATGAAATGGAAGGCCAGAGGATGTAGACACTACTGTACTTACCTATCAGGAGAACAAACATCATATATCCTGACAGAACCATCAGCAAAACCAGCAGCAAAGCGTCCAGAGCGGACCTGAGATGCAGACTGAAGCAGAAGCAACAAGCAACATCAAGAACAGATGAACGCAAACATGCCAAACCAGATTAACATAAAACTTACTGCAGCAAGAATCAAATACATAAAGCAAACAGATAATTTCACACCTATGGAATGAAAATGTGTTCTTAAGATACAAACTTTTAAAATGTTATAGTATGTTATAGAAGTATAATAACAAGATAAGCTAGCAAAACCATTACACTGGACTACTGGAGGACAGTACTTTTTTTTTGTGAGTAAGAACAAGTAATAGCTTAAGACATAACACAAGCAAATCCTTTGCCAAATTCACCTCTTGTTCACATGGTTGAACCAACTTAAGACAAGCTAGTAACTTTCCTACAGAAAGGTTTCATCCAAAAAAGAATTCCGACAGAACATCATAAATGGTTATACCAGAATTCATATCATGCCAGGAATAAGAGCGCGCCATTCCAAAGTTTGGCACAGATGTCTCTCCTCGATGTGGACCTCCACTGCTAAATCTAGTATTTCATGACCTCTTGTTAAACACCTATAAGGGACAGTGCACTCCGACCAATAGTTGCAATTCTTGGGTCAGGATCTCTAGAAACAGCACACATAGTTGATATAAATTGATAATAAATGGCAGTATCAACAGGCCTCGACCTAGTGTAGCTGAGACTGCCATTACCTGCATTCTCCCTCATTAATATGCCTGAATCAGAGTGTTGGGAAGAAACATCTGACTGGGGAGAGCCATGCATGGTGCTACTTATTGCAATTGGGCTGCTTGAAGAAATTCTTCCATCACGATCAGCGGCACCACTATCACTGCCAACCCTCAGCCCAGGACCAATGCTGCCTTGTAGAATACTGTTGGGACTGTAAACATTGCTTGGATTACTTATATTTGCCAACAATGGTAGTGACCTCAGCAACGAATTGGATTGAGGTTTCCAATACTCCGCAGCAATGGATTTGAGATGTTTGTTGTGACCCAACGCAAAGTGAGTAAGCGCTGGAAAAACATCAGTTCAGCCCAAAATCATTGTCATAAGGTTAAAAAACAATCTAATTTTCCAATGCACATACCTAAAGCAACCTCAAATCTAACAAGGAGACTACCATCTGAAGAGATCTGTAGAAGGCTTCGAACTACATTTATTTCATCTTTCATCTTTTCATCATCATCGGAGCCATTTAACGTATTATCAAGGAGACTCCCAAGTGCAAAAACAGCAGCAGCTCTGACCTGGCAAGACCAAATGGCTAATATGCATCTTGAGAAGTAGGCAAAGGAAAGAGTACACAGAATATGTAGGCATCATACCTCAAGTTGAGGCTCCGACAGTAAGCATATTACAATTTCTGGTGCATTTGTTTGCAGACCAAGTAACTGCAAAAGCAAAGGTTCTGTTTGTGCGTGAGGATCCTCAGGTTGCAGATGTCTTAGGCAAACACCTATAAGCCCTGCATTCATACAAGCCTCTTGACCCATCCTATGCCCATCCACGATGGCTGCTATAACAAACGCGGCCATTGCACGCTGTTCTGGGAAAGCATCCAAACTGTCAAGAAACCTAATAAAATATCCATGTCCTCCATTTTTAACCAAGTCAAGCTGACATGACTGCCATTTGGGAAAATGTTACAGGTTAAACACCAGAATCTAATCTAAAACAACAAAAGGACCTTAAAAGATTACAATGAAGAGTGCATACCTTATCAAGAGAGAATTTTTCTCCATATAAACACTAGAATTTGACGTAACTCCATTGCACTTGTTTTAAGTAGTTTGCGTACATAAGGAAATATTCCAACAGACAGGGCCTACAACAATGAAGTGCCAGAGGTTGAAGACTAAATAAAGAGAAAAAAACAACAGACATTTCATTAAAAAAAGGTACATGCATAAGAGGTTATTACATACCAAATCAACTGCCCACGGTCCCATGTCAAGAAATCTTCCTGTGGAATTTTGGGGAACAATAGAATCGAGAGAGTTGTACTCCCCCTGTACTCCTTTCTTATCTCCTTTACAATTACATTTTGGTCCCTCATGTACCTCTATATTACAAGTACACACACATGACAACACTCCCCTCAAGATGGGCAGTGCATATCCATCATGCCCATCTTGATACATGAAGACTCACACTCTCTAGCATCTAATCCTTTTGATAGACAATCAGCAGCTTGGTTTCCAGAAGTTACAAATCCTAGACTTAAAGTTCCATCATCAATCTTCTCTCTAATGAAGAAGCGATCGATCTCCACATGCTTGGTTCGATCATGTTGAACTGGATTGTTAGCAATGTTAATAGCTGATTTGTTATCGCACCAAAGCCTCATAGGGCTCCCCTTCGAAAGTTTTAACTCGATAGAAGATTTTTCACCCACGTAGCTCACATAGACTCGTGACATAGCTCTATACTCCGCTCGCAGTAGAACGTGATACCACAGTTGTTTCTTGCTTCTCCAAGTCACCAAATTATCACCAACGAACACACAATAGCCCGAGGTTGATCTTCTATCATCAACACAGCCTTCCCCGGTCCGCATCACAATAACCTTCCACATTCGATGACCATTTTTCTTGAATAGCAACCCTTTACCCGGATTCCTCTTTAAATATCTCAAGATTCTCAGTAGACGCATTCATATGATCACTCCTTGGATCATGCATGTATCTACTCACTACACTCACAAGATATGTAATATCGTGGTCTTGTATGGCATAGATAAATGAGACGCCCCACGAGTCTTTGGTATCTCTCTTTATTTACGGATGTCCAGATTCAAGCACATAATTTATGGTTTTGCTCTATTGGTGTAGTAATTGGGCGACACCTAAGCATACCTGTCTCATCCAAGAGATCCAATGCATACTTCCGTTGTGAGAGCATGATCCCCCGGAGGATCTCACCACTTCAATGCCCAAAATATCGAAGCCGTCCCAAATCTTTGATTTCAAATTCCCTTCTCAAATTCTCCTTTAATCTTTCAACTTCGAAAGCATCATCTCCGTAATAATAATATCATCAACATAGACAAACTAGAATAGTTATGTGCCCTTTGGAATGTAGATAGAACAAAGTATGATCTCCATTACATTGCTTATATCTCATAGTAAGCATTGCACGTTTAAACCTGTCAAACCACGCTCTTGGCGACTGTTTTAGTCCATATAAAGATTTTTTCAATCTTAGTACCTTGCCCTCTGTTTCAACAATAGAGAATCCAGGTGGGATGTTCATATAAACCTCTTCCTTAAGATCACCATGAAGGAATGCATTTTTAACATCTAATTGATATAATGGCCACCAAAGTTAGCAAAGACAGAAATTAAGGTTCTCACTTGTACTCATCTTTGCAACCGGTGCAAATGTTTCATCATAGTCAATTCCATATGTCCGGCTATATCCCTTTGCCACCAGCCTTGCCTTATATCTCTCAACCTTCCTTCGGGCTCTGTTTCACAAAGATATACCCATTTACAATCAACCACCTTCTTTCCATGAGGAGCAGTACAAGCTCCCATGTATCATTCTTCTCAAGTGCTGCCAACTCTTCAAGCATTGCCTCTTTCCATTTTAGATCTTGTTTTGCTTCTCTCCAGTTTTTTGGAATCTGAACTAATTGCAAAGTTGTCACAAAAGCCTGATACTCATTGCCATGTTCTCTCTCACAATCGCCTTCAAAGCCATATCTCACTGGAGGCTTACTGCATAGCACTTCTTGATTCTCTTCGCAGAGCAATAGGTAAGTCAATAGAATGATCTATCATATCCCCCCCTGACTCAGGTAGTTGTTCACTCTCATTATCACCTAAGTGAACTTGATCATCTTGACCGCTTTCAACTTCATCAACAATAGTGATGGGCTGCATGGGACCTTCTCTCCTTCTTCTTGTATATACTCGCAGATTTCTCTCTGGAGGGGATTCTTGTTCTCTTCTCTCCCGTACAAAGATCATTCACCACTACTGGATTTGAGATTAGACCATCCACAACCCTTTTCTTACTTACTTGGGGTTCACTCCCAGACTCCACTTCCTCATCACCTCCTATTGTATCTTGAGAATCTAGATCTCTAAACAGAGAGCTCAAGTCTGTCTTTTCTCCATAGAAGGGAACTGATTCTCTAAATGTCACATCCATGCTTACAAACATACGACGTTCAGATGGGCTCCAACATTTGTATCCTTTCTGTCCAGATGGATATCCCACAAAGATACATTTGATGGCTTGAGAATCTAACTTTCCAACCCCCGGCCTATGATCTCTAACAAAGCAAGTGCATCCAAAGACTTTAGGTGGGACTAGAAATTCATTTTTTCCAAATAGCATCTCATAAGGAGATTTCATATCAAGTATTCTTGAAGGCATACGATTGATCAAGTGAATGGCAGTAGAAACTGCCTCACTCCAAAGAAATTTAGGCACATTCATTGTATACATAAGTGAACGGGTTACCTCCAGAAGATGCCTGTTCTTCCTCTCAGCCACTCCATTCTGTGGTGGGGTATCGGGGCATGAAGTCTGGTGTAGAATACCTTCTCCTGAAAGAAAACTTTGGAATTCCTTATTCACATATTCAGTTCCATTATCACTTCGGATAATTTGGATAGTAGTGCCAAACTGATTCTTCACATAAGCATAGAAAGCCTTAAAGCATTCAAGTACCTCACTTTTATGCTTCATTAAATATACCCATGTCATGCGAGAATAACAATCAATAAAGGTAACAAAATATTTGGCACCACTTATAGAAATAACTCAAGTCCACACATCTGAATGAATTAATACAAAAGGTGATAAACTTCTCAAACCCTTGCTCACATATGAGCTTCTAGTATGCTTCCCATACTCACAAGCATCACATATTAAAATACTCTTGTTCACCTTAGACATCTCATGAGGAAACATTTTTCTCATGATATCAAAAGATATATGTCCCAAACGACAATGCAACAACATCACCTTAGCTTCATCTTCACCAGCTGATAGAGCAAAATAGATTTCTTCTCGTGTCTTGCTTTTATCAAGATACCAGAGCCCATCATGCCATGTTCCAATTCCAAGATTTCTTCCCGTCTTCCTTTCCTGAATTAAACATTTTTCACGATCAAGAAGCACCCGACAGTCCATTTGATCAATTAAAGAGCTTATCGAAATAAGATTTACAGGAAAGGATGGAACATGTAATACTGATGATAAGGTAATAGATGGTGTACATTGTACTGTGAAAGGATCAAGATGCCCAAGAGGGGGGGTGAATTGGGCTAATTCTAAAAATTCTCTCGGAATTAAACCTACTAGCCCATGATTCACCCCTTTGTGCCTATGTGTGTTCCTAGACAATCGATCAACTAGAGTTTTGCACCCTAAGTTCCAATCCTATTCTAGCATGGCAATTCTATGAAAGTAATTGCAAGAATGTAAGTGCTAGAAAATAAATGCGGAAATTAAGGGGACAAGGAACACGGCGATCTTTTTCCCGAGGTATCGGAGAGTCGCCACTCTCCACTAGTCCTCGTTGGAGCACCCGCGCAAGGGTGTAGCTCCCCTTGATCCTCGCAAGGACCAAGTGCTCTCTAGGGCTGATTCTTCGTCGCTCCGACGCGGTGAATCGCCAAGAACCGCTCACAAGATGAGTTGGGTCATCCACAAGCACCGCCGGATGATCACCAAGCTCCAATCACCACCAAGCCGTCTAGGTGATGGCGATCACCAAGAGTAACAAGCACAAACTCTCACTTGACCTCGCAAAGTCTAGGGAGAAGAGTGGATGCACACTAGCTACTCTCGATCGCTCATGAACTCATGGATTCTCAAATCTCTTCAAGTCATGAGGCTCTTGCAACTCTCCTGCTCTCACAAGGTGTCTACCAGCTGAACAAATGAGCAAGAGAGCTAAAATGGAGGGGGTGTGGTCGTATTTATAGCCAAGGCCGAAATCCAACCGTTACCCCGCATTTTAGCTCAGTCGTGAGCGCCGGACGCGTCCGGGCGCCCACCGCCGGACGCGTCCGGCGCTTGATAGGATTCAAACGGCTGACTAGCCGTTGGGCTACAGTGCTGCGAGCCCGGACGCGTCCGGGGCTTATGCGTCCGCGCGCGTCCGACGCTCGACCGGATCTGTCCCGCCCGATCCCAAAACTCTGTCCGCGTCCGCGCACGCCGGACGCTGCCAGTCAACGCGTCCGCCGCTCAGGGCAGACCGAGGCCAGCTCAAGCATGCGCCGGACGCGTCCGGCGCCTGTTGAAGCTCCCGTTTTCACTTGATCAACGATCCTTTGAAAACGGCGACGACTTCAATGACTCTCAGGGCTCACAAGTAACTTCCTAGCGGTAAGATTTCACCAGTGTGCACCACACCTAAACCCAAGACTCAACTAGGTCAAGCTACCCATTTGCACCCCCCTTAATAGTACGGCCAAAGGAGAAAAGATAAAGTCCTAACGACTAATCCGATGTCTCTCAACACCATCGACAATCGAAACTAACCGTCCTTAACCTTGTCGTCCAACCTTTGAAAACCGAAATGATTTCCATCGATAAGAGGGCATGCCAACCAAATGCCTGAGATTCCATTACCATGACCTAACTCCCATTGTTTCTGCAAAACACACGTTAGTCATAGTAATCTATATTGTCATCAATCATCGAAACCCACATCAAAGGGCCTTGATGCTTTCAATCTCCCCCTTTTTGGTGATTGATGACAACCTCTGGAGTATGAAGAGTTTAGTTGAGGTTTTCAAGCATGCTTGGTTCACATGAGCCTTCGACAATGAAAGCAAAGATTAGAATGACTCATGTGACACCAAGCCAAAAGATCTCGTGCTCATATAATCTCGCAAAACGAGTTAGCACACGACAAATACGAAGCTCATATGGAATCGAGTAAACCGCGGAAGCCAAGCACATATGAGCAAAGAGCCGGGTGACATAGAAGGTGATACCAAACCGAAGAGCATATGTCACCGCGATTGAAAGTACCTCACACATATCATACAATGCATAAAGTAAACATGATGCATGCAAATGTATCAATCAAAAGAACCAAATCCCAAGCTGGGAGCTCCCCCTAAGTCTACATACTCCCAACTCTCCCCTTTGGCATCAAGGACCAAAACCTAAGGCCGAGGGTGGAAGGAGCGACGAGCCGGTGTCACGAGCATGTGGAGCAATGACGAACGCCGTGGCATCATCTCGGGCCGTCATCTCGAGCTCTTGACCGAGTGACAGAGCCCGCCGACCCTCCGGGCGTGGTGCCGGCGGTGAAGCGGTCCGGGTCTCGCTCGACCGACACCGTAATCGCCGCCTCTCGTGGTTGGCACCGTGACTCGAGCTATCTCTCGGGTGACCCCGTGGCTCGATCGTAGCGAGTGGAAGAGTAGGAGCCACCTCGTGGTACCGCCTCGCAGTAGGAAGAGGATCTCGTAGAAGCCACGAGGAAGATATAGTGCCCGATGTGCCGGTGCACGTCACCGGAGGAATTTTCTCGCCGAGGTTGCGAGTCATGCCGAGAAGCCGGTGGAGATCCGTGGAAAACCGGGGACACTCGAACCGCCGGAGAAGAAGGTGCTATGCCTCGAAGCCGGTAAGCTTGCACTCGTGGATCGGCATTTGAGAAGGTCCTACTCCCAAAGTCTCGTCCCGCCGGCGACTCGTAGCCGAGGGAAGAATTCCCCGAGGTACCGGGCACTGTCTCGTCGCCGAAATAGTGAAGCAATCAAAGTCATAGTCTCGTAGGTGCCGCGTCGTAGTAGCCGATCCGTGCATCCCGGCGAGCTCGTATCTCGGCTAGAGCAATCTCATGCCGCTCCTCGGCACGCTCCCGGTTGGCGCCAACCTGTCAAGTACCCGAGTCAAGCGCTCAATGGCTGCTCCCGAACCGCCCGCTCTCGCATCATGCCGACGAGGGGGAGGACGAACTGGAATGTAGTACTCCTCATCATCCTCGAGTCCGAGGTAGTGATCTCATATCCCGCCGCCTCGCCGCCACGCAGCTCGCTTCTTCATCTCGCCGCTAGCCGCTCAACTCTAGCATCCCGCTCGGCTCCCGTCTCTCGTAACGGGATCTCCATGGCGAGGAATGACTGGAGGAGCATCTCGCGGTGACTCGATAATCTGTGAAGCATCATCGGAGCCAAACACCTCATAATTCAGCGGATCTTCATATTCCTTTCGATCGAGTCTCGGAAGATCACCATTTCTATAGATGAGCCAAGTGATCCAATGAGCATAGTGCATTAGCCGGTGTTTGGTGAAGCTCCCATAGATAACATCCTCCATATCACAAAGAATCAAATCCCCGATGTCAAAAGGAATCTTCCTCACAAGATGTGACACTACCCACCGCCGGAGCCTAGTGAACCCGTTCCTCGAAACCGGGCCTAGCAAGAATTGTGTACCTCGAATCCGATCAAGGACTCGAGCAAGGCGTAGCTCATCCCGTGGTGTCCCGCTCGACCCCGCACCAAAGTTAGGTCCAAAGACCTCTCTCATGATCTCGGGAGGTGGCACTACTCCACCCCGTGCACGACGGGGTGGCTCAATTCCCGGAAAGCACAACGATGCAGCTTGATGGGCTCGCTCGAAATCCCCAAGAAGTTCCCCGGCTTCCTCACCGGACAAGTTCTCGTCTCTAACCACGAATGGTGTATGAAATGAGTGAATGATTTGGAGCAATCCAAAGTGTAGCATAGAACTCTAACACCCATTCTGGAATATATCTGCCAGATCTTCCAATCAAGTCAATCATGCCTGGCTGAGCACCTAAATATTCCCTGAAGGCCTGGCCCAACACATGTGAGAAAGTGTCAGCTATCACTGTCCTCTGCTTGGTGATCTTTGACTTCTGCCTGTAAGCCTCAACCAGGGACTTGTGCAAAGCCGTGTAATAAGGTGCACCAGCTCTCTCTCTGGAAGCAGGAAACCAGGTGTTGATGTCCACCTGTCTGATAGCCTGTATCTTCTTTGCACTGGCCTTCAACAGCTCCTCCGTACTCAATCTAGGTCCTGTAGAGCCCCTCGGGGCCTGTCTCTCGTGGAGTGGAAGAAGGACCCGACTCCGTGGATCGCCGAGCCGCTTTGCCGCCGGAGAGTCCCGACACGAGAGGACCGTCGTAAAGGAGAAAGATCCTGCTGCTCAAGTGTGGTCTCCTCTCCGCCTCCGGGGCCTCGCCTCTCCCTCCCCGTGCTTCGTTGATCCGTGCTCTTGTATCACAATGCCCGCACCCCCGCGAGCTCTCCTCTCGGCACGCCCGTCGCGCCTCGAGCATCCGTGGCCGCCTCTTCCTTTTCCCCGATGGTCAATACTTTCTTACCCTTTGCTTTCTCAATCATCTTAGGAAGATTTGGTCTTCTATTTGGATCGTCATCTCCCCCTGAACCCCTGCCTGAGTTCTTGCACCTGGGCATGACTGCCGCTGACACTGTTTTTGATCAAATAATCTGGCTGCAAGAAGGTGAACTGCCACTTGAGAGGCTTGGCCTCAAACCATACTCATAGGCTTGGCCTTGAGTTCAACTGCCTCTGCCCACTGTCAAAAACAATCAAATGACTGGCTCGCTGCAAAGAATGGAATAGATAGAATTTATAACCATAAGCATTTTCTAGAGGTGAGTAACCCTATCGGAGCATAGCATTGGGTAAGAATAGATAGATCATGGTGTTGTACCTATGTCAAAGCAAGCTCCTGTGAAAAGATGAGAAGACGACAATGTAGGGCACCCACGAGAACAAGGTATCACTGCACAAGGAAATCTGATCAAAAATTGACCAAGATAGTGAGCGGAAACTGGTTTTGGCATTTTACCGAACACTTGGCGGGCATGGTGGCAACTCACCATGGATTGACCTCCCCTGCTCATGAGTGGCGCCGGCCGGCGAACAATCACAAGAAGAAAGGAATCACAGAGGAATACGCCGCGGGCGGAGCACAAAAGCTTGCCGGAGAAACAGGAATCCGGGCGGCGGTGGTGAGCACCACGGCGGCGCTGGCCTGCGAGGGGCCGAGGGCACGGCGACCGGAGTGAAATGCGGGCGTGCTGGCTAGGGCGGCGCTGTGGTGAGAGAGTAGGGCGGCGCTGGCTGGCTGGGCGGCGCGGTGCGGTGGTGGTTAGGGTTAGGGCGACCCGTCGGCGGCGTACGGATGGCGAGAAGGAGAAAAACGGCCGCGAGCGATTTGGAGTGAAAGAGAAACACTGGGTGGCCCCACACGTCAGATTGAGTGACCTCGCTTGATATCTTCGCGCCGGACGCGTCCGGGGTAAGTCCGGGGAACCGCCGGACGCCGACCAGAGACATCAGAATGACTTCGCCGATCGGGTTTCGCCGGACGCGGGCAGTGCGACGCGGTCGCCGGACGCGGAAGGATCACCGTTTTGCGTCCGCCGGTGGAACATTGCTGGTTCATGCTGAGTTCTTCTTCACAGTGCGCCGGACGCGTCCGCCGGTTTTCCAAATGCGCGTCCGGCGCTCTTCAAAGAGCTGATTTGACTCTTTTCTTCGCGGCACCTGCTCCCAATTGGTTTCCAAACTTTTGAAGAGTCAACTAAACACAAGCTTTGGAGCCAATGTGAGATCCTCACTCTCAAACACTCGGTTTTTCAAATAATTTGCCATAGGCTTATAATAATTTTCGAAAATAGGCAATAAACACGTACGAGAACAACGTATGGCCATGAGCTTGAGTTTCTAAACCAATAGAAGCATCAAAAGCTTTCTCAATTCATGGACGAACACAGAGGTTGCTCAAGGAATAAACGAAAAGAAACGAAGAGCAACACACGAGCACATAAAATTACTGGAATTTGAATCTAGGCGGCTTGTCAGGTTTGAACCAAGGGTAAGCTTCTTCACACCTCCAAAGAGTGTTATCTTAAACCTTTTTAGACAAGCCCTATATGCATTACAGAAATTTAGACGTGCTTTAAAAACAATGCAATGCAACCGACAACACCTTTCACCTCTTCCTTGTGAAGTTGCTTAGGTCAAGGATATTGAGCTCATTCCTTAACCTACAAAAGGTTGATTCATCCAATGGCTTTGTGAAGATATCCGCTAATTGATCCTCACTTCTCACACCTTCTAGAGATATATCCTTTTTAGAGACATGATCCCTAAGAAAGTGGTGGCGGATATCTATATGCTTTGTGCGAGAGTGTTGAACCGGGTTGTTGGCAATCTTTACTGCACTCTCATTGTCGCACAATAGAGTCACTTGACCAAGATTCACTCCATAGTCAAGAAGGGTTTGTTTCATGTACAAGATTTGTGCACAACAAGCCCCTGCTGCTATGTACTCGCTTCGGGCCGTAGATAGAGCAACACTGTTCGCTTCTTTGATGACCAAGAGACAAGTGACCTCCCAAGCAAATGGCACCCTCCGGATGTGCTTTTTCTATCAATTTTGCAACCGGCATAATCCGAATCGGAATAGCCAACAAGTTGGAATCTTGCTCCTTTGGGATACCATAAGCCAATGCTTGGGGTGAGCTGCAAGTACCTAAGGATCCTCTTGACAAAGACTCGTGTGAGCTTCCTTAGGATCGGCTTGAAAGCGAGCACACATACACACACTAAACATGATGTCGGGCCTAGATGCAGTGAGGTACAACAAGCTACTGATCATAGAGCGGTAAAGAGTTTGATCCACAGAGTTAGCTTCCACATCAAGGTCAAGATGCCCATTAGATGCCATGGGAGTGTTGATTGGCTTGCAGTCCTTCATATCAAACCTCTTGAGGAGGTCCTTGGTGTACTTCTCTTGAGATATGAAGGTCCCTTCCTTCATTTGCTTGATTTGAAAACCAAGGAAGAAGTTGAGCTCACCAATCATAGACATCTCGAACTCTTTTGACATCATGTCACCAAACTTCTTGCATTCTTCTTCATTTGTTGAGCCGAAGATGATATCATCAACATACACTTGACAAATGAAGATCTCTCCATTAAGCTTCTTGGTGAAGAGTGTGGTGTCAACCTTCCCGATGGTGAACCCTTTCTCAATGAGGAAGTCCCTAAGGCGCTCATACCATGCTCTAGGAGCTTGCTTGAGCCCATAAAGTGCCTTGGACAACCCGAAAACATGATTAGGACAGCTAGGGTCTTCGAACCCGGGAGGTTGATCAACATAGACAAGCTCATTAATGAAACCATTAAGAAATGCACTCTTCACATCCATTTGAAATAGTTTCATTTCATGGTGTGAAGCATATGCAAGGAGGATACGGATGGCTTCAAGTCTTGCAACCGGTGCAAGGGTCTCTCCAAAATCTAGGCCTTCAACTTGAGAGAACCCCTTTGCCACGAGCCTTGCCTTGTTTCTCACAACATTGCCTTGGTCATCTTGCTTGTTGCGGAACACCCACTTGGTACCTATGATTCTTGCATTTTTGGGACGCTCTTCAAGTGTCCAAACCTTGTTACGGGTGAAGTTGTTCAATTCTTCATGCATGGCATTCACCCAATCCGGATCTTGAAGAGCTTCACCTACATCCTTTGGCTCAACACAAGAAACAAACGAGTGATGTTCAAAGAAAGCTAGCAAGTCTTTGAGATCGAGTCATTACACCCCTTGATGGACTCCCTATGATTTGATCTTGTGGATGATCGTGGAGTTTGGGAATTCTCTTTTCAACCACTTGAGGAGTAGGTTGAGGAGCATCAACATCTTGAGCTTGTGCCTCTCTTTGTTCATGGGAAACATGAGTGTCTTCATTTTCAGTCATCCCATCTTTTTCTTTGTCATCTTGAGGCACACTTGAAGAAGAGAAAGGCTTGTCAATGACTTGCACTTCATCATCATCTTCTTTAGGCTTGATGTCTCCCACCGGCATGCTCTTCATTGCTTCCTCAATGGTTCATCACCTACATCATCAAGATTCTCAATTGCTCCTTGGGAGCCGTTAGATTCATCAAACTCCACATCATATGTTTCTTCTACCAAACCAAAGTGGCATGGTTGAATACTCGATATGCTTTGGATTTTGATGAGTAACCAACAAGAAAACCAATATCACAACGTCTTTGAAACTTCCCTAGGTGTTGCCTTTTCTTGTAGATGTAGCATTTGCAACCAAACACCCGGAAGTAGGAGACGTCCGCTTCTTCCCATTGAGCAGTTCATAGGGGTCTTGCCATGAAACTTATGAAGATATAACCGATTTGATGCATAGCATGCTTGTGTTGATAGCTTCAGCCCACAAGTTCTCTCGGGGTGTTGTACTCATCAAGCATTGTTCTTGCTAGAGTGATTAAGGTCCGGTTCTTCCTCTCAACTATGCCATTTTGCTGAGTTGTGTAGGTGGATGAGACTTCATGTTTAATCCCAACTTCATCACAATAAGCTTCAATGTTGGTGTTGTCAAATTCTTTGCCATTGTCACTTCTAATTTTCTTGATCTTGACATCAAATTCGTTTTGAGCTCTCTTTGCAAACTTCTTGAAGCAAGGGGTGGCTTCGGATTTGTCATGAAGAAAGAAGGTCCATGTGTATCTTGAGAAGTCATCAACAATCACTAGACAATGGAGTTTCCCACCAAGGCTCTTGTATGTGGTTGGTCCAAACAAGTCCATGTGCAAGCAGCTCTAGCACTCTTGAAGTTGACAAAAGCTTTGGTTGGATGAGTGTTTGCAACTTGCTTGCCGGCTTGACATGCACTACAAGGTTTGTCCTTTTCAAACTTGACATCTTTCAAGCCCCTCACTAACTCTTTCTTCAAAAGCTTCTTGAGTGTACTCATCCCAACATGTGCTAGCCTCCTATGCCACAACCACCCAAGTGAAGTCTTGGACAAAGAAACAAACATTCGATTTGCATCTTCGGAAGTGAAATCCACTAGATAGAGATTGTTATATCTAAAGCCTTTGAATATCACAGTTGAGTCTTCTTTCTTTGACACTATCACTTCCTTCTCATCAAACAAGCATTTGAATCCAAGATCACACAATTGACCCACTGACAAGTTGAAGCTCAATGGTTTAACATAAAGCACATTTGACAAAGAGTGATCATTTGATATTGCAACTTTGCCCAAACCCTTGACTTTGCCCTTTGAATTATCACCAAATGTGATCCTATCTTGATTTTGCTCCCCTTCATCTAGTGAGGCAAACATACGAGGTTCACCGGTCATATGTTGAGTGCAGCCACTATCAATAACCCAATGACTTCCACCGGTCCTGTAGTTCACCTACACACAAGAGATCAAGCTTGAGGTTTAGGGACCCAAACTTGTTGAGGGCCCTTGACTTTCTCTACTAGAGACTTTGCAACCCAAATTTGCTTAGGCCTATTCTTATTGGGGGGACCTAAGAAGGTGACATTCACTTGTCCTTTTGAATCCTTTCTAACCACATAATGAGCATTGTATGCAAAGGGTCTAGCATGCTTGGGCAAGGGTTGTGGTGGTGGAGTTTCACACTCATGAGCAAAGTGACCTTCTTGTCCACACTCAAAACATCTCTTTGGCTTTGGCTTTGGCTTTTGTTGACTTGCTTGCTTTACTTGATGTTGCTTCTCTTGATGTGACTTGAAACCAATGCCACTTCTATCGGTCTTCATTACGGTGTTCATCAAGAGCTCACTTTGAAGTGACTTTCCTTTTGCAAACTTGCTCAATCCAATCTTGAGGTGTTCTTTCTCTTGCTTGAGTTTCTTGTTCTCTTCTAGAAGTGACTCATTTGTTGATTGCTTCAAGCATGACATTTCAAAGTGAAGTCTTCTGTTCTCTTCTTTGAGCTTCTCATTCTCAAGTGCTAGTCCCTCATCTTCAATAGTGACGGTGTGACTGATTTTTGCTTGTTCAAGATCCTTCTTGAGCTGTTCATTTTCATTCTTTATCTTGACATAGTCATCATAATGCTCAGTCACCACCACTGACTTGCCTTTGCTGCTAGCACCTTGCACAATGATCTCATCACATGATGTAGCTACATCATTCTTAGCAACATTGTTAGTAGCCTCATGTGTTTCGGCAAGAAGCTCATAAGCCATCGCTAGATTCCCATGATCAACTTTAATAGTTGTGTACTCCTCTTTTAGAGAGCTATAACTAGATTTGAGCTCATCATGCTTCTTCTCAAGGTTCTCATTTTCAACTTTAAGCTCTTTTGAAGAAGCTTTGAGTTCCTTGAGTTTAGAAGACATGATTTCATTGTGATCTCTAAGCTCATCATTAGTTTTCTGATAGCTTCCATCTTTTCTAGAAGAGAAGTATTTTCACTATCAAGCTCATCACATCTTCCTCTAGTCTTAATGATGGTTTTTGAGTACTTTCTAAGCAATTTGACAAGCTCATCATAGGTAGGTGACTCATACTCATCATCACTATCACTTTCACTACCACTATCATCACTATCACCATGTTTGGAATGTACCTTCTTTTCACTTTTAGCCATAAGGCAAAAGTGGGATGGAGTAGATGATGATGGCAAGATTTGTGGAGGTGGTGAAGATCCAATGCCAATAGCAGCAACACCTTCATCATCACTTTCCTCATCGGATGACCCACAAGAGGATTCAATATCGGTGAGCCAATCACCAACAATATATGCCTTGCCATCCTTCTTCTTGTGATGCTCTTTCTTTTCTTCCTTCTTCTTGTGATGCTTGTCTTTCTTCTTCTTTTCTTTTTCTTCATCATCACTTGAGTCATCCTTCTTGTCCTTGCCCTTCTTCTTCTTGTACTTCTTGTCTCTTGGAGGCTCCTACATTGATGAGCTAGATGTCCATCTTGCGGCAATTGAAGCACTCCATTTCGAGATAGGCTTCCTCTTGCTACTTGTGAAGAACTTCTTCTTCTTGCCATCAAACTTGACACCATTTTTGTTGAGCTTCTTCAACATCTTGGTGGTCTTCTTCACCATGAGAGCAAGACTCACATCATCAATTTCAGCATCACTAGAATCATCATGAGTTGCCTTGGCCTTGCCTTTTCTTGAGTGACTTGCATTGAGGGCCAAATCTTTCTTCTTGGATGATGAGCCATCCTCGGGGGTGAGATGCATGTACATCTCATGAGCATTGATCTTTCCCAATATTTGAGTCGGTGTAGCATTGGAAAGATCACTTTGGTGAAGCACGGTGACAATGTGCCCATATTTCTCAATGGGGAGGACACATAGGATCTTTCTTGCAACATCGGATGGCGACATTTGATTGAGTCCAAGCCCATTGAGTTCCTCTACAATAGTGTTCAAACGGGAATACATCTCATTAGCACTTTCATTAGCTTTCATCTCAAAAGAATTTAACTTGCGCATAACAAGATGATAGCGTTCCTCACGCTCACTCTTAGTTCCCTCATGGAGCGCACAAAGGTCGGACCATAGTGCATGGGCGTCCTTGTGGTTCCTAACGCGATTGAACACATCCTTGCAAAGACCGCGGAATATAGCGTTCCTTGCCTTTGCATTCCACTTCTCATAGTTAGCCTCTTCACCGACAAGGTTAGCTGAATCCTTGGGTTTTGGGAGTCCTTGAGAAGCGGCACGGAAGCATCCAACATCTATCGCTTCTAAATGTGCTTCCATGCGAATTTTCCAATAAGGAAAATCGTCTCCCTCGAACATGGGAGGAGGTCCATCCCCATGGGACATCTTTACTCTAGGCGGCTAAGCCTAATTTAGAGCAAACCGGCTCCGATACCACTTGAAAGGATCAAGATGCCCAAGAGGGGGGTGAATTGGGCTAATTCTAAAATTCTCTCGGAATTAAACCTACTAGCCCATGATTCACCCCTTTGTGCCTATGTGTGTTCCTAGACAATCGATCAACTAGAGTTTTGCACCCTAAGTTCCAATCCTATTCTAGCATGGCAATTCTATGAAAGTAATTGCAAGAATGTAAGTGCTAGAAAATAAATGCGGAAATTAAGGGGACAAGGAACACGGCGATCTTTTCCCGAGGTATCGGAGAGTCGCCACTCTCCACTAGTCCTCGTTGGAGCACCCGCGCAAGGGTGTAGCTCCCCCTTGATCCTCGCAAGGACCAAGTGCTCTCTAGGGCTGATTCTTCGTCGCTCCGACGCGGTGAATCGCCAAGAACCGCTCACAAGATGAGTTGGGTCATCCACAAGCACCGCCGGATGATCACCAAGCTCCAATCACCACCAAGCCGTCTAGGTGATGGCGATCACCAAGAGTAACAAGCACAAACCCTCACTTGACCTCGCAAAGTCTAGGGAGAAGAGTGGATGCACACTAGCTACTCTCGATCGCTCATGAACTCATGGATTCTCAAATCTCTTCAAGTCATGAGGCTCTTGCAACTCTCCTGCTCTCACAAGGTGTCTACCTGCTGAACAAATGAGCAAGAGAGCTAAAATGGAGGGGGTGTGGTTGTATTTATAGCCAAGGCCGAAATCCAACCGTTACCCCGCATTTTAGCTCAGTCGTGAGCGCCGGACGCGTCCGGGCGCCCACCGCCGGACGCGTCCGGCGCTTGATAGGATTCAAACGGCTGACTAGCCGTTGGGCTACAGTGCGAGCTCCGGACGCGTCCGGGGCTTGCGTCCGGCGCGCGTCCGACGCTCGACTGATCTGTCCTGCCCGATCCCAAAACTCTCTGGTCCGCGTCCGGCGCACGCCGGACGCCAGGCCAACGCGTCCGCCGGGGGCGGACGAGGCTGGCTCAAGCATGCGCCGGACGCGTCCGCGCCTTGGCCGGGCGCGTGCGGCGCTGTTGAAGCTCCCGTTTTCACTTGATCGCGATCCTTTGAAAACGGCGACGACTTCAATGACTCTCAGGGCTCACAAGTAACTTCCTAGCGGTAAGATTTCACCAGTGTGCACCACACCTAAACCCGAGACTCAACTAGGTCAAGCTACCCATTTGCACCCCCCTTAATAGTACGGCCAAAGGAGAAAAGATAAAGTCCTAACGACTAATCCGATGTCTCTCAACACCATCGACAATCGGAACTAACCGTCCTTAACCTTGTCGTCCAACCTTTGAAAACCGAAACGATTTCCATCGATAAGAGGGCATGCCAACCAAATGCCTGAGATTCCATTACCATGACCTAACTCCCATTGTTTCTGCAAAACACACGTTAGTCATAGTAATCTATATTGTCATCAATCATCAAAACCCACATCAAAGGGCCTAGATGCTTTCAGTACTGTCCCAACACATCTAATAGGACGGGAGGTTCCATCCGCAGTTTTTATCATCCCCTTATAAGAATGTGAATATGGTATATAAGACGTAAATTCATTTACTTTGCCTGTGACATGCCTTGATGCCCCTGAATCTAATATCCAATTGGATGTATGAGTTTGATCATAAATACCTGAGTCGGAGTGAACTGCATTAGCCACCGTGTCACTTGAGGATATTGCTTCTTGAGTGTTCAATTAAGAGCCCTTTCCGGCTTCCTTCCATTTTCTGAACTCATCTAGTTCATTTGGTAGGATTGTAACTGATTGTGTGACACACTCATCTACCACTGCATGGTTAGCCCTAAAACTTGTTCTTCCACCACGACTAGCACCTCCTCGGCTAAATCCACCTCTTGGCACACCTCGCCACGACCCCTACCACGATTTGATTTTGGTGGCCGAGGGCAATCACGGATCAAATGTCCCTTGTCACCACAATTATAACAAAGTCCGGTCTCTTGGGACCCCCGCTACCACATAAGCTTGACTTGGTGAATTTGAGGTGTTACCCTTTATCACTTTGAGTCTTGTCTCCTCCCGTGCCATAGCAAGCAATGGCTTCTTCAAGACTAGGAGCCGAGATAGATGAAATAGGGAAGCACGTCTTCCTTCAAATTCTGGATTTAAGCCTCTCAAAAATTGAAGGACTCTCTTCTTCTCCACCCATTTCTTCACCCAGGTGACACAATCGGGGTGAGGTAATTCAATAGGATCATAGTGATCAAGTCAGCCCACAAACGCTTCAATTCTGCCACATAATCCATCAAAGACTGCTCCCCCTGTTTCAAATAATGGATTTTATCATCTATATCAACCAACATCATCACATTTCCAACACCTCGCATACATACTTTCAAGAGTCTTCCATATCTCCTTGGCGAATTAATTGTATCAACGTAACTAGCAATTGTAGGGGTCATAGAATTGAATAACCAAGTGACCACTAAAGCATTAGTGGCATTCCAATTTTTCCACTCACTTGCTTTCGACTTGTCTTGGGGTTCTTTCACTTCCCCATTAATAAAGCCCTCAAGCCTCTTTGATTGCAATTGCAGCGATGCTCTTCTAGACCATGGCAAATAATTCCTCACACCTTCCAACTTGATCTCAATAGGCATCAACTCCAATTTCGAAGCTTGTCGGCTTCTTTACTCAAGGATGAAGCATCATCCTTCTTCGCAGCGAGCAGCTCCACCAATTTGCCAAGAACCCGCTCAATCCCCCGATTATCTCCCATTTCTCTCCCGCACAATACTCAACCAAGCAACAAGAATTTTCCTCCTTTTTTTTTTAATCTTCCAAAGATCGGCACACCAATACGGCAACCCCCAAGTCCTTCACCCGCTTCCCGATTTCCTTCAAATTTCCCGATTTCCTTCACTGCTTCCCGATTTCTTCACTCGCTTCCCGATTCCTTCACGAACACGCAGGCTGTACGCGCTGCTCCTCGCTTTCTGCTCCAATCGAACCGCGACGCCTCCCTCTCGCGAGGTGCTCACAAGCGCACGGCACCCTCTCCGGCCGAGGACAAGGCCGCGGCCGTGCCGCCTCCGGCCCGCGATGGCTCCGTGCCGCGCCCGCTGCGGCCGCGGACCGCTCGCCCGCGTCGCGCACCTCCGCAGAGCCCGCCTCGCCGGGCTCACCTTGACGCGCCGCACCGGCGCGTCAACGCACTCGCGACGTCGGCCGCTCCGCCTCCACGGCCGCGCCTCACTCCGGAAGCCTCGCGACTCCTCGTGGCTCGCGCCTCTCTCCACCGCCTCGAGCCACGCCTCTGCTCCTCCGCGGGCCGCACAGCTTGCCTCGGATGCGCCGCCCTCACCGGTGCGCCCTCGCGCTGGGCCTTGCACCGCCGTCGCCGCCAAACCTAGCTCCGATACCATGTGGAATTTTGGGGAACAATAGAATCGAGAGAGTTCTACTCCCCCTGTACTCCTTTCTTATCTCCTTTACAATTACATTTTGGTCCCTCATGTACCTCTATATTACAAGTACACACACATGACAACACTTCCAAGCAGAACAAGTGCTCTAAATCCATGTGATTGACTAAGCAGGACCTGCAAAAAATAGATGTAAGAAGGAAAGTAAAACAATACAAGAAATATAATCCCTCCAGTCATAACATAGTGTATTTTTGGTATTGACACAATCCACAAGACATAACTTGGCCAAGTAATTTGTACTACAATAATTTGTAAGGAAAAGTAAAACTATATGATTATGGGTATATGTTTTGGGACAAATCTGCCCATAACATTTTTAAATGTCAAATCTCGATGTACAGCAGAGCAAATAACATTGAACTTTTGACTGGCTGGTTGCACACAACCCAAAATGAGAGTCTTTTGTGATTGAATAAAGGAATATGAATATAAAAAAATTACCAAATTAAAACTATAGCAGCAAAGAGAAGGGTAACGAGGATACAAAGTTAAACTGGGTTTTACAAAAAAATGACTCATATGTAAGTGTAAAAGTAAAATGCCTTACCTGAAGAACTATGGGAGGTTTCTTGTCCACGAGCCATGATCGAGCCACACTTCGAAAGCCATCAGTTGTTCCGTAAAAAACGGACTTGCTGGTTTGACACACAGAAAAACTATGATGTTTCTTGAAGTGCTAAATGATGAGTGGAAAACCTGAAACTCTGCATTTGGGTCAGCAATTAACTGAGGAAGCTTGAAAAGGCAAATATCAGCAGCCATGTCCCATGCATCCCTGGGATTTAGCAAGTTACAAAATGCACAAAAAGTAGTTGAAGAAGGATGAGTCAGGTTAGTTACCACATATGGTGTTGATGTGTTGGGGGTAACAACGGATAAGAAACTGGAGAACAGTCTGCAGATCGCATGATTCTCTCAGCAAGCAAGAAGTTACAGAAGAGAGTAGCATCAAGAAGGTTTTGCCTGTAAAGCCTTTGGAACAGATCTGCACAGTGAAACTTGTATCATGTACCAAATATAGGCTAACATTTATTTTGAACTTTAATAATCTTCTCTAGTTTTCTTGTTCCCTAAAACACTATTTCTCTCTCCTACATACTGTACCATGAGGGAGAACATTCCATGTGATAGTATCTGTTATAGCAGTAAAAATCCAAGTGAGCTCTCGAATAAGTGTTTTACGGTCATTTTGCCTTCCAGGAATTTGGTCAATAAGAGAGATCCAGAGAACCACGGAGTAAAGTTTGCTTACAAAATCTGCATGGTTTATAGGCATGTCCTCATGTAAGCACAACATGCTAAGAAAAGGAGAGGAGATAAGGAACTGTTAACTGTACACACCAATAGGCATAACAAACAAAGAAGAGAAGAAGTGGGGAGGGAGAGAGAAAGAACCAGTGCAAAGCCATTTTGATGGGCGTTGTGAGGCAAGCCGTAAACACATCAGTAGGAAATTCTGCACTCTGGGGAAGCATTTGATGTGCTTCGCAGGCAGCAAGAAGAATGCAATCCTTCTGTGAAGATGCAGAGGAGGTAGAACTCCAATCTAGGCGCTGAAATAAACAAGTCACTATGAATATTAGGCAGTCCAGGAACAAAAACAGAACACATAAATCATGATGACCTTCAAACTTCAAGCACAATATAAGCAAATGATAATTACAAACATTTTTTTTTTTAGAGTTTGAGGGCATAGCCCCGATCTATTAAGCAAGGCCAATAGACCATAGGTTCAAGTTTACAGCGCAGGCAGATGGGTACACCATCTGTGAAACATCAGTTTTCAGAACCACTCATCCTACCATGATGAGGGAACAGCACCAAGCACTCTCAAAACTTCACCGAAACAGACTACTACCCTATTACAAGATAACCAAAATTCTTCTTTTTCACCAACTGAAATTGGCATTTTAACCCAACAGCAAATGTAACAGCTTGAGGGTCTTCCTCCAACATTGCTTGAAGAATCTTCACAGCACCTCAGCTTCCTGATGAGCCAAATCGCCAGAGAGGTCTTCTATCTCCACCTTAGTCCAGGTGCTTGTGTCGCCACCACCTTGATCATCTTTGCTTTCAGCAGCAAAGTATCTTTCACCTCCTCCGAGCAAAGAATCGCCCACTTGAGCAAGCAATTGGCTACCTGATGAAAGAGTATAGCCATACTCTTCCAAAGAGATCTCTGAAAACATAGATCTAATTACAAACATGTAGTATAGCTCTAGAAAAGCTTTCGCAATAATTCCAGCTGCTGAGCAATCAAAAACATAAATGCAAGGTGTCTTCAGCCATGAATCAAGATCAGTAATTGGAAGTGGAATATACTGTGCGTAACTCTGCAATAAAATGCAAAAACAACCATTTTATCAGAGACAACTATAAAAAATAACGCATGCGACAAATATTACAGTGTGTTCATAATATTACCTTGTTAAACACCCAAATCTCACCATTAGATGTAGGCTTTGGTACGCCATGGCCGCTATAATGGAAAAGGACTCTCTGATCTGGCATATTTGTGGCAAGCATTAAAAATCTTCTTAACTTCCTCTACTGTTGGATCCAGCTGAAGCTTGTATCAAGCCTTCAAGTGCCATTAGGAATAGGCTTGAATATGCAAATAATCCTCACCAAAATAGCATTGAAGTTAAACAGGGAAGTAAGTTCTTTACCTTAGTTTGCCAGCAATCATACTGAGAATACAATGTTTTTCCAATACGTTCAAGAGCTTTAGGTGGTGCCATAGAGAAAAGGAATAGACCTATGAACATATCATAAAGCAGCTTCAACAAGTGCAATAACAGTAATGAAGTGCAAGCCTATCAACACCTATAAATCACTGTTGCCTAACACTTGCTTGACAAAATAACCATCCAAAGGACTAATAATAAATAAGTTTATATATCCATGGCCAATAGAGTGCAGTATCTTACATTAGAAAATTTCACTTCCTTTACCATGAAATGCCACTTCTTAACTTTAAATTTAAAATGAGAATAGATTCATCTAGAAGCTATGGATCAAAACATCTCATTTTCAGAATACAAATTTTAAGTGTCTTTTGAAAAAAGAGGTACCAGATAGTTTCCTTGTGATTTACTTCAATTTAGCAATATACTAAAAGAAAAGTTGCTTGGATGGACTGAATACACGCAAGGATTGTCCTTGGATGGAATTATGTGGAGACCAGCTATCTACAAGAATGAACCATAAATAAGGCTCTAGATCCGTTGATGCCATGTATATATTTGTACAAGTTTTTCCCTTTTCTTTTTACTTCTTGTTAGTGCTCACTGCTCATGTTGGGTTTCATTTCCAGCCTACCCCAATGTGTTTGGGACTAAAAGACATTGTTGTGTGCTTCTAATTAACAGTATGCTCTCATCTGGCATTCAGAAATGCAATTCACAAAAAAAGGAAGACACAGTTTCACTCAAATGGTGAAAAACAGTTCATTTACTGTATTTTTCAACTAATTTGAAATTTGGAAATACATAGTCAACTAAAAGTTTACCTATCCAGCACTCCATTCTTGCACAAGGGGAGATTTTAATTACATCAGGTGGATCAACAGTTATGTTTAAACATAATACAAGTGCAACAAATCCAGTCTTCATCTGCACTACAAAATCCATCATTAGTAAATATCGTGTAAAAGATGTGGAAAACTTATAAAAAGAACTGGCGAGCCATCCAATGCAAAAAGATAAATAATTAGAATGGCTATAAATTCTATAATGACTAAATCAGTCATGTATGGTGCAAATCAAGGAACCAAAGCGAACAGACAGGGAATTAAATAGAAGAAATAAGCTCAGATGTGGGTTGTTTAAAGTCAACATTATCCTCAGATAAGTGAATATAAGCTATTAAGCTGCAAACCAAAGTGATTTTGCCTCAAGTGTCAAAGGACAACTTAATTTACATGGTGCATTGAAAATCTAAAAAGGATCTAATGCTTAGGAATTCCAAGCGGTTCTGCATAATAATTCCAAAAAAGGGTCTAAGGAAAACGGAACATTTGTATGTACAGACTGGCATTTTCTTTGCCCAAGAGCATCAATAGTCTCTAATATTTCTCACAGGGGAACTTCAAGGCTCATAATGTTCAACCTCATATTTATCATCAAAAAACCTCCTATCTAGCAAACATATCTGGTGCCATGAACTGAAACACCCTATTTCATATGGTGCTTCATGTCATTGGTACAATATGTAGAGAGGTGACCCTGAAACAACCATGCTCTTTCATGCCAACTTTGTTACTGGAACGTCTTAGCCTCCAATGACATCCCTTAACCAGTGCCTACTAAATGACATGATCCAGCTGTCTATGTTGTACCTTAGGCAAATTGAAAGTGGGATGTTAGCAAAATGGCTCAAAGATAGTAGTGCTATTGAAGCAAATTTGCCTGTTACAGCAACACGGTAAGACTTTTGAAGGGGGCTAGCATTCACTATAAATGAGATAATAGCTATTCGATGCCAAAACTTTTCAAAGATATTGCAGTTTTTTTTTTTTTTTTTTTTTTTTGGTTCTATATGCATACATATACCATAACACACTAAGTCACTAACATGGTAAATAAATAGGATCTCTGAAGAAGATGAAGCAGGTAAATAATGTTACAGCATGCATAATTTCCCAATTGCTGATCTTATCGCCATGCATCTTCACTTCGACTAAACTTTGCATGGTTCACTAAACGTAATCAGTTCACTAATTGTGCATTCATGCTTCACAGGACGACAAATAATCAATCCACATCCTTCGCAAGTCCATCGGACCCTCTGGTCAAGATGATGTCTGAAGCTGCTCTCACCAATGGTTTCTAGTTTGGGATCTATGTAGATAATATGTTTTTTTGACGCGAAAATGTGGATAATATGTTATTAGAGAATATATATCATCAGTGCATAGTGGAGGCGAAGATATAAATATTGAGAATTGATAGTTTGTGACTGCACAACTCGGTGGATTTTAGTATTTGCATGTTGTGCGGAATTATATGTATAAAGTTGTCCAATGTTCTTGTCTTTTTTTTAGGAAATACGGGTAAAATCACAATGAACTCAGAAAAGTAAGGGTATTTTCGCAAGGGCAAAGTTGTCCTTATCAAGCCCATTTAACACCGTTAGCTGCTGTTAACGAGTAGGGGTAGATTGAGTATTCGTTTTCACAAAGTGAAGGTAAAAATGCAACATGGCGCGAGGGTAAAATCAAAACGGGCATTCAAAACAAGGATAGAAACGCAATAGCTAGCCCCCCCCCCCCTTTTTTTTTTTCGTTCTATATGTATACATATACCATAACACACTAAGTCACTAACATGGTAAATAAATAGGATTCTGCTGGCCAAAAAAAATTGATTCGTTGGGTAGCCTCTTCCCACCATCATCATTCATCAACAAGACAACCGCTATGAAATGTGTATGGTGAACAAGCACCAGCTAGCCTGAGAGCTAGGCATCTTTTCTCCCCCACCCATCCCACATGATAACTTTCGTCTATCAAAAGTAATAGGGGAAATGACATAAATTTAGTTTGTAGTACTACCGCCATTAAAAATGAATGTGTACTATTTTAACCTTTTACAAATTGCGTGGCGAAAATCTTCTGCAACATAAACTGTGGGCCAGCAGGGTAAACAAAGAATGCAGGAAACAAGGAGCTTATCATAGCTAGTTGACTATAACCCAAAAACCAATAATAGAAAGATAATGATTGATAAATAACAGCCTACTACAAGAATTTATAATGTGCATTCAAGTATAGGGTAGCAAAATGCCAGGAGATATGGATACCATACACTTGCAGGAGCACAAGAGCATTACATTAAACTACAGCATGCTATCACAGTTTTGACAAGATACAATAACAGTGCAACACATGATGATTCTATGCTAAGAGAATCCGACTTCTCTTCCGGCTTGACATAGCATGGACACTGCATCGCAAAGACAAACCATGAGAATGAAGATGAGGTATAATTACGAGTGTCTTCATATCATGCTTCTAAGATCGATATGGAAATGAGATTACCTTGTGTCTTTCAGCTTCTTCAGGTACTTGGGGAGCTCAGAGGGGATAAAGGTCTTGAAATCACATGATTTTTCCATGACAAATGAGGTATACTCATCAGAGCTACCTTCTTCTCCGCTCTTGATATATTGAAACGATGACTTGATAGTTCTGTTGGGCATGTCAATGGCCACGAGCCATGTGTTGCCATACTCAATCCCACGCATCGCGTGCCCTTCACTTGCCATCACGAAGTAAACAATGTTTGGATCACTCAAGCAGACATAAGGGAATTGCAGGGGCATGGGAGAGAGCTTTGCAAAAGCTTCGGTCAGCAAGAGATCATGTGATGTGACCACAGCACCTTTCTTCCAAACCATCTCATCCTTGTCGGTTATGTCTAGTGTCCAAGACTCAGCTACGAAGCCAGAACCGGGGATGTATTCTGAACCAATCATCTGGCCATCGCCTCCAACAACACGAACAAACTTCATAACACCGGTCTCCTCGTTGACACCCACGGTCATGAACATATCCGCCAATGACCTGCCAAACCCACGACGACGCATGCCGGGTAGAGTGGCAGGCAATGCGAGGTACCGGAGCTCACGGCTGTCACTGAACACATCGCAGAGCAAGATGGCAGCCTGGCAGTAATCGACCCAGCACAGGTAGCGGCCGAACGGCACGACGGTGTCAGCGGACCAGTCCCACAGGAACGGCTCCAAGTCTAGCTCCGGAGAACCATGGACGATGCGCATCTTCTTGGACTGCCATCGGCTGGACTCAGAACTGGACGGGATGAGCACGTGCAGCTCAGGCTCTGGATTCCTCCTGATGATCTGCAGCTCCGCCAGGGCGACGTCGTCCTCGCCGCGGCGCAAGATGCCCATGTCCAGGCACTCCCGCCGGCGCAGGTTCTGGTCGGTGTAGCGGAAGGATCCCTCCTTGAACATGGCCCAGAACTCGGGCAAGGTGCCGTAGACGGAGGGGAGGCGATGGAGCGACGGGGCGGCAGCGCCTCCTGCTCTGTAGAGGAAGTAGTCGTACATGTCGCGGGGGTACTCTCGGCCGGGAACCGGGACGCGGTAGGCCATCTGGAAGAGCACCGCATCACGGTGGGCCGCCACGACGTCGAAGCGTCGGAACTCAAAGTCGCAGGACGCCCACGACAGGTAGATCGCCGACGGCCGCGGCGGATGGTGGAGCTGAAAGCAGACTCTGACCTCGTCGCCCAAGAAGTTGGTGGACGACGCTGCGGTGGGATCGTCGGCGGGGAAGGAGGTGTCGTCCCTCAACAAGATGAAGCGGTCGAGTAGCGCCGAATCGGGGTGGAAGGCGGCGGCGGCGGCGGCCTTGGCCGGCGGATCGGGGTTCCTAGCGGCCGGCGGGGGAGAGCAAGGGAAATCCCTGTAGGCTTGGGCCAGGGCTTTGAGAGCCATGAGGGGGATCGGGGATCGAGGGATTGGCGATGCCGCGACAAAGCGGTCGAGTAGCGCCCAATCGGAACCGGGGAGGGCGGCGGCGGCGGCGGCGGCTGCCATGGCCGCCGGGTCGGGGTTCCCAGCGGGCGGCGGCGGAGAGCGAGGAGAATCCCTGTACGCTAGGGCAAGGGCTTGGAGAGCCATGGGGATTGGGGAATGGTGGAGCCGGGAGGCGGCGGCGTCGGCCATGGCAGTGGAGAGCGAGGGAGGCTAGGGATTCGATTGGAGAGGCACGGGGATTGGGGATTGGGGCAGGGAGGGGAATTATGATTGCGTGCGTGCCCGTGTGTGTTCGGTTTGCTGAATTGTGAACGGGCCCGGGCTATCCCGTGAGTCCGAAGCCCACACTTCAATTCGATCCATCCAAGCTTTGGTTTTGATGTCTAAAAAAATCCGTTGGACCTCATAAATTATTTTTAAAAGTTTGCATTTATTTAATATAAAGCAATTTAAATAGAAAGGTTGAAGGAAACTTATTCTTCTTCCAAAAACAAAGGATTGACAATATATCATGAGAATTTGTTGAGACAAATATAATTACCTTGGTAAAAAGCAACTCCAACAGTTCTTCAAAACTCACTGAGATCTATAGTTTCTCAAGACCAAATGCCAAGTGAAAAAAGATCTACTCCAACAGTTTTCTATTTGAACTCGGCATCCTAAGATTTTTGTCAAAACCACAAAATTGAGCCTCCAACAAGTTGGCAAAACTAGTTGGCAATTTTTATGATTTTGCCAACTAGTTGGAGGCTCAATTTTGTGATTTTGTCAAAAATCCTAGGATGCCAAGTCTTCGCAGTACTACCGATGCCTACCAAATGCCGAACTGTTACGTCAATGATTGCCGCCTCCGTCAGTGATCTGACCCATGCCGGCTGCCACCGTTGTGCGGTAAAGCTACCGAAGCCCAGAACCCAGTGCCCAAGGTCTGCGCAGCCCCCTCCACCATGGTTTTCAACATTAGAGGCAAAATGTCCATTCCCAAATTGCTACGCGCACCCTGTTTCTTTTCCCACTGTCATGCGCTGTGCTAAGTCCACCCGTGGGCGTACCCAGACCTTCATGGCCACCTGGCCTCCCGGCTTGTAACGTCCTAGAGTCCAAACGGCTCAGATTCACTCTGCACGCTGAGCGAAACACACCTATCACATCATCCCACTTAAGCTTTCGTCCTCGCTTCGCTTAAAAGGATTAACCCGGAGATGGTGGGATGGACTCTAGAAGCCTTATATGTTGGTCTATCCCACCTTTAACAACCAAAGTGGGACTAAACTCTCCACAATATCTCATTAACACACATGGGCCACTACGGACCAAATGGACCGGGTGTGACACGGCTGCCAGCTGGGCCCGTGGACCCATGGATCCCACTGGCCAGCGAGCCAGGGGAGCCTCCTGCTGGCGGCAAACCTCGCCGACGGTGAGGTCTCCGACCTCGGTGTTCACGCCGGTGAGCTCACTGGCTCGAGGCGAAGCCGATGGTGCCCGGGATGAGTCCGCGAGCTCGCCGGAGCACACCGCACCGGGGACCTTGGCGGCCGGCGGCTGTAGCTCGATGACGGCCCGGCGGCACAAGCCGCAGGAGTCCAATCGGGCGGCGCCCCTCGCTTCTGGGGTTCCTCATGACCGACGCGAGCGCGCGAGCCCGGCCAATTTGGCCCTCGGTGGTGTTCGACCACGGCGGCGGCCATCGCCGGAGAGGAGGAGGAAGAGGGCCCGATTAGGCTCTCACCTTCCCCTCGTGGGGACTTGGTCGAGGCGACGCTACGCGCCCGCGCGCGCGAACTGGAGCGGCTCGGCGGCGGCGCTGTGGCGACACGGTGGCGCTCGATCGAGCTTGGCGCGGCGACAATGGCGGAGTGGAGCGGCGGCGGCGGTTTCGGGGGTGGCGTAGTGGCGGAGAACGAGAGGGAGGGAGAGAGTGGCGGAGTGAAATGGGGACGACGGCGACGCCGGGGTGGTCATCCACCTCGCCCCCATGCACTGTCTCGGCGGCGTACGAACACGCGGCCGGCTACGCAGCGACGCGAAGGGGAATTTCCCCCTGTCGGTCGGTGGTGAGACCGACAAGTGGGGCCATTTCTTTTTATTATTTTAGACCAAAATTAAACCCCTCTATACCCTATGTCATATCTCCCAAAATAAGCCGAATTTGGGAAACTTCCAAAATAGAAAATGATCCCCATAAAGACTAGATCATTTCATCTTTAGAAAGTTTGGTCAAATTCCCAAAAGAATTTGAAATACAAAAATCCAAAGAAAAAGACTTTAAAATTCATTTAAATGAAAAACAGCCCCCTAAGCTCCCCTTTTTCAACAATTTTAAAAGCCTTCCACCCATTTTCATGAAAAGTGAATATTGAGAGTTTTTTTCCTCATAAATTCCCCACCAAGAAACTTTAAGATGAATTTGCAAATGAAACCCCCAAGTAACATTTTTTCACACATTTAGCAATCACATTTAAAAGACCCACTAAGTCAAAATTAAATGTGACATAGGTCTGTTTGTTATGGTCATTGACATGACCCTAATCAATTTAGACCTTTAGCATGTCTAGGTGTGGTTAATGAGCAATACATCAAGCACTTGATGTTTATCATGATTTGCACTCAACATAGAATTAGCAATTATAAACAATCAGGTGCATGCGGATTGCAGGCGACGGACAGTAGTGCCCCTCATCCGGCAACTGATGGGGTGCTCACAACACATGCAGGTACAGATCTGGGTGTGCCTGCACGACTGCGCTCGATGTGCTGCACACTGTACTCGCACTAGTCTGTCCCTCCGTGGCGTATCCGTCGACCCACACTTCCAGCCACACAGACCTGCAGATTTTCTAACGACGATTCGATATGCATGCTCGCCAAAAAAAATTCGACGCGGTGAGCCCACCGGCGGCACGGCGGCAGTGTCGGCCCATGCATGCACCGACCGACCGACGCACTTCGCACATCAGCCAGCAACTGTCGGATTCCAAAAATTCCAACAGAAAGCACCGACCGGGTAATCCCGTGTCATCGTCCGGCGCGTTACTCTAGCTCGTCGTCAGTCGCCTCGACTCCGATCAGCAAGCAATGCAAGGCTCAAGAAAGAAAGAGGCATGCAGTTGAGTGCAGTGCAGCTGAAATGGAAAGCGTGGGGCATGCACTGAGGACGCGTATCAGTTTCATTGGTGGATGTGATGACTGCGTGGGGCATCAGTAGCATGTTGTAACGTGCGTGCATGTGTCGTTGACGTGGGCACGCACACGCAGCATAGCATCGCCGCCGTCGTCGTGGCGCGGCGGCGGAGGCGCGGCTGGTCACTTCCGAGACACCTCCGTGGCCCGGCCCGTGCCAGCCGTTTAGCCCGCATCGCATCTACGACAGCACAAGGCCCGTTCGAAATAGTAGTACAGACAACCAGCCCAAGAATAAGTATGCAAGCATTGTCAGCCCAAGCCCACTTTACAGGCCCAGTTTTACTGGTCATGCCGGCCCACATTGTCCTGAACCTGTTTTTGCCGCCGGCCGCCACGGCCTCGAACGTTCCCGATGGAATGGCGCGTCTTTCTCCACGGAAGACTCGTGTCTTCCACCTCATTCGCGACCTCCCCGGAGCCGCCACGCGTGCACAACTCTCCCGATTCGATCGGTAGACCTCTCCACGCACTTCTCGCCGCCGACTGGATTGTATATAACCCAGCCATCATCGCCGCCGCAGGGTAAGGTAGCAGAGTCATCAGTAGACACCGAACTGATCCATCGAAGGAGACAGCAAAAAGCAACTAGACATCCATCGACCATCGCCATCATCATCATCATCGAGTGGTAGTAGTTCTAGGATGGCAACGGCACGAGCGCTCCGCCTGGTGGTCACGCGGCCGCCGGCCACCACCAGGGCCGGCCTCCTGGTCGCCGCGCGCGGCCGCCTCCTGTCCGTCACGACGGAAGCCGTGGGCGCGGGCGACCCGGCCGTGCACTCCGGCGACGCGCCGAGCGACGACTACATAGACCGGCCGCCGCGGTTCTCCGGCGCCGAGGAGGCCACTGCCAGGGACCGCGCTGGCAAGCACCATGTGGGAAAAGCGGCGGCGACGCCGGGGCACGCGGAGGCAGAGGAGCGCGTCCCTCCGTTCGCGCCATCGGGGAAGAAACCGCCGCTTGGGTCCCATCAGGAGCTCGCAGACCCGGCTGCTGGCGCGTCGTTCACGCAGAAGCGGCGGCTGTCCTCGTCGTCGCAGGAGCGTGAGCGTGACCCGCGCGAGGCGGCGACGCCCGACGTCTCCGAGTCCGCGGCGCGCAAGGTGAGGGAGGAGGACAGGGAGTACTACCGGACGCACAAGCCGTCGCCGCTGGCGGAGGTGGAGTTCGCGGACACCAGGAAGCCCATCACGCGCGCCACCGACGGCAGCGCCACGGACCGGTTCGCGGACGTGCCGGGGCGGATGGTGGAGGACACGGTGGACGACTCGCTGGCGCGCGCCGAGGCCATGTTCAGGGAGGCCGCTAAGCGCGGGAACCCCGAGTGGCCGCACTCCCGCGCGCTCGCCCAGATGCTGGCGCGCCGCGAGCAGGGGAAGGACGCGGCTGGTAGCGGCAAGACCTGCTGGGGCAGCTGAAGAGGGCTCACGAAGTGTTCGACGCGCATGTTGTACAGTTGTTTGTGATGTAGTGATAGACCGGTACTAGTACCGAAGTCACCCCCTCTGGATCAATAGGTTTTCATCCTTGATCTATCAAAAATGCTTACTACATTTCAATTAAAAGTATTACAAAACCTTTCTTATCTGATTATTACAAATTTGATTTTTAACCTGAATTAACTTCGAACACTTGTTTGATCGATTGCGTCCTTCCTGTGAGAGCATCTCAAAACAGACCTCTTGCCAAACGGAATGTTGCGAACTAGTCGAAGACTAAGTACAGTTTTGAGGAAGGAATGAACAAATGAAGGAACATGAGTGAGCAAATGTTAGGATCGTCACCCACCAAACGTTGCCTCCCCCACTCGTTGCCTCCCCCACTCATCACTCTTATGAATCACGCGAAGTATGGGTGTTCTGATTCGTTTGTTCCCCAGCTCATTTTTAGCCATCCATATACTAATAATTAATAACACAATAACACAGTTCTCACACTGGAAACCAATCTGTTCAAAAAAACTTGTTGAAGCTGTATTATGATTGAGGTGTTAAACTATGCTATAAGGCCAGTCTTAATGGGCATTTCAATAAAATGTCATGCATATTTAATAACGTGACATCACTTTATAGGCTTCGGTAACCGAGTAAAATCCCACTGAGGGCCAGATCATTTCACTATATTACATATGATCCAATCATCTTGCAGCAATTAAATGCTTTATTTAGTCTTAGAAACAACAAAGTGAAATGCTCTATTGCTGGGGTTGTTTTATGGATGGTTTTATTTCAATCTTGATGACGTGTTAGTATGTGAAACCGTACAGTGACATTGCGCATTGAGACTGGCCTAAACTGTTGTCCATCTTTTTTTAGAATTAAACTTTTACCATCTAAGGGCATGTTTTGGTCGATCTAGCTTTTTTAGCTCTATACTCAAATAGTCAAGTTGTCTATCTAAACAGGTTTTGCTCCAAAAACTCGACCTCTAACTCTATCTTTCTAACCTCGTACCCCATCGTTTCTGTCTTCTGAACAGTCGCCCCTGGCCGACACTTCCTCAACAAGAACAGTAGTGCTGATGCAACGAAATCGGCCAACGCGAACTCGGCGAGCCCACCGCCGCCTCATGCAAACCGAAGCAAGTGATCCCGTGGCTGTCGGACCAGGAGATCACCCTTGTTGACAAGCACGGGTAGGTGCCGCCGCCAAGAGATCCTGTGGCCGCCGGGAGGGCAAGCCCGCGAACGACTCCACCGTATCCAAGTGTTGCTGGAAGAGCTAGAGAAGACGGTCGCTGCAAGCATATTCTCGCCACCACTGCCCTAATACGCCTGGTTTGCCACCACCGACGCCATGGCTGCTACTGAGTGTTTATTCATTTGGCCCTTGATGGATATTCTATCTTTTTTGTTCTATTGTGCATCTTCTGTGTAACAACCTCCTCATAATATTCTTAGGCCTATATCTAAACCCAAGGACATAAAAAGGCCATTTTCACGCTAAACCTCACATGACTAAAGACCTTAACGTTTAAGTGTTTACATTTCCCATTAAATAATTCACATTTGTATATTTCTGTTTCATTCATCAAATGATCATCAAAATTAATCTTAAACTAAAATGGTCATCAAAACTAATCTTAAATTTTCACAGCAACGCACGAACAAAACTCATCTAGTGACATATATATAACTTGCGACCAATGAATATACAGAGAGCACACAATTTTTTTTTTCATATGAAGAGGTCACACACAAATGGATGAGCACTGAGGCGTGTGCGTGTCTTTACTTGGTAGCCACGGAGGCACGGCAGAGCGGACACGTGGCGCTGACCCGGAGCCACGTGGCGATGCACTCCTCGTGGAAGGCGTGGCCGCACCACGGCAGCAGCCGGGCGGCCTCCCGCTCCCCAAACTCCGCCAGGCACACCGCGCACTCCGTCCTCTCGCCGCCGAACCGGGGCACGGCTACGTGCAGCACGAAGAACACTGGGAGCAAGGACGACGACGACATCGGCACGGCGCAGCGGGGTAGAGTAGAGGCTGCTGCTGGCAGCGACGACGACGCGGCACCAGCCGCTACTGCCGGCGGTCGCTGGGAGGCTGAGGAGGAGGAGGCGGCGGCTGCCTGAGCCTGCGCGGCGTTCTTGTTGTAGAGCCAGAGGAAGCGGCCGGTGAGGTAGAGCAGGAGAAGGACGAGGCCGGCGGTCGCGAGGCTCGGCGGGCTCATGTTGGGGAGCGTACGCGTTCAGCACGTCGGCGGCGGGGCTCACGAGGCCGGAGCACGGGCGGAGGATTGCAGCTTCGATTCTGTGTCGTCGTCCTCCATATAGCTCTCGAGTTGGGACTTGGGAGAAGATGGAGATAGAGTCCAGGTCCTGCAGGCTGACAACCTCATGGATATAGATCAATAAGATCCTAGATAGAGAGGACACATGCGGCCTGCGAGTGTGAGGTGTCCATATAATTAAGCACATTGCTTATCTCAGCCATCTATCAGGCTATCTCACAAATCAAGAAGAGCACACATGTTCTCATTTTTAATTTTAAATACACTTCATCGTAGCCATTAAATATATTATATTATACTTAGGCGTGTTTGCTTCATATACGAGGGGGAAAAAAATTCAATGCAGCCTGGCTGCACCCTCTGCCTCTGGCCATGCAGACCCCATATGCAGACCGTGCTCGATCTTAATCATGTTGCAGCGGATAGCGCCTCTTTAATCCCTGTGCGTATCGGCTTTGCTCGTGCAGTTCTCTCTCCAATTAGTTGGTGTCTTTGGCTCGCTCCATCCATCTCCGTGTGACACGCGTCACTAGATGGAGCACGATCTGCACGGCGTGGGACTGCAGCCAGGTTGACACATCTGCTATACGGTTTTTGTAGTTTAATCTACGCCGTTTCCTAGTAAACAGACTATAGGAATAGGACTGCAGCAAACACTATATCTCTGGAAAAAAATTGTATATGTACAACAACGGTGTGTCACATGTTAAGATGCATGTTGTGCGACGTAGCAGCCGTGTGATGTGGCTGGGGACGGCCCCCCTGCACAAGCGTCGTGTGGAGCTTCACACGCTCTCGCCCAGATAGATGGGCCATCACGGCGCCGGGCCTTGTGGCCATGATTTGATTGTCTTTTGTTGGGCCACATGTCGACAGCGTTATATGTATAACCTTCTTGGGCTGTCTAAGGTGTCCACCTATTTTTCTTTTCTATTTGGGCCTTTTTGAATGTACAGCATACGTACTTAGTCCTACTGTCTGTCTCTGTGCTTGTCTCTGGCACACAAACAAACAGGCAGAGGCTGCAGGTCTGGACCGATGTATGGTATGGACTTGTCACTTGTGGTATCCTACTACATCACATACACGTCCACACATACACCAGTCAGTCAGTGACGTACATGGCATGTACACGTATATGTCCAATGCGCATATCCCTCCCTCCCCTCGTGTGGCGCGCCAATGCAAGCTGGCTCGATCGATCCGATACCCCGGCCCGTGTTACCCCGGCCCGTGTTATATTTGTTGTATTTGCTGTATTGCAAGCGCCCAATCGCATGTGAATGTACTACGTTCCAGAGACCAGAGAATATATACATGCATAAGAAGCCGGAATCACCTGCAGGGCTGCAGCTGCAATGCTGGCCACCATATATATCGCGTGACATTCTCCAATCAACAGCCAACACACGGTGACCAAGAATCCTATGACGACTTGACCCGGCCTGAATATATATGAAGACGTACGACCACGTTTAATTGTATATGAAAAGCATTTCAGATCAAATTTATGATGTTTCTTTGCAGGGAGCGAGATTGCGTATGTACTTGCCATTTGAATCAAGGTAAGAATGATATGACTGCATTGACATGGACGTCGTCTCGCATACATATGCAGATCATCACATTAGTAGAGAGATTTAATAAGATATAAGGAGTATTTCAACTTGGAGCTAACCCCTAGTTGTAACAAGTGCAATGAAGGCCCAAAAGAAAGTGGAGGAATTTGGGCCAACAGCGAGCCGAGACCGGGAACCAACCGCCATGGCCGCCATGGGCAGCACGCCGGCGGCGGCTTAGGCGCGCGCGCCGCGGAGCGGAAGGGGTGCAGCCCCGATCCATCATGCAATCGTCATCCGACTCGGTTTTCTAAATTGGTACTCCTATAATTGGAAGAGTAGAATAAAATAGGAAAAAGGGGTAGAGTTGTAAAAGGAAAAATCATGAATAAAATTTTTCTAGTCTGCTTAGGATTGAATCTAGATCAGGCTATAAATACAAGGTGTAACCATCAAGGGAAAAGCAATAAACAAAAGGGTCAATCCCTATCTCTATCTATCTCTCTCTAGCCGCCGCCCCCACCCCTGCGTTTTGCGCGCCGCTGCCAGCCGCGCGGTCGCCGCCGCCCTATCCCGAGCCGCCACGTGTCCCCGGCCTTACGACCATTATAGTGTTAAGTGTTTTATTGCTACTTAGGAGAAGTCCACCATTTTGATATAGTGAATACTCAAATCAACTACTAGTTGCGAGTTGCAAGGACGTGGATGACATGGATCCAATATATATCCTCATATCCATATTGTCTTCTTCAGACTTTTAACTTGCATAATCATCGTGTATTATATACAGAGATGCATGTTTGTGTACGTTTAGGGGGTATGCAGGGTGATCTACTGCATACCCAGGTCTCACGTAACAGCTATGGTATTTACGTAAGAAAAAAAAATACTAAGATTAGATTGAGAAGTATTGGCTGACGCTTCACCGCTTTAGAATAGTCCGCATGACAAGCATGCTAAGTCAAGGCAGTTTCCGGTCTCCGTCCAAAATTAGTATTCTAGAGATTAATATTAGAAGACATATTACACGAAAAAAAACCACTAGCTCTTTGATGTTATGTGAAAGCATCTAGGCCCCTTTGATGTGGGTTTCGATGATTGATGACAATATAGATTACTATGACTAACGTGTGTTTTACAGAAACAGTGGGAGTTAGGTCATGGTAATGGAATCTCAGGCAATATGGTTGTCATGCCCTCTTATCGATGGAAATCGTTTCGGTTTTCAAAGGATGGACGACAAGGTTAAGGACGGTTAGTTCCGATTGTCGATGGTGTTGAGAGACATCGGATTAGTCGTTAGGACTTTGTTTTCTCTTTTGGCCGTACTATTAAGGGGGGTGCAAATGGGTAGCTTGACCTAGTTAAGTCTATTGGATTAGGTGTGGTGCACACTGTGAGGAATAGCGCTAGGAAGTTACGTGTGAGCCCTGAGAGTTGTTGAAGTCGTCGCCATTTTCAAAGGATCGCTGATCAGTATGAAAATGGGACTTCAACAGGCGCCGGACGCGCTAGCCGTGGGCGCCGGACGCGTCCGGCGCACGGTGAACTTGTCTGTTGGTCTGCTCTGTGGGGCGGACGCGCGGTCCCGCGTCCGGCGCCCCGCCGGACGCGGACCAGAAACTTTCTGGGAGCTGGCTTTGGGGTCCAAGTGCGCTTCGAACGCGCCGGACCGGGCGCGGACGCGTCCGGCGTGTGCATGATGTAGCCCAACGGCTAGCTGGCCGTTTGAACCTTACTAAGCGCCGGACGCGTCCGGCGGTGGGCGCCGGACGCGTCCGGCGCTCACGACTGAGCTGAATGTTGGGTAACGGTTGGATTTTTGGCCTTGGCTATAAATACAACCCCACCTTCTACATTTCGGTTCTCTTGCTCATTTGTTCAGCTGATAGCCACCTTGTGAGAGCAGGAGAGTTGCAAGAGCCTCATGACTTGAAGAGATTTGCGAATCCATGAGTTCATGAGAGATCGAGAGTAGCTAGTGTGCATCCACTCTTCTCCCTAGGCTTTGCGAGGTCAAGTGAGAGTTTGTGCTTGTTACTCTTGGTGATCGCCATCACCTAGACGGCTTGGTGGTGATTGGAGCTTGGTGATCATCCGGCGGTGCTTGTGGATGACCCAACTCATCTTGTGAGCGGTTCTTGGCGATTCACCGCGTCGGAGCGACGAAGAATCAGCCCTAGAGAGCACTTGGTCCTTGCGAGGATCAAGGGGGAGCTACACCCTTGCGCGGGTGCTCCAACGAGGACTAGTGGAGAGTGGCGACTCTCCGATACCTCGGGAAAAGATCGCCGTGTTCCTTGTCCCCTTACTTTCCGCATTTACTTTCTAGCTCTTACATTCTTGCAATTACTTTCATAGAATTGCCATGCTAGAATAGGATTGGAACTTAGGGTGCAAAACTTTAGTTGATCGATTGTCTATGAACACACATAGGCACCGAGGGGTGAATCATGGGCTAGTAGGTTTAATTCCACAATAATTTTTAGAATTAACCCAATTCACCCCCCCTCTTGGGCATCTTGATCCTTTCAAGTGGTATCAGAGCCGGTTTGCTCTAAATTAGGCTTAACCGCCTAGAGTAAAGATGTCCCATGGGGATGGACCTCCTCCCATGTTCGAGGGAGACAATTTTCCCTATTGGAAAATTCGCATGGAAGCACATTTAGAAGCGATAGATGTTGGATGCTTCCGTGCCGCTTCTCAAGGACTCCCAAAACCCAAGGATTCGGCTAACCTTGTCGGTGATGAGGTTAACTATGAGAAGTGGAATGCAAAGGCAAGGAACGCTATTTTCCGTGGCCTTTGCAAGGATGTGTTCAACCGCGTAAGGAACCACAAGGACGCCCATGCACTATGGTCCGACCTTTGTGCGCTCCATGAGGGAACTAAGAGTGAGCGTGAGGAACGCTATCATCTTGTTATGCGCAAGTTAAATTCTTTTGAGATGAAAGCTAATGAAAGTGCTAATGAGATGTATTCCCGTTTGAACACTATTGTAGAGGAACTCAATGGGCTTGGACTCAATCAAATGTCGCCATCCGATGTTGCAAGGAAGATCTTGTGTGTCATCCCCATTGAGAAATATGGGCATATTGTCACCGTGCTTCACCAAGGTGATCTTTCCAATGCTACACCAACACAAATATTGGGAAAGATCAATGCTCATGAGATGTACATGCATCTCACCCCCGAGGATGGCTCATCATCCAAGAAGAAAGACTTGGCCCTCAATGCAAGTCACTCAAGAAAGGGCAAGGCCAAGGCTACTTATGATGATTCAAGCGATGCTGAAATTGATGACTTGAGTCTTGCTCTCATGGTGAAGAAGACCACCAAGATGTTGAAGAAGCTCAACAAGAATGGTGTCAAGTTTGATGGCAAGAAGAAGAAGTTCTTCACAAGTAGCAAAAGGAAGCCCATCTCTGAAATGGAGTGCTTCAACTGCCACAAGACTGGACATCTAGCTCATCAATGTCCGGAGTCCCCAAGAGACAAAAAGTACAAGAAGAAGGGCAAGGACAAGAAGGATGACACAAGTGATGATGAAGAAAAAGAAAAGAAGAAGAAAGATAAGCATCACAAGAAGAAGGAAGAAAAGAAAGAGCATCACAAGAAGAAGGATGGCAAGGCCTATATTGTTGGTGATTGGCTCACCGATATTGAATCTTCTTGTGGGTCATCCGATGAGGAAAGTGATGATGAAGGAGTTGCTGCCATCGGCATTGGGTCTTCACCACCTCCACAAATTCTGCCATCATCATCTACACCATCCCACTTTTGCCTTATGGCCAAGAGTGAAAAGAAGGTACATTCTAAGCATGGGGATAGTGATGATAGTGGTAGTGAAAGTGATAGTGATGAGGAGTATGAGTCACCTACTTATGATGAGCTTGTTAAACTTATTAGAAAGTACTCAAAAACCATCATAAAGACTAGAGGAAGATGTGATGAGCTTGATAGTGAAAATACCTCTCTTTTAGAAAAGATGGAAGCTATGCAAAAGACTAGTGATGAGCTTAGAGATCAAAATGAAATTATGTCTTCCAAACTCAAGGAACTCAAAGCTTCTGAAAAAGAGCTTAAAGTTGAAAATGAGAACCTTGAGAAAAAGCATAATGAGCTCAAATCTAGTTATAGCTCTCTAAAAGAGGAGTACACAACTATTAAAGTTGATCATGGGAATCTAGCGATGGCTTATGAGCTTCTCACTGAAACACATGAGGCTGCTAACAATGTGTTGATAAGAATGATGTAGCTGCATCATGTGATGAGACCATTGAGCAAGGTGCTAGCAAAGCAAAGGCAAGCTAGTAGTGGTGGCTGAGCATTATGATGACTATATCAAGATGAAGAATGAAAATGAACAGCTCAAGAAGGATCTTGAACAAGCAAAAATCAGTCACACCGTCACTATTGAAGATGAGGGACTAGCACTTGAGAATGAGAAGCTCAAAGAAGAGAACAAAAGACTCCACTTTGAAATGTCATGCTTGAAGCAATCAACAAATGAGTCACTTCTAGAAGAGAACAAGAAGCTCAAGCAAGAGAAAGAACATCTCAAGATTGGGTTGAGCAAGTTTGCAAAAGGAAAGTCACTTCAAAGTGAACTCTTGATGAACACCGTGATGAAGACCGATAGAAGTGGCATTGGGTTCAAGGCACATCAAGAGAAGCAACATCAAGCAAAGCAAGCAAGTCAACAAAAGCAAAAGCCAAAGCCGAAGCCAAAGAGATGCTTTGAGTGTGGACAAGAAGGTCACTTTGTTCATGAGTGCCAAACTCCACCACCACAACCCTTGCCCAAGCATGCTAGACCCTTTGCATACAATGCTCATTATGTGGTTAGAAAGGATTCAAAAGGACAAGTGAATGTCACTTTCTTAGGCCCCCCAATAAGAATAGGCCTAAGCAAATTTGGGTTGCAAAGTCTCTAGTAGAGAAAGTCAAGGGCCCTCAACAAGTTTGGGTCCCTAAACCTCAAGCTTGATCTCTTGTGTGTAGGTGAACTACAGGACCGGTGGAAGTCATTGGGTTATTGATAGTGGTTGCACTCAACATATGACCGGTGAACCTTGTATGTTTGCCTCACTAGATGAAGGGGAACAAGATCAAGATAGAATCACATTTGGTGATAATTCAAAGGGCAAAGTCAAGGGTTTGGGCAAAGTTGCAATATCAAATGATCATTCTTTGTCAAATGTGCTTTATGTTGCACCATTGAGCTTCAACTTGCTATCGGTGGGTCAATTGTGTGACCTTGGTTTCAAATGCTTGTTTGATGAGAAGGAAGTGGTAGTGTCAAAGAAAGAAGACTCAACCGTGATATTCAAAGGCTTTACATACAACAATCTCTATCTAGTGAATTTCACCTCCGAAGATGCAAATCGAATGTTTGCTTGCTTTGTCCAAGACTTCACTTGGGTGGTTGTGGCATAGGAGGCTAGCACATGTTGGGATGAGTACACTCAAGAAGCTTTTGAAGAAAGAGTTAGTGAGAGGCTTAAAAGATGTCAAGTTTGAGAAGGACAAACCTTGTAGTGCATGTCAAGCCGGCAAACAAGTTGCAAATACTCATCCAACCAAAGCTTTTATCAACTTCAAGAGTGCTAGAGCTGCCGCACATGGACTTATTTGGACCAACCACATACAAGAGTCTTGGTGGGAAACTCCATTGTCTAGTGATTGTTGATGACTTCTCAAGATACACATGGACCTTCTTTCTTCATGACAAATCCGAAGCCACCCCTTGCTTCAAGAAGTTTGCTAAGGGAGCTCAAAATGAATTTGATGTCAAGATCAAGAAAATTAGAAGTGACAATGGCAAAGAATTTGACAACACCAATATTGAAGCTTATTGTGATGAAGTTGGGATTAAACATGAAGTCTCATCCACCTACACACCTCAGCAAAATGGCATAGTTGAGAGGAAGAACCGGATCTTGATCACTCTAGCAAGAACAATGCTTGATGAGTACAACACCCCGAGAACTTGTGGGCTGAAGCTATCAACACAAAGATGCTATGCATCAAATCGGTTATATCTTCAAAAGTTCCATGGCAAGACCCCCTATGAGCTGCTCAATGGGAAGAAGCCGGATGTCTCCTACTTCCGGGTGTTTGGTTGCAAATGCTACATCTATAAGAAAAGGCAACACCTAGGGAAGTTTCAAAGACGTTGTGATATTGGTTTTCTTGTTGGTTACTCATCAAAATCCAAAGCATATCGAGTATTCAACCATGCCACCGGTTTGGTAGAAGAAACATATGATGTGGAGTTTGATGAATCTAACGGCTCCCAAGGAGCAATTGAGAATCTTGATGATGTAGGTGATGAACCATTGAGGGAAGCAATGAAGAACATGCTAGTGGGAGACGTCAAGCCTAAAGAAGACGAGCCTTCTTCTTCTTCAAGTGTGCCTCAAGATGACAAAGAAAAAGATGGGATGACCGAACATGAAGATACTCATGTCTCCCATGAACAAAGAGAGGCACAAGCTCAAGATATTGACGCTCCCCAACCTACTCCTCAAGTGGTTGAGAAGAGAATTCCTAAACTCCATGATCATCCACAAGATCAAATCATAGGGAGTCCATCAAGGGGTTAATGACTCGATCTCAAAGACTTGCTAATTTTGCCAAACATCACTCTTTTGTTTCTTGTGTTGAGCCCAAAGATGTAGGTGAAGCTCTTCAAGATCCGGATTGGGTGAATGCAATGCATGAAGAATTGAACAACTTCACCCGCAACAAAGTGTGGACACTTGAAGAGCGTCCCAAGAATGCAAGAATCATAGGTACCAAGTGGGTGTTCCGCAACAAGCAAGATGACCAAGGCAATGTTGTGAGAAACAAGGCAAGGCTCGTGGCAAAGGGGTTCTCTCAAGTTGAAGGCCTTGATTTTGGAGAGACCTTTGCACCGGTTGCAAGACTTGAAGCCATCCATATCCTCCTTGCATATGCTTCACACCATGAAATGAAACTATTTCAAATGGATGTGAAGAGTGCATTTCTTAATGGTTTCATTAATGAGCTTGTTTATGTTGATCAACCTCCCGGGTTCGAAGACCCTAGCTGTCCTAATCATGTTTTCAGGTTGTCCAAGGCACTTTATGGGCTCAAGCAAGCTCCTAGAGCATGGTATGACCGCCTTAGGGACTTCCTCATTGAGAAGAGGTTCACCATCGGGAAGGTTGACACCACACTCTTCACCAAGAAGCTTAATGGAGAGATCTTCATTTGTCAAGTGTATGTTGATGATATCATCTTCGGCTCAACAAATGAAGAAGAATGCAAGAAGTTTGGTGACATGATGTCAAAAGAGTTCGAGATGTCTATGATTGGCGAGCTCAACTTCTTCCTTGGTTTTCAAATCAAGCAAATGAAGGAAGGGACCTTCATATCTCAAGAGAAGTACACCAAGGACCTCCTCAAGAGGTTTGATATGAAGGATTGCAAGCCAATCAACACTCCCATGGCATCTAATGGGCATCTCGACCTTGATGTGGAAGGTAACTCTGTGGATCAAACTCTTTACCGCTCTATGATCGGTAGCTTGTTGTACCTTACTGCATCTAGGCCCGACATCATGTTTAGTGTGTGTATGTGTGCTCGCTTTCAAGCCGATCCTAAGGAAGCTCACTTGAGTGCTGTGAAGAGGATCCTTAGGTACTTGCAGCTCACCCCAAGCATTGGTCTATGGTATCCCAAAGGAGCAAGATTCCAACTTGTTGGCTATTCCGATTCGGATTATGCCGGTTGCAAAATTGATAGAAAAAGCACATCCCGGAGGGTGCCATTTGCTTGGGAGGTCACTTGTCTCTTGGTCATCAAAGAAGCGAACAGTGTTGCTCTATCTACGGCCGAAGCGAGTACATAGCGAGGGGGCTTGTTGTGCACAAATATTGTACATGAAACAAACCCTCCTTGACTATGGAGTGAATCTTGGTCAAGTGACTCTCTTGTGCGACAATGAAAGTGCAGTGAAGATTGCCAACAACCCGGTTCAACATTCTCGCACAAAGCATATAGATATCCGCCACCACTTTCTTAGAGATCATGTCTCTAAAAAGGATATATCTCTAGAAGGTGTGAGAAGTGAGGATCAATTAGCGGATATCTTCACAAAGCCATTGGATGAATCAACCTTTTGTAGGTTAAGGAATGAGCTCAATATCCTTGACCTAAGCAACTTCACAAGGAAGAGATGAAGTGTGTTGTCGGTTGCATTGCATTGTATTGTAGAGCACGTTTAAATTTCTGTAATGCATATAGGGCTTGTCTAACATGGTTAAGATAACCCTCATCGGAGGTGTGAAGAAGCTTACCCTTGGTTCAAACCTGACAAGCCACCTAGATTCAAATCCCAGTAATTTGTTGCTTGTGTGTTGCTCTTCGTTTCTTTTGGTTCATTTCTTGAGCAACCTCTGTGTTCGTCCATGAATTGAGAAAGCTTTTGATGCTTCTATTGGTTTAGAAACTCAAGCTCATGGCCATACGTTGTTCCTCGCTCGTGTCTATTGCCTATTTTTGAAAATTATCAGTAGCCTATGGCAAACTATTTGAAAAATTGAGGGGTTAAGAGTGAGGATCTCATATTGACTCCAAACTGTGTTTAGTTGACTCTTAAAAAGTTTGGAAATCAATTGGGAGCAGGTGCCGTGAAGAAAGGACTCATTTCTGCTCTTTATAGAGCGCCGGACGCACCTTCAAGACCCGGCGGACGCGTCCGGCGCCTTATGAAGAACCGGCGCAGAAGAAGTCAGATGATCAAGACTGGCCGGACGCTCAACCGTGTTTCGCCCGCGTCCGGCGACCGCGTCTGCAGCGCGTCCGGCGGGATTGGCCTGAGCAGAAAATCTTTGGATGTTTCTGTTCGGAGTCCGGCGAGCCCTGGACGCAGCCCAGACGCGTCCAGCGCGATGAGGACAAGCGCAAGACACTTAATCTGATGTGTGGGGGCCCCTGTTCCTTCTTCTCATTTCAATCGGCCCGCGGCCCTTCCTCCTCCTTTTGCCTTTCGTACACCGCCGCCGTGCTCGAGCGCCTCAAACCCTAGCGCCGCCGCATCGCCCCGTGCCGCAGCCCCTCCTCACTCCACGCTTGTGCGCCCGTCATTCTCCGTAGTGTGCCTCTCCGGCTACCGCGCCCGCTCCACGCGCCAGCGCCGCCTCGACTCTGCCCTTGCCGCCGTGTAGGCTCGTCACCGCCGCCGCCCGGACTTCATTTTCTCCGGCGAGTTTTTCGCGCTCCGTCTGCGACGTTCTTTCTCTCTGAGTTCCCTCTGCAGCTTGCGCGCCCATTGGCGTTAGCTCCTTCCAGAGGAAGCTCGACTCCGGTGAGTCCCTACCACTGCACACAAGGTGTTCGATACAATGTCGAAACCAAGTTTCATCCAAGTCTTGGTCAGTTTCTGATCAATCTTGTTTGTGCAGCAACTCTCTCGAGGTTTTGTGGGTGCCCTACATTGTCATTCTCATCTCTTCACAGGGCTTTCAAAATGATCTAGGTATAATCCTTTTCATCCACTCCTCACCTAAGTGTTGTGCTTCCAGTTAGGTCTTCTCTCCTCTAGAAAATTGCTTATGGTTATAAATCTTGTCTATTCTAATTCTTGCAGCGAGTCGTGTCACCTGGTCATTGACAGTGGGCAGAGGCAGTTAACTCTAGGCCAAGCCTAAGAGTACGGATTGAGGCCAAGCCTCACAAGTGGCAGTTCATCTTCTTGCAGCATATTGCCAGATTAGCAGCAGTGTCAATCATGCCAAGGTGCAAGGGTACAGGCAGGGGTTCAGGGGGAGATGATGATCCCAGTAGAAGACCAAATCTTCCTAAGATGGTTGAGAAAGCGAAGGGTAAGAAAGTCTTGGCCATAAGGAAGAGGAAGAGGCAGCCACCAGATGCTCGGGCGACGACGGCGTGCGAGAGGAGAGCTCGCGGAGGTGCGAGCATAGTAATTCAAGAGCCCGGATCGCGCGGCACACGGGAGGCGGGCGAGAGGCGAGGGAGGACACACTTGAGCAGCAGGAGCTTTCTCCTCGACGACGGTCTTCCCGTGTCAGGACACTCCAGCAGCAGGCAGCTCAGCAGTCACAAGAGTCAGGTCCCTCTTCTACTCCACAGAGGCAGCCCAGCAGGGGCCCTACAGGACCTCGTTTGAGTACAGAGGATCTTCTGAAGGCTAGTGCGAAGAAGATACAAGCTATCAGACAGGTGGACATCAACACCTGGTTCCCTGCTTCCAGAGAGAGAGCTGGTGCCCCCTACTATACTGCTTTGCATAAGTCACTAGTTGAGGCATACAAGCAGAGATCCAAGATAACCAAGCAGAGGACAGTTACTGCTGAGGGATTTGTGCATGTCATAGGGCAACCATTCAGAGAGTACTTGGGTGCACAGCCAGGGATGCTTGATCTGATTAGAAGATCTGGCAAGTACATTCCAGCTTGGGTTTTGGAGTTCTATGCTACTCTTTGGATTGCTCCAGATCACTCAGGTATTTCATATACTATCCATGGTCAGAGACAGGACTTGACCAGTGAGGAGGCCAGAGATTTCTTGGGGATTCCAGAGCAGCCCATCAAGTTGCATCAGCTGTGCTATCCTCAGATTGAGCCACCTAGGCGTGCACAGGAAGGGATAGTGCCACCTCCTGAGATCATGAGAGAGGTCTTTGGTCCTAACTTTGATGCAGGGTCGGGTAGGTCACCTCAGGATGAGCTACCTCTTGCCCGAGTCCTTGATCAGGTTCAGAGGTACACCATTCTTGCCAGGCCCGGGTTCAGAGAGGGATTCACCAGGCTCCAGCAGTGGATAGTGTCACATCTGATGAGGAAGATTCCATTTGACATCTGGGACTTGATGCTATGTGATATTGAGGATGTCATTTATGGGAGTTTCACTAAGCATCGCCTGATGCATTATGCCCATTGGATCACCTGGCTCATCTTTAGAAATGGTGATCTACCTGCTTCTATCAGAAAAGAGTATGAGGATCCAACTATGTATGAGATATTTGGTCACTATGATACATCTCAGATAGTCAGAGTCATTCCTGATGTCACTCCAGTTCCTCCACATCACAGAGAGCCAGTTGTAGAGACAGAAGAAGAGCAGGATGCTAGAGTTGAGCAACTGGCAGAGGATGAAGAAGCAGAGATTACAGCAGCTGAGGCAGCAGGCTATGAGATTACCACCTCAGAGTCTGAGGATGATGACTACATTCCAGTTCGACCTCCACCTCGTCAGCATGATGCAGAGGCAGGCGGCTCAGGAGCAGCTATTGAGCGTTTGACTGATGTCATTGATAGATTGGCTGCAAATCAGGAGTGTGCTGAGCAGCGGCATGAGATTGCATTAGCTGAGATTCGAGCTCGTCAGGATTCACAGCATCAGCTACAGCAGCAGCAACATCTGCAGACCATGACCTTGATTGCATCTCTATTTCAGCAGACAGGTGCCACAGTTCCTCCTGGAGTACTCCCCTCTGCTCCGAGTCAGCCAGCAGGACAGATTTTGGGAGCAGGACCTTCTCAGGTGCCAGTCACGAGTACAGGCTTACCAGCTTCAGGCATAGCACCTTCGTCTCCAGCAGTTCAGGTGTCACCAGGCTTTCCACGGATTTCTACCGGGTTTTCACCTGTTGGCTCTCACTTGTTGTTCACTCCAGACTCAGGCGGAGCCCGTCATCAGGCTTCATACAGTATGCTAACAGGAGAGGCGACACCTGAGTACATGAGACAGCCTATCCAGCAGGACCCGCAGACACAGCAGCTGCAGATTCAGACTGTAATACCCCCAGTGACAGGGACCGGTACTTCAGGCACTTTCCGTCCTCAGTGGCTTCTACAGATCCACTTACTGTCACAGAGACTCTACCTCACGTGGCTCCTACTCTTCCACTTGCTACACCATCAGAGCCACAGGGTCAGCCAGAAATAGCACCTGTCACAGTGCCGACCATGGAGACAGCGATAGTCACAGTGTCAGTTGAGCAGACCCAGACCGCTTCACCGCCAGTGTCACAGCCAGAGGGTCAGCAGGCTCCTGTCACTCAGTCCCAGCAGAGCTCAGATGATAGCCCAGATGATACTACAGCGTTCGTCATTGCTCCACATGCTCGTGAGACCGGCTCGTCTGCTCCTTCCACCCCTCAGCCTTAGGTTTTGGTCCTTGATGCCAAAGGGGGAGAGTTAGGAGTATGTAGACTTAGGGGGAGCTTCTGCTCGGGATTTGGTTCTTTTGCTTGATACATTTGCATGCATCATGTCTACTTTTATGCATTGTATGTGTTAACACCAGAATTTGGTCAGGAATATGACAGGTGGACCCGCAGGCGGCAGAGAGAAGGATTCGGCAAATGCATATGCGGTCGGCTAAATTCCATGTGTTCGGCAAATGGCCAAGCGGTCGGCAAGCTGCTTTATTTGAAGGCGGAGAAAGGAAAAAGGAAGGCGATCGAAAAGGGAAGGAGTCGTGATGATCAAGGACTCCGATTATGGATAGAGTTAGCGTGTCTTTGTCTTTCCAATTTTGGTTAGATAGTTCGTAAGTGCTTAGGACTCATGTTTTGTCCGGGGTATAAATATAAACCCTCGACCATTGTAATAAGGGTTCACAACCAAATCAATACAACCGGCTACGTGCCACCCTTCGAGTCCTTTAGTCGTGTCGTCGAGTTCTTCGAGAGGGCCAATCGATCCGTCGACCTCCGTAAGTCCCGCAACCTTGTTATCATGTCTAGTATCATGCGGTGGATTTAGATGTGATGCAAGTAGTCTTGTTTGTCTCGACGGGATGGCCGTGCGGCGGCGTACGCTTGACAACGGAAGTTTTTGCTCGTGCCTTGTATCGTGCGGCGGATTAAGACATGAGTAAAGATAGTTATCGGCTCTTTTAGATTTGGCAAGATCTAATAGATTCATTAAGTTATCACGTGTTGCATGCTTTATTTAATGTTTAATTATTTGCAACACTCTTTTGCCCAATCTAGATTGATGCTCTTTTCGGCTCTTTGGTCATAATCTCATGTTTATTCAATATCGAGTAGATCAAGCTCATGTAGCCGAATTAGATCGATCTAGATTGTTACATGTTGCGGGTTCATTCACGTTATATGTAGATAAGCCTTGACAGACCGGGTACCGTGCGGCGATGCGAGTCTTTGGGTTACTCTAGAGCTAGTCATCCGGTGGACTAGAGATCGGTTTAATCGATAGGCTCCTTTTACATGTTGCTTGTTTGTTCCTTCTTCATGGACCCCGATTCGGCAATCTTGCCGATACGGTTATGCTTATACATGTAGCAAGTATTTATAGATCTGTTAGGTAATTGCATGCTTTTAGCTCTTTATTATTAGATTGTATCATGCGGTGGATTGATCTAGCGGTAAGGAGTGGTGTAAATTCATAGTGAGTGGTATCATGCGGTGGATTAGCTTGCTTGGGTTTATGCTTGACGGGTTTATGAAGGCTAGACGTGCGGCGATTAGTTGGAATAGCCTATGCATGTGTTATTTAGTAGATTTATATTTATAAGTTACTTATTCTTAATTTTTAGTGCTTGATGATGCTTTAAACATGAGATGTAGTTTGATATGCTTTACTGATTTAATCTTGTTCAAACATGTCTTCATTTACGTATTCGGCTAGTTTGTTACGTTTACATCGGTTATGTTACTTTAGCCGAATGAACGCATCTGTTGGCGAGATAGCTTCCATAGCTATGTGTCGTCGTAAGTGGCTTCGGGGCCGTAAAGATGGAACTGTCTGTCTCACCCGGCACGTTCCGGTTATGATCTTACCGTTTTATCCCTTGTCGATTTTCGAGTCAAATCGGCGCACGCCACCGGATTCGGGCGCCGGGCACCGTTGAAGCTAGGCTTTCCGGCTTGCTTTGTGTGTGAGACGGGGTGGTCACATTTTGCGTCAACACACTTTTTGGCACGCTCGGTGGGACAACTTCTCAATTTAAGATGGGATCGGAAATTGACAACGATCACGTTACGAACGTGACCATGGACGAGCTGCGACGGAACAACGTCGGATCGTGGAACAAGCAATGGAACAGTTTCGGCGAAATGTTTGATGTCTTTTTCCAAGAACAAGAGTGGCGAGTGATCGTCAAGCAATCAACGCCACGAGTTCTTCTCGCGGTCGGTCGACATTGCGACGAGGAGGAGATGCGGAGGGTAGTTGCGGCCATATACAAAGGCGTGGGAGACACTATGTTGAATCACAACACGGCTTTTCTCGGGCACCTTCCGCAAAATCATGGGCGACACTTTTGGTCCGGCGGTTGACAAAGCGCTTTGAAGAAAGATTTGGAGAGCTTGCTGGACCGGTGTACTTCAACACTCGGCAATCTTCGGGAAAGTCAACTGGAGGAGAAGAGATAGTCGGTACAAGCAAGGATGGAGCTATTCACGATGAAAAAGAAAAGCCTCCGGTTGCCGAGCGGCAAACTTATGGTCAAGTAACTTTTGGTGCAACAACGGATATACCCACATGCGCTTACAAGATTGCTCCGAGTGGCAAATAGATTGCGAGAAGAGTGTCTATGGAGATGGGTACAATGAATTTACGATTACGGTGCTCGAGTGCTTTGCCGAATCCGAGTACGGGAGTGCATCGGGAATGCCTTCTAGAAGACGAGGGAGCAAAAGATGCAAATGATGAGCTCCTAAAGCGGAATGGCCGACATGATGCGAGAATCAATTCGGCACGAAACCAAAGCATCGAGACATATGCATACAAATCTCCTTTCCCAGTGGTACAATAGGGTAGCTCTTCCACCAAGAGTTAAGCCACCAACGGATTTGACCAAATTCTGCGGTCGGGATGACACCGGTACCATTGAGCATGTCGGTAGATATCGATGCAACTTGGAGAAGCTGCTGCTGATGAAGCTTGGAGGATCGGATATTTTCCTATGTCTCTGACGGGGCCGGCTTTCACATGGTTTGCATCGCAGCCGGCCAATTCCATTGGTACATGGGCGGAATTGGAGCAAAAATTCCATTCATACTTTTATACGGAACCAATGAGAAGAAGATGGTTGATCGTGGTCTATGAGGATGAAGACTACGAAACACCAATGGAGTATCTCCGCGAGATTCGAGAAGCAAAGAACATGTGCTATTCTCGACTATTCTGATGATCGGCTCGCACAATTGGTCATTGCGGGCATCTTTTTGCCACATATCGAGAGACAAGCTATTCGGCATGGAGTTTGAAGACCTTGGACAGCTTGCACAAAAGCGACGGCAATGAGCAATCAAGCCCAAGGGTTCGAAAGAGATGCTCGTTTTCGGAAGAACAAGTGCAAGCTGTTGATATGTATCGAGGATTTACGGAAGAAGCATCGAATATGAAGATGAAGATGAAGTAGGCTGCTGCGAGAGTTGACCTGGACAAAAGAGCCTACTTTGGTCGATCATCGATGGGTGAAGCGACGAAGGGATCTTATGATTTTGATGTCGATAAAGCGAGATAAGCTCTTTTTGTATCGGTCCAAGAAGGACGCGTTAAGGCTGCGAGAAGGACATCCTATCTTTGCTGCGCCCTGAAGGAGTAAAGGATAAGAAGTATTGTGGATTTCATGATACAAACTCTCATCATATCAATGATTGCCGAGTGTTCAGAGTAAAGATTCAGAAGGCTATTCAAGATGGACACTTAAGATTTGATGGCAAGATGAAAGTAGACAAGAACCCGTTCCCTCAGAACATGGTCTCTTTCTCCATAGGTATGGTTGATGCCAGTGAGTCCAAGGAAAAGGGAAAGATGAAGGTTCGACATCGAAAGAGCCAAGGAGAGTGGTTACGTTGACCCTAATCGGCAAGTTACCAAGGAGGAAGTGCAACAAGCGCAGTTCAAAAATAGCCGAACGAGAGAAGGGTCGGGCTTCGGATGCGGCTAAGGGAAATTGCCGAATACACGCGAGCCGAAGCGCGAGTTACGGCACGACACTTGTTGAATAAGTGGCGGTGGGAAAAGAAGATGGAATATGATGAGGAACAGCGGTACATTGAAGAGGAGCGCGGGTTCATGGCGAACGTCGGAGATATGAAGCGCGAGGTGCGCCGAGAGAGAACAAGAAGAATACGAGGAGAGAACAAGAGCAATCTCATTGGAACTGTTCCTTCTTCGGTTCTTGTTGGAATGAAGGCTTGAAGTTGCACCGGGAACAATTGCCCCGAATGCGGTGATCAATATTCGAGTACGAGGCAATCTCGAGTCAACCGCCGTCCCGTTCATGATAGACTTGGGATGAAAGTTCCGGAGAACGATCGGCGCTTAAAAATAAACAGTTTTGATGAACATCGGAGGAAGAGATTTGCGAGATCAAGCTTGGGCTCACGGCGGTGTCCATAATGCGAGAGAGGCTCCTATAGGTGGCAAAGAGGACGGTGGTGCCCTCACAGTCTCGGAAAAGTCGGGAAGAGAAGAGTTCGGCGTTTGAGAAATCAAGAGCTGAAACGAGAAATAGCCGAAAAGAAGCCGGTGTGGCGTCCTAAGAAAAAAAGGATGATGGACGGGGCCCTTGGTGATACTAACATGGTGTTCTTCATTCCATTAGAGTTTAAAGCTCCACGAAGACCAAGAAGTGCAAGATGAGGTATATTGATTTTGATGAAACTGAATGCCGAGACCGATGGCTCAACTTGTGTTGACTCGGCAAGCAATCTTTGACAAGCCGAGTTAAAAACCGTCATCGAAGCCGTTATACACGAAGGGATATGTCAATGGCAAACCTTTAACCAAGATGCTTGTTGATGGAGGGGCTGCTATCAATATTATGCCCTATGCTACTTTCGAAAGCTTGGTATGACAAGTGAAGATTTGCTTTTGGTGACATGATCCTTAGAGATTTTGGCAATGCTTCGATACTCGTGGAGCGTACATGTGGAACGATGATTGGATCCAAAACTTTGATCACTACCTTCTTTGTCATTGATGGCAAGGGGGCATATAGCATGCTTCTTGGAAGAGATTGGATCCATGCTAATTGCTTGTATACCCTCAACTATGCATCAAATCCTTATTCGGTGGGTAGGAGATGATGTAGAAGTTGTTCAGCCGATGATTCGGTGAGTGTTGCCACTTCCGAGCTGCTTATTGGGAGTATGATGGACTAGACTTGCCTTTCGGGTAAGATATGGAAGGAAGGTCCTGTCAATGTGTTCGACAGAGATCAACGGCCGATCCAAGCGGTCGGCTCGACGATAACTTTTAATGGGCAATCCAATCGATGGCAACAAGGGCAAAGCTGGGTCGTGGTTTCATGTCGGCCGACAAGTTAGAGGAAATCAATGTTGGTAATAGCACAAAGTCAAGGCCGATGTATATCGGTGCAAATTTAGACCCGAATATAAATTGAAGTTAATAGAGTTGCTAAAGGAGTTCAAAGATTGTTTTGCTTGGGATTACACGAGAGATGCAGGTTGGATCGATCAATTGTTGAGCATAAGCTGCCTATAAAACCTGGATTTCGTCCTTTCAAACAACCTCCACGGAAAATCTATAAAGAGGAAGTATTGGCCGATGTAAAGAAAGAGATTGAGAGATTAATTGAGGCAAACTTTATTCGGCCATGCGGGTATGCGAAATGGATTTCAAATATAGTACTGTCTACAAGAAGAATGGGAAGATGAGGGTATGCATAGATTTCGAGAGATCTCAACAAAGCTACTCCAATGGATGGATACCCAATGCCGAGTTGCCGATTTATTAGTGGATGCGGCGGGTTATGAAGTTATTAGTTTTATGGATGGCAATCTTGGCTACAACCAAATTTTCATGGCGGTTGAAGATATTGCAAAGACGCATTCGGATGTCCTGGTCACATTGGATTGTTTGAGTGGATAGTGATGACATTTGGATTAAAGAATCTTTGGTGCAACTTATCGAGAGAGCCATGAACTATATCTTTCATGAGTTAATCGGCAAGATTGTAGAAATTTATATTGATGATGTAGTAGTCAAATCCGAGAGACCATGAAGGACATTTAGCCGATTTGAGAAAGACTTTGGAGTGCACAAGGAGACATGGCTTAAAGATGAATCCAAACAAGTGTGCTTTTGGAGTCTCGAGTGGTGAGTTCTTAGGGTTCTTGATCCACAAAGGAGGGATAGAAGTTGAGAAAAAGAGCATGGAAGCAATAGACAAAGTTGTGCCCCAACTAACCTTACGAGTTGCAATCATTCTTTGGGCAAGGTCAATTTCATGAGAAGATTCATATCCAATTTATCGAAAGAGTATTGCCTTTCTCTCCATTGTTGAAGCTCAAGAAAGATCGAGAAATTTGTATGGGGTGACATACGGAAAAGGCTTTTGATGAAATCAAGCAATATATGAAGGCACCACCAGTGTTGGTACCTCCACAACTTGAGAAGCCTTTCAAGCTGTATGTGGCGGCCGATAGCCTAACAATAGGATCGGCCCTTATGCAAGAGTTTGATGGAAAAGAGAGAGTAATAGCTTACCTTAGCCGAAAACTGTTAGATCCTGAAACAAGGTATTCGGCTATAGAAAAGCTCTGTTTGTGTGTTTATTACTCATGCACCAAATTTCGGCACTATTTGTTAAACGCCGAATGTGTGGTGATATCTAGTTTTGATGTAATTAAACACATGTTGTCAATGCCGATTTTAAGTGGGAGAATCGGCAAATGGGTATTAGCACTTTGTCGAGTTTAATTTAAAGTATAAGTCGGCAAAAGCGGTGAAAGGACAGGCAATTGCCGATTTTATTACTCAACATCGTGATTTATCGTTGATATGATTAACATTGCCCCATGGGCATTATTTTTTGATGGATCATCATGTGACAAAGGTGGTGGTGCTTTGGTATTCTTTTGATATCCCCACATGGAAAGATATTTGAGTTTGCTTTTTCAATTGAATATCCTGTCACTAACAATCAAGCGAGTATGAGGCTTTGCTTAGAGGGCTTAATTTGTTGGTAGAACCGAAGGCTGTTCTTTGTTGAGGTATTTGGTGATTACGAATTGGTAATCAATCGGTTGACGGGACAATATGAATGCAAAAATGATGTCTTTGCAAAGGGTACCATGAACAATGTAGGGAACTTCGAAAAGTTTTTCGGTAGTTACTTTGCATCATATACCCGAGAGCACAATGGAGAAGCAAACAAATTAGCTCAAGCCGCATTCGGATATCGGGAAAATCGTGAAATTTATGCGCGAAAGAAGGTGCTTTTAATGGTGATCGGATAAAAGATGACTGGAGAAGAGACATTATCGGTTATCGAAAGATCCATCTCAAAGAGTTTCCCGGAGGCTCGGGTATAAAGCACTTAAATTTGTGCTTCTTGATGATCGGTTGTACCACAAGTCTATAGATGGAGTGTTGCTCAAATGCTTGAGCCAAGAAGAGGCTAAGAAGATTATGTTTGAAGTCCATGAAGGAGCTTGTGGTGCACATCGATCGGCTTACCGAATGAAATGGATAATAAGGAGGACGGGGTACTTTTGGCCGACTATGTTGGAGGATTGCTTTGAATATTACAAAGGGTGTCGAGATTGTCGGATATTTGGTAATGTTCAAAGAGCACTACATCTGCTTCCGAATCCAATAATTAAACCTTGGCCGTTCGAGAGGATGGGGTATAGATTTAATTGGACAGATCAATCCTCCATCTAGCAAAGGACACAAATTTGTGTTGCCGGCAACAGATTATTTCACCAAGTGGGTTGAAGCTATCCCTTTGAAAAAGGTCACATCGAGAAATATGATCGGTTTTGTCAAGGAGCATATAATTCATAGGTTTGGGATTCCACAGACCATTACAACCGATCGGGAACTCGGTTCACTTCTTCAGAATTTTGTGACTTTGCCGAAAGCATGGGGATAAGGTTATATAATTCTTCTCCTTATTATGCGCAAGCCAATGGCCAAGCGGGCGTCAAATAAGATCATGATCAAGATCATTCAGAAGAAAATCGATGAGAAGCCAAGGAGATGGCACTTGGTCCTTAATGAAGCATTGTGGGCTTACCGAATGGCTTGCCATGGATCCACACAAGCATCTCCATATGAGTTGGTTTATGGACATAATGCTATAATGCCTTGGGAGTTGCAATCGGGATCAAGGAGAGTTGAGTTACAAAAGGACTGACGAAAAAAGATTATAAGGATCGATGATGGATGAGTTAGAAGATTTGCATTTGATTCGTCTTAAGGCCTTGGAGAATATTGAGAAGAATAAAATACGTGTTGCCAAGTACTACAACAAGAGAGTTAAAATTAAGCAATTTGCGAGAAGGAGAATTGGTTTGGAAAACAATATTGCCAATTGGTACCCAAGACGAAATATTCGGCAAGTGGTCTCCGAATTGGGAGGGACCTTTCGGATTGTCGGTTGTGCGCTGGCAATGCGTATATATTGAAGACGCTGTTTGGAGAAGAGCTTACTAGAGCCATCAATGGCAGATACCTTAAGAAGTTTTATCCAAGTATCGAAGTTGGATCTTAACTATGGCTCTGATATGGATGTGGCATAGCCGATTGAATAAACCTTCAGAGCAAAGAAAAGAAGATGGAGAGAAATAGCCGGTATTATTGTATCGCCTCTAGTACAAAAATAGCCGATATCGTGTGTATCGTCTTCAGAACAAAAATAGCCGATACAGTTGTATCGCCTTTAGTCGATTTTTATAAGTGAACAGTTTGATCTTATCTCTCAGCTGATAGGTTTATCGGGAGAAGATAAAGGGAATTGAAGTACTACGCTACAAACCGTCAAGTCATGGAACAGGACCGAGATCTAATCGGCTAAAATGATGTCATGCGATTCGGGAGTTTTCGTTCGGAAAGAGTGTTGCGATCGAGTTCTAGCTAAGGAAAAATTTGCAAAGAAATGCGACGGACGAATGTCGTCACAGACAAGCAAGAACAAGAAGAGGACCAACATTCTTCATTAAAATTTTATTTTACAACCCGCGCCAATCCTAATACAAGCTACTCCTCTTCTTCATTGAAGAGCTTGTTGAGGACAGACTCCGGGTTGGTGGCGTTGGCCACGGCGTCGGCGTGGGCGTCGTACCCCGCCCGAGGCCCTCGATGTCGTCGACCTCATGGGGAAGACCGCCGCGGAAGCCGGTCGGCATCGGAGCGTAGTCGTCCCCGGTCCGGGGCGACATCCCCGCCGGCCGAGGGAGGTGCCGAGGCGCACGCCATGAAGGGCAACCTGGTCGACCTGACCAGGAATCGCCTCAAGGCGATCTGCCAGGGTCGCCCCCTGGGCGTTCACGTGGTTGGCCGCCGCCGTCGCCGCCACCTTCAGGGCGTTCCGGCTCCGCGGAGAGTGCGCAAGGAAAGAATAAGATGGATCGGTGAGCGTGACGGATTGGGGAGAACGGGAGTCGAAAGCGATTGGCAAAGAGCAAATGCGGTGATGGCCTCGCTCATTTGCCGGCGGTTGTCCTCCAACTCCGGTGAGCGATCCCGAACTTCTTGGTTTCCTCACCAAGAAGCTCCATCGCCTCATCCCTCTCGCGGCGGTACGCGGCGGCATCGTAGCGGCCGCGGCGGGATCTCCTCGTCGTTCCTCTCCCATATGGGAACGTACGAAGGAGCCGACCCCGATGAGGCCGAGCGGAGGCCGATGCGGAGCAGGAGCGGAGCCGGGCCGGAGCCGGAACCGGCGCGGGGGCGGAGCGTCAAACGCTGCGGCCGCGCCGAGCGCCATTGGCCGGTCTTGATCCTCGCCGTCCTACAAACGAGGTGCAATCAAGATCGGCTAAACAAGAAAGAAACTGCAAATAAGATAGGGAGGTTATCTCTTACTGCAGACGGCGACCACCACGGCTGCTTCCCTCCGCTGCGTCCGCCGCAGGAGCAGGAGCGGAGGCGGAAGAAGGAATGTGGGTGCCGGCCCGGGCGACCCGCCTCCGGACGTTGGCGATGTAGTCGCCGGTGTTCCCGACGGCCCTGAAACAGATCGAGAAGATGAACAACCGCAAGGGGGCAAAGACCCAAATCGGGTGAAGATTATCAACTAGCGCAACTCAAGAGATTGAAGATCTCACCGCCGGCGCGGTTCTTTGCTTCCCTCCGCCTCGTCCCGAGCGGGACGCTTGTTGCGATCGCCGCCGCTCGCCATTGGTGGTGGTTGGGGCTTTTGGGCTTGAAGGCGAGAGAGGAAGTGGAAGAGATTGAGGAAGATGGCAAGCTTGCTTGTGCTTGATGTGATGATGGTGGGAGCCGACGGCCCTATTTATGAACGTGGGAGCCGTGGCGATGGATCAAGGGAAAGCCAAGCGACGGGATAGGGTTTCCACACTCATGGGCTGATGTTGAGTTGGGCCGAGCCCATCACCACGGCGATTCGGTTACCATACGCTCGGTCGGCTAAATAGGCGATGAGAACTATTCGGCTAAAAATGGCACTTGAGCGGCAACGATTACGTTCGGGCCGATATACACATCTATGAGTGCAGTCATAATTGGAAGAGCCGAATAGCAACAGAAGCAGAGAAGAAAGAGAAAAATGAAGATTATCTACTTTTCAAGAGAAAAGAAATTGTTTTCAAGTATGACAGGGTCAAGCCTAAGTGTCTACATCTTCAAATACAAGCCAAGCATCTATACATTTAGGAAAGAATTGATAACAGCAAGAGCATCAATCTTGATTCGGTTGGCTTCATCAAGAGCTTTTTTTTGTCCTCTTCTTCAGAGTCTTGGATGTTGGACGGTTTGCTTTTGATTTGCCGCGTCTCCTTGATGACCGATTGTATTTTGGATTTAGCCGAATCAAGAGATGGCAATTTGCGAGCTTAGTTTCATGAGATTGAATGTTGGCATTCGGTTGAGCTAATTGAGCTTCAAGTTTGGTTTTTTCTTCTCTCATGACCTGCGGCTACGGGTTCTAAAGTGCTCAAGAGGTGCTCGGTTGACTTGATGCCGAGTAGAGCTCCTTGGCTCTTGCTCCTTGGCCACCTTTCTTTTCTCCCGAGATCAACTTTGGTGGACATATTCTTGTGTGCTCTCTTGATAGCAAGCAAAGTGATCATCAAGGTGTGATAAAGCATCTATGGCGGCCTTGAGATTAGAGGGAAGCTCTTGATCAATAAGCTCGCTATTTCCCTTATTTTGTCGAATCTTGGGCCAAAGCAACAATATCCTTTTTCGAAATGAGATTATATCCTTTAGCTTGGCTTGACTCTCGATGATAATTGCTGGTTGGAAGAAACTTCATCATCTTTATCCCCAAACTCTTCAAACGATAAGGGAAAAACTGGCTTGAGGGTGAGCAGTGTCCTGTTGATGAACAAGGAAGGTAGTTTAGCCGAATAATTCAGTTTGAATTGAAAAAATAGCCGAGTGGAGTAAATAATACCTCTGCGACAATTACTTGATCGGTTGCCTCCTGAATAACATCAATGTGTTGGGTGGTTGATGCCACAGTCACTTCAGGATTGACGATATCATGGCTTGGTACGTTTTGAACTATCAAGGTTGTTGAAGCTTGAAGTTCTTGGAGAAGGGGTTCTCCTTGTTCGGTTGCCAAGGTTCGATGAGAAAGATTTTCTTCGAGTTTGCTTTTCCTTGTTCACTTGCTTGGTCATCTACCCGGTGCATGCTACGGTAGGCTCATTAGTGTTTGCTTGACCGAGTAGAGGCTCCGGGGAGAGTTCTCCAAGATCACTACCCCGTCGGGACTTTGAGGGTTGGCCTCGTATTCCGTTGAAAGAAAGTGATAAGTGCAAACACATTTGCGAGAGGACAATAAGGGGTCAAAAGCATTCATACCGAGAGAGTGGCTTAGCTTTCTTTGATCTTGTTTTCTTGGGAATTGCGTGTCCTTGATAGGGGAAGAAGGAGTTTTTCTTTTGAGGTCCTTCGAAGCACTTGTGTCATCGCGGGTATTTTGTTGAATCTTTGTCGATTTGGAGCATCATGTCCAAGAGCAGCTATGGGGCCGGGTTGCCGGTATTGAACCTTTGGAGGACTTGGAGGAGCAATGTCCTGTTCAAAAGAGATGTTTAGAAATAGAACGAGACATAAAGTAAAAGGTAGCCATAAGCATGTACCTCATCATCGAGGAGAATGAGGGCATTAAGACTTGGCATAAAGGGTGGACTTGTGCTCGAATATGTGAGAATGCCATTCCCGCCACCAAAGGTTGAATGAAGGATGAGCGGCTTCAATTATCACCGAGGGTTGGGTTCGTATATTGGAAGCTTGCATCCAAGATTGAAAACTTTATTGGCCTCGGTGATATTCAGCAAAGACTCCCCGGGTCGATGATGCTTGAAAAATATGGCCTTGGGGGCAATTGGCCGAGTCCAAACTGCACGGCAACCATATTTGGATTATAAAATTCATAAGTTGAGCTTATCAACCGACCATGGTGAAATTCTGGCGCGAGCACGGGGCTTGATGAAAGAATTGAAAATGTCCCTGGAGTCATCATCTATGCAGCCAACTCATAGTTGAATCACGGGGGAGAGTTAAATTTTCATTCTCCCCGTAGGGAAACCAGATCATGTGATTGAATCCCTTGTAGAAGATTTTGAAAAGATGGCCCGTGTCTAAGTCAATAATGATTGAAGATGCAGCCTCTCCATATGTCGACAAGATTTGTATCTAGGGTCTTCACCTTCAAAGATAATTGATTGAGGGAAAGTTCGATTGTGGAGATCTACGAGACAATCGATGCATATATAGTTGCAACCACATCCGGAGAAGCCACCATGGTCCATTGACACGGGAGATTTCGCCACGATTCCTCATCTGCGGACGATGTCTGGTGCATCATGTGGTAGAAAGCTCCCACGAGATATTTGCCCAAAGGAATCGGCTTGCTCCGTAGCCAATTCTTCACCATCACTATGTGATTCGAGTGGGCTCATTGGACTTGCCACGAAAAATGAATCTCGCATAACCACATGTTCATGAATGCCCTATACTCTTTATCGAGACACGGGGCCGGTTGAAGCATAAGTCTGGACATACTTGGCCCACCTCCTCCCGATTTGACCGCCTTCCGTGAGTCGGTGCTTTTGTATTTGAATGGGTATGTTGGCTTGGTAATGTTTAAACCAAATCATCATGAAGATGTCGAGAGAGTGATCGACATTGGGCCATGACCGAAGATGAACGCATTGATGGCGTCGGACCCGAGAAGTGGGAAGCGGCTGTCGGGAGGGAGTCATTCCTAGGCATTTCGGCTAAAGAAAGCTCCAAACAAGGTCTTGAATATCTTGAGATTCCATCACTGCTCCTGGGTACATCCTACGGTACCAATCATGCCATCCCGTGATTGAAGGAAGGGGCCATGTTTTGAAAGTATTCGGCCATCTTGTTTGGGGGAGAAATCCTAGACTTAAAGGGGATCCTCGGGGTTTCCTTTTCAATAAAATCCCTCGGATTGGGGTCTCCCCGCGGACCAAGAAAAAGGATCCGGACACGCAAGATTGGAGATCAAGATCTCATTCTTCATTTCCTTTAAGAAGAAATTGAAGCGAATGGATCAAAAGGTGCATCTCGGGAAATTGATTCGAAGAATTGCCGAATAGGTAAAGCAAGTAGGGTTACCTCTAGAAGCTCCTCCCGAGTTCCCCGCCATAATGGAGCTGGTTGAAGTCTCCATCGCCATTGAAGACAACAACAAGCGCAGATTTCAAGTGGCGGCTCGGGTGTCGGCGGTGCTAACCTAGATGAAAGGCGGCCAGATCAATTTCGAAATAAAATCCTTTTATCTCGAAATTGAGGGGGCATGTGTTAACACCGAGAATTTGGTCGGGAATATGACGGGTGGACCCGCGAGCGGCGAGAGAAGGATTCGGCAAATGCATATGCGGTCGGCTAAATTCCATGTGTTCGGCAAATGGCCAAGCGGTCGGCAACCGCTTTATTTGAAGGCGGAGAAAGGAAAAAGGAAGGCGATCGAAAAGGGAAGGAGTCGTGATGATCAAGGACTCCGATTATGGATAGAGTTAGCGTGTCTTTGTCTTTCCAATTTTGGTTAGATAGTTCGTAAGTGCTTAGGACTCATGTTTTGTCCAGGGTATAAATATAAACCCTCGACCATTGTAATAAGGGTTCACAACCAAATCAATACAACCGGCTACGTGCCACCCTTCGAGTCCTTTAGTCGTGTCGTCGAGTTCTTCGAGAGGGCCAATCGATCCGTCGACCTCCGTAAGTCCCGGCAACCTTGTTATCATGTCTAGTATCATGCGGTGGATTTAGATGTGATGCAAGTAGTCTTGTTTGTCTCGACGGGATGGCCGTGCGGCAGGCGTCTGCTTGACAACAGGAAGTTTTTGCTCGTGCCTTGTATCGTGCGGCGGATTAAGACATGAGTAAAGATAGTTATCGGCTCTTTTAGATTTGGCAAGATCTAATAGATTCATTAAGTTATCACGTGTTGCATGCTTTATTTAATGTTTAATTATTTGCAACACTCTTTTGCCCAATCTAGATTGATGCTCTTTTCGGCTCTTTGGTCATAATCTCATGTTTATTCAATATCGAGTAGATCAAGCTCATGTAGCCGAATTAGATCGATCTAGATTGTTACATGTTGCGGGTTCATTCACGTTATATGTAGATAAGCCTTGACAGGACCGGGTACCGTGCGGCAGATGCAGGTCTTTGGGTTACTCTAGAGCTAGTCATCCGGTGGACTAGAGATCGGTTTAATCTGATAGGCTCCTTTTACATGTTGCTTGTTTGTTCCTTCTTCATGGACCCCGATTCGGCAATCTTGCCGATACGGTTATGCTTATACATGTAGCAAGTATTTATAGATCTGTTAGGTAATTGCATGCTTTTAGCTCTTTATTATTAGATTGTATCATGCGGTGGATTGATCTAGCGGTAAGGAGTGGTGTAAATTCATAGTGAGTGGTATCATGCGGTGGATTAGCTTGCTTGGGTTTATGCTTGACGGGTTTATGAAGGCTAGACGTGCGTGCGGGATTAGTTGGAATAGCCTATGCATGTGTTATTTAGTAGATTTATATTTATAAGTTACTTATTCTTAATTTTTAGTGCTTGATGATGCTTTAAACATGAGATGTAGTTTGATATGCTTTACTGATTTAATCTTGTTCAAACATGTCTTCATTTACGTATTCGGCTAGTTTGTTCCGTTTACATCGCTTATGTTACTTTAGCCGAATGAACGCATCCCGTTGGCGGATAGCTTCCATAGCTATGTGTCGTCGTAAGTGGCTTCGGGGCCGTAAAGATGGAACCGTCGGTCTCACCCAAAGACGTTCCGAGTTATGATCTTACCGTTTTATCCCTTGTCGATTTTCGGGTCAAATCGACGGCACGCCACCGGATTCGTACGCCCGGGCACCCGATTGAAGCTAGGCTTTCCGGCTTGCTGTGATATGTGTGAGGTACTTTCAGTGACAGTGACATATGCTCTTCGGTTTGGTATCACCTTCTATGTCACTTGGCTCTTCGCTCATATGTGTTTGGCTTCCGCGATTTACTCTGATTCCATATGAGCTATGTGTTTTGTATTGTGCTAACTCGTTTTTGCAGATTATATGAGCACAAATATTTTGGCTTGGTGTCACATGAGCTATTCTAACCTTTGTTCTTATTGTCAAAGGCTCATGTGAACCAAGCATGCTTGAAAACCTCAACTCAAATCTTCATACTCCAGAGATTGTCATCAATCACCAAAAAGGGGGAGATTGAAAGCATCTAGGCCCCTTTGATGTGGGTTTCGATGATTGATGACAATATAGATTACTATGACTAACGTGTGTTTTACAGAAATAGTGGGAGTTAGGTCATGGTAATGGAATCTCAGGCAATACGGTTGTCATGCCCTCTTATCGATGGAAATCGTTTCGGTTTTCAAAGGATGGACGACAAGGTTAAGGACGGTTAGTTCCGATTGTCGATGGTGTTGAGAGACATCGGATTAGTCGTTAGGACTTTGTTTTCTCTTTTGGCCGTACTATTAAGGGGGGTGCAAATGGGTAGCTTGACCTAGTTAAGTCTATTGGATTAGGTGTGGTGCACACTGTGAGGAATAGCGCTAGGAAGTTACGTGTGAGCCCTGAGAGTTGTTGAAGTCGTCGCCATTTTCAAAGGATCGCTGATCAGTATGAAAATGGGACTTCAACAGGCGCCGGACGCGCCAGCCGTGGGCGCCGGACGCGTCCGGCGCATGGTGAACTTGTCTGTTAGTCTGCTCTGTGGGGCGGACACGCGGTCCCGCGTCCGGCGCCCCGCCGGACGCGGACCAGAAACTTTCTGGGAGCTGGCTTTGGGGTCCAAGGGCGCTCCGGACGCGCCCCGGACGCTGGCGCCGGACGCGTCCGGCGTGTGCACTGTAGCCCAACGGCTAGCTGGCCGTTTGAACCTTACTAAGCGCCGGACGCGTCCTGCGGTGGGCGCCCGGACGCGTCCGGCGCTCATGACTGAGCTGAATGTTGGGTAACGGTTGAATTTTTGGCCTTGGCTATAAATACAACCCCACCTTCTACATTTCGGTTCTCTTGCTCATTTGTTCAGCTGATAGCCACCTTGTGAGAGCAGGAGAGTTGCAAGAGCCTCATGACTTGAAGAGATTTGTGAATCCATGAGTTCATGAGAGATCGAGAGTAGCTAGTGTGCATCCACTCTTCTCCCTAGGCTTTGCGAGGTCAAGTGAGAGTTTGTGCTTGTTACTCTTGGTGATCGCCATCACCTAGACGGCTTGGTGGTGATTGGAGCTTGGTGATCATCCGGCGGTGCTTGTGGATGACCCAACTCATCTTGTGAGCGGTTCTTGGCGATTCACCGCGTCGGAGCGACGAAGAATCAGCCCTAGAGAGCACTTGGTCCTTGCGAGGATCAAGGGGGAGCTACACCCTTGCGCGGGTGCTCCAACGAGGACTAGTGGAGAGTGGCGACTCTCCGATACCTCGGGAAAAAGATCGCCGTGTTCCTTGTCCCCTTACTTTCCGCATTTACTTTCTAGCTCTTACATTCTTGCAATTACTTTCATAGAATTGCCATGCTAGAATAGGATTGGAACTTAGGGTGCAAAACTTTAGTTGATCGATTGTCTAGGAACACACATAGGCACCGAGGGGTGAATCATGGGCTAATAGGTTTAATTCCGCAATAATTTTTAGAATTAGCCCAATTCACACCCCCCCCCCTCTTGGGCATCTTGATCCTTTCATTATGTTAATAAACTGGTAAGACCATGTGAATATTTCATTGGAATTGTTCATGTTCTTATAGGTGGATGAAGATCAGCGACTAAAAAATTGGATGATCAAGTCTCTTTTATGTCTATATTTCAAATTATCAATGTCGCATTTGCACTATTTATATTGTAATTTGGTAAATTTAAGATTTATTATGTTACTTAGTGCCTGCATAACAAATTGTATTGTAAATATTACAATTATTTACCGAATTGGTAAATAGTTTTACCCATGTCAAATTCTTTTGTGTGGCATACCGCATACCCTATGTAAAAATTCTAGGTCCGCCACTGCGTTTCAATCATATCAAAGAATAAGATGAAACATGTACAGCAATGTCTACTTTTACGTATGTAGGACAAATGGGATCATCAGTTGCCCAGTTGCCCCACCTGCTTGCGCTTGGCAGTTTGGCGCATATACTAGCCAGGGTTTTTTTAACCGCTCGGTTTACCGTGGTAAACCGCGATTACCGGTCCGGTTCGTTTTTCCCCAAATTCAAATTTAAAATTTGAAAAAAAAAAATGCTAAAAATTCTTTAAAATAGTTCATGATTTATAGAATTCATTGGCGTAAATTTTTTTCAAATTTTAGTTCGTTTAGTATTTATTTAGACGTTTAGAAGTTTGAAAAAAAAGAAAAAGAAAAATACACAGCTTGGAAAAATTTTGACATCATTGGATTCTATAAATCATGAAGTATTTTTAGAAATTTTTTAGCATTTTTTTTAAAAAATAAATTTGAATTTTGAAAAGACCAAGCGGTTACCACCTTACCGAGCGGTAAACCGCTCAAACCGACCGATAAACCGCTTGCAAACCGAACTGAATGGTTGTTTGAATTCAAATTCAAAATCAACCGGTTACCGACTCAAACCGCGGTAAACCGGGTGGCTAACCGGAACTGGAGGCTGGCGGTTCGGTCCTCCGGTCGGTAAAAAAAACCTTGATACTAGCTAGCTTAGAACACACGGTCCGAGTCCGAGGTCGTCACGAGATACAAAACTCCACGCAGGCAGGCAAACGTACGTGCTCAGTCACTCCAGGCCCATGCATGCATGCTCACCAGTCACCACTCTCTTAATTCCTACCCCCTCTCTGTCCCCTGATCACTGATCTTATTATGCATGATCGAGTTCTGCTGCCCCTGATTGAATCAGAAGCGTCGTCGTCGTGTCATACTATATATTCGAGTTCCCAGTAGTGTTTTTACATTGTATTAATGCATTGCCATCATGAACATGATATGGTGGACAGAGTAGCTAGCTTGGAGACGTAGTACGCCGGTACGCGCGGGGGCATGCAGGCGCGTTGCGTTGTCCCGCGGGCGCGCGCGGTGGGCTGGTGGGCGCCGGCACAAAGGGGATCTCTAGCTATTCTCAGATGCGCGGCTGCATGCCGCTGTGCTTTTTGTGCAGTTGTGTGTTGTCGTGACACACGTATAGCTAGTGGTGTCGTTCTGTAGCGTACGTAGACCGCGCGGGCCTCATATGTAATGTGAGGACGTGATCGTCCTCCATGGCTAGCTATATATATGATCGTCGGAGAGGCCGGTGCCGTGTGTGTCGTATTTTGTTTTCTTGACGTGGATTATATTCGTGCCGTGTTGTATCGGGTGCGAGTACGTAGTCAGTAGCTGTTTATATATCATAATATATAGTACATCGATAGTACTTAGTTTAGTACGGAGTTTATACATATACATTATGTATATATAGTAGCGCGTTTCATGGCTATATATATAGTACATATACATAGTACGGAGTATATACATTTTATATGTAACCAAATAATCACCCTAGCTTTCATCATATTGCACTAGAGGACGCATGCGAAGATCACCCAGACACGGCCGATACTTTCCGGAGACGCGCATGGAATTCCGCGGCCACATGCATGCGCCGATGCGCTGATCATCGCCGGACGCGCTTTAGCTATGGAAAAAAATTGCGTACGTACGTACGTTCAGGCACGGTATATATTTATATGCCAAGTCGCGGGCGTCGCCACCTCGAGACTACGCAATTACTAAGAAATATACTATATACGTTAATTAACAATTCTTCGTTCGTAGAGCCAGTGTGTACCCATCTCTATCTGTGTGTGTACATATGTAGTGCACTACATGCATATCCACTACTACAGCAGAACACTATAAGGGCGGTCAAAAAGTCACTGTAAGGGCGGCTGGGCACGCCCCCGATCTTACAGTGGGGGGCCACTGTAAGGGCGGCTCAATCAAGAGCCGCCCCTACAGTGAATTTTCAGCAAAAAAAATAATAAATTGCAATTAATCATATCTGATAACAGCCTCAGGCTCAACATGATAACAGCCTCGGGCTCAACATGATAACAGGCTCAGGCTCAACATATTACAACCAAGTTCAAAGTCAACCACAAGTGCACCATATTACAACCAAGTTTCTCCCACTAGTGCACAAGTGCACAAGTCCACCACTAACTCAACATATTATAACAGCCTCGGACTCAAATTACAATTAATCACCACTAAAATCAAGCTATATCATCAAATAGAGGGTGCAAGGTCATGTCTCTACCAAATCAACACTAGTACCATCAAAGATAAGCTCCAATTTGGACAATACATGGCTCAAGCACCATTGAAGAGAGAGAAAACAAGAATGCAAATTGCTCACTAATCAACCAATGAAACTTGGATTAGAGGGTGGGAATGACATCCCTTTACCTTAAACAAGCTTTCCACCAAAGGAATTGAGTTGAAAACCTCCCCCCTTACTAGAGCAATTTTAGGGAGGTGCCCAAATCCTCCCAAACCTTTTTTCACGAGTGGAAGTGGGTGGCTCGGGGAGGAAAAAATGTGGGCAAGCCACTTATTGCTACAGACCACTGTAGGAGCGGCTGGTTCCAGCCGCCCTTACAATGGCCTGTAGTAAGGGCGGCTGGATCACCAGCCGCCCCTACAGTGCATTAGCAGGGGCGGCTGGTGATCTGGCCGCTTGGCTCCCCGCGCCGGCCACTGTAGAGGCGGTTGCATCACCAGCCGCCCCTACAATTTTGGCCCAACCGCTCTCCTTGTGAGATTTTCACGTAGTGATCTTTGTTGGTATATGGTACGATACGGGCACCAACAACCATCGTTTTGACTGCATCGATACATCCGGATGTCCTCTATGAATCTACGATTGAGCACGGCCCCCACTTCACGACCAGATATTCATTCATCTCTTCCGTGGCTATGGCCAGCTAAAAGCCTAAAACCGCGTTGCATGCTTATACATGTATATTCGTAATTAACTTCAGCTAGCAGATCGATCGATCTGTGTTCCTGCATCGACTAGTTGACTCCTAAGATAAAGGATACAACTATATAAGCAAAAGATGTGTTAATGTTTCATAATCAAACTAACAATAATTATTATTTTAGGGCAAGCAACGTAACATATGAAACTATGAGATAGATTATATACTTGTCAAGTTATCTAGACATTACACATATAAAACACTTTCTCAATAAAACACTTATTTACAACTTATGTACGCAACTGAAAGGAAGAAAAAAAGACTAAGAACAAAGCTACTAGAAACAGACAACCGCCATTCTAAGGTGAAGAAAACTAAAAAAACAACTTCATCAAAGCTACTAGAAACAGACAACCGCCATTCTAAGGTGAAGAAAACTAAAAAAAACAACTAGAAACAGACAACCGCCAATTCTAAGGTGAAGAAAACTAAAAAAACAACTCGACCTTAGAATGGCGGTTGTCTATTTCTAATAGCTTTGTTCTTAGTCTTTTTTTCTTCCTTTCAGTTGCGTACATAAGTTGTAAATAAGTTGTAAAACTCTTGTTTTTTTTCTTTTCCTCGTCTAATATAAAATGTGGCAAAGCTTTTGCTGTCCGTTCGAAAAAAATAGATAGTTTCTTCGAAACTCTCAATCCCATGTCTTATTTCTCCTACCTTCATCTAGTTATCATCTCTCTTCATATCATGGTTCCATATGGATATGGTTTATTGTCTAAGAAACTGTTTCCTTCTCTTCCTCCCTTAATTTCAATGTCGCAACACCATTTTTCTTGGAATCCTAATTAATGTAAGCAAACTATATCCTAGTTTTTAGTTTGGGATTGGACTGCCCTCATCTTCGAGTTTATAAATATGTTGATTGCGATGTTTCCCATTAGCCACAAGATGGAAGAACCTAGTATTTGCATCCCCTTCCAAAAGGGTTTTTACTTTGGAGCTTTCATACCACTTTATCTCTTCTTCCCTTATAAGGGAAACTAACCGCTCTTTTAGATAATGTTTGAGATTAATTTCTTGATCAGATAAGAAGGAGCCCTCAGCTTTCTTATCAAGATTCTCTAAAAGAGCTATAGCAAAGTCTTTTTCTCTTTTTTATAAGACCCTGCCGTATGCATGGCCCAACCTCTTAGGTGTTGTCTGCCCAAATGGTTGTCCTCCACCTCCCACTTGGTGATGCTCTCTTCATCCCACTACCACCGCCGAGCCCCCTTCTAAGTCCGCTGACCATGGAGCCCCCCCCCCCCCCCCGGGCGTCTCTAAGCACATTAAGTAAAGATTATGCGTGCAACCTATATATTGGAGAATGGTATCAATCATCAATATCCTCTATAGCAGGCCACAACCTATACAAACATTGTAGATATGCATAATAGTTTTGTGCTAGCTCCACCGTTTTAGTTCATAACACGGCCCTGTCTATAGAACTCTCTCCCTCGTGCCCTCTCCCACACCATTTTCCCCAGGAAAAAAAAAACAATGAGGTCACGTGAGTGGCAACTTTGGCGGGCCACTATAAAGGGCATGTTAGCCTTGTGGGTATATATATATCCTCCTTTGAAGCAGGTCGTAGCCATCGCTCTTGGACTCTGATCCGATACCCTGTGTTGAAGGTTGAAGCAACAGAGCGAGAGAGATATCCGCTAGCTGGCCGGATGATGTCGCGGGAGCAGCGCAAGAAGGCAGCGGCCGCTCTACATGAGAAGCTGCAGATCCTGCGCTCCATCACCCACTCCCACGCGGTAAGCTAGCTAAACCTAGCCATCCATGTACTAGTGTTCTGTGTTCGTTTCTACTCCCTTTTTTCCTCCGTTTCTCTTGCAAATTTTGCTCCGATCACATTTGAGCAAAGAACCATCTAGTATAGTCCAGCACTACGAAAACTCCTAGCTAGCCTGTACCCTGTATGTACTTTTAGTTCCTAGTATTAATTAGTATGTTTGAAGCTTTGAGAGCTAGTATGTACGTAGCAGTCAGCTTGAAAGCTTACTTTGATCTCAAAATTGTTTGCTAGAGAGTACAATACATACAACAAGAATTAGTACCCAACCATACGTACTGTATGTAGTAACTGAAAGAGCAAGCAGAGGTCGACACGTAAGTCGAAGAATATGCTGTAAATTATAGGATTATTAGATGTCGTACGTCCTAACCAACCAGCAAACAATCTTTAGGCTCAGCTCTGGAACAGGATGTGACTGGCCAAGCAGGTGGACCTGCACTTGCATTGCATGCACCAGCAAACAACAATGAACAATCAATTACCTGGCACTGATTGTTTTTGCTGGTCACAATGCACAGCTGAGCGACGCCTCCATAATCATGGACGCGTCGGAGTACATCAAGGAGCTGAAGCAGAAGGTCGTCAGGCTCAAGCAGGAGATGGCCTGTGAAGAAGAACCAGCAGGCGTTCTGCTCAAGCACAGCTCCTCCCCGTCCCCGAAGGTATTGCTTGTAGTCACACACACGCCTTCACATGCTCTACATCGATGGATACGCATGATCCAAGAAACAAGTGTGTATGTATACATCAGGTCACTGTGGAAACCCTAGCTGGGTCAGGGCAGGGGTTCCTCATCAACGTGTTGTCTGACAAGAGCTGCCCCGGGCTGCTTGTTTCTATCCTGGAGGCGTTCGATGAGCTGGGCCTCAGCGTACTCCAAGCCACGGCGTCTTGTGCGGATACATTCCGCCTCGAGGCTGTTGGGGGAGAGGTAATCATGCTCATGCATGGCAGTGCTCATCGTGTTCTCAGTTTAATGATGCATATACCCACTGAAACTAATAATGCGATCGATCTGATGCAGAACCAGGTGAATAATGTGGATGAGCATGTCGTGAAGCAAGCCGTGCTCCAGGCCATCAGGACCTGCCAACAACAAGAGTAGCACTACTAGTGCCATGATCCTTCTCTTGATGTTCTGTTCTAAACTTCTATCACTCATGAATGATGATCTGAAGAATCAAGCTAAGTCTTCAGAGAATCTGTAGTATATATATAATTAATCTCCAGTGTACTATTAATTGGCACTATATGCATGTAGGGCAACATACATGCATGTATGATGTTCCTTCGTCGTACGTTCTACTACTAGCTACTGTCTACTGATCAGATCATGCATGAAGTTAATTATATGAGACTTCTCAACTAATGTACTCTCTCTGTTTAAATTTTTAAGACACTTTTCTACATACATAACTTTTACTATACTCTCAAATTTACACTATATGAAGAGCCAAAACATCTTACAAACTTGAAACTCACACAGTACACACTTGGAAACTAATATGACTAGACAATTCTGATAGGTGCAGATAGAAAAGAAGAACACTGTGCGTGGATGCAATCATATGGGGAGCACCTGTACATTCCCTTGCTTTATCTTTATCTATACACCACTGTCCACTGACAACTAACCAAAGCCAAGTCCCACTGTGCATTAACAAGCAGACACCCACTACTGCTAGTCTACTAGTACTGTTCCCCGATAGAGCCCTGTCAACACACTGTAAGCTAACGGCAAACTCCTGATGATCAAGATGTGCATGTATGCATGATTGAGTGTTTGATCAGTCCTTTGCTTCTTAGCTTATTAGTGTTTGATGATATGACCAAGATCTGGTCATCAGATAAGTAGCTAGCTGTCATATGTTACGTAGGACGCGTGCTTGTGATGACTGCCAGAGCCAGGACGAGACGTCGTCGGCAGGAATCCAATGCAACGAGCCGGCATGCAGACTGGAGACTGCCGAGAGTTGGTTGGCAACAAGCGAGCTGGGGGAATGTGAAGATAGAATACCTCCAACATTCAGGGAATGCGGCCAATGAGAAGACAGGGGAAGCGATCCAAGGCGGGACAACTGCTCACTCACGTTACTCTGGCGCCATGCTGGCATCTCTCTTGGCACGCAACGATCCGGCCAACGACGACGACGACGACAACCGCGCGATCGAGAACGAATGAAGCCCTGCTCGGCTGCCATGCCATGCCAGCCTGCTTGCCGCTGCTCACGACGTCGATGGATGGATACCAGCCACGCGCGCGCACTGTGTGCTGCTGGCCTGTTGTGTGTGTGCGAAGCCTGCGCGCGCATGCGTTTCTTCGATCAGGGAGCAGACTAGCAGAGTAGTAGGGGCGACGGCATGCATGCATGCACGGCACGGGGCACGGCACGGCACGGCGTGACGCTGCTAGCTAGCTGTAGCTACTATGCGCTCGTGACCAGGCCAGCCAGCCAGCAGATGCTGCCTGCATTGCGAATGAGACAGGCATGAAGGGCAGGGAGACATCAGACATCAGACATCAGACATGCTGGCGGGGATCGTCCATGCATGGATCGTGAAGAAGATGGAACAACGGACAACGCTATCTGTGGACGGACGTCTAGCGAGGGATCGAGCCGGCCGAGAGCCTGCCGGAGAGGGACGCCGGCGGTGGCCGGCTGCCAAGCCACAGCTAGTAGGGTTATCATATCCGTTGCCTGCCATTGTATTGGCTGCTCCTGCTCTGCTAGTGGTCACTTACTACTCTGTACATATAGGTAGCCTAGCCATGCATGTATAGACATGTATATAGAGTTATAGACTGTATATAACACACGCGATCCTTGCGATCACGAGAGGGGCGGTAGTAGCAGTACGATCTCTCTTGTTGGTACAGTGCAGATGTACTGATGATCACTGCATGTATCGATCAGACAGAGGAAGGGGACGCGCGAGCGATCCATCGATCCGGCCGAGTTGAGATCGACGAGTAGGTCCAGGGTTTTGGTTGTAAGCCTGAGGTACGGTGCTGCCCATGCATGAAGCAAGCAAGCAGCGAGACGTGTGCTAGCTAGTACGTGGCGCTGGTCCATCCACGGACTTCTGTTCTGCATGTGCTAGCAACCAGTACTGCTGGATTGCATTGCATTGCATGCGGAGTTGCGGATAGAGAGATCTTAGTCGACGAACAAGCCCTGGAGAGACAACAATTCTCCTTGATCCGCTCCCATGTGTTCTTGCCTACAATTCCTACTCGGACCCATGTGTTCTTGCCTACAATTCCTACTCGGACCTAGGTGCATCAGAGTGAGAGACAGAGTAATTGGACGGACGACGTACGAGGTGAGGACTGGCATGGCATGTCGCCGGTCTTTATTTCCTGAGGAGAGCGCGCTGGGCCACTTCAGGGCCTTGTTTTTTTTTTTCCAAACAACGGAAGTACAGCAGGGCCTTGTTTCCGAGCGGCCTTTGTTTCCTACTAGTACGTGTTACGGGCTCTTCCAGATGGGCTATGCTTTTAAACCAGAGTTGCGGAGGATTTATCACTTATATATTGGAGTTGGAGTTAACATAAAAGCCCATATAAATGGGCCTGTAAAGCGGCGCCAACCACACAAACGCGTTCCTGCACGCTCGGGCCAGCACTACCAAAGAAACATTTTTTGCAGCCCCACTTTGTTATAGACTTATAGACTTGTGATAATAATACATTACAGCTGCTTCGTATCACGAGCCTGTGGTGCAAAAGATATATAGTTGTGGCCACGGAGCATTGTGTCACTGACCTAAATCGAATCTAAATCCAACTCACAAATTGAATACACTAGGAAAATCGACTCTCTAGACTATTCTAGAAGCTTCTGGATACATGAATGATGCGAAAGGGGAAGATAAAATTAAATCTAGCCGCAGCTAGCCTCGAGCTCGCGCTCGCCAGGTCCTTCGACGACATTCTCCCTACACTCGTGTTTAGTTCCGTAGCTAGTTGCAGTTGGTCTAACTTATATTTCCATGGGTCGAAATAGACCCTGTACTAAAGCCCATCTGCGTATTGCTAAACACACCCTACAACATATCGTGTATAGGTTCCTGATACATTGGCATGCCATCTTTGCAAGGCGACGCTTATCCTTGTTTTTCAAGACATTATATTGGTGACTTCGTGAACTTCAAAACTTGCCGGCTCAGTACTTTGGAGGTGCTTATAGGAATAAGACTGGTGTAATGTGTTTATATGGGCGTGTAGGAGACTACGTTGTACTGTGTAATTAAAAAACAACATCCTAGTGTGATTTAGTATGAGAAACCACTTCATCGCGGCCAAATTAACCCCTACAATCCGCGCCGGGCTCCTCCAAAGAACTCCCATCCACGTCGCTGTAAAAATTCCAGGCGGTTAGATGCTGGATCCTATGGCCCTTCATGTTTCACCTAGCTTCTACTTAGAAGGTGAATCACTTCTATTTTACCAGCTCCCTCTCTGTACTCACCCAATTCTTGTGGCCGCTTCTCAGATTCTTATCTTTTACTATTGTGAATCTGGTCAACCAAATATATACCGCTAGAATCCGATTCCAAGACTTCCAGGATCAGTTCCAACCTTATCCTTTCCTTCTTCCCCGTCGCTTCCTCCGTCCAGAACCTTCTCGTCTCTGTAAAAAAAAAAAAACTCGCCCTCTCCATCTCTCTCGATACGGCGCCCGCCGGCGCCTCCGCCGCTCCTGCCACTGCCTCCGCCTCCCCCTCCCCCTCACCCTCTGCGCTTCCTCTCTCTCTCCTTCTCTCCGCGTCGGAGTCCCCACCGGGCACCTACGCCTGGAACCGCCCGCGCCGGCCTCCACGCCTGCAGCCGCTCCCGCCGGTGTCCTCCACGCCAGCCGCCGGTGAGGTGCGCTCGCCCGCGCTCGCCGGCCGCGCAGCGCCGGTGGGAGCGCTACCCGGCCGCGTGGGGCTGGGGGTGCACTCTGCACGCACCCGCGGCCAGTGGTGGGGCCTGCCCTAGCCTATGTGCCGGCCGGCGGCCCTGATTCGGTCCTGACCGCCGCTGTCCCCGACCACGGGGCGCTGGCAGTGGGCGCCGTCGGTGGCCACCGCCGCTCCCTCTGTCGCGGCGACGTCCTCATCATGGCTGCTCCGTTATTCTTCGCGTCATCTGACCTTGGTTTGGTCCCTATCCTCTCTCTCGCCCCCTTCTTGCCTCTCCGTACAGGAGCTGTCTCCCAGTGCTCATGGAGGCTCGCTCCCCTTCTCTCTGGACACGATCTAAATGTAGATGAATTGTCTACATAGGCTCTATGAATCCCTAACTGGGTGCCCTCGTTTTTTCGGTGCAGTTTGGGACGATTGAGGTACATACAGCAGCTCTAGCAATCTCGAGCGTTCTTGCATGAATGTTTGCAGGATGTGAAATTTGGAGGGGGTGAATCTTCGTTGTTGGTATTCCCATTGCCGCTGGGTGTATTCCCATTGTGGCTTGAGATCTGATTCTAGCTATTCAGTATGGTGAAGCCTGCTTGGTTCATTTCGATATTGAGAGCAGGCAATTATCGCGCCATGTATCATATCTGAGCAGGCAAATATGGTGCATCCCATGTGATTTTTGGGCTGCTGTTTTGATCTTGCTCACCTGCGATGATGAGTGCACTTTTGTCTTATTGACATTTTAATCTGAGGGAATGGGCTGTTGCTATGATGATTCACCCTTCTTTTTAGTGCTCCATGCGATGGTCACAACCTATTTTTGCTTAGTATATGCCTCCTTTTCTTTAAGATAACTAAGGCAGTTCTCACGAGCTATGATGATTCTTCTCTTTACATCTTTGTGTTATGTTCAGAGCTGGGGCAATGATCATGGACAATGTTAATTCTATTTTTGCCATCTCTTTGTACATGTTCCATGGGCATTTCTGGTTCTATTTTGTGCATTTGGTAGAGGCACCAATGGGACATTATTATTCCCCCCTTCAATCCGCACCGGGCTCCTCCGTAGAACTCCCATCCATGTCGCTGTAAAAATTCCAGGTGGTTAGATGCTGGATCCTATGGTCCTTCATGTTTCATCTAGCTTGTGCTTAGAAGGGGAATCGGTTCTATTTTACTAGCTCTCTCGCTATACTCACGGAATTCTTATGGGTACTTATCTGATTCTTACCTTTTACTGTTGTGGAGGTGATCGGCCAAATATATACAGACAGAATCCGATTCGAATCTTATCCCTTTCTTCTTCCTGTTGTCTGCACCCTGTGACCTTGCCAATGATGATTTCGTTGACTGTCTGTTTGATAGTTCCCTTTGGTTTTTCTACTCATACTTGCTTATGATCATTGCCTTTGCCTGTGATGTCCAATGATCACATAATTTTGTAGTCTGAGCTTGTTCTTACTGCCTGTGAAGTGATACATAACTTTCTTTTTGATCCTAGGCTTGTGACCATTGCTTGTTATGTCAAATTATGTGCTACCGATTCTGAGCACATGCCCTATTCCCAAAGATTACATTGTCCAACACTTGGCTTTTGTGCGACTAAATTTGGTTCTCCTTTTTATTTGACTTTGATTTGAGTATAATTATGTGCACTGTTGTTTATACATGTAAGATTGATCAATGGATATAACAAAGGTCAGCCTTTTTTTGCTTTCAAAGTTTATATAGTCTTCAAGTTTATTTCCAGCATGTTCTAATAAAGACCAGACTGGAATAGTCTCAGTATATAGGATCTTTGATTTATTTTATTTCAGTAGCCATACTGGTAGTGAGTATTTGTACTCAGTATATGTAATGCTCCTTACCTATTTTTTTAAGAATAGTTGCTTTTAGCCTACTAAAAGACTGGATATTGCATTTTCTGTTTTTCTGTACTAAAAGAGTTAACTGCTGGTTAGTATTCGTAGATAGAGCTCAAATTACAAAACAAATCATGATATAAACATGGCATGCATATTCAGTTCAAAAAGTTCTTTGATTGCTTCAGCTTTTTGATCATCTATAGTTTATTTGAGCATGCTGCCAACACATCACAACCATCTCATGAACTTCTTGTGATTCAGCAACAAGAGCTTAGTGTTCAGGTGACAGACCTTTTCATGGTACATATACATAAACAAATTCTATTGTATGGATTTATAGATTCAAAATGTACTTACATTTCCAATTTTATTTCAAATATACAGATGCCTGCCCCAGCTGCTTGTCCCTGCAGAAATGTCGGCTGTAGAAAACGCCAAATGGTTAGTTATGCTGGTATCCTAGATGTAGATTAGATGTCACCTTGAGTCAGTTGGCATGTTCACATCCCTCTTCTGTCTCAGTCCTCCCCGTTTCCCAAGACATTTCTAATTTTTTACGCTTTCAGATTGTGCAAATATATGCTTTCAGATGTCATGCAGGAAAGCGTGAAGTAATCATTATGCCAATGGTTCATTGTTCATCATTTTAAGAAAATACTTCTGAATGCTATGTTCTTTACTTCTTCTCACTGAAAACTATAGTCTGTTAGTGCTTGTTTTTAATCTTCCACTGGTTTAAGTTGTGCATTTGTTACCAGTTTTTATCCACTTCCTCCTTGATATTCTTCTATTAGAGGAGTTTTCTTGCTAATATCCTGGTAAAGGAATTTCCCTGCTGATGTCCTCCTATGGGTTTGTGCATGTTCAGTTTGAGTTATACAATATTTATGCCTATCTTATATTACAGTACTCGCGGTGCATTTCTAGGCTGCTACCTTAACTGAATCAAGTGTTTTACATGTTTTTCTGGCTTCGAATGAACTGAGTGTCCAAGTATATAAAAATGAAGCACAAACATATCTGCTGTGTATCCAGATTCAGTAATGCTTTGAGGTTTGCTTTGTTTCATGCAAGTAAAAAATGTTACTTATAATCCCATTCCATCCTTTGTTTTCGTGCATGGTTATCTCACACTTTCATATATAGATTAATGCTACTTTTAATGGCTGAGATAAATGAAATTGTAGGCTCACATCATTGCTCTGCCTTTGCTTATGTCATCTAATACAATATTAGTTACGTGAATTCTTTGATGCAAAAACTTAAAAACTATAGTCCAGACCTTAGTACTTTTTCTTCGGTTACTAAGAATGTTTGACAGAAAGACAAGGGCCTTGTTCACGGCTTCACACCAGAGTTGTGACTTCTTATCTTATTCCTATCATCAAAGTGCTACATGAAACTGCCATGTGACAGTAACAACCTATCTGCAGATTTTGTAAGATGCCGCTATTTGTTTGCTTTGCCCCTTCTCAAGGTTAGCCTCCTTTCACCACTGCGTCGTCACATGTCCTTTTTGCCTTGCTGCTTACATGGTGTTTTTGTTGGAATCATTAGAGCTCAATAATACAATTTTTTGATTGATATCAGCTAATGCTGGTTTTTGTCATCCCAGAAAACCAAGTTTACTGCACCCATTTCAGCCTACAATATGGAATGATTTTTTTAACTGTCATGCTGTTTGTTACATTTCTTTACTGTCAATGATCCCCCAATAACCTTTGGCTTAAATATCTTATACATACATGTGTTGGTGGTTATCCTATTATTCCAAGCTAGGCTTAAATTTTTTCCCCAAAACAACCTCTAATGTACAGATTGTTATGCCAATTTGCTTCTCATAGCATAGTGTTTATTCTTGGCTCAGGTAGGTACAATAGATACAGCCATGCAATTTCTTTGGCTATATTCAAAACATGGGTTCTCAAATTACTTGAGTCTTTAGATATGATTAATCAGTCAATCCAACATGTACTACCGACATTTACTTCCTGTTACATCTTATTTGTACTGCCTAAGTATGATACGACACTCTTTGCTGAACTAAACTCCCTTTGTCGCTACTCACGCTAGCTAAATGTTAACAAGTTTAAGTTGAGTGTGACCAGTTATTTTCCCTCCAAAGATCATCCTAATTTCAAATTTTGCATCTTGGTATGTTCTCTTTCTATTTTTTAGTCCCCCCTGGGTACTATGATTTTTACCTTCCAGGTTTTATTTTTTTAACCTTGTGACAGTCCACCAGTGCACCACATTAGTGCTTCTATTATATTATGGTTTCATCTTTGGTAAAAAAATATTAATTGAAGAAAAAAATTGCTACACATTCACATGCCTTAAAATAATATATTCCATTTCAGTGCATAGTGTACGGATAGCTAAGTTCAGAAAGTTCGGTTTCATGTCATTCTTAAACTGACTGACTATATTGTTACATGATATGCAAGGCCTAATCAATTTTCCTTGCAATTTGACCAGCTGGTACCTCGGAAACAGGGGCATTGCAAAATCGTGAACCTATCCCATTCACATTGATTTGGAACAAATCATGTTCATTTTTTTGAGTTCAGGTACCAAATCTTGAAACTATTCACTTCTGCTTAATTTGGAACAGATCATGTCATATTTTTTGGGTTCGCAAACCCCACACTAACTATAATGTGCTCATAGTCAGAGCAAAAGACATTCACACAGCCATGTGTTGTTAACTTTAGTTTACTGATGATAGTATCCTGCAACTGACAACTATATGTTCAGTTTGCCTACACCTGCTACATTTTAGATCATGGCTGTGTACAACACCTCTATAATTTTTAGGCCTCGAATATTTGTCTGTCTTACCATATCTAAACTTTTCAGCTGATGTTGCTCACATCCCTCATGCAATGCACCAGACTGGCAAGGAGGCTCCTGCAATTATAAATCAAGCACTTCCATGAATGCACCCCTTCTAAACCTAGGTCTCCAAATGAAAGTGAGGAGCTCAGGGCCATGGCTTGTTATATGAGGAAAAGCTATGCATAGAGATCAGAAATTCTACCTCACAGTGGTGTGCTTCCAATGCTGACCTTGAAAGTGTAAGCTGTCTCTTTGGTTGTAAACCTTAAAATGTTATTTTTTTTCTTCCTCAAAATTTTACTACATATTTGCCGACAATCATTTATTGTTTCCGGTGATCAATCCATTATCATCAGCTCTAAATGAAGTATGGAAATTATTTGTAGCAATGAAATCTTATATGTTTATGGACTCCAATGCAAAAAAAAGCATATATCATATAGGACTCCGGATGTGTTGATGGTGATAACCAAGACAGAGAACGAATCTTTGGTGCTCTTTCTGCACAAATGTAGTTTTGGATGATTTTGAATCCTGGAAGCAGAATTACTGCTCCATTCTTTTTCAAAAGGATTGTTGGTTAAATTCCATAAAGGAGTAAATTAGTGTTGATAGCCTTGCTTGTTCTGTGCTACTGAAAACTATAGCATAGCATGCTAAGGTCTGTATCAAAGTAACTTCAGCTATTATAATTTGCTGGCCCTCCTTTAGAGAAAAAATGTCAACCTCTGCACAAGTATTCTACTATACATTATCCAATTTCAAATAATGTATTATATGTCCTTCATTCATTTTCATTTTGACTAGAGTGGCTTTTACTGCTTCACAACCTGTAGTACAGGTGTTCATGCTCATTCTTCAAATTGCACCGATTGTGACTCCTCCTTTGTTTCTATACACTTTTCTTCTTATTTAGCGACTTTGCTTACATGTCATACATAAGAGGCATTATTCCTGTTGCCTTAACATATTGATCGCACTTTACATTGCAGGTTACTTTGATGCTTCAATTTTTGGGTTAACGACAACCAACCTCAGAAATGCACTGCGATCCCATAGATATGTAGCCATGCATAGTTATCAGCAATGTTAGACTTATTATGCCTGTGTAATATTCCTCTGCCTTTGTGATATACACATCTTGCAAGTGTGTATTCATTAGTGTACCACAATTATGTCCATCAAAAGTATACTAAATACAGTCACTTTATGCATAATTACCTTCGTAAGCAACCTTTCACCTGTAAAAATCCATGGTCATATCTGCTTGCCTCTTTGTTATTGATACTCTGCAATTGTTTACACCTGGTGCGCCAAAGACAACTGCTCAAAACAAAACATTCTCTGTTTGCAAATTATTTCCGAGTATGCTACCTCATGATAATAAATCCAATTTACTACGTACAATGACTTCAAATTTCACCATATTAGCGAATATACTTTCAAGCTTCCGTATTCTTACTACTAATGGTACTCTACTGTCAAACCAACAGCTCTTCCGCGTTGGCGCGCGAGGGCGCGCCGGGCCACTAGTAGGCCTATACATGTGGAGGAGTTCCCTTATAACAAGGAGAAAAATCATGAAAGGTAGGAAAAGTAAAAGAGACGAGAAGAGAGAGCGTACGTGAGCAGGACAAGCACGGATTCAGCTCAACAAACTGATGTGACCATACAGTGTGTATTTTCATTTGGGGCCATTCGCCGTACACCGCAAGTCTCGCAGCGGAGAGGGCGCGCGATTATTCCACACAAACTTCAATCAAACCGACGACCATTAAGTGTCTGTTTCTAATGACGGTTGTCTGTTTCTAGTAGCTTTGTTCTTAGTCTTTTTTTTCTTCCTTTCTAATGACGACGCAAACTTCAATCAGATCGCCATTCTAAGCTGTACGTGCGCCTGTCCAACAGAACAGTCGCGGGCCAGTCGCCGACGCTAGCGATCGAGCGGGTCCAACGACCCAAGCGACAGATCGTCGCTCTCACACCAGTGGAACGACAACGGCATGTCCATATGCTAGCCACTACTACACATAAGCACTATAGGGGCGGCTAAATAAGCTCTGTAAGGGCGGCTGGGCGAGCCGCCTACGCCCCGCTCTTCAAATGGGCTCCGTAGAGAGCGGCTCAACACCGCCCGCCCTTATCGCACGACCACCGTAGGGGGCGATCCAACTCTTACTACACGACCACAGAAGGGCGGCCGCTGCTTTCCAAATGCCGCCTACAAGGGTCGTGTAGTAAGGGCGGCTCAATCAAGAGCCGCCCCTACAGTGAATTTTCGAAAAAAAAAAAAATAGCAATAATTCATTTACAAGACACACAAAGATATATATATACATATATAATCTCCATCACACCAAATTCAACATATTATTACATCAATAAGTTCAAACGTCCATCAACAAGTTCAAACGTCCATCATCAAGTTCAAAGGTCCAACATAATACAACCAAATCGAAAGTCCAACATTTCAAGTCCATCAAAAGTAACACAAGTCCATTAGCACAAGTGCACAAGCACTCAACGACCTAGACATAGCAAATCGGTCCGACGAAGGAACTCATACTCCGGAACCCTACCTAACTCTGAGAGTAGGTTATGGTAACGACCGTTGACATATACTACTTGGTCCATTATGAAGTTGCATAGGTCATCTACCATCTCTATTAGCTCATCATCCTTGTAGACATCCCTCTGCACATTGTGCTCTTCTTCCCACTACATTGGTCACAAAAGCCAAGTTTAGTTCTAGAGAGATTGCAGAGCTAAGTTTAGTTCTAGAGAGATTGCATACATCATACTACGACCTACTAAGGGATTCGAACTTACCAATTCGGGTGTCTCCGTAGCCCTTACGATTCATCGATGAAGTTACATACATAATACCCACAATGGAGACTCCCCGGCTTCGCTTGGGGTACCGTGTGTGTTTCAATTCGCATATGAAAATGTCAAGTACAAGTATTGAAAACCACGTAATCTAGTGCCAAACTATAATGCACTTACCGAACACATAGTTTTGTAAGTCAAGTGGGTCCCCATCTCTGGATTATGTATGCCATCGTAATTTATGACATATGTCCTGAATGCCCTGTACAAAAGAAACTTAGTGTGTAGAATTCAACATCAAAGTGAATCATATAATGTCAATAGGATTACAAATTTACTTACGTCGCGAGAACCGCACAGAAGTCCATATATGTATCAGGGTCAAAATCTGCAGAATCACGTATGTATGCCATGTTTCTCCCGAGGCCGAGGCCTATGACTATCCAAGGATTTCTGCATGAGTTTTAAATATAGAATAGACACATAAGTTTGTTTGCATCGAAATGAGATATACCGAATAATGTTTAAGTATACAAATTAACTCACCCGAAGTGGTATGGTATCCATATTGTTTTGTAGTTTTCGAGATACTTTATGTATACGGCCATCCACGACGCAACCCTAAAGCCCTCATCCTTTATTTTCGCGAAGCGGATCGCCTCTTTCTCCTCAACCGTCTTCCCAAGCCTAGCTCCGGCCCATCTAACTTCCAATCCTTTGGGAAGTTAAAGGTTACCTCTCGCTATAGGCCGGGTCCATATACCCGGCCTCTAAAGACTTTGTAGCTTTAATGAAGTGGGCTTGCATTCTACGGATCACGACGTAAGTTAGTTACAACAAAATCCAACTAGGTTACATTGAGCTCATCTCAAGAGGAAGAGGACTTACAAGCACCAAAGTGCGAACCAGATTCATCGACATTGAACCGAGGCAAAACATTTCACGGACGTCGCTGAAGTCGAAGGAAATGGTAGTAGTTGGGCCTCCAAATGTGCCCTCAGGGACTATAGCTTCCACCAATTTCAGTTTTGTTTTTGAAGCATGCAAGAAGTACCAATCATGGAACCTTTTCATTCCAAGTGGCATCTTTTCGATATACCGGTTTGGTAGGAAAGGTTTGCCTCTTTCATATTTTCTCGGGCAATCCTTGGTCTACTTGATGCCTTCCAACTTTGGATACTTCTTTGCCGCTTTGTATTCTGAGGGATCAACGGTTTTCCTGTAGGCAAAAGTGTTGGTGCCTGTGTTCTCAGGCTTCTTTCGGTCATGAGCATGCCACTTCATCCAATTGGTCTTCGGCAGCTCCACAAAAGTTGTCGACTTTGTGTCCTTTCTTATCATGATGGGGATCTTCTTTTCGAGCTTCGATTGTTTAGAAGACTCGTGCCATCTCTTCAAGGCCTTGCTCGGGCGAGCTGGACATGGTTGTGGCTCGGGAGGCACATGGGGCGTCACATCACGCTCTGGCTCGGCATGAGCTGCACCTTGTTGTGGCTCGGGAGGCACTTGTGGCGCCTCGACATGAGCTGCAAGAGATTGTTGCGGGCAGTTACTCACATGTGGCATCTCATCATTCTCTATTGGTGCCCCCTCATCATGCTGTAGTGGTGCCCCCTCACCATGCTCTAGCGGTGCCCCCTCACCATGCTCTGGCCGTGCCGCCTCATCATGCTCTGGCGGGGCCGCCTCATACATCCAGTTCTCCTCACGAGATGGTGAATAGCCGATCTCTCCATCCTCAAGGCGGACTGTCTCCAGATGTGCATCACTCGGAGTTGGCGATGTAACATTCAACACAATGTCCTTTTTGTACCAGATGATGAACTGTTTCGTGAGTAGTCTGAGCTCACATACCCCCTCGCTATTTGGAAAATCATCATTATGCTTCTCATAGCCGGGTTTCACGGTTAGCGCCTCGACCTTAGTGTAGTCATCCGGACCAAGTTGCCGTGCCGATGGCGCCCGGAGTTGGAGGATATGCCACACCCGTTGCCACCTCGCCATCACCGTGCCCCGCCGACGGGCGTCAACGGGGTGCAACTAGTTGGCCGCTGTATGTGATCGACTGAGGCGGGGGCTGCTACATTGGAACCTTGGCTGCTTCGAACATCAGGAGGGCTGCTTATTATAGCCAAGTCTCGAGGCGGCTCCATTTGTGTCCGCCGCTCAGTAGACAGTCCTGCCGCCTGGAGTCTCTGGTCGACTATTTCATTCACTATGGATTGAAGAGTCTCCGGGTTTCTCCCATGTTTCTTGTACATCTCCCTCTCCGCATTGAGCTTGAATCCATCCTTCCATGTCGTATGTTTCCCTAACCCCCTGACACGGCCTGTGTGCTCGGGGTTTCCCAAGCCAAGGGTAAGCTCGTCCCTCTCTCTAGCAGGAGTGAATGTGCCCTTCTCGGCGTCTTCAGCATATTTCATTATCCTTGACACTGCCTCTTCGGTCTCTGGCTTGGAAAATTTCAGACTGCTCCCTGATTCACTCCTTGCAAAGACCCAATGCTTGGTGCGGGTTCTCAGTTTCGTCACTCGTGTGTTCCCAGCAGCTATGGCATCTGCTTCCATCTTACGAAACACATGTGCCTTGCCATCATAGCCACCGGGGCCTAGACGAGGGTGGTGTATGTTCTTCTTCGCATTCAAGCGGTTCTTTTCACTTAGGGCCAAAGCTTCCGGCGTAGTCTTGTCAGCCACGAGCAACGCCCAGACAGCCGGAGTTATTTTTCCATACTTTTGGTACGGAGTTAACCCCTTTTGGATGTTCAGGTTCAGGTTCAGTTAAGCATCAGTTAAGCATAGAAAGTGATCTTTAACAGCAGCAAAGCCTAGGCACTAATTCTCACTCACTGCCTAGGACAGTTAAGCATCAGTTTAACAACATAGGACAGTTAAGCAAAGCATAGGACAGTTTAACAACAGCAAACTAAAATTCTCAGTCACATAACTTTAACACAGATCATCATAAGTTGGCCAACAGCAAACATAACTTTAACACAGATCATCATAAGTTGGCCAACAGCATTCAATTAGATAAATAGCTGAAGCTAGCTTGCATTCATGTCTAAACTGAACCTAGAATGCATCATAAAGAAGTAGCAAAAAGTATTTGCTCAAGTTAAAATGCAATTGCCAGGTGCTAACTACTGACCAGATATGTGAGCACATCACCACAGGTTAAACAGCACGACTTAAGCTGTCACATAGCTTCGTGGTTCAAAAAAGTAGCAGGCATCAATGTATCAATTAAAAATTCATGCTGTTTTCTATTGATAACTAACAGACACAAGCAGGTACTGTTTTCTATTGATAACTAACAGACCCTACAGTTCAAGGCCTCCTCATTTCAAGGTTACAAGATGTGAATAACATGAGCATGGCAATAGAGGTACCACAAGAAATTCACCAATAACCAAGGTGACGCAGATTTAAGCCTGGCAATTCACCAATAACATGAGCATGGCAGATTTCGCAGACCAAAATTGATGCAGATTTCACATGAGCATGGCAATTCACCAATTCACCAATAACATGAGCATGGCAATTTAGTAGCTCTAGTTTCAGTGAAAATTGATGCAGATTTCACAAGGGCATGGCCATTAACGAATCCATGGCTGAGTACATGAACACAGAGAGAGGGAGAGAAGAAGGTGGGCGTACCTTTGCAAGAGGAGGAGTCTGCGCACGGGCCGGTGAGCTTTGGCGCCGGAGCTGGCCGGCGAAGAGGATGCAGCGGTGGGGATGACGACGAAGACGGCGGGCACGAGACCGGCAGAGGGAACCCTAGGGTTTCCCCTCAGCCGGCGGTGGCGGCGCAGGAGGTAGGGGTCGGGGTTCCGCGCGCGCGGTGGCGGCGACGGCGGAAACCCTAGCCGCCGTGGGCGGTCTTCTTGGCGCGCGGGAGGGGGGACGGAGAGGTGGGGGCGAGAGCACGAAGACGGCAGGCACGGGACCGGCAGCCGGTTCCCCTCGGCCGCCGGCGGCGGAGAAGGAGGTAGGGGCTGGGGTTCGGCGCGCGCGGTGGCGGCGGCGGCGGCGGAAACCCTAGCTGTCGGCCGCGCGGAGGAGAGCTCCTGGAGGGGAGCGAGGCGGAGGAGGATCCAAGAGGGCGAGGAGGCGGCGGGGGTTCCCCTCGGCGGCGGCGGCGGCGGATTTGGGCAGCCTGACGGCGTCGTCGGAGAAGAAAGCGCCCCAGACTTAGCCGATTTGGGGACGCCCTGAGGGGTTCTCCCCTTTATATCCGGGCGCACCACTGTAAGGGCGGCTAAGCGCCCGCCTTACAAAGTGCTTTTTTTTTTTTTTTTTAAATAATTTCATAAAAATAAAAAAATAGTATTAGCTTAAAAAAATAGGAAAAAAATGTCTAATAATTCTTAAAAAATAATATATATTAAATTCAGTAAAAAATTGAATTAGTAAAAAGAAAAAGAAACAATTTTGAATTAGAAAAAATTGAATTATGGGTTTTTTTTAAAAAAAATGGCACTTTGACCGTATTTTTGGGACCCTAGATGGCCTCGTATGCAAAAGTGATGAACAGCAAGTTTGATCCACTCCTCAAGATACATCTCCAATGGTCACCTTTTCATCTGGGATTTTTTGGACCACTCAAACTTTGAAACTTCAGTTTTTCGCGGCTAGACGTGGGTTTTCGACCCCCTAGACGGGCCCACCTCGAAAAGTCATGAACATCAAGTTTGATCCACTCGTCAAGACGAACAATTCATACAAAGGTCATTTTTGCATTCGACGAAGCATTGCGAAAGTGTTGTTCTAAATCCACTCGTCCCGCATGAAGTTTCATTAAGTCTGTGTGGGATTCAAGAATTTGTGACTAGAGTTTACCAACACTTTCTCAAATGCAAAAATAGTCTATCTATGAAATATTTATCTTGATGAGACAAAACTATCTTGTATTCAAAAGTTTTTCATTTGAGGTCATTTGGTGCCTCGTTTGACTAGAGTTGACCAAGTCTCGCCTTGGATTTTCAAACCCCGTGAGAAGAGTTTACTAAAACTTTTCCAAATGCAAAAGTGTTCTATGTATAAAATATGTATCTTGATGAGATGTAACTATATTGTATTCAAAAGTTTTTCATTTGAGGTCATTTGGTACGTCGTTTGACTATGGTTGACCAAGTCAAACCTCTGTTTTTTTGGAAAATACACGTTGACCGGACCATAGATGGCCTCAGATGCAAAAGTGATGAACAGAAATTTTGATCCACTCATCAAGATACATATTTTCTCCAATGGTCACCTTTTCATCTGGATGGTTTGGACCACTCAAACTTTAAAACTTCAGTTTTTCGCGGCTAGACGCGGTTTTCGACCCCTAGGCGGGCCCACCTCGAAAAGTCATGAACATCAAGTTTGATCCACTCGTCAAGACGAACAATTCATACAAAGGTCATTTTTGTATTCGACGAAGCGTTGCGAAAGTGTAGTTCTAAATCCACTCGTCCCGCATGAAGTTTCATTCAGTCTGTGTGGGATTCAAGAATTTGTGACTAGAGTTTAACAACACTTCCTCAAATGCAAAAGTGTTTTATATATGAAATATGTATCTTGATGAGACAAAACTATCTTGTATTCAAAATTTTTTCATTTGAGGTCATTTGGTACCTCGTTTGACTAGGGTTGACCAAGTCTCGCCCGGATTTTCAAACCCCGTGAGAAGAGTTTACTAAAACTTTTCCAAATGCAAAAGTGTTCTATATATAAAATATGTATCTTGATGAGACAAAACTATCTTGTATTCAAAAGTTTTTCATTTGAGGTCATTTGGTACCTCGTTTGACTAGGGTTGACCAAGTCTCGCCCGGATTTTCAAACCCCGTGAGAAGAGTTTACTAAAACTTTTCCAAATGCAAAAGTGTTCTATATATGAAATATGTATCTTGATGAGACAAAACTATTTTGTATTCAAAAGTTTTTCATTTGAGGTCATTTGGTACCTCGTTTGACTAGGGTTGACCAAGTCTCGCCCGGATTTTCAAACCCCGTGAGAAGAGTTTACTAAAACTTTTCCAAATGCAAAAGTGTTCTATATATGAAATATGTATCTTGATGAGACAAAACTATCTTGTATTCAAAAGTTTTTCATTTGAGGTCATTTGGTACCTCGTTTGACTAGGGTTGACCAAGTCTCGCCCTGAATTTTCAAACCCTATGAGAAGAGTTTACTAAAACTTTTCCAAATGCAAAAGTGTTCTATATATGAAATATGTATCTTGATGAGACAAAACTATCTTGTATTCAAATGTTTTTCATTTGAGGTCATTTGGTACCTCGTTTGACTAGGGTTGACCAAGTCTCGCCTGGATTTTCAAACCCCGTGAGAAGAGTTTACTAAAACTTTTCCAAATACAAAAGTATTCTATATATGAAATATGTATCTTGATGAGACAAAACTATCTTGTATTCAAAAGTTTTTCATTTGAGGTCATTTGGTACCTCGTTTGACTAGGGTTGACCAAGTCTCGCCTGGATTTTCAAACCCCGTGAGAAGAGTTTACTAAAACTTTTCCAAATGCAAAAGTTTTCTATATATGAAATATGTATCTTGATGAGACAAAACTATCTTGTATTAAAAAGTTTTTCATTTGAGGTCATTTGGTACCTCGTTTGACTAGGGTTGACCAAGTCTCGCCCGGATTTTCAAACCCCGTGAGAAGAGTTTACTAAAACTTTTCCAAATGCAAAAATTTTCTATGTATGAAATATGCATCTTGATGAGACAAAACTATCTTGTATTCAAAAATTTTTCATTTGAGGTCATTTGGTACCTCGTTTGACTAGGGTTGACCAAGTCTCGCCTGGATTTTCAAACCGTGTGAGAAGAGTTTACTAAAACTTTTCCAAATGCAAAAATTTTCTATGTATGAAATATGTATCTTGATGAGAGAAAACTTTCTTGTATTCAAAAGTTTTTTATTTGAGATAATTTGGTGCCTCTTTTTAACTAATTTTACGAAAAACCACTGTAGGGCCTACTACAGGCCTATAGTAAGGGCGGCTGGTTCACCAGCCGCCCCTACAGTGCATTAGCAGGGGCGGCTGGTGATCTGGCCGCCAGCCTCCTCGCCCCAGCCACTGTAGGGGCGGCTGCATCACGAGCCGCCCCTACTAGAAATAACCAAGCGTTTGCTTTTTTCACGTAGTGAGCTGCACTGCTGCAGCCTGCAGCTCCGTCCCCGTGAAACTGATGGAAACCGACATGTGTCCAACCCACTCGCGACGGCGGCCGGGTCAGTCAGACAGAAATCGATCGCCTTCCAGGCTTCGTTGAAACCACGAACTGAACCCCCGCTGTTGCTGTCTTTTTTTCCCAACCGGGATACCCATTTCCATTATAAGATAACGGAAATACAAGCATTCGGGACGTTACAGAAAGAACAGACACTTTCAGGCAAGGCAATCTAAGGTAAGACGACCCTGAGGCATGCCCAAGCATAACCTACACGACACCTAACAGGCTTTTAACGAAACAGCCAAATATTTGACGACCTCATAAACCGAAACACCAGAAGAAGTAACAGCTTCACGAAAACCAAACTACACTTCCAAATTACAGATAACTGATAGAAATAAGCTTCCCGCAGCTCTCACTTCCCCCCATCATCTTCCACTGGATACTGCTGAAACCAGGATATCAGCATGCTTCAAAGTCCTCAGCGCTCCTCTTCATCAGCATTGGGCGTATCTTCCAGCATCATCTCGTCATCACGGCGACTTGTCTGGTTCCTTAGTACTCTCTTTGCCACATTTAACATGATTTGTCGCCGCCGCCTTGTATTGTTCTCGGTCCATTTCCTCATACAGGCTTGACCAATAAGTCCAAAGAGCATGTATATAGCACATTATTTCCAAAGGATTTTTGATCATTTTCCCATCAAAGACAGCTTTGTTTCTAAATTTCCAAATGGCCCAACATACTGCCCCAATTCCCCAAGCAAACATTTTCTTTCCATTAGGTATCCAGGTCTCACACCATTCTAGACTTTGCTCAAAATTAACAGGAATATTGTTAGCACCAACACTTAAAGCAATCATCATCCAAACTGTTTTACTTATTGAACATTGAAAGAACAGGCGAGAAGTAGTTTCTACATTGTCGCAAAACATGCAAGTTGGATTCCCATCCCAATTCCTTTTCCTCAAATTCTAAGAATAGCATCTCTAGCTAATAACCATAGAAAGATTTTAATCTTCTCAGGTATTTTACTCTTCCATATCCCGCTGTTGCTGTTGCTGTTGCTGTTACCATAGCTCTCGCGATAGGCCCTAGCTCGCACACGCACACGGACACGCATGGAAATAAAAATTCAGTGTCCCATGCATCCGTCACATGGGGCGCCGGACGCCAGGGGAACACTGCATGCATGATGTATGCCCATTCTAGTCCGATTCAGTAGTCAGAGTCGTGGTGCTAAGTTCTACAAACATTATTCCAAGGTGCAGGGACTGCAAATTAAGCTGCGTACGTATGTATGTATGAATTCACAGACTAGTTCATTAACTCGTTCCTTAGTTTTTACTGGCTAGAATATCAGGATTCACGAGGCAAATTAAACATTAGAGGTTTTCAACACATGTTATATATTTATATATATATGCTCTTTTTGCGCTTGTTATCTAAGTATCTAACACATGGATACTCTTGCAATCTCTATATATATCAGGTTGTGATAAAACAAGAAACAAAAAAAAAATCTGCATGACTCCTCTCAAGTTTAGACAGTGTTCAAATAATCTCCCCTAAACTATGGCATATGATCCAATACATCATGATTTATAATAAAAAACACATAATAAACTTTCTTCATATTTTTTGATAGGTTACGACATTAAAAAACAATTAGGAACAGAAAGTTAAACATAATGATGAGAAACTAATATTGTATATTTAACATAATATATGATGTCCTCTGTCACTGTAGAAATTAATTTTGGGATCAAAATTCAACTTGTACCTGAGAAATAAAAAATATAAATCTTTTTATAGGGTTAAATTGGACCAACTAAGATTTTGTTAGGATGCATTCGTATCCACATCAATACATTCTAGCGTGGATGATTTCTTTTGAGGGGCACGATCGAATTTCATTTATCTCGACAACAACTCTACTTGTGTTAGGCAAGCAGATAAACAAGTGGGCCGGCTGTTGGGTTGTTGAGTGACCGAGCAGGTGGGCCTAATTGAATGGGCTAAACGAAAAAAGTGGCCTGAAATTTTGCATTTTTATTATTAAGAGATAGAATAGTAGTAATAGAGAGGTGTGTAACTTGAAAACATATATAGAGTAATATATGGTTAGGTCAACTAATTGCATATTAGCATATGCTAGCTATATATTTAGTTGTTGGTTTGAAAGGATATTCTAAAAAAACTGCTATTGCCTCATTATCGACAGTTTGTCCGGATCAACGTGCTGGGAGATGCCGACTTGAATTAGTTCTCTCTCTAATCTATCAATGCAAGTTGCACGCCAGCATCCATTGGTTGTGCCAAGCACACGACCGAACTCTTTGTATCTACGCTCAACGTCACACCGGCCGGCGAACTACTACTCTACTAGTCAGCTGCAAGCCGATCCAGAGGATATTGGGATCGTCGTTTCCTTGACAGTTTTTGACCTTGTGCGTCACGCACGTCTCGCCTTTGTTGTCTCCTCGCGTAGAAGTTCTTGCACCCCCTGCTGCAAAAGGAGACCGAACGAAGACGATGTGTTTTGTCGTGCTAGTAGACATTGCATGTTTGGTGCCAAAAAGACATCAACTTTGAACGAATTCATCAACCTGCACTTTGCACTGCAAACGGCCGATTGAAAATGTAAGCCTGCCAGCTGTTTTGATTGGGAAATAAAAGGGCATCTCGAATTCCTGTAAAATTATAGAGTCAGGCGAGCTACTCTAACATGAATATGCACGATTAGATAGTAGAGGAATAATGTAGAGTATGTTACTAGTAATAAGCTGGCAATCTGGCATCTTGTGCAAGTTTTTCTTGAGATGCTTGTACTGTTTCTGACTGCCGTTGACAAGTGACAGAGAAACGCGCGCTAGCTGCGTGCTGCAGCTGCAACTCTACAGTCGATTTTGCCCGAATGTGGCGCTATTTTCCTGCGTGGTAACAAAATCTAGTACAGCCACAGGATTTCATCTTTGTCGCCATGCATTTCAGTTTCAGAGTTCTAGAAATAAAAGCGACGTCTATTTCTGAATGTTTCGATGAGAATATATAACACTGATTGATTTTTCTGGAGCGTAACGTACTTGGTGCTCCAGTTAGCACTTTAGCAGTGATGGTTCTAACTGTCAAAGTTCAGCATGTCGCGTCGCTGGCTACTTTACCAACAAGTCTTGACTGTTGGTAACTGACTGACAGTAACCTGCGGCAGGCTTGAGAGCAGTCACAAGAACAACACAGCTATGATAAACACAACTCTGCAGATAATACGTCGTAATCGGGCAGGTTAATATAATATTGGTCTCGTCATCCACTTGCGGCGTATCGCAATCACTGGGGTCAGTTATCGACGACGTTTCTCAATTCTCATCACAGGGTTTCAACGACAGACAAAATCTGCATGGCTGGCAACTGGCAACTGCCATGGTTGCATTGCAGGATAACAACAACATGTGTGTTCAGTCTTCAGTGGAGGCTGGAGAAATTGATGTTTTCTTTTGGATGCATATATACACTGTAATATGCTTCCTTATTGAATCAAGATACCTTCAAAGTTCAAACTCCAGGCCATCTCCTATCAATGTACATGCATGGTTGCATATATTGTAGGCTGACAACCACATATGTGTTTTTAGTTCAGTGGAGAAACTGATGTTTTCTCTTTTACCTTCAGGCTTTAGGTCTCCTTATCCTTCTTAATATGATTATGTGAATTGTGAGAAGTTGTAAATATTACATTTAGTTTTCAATGCTGGAAAATGTTAAATGCGTCTGTGCATAAAGGAAAAGTGAATGCACTTGTATCTCTTTCCGCAATTGAAATTTGGAACATAAACGACCAGCAGGAAAGCCAAATTCTGGTTTGCGCTAGACAGGAAAAAGAGAGCGACAATCTGGTAGGTATGTTCGTTTCTAATATATATTGTATAAAGCTTATCTGACAGGACAAATGACCAGCTAATAATGTTCTTTTTATTTTCCGTTTTCTGAAAAAAGGACCAGCTTGTAATGTTCAAAAATATGTATCGTACGTACAGTACAGTGGCAACGATCGTGATGTCTCTAACAAATATATCTCTAGCCTGCAAAGCACTTGATCCATTAGCCTTCATTATTCATCGATTTGGACTGGAACCATATCTTCATAATGCATATGGCGAACCATTCTATATACCAATGGCTAACAAACATGCAGCGTCAGACTAGCAAACACACAGCATCGATCGCATGTTACCAACAGACTGTCACGGGAGCAAAAATAACCAAACATGCATGGACACTAGTAGCTATATAAATGCAGATATGCATTGCCAGTTATTCAGATTTCAGGCTAGCTATCAAGTCAAGACACACTTAACCCTGAATAGGACTGCAGCAGTTTAGTCAACACAGTGTATAGCTGCATTGTATTAGGGTGGTACTGCTGACAGTGTACTACTGGTCATGGCTGCTGCTTCGTCCTTGTTGTCAGTGATGGTGCTCCTGTGCCTAGCGGCGGTGGCGTCGGCGCAACTGTCGGCGACATTCTACTCCAAGTCGTGTCCCAGAGCTCTGGCCACCATCAAGACCGCCGTGACGGCCGCGGTTTCACAGGAGCGTCGCATGGGGGCCTCCCTGCTTAGGCTCCACTTCCATGACTGCTTTGTCCAAGCAAGTCCCGTCCCTCTCAAGTCCCATTCTCATCTCCTACTTAAATTTGACTATATACACATCTATCATATGGTGATATGGTCCATCCGTCATGCAATACGGCAGTTAGGAATTAAGATGGAGTAGTATTGTTTATGAATACTAACGGCATAGCAACAGTCTTTGATGTGACCATTGGTTAGAAATTACAGTATGTGTATGCCATTGCATCATCTTTAGCTACCTCAACTTTTAAGTATGTTCTCACAGTTTACCACTGTTGTTTCAGTCAAAAAAAAAAAAAGTTCACCACTGTTGTCAAATTATTAACACGATTAGTAGCTGTACTAGCGTTTGGTAGGGCTCTGGCTCCTTAGGGGGTTGTTTGGCATCGCTCCGCTCTTGTTTTTCTAGCTCTGCTCCACAAACTCCACAATGAAGCAGCTCTACCATAGAGTACGTACTACTGTTTGGCACGTAGTGTATGGCTCTAGCTCTGGAGCAGCATCTTTGGTGGAGTTAGAGCCGTTTTGCAAAATGTTTAGCAAAAATAGCTTAAGTGACAGTTATTAGGTTTGTAAGGAGAAGCTATGAGAATCCCTTTTTTCGACTCTAGCTCCTTCGGCCTCCTTGCAAGGAGCCATTTTTAAGTGCTTGTTTGGTAAGGCTCTAGTAGTGGCAAGAAGCCGGAGCCAAAAGGGGACCTTTCAAAAAAAAAAAAAAAAAAAAAAAAAAAAAAAAAAAAAAAAAAAACTAGACAACCTAGGAGGAACTAGGTTGATTTTTCATTAAGAAGAAAATGAGCACCCAAATTTACTCCCGACGGGATTCGAATCTAGGTGGCTAGATGTATTGCCACATTTACTCACATATCCAAGTGAACTATTGCTCCTTAGTCAGAGGACCTTATTTGTTTACCTTTTGGTATTCGTACGGCACTTAACAAATATTTACTCTTTGATGTAAAAAACAAATATTCACTCTTTTTTTTTGTTGCTTTGGTTAGCAGTTTAGCACACAATTTCCATGAGCTAACTGCTCTTTAATTAATTATAAAAAAATCGATCATGTAACAACTACACTGGGTACTACTACTTATTTTGCTTTCTTTATTTATGTACATTCAGTGTACTGTCCAAAAATAATAATGTAAAATACTTTTCTACTTGCTCCACATGCATGGACGTTGCAGGGTTGCGATGCGTCGGTGCTGCTGAATGACACGGCCGCCTTCACCGGCGAGCAGACCGCTAATCCGAACGTCGGGTCCATCAGAGGCTTCGGCGTTGTCGACAACATTAAGGCGAAGGTGGAGGCTGTGTGCCCGGGGGTCGTCTCCTGCGCTGACATCCTCGCCGTCGCCGCCCGCGACTCCGTCGTCGCGGTAAGAAACGATCGGCGTCCACCACAAGTGTACAACACCCCGGCCAGCCGGATCAGTCTTTAATTTGGTAGCCGTGTGCATGCGCTCTGTGCAGCTGGGAGGGCCTTCGTGGAGGGTTCTTCTGGGGCGGAGGGACTCGACGACGGCGAGCCTGTCTCTGGCCAACAGCGACCTGCCAGCGCCGTCCCTGGACCTGGCCAACCTCACCGCCGCGTTCGCCAAGAAGGGGCTCAGCAGGACCGACCTGGTCGCTCTCTCAGGCGGGCACACGATCGGGCTGTCGCAGTGCAAGAACTTCCGGGCGCACATATACAACGACACCAACGTGAACGCGGTGTTCGCGACGCTGCGCAAGGCCAACTGCCCCTCGGCGTCCGGCAACGGCGACGGCAGCCTGGCGCCGCTGGACGCCGCCACGTCCACCGCGTTCGACAACGCCTACTACACCAACCTGCTGGCGCGGAGCGGGCTGCTGCACTCCGACCAGCAGCTGTTCAATGGCGGCGCCACGGATGGCCTCGTCCGCACGTACGCGTCCAAGCCGACGAGGTTCAACGGGGACTTCGCGGCGGCCATGATCAGGATGGGAAACATCAGCCCCCTCACCGGGTCGCAAGGCCAGGTCAGGCAAGCCTGCTCCAAGGTGAACTAGCTACTCGGCTACGGCTACGTCCCAAGCTGTACGTACGTCCCAAGTGATCTGACGATCCAACAACAGTAGTGATCGATCAGTGATCACTAAAATAAGGCTGGTTTGTGCCATTGTCAGTTACGTGTTTTTGTGCTTGTACCGATCGATTGTTCAAGAACAGAAGAATTGCCCTCTCGAGCCAGCAATTAAGCTAAGAGCGTGACATGACTCGGAAAGTGGCGTCTAGCCAACCCACCCATCACCACAATATATAGAATCTTATCTGAGTGTCGTTTTTGTAAGAAAAATTGACACATGTTTTTTTTTGTTATTGGTCCGAATTTTTCTTTCTCTAATGACCTGAGGTGAAAATATGAATCCCCAAACTAGAACCTGCTCCATCTAGGGTACAAATTAATCCTTGATGTTTTATATAAGGCTCGAGTCAAAATTAATCCTATTATTACTAGTTGGAGGCCTCAAACACGGAGCCTCCATATTAATCTTGATGAGGAAAAAAAGATAAAACCATAATTTTTTTAAAAAATAGAAAGATCTGGCATTCAATTTTGATCTATTTATTTTTGTGGGGTATCAATTTTGATATATGATAAGTTGATAACAGGGGTGGAGCGCAGAGGGTATGTCAGGTGTTGGTATAAACTCTTGCCCCCCTACTTTCGCCGGTGCCCGGAGGAGGAGGGCGAAGGTTTCCCAAACAGAGAGCGAGATCTATACTATTGCCAAAGTGGAACAAGAGTCATTGGGTCCCATCAGAGACCTTTGCATTAATTGGGGCTAAAATCCCCCCCCCCCAAAAAAAAAATCCCCCTTTACACATGCCATGCCCTTGGTATTTATAGGCCATACCAAGGGTCAAGTGGCTTTTTACAATAGGGTTTCAACCCTAGTCACACTTACAAATGGGCCTCACCAAGGGCACTTTAGTATACTGTAGAATTAAAAGATTCTTCCTTCACTCTATCACGGAACGCCACGTGTCTAGCCCATGAAGACTCCACGCGTCGCTTCCCGCTGTCGCCACGCGTCGGGTCCTGCCCCGTCGCGGCCTTGCGGGCGTTCATCCGGAGGTCTTCCGCCGCCCTGGGTGCTGAACGGGCTGAGTAACTGTTCCAAAGGTTCTCGTAAGCCCGGCTCATCGCGAAGGTCTTGTGAAACTTTGTCGAACTCCTGGGTACCTGCGCGATGTTGACGGTCGTTAAGTGCCAATTTTTACCGTCAACTAAACATGAGAAAGGACTAAAATATGTTCACCAACTAGATATAGGGGTTATACTTGATGTAATTCCACGAGTTTTGGTGAATGTCCTGTTTCTGCAGGTGTCACCTGAAAATACCCAAGGAAGGCCCACATGTCGGGTTTACATAGAGATAATCGGGAACCGGTTAAAATTCATGTAATGGAAGGTTCGAGAAGGCTCGGACCAAACGGGAGCCCGAACGGGCTCGGTGGAGAGTCGGCCGACTCCCACCCTTGGTCGGCCGACTCATGACTGGACCAATCAGCATCAGCCTCGCGGATCCCTGTTCCACCGCCTTTGAGGATGAATAATAATCGTCCGTTTAGGTCGGTTTGATCCGAGGGCTGTGGTGCATCCTAGAGGGCTATATAAACAGGGCCCCTGGCCCCTGGAGGAGGCATCCCTTAAACCTTAATTCATTATCTCCCAGCGGGATCAGAGTTGTAGAGGCGTCCCTTGAATGGATGACTTCTCCTCTCTAGAGAATTAGAGCTAGACATTCCAATGTAGTAGATTAGATCTAGATGAGAGTTAGGGAGAGGGGAGCTACGCTCCGGTTCTGGAGAAGTCTTCAGAGATTTGGTATGTCTTTGTATCTACTCTTTGTAAGACTTATGCTTTAATATATTTATCTTCTCTATCTACTTTATGCCTTTCATATGTATGCTTAGTATAGTTGTTACATTCTAGCATGGGATCTTCGCTCGTATTGAGTGCTCTAGTTATCATATGTAATTAGAGTAGTAATCGATAGTGTAGGCATGGTGTCTAGACTGTAGGTTACCTGAGGTTGCGCCCAATCCCACGGATAGTTGTGGTAGCCCCGAGGTGACAAACTACTGTCGGGCCTTTGTATTCCACCACGTTCGGGTTGGTGTTTCGTAGAGCTTTTTGGCAGCCTTCCCCGACTACTCTTTACCCGGTCTTCTTCGAGAGTTGGAAAGGTACTTGTTGCTCCAAAGTGCTATTGTGTGATCGCTATACTTATCCATACCCTGTTATTATAGAACCAAAGTAGTAGAGAAGAACATAGGAACCTAGATCTCTCTCGTTGTCCTCCCACTATATCTAGTTACTCATTTATTAGTTAATTCTCCTATTTGTGCTTATACATATATCCTATCATATATCTTTTACCCCTGCTTTAGTCTAGTTGGTTTACTAAGTTTGTAGATACATGATGGTGATTTATTAGATTCTTTAACCCTTGCTTCCCTGTGGTAAAATATAAATAACGATACCTGGTTTACTCCCGGTAAAATGCTACAATGGTATGTTCTGTGCGCTTGCGGAATCCTTCTTATTTTAGTTGCACTTAACGAATACCAACAAGCATTTTTGGCGCCGTTGCCGGGGAAGCAATCGGTGTTAAGTTTTTGATAATGATCTTGATGTCTGCTAGTTTAGTGTACCACTAGCTTTAGTACGATTACCCCTTGTTCTGTTGAGTGTGGAATAGACAGGACAAAAGATGTCGTTTCGACCTTCCGACAAGTTTCCACAAGACATTGAAGAGCCCAGGGTCCCTCAACATTCAACATTCAACTGGAACCTTGCCATCTCACAGGTTTGTGTATACATATATATATTATTCTAACCATGTGCAGATTGGAGAAAATGTCGTCGTCACAATAAGTGATGAACATAGATGCCGCAACACTACTCACAAATTTCATCCTGTGAGTCATGGTAAGTATGATCAAGAACGGTGAGATAGTCTTGCTCATGGACTTTAAAATTATGAGTAGTTATCTTTTTAAAATTCTTGCACCTCACTACATGTTTACTTTTAAGAATTCATGCATCCACTCCACTCTTTTATGTTTGCTCATCCATTGCATGTTTAGTTTCTTGCATTCATCCATACGTTTTGCATCTAAAAAGAAAAAAATTCCTCACCATGATCATGCTCTTTCATCTCCTCTTGAGTAAATCACTATAGTGCTTTTCATGCTACCTCTGTTTGCTATAGTATACTTTGGTTTGGAAGTGCTGGAATTGAGTACTTCTATGGGCTTTTAATGTAAGCGTGGTGCTTAGGTTAAATTGCCTGCTTTAGTCAAATTAGACATGGAGTCTAGTTTGGTTTTTGAACTAAAATTATGCTTTAGTAGATATTCATTATTTTGCTAGACTAACCCTTGCAGAGAACTCTCAAATCCAATTTGGCTAAGTCAAGGGATGAACACTCATTGGAGATGAAGCAAGGCATATAATGAACTCCAACAAAAGACACAACGCATTCATCATCCAAGGAAGAATTGTAAGTAACAAATATCATTCACATTGTCTTTTGTTGCAACTTACCTTTGCCTTGAACCATGTTAACGTGCCATAAAAAAAAAAAAGAGCCGTTAGAAAACATGATAAATAAAGACTATGCTAAGGTGACTCAAAAACCATCTCTTTGTTAGCATAGATGAATTTCAAATAGATAGTGGATATATAGCCCATAGTTTGAATTGTTGCAATCCTTCGGGTATGTGTCCACTAACGTTTTGTAGGAAAGAATCTACGATGTGCCTATCCATGGTTTGACATGAACCTGCCAAATCACCACTTCAGTGATTGAACAAAGGAGAAGACAAGAGTGCCATAAAAAGGATCAACATGTTGAACTCACTCAAAGAAGTGGATGAATAAGGCGACAAGCTATGAGCAACTTTGAAGACACCATCTTGCACGTCGGCAGCAAGGACAAGGATGGAATGGCATGCATCCTTGTGTCAACCAATCATCATCAAGGGTTGACTACCGCCCAAGCCCAAGAAGACCATGAACAACTACAAGATGATGTCCCTAAGCCATTGGAGATGAAGTCTGCATACAAATAATAATGAAGCCTCTTCTTTGATCATCAAGACAGATGGCGTGTCGTTAACTGCAACTCTTCGCCATGCTGCTAGAAACCATCAAGGAAGAACTCGAGTCTACATCTCCAATGAACATCAATTCATCAACCAAGACTCAGCAAATCAAGAATGGTTGACAAAAGAAGAACATGCAACTGTTGTACGCTCATCCTGGATTGGATAGTCCAAACAAAAGCAGAATGCAAAGGGAGAGATCTTTGCTCAACGGACCTATAATCAAAAGTCCCTCTCAGACAAATGAAGGCTTAAGAAGAGAGGACAAATAGTGTCTAAGGACATAGGAGTACAACACACTCTGAGGGATGACTCAACACTCGTATTTGGTTTCACGTGGCGAGCGACAACAAGGTCAAGCTTGGGGAGGAAGGCCGATGACTCTTCAAACAATGATCCAAAGAATGCTCTTCCTCTTTTGAAGCCCCCGTCGCTCTGGCACGTTGAGAAGAAACAATGAGTGGAGCACAAGGTCTAGGCATAAAAAAAAAAAAAGGAGTGAAATTTTAGAAGACAAGATGCTCAAGGAGAGAGGTCAATCAAGCAAGGCAAACTCCAAGAAGAAGTAAAGGACCACTAGAAGCATCTACTCTTCATCACAAGGTACTCCGGTGATAAAGACTGCTGGACAAGAAAGAACATGGGTGACTCCTTTCCTAGAGTTACCATCTCAAGAGGTGCGCTTCTCAAGGTCTCTACCTTTGGGATCAAATGATGCACTCGAAGGAGTGAACGTGACAAGAAGTCCTGTTCGGAGGACTTAAAACACGAACCCTCGCCAAGGAGGTAACTTAGTATTTATCAGGCATTTCCTTTCACAGCATTGCATTTTCCTTTAAGCATATTTATTTTCCCTACATGCATCTTAATTGCATCTTTGCTTTATTATCTCTGCATTAGAAAAAGAAAATAAAGGTGTTGTGCATTTGCATCCAGAAAACTAGTAAGCCCATGTGAATAATCATTCATTGTGGTGGCATAAAAATAATTTTTTCAGCATATCTATTTTCTCTGTCTACATCCCTATATTATAAAATGATAAAAATATTTCTTGTGATCCTGTTAGAAGACATTTGAGTTAAGGCAGTTCTAGACAACCAAGGCTTAGAGGTTTTCATCACTAATGCTTAATCAGTTCCACAAGCTTTGTTGTCTATTTGAGCTTCACAGAACATAAAGGATCAAGAAGAGTCAATAGACAGAAGGATGTCTAGTCTCCTGTCGGAGTGCTGCCCTCAACAGTCGAGCGCTGTCTCCAACAGCAACTATCCACGACACTCTAGGCATACTAGAACGCCTTCACTGCTAGTCAGCAACATCGACAGACTACGTCAACATCCAGCTTGGGGGAGAGCATCCCCCGTGTACCAAGCTAAGTGATCCCAACTTGTCTATTTATCTATGTTATAGTTTGCTTTGTTAAAACAACTAAAAACGATGCATAACTATAGAAACCCAGAAAGATTTCTTTTCTACTTTTGGAGAGTTCTTGTAGTCTGTCTTAAAAGTGATCCCTAGAATAAACTCTACATGGAGATGATGAATAGTTGCTCTGTAATTCCTTTCAAGTACCTAGTTTTCAACCTTGCACTCTCCCGAGTTTTGGACACAACTGTTTAGATTTGAGATTTGCTCGAACCCGAAACTTGTGGGTAGCAAACACTTGATCTAAGTCTAGGTGGTTGACGGGTATGATATGGGAAAAGTTTTGAGTCAGCTGTCCATCTAGTTCCTAGAGATACTAGAGTTCGAGAATTTATCTCGTGAAAATATTAAATTCTTGCATGATGAGTTCCTTTATGATGAGAGTTCAAATTCCTACCACACCATATATTCATGCTTACTAGACTAGGAAAACCCATCTCGTTTATATAGAACATTTTATAGGCATTGAGTGTAGTCTTTATAGGCATTGAGTGTGGTTATGCTTGTGGACCCATAAGGAATCACCATGCGGTTAAAGTCAATACTATGTGCTCTCCATCCATTGATCTATGCTACTTCGTCCTCGAAGCATGCACCTATTTTATAAGTACTACATTCATTCTCGTGCTACTTCGTCCCTAGAAGTACCACCCATATATAGATCCACATCCATCACATATTGTGCTATCTCTACCCGGAGATAAGCACCTATGCTTTGCTCCTATCCCGAGAGTACGCATTCCCCCACATATTGTGCTTGTCTCTACCCCGGAGATACGCACTTATGCTTTGCTCCTACCCCGGGAGTACGCATCCATCCATCCATCCACATATACATATGCCACTCATTTCATTCCATCCAGAAAAAGGTTTTACTCCTATCCTGGGAGTGAACATCTAGAAATAATCATCGCCATTCTATTTGTCTACATAAAAGCTCCAGTCATTATCATTTCAAGTTATACACTCCCCGTTGCTAAAGTTTCGTTTTCAGAGGATTGGTTGCTCTAAAAAAAAAGAGAAAAGAAGAAAAAAAAAGAAAAAAAGAAAGAAAAAAAAAAGAAAAAAAAAGAAGAGAGAAAAGAAAAGAGTAGCCAAGTCCTTCCTTTCAAGAAGTTTCAAGAAGTTTCAAGGTTTCCGAATAAAGGGAGTCATGTTATCCCCAAGGGAGCAAGTGTAGAAGTAGATGTTCACCAAGTGATCACCCCTCATAATCATTTCCTTATCATCATCATCTTATCATCCATCCCATTTCCTCATTCACATGCACATATGACTTTATTATTATTTTAGTTCCTATTGGATCCATGGTTTAACTGTGCAATATATGCAAGTGAGTTTGAGTGTCTCCCCACCTATGAGCTCCACATAAGCCTATTAGAAAGTAGGGTGAGAGAGAGAAGGCACTTTCCACTATGCCTTAGTTCCACAAATACCACATATTTTGAGAGAAGAGAGAAGGCATACACTACTCATGCCTTGGAGAGGATCCGAAAATACCACAAATGAGAGATCCGAAAGGTTCATACAAGGAACTCGAGTTTTTATTTGAAAATCTTGCAAAAACTCCAGAATAATAGTTGATCAAAGAGCGGGAAACATAGCGCTTGACTTGACCGTTCGTCTTTCAACCGCTCAAGACCCAAGTGACGGTTACAAGCCCCATGGTGAAAGGTAATATGAGTAAGTTTTGAGTCAGAATAGTTCACTCTAATCCGGAGGAGAGTTCTTGTTTGAACGCATGTGTACTTTTGAGGCGTGAAAGCATTGTAGCAACTCCTGATCCACACTGAGTTTATCTTTGCTCAGGGACGAGCAAAAGGAAAGCTTGGGGGAGTTGTTGACGGTCGTTAAGTGCCAATTTTTACCGTCAACTAAACATGAGAAAGGACTAAAATATGTTCACCAACTAGATATAGGGGTTATACTTGACAATTCCACAAGTTTTGGTGAATGTCTGTTTTGCAGGTGTCACCTGAAAATACCCAAGGAAGGCCCACATGTCGGGTTTACATAGAGATAATCGGGAACCGGTGAAAATTCATGTAACTGGAAGGTTCGAGAAGGCTCGGACCAAACGGGAGCCCGAACGGGCTCGGTGGAGAGTCGGCCGACTCCCACCCTTGGTCGGCCGACTCATGACTGGACCAATCGGCATCGGCCTCGCGGATCCCCGTTCCACCGCCTTTGAGGATGAATAATAATCGTCCGTTTAGGTCGGTTTGATCCGAGGGCTGTGGTGCATCCTAGAGGGCTATATAAACAGGGCCCCTGGCCCCTGGAGGAGGCATCCCTTAAACCTTAATTCATTATCTCCCAGCGGGATCAGAGTTGTAGAGGCGTCCCTTGAATGGATGACTTCTCCTCTCTAGAGAATTAGAGCTAGACATTCCAATGTAGTAGATTAGATCTAGATGAGAGTTAGGGAGAGGGGAGCTACGCTCCGGTTCTCGAGAAGTCTTCGGAGATTTGGTATGTCTTTGTATCTACTCTTTGTAAGACTTATGCTTTAATATATTTATCTTCTCTATCTACTTTATGCCTTTCATATGTATGCTTAGTATAGTTGTTACATTCTAGCATGGGATCTTCGCTCGTATTGAGTGCTCTAGTTATCATATGTAATTAGAGTAGTAATCGATAGTGTAGGCATGGTGTCTAGACCGTAGGTTACCCGAGGTTGCGCCCAATCCCACGGATAGTTGTGGTAGCCCCGGAGGTGACACGTCGGGCCTTTGTATTCCACCACGTTCGGGTTGGTGTTTCGTAGAGCTTTTTGGCAGCCTTCCCCGACTACTCTTTACCCGGTCTTCTTCGAGAGTTGGAAAGGTACTTGTTGCTCCAAAGTGCTATTGTGTGATCGCTATACTTATCCATACCCTGTTATTATAGAACCAAAGTAGTAGAGAAGAACATAGGAACCTAGATCTCTCTCGTTGTCCTCCCACTATATCTAGTTACTCATTTATTAGTTAATTCTCCTATTTGTGCTTATACATATATCCTATCATATATCTTTTACCCCTGCTTTAGTCTAGTTGGTTTACTAAGTTTGTAGATACATGATGGTGATTTATTAGATTCTTTAACCCTTGCTTCCCTGTGGTAAAATATAAATAACGATACCTGGTTTACTCCCGGTAAAATGCTACAATGGTATGTTCTGTGTGCTTGCGGAATCCTTCTTATTTTAGTTGCACTTAACGAATACCAACACGCGATAAGAAGATTGGGATGTGCCAACGCGAAGGTGCGTCGTACCTTCGCTGAATTGTTGAGGTGGCCCTGACGACCTTCGCTGTACATGCGAACGTTGCAGCGAAGGTTGTCCATGGTTGCTAGGCTTGTTTGCGTGTCTTGGCCCTTGCCAGGGCCGCGGAGCTACGTAGGGGGGTCCTGGCGGAGGTTATTCCCCCCAACAGTAGCCCCACGATGGTTCGGCCCGGCTGGCGGGGTCGGAGCAACGCCCTTGAGAAAGAGGGGGAATGGGCCGGTGGATGGTCACCTGAGGCCCACCTCCGCAGCGACGCCCAACGGTTGCTCGCGGCCCGTTTTAGCTGGGCCCACGTTGTTTAGTTAATTGGGCAGTGTGATGGGCTGAAATGGGCTTCGCCGCTGTAGCGGGGATGGGACGGCTAGGGTTTGCGTGGCGCCTCTTATGCCGCCCGATCTTCATGATCTCGGGATGCGCGCCTGCCGTTACCGCGGTGAAACCCCCCGACTATAAATGTCCAGGGTGGGTGAAAGGGACACTTTTTTACCTACTACTGTTCCTTTGCCTTTGCAACTTGCTTCTACATCTTGCTCGCATTCGCTCCTTCGCATCCGGAGGTAGTAGACTCGTGCGGGGGTGAGAGGCATCAGGAAGGCGGAGGTTGTCTTGTGGGAGCGGAGGTAGTCGTTTGATGGCGAAGGGATCTGAGGCGAAGGGGACTGACGCCATGGGCACTGTTAGCACCCTCCCCGTCTATGAGATCGGAGCTAGTTACGTGGCGGCGGGGATCTCGATGGGTTCGCCGCGAGGTTGGCGGAGAGGGCGAGGGCGACGGCTCCCGGAGGTGTGCCGACGCCGCACCCGACGACAACCGGTGGTGGTCTTTGAAGCTTTCTTTGAAGCGGGCTGCGGTTCCCGCCTCACCGGTCTTGCCGGGCGCACTGCGGAAGTTCAGCGTGCAGTTCCATCACCTGGCGCCCAATAGCTTCCCGAAGCTTTGCGCGTTTGTGTGGGGATGTCACTCGCAGGGGGTGGAGCCGACTATGGAGGGCTTCGCGAAGGTGCACAGCATGCATGTGCAGAGGAAGACGAAGACGGTGACCACCGGCGACAAGACGGTGACGGAGGACAGCCAATTCGGGGTTCTTACGTTCCATCGACGGAACAACGCGAAGGTGCCGGTGCAAGCTCAGAAGAACAAGTGGGAAGGTTGGCTGAACAAATGGTTCTATTACCGTTTGGATGATGCGGAGGGGCGTGACTTGGCGGGCGACCTTCGCCCGCTCCCGGACAAGGATACTCTAAAGGTGACCACCGCTTCCGACCAAGGGTCACGGCTCTGCGAGGACGCGATGCGTGACCTCTCTCGGTGTATGGCGCAGCGGGATGTGTTCGCGGAGTATCACTGCGCGAAGGTCGTGCCTCTGAAAGCCGACCATGATTGGACAGGCCTGGTGAAGGAAGGGCCATCATCTTATGCGGCTATGGGGTACGAGTTTCTGAAGGACCTAAACTTGCCGAACCTCCGCGTTGCTTGGGCGGAGGAGTTCTCCTCCGCTGAGGCGGAGGCTTTGAAGAAGATTCGTTGTGTGGTGGAAGCGGAGGTGCTGGAGCTCGTCGGGAAAGTGGACGCCGAGGAGCAACGAAAGATGAAGGAGGAGATGGAGGGGGTCACCCGGGTGAACCGGGTTTATGACCTACTTGGCATCAAGTACCGGGGCGAGGCTGAAGCTGCTGCCCCTGCGAAGGAGAAGCAGAAGCGGGCTAAGAAGCGGTCGGCAACAGAAACAGCCTCGGAGACCTCCGAGGTCTCGGCTAGCGATGATGTCCCCGCTCCGGCCGGCGGAGGTGGTCGTGGGGGCGGGAAGATCCGGAAGACGTCGGCTGGCGGCCGCGGAGGTGGGTTGGCGACGGGAACAACTCGCTCTGGCGCGGCCTTCTCTTCCGCTGTGTCTACGGAGGAGCCGGCCGAACGTTCTCCCTGTCGCCCGGCGACCTCCGGCGCGCCTAGAGGTGGGCGGGGACGAGGGAGCGGAAGAGGACGCGTGCCCTCTTTGGCTTCAGGCGGTGCCAAAACCCGCTCCGGTTCGACCGTCGGCGCGGCAGCGCAGCGAGCGCAAAGACGAGCGGCCGGCAACAAGTCTTACGCAGCTCGTCTCCTTCAGGTCGATCGGGCAAGAAGGCGGACGAGGACATGGACATCACTTCGCCCCACGTTCCTGAACAGCAGGTCCTTGCGGAGGTCCAGCAAGAGGCTGCAGTCAAGGAGGCGGCGGAGCCACGAGGAGGAGAAGACCAAGATCTGGCGATGGTGGATGCTGAGACTTCCTCCGGCGCTCGCAACGAGCCGCTGGAGTACGAAGGAATCCATATCTGGGTCAATGGGGAGGAAGCTGTACCTCCGCCCCATACAGAGCCTGGAAAGAAGGGTTTGGGTGAAGCATCGCCGAGCTCGCTGCCCTACTTCGCCCAGTCGGCGGGGGTCACGGACCCTAAAGCGCACCTTTACACTAGTGCCGACCTCCGCGACTGCCGGTTGATCTGCAGTGAAGGGGAGCGGAGGTTCCTGGTCCCTGCCTTTGGACGCGTCAGTGTGCCCGAGGCGGAGCTGTTGCTGGCAGGCCAGAAGGTTGAGAACAACTTGATTGACATCGAGGCGAAGATGATTGAAGCTATTTTGCTTGCGCGGGGCTCGCGACAGCGTTGCGCGAAGGATGAAGCTGAAGCGCAGAAGAGGATAGTGGAGCTCGAAAGGCAGAACCGTCAGCTCGAACGGCGAGTTCAGGAGCTCCTCGCGGAGCAAGCTTCTCATGAGACTGATATGAATAAGCTTCGCGAGGCTAATAAGAAGGCTTATGAAGATTGTGATGCTGCTGTGTCACGGAGCGTGGACCTGAGGACGGAGCTTCGGAATGCTAACAAAGACTTTGAAGATATGAAGAAGCGGGCGGAGGACGCTGAGGGTCAGAAGGAACGTTTTGAGAAGCGTGCTATTGATGCAGAGGAGAGGGAGGCGGACTTGATGCGCTCCCTTGTATCCCGCATGGCGGAGGTCAAGAGGATCTTTGATGCGCAGCTGGCACATACTGGCGGGGCTCCCACCAGCGATCTGCCCGCTGAACCCAGCGTCGAAGGTTATGCGGAGTGGCTAAAGAATGAGCTGAATTACTTGACGCCCTTTTTTAACCAGCTGGTCGAGGCGGGGATTTTCTACGGGGGGTCGGCCACTGCCTACGCCCTTAGGGATGCGGGGAGTAAGCACGCCCGCAAGATCATTGGCGCCGACTTCCGCTGGCCCACCGTGGAGGAGGTCCGTGAGGCAAGGAAGGATTCATTGGTTGCCTCCGTGGGCCACGCGGCTTTCGACAAGTTCGCTGTCTGCGGAGGTACCAGACTGGTGTACGAGATTGTTGCTGAAGTTGCTGCGGGGGTAAGGATCGCGTGGCTTTCTTGTCCGTGAGTAACTGTTGTGATTATGGAGTTGCTTTGATTCCTAAAGGGACTTTTCTGGCTTTTGCAGATTGACGTGCTGGCTGAGGGGACGCAGGATTTACCACCTCCGGAGGAAGGCAACGCCACAACGACCACCGGGACGTCCGCCGACGGAGGTTCGGCACCGAGACCCGTGAACCTAAGCGCGCAGGAGGCTGATACTACCACCGGTGACGGACAGGTTGATACTACCGCAGACGGACAGGTTGGTGCTACCCCCGGTGACCAGGCTTAGACTATCATTGATTGGTCCTATCTTCTTTTGGTGAGACTTAGAGAGAAACATTTCTTGAACAATTTGCACTGTGTGCCTTCTGGATGCTTGTAAGATACATTGAGCCATAAGGCTTCTCGGTTTGGCTAATTGGTGCTACCTTCGGGCTTGTTCCTTCTTAGATTTGGTCGGTGTTTTGGCATTCTGCCTAGGTATCTCCGCTTGTTTTATGCGAGGGTTCGGTTTCGTGTGTTAGGGCGGGGGTTTGGCGAGCACTGATTGTGTGCCTTCGCTGCGCAGGTTCCTCTGGATTTTGGGCCTGCCATTTTTAATGTGGTTCCGCTGATGCTGAATCGTCAAGATTTTTCATGACGGGAGCCAGCTGGATTAATCTGAGGGGCAAAAATCCTCATGCAACATTTGATAGGATTTGGTGGTGGAGAGTAGCGAAGTATGATCGGTCAGTTCAAAAATCGTGCCAACTCCTCCGGACCGCTGGCCGTGGGAGGCGGTCTGAGGAATCCGGAGGTAGTGTCGGATTGCTTATTCCGAAGGAGGAACCGGTGGAGATAGACACGCGTGATCTCCGGCAGTGTTTTCGCTCGAGAGTGCTTGAAGGCGACTTACCTCTTGTGGTAAAAAGCTGGCGAGGCTCTTGGAGCGCCCCAATTCTTATCGAAGACAGCGACGATGAGACTGACGCGAACCGGCCACCTCCCCCGGAGGTGGTAGTCATAAGCGACGACGAGGACGACGAATATGTTGCTGGTCGTGAGATAATTTTCACGGATGTGGAGGAGTTCGTTGGCATGGTTGCGGAGGTGCTTGTTGATGACATATTGGAAGAGGTCGTACAATCGATGGCTGCGGAGGTGACTCGACCACGATCTCGGCGGAAGCGTGGTCGAGTGTTGCATTATTATGTTGACCCTCATGGTCGCCTGAGGAGGTGACTTGTAAAGGAATCTTTTTACTTGTTGTTGTTAATGAAAGTTGTGCTTGTTCGCGGGGGTAATGCAATGCGGTAGTGAAACGCAGCGGCGCCCAACTCTTCAAAAGCGAGGCTCGCGTACGTTTTGCAGAGGTAGTAAAACGCAGCGACGCCCAACTTTTCAAAAGCGAGGCTCACGCATGTTTTGCGGAGGTAGTGAAGCGCGGCGACGCCCAACTTTTCAAAAGCGAGGCTCGCGTACGTTTGCGGAGGTAGTAAAGCGCCGCGACGCCCAACTTTTCAAAAGCGAGGCTCGCGTACGTTTGCGGAGGTAGTAAAGCGCAGCGGCGCCCAACTTTTCAAAAGCGAGGCTCGCGTACGTTTGCGGAGGTAGTAAAGCGCAGCGGCGCCCAACTTTTCAAAAGCGAGGCTCGCGTATGTTTGCGGAGGTAGTAAAGCGCAGCGACGCCCAACTTTTCAAAAGTGAGGCTCGCGTATGTTTGCGGAGGTAGTAAAGCGCAGCGACGCCCAACTTTTCAAAAGCGAGGCTCGCGTACGTTTGCGGAGGTAGTAAAGCGCGGCGGAGGTAGTAAAGCGCCGCCCAACTTTTCAAAAGCGAGGCTCGCGTACGTTTGCGGAGGTAGTAAAGCGCAGCGGCGCCCAACTTTTCAAAAGCGAGGCTCGCGTACGTTTGCGGAGGTAGTAAAGCGCAGCGGCGCCCAACTTTTCAAAAGCGAGGCTCGCGTACGTTTGCGGAGGTAGTAAAGCGCGGGGCGCCCAACTTTTCAAAAGCGAGGCTCGCGTACGTTTGCGGAGGTAGTAAAGCGCAGCGGCGCCCAACTTTTCAAAAGCGAGGCTCGCGTACGTTTGCGGAGGTAGTAAAGCGCAGCGGCGCCCAACTTTTCAAAAGCGAGGCTCGCGTACGTTTGCGGAGGTAGTAAAGCGCAGCGGCGCCCAACTTTTCAAAAGCGAGGCTCGCGTACGTTTGCGGAGGTAGTAAAGCGCAGCGACGCCCAACTTTTCAAAAGCGAGGCTCGCGTACGTTTGCGGAGGTAGTAAAGCGCAGCGACGCCCAACTTTTCAAAAGCGAGGCTCGCGTACGTTTTCGGAGGTAGTAAAGCGCAGCGGCGCCCAACTTTTCAAAAGCGAGGCTCGCGTACGTTTTTGGAGGTAGTAAAGCGCAGCGGCGCCCAACTTTTCAAAAGCGAGGCTCGCGTACGTTTGCGGAGGTAGTAAAGCGCAGCGACGCCCAACTTTTCAAAACGAGGCTCGCGTACGTTTGCGAGGCTCAAAAGCGAGGCTCGCGTACGTTTGCGGAGGTAGTAAAGCGCAGCGACGCCCAACTTTTCAAAAGCGAGGCTCGCGTACGTTTTCGGAGGTAGTGTGGCGGGGCGCCTAACTTTTCAAAAGCGAGAGGTAGTTTTTGGAGGTAGTAGCGGCGCGCCAACTTTTCAAAAGCGAGGCTCGCGTACGTTTGCGGAGGTAGTAAAGCGCGGCGCGCCCAACTTTTCAAAACCGAGGCTCGCGTACGTTTGCGCGCAGCTTTTCAAGGTAGTAAAGAGGCTCGCCCAACTTTTCAAAAGCGAGGCTCGCGTTTGCGGAGGTAGTAAAGCGCGCCGACGCCCAACTTTTCAAAAGCGAGGCTCGCGTACGTTTTCGGAGGTAGTAAAGCGCAGCGGCGCCCAACTTTTCAAAAGCGAGGCTCGCGTACGTTTGCGGAGGTAGTAAAGCGCAGCGACGCCCAACTTTTCAAAAGCGAGGCTCGCGTACATTTGCGGAGGTAGTAAAGCGCAGCGACGCCCAACTTTTCAAAAGCGAGGCTCGCGTGTGAATTATATTTAGTTGATACAGGTGTAAGCGGAGCTTAGCCTACATGTGTTTACATGGCGCCAGTTTGGCCTTTGGAACAGCGGTTCAAAGGACTGAATTGTGTTCTTTGCCACGAAGGTCCTGGTTGATGATGAACCTTGGTTACCGAATTCCGAAGGTGAGCAGCTTCGTATTGTTGGAGCGAGGGTTGAGTTCAGAATTACGCGCTAGTTTGCTTACTTTCGCGTGTTCAGATATTAGCTCGAGCACGGCTCTTCCTAGGTTCTCGGCGGTGGTTTGGGCTGCGCGAGATGTCAAGTTGTGGCCTTGCGCGTGACCGTATAAAGCTGCCGGGTTTTGTTGCCGAGGTGGTGGCGGAGGGTGTGTGCAAGTGATGGCCGGTAAGGGTATTGCGCTTCATGCCCCTGACCTTCGGAGACTGTGGCTGCGGTGGTTGGGTTGGTATGGGCTAAAGGCTAGCTGGAACTGTGCTAAAGTGGCTGTGCTGCGGACTCGAGACCTTCGGCTCAAACACTGGCTTAGGCTCTCCTTCCTGACTCCTCTCATTCCTAAGGGAGTTTGTTAATGGCCGGACATGGTTTGGGAATGCTTGGGCTTGGCTATTGGGTCTTGCTTAAATAAGCGTATTTTGGTGGTAATGGAGTACAAACAGGTGTAATGTTTGGGATTTGTAAGGTACTAGGGCAAAGTGGTGGTTAAGGCGAGGTACGGGGCTTTTAATATACAAATCGGCTTGTACGGCGAGGGTTTGACGATTGAAGGCTATATATGGGAGTGTAAACTTAGAGCTGGATGTGGATATTTTTGAGGAACTGGGTGTAGGGTTGATCGATGTCTCGGAGCTCTTTTTAGTTTGGGTGGCGAATCTCTCACCTCCGCTCGTCGCCCTCTGCGGGGGTCGAGGTGGAGTTTGCTTTCATCGCAGCCCCGGCCCGACGGCGGGGTCTCGCGAATTTGATAGTTCCGCTCCTCGCCCTCCGCGGGGTCGAGGTGGAGTTTGCTTTCATCGCAGCCCCCGGCCCGACCGGGGGGTCTCGTGGAATTTGATAGCTCCGCTCCTCGCCCTCTCGCGGGGTCGAGGTGGAGTTTGCTTTCATCGCAACCCCGGCCCGACCGGCGGGGGTCTGCGGAATTTGATAGCTCCGCTCCTCGCCCTCTCGCGGGGGTCGAGGTGGAGTTTGCTTTCCTCGCAGCCCCGGCCCGACCGGGCGGGGGTCTCGTGGAATTTGATAGCTCCGCTCCTCGCCCTCTGCGGGGTCGAGGTGGAGTTTGCTTTCCTCGCAGCCCCCGGCCCGACCGGGCGGGGCCCGCGGAATTTGATAGCTCCGCTCCTCGCCCTCTGCGGGGGTCGAGGTGGAGTTTGCTTTCATCGCAGCCCCCGGCCCGACCGGGGGGGTCTCGCGGAATTTGATAGCTCCGGGCCTCGCCCTCTCGCGGGGTCGAGGTGGAGTTTGCGCTCCTCGCCCTCGCGGGGGTCGAGGTGGAGTTTGTTTTCATCGCAGCCCCCGGCCCGACCGGGCGGGGGTCTCGCGGAATTTGATAGCTCCGCTCCTCGCCCTCTCGCGGGGTCGAGGTGGAGTTTGCTTTCATCGCAGCCCCCGGCCCGACCGGGGCGGGGTTTGTGGATGGGCTTGTGTCGGGGTGACCTTCGACCGGGTCGATTGTCGGCCGAGGCAATCCCCGCATTTATAGCGGCCGCGATGAGGGCAAGGCATAGCCTAGTCCGTTTCAGCGGTGGTTGACATGCAAATCTCAGGGAAATAAAACTTTGCTATATTACATAATTTTCTTGCCTCATTAAAAGACCTCATGCCCGGTCATAAGGAAAAAGAGTGCAAGGATAGTCTATGTATGCGGAGGAGAGAAAGGAAAAGATGATGCGAAGGTAATGATTACATAGTTCTTTGTGAGATGCTAAGGGTAGTACTTGCGGAGGTCGTCGATGTTCCATGTGTGCGGTAGTTCGCGACCTTCGGCATCCTGGAGGTGGAACGAGCCTTGTCTTGCAGAGCTTGTGATAATGTAAGGGCCAAGCCACTTGTCTTGGAGCTTGCCTGCCATCTTCGCGTTCTGCTTCCTGATCAAAACCATGTCTCCTTGGCGGAGGTCACGTGGTGAGACCTTCTTGTCTCTCCACCTTTGGGTTTCAGCCTGGTAGCTGCGGAGGTTGTTGACTGCTTTGCACCTTACTTCTTCGAGTAGGTCCTTGTCAAGCGCTTCATCTTGAGTGTTGGTATAGGAGGTAGTTCTTGGTGACCCGTGGCGGAGCTCTCCTGGGAGCACGGCTTCTTCTCCATAGAGCAGCTTAAATGGAGTGATGCCGGTGGCCCTGCCATCGGAGGTGTTGTGAGACCAAACGACAGTGATGAGCTCCTCCGCCCATTTGCCCAAAGGGCTTGTCCGTGAGGTTCTTTTTGATTCCTGCAGGATGATTGCATTGGCCCTTTCGACTAGCCCATTGACCGCGGATGTCCGATCGAGGCGAAATGGATTTTGGTGCCGATTTGGAAACAAAACTCTTTGAAGGCGAAGCCGTCAAACCGGGTTCCATTGTCAACCGTGAGATCCCTTGGGACGCCGAAGCGACATACGATCCGTTGCCGAAGAACTTTTGTACCGTAGCGGAGGTGATGGTGGCAAGCGCCCGAGCTTCGATCCATTTGGTAAAGTACTCCACCGCTACCACCGCGTAGCGAGCTTCCGGGAGCGGTCGGTAGAGGTCCAACCAAATCCATGGCCCAACGCCGCATTGGCCATGTCGGGCGGATCAAAGTGGTCGGAGCCCGGGTCCGTTTGAATGGTTGGCAGCCCGCCGGCAACCTTCGCAGCGATGTCGCACCGGCAAGGAAGCGTCGGACAAAGCGGTGGGCCAATAGAACCCTTGTCTGAATGCCTTTCCAACTAGAGCCCTTGGGCCATTGTGCGAGCCACAGATGCCCTGGTGGATTTCTTTGAGTATGGCAATACCTTCGCTTGTGGCGATGCATTTTAGCCAAGGAGCCGTGACCGAGGCCTTATACAGGTTCTGGCCTTCGATTTTATACCCTCGCGCTCTTTGAATCATTCTTTTTTCTTCTTCCTTCGATTCAGGTTCATAGAACCCTTTGATGTAAGCTAAGATAGGGGCCCGCCAATCTTCGCTGGATACGATGTTGACCATTCTCACTGGAGGTGTGTTGCAGGCAATAGCAGGTTCTGCGAAGGTCTCAAAGAAGACGTCCGGAGGTAGTGGAGTTAATTGAGCTGCGGCCTTCGCTATTTCGTCTGCCTCCCTGTTCTCACTGCGAGGGATGGACTTTGTGGTGATGCCCAAGAAGAAAGCTTCTGCTTTGCGGACAGTGTGAAGGTATTTCTGTAGCTCCGGATCCTTTGCCTTGAAAGTTTTCTCGATGTGGCCGGCGATCACCTGAGAGTCGGTCCGGATGATCGCCCGGCGCACAGAAAGGGCACGAAGCTTCGCGAGGGCCAAGAGGACGGCTTCATACTCAGCAGAGTTGTTGGTGCATTGAAACTCCGGTCTTGCGGCGTATCCGAGCCGGACTCCCGAAGGTGAAGTTAGGATTGCTGCGATTCCGGCCCCTTGGGCCCCATGCTCCGTCCACGTGCACGGTCCACGGAGGTTCGATGTCTTCTCGCCTTGTTGTGAGGATCTGGGTCCATCTCGCAATGAAATCTGCTAGAGCTTGCGATTTAATCGTGTGTCTGCCAACGAAGGTTAACGTGTAATCGCGAGTTGTGAAGCCCACTTGGCGATTCTGCCCACTGCCTCTGGGTTTCTGAAGATGTTATCCAAAGGGACGTGCGAAGGTATTGTGATGGGATGAGACTGAAAGTAGTGCTTGAGCTTCTTTGCAGCCATAACCACCGCATATGCGATCTTTTCGAGCTCTGAACAATGCTTCTTGGGACCTTCGAGGACCTCTGATACGTAATACACGGGAATCGTCGTCTTTGATGTTCCTCGAGGGTTTCTTTGACCAAAACGGCACCGATCGCGTGAGGCGAAGCCGCGACGTATAGCGAGCGGTTCCGAAGGTTCCGGGCTCGCGAGGGTTGTTAACTTGAGTAACGCTTGAGACTATCGAAGGCGGCCTGGCTGGGCGGGCCCCACTTGAAAGGTTCTCGGGTTTTGAGTACATCAAAGAAGGGCAACCCCGCTCGCCGACCGTGAGATGAATCTCGCTAAGCGAAGCCAACCGACCGGTTAGGCGGCGAGCGACTTCCTTGACGTCGGAGGTGACATGGAAACGATTGCGTCTATTTTTGTTGGATTGGCTTCGATTCCTCTAGCCGAGACAAGACATCCCGAAAGCTTCCTTTGCCGACTCCGAAGATGCACTTCTCGGGGTTGAGCTTGAGCTTCGCCTTTTTGAGCTTGTCGAAGGTTCTAGCCGGATCGGCTATATGGTTGGTTCGAGTTTGCTCTGGATCACAATGTCATCAACATAAGCGAGAGACTTTGGATCATCTTTGAAGACCTCCGCCGTCATGCGGGCGAAGGTTGGGCCTCGCATTGCGGAGCCCTCGGCCATTCTTCCGCGAAAAGTGCCATCGGGGTGATGAAGCTTGTCTTTTCTTCGTCGTCCTTGTTCATCCAAATTTGATGGTAGCCGGAGAAGCAATCAAGCGAGAGATAAAAGCTCACAACCCGCAGCACGGCGTCCACAAGGGTGCTTATCCTGGGTAATGGAAAGCAATCTTTTGGACATGCCTTGTTGAGACTTGTGAAATCAACACACATTCGCCACTTGAGGTTCTTCTTTTGTACCAATACCACATTAGAGAGCCAGGTTGGATATTTGACCTACGCGAATAACCTCCGCTTTTAGCAGCCGATCTACCTCCGCTTTGGCGGCTTGCTTCCTTTCTTCCGACATTTTGCGGAGCTTTTGCTTTATCGGAGGATGATCTTTGCCGACGTTAAGGTGATGCTCGATGAGTTTTAAATCTACGCCGACGAGGTCCGAAGCCGACCATGCGAAGGCATCGCCGTTATTGCGGAGGAATTGGATGAGTTGAGCTTCAAGTTCGGTATCTAACGAGCTGATATGATGACTTTCTTTTCAGGATTGTCCGGGAATAGCTGAATCTTTTTTGTTTCTTCCTCCGGCTGCGCGCGCGAAGGTAACCAGGCTACATCTATTTTCGGCTCTGCTTCTCGTTGCTCTTTTCGTTCTTCTTCTTGCTGCTGTCTCTGCTCTTTCTCCTGCAGGCAATGGACGTTTTTTTGCCCCGGAGTGGCTGCTTGCTCCGCTATTCTGGCCGTGTTTTGGTCTCCGTAGACGGCTACGATACCTCCGGGCGCTGGCATTTTCATGCAGAGGTAGCCAGGATGAATTGCAGCATTGAACTGGTTGATGGTGCCCCTCCCGAAGATGGCGTTGTAGTTGTATGGGATATCAACTACGTCGAAGGTGATATGCTCTGTGCGGGCGATGGTTTTGTTGCCGAAGGATACTTGGTAGAGTGATTTTTCCGATTGCTCTAATCTGGCCGGCCTCCGAATCCGAATAGTGGATGTCCCGCCGGTTGAAGTTTATTTCGTCGAGCTTCATGCCGTCGAAGGTGGATGTGAATAAGATGTCGGCGGAGCTGCCATTGTCCACAAGGATTTTGGTCACTGTCCAGCCTGCGATGTTTGTTTCTATGACCATCGCATCAGTATGTGGGTATTGCTTGAGCTTGAGATCTGAGCTGTTGAAGGTCAAAGGGATGTGCGACCAATGATCATTTCTATGAGGACCTTCGCAGGCTACATGATTGACCCGGCGAAAGTGCTCTCTGCGCTGTCTTTTGTTGCCATAATCCTCCCCTGAACCTCCGGAAATTGCCATGATGACCCCGTAGGTAGCTGCGGGATTGTTGATCGTTGTCTGTGCTCCTTGTGCTTCTCCCTCAACTTTAATTGGTTGTGGCGGAGGTAGTGCTGGTAGAGGTGGTGGCGGAGGTAAGGCTTGCGCTTGGGTTTGATGAGCGATTGGCTGAAGTTGCTGATACTGCTGCTGTGCTTGGCGATGGTAGTATTGCTGCTGTTGGTTGTGAGCATATTGACCCTGAGCGAAGGGCGGCTGAGGGTAGTAAATTGGTTCCTGATATGGGGGTTCTTGAGCTCGATGGTTGTGGTTGTATCCCCGGTTGCGGTTGCGGGGTTCGGTGCTTTGCTCGCGGGTATGGTTGACTGTTCACTGCGGAGCCGGTGGGGCTTGGCCGTCTCGCATTCAAGTCCCTTGATGTACCATACGCACTGCTTGGTGTAGTGGTCGCTGGCTTTTCCACAGAAATGGCAATAATGCAGCTGCGGAGGTTGCTGTCTCTGCTGATCTGGGTTGGCGGGTCTTCTATCGACTTGTGGCGGGGGTTGTCTGGGCTGGCGAGGGTGCTGCCGAGCTTGCTGGTCGTTACTGCCATCGATAGCGTTGACGTTTCCCATGTCGATGCGGGGGTACTCACTGCGAGGGTTCGGATTGCGCTCTCTTTGTTGTCGTTGTGGAGGTTGGGACGACTGAGACTTGACACGTTCATTGTTATCTGCTCTGATTTGCTTTTCCATGATGTCATAGAGCTCAGCGATCGGTTCTCGGTTCCCTTCTTGACAGCTTCGATGAACACGGTCCCGGCTGGATGCAACTCGTCACTGCCAAAATCATGACTTCATCCGTGATACCAGGGGTGCGATTCTTGGTATTGAGGAATCTTTTCCACCAATCTGGTAATGGCTCATCAACTCTTTGTTTGCAATTGAGAAGAGCGGTGGCCTTGGCCGCAGACCGACTGACACCTTTAAAGTTTGTGCAGATTCTCTCGCGAAGGTCATCCCAACATCTGATAGATCCTGGCCGGAGGTTGCTTTGTACCAGTTTGAGCAATATCTCTCGCCACGATCACGAAGGCTTTGGCCATGATGTCCTCGTCACCTCCGGCACCTGAGACAGCAGCTTCGTAGGACATTAGATATTGGCGTGGCTCGTAGGTGCCATCATACCGCGGTAGATGTTGCATGGCGAAGCCTTGGGGCCACTCGGTGATCTGAAGGTCGTATGACAGGGGGGATTTGGAGTCGTAGTGCGGGACCCGCGGCGCTGCTCTCGGCTCTGGAACACCTCCGCCAGCGGCTACCGGGTAAAGTACGTTGGCGCGGAGGTCCGGTTCTGGGCGTGGTGGGTGGGGATCTTGCTGTTGCTCGATCGGAGGTTGTGCGACTGGCGCATGCCCTGGGAGAGCCGGGTCTCTGTAGTTTCTCACCTCCGCGTCGCCTCGCCCGCTCGATGCTTTGCTCGATGCGGCGGAGCTCGCTTCGCTCGCTTCCTCGTTCTGCGCCGGATGGTTGCCGCTCTTGATTCCTTATTGATTTGCTCTAGGTGCCTTTTGCCAGCGAGGATACTTTCTTGAAGCTGTTCTAGATGCCTAGCCAACTTTTCTTCTTCCGAAGCTTCGCTGTCGGTCGTGGATCCATTGGCGATGCCATCTCCGGAGGTATGAGGGTGCGGCTGGATAATAATATCCCTGACCACCGACGCTCGCTACCGACCTCCGGGTGCGACTTGGTCTGGGTTGGGATCAACTGCCAGGTTGGCCGATTGCTCGATCGGAGGTTGCTCTGGGAGAGGATTTGGCGGAACGACACCTCCGCCAGCGAGGGTCGGATTCGCGTTGGCTCCCTGTGCTGAGGAAAGCTCACTGATGTTTGGTGCCATGGCTTGCTTCCTTTGTTCAGACCCCACGGACGGCGCCAACTGTTGGTATAAACTCTTGCCCCCCTGTTGATACTAGATACGCACACGAAAGAATCAAAGAGAAATAATCCGCAAGCGCACGGATATCGGTGAGCACTTCACCCGGGAGATATTCCAGAGTATCGTTATTTATTTATCCGCTAGGAGAAAACGTGCATCTGACTAACCCAAGTCTATACTTAGCCCCTGAGCTACAGACAAGGTAATGAGCGATATAGAGAGGATTACTACCACAGTCTCCTTCCAACCTATGGCAAGCTTTGCAACTACTACTCTATGGGAGCACCTAAGAAAAGACACCACAGAGGATGCTTAACCTAGCACTTTTGGACCTACCTTACCTACGACGGAAGTGGATTACAAAGGTAACAAAGGGACTCATCATCTCCCCCGATACTACCACGGTTCCGGCCGGATAGGGAGCATCTACGAGTGAACCTAGCCCAAGCACCACGCTTACGCTACGAACGATTACTCTATTCCCAACCGGAAGCGAATAAAGTAAACTCATAGACCAAAGAGCAATAATAACAAGAACTTACTAGTATCGAAGTTGAATTGCGTAAATGATCCTAGAACCAAGCCTCGGGTTAGGAGACTTGATCCCGCAGGTACAACCGGAGAGAGGAGACACCGACATGCCGGGCTTCCTCCAACTCTACCTCCACCCTATACTCTCTCTATCTATCTTGAATGCTAGGCTCTAGGGAGGAGATCCATTCAAGGGACCCCTCTCACCTCGATCCTCTCGGAAATAATGAATTAGGGTTTCATGGGATGCCTCCTCCGGGGGCCGGGGGCCCCGCTTATATAGCCCCCTAGGATGCACCGTAGCCCTCGGATCAAACCGACCTAAACGGACGATTATTATTCATCCTCAAAGGCGGTGGAACAGGGGATCCGCGAGGCCGATTCGATTACCGATCCGCGGTCGGCCGACTCAAGGGGGAGTCGGCCGACTCCCCACCTAGCCCGTTCGGGCTCCCGTTTGGTCCCGAGCCTTCTCGAACCTTCCAGATTATAGAATTTTTCCGGTTCCCGATTATCTCTATGTAAACCCGACATGTGGGCCTTCCTTGGGTATTTTCAGCCGACACCTATAAAAAGACATTCACCAGAACTCATGGAATTCTATTAGTGTAACCCCTATATCTAGTTGGTGAACATATTTTAGTCCTTTCTCATGTTTAGTTGACGGTAAAAATTGGCACTTAACGACCGTCAACAACTCCCCCAAGCTTACCCTTTGCTCGTCCCTGAGCAAAGATAAACTCAGTGATGGATCAGGAGTTGCTACAATGCTTTCACGCCTCAAAAGTACACATGCGTTCAAACAAGAACTCTCCTCCGGATTAGAGTGAACTATTCTGACTCAAAACTTACTCATATTACCTTTCACCATGGGGCTTGTAGCCATCACTTGGGTCTTGAGCAGTTGAAAGACAGAACGGTCAAGTCGAGCGCTATGTTTCTCGCTCTTTGATCAACTATTATTCCGGAGTTTTTGCAAGATTTTCAAATAAAACTCAGAGTTTCCTTGTATGACCCTTTCATGTCTCTCATTTGTGGTATTTCTGGATCTTCTCCAAGGCATGAGTAGTGTATGCCTTCTCTCTTCTCTCAAAATATGTGGTATTTGTGGAATTAAGGCATAGTGGAAAGTGCCTTCTCTCTCTCACCCTACTTTCTAATAGGCTTATGTGGAGCTTATAGGTGGGGAGACACTCAAACTCACTTGCATATATTGCACAAGTTATACCATGGATCCAATAGGAACTAAAATAATAAAGTCATATGTGCATGTGAATGAGGAAATGGAATGAATGATAAGATGATGATGATAAGGAAATGATTATGAAGGGTGATCACTTGGTGAACATCTACTTCTACACTTGCTCCTTTGGGGATAACATGACTCCCTTTATTCGGAAACCTTGAAACTTCTTGAAAGGAAGGACTTGGCTACTCTTTCTTTCTTTCTTTCTCTTCTCTTTTTTTTTCTTTTCTTCTTCTTTTTTTTTAGAGCAACCAATCCTCTGAAAACGAAACTTTAGCAACGGGGAGTGTATAACTTGAAATGATAATGACTGGAGCTTTTATGTAGGCAAATGGAACGGCGATGATTATTTCTAGATGTTCACTCCCAGGATAGGAGTAGAACCTTTTCTGGATGAAGTGAAATGAGTGGCGTATGTATTTTGTGGATGGATGGATGGATGGATGGATACGTACTCCCGGGGTAGGAGCAAAGATAAGCGCGTATCTCCGGGTAGAGACAAGACAATATGTGGGGGAATGCGTACTCCTAAGGTAGGAGCAAAGATAGGTGCGTATCTCCGGGTAGAGATAGCACAATATGTGGTGGATGTGGATCTATATGTAGGTGGTACTTCTAGGGACAAAAGTAGCACGTAATGAATGTAGTATTTATAAAATGGGTGCATGCTTCGAGGACGTAAGTAGCATAGATCAATGGATGGAGAGCACATAGTATTGACTTTAACCGCATCACTGGTTCCTTATGGGTCCACAAAGATAACCACACTCAATGCCTATAAAGACTACACTCAAGCCTACAATATGATCTATACAAATAGATGGGTTTTCCTAATCTAGCAAGCATGAATGTATGGTCAGTGGTAGGAATTTTGAACTCTCGTCATACGAACTCATCATGCAAAAATTTTAAGGTTTTTAAAAGATAAACTCTCCTAACTCTAGCATCTCTAGGAACAAGATGGACAAAGAGCTCAAAACTTTCCCATATCATATCCATCAACTACCTAGACTTAGATCAAACATTCGCTACCCACAAGTTTCAGGTTCGAGTAAATCTCAAATCTAAACAAACTTGTGTCCAAAACTCGGGAGAGTGCAAGGTTGAAAACTAGGTACTTGAAAGGAATTACGGCAGAGCAACTATTCATCATTTCCATATAAGAGCTTATTCTCAGTAGGGTTCATTTTAGCAAAGTGCGAGACTTTTCACATACTCTCCTCTATTTTATTTTGCAAATTAACAAATAGATAGATAGATAAGCTAGTGATACTTAGCTGAATACAAGGGGGTGCTCTCCCTAAGCCGGATGTTGACGTAGTCTAATGGTGTTGCCGACTGATCGGTGAAGGCGCATGCCCCTCCAGGAGTGTCGGGGATAATGGTCAGTAGAGACAAGATCAAGCGACGTTGAAGACAAAGACACTCGACAAGGGACGGGACGTCCTTCCGCCTGTTAGCTCTTCTTGATCCTTTAAGTTACGTCGGGCTCAAATAGACAACAAAGCTTGTGGAACTGATTTAAGTGTTAGTGATAAACCTCTAAGCCTTGGATGTCTAGAACCGTCTTAACATAAAATCTTTTTATCGGGATCTTAATATTTTTGCAATTTTATATTTATGATATGCATGTAGAAAAATGCAACTAAGATGAAAACTTATTTTTTATGCCACCACAGTGGATATCTTTGTGGGCTGTCGCACCACAAAATTATTCACATGGGGCTTAGCATTTTCTAGATGGAAAGCAAGACAAAATTATTTTCTTCTCTAATGCAGATGCATCAAAGTAAATATGCAACAAGAACTGATTATGCAGAAAGTAAATATGCTAAAGGAAAAACTTATGCAATGCTAAAATGGGGAATATGGATAACTACCAAGTTACCTCCTTGGCGAGGGTTCGGTGTTTTAAGTCCTCTGAATAGGACTTCTTGTTGTGCTCAATCCTTCGGTGCTTTATTTGATCTCAAAGGTAGAGACCTTGAGAACTGCATCTCTTGAGTTGATATCTCTTGAGGAAGATGTCACCCATGTTCTTTTCTTGTCCATTGGTCCGGCGAACCTTTAATTGTGATGTTGGCGCATCTTGTTTAGTGTTCATGTTGCGGGTTCGTAACTATCACTGGAGCACCTTGTGATGAGTGGTAGCTGCTTCTAGTGGTCCTTTACCTAGACCTTGTGCTCCACTTATTGTTTCTTTACGCATAGGATTAGTAGACAACACATACCCGAAGGAATATACAAATAACAAGGGTAGAGTTGTCTTAAAGGTAAAGGTCATATTCTATGCTACAAAAAGGTTGGGTTGAAAATTTTAATTAGCATAGATCATTTGCTCAACATTACTTCTTCTCTTAAGGATTGATTTTAGTTTGTCTTTAAGCTTGATTTGTGTGTATGACATCTACGAAAAGCATTTAAAGTTATAGAGAGGAAGTAATTGTGAGTGGAGGGATTGCAAACCAGTGTGCTAGAGCGACAAGGGCTTGAGAAGAGGGAGCTCATTGTTGGATCATCATTGGAGGAGTAGGCAACCTTCCTCCCCCAAGCTTGTTGTTGCTCGTCACTAGAAGCCAAGTTTGTGTGTTGAATCATCCCTCGAAGTGTGTTGCAACTCCATGTTCTTTAGGCACTTGTCCATCCTCTATTTTAAAGTCTCGTCGGAGAGGGCTCTCGATTCTAGGTCCATTGAGCAAAGATCTCTCCTTTGGACTTTGCTTTTCTTTGACCGTCCAATCCAGGGATATGAGGATGCGAGATAGTTGAATGATCTTCTTTTGTCAAACATTCTTGATTTTTGTTGAGTCTTGTTGACTAATTGATGTTCATTGGAGATGTAGACTCGAGTTCTTCCTTGATGGTCTTTGTTTTCTAGCAGCATGGCGAAGAGTTGCAGTTAATGACACGCCATCCGTCTTGATGATCAAGGAAGGGACATCATTAATTGTATGCAGGCTTCATCTCCAATGGCCTAGGGACATCATCTTGCAAATGTAGTTGTTCATGGTCTTCATGGGTTTGGTCGGTAGTCAACCCTTGATGGTGATTGGTTGACACAAGGATGCATGCTTATCATGCCATGCTTGTCCTTGCTTTGCCGACGTGCAAGATGGTGGCTTCGAGAACAACGAGAGTAGGCCTTTGATTGGCCAAAATGAGGTGAGTTGCACCTAGCTTCTCATTGGTGTCCTAGCTCGAGTTTTGGGTTCAATGCTATGATGTCTTCAAGGTTGCTCATAGCTTGTCACCTTGTTTATCCACTTCACTTGGGTGAGTGCTATTGATGTAGATCCTTCTTGTAGCACTCTTGTCTCCTTTGTTCCATCACCGCGGTGTTTTGGTAGGTTCACCATGGATATGCACGCCATAAATTCCTTCAACTGTTCTTGGACGATGAGTGAGCTATGTCTTCTATGTGAAGTTGTTGGAGTTCATCATATGCCTTGATTCATCTCCAATGTGAGTTCCTCTCTGGACTTTCCCAATTTGGATTTGGAAGTTTTTCTCATAGGGGTTAGTCCAACAAAATATACCAATGTCTACTACAGCAGTTTTTAGTTCAATAACCAAACTAGACTCCATGTCTAATCGATTAAGGAAGGCTATTTAACCTAAGCACCACGCTTAATTTAAAAGCCAATAGAAGCATGTCGAGTACTTCTAAACCAACACTTACTATGGTAGATAAAGGTAACATGAAAGCACTATAGAGATTTACTCAAACAAGTGATGGCGAGCATGATTGTTGTTTAGCAAATTGAGCATGCCTTAAAGGTAGGGACAACCAAAATAATGTAGCAACATGGCAAGGAATCTATTTATGGAAGTATATCCCCCAAGCTTGACTTTCATAAATCAAGATTGGATGAATGTAATTCAATGTTGCATAATGATTGGTTGGACATACCTTGCATTTGTTGTTCCTTTGATCTTTTTGCTTCGAACCTGGAAAGGTTAGTGACACAAATACCCGAAGGAATATTTTCATAATTATAACTCTATGCTCAATTAACAAGGACAACATACTAGAAAGGTGAACACCGATGTCATGGTCTAAACAGTGCTTGTTTTAGGACACTAAGCTTGTCCTTGGGAAACCTTCAAGATGTGAAATGGTGAAGTGGTTTCCCCTCCAACACCAATCTATGTGCCCTAATCTCAAGATTCAACACAATGAGATCTACAACATTTATGATATACATATGCATCTACAACCACCCTTTCAATATCTGTAGGAATAAGGAGTATGAGAGGGTTGAAAATCTCGTGTGGGGTAATGTTGGGGAGACTAAGTGAATCAGGAGATTTTTCATATGAGCAAGGTCTTGATGGGGTGTTTAAGAAGTAACTACTTTGCTCATTGAAGCCTCCATCATCTTCCACTTCGAAGGGTGACTCGACATAAATGTCCAAAATTCCCCCTGGATCGTCTCTCGAAATGATCTCATCTAAGGCCTTATCCATCCATTCAATGGCAATAGCACATAGGTTTTTAATGCTCTCTAGCCATGGATGTTGCTCTTCAAGATCCTCTATATGGTCTTGATGATTCCTATGCATGGGATATCTAGATGGACTTCTAGGATCATCAGGAGGTTTAGGAGGAAGGGCATAGAATGAGTCATAGGGGTCAAGGATGGGTTTAAAGATGGGTTCATATTCTATGTCGATGTGGGCATAGAAGGGGAGAACATAAGTGTGGATTCTAGATGGCTTCGCTCTCCTTCTATGGCATCACTTGACATGCCATCCTTGAATCTTTCTAAATGTCCTTCAAAGGGATTGGATGTGAGATGCTTTCTAAAAGATCTCTTCCTGAGAAGATTGACAATGTATGCACTAAAAGATCTCTTATGAAGCAGGAAATTTATGCTCCTCCCAAACTTGCCATCAAAAAGAATTTCTAAGGATAGAATTACTTCTTTCCTTAGAGAATTTTGGAGTACTACTGGTTTGGAATGGATAGCCAAATCATGGGATTTGAATGTTTGCAAAGTGGCTATGGAAACTTCCTCTTCTAGTTTGTGGGATGATTCCTTCTCTACCTCTAGGATGTTATCATGAAGGCTAGTGCAAGGAGTGTGTCCACTAATAAGGACAAACCTCACTTCACTAATGGGTAAAGAAAGGAAAACTCCTCCAAAGGCGATATTATCAAGACCCATATATAGATGTTGAATAAGAACATGGTCTTGTAAGGCTAGGTCTAAACCTAAGTTTATAGAAAAATTAAAAGATTCCCTAATTATAGCCAAAAGTTCATTACCTACTTGATCGAGGATAGGACTTTGGGTTCATTACCCTCACCGGTTGAGGATAGGACCTTGGGTACAATACCCTCTTGATTAGAAGATAGGACTCTAGCTGTAGAAAAGGGTTGGCTTTGACCTATTGCAACCACATTTGGTGTAGCTCATAGCTAGATGTGAAAATCATGGGTTCTAGAGGCTCTAAGCATGTGCTCATGGGTGCAAGATATTGGTGGATAGGCGTGGAATTTGGGTTATCCATAAGGATATAAAAGAAAAGGCAAAATAAAAATACAAAAAGATAAAAGTATAATACAAGGCTAAGCAGGACTTAAGGTTATCTCACAGACCGTCTTTCTCCCCGAACGGCGCGCCGAAATGCTTGTTGATACTAGATACGCACACGAAAGAATCAAAGAGAAATAATCCGCAAGCGCACGGATATCGGTGAGCACTTCACCCGGGAGATATTCCGAGTATCGTTATTTATTTATCCGCTAGGAGAAAACGTGCATCCGACTAACCCAAGTCTATACTTAACCCCCGAGCTACGACAAGGTAATGAGCGATATAGAGAGGATTACTACCACAGTCTCCTTCCAACCTATGGCAAGCTTTGCAACTACTACTCTATGGGAGCACCTAAGAAAAGACACCACGAGAGGATGCTTAACCTAGCACTTTTGGACCTACCTTACCTACGACGGGAAGTGGATTACAAAGGTAACAAAGGGACCGTCATCTCCCCCGATACTACCACGGTTCCGGCCGGATAGGGAGCATCTACGAGTGAACCTAGCCCAAGCACCACGCTTACGCTACGAACGATTACTCTATTCCCAACCGGAAGCGAATAAAGTAAACTCATAGACCAAAGAGCAATAATAACAAGAACTTACTAGTATCGAAGTTGAATTGCGGGAATGATCCTAGAACCAAGCCTCGGGTTAGAGACTTGATCCCGCAGTACAACCGGAGAGGAGACACCGACATGCCGGGCTTCCTCCAACTCTACCTCCACCCTATACTCTCTCTATCTATCTTGAATGCTAGGCTCTAGGGAGGAGATCCATTCAAGGGACCCCTCTCACCCGATCCTCTCTCGGAAATAATGAATTAGGGTTTCATGGGATGCCTCCTCCGGGGGCCGGGGCCCCGCTTATATAGCCCCCTAGGATGCACCGCAGCCTCGGATCAAACCGACCTAAACGGACGATTATTATTCATCCTCAAAGGCGGTGGAACGGGGATCCGCGAGGCCGATTCCCGATTGGCTGATCCGCCGGTCGGCCGACTCAAGGGGGAGTCGGCCGACTCCCCACCTAGCCCGTTCGGGCTCCCGTTTGGTCCGAGCCTTCTCGAACCTTCCAGACAGAATTTTTACCGGTTCCCGATTATCTCTATGTAAACCCGACATGTGGGCCTTCCTTGGGTATTTTCAGCTGACACCCTGCAGAAACAGACATTCACCAAAACTCGTGGAATTCTATTAGTGTAACCCCTATATCTAGTTGGTGAACATATTTTAGTCCTTTCTCATGTTTAGTTGACGGTAAAAATTGGCACTTAACGACCGTCAACACCCCCTACCTTCGCCGGTGCCCGGAGGAGGAGGGCGAAGGTTTCCCAAACAGAGAGCGAGATCTAAACTATTGCCAAAGTGGAACAAGAGTCATTGGGTCCCATCAGAGACCTTTGCATTAATTGGGGCTAAAATCCCCCCCCAAAAAAAAATCCCCCTTTACACATGCCATGCCCTTGGTATTTATAGGCCATACCAAGGGTCAAGTGGCTTTTTACAATAGGGTTTCAACCCTAGTCACACTTACAAATGGGCCTCACCAAGGGCACTTTAGTATACTGTAGAATTAAAAGATTCTTCCTTCACTCTATCACGGAACGCCACGTGTCTAGCCCATGAAGACTCCACGCGTCGCTTCCCGCTGTCGCCACGCGTCGGGTCCTGCCCCGTCGCGGCCTTGTGGGCGTTCATCCGGAGGTCTTCCGCCGCCCTGGGTGCTGAACGGGCTGAGTAACTGCTCCAAAGGTTCTCGTAAGCCCGGCTCATCGCGAAGGTCTTGTGAAACTTTGTCGAACTCCTGGGTACCTGCGCGATAAGAAGATTGGGATGTGCCAACGCGAAGGTGCGTCGTACCTTCGCTGAATTGTTGAGGTATCCCTGACGACCTTCGCTGTACATGCGAACGTTGCAGCGAAGGTTGTCCATGGTTGCTAGGCTTGTTTGCGTGTCTTGGCCCTTGCCAGGGCCGCGGAGCTACGTAGGGGGGTCCTGGCGGAGGTTATTCCCCCCAACATCAGGTATGCTTTGGCATATCCTATGGCCTAGTCTATTATCATAATCCACGGCGCACTTATGTAAATTTTGCCGAGGCAAGCCTCTTATTATAGACCCTCGGTATATAATTTTTTTTTTTTACTGAATTATATATGTAATTTTTTTTGTGCGGTGTACTCTTAGGTAAAACCTAGATCCACCACTGGATTGATTGGCTACTTCAAGATAATATAATTCAAGGATGCTAATAACAGCCATTAGCATTAAAAACACTTTAAAATGTTGAAAAGCTAGTCATGCATGAATATTTCCTTTTGGTTTTGGAAAGACCTTTATATGATGAAAACACATCATTATCTAAAAAAATATGATGAAAATGCATGCATGTGGGATCCAGATCACAGTGTCTACAGTGTTATAGTTGCAAAATGTCATGCATGGTGGAAAATTTCTTTCAGTGGCACGATGTTCTGAAGGACCGGAATTGGCGACTAGTGGGGGATGAATGGGAGTCCCAAATTTCTTACGAAATTTTTGGTCTTCGATTCTAAAAACAATCCCGAGAAACAAATTAACCTCGGTGATGTCCATGTTGAGTGAAAAAAATCACACAAGCATCTGTTTACTGAACAAAATCACAGAACAATCACAAGTTTGTTCCATCTCCTTCTACAGTACATGTTGGGGGAGGGGGGATATTTATAGGCTCCTCGATTTAATACATATTGTACAATTATATTTTTGCCCTCAAGTGATTCTATACATTATATGTATTAAGTACGATGGGCGAAGTGTAATTTTCTACTTTGCCTTGGTACTTTTTCCATTCTTCTTTGTTATGACTTCGTCCTTCTTCGTGCTTCACCATCCATCATTTTTGTTTTGGTCTTTTCAAAAATCTTGAATGCACTTCTTTCTAGCGAAGTCAGTCTCTGAACTTCACCGCTTCTCTTTTCTTGCTTCTTTCTATATTTGACTTTCTTCAGGTTCTGCAAGTAAATTTCCTAGCGAAGTTGATTTTCCGACTTTGCCGTTTCTTCTTCTTGTTTGGTCGAGCGAAGTCCAATTTCAACTTTGTTGTAACTCCTGCTCTGCATTTTGTTATTCAAAGTAAAACCAAGTTTTTAGTCCAAAGTTTGTGACTAAGTTTTATGGCGAAGTCAAATCCCCAACAGTCATGACCCAAAAGAGTGGATGGATGTTCCTTAATAACACAGCAGGACACCACAAAACCAACGCAACAAATGAAGCTCAAATCGGAGACCGAACGAGCAAGAAACAGACCAAAACAACCCAAGCTACAGTACCCTCGGAGAGTCCACTATAGTACCCCGGTCGGTCTGCTATAGTTGCCCAGACACCCAGACTGTCCGAGGTAGAGGCCCGGACAGTCCGCGAATCACGTACAAACACGATCAGGGCACCCTGAAAATCGTCTCTCCAATCGATCTTCTGTTTGGTGCCCAAATCTTCAAAAATTGCCACAAAATTTGGTAGGCATGATCACAAGGCAGTAGGGTAGCTACCTCTAAATGGTCATTGATGAATTTAAAGCCAATCAACGAAAAATCGAAGAGGAAGGAAAAATGCCCAAAAACCCTAGAGTGAGAATCGTTCCGATTTGCGACCTCGTGAGGAATTAGTCGATTTCCTTCGGTGGAAATGCTCCTCTCAGGGCATAGATCGAATCATCGCAAGAAAAACAGATCGAAGGGGTCAAGAATCGACGAATCGAAATATGAACTAGAAGGGAGAAGAGGAGTGACAGGAAGAACACATCAAGAACACAAAGCACAACACTTCAAAATCGAATCAACCATAATACGAGGTGGTAAGGGCTACCATTCCCGCACAGATTCGATAAAGTTGTGGACCTCTCTTAAGAATGCACTGGGAGGAGATGAAAACATTGCTCTAGAAGGAGAAAATACAAAATGGTAGAGGTGGGGAAGATGGGTGCTCCCTCATCCTATTTAATAGGGTTGTTACATAACCCTAGTTTTGCCCTCGGATATAATCGAGCCAAGCCCAAGGGTGCTATAGTCCAACCCGAGGTTTCTTGATCCGATGGCCATCGCGCTTTCTCACCAGTAGTTTCGCCTCGACGCGAACTCCCCTATGCCGCCATATGCCGTCTGTTCCGCATTGGGACCTCCGCCCGAGTTTTGAGGCCGAAACCTGCGAAACCCACCATCGATGGGTTTTAGGCGAAATAAACACCAAACTGCCTGTGGGTAGCATAGTCCATATGCATCCCTCCGCTCCTCGACACGTGTCACCTAGTCCTTGATCGCTTGACCACCAAGCCTTCTAGAACCTCCCGCTCGACTTGCACCACCGTCATATTGACTTGACCAACACGGTCACTCCCGTGTACACTTACGCTTGTCGATGTCCCAAATGTCAGCCACCGCGGCTAGTCACCCAGCCTCCTGTTCGCTCAGTCCAAGCCTCATGTCCTCCACGGTCCATCGGCACGGCATATCCTACTTGGCCATCTCCTTGTCGTCAACCCCACCTCGAGCTCCACACTTGCACAAATAAGCCAAGAGACACGTTGCACGACACACCTCGTGTGCCAAGTTAGTTCAAAGCAAGAACCAAAGTATTACATTGTTGGTAATCACTCATCAGAAAAACTACTAGACATAGGTACTTGTCAACCATATGTGTTCGCATGTACCTTGAGGAACTACAAAGGCCTGGTGCAACTATACAGATACTTTTTTGTAGAGTGAACTGTATATGCGACAACTGTAGGGATGAAAATGGTCGGAAATGATCGGAAGGAGACTAAATCACTTTTATTTTCATAATTTTTTTTCTTGAAAACAAAATCAATATGATATTGTCGAAAATGAATACGGTGCCGGTATTGTGGTAATTTTGAAAACAATATTGTCGATCGGAAAACACAACGATAACGGTCGAAATTGACAAAAATGATATACTTGAGAACAATAAACATACTAAACCGTAGAGCTAAAACCACACAGTTCACACCAATATATTTTAGTCTCAAATAGTGGCAAACCACGCAAGAGCACGGTAATTCTTAGACTATGACACAAATAAATGATCAAGTTCTACGTTGACTTGACATAGCATATTGATAGAAACATGATCTAAGTTGACTTCACATAGCATCAAATACTTCCCTAATAGTTAGTTCCTTTCCAATAATAAAAAGGTGGCCTTTAGCTATCTGTTGATAGATTTTTCACAGCTGTCAATTTTTTTACTAACTAATCTGCACTTGGAAGACCAGTATGAATCTTGGAGCACTTTCAATAATCTTCAAACTGACAAATCCCAAACTAGAAAAGTCTGTCGATAGACAGATAACCAAGCCATGTACCCTGTGCAAGCAAAAGTGGAGTGGCATGAATAGCCAAGATTGTTGCGGGATATTCATCACACACCCCAACAAGTTCAAACGATGGTTTACAAGGTGTTGAGTCACTATCTTCCTAAAACAATCCACATGAGCATGGTATGCAGACAACCAATCCATACCAGCATCTACCTTATGTGCTTCAGTGTTTGCGTGTGCAGATCAATGGGCTTGGCCAGGGCATGTTTTTTTAGTGGGCTAACTAGATCAAAAGTATGTGTTGTATCGATAATTACCAACGCTAAATTACCGAATTACCAACGGTAAATTACCAATTAAATACGGAAATCTTCGAAAACGATCGGAAGAGGGTTAAATCATTCTCACTTTCAGTTCCAATTATTTTTACCATTGTCATTTTTGTTTTCTCGGTTACCTCTACCATTACCGTTTATGTCCAAAAATCAGAAAAAGCTTGAAAATGATTTTCAAAAATTAGGGATTATCATTTTCGTTTTCATCCCTAGACAGCTGCGTGGTGTTTTCAATGAAAGACGGCCACAGCCCAACGGCCACAATTGTTGACCTTTGTCGTCATGCAAATTCAGACTAGTCCACTGTGGCCTTAATTATTATACGGAAACTGGAATGAAGGACCCAAACATCGCGCCATAATATTGAAGGCTGATTGCGATTTGAGAGCTGAGACAATGACAAGGATAGCATGCAAATAATGAAATAATGAACAAGCATGCAGTTGAAAAAAGAAATAAAGAAAAAGGGTCATCCGTTCATACTATTTTTACTTTCAACTTATTAGGACATGGAGCACATCTTAATTAATTAGTAATTAGCAGTAAAGCGTGAACTTTACACGCTACTCATTGTCATAATAATGAATCAATCAAACATGTCGTAGTTACTAACTTTCTGACTAAAAAGAATGGAGTGATCAAACAGTCGCCTTTGACTATAAGCTGACAGCGAAGACCCTTGGTCCAAAAAAGAAGCATAAACAAATGAGCGTTCCTTACTGTGCAGAGATAACTACATTACATCATGCATGCAAGTTGCAACGTGCGTACATAACCACTAATCGGCTACTTGCGCGCATGCATGTCGCGATCATGCAATTTTTAACTATAGATGAGACAAATTTTATATGCTGATCGAATTTCAAGGCAAGACAATTCAGCTTGCATGGTGGATTGGTGGTATCCTGACGACACATGGTTTTTACCATAACCATAGTATGGACCTTTTTGTGATGAGTGATTGCCAACATGCCAACACAATGGCGTGTGTGCGTGTGTTTCTGCTAACCGATAGCACGCGGTTTCGTATCAAACAATGGTGTCTCTTGGCTTGTATTGTTAGCAGGTGTCGAGGTCGGAGACAGTGGTCGACGGTCGGTGAATATCAAGTAGGGCATGCCGTGCTGACGGACCGAGTGCGGTGAAGGGCGGACGTGAGGCTTGGATCGAGGGACCTGAGGACCGGGCGGCCAGCCGTGGTGGCTGGCAGCTGGGATATCGACGAGCGCAAGTGTACACGGCGGGGGATGCGTACGGGCTACGCTACTCGCGGAGGGTTTGGTGGTTTGGCCTCAAAACCATCGGCGACGGTTTGGTGGTTTCGCCTCAAAACCATTGATGGCGGGTTTCCCTGGTTTGCGCCTCAAAACCGGGGCGGAGGTCCCGCGCGGACGGACGACACGTGGCGCCATAGGGGAGATTGCTTGGGAGCAAGGCTACCGGTAAGAAGGCGCGGTGGTCGTCGGATCAAGAGAAGCCTGAGTTGGACCCTTATGCCCCTGGCTAAGTGGTTTGGCTCTTCATGTATCCAAGGGCAAAAAGGGATGTAAAATAGGCTTGCCCCTATAAATAAAGGATGAGGGACTCTCTTCCCCCTCACCTCTTCCATTTTCATTTTCCCCGTCTAGAGCTAGGGTTTCATGTGAGAGAGAGGTCCAAGAATCTGAAATTTTCGTTCTTGTTTTTTGAGATATTTGTGTGGGAATGGAGGCTCGAATCCTCCTTTTGTCCTCCGGAATTTAAATGGGAGCCTCAAAATTTCTTTTGATATCCTTTGTGTCATTGTGTGTAGAGCACTTAGCGGTTAAGACCCACGGGTGTGCAGTGCAGGAGAAAAGGCTTTTCCTTGCTTGCGTGCATGGAGCTATATCCATTAACAGATGTACTAGTGCTTGCTTGTTGACCTGAAAAAGATTATGGACTGAACGTTCTCCTTAATTGATCAGCAGTATACTGCTGAAGAAAAATAGATGGAGTAGTAGGGAAGGGATCGAGGGGGAAGAATGGAAGAAAGAGAGAAGAAAGAGGAAGACACGTCTTGCTGTAGGTTGGCTGGCTGGCTCTGCCTTTAGGTATTTTAGAATATAATGTTTGCATGCCATGATAAAATTTTATAGTATATATTTTTTAGATGATGGAATAAAAAACATCATCTCATCTTGAATGTGAGCCAAATATAAGTCAACTTATGATATATGATGTATTGATGTCAGAATAGAACTTCAAGCATTGCTTAGCCGGTTATCCTTATGTTAAGGCCCCATTTGGAATGGAGGGCTTTTGCAGGAATTTTGGAGGAAATCAATTCCTATAGTATGATGATGTCACATGCCATTTGGAAGGCAGGAAGAGACACCGGTGATTCCACAGGGAAGGAATTGATCACAAAACGAAGAAAATAAAACATCCGGTTGGAGCTCTGGTTTTGTCTGCGCGCGGAAACTTGAGGCACTTTGTCGCTTGCTCGTTGAGAGAGAAAGAGCGAGAATGCATCCATAGTTTGCGTTGCCTTGGACACATTACAGGAGATAGAAACAATAAACAAGATTGAGACACGTCATGCATGCTAGAAAAAAATTGAAATGATAACCACAAATTTTTTTTTAGAATTGTTTGTTTGCATATTAATCTGCCAAATAATACTAGTTATCCTATCTCATGCTCGAGTAATCACATATGTTTATTTGCTGATAGAAATTTAATGTTGCAATATATATATATTTTAATCACACCTCATGTTTTGGAAATCCTGTGTTATAAATTCCTGTGCTCGAAACGTCACATTATTGCTGTGTTTTTCCATTCCTCTGTTTTCTCACTACATCTCTATCCTATTTCTACGTTTTTTTTCCTCTGTTTTATATTCCTGCGTTCCAAACATGCTCTAAATCTCCCCTCCGACCATATTTGGCAAAGATATATAAGGCTGTTATAAACAAATATAATATTTGTTGATCCATTTTTCAAAAAACTCAAAATATTGCTGTTCTATCCAGGTTCTTGTGTACCACGTTACATAGTTATATTTTACGCTAAATTCGAGGCTCATATCTAGCCAGGAACCACGGGAATTCGTTACATATGAAGCCAAAATTGGGAATATAAAAGAGACCTGATGTGCATGTGTGCAGCTGACAGGTCGATGTTATCCTTAACTCATTGATGAACGTGTGCATTGTACGTGCACTCGCTGCGGTCCTTTCGACTTGCCATCATTTTTTAGGCTCCATACATGCATGTATAGTAAAATAATCCGTAGAAAATGCAGCATGACAGTCGTAAGATAAAAAAGTGAAGCACGGCACGTGCCTATATATATCTGCATGCCAAGCAGCGCAGAGCATCGCATCCCACAGGAACTTCAGCAATAGAGCTTGAACGAAATCTGCAGCACTCTAGCTACATTGCATCGCATTGCCAGCAGCGCTAGCAGTGCTATAGCTTGCTCTCGCAGCCATGGCGTCTTCTTCGGCGTCAGCCTTGCTGCTCTTCCTGTGCTTGACCGCGGTGGCGTCGGCGCAGCTCTCGCCGACGTTCTACGACACGTCGTGCCCCAAAGCGCTGTCCACCATTAAGAACGCCGTGAACGCCGCCGTGCAGAAGGAGAACCGCATGGGGGCCTCTCTGCTCAGGCTGCACTTCCATGACTGCTTTGTCCAGGCAAGTTCATTCTTGCACCTACATGCATGATGCTCATCACTTATTATTAACTGCATGCACTGTGTTTAAAGGTACACTCCGGCCTATTTGTGAGTAACAATATTTTACAGCCCTGATGTGATAGTTACTTCCAATGCTCTCACTGTCTGCTAGCTTGGACGTTCTGCTAATTTGACTTCAAGTCATAGTAGTCAATAATAGCAACCAGGAACTGTCAAACAATAATCATGTGCCTAACTTTCGCTACTGTTCTAACAAAATAATAATCGATTCATTTGAATGCGGGTGGACATGACATCAGGGATGCGACGCATCGGTGCTGCTGGCCGACAACGCCGCCACGGGCTTCACCGGCGAGCAGGGGGCGGCGCCCAACGCCGGGTCGCTAAGGGGCTTCGACGTCATCGCCAACATCAAGACTCAGGTGGAGGCCATCTGCAAGCAGACCGTCTCCTGCGCCGACATCCTCGCCGTCGCCGCTCGCGACTCCGTCGTCGCGGTAAGCAAGCCGGCCGGCCGGCCGGCCAGCAACGATCGCCGCCTCATCGATCGATATCATGCATGCATGCAAATGAAGACTATATTCACCATCCTTTTCCTTTTCTTCGTGTATGCAGTTGGGAGGGCCATCATGGACGGTTCCTCTGGGTCGGAGGGACTCGACGACGGCGAGCCTGTCCCTGGCGAACAGTGACCTGCCGCCTCCCTTCTTCAACCTCGACCAGCTCATAACAGCGTTCGGCAACAAGGGTTTCACCGCGACGGAGATGGCCACACTCTCCGGCGCGCACACCATCGGGCAGGCGCAGTGCACGAACTTCAGGGACCACATCTACAACGACACCAACATCAACTCTGCGTTCGCGACCTCGCTCAAGGCCAACTGCCCCCGTCCCAAGGGCTCCGGCGACGGCAACCTGGCGCCACTCGACACCACCACGTCGTACAAATTCGACAACGCCTACTACAGCAACCTGCTGAACCAGAAGGGGCTTCTGCACTCGGACCAGGAGCTCTTCAATGGCGGCAGCACGGATAACACCGTCAGGAACTACGCGTCCAACTCAGCGGCCTTCAGCAGCGCCTTCGCCGCGGCCATGGTGAAGATGGGCAACCTCAGCCCGCTCACCGGCTCCCAGGGCCAGATCAGACTCACCTGCTCCAAAGTGAACTAAGAATAATCACCATACATACAGAAGCGTTTATACACGCGAAAATAAGGCTAAGCCATCATAGTAATACTAGCTAGTAGTGGTTTATACATGCGAAAGAGCCGTGTGACTGTGATCTATAACTCTTATATAAACAAAACCCCACTATATATTTATCTAGACATGTAACACGTCCACCTCAGCATCCATTATCAAACCCACTATCTATTTCTCTTAATGCAATACGTCCACCTTAACAATCCACTATCATTTAACACTAACAATTTATCTTGACATACAAAGTGTACTTTATTTTTTTATTCCTCTTTCATACCCACTGCAACGCGCGGGGGAATCCTACTAGTATACTGTAAGCTGCAAAAGTGGCATGTATCATCATCTCATTTGCTCATAGAAAAGATGTGCAAATAAAGGTATCAAGCCAGGATTCCCTTGCTTAATTTTTGTGGTGGCTAGTTCATCAATCTAGCCACTACCGGAGCCAGAGGCTTTTCCGTCGGCCCAGGTGTTTGCCGATGGCCAGCCATCGGCAAAGTTCTCTTTGCCGACGGCTGGGCCATCGGCAAAGAATTGCCATGGGCAAAGGCATTCTTTGCCGATGGCCGGGCCATCGGCAAAGCCCAGCAACCGGCAAAGCAAGAATTTGCCGATGGCCAGGCCATCGGCAAAGGCCCACCATCGGCAAAGCTTGCCCGTAGCGGACGGCGGCCGACGCCGTCTGCTTTGTCGATGGCAGCGCCGTCAGGCCATCGGCAAAGGACATGCTTTGCCGACGGCCGCGGCCACCGGCAATGCCCAGCCACATGGCTGCCTGAGGAGCGCCCAAGCCCACCTTCTTTGCCGATGGCCGGCCGTCGGCAAACAAGCTTTGCCGATGGCTTTATGAGGCCATCGGCAAAGTATATATTTTTTTTTTTTTTTTTCTTCCTATTTTTTTCTGGTGTCTTCCTACACCACATACAATCCAGCTTCAAAAGTTGGGACAATTTTGAGTTTTTTAGCTATATTTCGTTAATTATTTCTGTTTCTTTGAATTTTTCCCGCAACTCTAAATTTGAACTGCAGGTACATGAAATAATGAAACTTTTTGATTCGAAACATGATATTCATGATGCTCAGAGTATGTTGAGGCCGTATCCAGGACCTCGCATGAAATTACGACCGTGTTGGCGTCGTAACATGGGGAGTCACGTGCGCGGAAAATGTTTTTAAATTATATAAAATCCAAACGAAGTCCGAAATTGATGAAACTTGACGAGTTGTGGGTGTGGCCATCGCATGCGGAGTCTGTGGTAAAAATTTCAAAAAGTTTTGAGCAAGTTGTGACGTTGGATGGCGGAACCTAACCCACATGTGGAGATGTCTGGGTTCTGGCCATCCAACGTCACAACTTGCTCAAAACTTTTTGAAATTTTTACCACAGACTACACATGCGATGGCGAGACAACTCATCAAGTTTCGTCAATTTTGGACTTCGTATGGATTTTATATAATTTCAAAACACTTTCTGGGCACGTAACTCCCCATGTTACGACGCCAACACGGTCGTAATTTCATGCGAGGTCCTGGATACGACCTCAACATACTCTTAGCATCATGAATATCATGTTTTGAATCAAAAGGTTCCATTATTTCATGTACCAGCAGTTCAAATTTGGAGTAGATGGAAAATTGCGAAGAAACAGAAATAATTAACGAAATATAGCTAAAAAACTAAAAAATGTCCCAACTTTTGGAGCTGGGTTTTATTTGGTGTAACACCAGAAAAAAATTTGGGAAGAAAAACAAAAAAAAATTCAAACTTTGCCGACGGCCTATGAAGGCCATCGGCAAAGGAGCTTTGCTGACGGCCAGGCCATCGGCAAAGGTGGTGGCCCCGGCCGGCGCTGAGCTACCACGTGGCTGCCTGGCCACGGCCATCGGCAAAGAGCTTTTCCAAAAAAAAAGGGCCGGCAAAGCCGGCCCATTTCCCGCTCAACCCTAACGCCGCGCCAGCCCGTCCCGACCCCGACCCCGACACCGCGCCGCCGCACCGTTGCTCCTCCACCGCGCCGCCGCACCGCCGCTCCTCCACCGTGCCGCCGCACGCCGCTCGTCCCCACCGCCGCCGCAGGTCCACCTCCCCGCCGTCGCCGCTCGCCCGCGCGCGCCGCCCGGCCTCCCTGTTTTCGCCGCCGCCGCCCACCCACCAGATCCCGCGCCGGCCACCTCATCCCGGCCACCAGTGGGAGGAAAGTAGGAGAAGGGAGGAGAAGGAGTAGGGAGAAGGAGGAGAAGGGAGGAGAAGGAGTAGGGAGAAGAAAGAAGAAGGGAGAAGGGAGAAGGAAGAAGAAGAAGAAGGGAGAAAGAGGATGAAGAAGGGAGAAAGAGGAGGAAGAAGAAGGAGAAGGGAGGAAGAAGAAGAAGGAGAAGAGAGGAGGAGGAGGAGAAGGTCCGCTTCGTTCGTCCACCTTCCGTCCATGTCGTCGACGCCGTTCGTCCACGTCGTCCATCCACGCCGTCGTCCTTGCGCGTCGCCGACGAACATGGTAAAACCCCTGGGTTATCGGCCTTCGTGTCAATGTGTCGTTGACGGCCTTCGTGCCGGTTTTGTGGATGTGATGGCCATTGTGCCCCAAATGTGGATGTGGTTATCGGCCTTCATGCCGTGTTGGTTATCAGCCTTCGTGCCGTGGTTGTTGTTGGCCTTCGTGCCATTTTTTGCAGGTTTTGGAACCTCCCCGTGCAGGGGAGGTGCTGTCAAAATTTTGAGTGGATACTAATCTTTTTTTCTCTTTTTTGTAGGAGGAGGACCTGTGGGGGGTACCCGGTGATGACGATCTTCTTCGTGGGCATTGCGGGTCTTCCTGCACCGTGTCGACTCTCCACCGGCTCGCTACCCGCCTCTGCGCCGCCACCCTAGGTATAAATCACCTCTGTTCCTTATAGTCCATGTCACTACATTGCGTAACCGAGTAAGGCGTCTCCCGTCTGAAAGTGATTCGCGGTCGTTGGTATGCGGATCAGTGCATATCTGCAACGGTGTCTCTTTCGGATTGTCCACGTTTTTTGGACGCCTGAGGATGCGTAGATGGGTTAGCTTCCATGTTCCGCCCCCGTCCGAGTCGAGTTTCGGCCCCGCCGCCCCCGCCGTTGTTCTCCGGATACACACTCTCCCGTCGGGACGTGTATCGGGAGAACATCGGGTAGGTGCTGCCGAAATTCCTTCTCGGACGGGAGCGGAGCATGGAAGGTAACGTAGCTCATCTACGCATCCTCGGGTGGGATTAGGACCTATCCATCACCTATTAGATGGTAGGAACGCCTTGTAGATGTTGATGTTGGTTATATTACTCGCTTACATTGGCGCATGACAGAGGATGGCTGACCGTGAGTGGATGTACATGGGCTTCAAAGACAAGACCGATGAATGGGTTAAGGGGACCGGGGACTTCCTAGAGCAAGCATTTGGCCTAGCTGCTAAAGGGGCGATTCGGGTGTGGTGTCCCTGTAGCAAGTGTAAGAACGAGACAAGGAAAGAGCAACGACAGATGAGGAACGATATTTGGGCGAACGGATACGTTCCAAACTATACCCGCTGGATCCTCCATGGGGAACCCTAACGGGTTACGGAGGCGGTGGTGAGACCGGACCTCGAGGGGTTTGATGAAGATGTCATAATGGCAGACTTGCTAGCAGACGTTGAAGTCATTCAAGGAATGGAGGTGGAGGAACAAGATCCAGAGGAGACCGCAAAGGCATACTACGCCATGATGGAGGTGGCAAAGGAGCCCCTTCATGAGAAGACCCGCATTTCTAAACTGGATGCCATTTCACGCCTAATAGGGTTGAAGTCGTCACTGGGCATTAGGCAAGAAGGTTTTGATCTCGTGTTGGCAACTGTTGGCGGGCTGCTTCCAGAGCTTCACTGCCTGCCGAAAAGCACGTCCGAGTCACAGAGGCTCCTTCGTGCACTCAAGATGCCTTATGACCCGATCCAAGCTTGTAAGAACGGGTGTGTCCTGTTTCGGGGAGACCACAAGGCAGCAACACACGGTCCGAAGTGCGAAGCCTCTAGGTACACGTGGAGGTAGAAGGCAGTGATGGCAACAAGAAACAGTCTAAGATCCCCGAGATGGTCATACGACACCTTCATGTACTACCGATGCTGCAACGGCAGTACATGACAAAGGAGTCCGCGAAACAAATGACGTGGCACAAGAATGGCAAAAGATACAGTGACAAGATGCAGTACCCGGCGGATGGTGATGCATGGAAGCACTTCAATGCCATGAATCCTGTCAAGGCCCAGGAGGCTTGAAATGTATGCGTAGCGCTGGCAACAGATGGGTTCAACCCGTTTGGAATGATGGCCGCCCCGTACACTTGTTGGCCCGTGTTTGTGATCCCCCTCAATCTTCCTCCCGGCGTCATGTTTGAACCCAAGAACGTGTTCTTGACGCTCATAATACCTGGACACCCGAGCAACAATATGGGTGTGTTCATGCAGCCAGTGTGGGATGAATTGCAGAAAGCTTGGGAAGAGGGGGTGCTGACGTACGACCGAGCTACAAAGACGAACTTCATGATGCACGTGTGGTACCAGTACTCAATGCATGACTTCCTGGCGTATGGCTTATTCAGAGCGTGGTGTGTTCACGGGAAGTTCCCTTGCCCAACATGCAAGGCAGATGTGATGTTCACCTGGCTGGCCAAGGGTGGCAAGTATTCTTCTTTCGACAAACATCGTCAATTCCTAGAGGAGGACCATGAACTGAGACGAGATAAAAAGCACTTCACGAAAGGTGTTGAAGTCACCGGCCCCATCCCTAAGGAAAAGAGCCCAACTGACATGCTTGCACAGATAGAGGCTCTCGAAATTGATGAAGTGGATGGTGGTTTCAAAGGATATGGTACCGACCATATGTGGACTCATATATCGGGCTTGACTAGGCTCTCCTACTACAAGCACCTTCTTCTTCCACACAACATCGATGTAATGCACACAGAAATGAATATTGCCGAGGCACTTTGGGCAACACTCATGGACATTGGCAAGAAGTCAAAGGACAATGTTAAGGCTAGACTGGACATTGAAACGATTTGTGATAGACCAAATCTAGTGATGAAGACCCCTGCGCCAGGCAAGAGATGGAAGAAGGGCCCGGCCGATTACATCCTGAAAAGGCCACATAGGAAGGAAGCACTGGAGTGGTTGAAGACGCTAAATTTCCCTGATGGGTACGCGGCGAATCTGAGCAGGGGAGCGAACTTGCAGACTGGCAAAGTTTTAGGGATGAAGAGTCATGACTTCCACATCTGGATTGAGCGGATCCTTCCTGTGATGACCCGGGGATACCTCCCCGAGCTGGTGTGGCGCATCCTGGCAGAGTTGAGCAGCAGGGGCAGCCTAGGCCGTCTCAGGTCCCTCCGCAGCAGGGGCACTCCGTGCCTGCCGTGTTCCCTCCGCAACAGGTCGGCTACTGGCAGTACGGTGCGGCCCCGCAGCCGAATTGGTCTCCGTGGGATGAAGGTGCTGTGGGCTCTGGGACCCCCGGGGATGGCGCCTCGAGCTAGGTACCTTCACTTCTATCTTTTGGACCTTGTTGTGGCACGTCGGACATGTTTTGCCGATGTTGGCCTTGTATGGATAACTTTGGACTTGTATGGATGAATTTGGACTTGTTTGGACTTGTATGGATGAATTTGGACATGCTATATGGATTTGATGCTAAATTATGGTTGAAATGGTGTATTATTGCGAATATATGAGATGCAATGTGGGATATGTGTTATATAAGTGATTAAATGTGGTTTAAATGCAAGAAAACAGGGAAAAAAAGGAAAAAAATTCCCAGCTTTGCCGACGGCCATGGCCATCGGCAAACTGACCAAATCTTTGCCGATGGCCGTGGCCATCGGCAAAGAATTTCCAGGAACGGCCATCGGCAAAGAATTTCCAGGAAATAAGTTTAATTCCATTTTAAAAAAAAACAAGTATGCCGACGGTCACGGCCATCGGCAAAGAATATTAAAAAACAAATTTCTTTGCTGATGGCCACATGGCGTCAGCCATCGGCGAAGACGCTGTCAGCCTGACGGCGGGGCGGCTGACATGGCCATCGGCAAAGAATTCTTTTCCGATGCCGCCTTTGCCGATGGGGCTTTGCCGATGGCCACGTGGATTTGCCATCGGCAAAGCCTTCGCCGGCGGTGTCCCAGTCATTGCCGATGGCATCCTGCCATCGGCAAAGACTCTGTCTCCGGTAGTGAGCATAGGGTTGTCTCCAAATCAACGTGTTTTCATAAATCCCACAAAAATTGATTTTCTAAATATGTATTCTAAAAGAAAAAATATGACCAAAGGCATATATTAGGGGCTATTGCGTTTCTACCCTTGGTTTAAAGGGTCGTTTTGATTTTACCCTCGCTTTTCACGATCTTGCATTTTTACCCTTGTTCTGTAAAGTGAACATTCGTTTACCCTTGGTTTAACTCTGTTAGCTATTTTGATTTAAAAAAATTAAAAAAAGAGAGAAAACACAACATTAGAAGACTTGAGACAAAAATACCCCTCCACTCTTCGTACGAGAATCATTCTCGTATCCTATCCCGTGGGGGCTTCTTCGCTCCTTCCTGCCACGGCTGCTCCCACACGGACGGGAGCACTCCACGGACGGAGCCGCACTTCAGGCGGACGGATGCCGGCACGGAGCTGCAGCTGGGAGGCCAGTCCGGTGGGGCGGCGCGGCCGGGCTGCGCAGCCAGCGACGCGCTCAGCCGGGCGACGCGCACGGCTGGGCCGGCCGGCCTGGGCGGTGCCTATGGTTTCCCTGGGCAACGCGCCTAGGGTTTGGCTGGGTGGCGCGCGGGAGGAACACGACAGGGGTGTGTCTCGGCACTGGAGCTTGACAGGGGCGTCGCAGGCCGTCCAGTAGCCATGGAGCCAGAGGATGACGGGTCTAGAGCCAAGGAGGTTGTGCCCAGGTACAAAATTTCCTCCTCTGTGAATGTGTATTGCCAATGTGAGTTGAATTAACCTTGTTCTTTAGGCAATTGCATTAATTTGGTTTCAATTGCTCCGATTTGTAGGCAAAATCACATGAATTTGAGGTTGGTTGTTAGGGTTCTGGCATATTTTAGTTTGCCTGATGGGGGACCAAAAACTTACCAACATGGTACAACCTTGGGTACTCAAGTTGTTGACATTTATAGCTTCAATGTGCTGCAACTAAGCAATTTCATAGCTGAGCACATCATGTGGGGTTCAAAACAGTACATTACTTTCTGGCAAGCATTGGAGGATAAGACTAGTGGTCCTTCTGTTGAGATTAAAAGTGATGAGCAGTTGCTTGAGTGGTTTGAACTCAATAAAGACAAGGACAAAGTGTACATTCGTGCCCAAATCAGTGATTTTGAGTGTCCTATACAGTTTTCACCAACAAAACGTAGGTGCCACACCCTTCTGTGAGGAATAGAGTGCCTACCAATGAGACAAACACTGTTGAGAGACCCACATCCACAAATGAAAAAGGGAGACCCACATCCAAAAAAAAGAAAGTCATAAAAAAAAGAGAGTTGCCAAATCTACAGAAGAAGGTGCAGATGAGGAGGGTGTAGGAGTTGAGGAGGGTTTAGGAGTTGAGGAGGGCATGCATTCTGACACTGATTCACTTGTGGCAGCAAGTGATAGCAGTGATGATAGTGACTTGGCTGCATCCTCTGATTCTTGTGATGATTGCTCTGACCCTGAGTTCAATCCTGATGGTGAAGTTGTTGATGATGAAGATGAATTTGATCCTCCACCCTTCTCATATAATGCTGATAACCCGAACATTGATGTCAATGCTTGGTTCCTAGACGTGGACGCGTGCAAGGCTGTAGTTGTACATTGGTCTATTTTGCATGATCATGCTTTTGGTACTGTGCAAAAGGACCAGACCAGATTTAAAGCCAAATGCAAGAGAGCAAATGAGGGTTGCAAGTGGCGCTTTTATGCATCTACAAGCAAAAAGACAAGTGGCTGTAAGGTAATTTCCTTGCTATTTTCTCCTAATAGATGGTAACTTCCTTGTTGTTTTCTTCTAAAAAATGGTAATTTCCTTGCTTTTTCACTATTAAGATGGTAATTTTCTTGCTTTTTGATAATGAAGGTTAAGACAAGTGGTCCAAAGCATTCTTGTGGGTTAGTCAACAATTGTGGTCAAACTATGGCCTCCAATAAATGGGTAGCTGAAAAAATTATTGATTTGGTGCGGGAAGACCCAGAAATTACACTAATAGAGTTGCAAGGTAGGCTGAATTCAAAGTACTCGATACAAATTCCATATCATAGAGTTTACAGAGGCAAGGAAAGGGCAATGGACACCATATATGGCAGCTTACAACTTGTTACCAACTTATCAAGCTGAGCTTCTAAGAGTAGTACCTAGCGGCATTGTTGAGATGGAGACTGAAAAAGATGACAATGGCAATATGTGTTTTAGTAGGTTTTTTGTTGCTCTTAAACCATGCATTGATGGGTTCTTGGAAGGATGTAGGCCGTATATTGCCATGGATGCCACACACTTGACTGGAAGGGGGAGGGGGCAGCTAGCAGCAGCTGTTGGTGTGGATGGTCAGAACAACCTATTTCCAGTGGCTTATGGTGTGATTGAGACAGAGTCTAAGGAAAGCTGGACTTGGTTTGTGAATAACTTAAAGAAGGCTATTGGTACTCCTGCAGGCTTGGTCATTAGTACAGATGCAGGCACAAGGATTGAGAAGGCTGTAGATGATGTGTATCCTGCAGTGGACCATAGAGAATGCATGAGGCACTTGTGGAAGAACACGAAAAAGAATGGGTACAGTGATGAGCTTTATGGTAAGAATATGTGGGCTGCTGCCAAGACCTTCATGGAAGATAGGTTCAAGTTCTTCCTACGGAACATAGAGGAGAAAGATCCTAATGCAGTGGATTGGTTGGATACTAACCATCCATTTGTATGGAGTAGAGGCCTATTTAGGGAAGAATGCAAGGTAGATTACATCAACAACAACCTCTCTGAAAGCTTTAACAGTTGGGTGTCCGCAACCAAGGATTTTCAGATTGTGGATATGCTTGACAAAATAAGACAAATGATCATTGAGAAATTTGTTTTGAGACATAAGATTGGTAGAAAAATGACAGGCACAATCATTCCAAGTGTGATCAAAGCTCTGAATGCTAAATCCAAGAGTATCAAGGGCCATGACACACTAATATGTGGGGCTGGAAAGGCTGAAGTAACAGTGAACAAATTCAGGTACGCAGTCAACCTAGGCCAAAAAACATGTAATTGTAGGGCTTGGCAAGTAACTGGAAAGCCACGCGCCCATGCTTTAGCTTTCATTGCTAAGTGTAGTAGAGAGGTACGAATGGATGACTTTGTGCATGAATACTTCTCTATTGATCGGTTCAAAAAGACATATGCAAGTTCTTTCAATCCAATGACATCCAAAGATAGTTGGCCAAAGGTTGATTTGGGCTACAAAATCAATAAGCCTAAGCTGAGAAGGAAACCAGGAAGACCAAGGACTTCTAGGATCAAGTCATTTGATGAGGCCAACACTAGTAACAAAAGAAAACCATGTTCTGAATGTGGAGAACTAGGCCATATACCCAAGTATTGCCAGGGAGGTCCAACTGCTAGTCAAAAGAGGAACCGCTCATCATCTCAGAACGAATCATCTTCACAAGCATCAATGTGAGTCATGCTAATTTTTAGTCCTTTACTCTACATTATTTAGTCAACTTGTTTACTGAACCATTTTTCTACATTCATGTGAAGTGCAAATGCAAGTGCAAGTGAAACTAGAAGGGGAAGGGGAAGGGGAAGTGCAAGTGTAGGACCTGGAACTGAAGGAGCAGAAGGGGCTGCACCACAAGGAAGAGGAAGAGGAAGAGGAGGAAGGCTGGCTGCATTGTTAGGAATAGTGTGATGTATGACAATGAACATGTAATCTCACTATTATCTATTGCTTTTGTTGGACTTGTATGTTGAATGATGGATTGATGGTTGTGTATGTTGGATGATGGATAAGTATGTTGGATGATGATGGTTGCTGCACTTTTGCTACATCTCATTTTGATGTGATATTATCTATCTATATTTGCATATTGTGTGGAATAATATGTATCAAGTTGTCCAATATTGTTGTCAAATTTTTTTAGAAAACAAGGGTAAAATCACAATGAGCTCAGAAAAGTAAGGGTATTTTTGCAAGGGCAAAGTTGTCCTTCCGAAGCCCATTTAACACCGTTAGCTGCCCTTAACAGACCATGGGTAGACTGAGCGTTCGTTTTTACAAAGCGAGGGTAAAAATGCAAGATCGTGAAAAGCGGGTCAAATCAAAACGGCCCTTTAAACCAAGGGTAGAAACGCAATAGCCCCAATACCGTGCCGTGAAAATGTTGACAACGCCGTCAAGTGTGACATAACTGATATTTTAGAGTGTCTAATAAGGCCTGCTATTTTTTTAATTACACAATATAACACAGACGCTCAATACGCACGCACACTCACGTCTATGAATACACGTACAAAAACCTACCTCTATAAGCATCTCCGAAGGACTGAGCCGACGTTTACCACTTAAAGCATAATGTAGGAAATTTTTTAGAATAAATCCAGGAAAAATGCGAGCACTAGGATTTTGATCCCTGTGGGCAGGTTCCACCAAGAAACCCAACCAACTGATCTATGATCAATTCGCTAAGGCCTGCTAATATTGGAACTGTATGTAGCATATAGAGTCGTCTTCGAATCAAAGTGCTTTCGTTCACAACCTCACAATTTTTTATTTTATAACAAATATATATTCCAAAAGAAAAAATGATCAAACCAATATTTGTTTTGCGAGACCTAGTTACAGAATTTAGGTACACGTCAATTGTGACTATTTAGAAATCTACCAATAATCAAAATACATTTATTAAATGTATATATGCAATTAATCTAAAACATATTTATGCAAATACCGTAGAAGTTAAAATTACCACTCTTGTATTTTGAACTGTTTTTTCTATTTTAATACAATGATATACACGTTCGTGCATATATTTGAGTAAAAAGTATTATCACCCCTTCATCTAGCTCACAACACCTTATATCCTAAACTCCTATAAAGCTAACTAGGAGGATTCCCCGTGCGTTGCCGCGGGTATTACATAAGAATTTTAATTGCATAGAGAATATATTTAATTAGAATAGACAGAGATTTACCTTGATACTAACAGATTTACCTTGATACATTAGCTAAGCTATACACTAATTAATGCTGAAGTGCTAATACAGGTGGAGTTCATACTCCACGTTCAACATAATTGGATCAACCTTGCAGAGAGCCCTTCGTGTATGAATTTCGGCACCAGTGATGATCGATGATCTTCCATCAGCATTACTACGCACCATGCAAACTCGCCGTATCCCCATCTGCCTGATGCGTCAATTGCTTGGAAGGGGAGTCCGTTGGTGTCGAAGGTGAAGGGGCAGAGGCAGGCAGGAATTAATGCATGTTAGAGAATTAGTCTACTGGGTTTTAGCTTTATAGGAGTTATAGATAGATGCCCACTAATCTATTTCATCTCCTTGAGCCATGTCATCCACACCCCACTAGCCATCCATTATCTCCACCGTGGTCACTAAAGCATGCATGCAAGGTTTGTATTTTCTTCCACCAAGCATGAGTCATTTAGTTTTCATCCACTAAAACTTGCCAATCTATTTATGACCACATCTGAATAGACCATTTGAGACCCATTTATATAAAATTCATGTGTTTTTCCTATGTTCTATACATGAAATCATGTCATATTTTCTATACTTTTCATGTGGTGCCTCAGTTATAACATCTGACGTTCCCGCCGCAACGCGCGGGGTATTCACCTAGTATCCAAAATGCACTACTGGAAACTTGAAATTCCCTGACGGTTGGGTTGTTGATATATATAATTATGTGCAAATGGTATTAAATATATTTGGAATTGAATAAAAAATGCTAGCTAATTTAGCATTTTCCTGTGGGTTGTAATTTCCTTGACAGTTGGCACCGACAGGGAAAATACTTTTCTTTGACGGTTTACCAACCGACAGGGTAAATATAGCTATATCTTGTCGGTTTCACACCGCCAGGGAAATTATTTTCTTTGGCGGTAATCTTTGTTTTTTGTCAGTTTCAACCGACAGGGAAATCTATTAACCTTGACGGTTTTACCATTTTCCTATCGGTTTTGTAAAATCAGGAAATATAATTTGAATTTGCTTGACGGTTAAACGTCAGGCTATTTGCTATTACCCTTTCGCCAGCCTGACGGTTATTCCTTGACGGTGCACCATCAGGGAAATATGATTTTAATTTTCTTGACGGTATTTTTAATTTCCTTGACGGTTATCGCACTGTCAGGGAATTTTAACTTTCCAGTAGTGACAGAACTTTCCAACTTGGTTAACGGTGCTACGTCTAGCTAGCATGACTTTTAGGTACGACGACATTAGATGTGCTATTCTATTATTATTATTAGGGTGATGAACAAGCTAAGATGATACACACATGGAAATGTAAAATCAAGTTGTCAACATCGTTTAATCAAGTTGATGCTTACTGATAACACTTTCATAATGCTAGAGAGTGGCGGCACGGGTCAGGGCAAGGTTGATTTCTTTTGGACAAATGCGGACTTTGTGCCTAATCATCCAACACACTCGTCCAAGCTGTTTTGTCCTGTGCTACTCATGTGGACCCAAGGTCAATGTCTAGCTAGAGATGAGAATGACGTTTTGAGCCTATATATATACTACTAGTCAGCAGTTAACGAATGGTACTGTGCTGGCACAGTGGTTGTCTAAGTCAAGAGTTTGGATATGTATATATGTTCCTCGCAAAAAAAAAAAAAGGATATGTATATATGTATACACAACACATATTATTTTTATGCTTCTAATATATGATGCATTATGTGTGTTCAGAAAAGTTTGCCCACTTATTTTTTTGAGTAGTTATCTCTCTGAGACACAAATATATTTGTTTAGAGTTAAAGAGGCATAGCGCCCGACTGTCTTCATCATCTCTAAATATATATTTTCCCACAATATATGCAGGAAAACACTATATAGTTTGTGTCTTTGTGACAACCGTGCATCCATTGGGATCGGAGTGCCGGCCGAAGCTGAGAGAGGACTGCTACTAGCTACTACTATATATGTTTCAAATTGCTAGTCGTTCCGGTTTTTCTATGTGAATGTACGTAATAATTCAAACAACCGACAAAACAAGAGCAAGAGCGAACTTTAATTTGACAACGACATCTCTCTAATGTAAATGCATCTGTTTGTACGTTTTGATTATCAATACTTAAGACGAAGATGGTTACCTGCTTCTTCTAGCAGTTGACACACATAACATGCATGCATGCATGGCCCGGGTTTAATGCATAATGCTGTGTATTATTTGCAGCAAACTGTTTCTGTGACGTTCTGCCTGATCAGCACTTGGTACCAACCATTCTATCTGTTATATTGCGAGCTAGCTAGCTGCCTGTGTACTATTGCAGAAGGTACAATGCAAATTCTACGCCACTGGTTCGCATACTATTCCCTGGGCCATCCCTTCATCTATAACCATGACTAGCTAGTTAGCTAGCTGTCTCCATAGAGTTGGTGCCGGCCATTGCGATTCTTTCGAACTGGATAACAACCGTCCTGGCCCTAACATATATATATTTGCATAATATGCTTAGCTTGCTTGCATAAAAATTGTGCTCATGATATTATTGAGCCACCTAACTTACATATAGGACGTGTTTAGTTGCCCATATATCGGCCACCATGCATCTGCCAATGCGTACTATAATTTTTTTTTAGAATACGCAAAAAATTGTGCATCTTTATATTGAAGTAGAAGAGTTTTTACAATGCGCATTAGCGCCCAATGGAGAGGTTACTCGCGAACTAAGCATCCTATGTGGCATGCTCCCGCCTCTATCTTTAGGTCGGCGTTTTGCTTTATCTTTACGAGGAGTTGTGCGCAGGTGGCCGTTTCATTGCGGAAGCATCTTGTATTTCTTTCCTTCCAAAGCTCCCAGGTCACCAGTGCAAAGAGGGTGTCCGCACCCTTCCTCTTTTCTCCATGCCATTGCTCCCACCAGGCAATGATTGATCCTGATCCCACTTTTGAGGCGTCGGCACCGAGTACCGCCAGGATGGTCCACCAAATTTGCCTGGTGGACGAGCATGTGGTGATGATGTGATTGATGGTCTCCAGGTCTTGGTCGCATAGGTAGCATTCTTCGTGCACGTCGAGGCCGTGTCACTGCCTTCGATATGTTGTCTAGTGCCTTCCCCGGATGGCCAACACCAGGAAAACCTTCACATGGAGGTGTGCCCAAGTCTTCTAGATCCTTGTACACCTAGGAATCGGGTGCGAAGTCAACTCTATAAGCCAATCTTGAGGAGTAAGTTCCCTGTGGCGTCCATCGCTAGACTATGTGGTCCGCATTGTCGCTGAGGTGCTCATGTAAGATTAGGTCCCACAGTCTTTAGTACTCCTATGTTGCCGATACAGTAATCCCTCCGGTTATTTGACGCACCCAGGCGCGCCCCTGCAGGCCTTCCACCATGGTCGTGTGTTGGGCGTTCCTGCGACTGACGGTCTAGGAGTGAATGTGCGATGTCTTTGACCGCTCTACCCTGGATCCATCCTCCCGTCCAGAAGATAGTGGATCGCCCGTCTCCGATGATCATGTACATGGATATGTTGAAGAAGTTTTGGACCTCGCAAGGCACGGATAGCGGCAGTTCCGCCCAAGTCCGTCTCTCATCGGCCTACTGTAGCTGGAGCCAACATGCCTGTAGCGCAATGGAGGGTAGTCGCAAGTCCAGAACTCTGAGGCCGCTGAGGTCCATCGGTCGGCATACAGTTGGCCACGCGACCATACACTTCCCCTGGATGGACCCCTCTCTACCAGTCCACAGGAATCGCTGGCAGATGTTCTTGATCTCCCCGATTGCCCATGGTGAGAGGTTGTCCGCTATGATGGTGTGGATTGGGATTGCGGACAACCTGATTTGATCCAGATTAGCCTTCCGCTCTTGTTCACCAGGGGGCGTGGCATGCTGGTAGTCTCCTGGACACTGCATCCACCACCGACTGAATCCTAGCCTTGGGCAGTTTCTTCACGCTGAGTGGTAGGCCGAGGTAGGTGATGGGGAAGTCTGCGATCTAGCACCCCAAGATGTCTTTGAGTTGTTGCATGTTCTCCTCCTGAGCGTGGATTAATGTGACAGAACATTTTCCGAGGTTGGTCTTGAGGCCGGATGCATCGTCGAAGATCTGCAGGAGTGTTTTAATGGCCCTTGCCTCCCCTACGCTTGATGATGTCATCCGCGTAGATGCTGCAATGGTGCCTAATGTGTGTGTGTGTGTTGTGGGGGGGGCTTAATAGCCGGCGTCGGCCCGCGCGAAGGCTTCCATTACCAAGATGAAGAGCATTGGCGATAAGGAGTCGTCCCCCGGTCGGACCCCCCCTTCTGTGCTGGATGACTTGCCCCGGCCGGCCGTTGAGCAAGATCCTTGCCGAAGCGGAAGCAAGTAGCAAAGCTACCCAACGGCGTGAGTGCTCCACGAACCCAAACGCCCGCAAGGTGTTGAGCAGGAATGGCCAGGCCGGACACCGTGTCGAACGCCTTGGAGATGTCGAGCTTTAGCAGGGCCGTTAGGATCTGCCTCTTCAGCAGGAGCACGATTGCCCTTTGGATGAATTTGAAGTTGTTGTGGATCGTTCGTCCCTTGACGAAGGCGTTTTGATTTGGTGATATGAGTTCGTTAAGTCGTGGCGCTAGCCGGATGGCCATCAGCTTGGAGGCTAGCTTCCTGAAGCTGTGGATCATCGTGATTGGACGGTAGCCTGCTGGCGTCTCGGCTCCCGGTTTCTTCGAAGTAGCACGACGTAGGTGTTGTTGAGTCTGTCGAAGGCTCTGCTACCCCCAAAGATATGAGGGCGTTAATGGAGGCCGTCACATCGTCCTTAATGATTTCCTAGACGTAATTTTGAAGAGAAGAGCGTGTTTTGGTAACCCCATCTCGTGTAGCATCTTAGGCCGGCGGAATAAAAAGACGGTGACATCGTTAGACAGTGGAGACACGGCTGAATCGAGCTTATCCGCTCAGCCTGGCGCGACGGATGCAGGTTGTGCATGGCGGTCTCATGTGTCAGTCTATCAGGATTGGTAGAGGCTGCATGCACTCATACAGACAACTAAATAGCATCTCATGTTTATTTATCTGTTAATGCAACCTTACCGAACATCCTTTTTTTTAAAAAAAAAACAAATTACAGTTTCACTCAACCTGCATTCACTCACAGGATATATATATACAATGCAACCTCCTTGGCCCCTTGCGCCAACCAACCATACAGACAAATATTGTACGTATGCCAATGGAGTATCAAATATGCTGCTCAATAATACCATGTTTATATGCCGGGTCTCGAGGCTCGAGGGTATGGTTTCAGGGACTAAACTGTACTAAGGGGGTGTTTGGCATCTGGTTTGGATTTTTATTTCTGATCCCTAGCGACATATGCATGATGAAGGGATCAGTGTGGGGCTGTGGGCCCTATAAATATGCATGTAGTACACAGCATTCCTTGCACACCACAGAGGCACAGAGCCAAAGTCAGCCAACGAGCAGAATAGTAGCACAGCAATGGCCGCCGCCTCTGCCTCTTGCCTTAGCCTATTCCTGTTGGTGCTGGTGGCGCTGCTAGCCTCGACGGCGTCGGCGCAGCTGTCGTCGACGACGTTCTACGACAGGTCGTGCCCAAACGCGTTGTCCACCATCAGGAGCGGCGTGAACGCCGCGGTGAGGCAGGAGTCTCGTGTGGGGGCGTCACTGCTCAGGCTCCATTTCCACGACTGCTTTGTCGGGGCAAGTCTCGATCATCTCATGCTTATTGACGACGACGTCCGTCGTCGTTTCTTCTTCTGCTATCTTTCTAACATGTGCATCCAGAGATGTCATATGTGTTAATTGTGCATATATATGTCTCTGCAGGGCTGTGACGCGTCCCTCCTGCTGAACGACACGTCAGGGGAGCAGACCCAGGGTCCGAATACAACTCTGAACCCGAGGGGCTTCGCTGTCGTCAACAACATCAAGGCGCAGGTGGAGGCCGTGTGCCCGGGGGTCGTCTCTTGCGCCGACATACTCGCCGTCGCAGCTCGCGACGGAGTCGTCGCGGTGAGAACAGATATGATTAGCACGCACACGCCATATTCTGTTCCTATATATGTCTGTGTTATTAGGTTGTTATCACTTAATTGATGATGAATTGATGATCCTCGTGTATTCTGTTGCTGTTGGTTTGCAACTCTCTACACATATATGCAGCTCGGTGGGCCTTCATGGACAGTTCTACTAGGGCGAAGGGACTCTACCGCTTCGTTCCCGAGCCAGACAAGCGACTCCCACCTCCTACGTCTAGCCTCCAACAACTTTTGTCCGCGTACAACAAGAAGAACCTCAACCCGACCGACATGGTTGCTCTCTCAGGTGCGCATATGCTTGTCCTAGCTAGAATATATCAGTGCTCGTATATATATAGCTACTGACGATGCAATGCACCTTTCCATTCAGGAGCCCACACGTTTGGGCAGGCGCAGTGCTCGAGCTTCAAGGACCACATCTACAACGACACCAACATCAACTCCGCCTTCGCGACGTCGCTCAGGGCCAACTGCCCCAAGGCAGGCAGCACCACCCTAGCGCCGCTGGACACAACCACGGGCAACGCGTTCGACAACACCTACTACACCAACCTGATGTGCCAGAAAGGGCTCCTGCACTCGGACCAGGAGCTCTTCAATGGCGGCAGCACCGACAGCACGGTCAGGAGCTTCGCGTCCAGCCCAATGGCCTTCAACAGCGCCTTCGCGACGGCGATGGTGAAGATGGGTAACCTCAGCCCTCAGACCGGAACCCAGGGGCAGATCAGGCTCAGCTGCTGGAAGGTGAACTCGTCGTAAGAGAGATAAGAGAGAGTAAAGAGCTCAAGCAAGTACTACGAATTGCGTTATGGCAGCACATAGCGCATAAGCGCGAATAATAAGGTCGTGAATGCACTAAGTATCTATGTCAGTGTGTGTGTGTGTCGATCCACCCGTGTACACCAGCTCGCTTTCTTTAATTGTTCCATAAGTGTACAGATGACTACTGGCCAAATGATTGGTTAATTAATCTAATCAATACAGATGGCATGTGGCAATCGTTATTAAGGAATAAATACCTAAAATCAAAATCACTTACTCAAGTGACAGCCATACCTAATGACTCCCACTTTTAGAGAGGCCTCATGCATATCAAAGATCAAGTGTTAGCTAATGGTTCCTTCCATATCAAAGATGGGACTAGTACAAGGTTCTGGGATGATACATGGGTAGAAAATAAGCCTCTAAAAGTTAAATATCCTTCATTGTACAATATAGTACGTGATCCTCACGTAACTGTATCGAAAGTGATGGCCACAAGCCCTCTTAACATCTCTTTTAGGAGGGTTTTGGTGGATAATAAACTTATATAGTGGCTTAATTTAGTAGCAAGGATATCAAATGTTGAATCGGTGAAATGTTCAGATTACTTTAAATGGAGCTTAACCAAATCTGGGTTATTTTCTGTTCGCTCAATGTATCTCTACCTCATTGATTCACATCCACCTTTTCATCATAAGAAGATATAGAAGATAAAATTTCCTCTAAAAATTAAAATCTTTGGCTTTCTTTCTTTTCATGATTCACGACTTTGTAATAATTGGCTTTGTACATTCAAGAATATAGAGGTCGGATATTGTTTTATCCTTTATCTAAAAAAATAAGTGTACATATATGAATACTTACTATTGCCTTTACTAAATGCATTGCGACGCGGCATGTATGTACACATTGCTCCCATGGTCATGCAGAGCTAGATATCTTTGGATTTATTAGGCATGGTTCCAACTCCTCCGGTGCACCGTAGCAAGGATCCTTCTCTCAAAATGAACTAGGAGCTAGTGAAACCACTATTTCTTTTACTTCAAACCTTTGGCTAAGCAAAGAGCCGGAGCTGTTTGGAGTTATGGTAAACAAGGTTTTTAATGGGGTTTTGCCCAACAATATTTCAATATAAATATCCTAGGAGCCATAAAATTTGATAGGTGCAATAAAAAATTAATTATGCATGAGAGGTGATTGGAGATTGATCAAGTCAGCCTAGGGTCCATATAGAGGGGGCTCCTTTTATCCACTGTTTTACTAGCAGTACTATAGCAGAGCCACTCAGAGCAGCGACGAAGCCAGGAATGGCATTAGTGGGGGCTGGCTTCCTCTTGTTCATCAGCCCCTCTTTTCCTTCTTCTTGCTCCTCATGGTGGTAAGGGGCCTTAGCTCGGGCTCCATGGAAATCATGGCTGTGGGGGTGGGGGGTGGGGGCGGGTAGCCCCCACTGGCTTTGTCGCTGACTCAGAGCCTTAAACCTGTAGCTTATGCGAGAAAGTTAAATTTTCCATGCATGGCCATGTATGCAACCATGAATGAATCAACTCAGGATATCTTCCGCTTTTACCTCAACTACAATCATACGAATTAATAAAATTTCAAATACTCCGTGTATATAGTGGGCCAGCACCATTGAGTGGGCCCGAACAGTGTGTCTAGGGCTGGTGTTGGTTTTATCCTCTCATCTTCGATATTTTCTTTTCTGCTCATCTCTCTCCGACGCAGCACCCAACTAGACAGGCAACGACAAACAAGGACATGACCACATCTCAAGTGGAACTCGGTGTCGGCCTCTACCTTAGCACATGATCACCCCTCCCATCATCTAGCGGTGGCGCACAGGTTGCGTTCCCCCGACCGTCAGGCGCACCATGAAAACACTCGGCAACTGCATCAACCCTCCGGCCAACACACACCACAGCGTGCGTGCTGGTGCGCGGTCGCCCCATCCCCCCCCCCAACCCCCCCCCCCGCCCACGCACCACCGGTGGCACCCAACTTGGCTATTCTCGCTCATTTTTTCTCTTCTCTTTCTCTCCTAGTCTTCTTCTCCATATCTGGCGGGCTTAGAAAGAGGGTTGAAGAAGATAAGCAGGCCTTGCGGTGGGGACGAGGGAGATGACGGCTACACCACTAGAGCTGATGGGAAATAAAAGCGGCGACACGGCCAGAGCGAACAGTGGAGACAGATGGGCGAGGGCGGGGCGGCGGCGGGGGAGGGGAAGGAGGTCGGCGTAGGCGCAGCAAAGCTCCGGCGAGACCCTACACCTCTACTTTGGAGCGGTGGGTGAAGGCAGCACTTGACGTCTCCTGGGAGTGGTCGGCGGCAAGGTGAGGGCACCGCCTAGGGATGACCACCACCGGGAGGGAGAAAGATGTACATAAAAGAACCAGAAAAAATAGGAGCCGCAGAGCTGTACACATCTTAAAGAAGGGCAGAATTTCCGCGTCCCAGCTCATCGGGCTCCTTTGTTTCACATACTATTCCCTGACCATCTTTTTTTTTTCGAAAGCGTGCAATTAGCACATACTGATTCCCTGACCATCTCCATCTATAAACATACTACGTACTCCTATAGTCCTATACGACAGGCTTCTCTAGAGAGTCAATTAGTTAGTGTCGGCCATAGCAATCATTTCGAACTGAACATCCGTCGGAGGGGCTCACATGGGATGCTTAGCTAGCATGAAAACAAAATAGCGCCCATGTGGATGTTATTCAGCCACCTAACATATATTGATTTTTTTGTATGCCGATGTATGACATGCTTTTCAACACCGTATGCTGCCGGGTCGACGAGCTAGTGCGTGGCTACCAGCTGCACTGTGTGACGAAAATATATTTGGAAATACAAGTTCGGCATCCGGTTTTAGATGTTTTCTGATACCTAGCTAGCAAGTTACAGTCATCAGTGGGCCCTATAAATATGCATGGACTACAGCATTCGCTTTGCACACCACAGGCATTGCTGTCGAGCAGAAGCATCAAATAAACGGCTGGTGGGGCTATAGTAAGCTAGCTAGTAGCTGCCGAGAAAGCATAGCCATGGCTTCCTCTGCCCCTGTCTCTGCTTCTTGCCTCGCTTTTTTTGTGCTGGCGGCGCTGGCCTCGGCGGCGTCGGCGCAGCTGTCGTCTACGTTCTACGACTCGTCGTGCTCCAGCGCGTTGTCCACCATCAAGAGCGGCGTGGACTCGGCGGTGTCGCAGGAGGCTCGCGTGGGGGCGTCATTGCTCAGGCTGCACTTCCACGACTGCTTTGTCCAAGTAAGTCTCACATGCTGACATGCATCGTCTCAGATATCATATATCCATCTATATATTATTAAATTATAAGTTTTCCTTCATAGATTGAAATTAAAAGGAAGTACTTTCTCATCCAGGGCTGCGACGGGTCCATTCTGCTGAACGACACGTCCGGGGAGCAGACCCAGGGTCCGAATTTGACTCTGAACTCGAAGAGCTTCGATGTCATCAACAACATCAAGGCGCAGGTGGAGGCGGCGTGCCCGGGCATCGTCTCCTGCGCCGACATCCTCGCCGTCGCCGCCCGTGATGGAGTCGTCGCGGTGAGATATCATTAGCGTTGCTTTGACCTGTGTTATTAGATTATAACCACCGTAGCTGATGATGCTCATGTATTCTGTTACTATGTTAATTTGCATCTTCCTGTGCAGCTCGGCGGGCCTTCGTGGACAGTTCTACTGGGGAGAAGGGACTCTAATGCTTCGTTCCCGAGCCAGACAAGTGACCTCCCACCTCCTACGTCTAGCCTCCAACAACTAATAACTGCGTATAGCAACAAGAACCTCGACGAAACCGACATGGTTGCTCTATCAGGTGCGCATATACATAGCTTTTTTTTTTATACGAGGACCATTCCCCATTTCCATTATCACTAACGGAAATACATTGGCGCATATACATAGCTAGCTAGCTAGAGTATACTTATACAGACATACAGTGCCTATACGTACAACTCGATCGTAATATCGTATAGCACTACTATAGCTTTAACATGCTTGTATGCAGGAGCTCACACTATCGGACAGGCGCAGTGCTCGAGCTTCAACGACCACATCTACAACGACACCAACATCAACTCCACCTTCGCGGCGTCCCTTCAGGCCAACTGCCCCATGTCCGGCGGCAGCAGCCTAGCGCCGCTGGACACCATGACCTCGACCACATTCGACAACGCCTACTACACCAACCTTCTGTCGCAGCAGGGCCTCCTGCACTCAGACCAGGAGCTCTTCAACAACGGCAGCGCCGACAGCACGGTCAGCAACTTCGCGTCCAACTCCTCCGCCTTCACCGACGCGTTTGCGACGGCGATGGTGAAGATGGGGAACCTTAGCCCACTCACCGGATCCGACGGGCAGATCAGGCTCAACTGTTGGACGGTTAACTCGTCGTAAGAAGGACGATGATGGTTAGCGGTGCAAAGTACTGCGACATTGCGCTAAGACAGCGCATAATTAACCCCCCTGCAAAAGCGAGAATAAGGTCGTGCAAAGCACTGAGAAAGTGATATCTACGCATATCTTTGTGTAACCTTATATATATTATTAAATTAAAGTATGTATACAAAGTTTTGTGGTCCATCACTCTCTCTCGTACCTTATATTAACCTATTGTGTCGGAACAACGTGTACAGCTACCATGTAAAGTTTGATCCAAAAGATGGATTAGAACACACTAGTTCACCAACCCGTGCTCTCGCACGGGTTAGAATCTTAGGAGTGGTCGTCTACAAGAATTACTTATCTTTAATATCTTTTTGCATCAACTATAATATGTATTATATATTCTATATAATATTCATTTTGTCATAATCTATTGAATATTTATTTATATTTTCACCTATATCAGTAGGTTTTTTCTTTACATAGCACCTTTTTTATATTACATAGCCCATAATTTGTACATACACTAAGCTCTATATGAACATACGTATACAAATCTTACCTTTATGAGTACGTATCACTGAAAGTCATCATAGGCTTCTCACTATCGATAGAGACATTGCTTATCATTAAAAGCATAGAGCCTTTAAATTCTGGAATAAACCGAGGATAATATGATCACCTATGCCAAGACGTGGACGTGAACTATGGTGGACGGGTTCGCCTTGACAAAACATGAATGTATATCTCCAATATACATTTATTTGAAACATTTGCTTAATTTAAGGTAATTGTGATAATTTTCGATGCAGCCTATAATTGGACGACATGATCAACCTAAATTTTGAATCTTTTTTTTTCAATTTTTTTGACGAAAAAGACCCTAGGGGAGGTCCCCACGGTACAAAAACTTTTATAAAAAGTAAGGGGACAAAGGTTACAGAGAGAAACTTACAATCCCAATGGGGGGGGGGGGGGGGGGGGGGGGGCAGACACTTGCTCACATACTTTACAATGGTTGGTGTAGTCTACCAATTTGATGGCTTAATGTTTTAATTTTTTTTAAAAAAATTAGCATCTGTCTCTTCTATATATACTTGCTTTTTTGTGAGAATAATTTCTAGGATAATACCTATGGCACTCAAAATATTGAATTTATTACATCTATCAGTATTGTTTATTAAAAAATAATGCTTAGATAAGTTACTAATATTTAAATGATATAATGTTTATCAAAATATTTAAACTTTTTTCAAGATAACAACTTTCAAAAATTTATTATCATGTCCATTAATATAACTAAAGTGTATTGTACGTTAAGGATATTTTTGCATGCTTTATTAGCTTATATGAAATAAATATTTATACTATATTAAGTTTTAACTTATGGAAACTGAATTATTTCCGTAATAGCTTATATTAGATTTACATGTATATTTGAGATATTTTTGTTGAGGCAGATAGTTTAGGTACAAATTATATAGCAACCTTTTCTTTATAATAGTGTCAACAATGTCATATATGGATAACTTGAACGCAAACTTAAGAGTCAAAGCATTTGTCTTCGTAATGATAGAGATAAATTGTTTATGGAACAAATATTATTGGATTTGTTTTATTACCATTTAAAATTGTGGGGTTTTGCATTTTTCCACATAGGCATTATTGGTAACTCCATGGATCATCGTCCTAATTTTTTTCGCATAATTAACATGTTAACTTGAAGCAATCCATTTACACTATTGTAAAGTGAACACAACAATATATATCGATGGTCAATAAGGATGATATCTAATTAATCTTGTGAAGTAATCCAAGCACACTAAACAATTGTACATAATGTTCAGTAAGGACCATATCATGTATTTAGTAAGAGACTCATTAGATTATAATTCTGGGATCTAGCAATATGGTCATACCTTTAGTCTGCACGTGCGGACAGTGCCAGCTTTGTTCAGCATGTGCGGACAGTGCTAGCGTTGTTCATGTAGATGTCGTGGATGCCAGACGTCGTGGCACTGGTGGCCTGGTGTTCTCGTTCCACCTGTTTCGTTTTCTCACTTGATGTACATCTCCTCGTCGACCTCCTCCAATTTTTTTAAGTATCGAAGTATTCCATTTACACTATTATTAATTAAAGTGATAAAAAAGTATACTCAACAGTAAATAAGTATATTGTATAAAAAGCACATTAAAATTAAATGACATTTGTACCAAATGAAGAGACAAATGACAAATTAAATTATAATAATGAGACCTGCTAATAAGATAGCCACACCTTTAGTCTATAGATGCGGCATGTGCTAACGATGATCTAGTGTCAACATTGATGTAGAAGCCGACCAAGTTGTGCCTACTTGTCCCCATGCCACCCATATACTTTCCTTGCTAGATGTAAAGGTACCTCATCGATCTTCTCCGTACATGGATGAAGATGACGGCGGTGTCGACGAACACCAGCTCACTCTATCCTTTCGTCCTCATGATGCTTGGCCTCCTGTTCCCTAGATGTGGTTGGATCACGTCAAGGCATGGACGGATGTTGTAGTCGGTGCACGGTAGGACGACGCCGGCTTCCTCGATGCAAATGTGCTAGATGGAAAGAGTCATTACCTCGTTTTGGTAGATTGATTTTCTAGATATCTGTATTTGGGTGAACGGATCCGGAGACCGTCCGGCTGGGTGACATATAGGGGAAAAAAGATAGTGTATTCATCTTTCTTTTCTTTCTAGTATATACGCAGATTTTTTAATAACTAATTACGGTTGGGTGAGGTGGTAACGTGATGGTAGGTAGGCCCATCTGATTTAATTTATTAAGAAAATTTGTGCATATCGATAAAAAAATCAAGATTTTGTTGGCATGTAAATATTTAGGCTTTTTTGTTACTATATATCTATATATAGAATGGCAGTGGTGGGTAATTTCTTCAAAAGTTAAATTAGATCTGACGGTTATAGATTGCTCTGATCAATAGTTTGATGGCCGGATGTTTCTGATTAACGTGAGAATTTCTAGCATTTATCTTTTTTTTTCTAGCGCATCTGGTGAGAATTAACGTGTAGCCGATGGAACAAAGGCAGCGGATGCCTTCGTCTTCGGTGATGAAGAAGCCAGGCGCCGCCAGGTCTAAGCCACGGGAGGAGAAAAATAATGTTCCTATTATATTTTTTCTTCCTCTTCTGGGTGCGTACTAAAATAATGCATTTACCTTTAATTTTTTCATCTATATAACATAATGTACGCATGAGAGAGATCGATATGACAGCTTCCATGTTATCGATAGAATAGTTTAGGCTATTTTCCCATAATGGCAGAGGTGGGTAATTTAGAATTAAATATAGGGGGTTACTTTAGGTTAATTCTTTATAATGGCATATGTGGGTAATTTTGTTCTTTTTAAGTGTTCACATTGGATCCTAGGTGGCTTCACGTGAAGGCTTCTTTGATTTTTCTCTCTTCCTAGATTGTCCACCTAGGATCCTAGGTGGCTTCACGTAGAGGCTTCAATGAAGCCTCCAATTAGTAATAATAAGATAATGCGATCGTCACCGTCGGAGCCAAAAGGCCTGGCCAGCCTGTGCCGGTGGCCAGGCTCACCGGTGCTCGTCCGTCGTCGGCCACCAAAGTGCTAGCAGAGACACGGACACAGGGTTCAACGCTATCTAGCAGCCTCCTGTTTCTCTCTTTTGCTCCAACTACTAGTATATATTATTATTACACAAACACAATGCACCAAGTTATATGTATACATACTACAGTACAGAGACACCGTAGAAAATGACAAGAAACAAAGCCAAGGCCGCCCAGGGTGCCATACCTTCAGCTCCAACCTAAGCTTTAATTTGATGTCTTTAACAGCACACGTACACAGTACCTAAGATATTAGGTCAGCACATCAATCAGGTTGCTTAATTTGCTAATTGGTTAGAGGTTTATTAAAAAATGTTAATTTGTCAGAGGAGCTGTGTAGTCTGTAGACTTGTAGAGCCACCAACAATATTATCCTATCTTTCATGCACATTTCAAATCGATGTTATATCTGATGCTCTATGTGTAAGTATTACGTTGCGTCTCGTCTGAGCTCCACAAAAATCCTGGCTCCACCACTAGTGATCATTAGATAAAAATCACCGAGCATCACCTGGCCATATGAGTTATAGCAACGCGTATACAGTCACATGACGGAGTCCACAAATAATCTATGTACTGCACAACAATCCATGCTTATATAAGTCATGTTGTAATATGGAGGACCATGTTTGGTGTCGATCTCGACTGGTCTCCACACTTTCTTGTTATAAGTATAATATGGAACAGATAGGCCCTACATATAATTGCCATTTTTTTACATCTACATATGTAACGTGTTCTCACACAAACACATTGGAAGATTATTAAATATAACTTATGTTTTAGGAAAAAATAGTTTAATAATCCTCAAACTCTATGTCCAAATAACCCTCCAAACTAATATGATTTGATTTACTCCACTATGGTAGCCGGTCCAATTAACCTTAGTAGCATTTTTTCCCCTATGTACAAGTTAAGTTTTAGTTTAAAATTTGTGAGATAATAAGAGGCATCATAATTATGTGAAAAAATTACATCACGATCATTATGTTTATACATTTTTGTATTTTAGTGTTAACTTATTATTATTATATGCCCTAACCTATCAAAATAGTTAATGATAAAATTATGATAAGGATAAGCTAGAGTGGGTGTGTGCTATGCAATATTGGGCTTAGGTGTTTGTTGTTGTTATTGGACCTTTTCTTACATCTCGGTTTTTTCATCTACTTGGTTAACTAAGGTTAGGAGTCGAAATAACCGTACTAAATCAAGTTACATGGATCTCGGGACTACTATTCGTTTCAATCTTAGTTAGCTTGGATCGGTTCGGTTCAAATGAGGGTGCAATTATTTTGTTATGTTATTTTGAAGCTTTCATGATGGCATATGCTAGTAGTTTAGATACAAATTTAGGAGTTGGTTTATGTATTTTTGTAATGCATGATATATGCCAATACTTTTTGACAAAACATAATAGATCCAGTTGGTATTCTTAGACAAGATAATTAGAGTTAATCAAATTAAAGGTCATATGTTTCTAGTTATTGAGAAATTTTTAAAAATTTATCCCTTTTTTTTCTAACACACCCTTTTTTTGCAAACTTTTTTTTTTCCAATAACGCACCCTGTGAGGAATATAACGTAAATGATCTGTGTTGGAGGCCTTCAAAGGAAATTTCGTGCTAGTCTTCCTAAAATATATAATAAAGGCATAAAGCATATATATGCATTCAGGCTTTTTAAAAAAATATAAAAACGGTTCTTAGTTGTGTATTAGTTTATTGATTGAGGTCATGCATCAGCGGCCAGCTGGAGCTGACAGGGAAGTTTTCAAAAGAAACAACACCACTTCTGCTCAACATTCGCTACTCTTGTCAGTATGTATGGGTCGCATACTTTTCGTCGCCGGCCCTTCCTTGTATGGATGCTTGCACTTAAAACTGCGCTAGCTCATGATAAATCTGGCATACTATTCTCTTCTATTTATGCCAAAATGGCAAATAAAATGTGACACAATTCAGATGCTGGTCAACACTGTGTGCTGGGTCGAGTGGCTAGCTGCACTGCCAGACGAAAATGGTTGCGCTGGCTTTCGGAGACTAAACCTGGACGAAGTTTGGCGTCTGATTTGATGTTTTCTGGTACCCTAGTGTTATGCAGGCATCAGTGGGCCCTATAAATATGCATGGAGTAGAGCATCCCCTCTGCACACACCACAGTCAGACAGCCAAGGAGCTAGCAGAAACGAAACAAGCAGAGCATATAGCAATGGCTGCCTCTGCTTCTTTCCTTAGCCTGTTGGCGGTGGTGCTGGCGGCGCTGGCGTCGGCGGCATCGGCGCAGCTGTCGTCGACGTTCTACGACTCGTCGTGCCCGAACGCGCTGTCCACCATCAAGAGCGGCGTGGACGCGGCGGTGTCGCAGGAGGCGCGCGCGGGGGCGTCGCTGCTCCGGATGCACTTCCACGACTGCTTTGTGCACGCAAGTCTCTGTCTTTGTCTCCTATACATGCATAAAGTTTATCCAAATCCAAGTTTATTTATATATACGCCGTATTGGTACGTTGACAGCAGTGTGTTTGCGTGTTAGCTAGCTACACATGTCTAATCCGCAGCTAATTTAAAAACTTCTAAAACCTCGCGCTCACTCCAGGGCTGCGATGGGTCCGTTCTGCTGAACGAAACGTCCGGGGAGCAGAGCTCACGTCCGAACATGAATTCGCTGAGGCGCTTCGATGTCATCGACAGCATCAAGGCGCAGGTGGAGGCGGTGTGCCCGGGGGTCGTCTCCTGCGCCGACATCCTCACCGTCGCCGCTCGAGACTCCGTCGTCGCGGTGAGATAGATCCCTAGCTATGATACTCCATTCCAGTTGCAGCCACCCTGTTTATTTCCTTGCTGCTGATCGACTTGCTGTTGGTTTGGAACTCGTGACCAGCTCGGCGGGCCTTCTTGGACCGTTCTATTGGGGAGAAGGGACTCGACCGCTTCGTTCCCGAGTGACACGTCCGACCTCCCAGGTCCTACATCTACCCTCCAACAACTGTTAGATGCGTTCAGCAAGAAGAACCTTGACGCAACCGACATGGTTGCTCTCTCAGGTATGGTGCATGCATGCCCTAGCTATAACATAGTACGTACCTTTGAATCTTCGGTTCCCCAGTCGGATGACGACGACGACGCGCGCATTGCACTACTTTGCAGGAGCACACACCATCGGAGAGGCGCAATGCTCGACCTTCTCAAATCGTATCTATAACGACGCCAACATCAACGCCGCCTTCGCCACATCGCTCCAGGCCAACTGCCCCATGTCCGGCGGCAACAGCCTCGCGCCGCTGGACACCATGACCCCCACAACATTCGACAACGACTACTACACCAACCTTCTGTCGCAGAAGGGGCTCCTGCACTCGGATCAGGTGCTCTTCAACAACGGCAGCACCGACAGCACGGTCAGCAATTTCGCGTCCAGCACATCGGCCTTCAACAGCGCCTTCACGTCGGCGATGGTGAAGATGGGGAATCTCAGCCCACTCACCGGATCCAGTGGGGAGATCAGGAATGTCTGCTGGAAGGTGAACTCGTCCTAATTAAGACGTACAACGACGAACGTTGGCATTAGTGGCAAGTATGGGAATGTGCTATAACCCGCATTCTGGCATAGCAAATAAGATCCTGCTAGTTATCGTGCATAAACTACCACAAAGATATACATAAACAAAGTATGTATCGAGTTATGTACGCACATACGCCAACTCGATTTCTTGTTCCATACCAAATGTATCGAACAGAGAGAGACCGTAATATTGCCGTGTATCGCTCTACATATGTAACAAGGACCTCTCATGCAAAGGCATTTGGGAGATAAAATGAAGTACTACTATCACAGTATCACTTTCCCTAGCTATATAAGTTTTCACATTTCTTATACAGGTTCATATGCTACAAATAGACGTCAATTTCAGGCAACGCTCAAATCACCCACCATCTGAATCGGTGGCTGGAGGTAGTAAAGATTTGAGAAAGCAGGTTGCCGGTGAAGGAGCTTGGCCGAACTTAAAAACGGGCCGAGGGTCAGATGTTTGCACGATGGACCACGCAACCCGTTGCAGCAAAAGCGCTTTGTGAAAAAACACAAGTGACATGAGATTGAGCGACCGCTCCATGTCGCCCACGCGCGGGTGGCTTGGGGCGAAACCCTAGGTGGCCACAGCCAGCCCTCCCGCCCCCATCTCCACCTCGCCGCCACCTGAGCATGCAGCTCGAAAGCCGACGCGTCACGTGAGGATGGTGGCAGCGGGGCGAAAATCCGGGTGATGCTCTTGCTCCAGCACGATGGAGGAGGCGCGAAGCCTAGGAGCGGGCAGCGCTGGCCTTCTCCGGTATGTGGTGGCGGCTCCAGCTCCCCCCACCCCCACCCCCAACTGGCTCCACACCTTCCGTCGCCGGATCCGTGCAGTCCCCTCTACCTCGGCCTCCCCCCGACTCATGGGCGGCGGTGCTAGCTTCCTCCGTCGGGAAGCAGCGGCTCCAACTCCCCCCCTGCTCGGATCCACACCTCTCACCACCGGATCAGCGTGCCCCCTCTACCTCACCCTCCTCTCGACTGGATCCCTCGTCCCTCGGTCCGGTGGCGGCGGTCATGAGTCAGTTCTTGCCATCTTCGGCCGCCGGCGCCCAGATGGGGCTCCAGCCATCGGCTTCTACTAGCTGGTGCTGAGGTGGTGTGGTACGACTTCGTCGACGACGCCATGCTGGTGTGGTCGGCCATGATTTTGTCGGGTTTGCTCCAGCGGTGTCGTCGTGGCGTTGGCTAGCGGTTGCCGGGTGTTGGCACACCCTTGGTGCCATGGTGCTGATGATGCCAGGCCACGGTGAGGCCGCAGATCCGCTGCATCCATTGCTACTTTTGGTCGGGTTGTTTGAGTATAGGGAGAAAGCTCGGACGACGACGTTTGCGGAGGATGATGTTTCCTCCTTAGAGGCGTCCTCTCGTTCCTCTTCTCCCAGTATTGGTTGCGACCGGCTCCCCTGATCCTCTCTCCGTCCAGGCGTGGCGCTTGCCGTTGCACGCCTCCCACCATTGCAGGCCAATCCGGAAGCGGCTCCGCATGGTATGGCGGCGGCCGGCACCCCGTCTCTACTCTACGTCCAAGACTGGACATTTGTCGGTGCGTGCCTCCCATCGGTGTGGGCGAGTCTGATTTTGGCTCCGCGTGGTGTGGTGTCGGCTGTTACCCCCTCCTCTCTCCACCTTGGCATGGGCGCTTGCCAGTGCACGCCTCTAATAACTACAGGCGAGTCAGAGAGCGGCTCCGCGTGGAGTGGCGGCATCCAGCACCCCCCTCCTCTCTCCTTCCAGGCGAGGGCGCTTGCCGGTGCGCGCGCGCTCCTCCCACCATTGCAAGCAAGTCCGGAAGTGGCTCCGCATGGTGTGGCGGCGGCCGACACCCTTCTCTCCATCCAGGCGTGGACGTTGGCTGGCATGTGCCTCCCTCCGACGCGGGCGAGTCTGTTACGGCTTCGCGTGGTGTGGCGGTGGCCGACACCCCCTCTTCTCTCCGTTCAAGCATGGGCGTTTGCCGGTGTGCACCTGCCACCAATGCGTTTGAGACCGGGAGCGGCTCCGCATGGTGTGGCAGCGGCCGACACCCTTCTCTTTTTTGTCCAGGCGTGGACGATTGCAGGGTGTGGCGGTAACCGACACCCCTTCTACACCATGATGTAGCTACCTTAGGCACAGGCTCGGGTGAAGGCCTTGCCAAGCTGTTGCTTGGCAAACGATGATTACGCTTTGGTGTAATTTCCCTCGCTGGAGTCATCGTCAAAGAGCTCTTGTATTGTAGGTGCTAGGGCGTCCGGTAGCGTTGGTTGTGTTGTTTTATTTCCTCCTCAAACCAATTGTAAATCAGTCGTTTTGGGGCCTTTTTGAATATATTCAGGTGGGACCCCCCCCGTTTGGAAATATAATAAAAAATGGGTTGAGGGTCTGTATACAAGCCCGTTGGTTGCGGCGGTTTTAGGGTAGGGCGGTGAGGCGGCTAGAGCATTATGTAACGTAGGATTGTAAGTTGTGTGATGGAGCATGGACCGACGACGATGGACTAGAAGGTACTATGGTAAACTATCACCTATAGTACATTTACTTCAACCATCGGTCTTCCTAAATTAGCGCCAAAGTACAATTAAATCGTGTGCTACACGTACGTTGAGGCAAATAACAGTTGATGCTGTCAGTTCCATACATAGGAAAAATCTGGATGCCACCCGGCCTATCCAACAAACTGAGAAAAAAGGCTACTAGGTCCACTCTGTTAGGCTGAGTGTACCAGCGCTGCTAGCTGGAGCCTGACGACTGGAAGTGTTCAACAAGAATACTAGTATCTCGATCGTCAACATCTCGATCGATCGGCTAATCTTGTCGGGGCCAATGCAAGCGGCTAGAAGGCGTTTTCAGCAAGTGTGAAATGACTGCACAACGGTCAGAGCAAGATGGAAGTACCTTGGACGAATGCTGACCGGCCTCAGCTCTTGGCGAAATTAGTGCCATCGACGTCGATAGATCCTTTGTCCCTGTCTCCTCCACTTGTGCAAAATTTCCACACACAAGACATGGAGCATGAAAGACTTTGGAGGCTGACGTTTGGCCAGCTTACGAAAACGGCGTCCTGCATGGCTACAAATGCATTTGTTATATATGTCTGCTAAGATCCTGAACTGAATTGACATATGAAATGAATTGGTGCGCTTGCAGTTTCATTTTAGTAACTGAGGACACATGGTTTTTACCATAACCATAGTGTAGACTTTTTGTGATGAGTGATTGCCAACATGCCAACACAACGGTGTGTGTGTGTTTCCGCTAACCGATGGCACGCGGTTTCGTGTCAAACAACGGTGTCTCTTGGCTTGTGATGTTTGCAGGTGTCGAGCTCGGAGACGGTGGTCGACGGTTGGTGAAGATCAAGTAGGGCGTGCCGTGCTGACGGACCAGGTGCGGTGAAGGGCGGACGTGAGGCTTGGATCGAGGGACCTGAGGACCGGGCGGCCAGCCGTGGTGGCTGACAGCTGGGACATCGACGAGCGCAAGTGTACACGGCGGGGGATGCGTACGGGCTACGCTACTCGCGGAGGGTTTGGTGGTTTGTCCTCAAAACCATCGGCGACGGTTTGGTGGTTTCGCCTCAAAACCATCGGCGACGGGTTTCCCTGGTTTACGCCTCAAAACCGGGGCGGATGTCCCGATGCGGACGGACGGCACGTGGCGGCATCGGGGAGATCGCGTGGAAGCGAGGCTACCGGTGAGAAGGCGCGGTGGCCGTCGGATCATCAAAACATCGAGTTGGTCCACAGTACCCTTCGGTTAGGTGGATTGCTCATGTATGTAACCGCCAAGAAAAACTAATCAAAATAAGCCCAATTAGACAGGCAGTGGGAGCACCATCCTCCCCATCTCTCCACCTCCTGTTTCTCTTTTCCTGTAGGCAGTAGCTTTCCCCTCCCCTGCTCATGTTCTTGTGAGAGGTCCAAGGACAAGAATTTTCATGATGTTTTTCTTTGATTTGTGAGTGGGAAGAGGAGGCCCAATCCCTCCTCATGCCCTCTGGGGTTCGTCAGTTTGGTGTATGATTTTTGTTTCTGTCTCTGAGCTGAGTTCGTGTTCCTGCTGCCCCTCTTTGCTCGTGCTCAAATTTCTGTGATTTCTGGAGTTACAGTTTATCTTGTGCGATGATTTCTTAGGAGTAGTCTTCTGTCATCATCGTGAATCTTCGTGCCAAGTTTGGGCGCATGGGGTTCTGTTTCCTGAGAGTTCCATGATTTTTGGATCTGGTTGACCTGTCGTCCTTCTCTGTTCTTGAGGTGCCAGTTCTTTGATCTCGAGCATGGAGCCAGGTTCAGGAGGCAGCGCTACCAGCGTCGTTGTCAGCACCGTGCGTGCTCTGTAGAGCAGCACTTGCTCCTGAGCCGAGCGTGCCCAGTTCTGGATGTGAACAAAGGAAGGTTCGTATTTTTGTTTTGGGTCAGAAGGCTTGATGTTCTTTAGTTCAGATTTCTGCTTGTCGTTCCTGCACACCATCTCTTTGCTGCTGAGCGTGATCTTCAGAGTGGCGTATTTGCCCGTCGATCAGCAGGCTAGCTGCAGCAACTTCTAGGCTCTCAAGGTATAAGCATCTGCTGGGTAAGGAGCAAGTGCAGAGTACTATTTCAGTTTGCATTTACTTCATCAAGTGATTTACCTCTATGTGAATTGCATCTTTGTCACTTCGAGCTACAGGAAACAAATTAATGACTTGATCTTTTAGCTTGTTTACTAAAATCTTGTGCAAGTGAGTTTGCTGATGCCTCACAAATGCATCCCTGAATGTTATGTTTAGCAGAGCAGTTTACAGTTTGTTTTGAGCAGCGAGTACAGCAGCCCGTGCTTTGCCTTGAGACTGAAAATTTGATTTGTTGATTAGCTTTGCTTTTACATCCGTGAGATGAACCCAATAATCATGAACTCTTTATTGGAGTATTAAATTATCTAAATTTTTTGGAGTGCCTCTCATGGCTTGTAAAGCTACTGCTGTTTATTTCTAGTGCTGAGAAGTTCAGGTTCATATTTCCAACTAGCTATCTTGTCTGCGTTTTATTCGTCTGAGCTCCGATTCGATTGGTGTTTCTTGCGTTGGCTTTGTGGTGTCCCGCTGTGTTTCTAGGGAACATCCACCCACTTGTTTGGGTCGTGGACATCACGGTGTTTCATTTGCTTCTTGGGGTTCTAATTTGGGACAGAGGCCAAATATTTCGAAAGAAATTTGAGGCTCCCATTCACACCCCCTCTGGTCGCCGATTCCGGTCCTTCAATTGGTATCAGAGCCTGGTTACGGATCACTTCACCTTAATCGGTCCATGATCTCCGAAGGCGACAATATGGAGAACCGTGGGCTTGGTAAGCCACCGCACTTCGATGGCAAGAACTATCCCTATTGGAAGATACGCATGTCGGCGCATCTCCAAGGGATTGATTCGCGTGTTTGGGAGATCTGTGATAATGCGGACTACGTGGTACTTGCTGCCCGTGTTGACCAAGCACAGATCGACCAACACAAGGCGAACAACACTGCCAGAACTGTCTTGTTCCCTGCTCTTTCTATGGAGGAATTTGAGCGTGTTTCTGATTGTGCTACTGCTCGAGAGATCTGGTCTAGACTGCAGACCTATCATGACGGTACTGCCCATGTCAAAACCAGACTCTATGAGACGCACAAGCGAGAGTATGAGAACTTTGTTCAAAACGATGGTGAATCTGTTGATTCTTTGTTTACTCGCTTCCAAACCATCGTGAACAAGATGAGGGCAAACAACCCTCAGATGCCCTATGACGATCATCAGAGAGCTCTTAAGCTTCTATATGCTCTTGATCGGAGGGTTTGGGAAGTGAAGGTCTCGGCGATCATCGAATCGCCCAGCTATGAGACTCTCACTGTGGATGAGCTGTTCAGCAAGCTCAAGTCCACCGAGATTGATCACCAGACGCAGGCGAGGATCAGAAATCCGTCTGCCCCTACCATGGCTTTGGTCTTAGGTACAGGAGGTTCAAATTCTTCTGCTAACCCTTCACAGTTGTCTCTTGCTTTGTCGTCTTTGATCTCAGCTACAGAGGAGCAGATGGAGGCTCTTGGGGACGACGAGCTCGCTGTTGACGCTCCTTATTGCATATTTTTTGACCGCCAAATTTATTATAAATGACAAAATTCAATGGAACATCGTAACAAAAGTTTTGCTTATCTAACCATTCCACAAGTTTTGCTTCTCTAGGCTTGTTTTGCAGGATATGATGAAATATGAACAAAAATAATAAAATAGTATTTATACAGCTTGGCAGAAATTGGATGTGAGAAAATATTCAAATATTTGTCATTGCAAGACATTGTCAAATAAATATTCGGAGCATTTCATTATCAAGTCGAGAAGATAGAAGTGGACATTTTATTATTTTTGGATGCTCACGTGGAAGAGATGGAATTTGTGAATTAAATAAGAGATGCTCCACATCAGCATTATCATTACGTAAATGCAAATTGGTGCACGTCTACACTCCATGCAATGCAAGTTAACGTAACGTGCACCAATCCTTGTCCAAAGAGCCCAACGCTCCAGCTAATGCACGAGGAGCATTTTGTTGATGCACAGCGAGAAGCAAGCCAGAGCAAGTCCAGGCCCAGCTAATGCACGATGTGCAGAAGTTAACTTCATCAGTTACGTAAATCACAGATGCCAAGCCCACAGGCTTCCACGACTCAGAGCAGTTGCCGGTTGGGCATCGACCAGAGGCAGCAGCGGCCCAGGTGCTACCCATTCGCTCTTGCACTCCAGCGGCAGGAACAGATGGCGCACACAGGTTGGAGGCCCGGTCCAGCTCCCTGCAAGTCGGTAGAGGATCTCTGTGCGTGATTTGCGGCTTCCACCGACGTGAGGACGTCGGTTCCTGGCCATGGTCGGTTTCCACCTGCCATTAGTGAAGGAATTAGAGAATATTCCTAGGAGCATCTCCACTCTCCCAAGTTTTCTCCCACCTATAAATAGAGACCTCCTCTACATTTGTAACACACACTCTACTACCCTATAGAATATATTTCTGAGTTCCACATTTTATCCTACACTCTTGAGCTTCCACTTTCATATCATTTGAGGAGTAGTGGTGTCCCTCTAGGTGCTAGTGCCTAGTTGCATAAGCGAGAAAAGAGGAAGAGAGAGGAGGCGCAGAGCGGAGGCGGAGCCGGCTTGTCGTGTTCCCCTCCAACTTGTACCTCTACGGAGCCGACTCCTTCGTAAGTAATATCCGCATACTTTCCTTAGTGATCTATTTAATTATAGTTCAGCGCTTACTTGCTGGCTTACGGGATCTCCGCTCGACCGAGTGCTTTAGTCTAATTAAGATATCGGACTAGAGTAGTAGCCTCTAGCGTAGACGTGGTGTCTGGGCTAGGGAGTTACCTGAGTTTGCGCCCAACCTCACGGATAGTTGTGGTAGCCCCGGAGGTGACAGCTCCGACCAGGCCTGTGTAATCCACCACGTTCGGGTTGGTGTTCTCGTAGAGCTTTTGGCGGCCTTCCCCCGGTTATGTCTTCCCAGTCTTTTCGAGAACTGGAAAGGTACCGCTGCTCCGAAGTGAGTGAGTATAGTAAGCCAAGACTTTAGTTATCTAGTGACCTAGGGCTGAGCTTAGAAAACCCTCTCATCCTACAAAAACATCCTTCTACCTTCCCCTCCTGGACGTTCTTGTTTCACTCTAGTACACTTCCATTCCCTGTGGAAAATACGATACCCTGAATACTTCCGGGTGAAAGCTACAACGGTACTCCGTGCGCTTGCGGATTTATCTGCTTACGCTAAGAAATACCAACACTCGCCTTGGTGATTAGCCGGTTCTCACGGTTTCACAACAACCGTTTGAATCGCCGGCGTGGTGTCACCAAGCCAGGTTGCTTCGGGTGTGGAGATCCCGACCACTACATTGCCAACTGCCCCAAGACCAACAAGAACTCCTACAACAAGTACGACTACAGCAAGCACAAGGACAAGCACGAGTTCTCCTCCCACAAGTACAAGTCCAAGGGAGGATTCGACAAAGAGGCCATCAAGAAGAAGTACCTGGAGAAGCATGAGGCGGAACGACGAGCCTTCCTCAACGGCCTCAGCGATATTGAAGACTCCACCGACAGCGACTCCTCTACCTCTAGCGAAAACAAGTCCAAGCGCAAGATCAAGGACAAGCTGGGTGGACTTTGCTTCCACGCTGACACCACCAAGCAAGGCTTTTGCACCATGGCTCTTGGTGATGAGGTGAAGAGCGTCGACGATGGTAAGGCAAACGACGATGACTCCAAGTCTGAGGTATCACTTTCCGCAGATGACCTTGCCGTTGAGGTTGATAGTTTGACTGCTACTCTGCTTAGTCAAGATGCTTTGTTTAAGCGTGCTGCTCGTGAGAGGAACAATTTTAAGAGGCAACTAGAGGTCACTCTCAAAGAGCTTGAGTTTGCTAAGGCGTCTGTAGCTGTCTCGGATGAGTCTGAATGTGATGCTTGTGCTATTCATATGGCTAACCTTGCTGATCTGCAATCCAAGTATGTTGCTTTGGTAGATGAGCTTGATGAGGTTAAGGCTAAGTATGACTCTGTGAGTCCTTGCAAGTCTTGTGTTGAATTGCAATCTGAGCTAGGTGAGAAAATTGCTAGGATTGCTTTGCTTGAGAAGTCTAGTCAAGTCTCTAGATGTGCTTGTTGTGAAGCTTTGGAGCTAGAACTTGATTCTTGTAGACATGACAAGAAAAGGGCCGAAGAAGAAATCACTAATCTTCGATCCATGCTAAGTTGGTTGTCTTGCAGCGAGCCACAGTTAGGCATGATGTTGAGTCAGTTCAAGAGGGGGGCTGACACAACGGGATTAGGTTTTGCTACAGGTGGGAAGGGTGATCAAGTTTTTGGTAAGGTTGGTGAACATAGTGGTGTGAGTCTGAGTGAGAAACCCACCAAGCCTTCCACTGTACCCAAGCTAATCAAGATGCCTCCACCTCAGCCTACCAAGCCCAATGTGAGAGATGGTGTGTTTGAGGAACCGCCCAAAGCTCCACCCCCAAAACAAGTGTGGACTCCAAAGCCAAACCACCTCAGGAACACACTTGACACTCTACCGAACATCTCTAGTGATCCCCTTCCTAAGAGCAAGAAACAACCAAGAGTGACCCATACCCACAAGCGAGTGAACCCTCAGCCACCCAAGAGAGAGGTTTACCACTGCGACTACTATGAGAGGGATGGTCACTTGTTTGAGTTTTGCTTTAGGAGGAAGAGAGATGAACGGCGTGAGTTTGAGCTTCACCAGGACATGTATCGCTCTTCTCATAGCATACATGGGCCTTCTTCTCAGAGCCGTCGTGCTAGGCCTCAGTTTGCTGGACCACAGGGTGGTCGTGCCCGGCGAGGTGTCAGTCGTCCTCAATACGACCGTGGACCTCGTGGCGGTGGCTTTCCGTCCTACAGCTCGAGCGGACCATGTTTTCCCTTTTGTGGTGATCACTCTTTCCAAAAGGGACATGTTATGAATGGTGTTTATGCTAGCACTTTTCCTGGACAGATGGGACAACACTGGTTTACTCCTCATTTCACTAACCCCAGTGTTGCCTCATTTGCCCATCCCATGTCTTACTATTGATGCAGGACGGAGGCATGGAGAACACGTGGTTTGTTGATTCTGGATGTTCGCGCCACATGACTGAAAGTACAAAATGGTCCTCCAGCCTAAACCCCGTGAGCTCAAAGGAGTACATCACTCTCGGGGATAACCAAAGGTAAGTCCAGCGCTTTGTGTTTGGCGTTTGCTACCTTTTTTGAGTTGGGTAGTTGTATCTTGCATAGTTCTTTGGCTTTCTTCTATTTTGCTTTTGGTTCTTTGGCTTTCTTTTTGTTCTTTTGTATCATATTGCATTTCATCATGTATCATAGTACCTTTGTTGAGCTTCATGACTATAGCAGTTTTGATTACATCTATGCTCTTGTCAGTATGCCTTGTTTATACATAATGGTGCTTGCATCTTAGGCTCCTTTTGATCTCTTGTTACATGTTATGAGCTAAGCCTGTTTTCTAAATGTAAACCTGCTTAAATCTTGATGCAACCCAAAAAATGTTCACCTTTGAGATGGCAACTAGCATGTGTAGGTTTTGTGAGAACCTTGTAGCTTTCATATGTATGCTTGAGATGCTATTTCTCATGTTTCTTGAGTCATTCACTTAGCTCGGATCTCTTGATAATCTTATGCTAAAACTTGATGTCTAAGCTAAGAAATGATGAAAAGTTTTGAGTTGGATCTTTTCTGTCCCACGGCAATATCACGAGATTGCTTCTCATTCATTCGAGTGAGATGAACTTGGGTATTGTAGTGCTAGTCCACAACCACTCGTGACGAGACAGCTTCCCACTTGCACTAAGGGATGAACTCGGCGTGGTTGAAAAACATGATAAAAACAACCTTTTTGGCGGACAGTTTTGATCCTCTCGTACACACATGTCTAAATGAAATCTTGTTAACTACTGTTTTAACTCTGATCAATGTTGTAGTAACAAGTGTTGTTAAGTGTATCTTTGAGACATGATGTGTGACCGTTATATGGGGTAGTTCACTCTTGCATACATGTGTTAGCACTTGTTTCATCTCCTGCTTATATGTGCTAGGTGCTATTCTTTTTGGTGAACACCTTTTATAAAATGCCCAACACCTGATCAAAATGCTTATGTTTCATATTTCGTATCACTTGATCAGCTTGAGCATTGGCTTCGACTTGTGCTTGTTGCTATACACTTGCCATACTTGCTAGAGCATCTATGTACTCCGGATTGCTATACTCTTGAAGCTCTACATTTTGCATTTCTTTCATGGCATGATTTGAGGGGGAGTTGCAGTCTCTTTTGGTTCAATCTTGATAAGTGCATGTGCCAACAAGGGGGAGAAACATCCACAAATCCAGAGAGTTCATTTGTGAGTATGCATTTGTCAAAGGGGAGTTGCACTCCAAGCTTTGCGGTTTGAGCTGTTTTTGCTAGATATCTAAGGATGGCAGCGGGTCAGGTTCGGGGCGGGTATCCGCGGGTTTCGGGTCTGGGGGGTTCGGGTTTGGTGCTAGTTTTTCACCCACGGTTTTCGGGTTCGGGTACCCGAAACCTATCGGGTTCGGGTTCGGGTTTGGTTTTTCACCCGTGGATATCCGAAATATGTATATATATGTGAATATGTGTATATATACATGTGAAGATCGTATATATATGAATATGTGTATATATATATGTGTGTGAATATGTGTATATATTTCCGCGGGTTTTGGGTATTTATTCGGGTTTCAGGTATCCGTTCGGGTTTTGGGTACCCGCGGGTTTGGGTTTGGTTATGAAATTCCACCCGAATCGGTTTCGGGTTTTGGGTTTGGGTGCACGGCGACTCCACCCGATCCGAACCCGACCCGTTGCCATCCTTAGATGTGTTGAGCCGTTGCCTCATCTTGAGGGTCTAGCCGTTTTTCAGGTGTTCTGTGTTGTGCTAGTGGCGTTGAGCCTTTTGCCTCTTCTTGAGGGTTAGCTTTGATTTTCTTGGTCGCGTCGAGCCGTTGCCCCTGTCTTTGGGGACCAAGTTGTGATCTTGTTTTGCTCATTACAAATGACCTATTTTCTGCTTTTTCTTGGCTCTTGGTCATTTGGATGAGTTGTCTCTGGTTTGTGTTGATGTTGACAAGGCACTCATCAAGGGGGAGATTGAGGACACATGGTTTTTACCATAACCATAGTGTGGACCTTTTGTGATGAGTGATTGCCAACATGCCAACACAATGGCGTGTGTGTGTTTCCACTAACCGATGGCACGCGGTTTCGTGTCAAACAACTGTGTCTCTTGGCTTGTGATGTTTGCAGGTGTCGAGCTCGGAGACGGTGGTCGATGGTTGGTGAAGATCAAGTAGGGTGTGCCGTGCTGACGGACCAGGTGCGGTGAAGGGCGGACGTGAGGCTTGGATCGAGGGACCTGAGGACCGGGCGGCCAGCCGTGGTGGCTGACAGCTGGGACATCGACGAGCGCAAATGTACACGGCGGGGGATGCGTACGGGCTACGCTACTTCCGGAGGGTTTGGTGGTTTGTCCTCAAAACCATTGGCGACGGTTTGGTGGTTTCGCCTCAAAACCATCGGCGACGGATTTCCCTGGTTTGCGTCTCAAAACCGGGGCGGAGGTCCCGATGCGGACGGACGGCACGTGGCGGCATCGGGGAGATCGCGTGGAAGCGAGGCTACCGGTGAGAAGGCGCGGTGGCCGTCGGATCATCAAAACACCGAGTTGGTCCACAATACCCTTCGGTTATGTGGATTGCTCATGTATGTAACCAAGGGCAAAACTGGAATCAAAATAAGCCCAATAAGAGAGCGGTGGGAGCACCATCCTCCCCATCTCTCCACCTCTTGTTTCTCTTTTCCTGTAGGCGTAGCTTTCCCCCCCCCTCGTGTTCTTGTGAGAGGTCCAAGGACAAGAATTTTCATGATGTTTTTCTTTGATTTGTGAGTGGGAAGAGGAGGCCCAATCCCTCCTCATGCCCTCTGGGGTTCGTCAGTTTGGTGTATGATTTTCGTTTCTGTCTCTGAGCTGAGTTCGTGTTCCTGCTGCCCCTCTTTGCTCGTGCTCAAATTTCTGTGATTTCTGTAGTTACAGTTTATCTTGTGCGATGATTTCTTAGGAGTAGTCTTCTGTCATCATCGTGAATCTTCGTGCCAAGTTTGGGCGCATGGGGTTCTGTTTCCTGAGAGTTCCATGATTTTTGGATCTGGTTGACCTGTCGTCCTTCTCTGTTCTTGAGGTGCCAGTTCTTTGATCTCGAGCATGGAGCCAGGTTCAGGAGGCAGCGCTACCAGCGTCGTTGTCAGCACCGTGCGTGCTCTGTAGAGCAGCACTTGCTCCTGAGCCGAGCGTGCCCAGTTCTGGCTGTGAACCAAGGAAGCTTCGTATTTTTGTTTTGGGTCAGAAGGCTTGATGTTCTTTAGTTCAGATTTCTGCTTGTCGTTCCTGCACACCATCTCTTTGCTGCTGAGCGTGATCTTCAGAGTGGCGTATTTGCCCGTCGATCAGCAGGCTAGCTGCAGCAACTTCCAAGCTCTCAAGGTATAAGCATCTGCTGGGTAAGCAGCAAGTGCAGAGTACTATTTCAGTTTGCATTTACTTCATCAAGTGATTTACCTCTATGTGAATTGCATCTTTGTCACTTCGAGCTACAGGAAACAAATTAATGACTTGATCTTTTAGCTTGTTTACTAAAATCTTGTGCAAGTGAGTTTGTTGATGCCTCACAAATGCATCCCTGAATGTTATGTTCAGCAGAGCAGTTTACAGTTTGTTTTGAGCAGCGAGTACAGCAGCCCGTGCTTTGCCTTGAGACTGAAAATTTGATTTGTTGATTAGCTTTGCTTTTACATCCGTGAGATGAACCCAATAATCATGAACTCTTTATTGGAGCATTAAATTATCTAAATTTTTTGGAGTGCCTCTCATGGCTTGTAAAGCTACTGCTGTTTATTTCTAGTGCTGAGAAGTTCAGGCTATCTTGTCTGCGTTTTATTCGTCCGAGCTCCGATTCGATTGGTGTTTCTTGCGTTGGCTTTGTGGTGTCCCGCTGTGTTTCTAGAGAACATCCACCCACTTGTTTGGGTCGTGGACATCACGGTGTTTCATTTGCTTCTTGGGGTTCTAATTTGGGACAGAGGCCAAATATTTCGAAAGAAATTTGAGGCTCCCATTCACCCCCTCTGGTCGCCGATTCCGGTCCTTCAGTAACCGAACAGAGTAATGTTGCCTTATTGTAATTTATCTAGCTGAACTCCACGTCAGCGGCCAGTTATTGAGTACAGATACTCTCATTAAAAATAAGAGAGGCTGAGCGAGAATGGTAGGATATTTAGTGTGTGAGTAATTCGTTTTGGATTTGGAGCCTAGCTTGGGGTGGCGGCGCGTGTTGTAAATCTTAATCCATCCCAAGCAACGCTTCGGCGATTTGTAAAAATTCTCTTCTGTTTAAATACAAAGATGCACAAACGTTTTGCGTATTCGAGAAAAAGAACACTGCATACATGAAACACATGCCTTCACTTTCCAGTAATGTGCTGGATGATGCATATGGAGTGCAGCGTATTAGGCTACTAGCTAGCTGGTTGTCCAACCCGTACAGTCCTATGCCACTTGTTTGCCCGCATGTCTTTGGTGACCATCGAGGACACTTTCATAGACTGTTCCACTCAAAGACTGCGGCATATATGCACAGCACTGAGGTCGATCTATCTCATGCTATCATGCATCCTGCGATTAATGTTTACTAATGTTGCGCGCGCCATTACGTGCGATGGCGAGTGACCGCACCTGTAAACATAAGATGGAATCGTAATGTTGTTTGCAGCACAACATAAGTATGAACAAAATATATAGTGCCCTTGACATTAGTATAGATTATATAGATGTATTTCATAAGTTCGGTGATGATCCGACTTGATTATACAAGCTGGAAATCTAACATAGCAAAGTATAATAGCTGGTACTTTTGTATATTAGGCTGCATATTAAGTAGTGGTAGGAGTGTTGCTATAATTTTACAATATACATAGTTGAAGGCAGAGTGGCTGGGCACAAGGCATAGTTTATATAGAGAGTTATAGCTTGAAGTAGTTGTCTTGTAGATGGAGTGGCCGCCATGATTACTTCAGTATCTTGGCCGTTGATGAGATGATGGTTGGTGGAGAACAAAGTTTTTCGGGTGGATGAATCTGCATGGACATTTATTTTTGTTACTTCTGTGTGGGTTGAGTTACTGGTAAATAAGTCTAAGGTGAATAATATGGTAAATTAAGGAATACGAACCAATGTTTCTACAGTGAAAAGTTCGCAAAGGAAGATGCTTTGTATAGTACTCCAGGTGTTGACAGTATCCCTAGAGCTGCAAAGAGAAACACAACAATACATTGGATGTCATTTTCTGCCATCAATATTGAAACCAAGCATTGGAAATCATATCAGATTGTTGTCTCTAGAATATGTAATATATCTACCAGGATTCTCACCTACCTACCAAAGTCATCTGGTCATCCCTAGTCGGGGCAATTTTAACAGATCAAAAATCAGAAAAATTAAGATTGAAATCACTTAGGAAATTGTTGTCGGGTTTAAAGTCCCACCGGATGTGTGGTGGACTGAATCAGAGATGAAGTTCCTCAAATTTTCATAACTCTGCAACCGTTCAGTTCAGTTACTAAGGAGCCTGAGTATTAGAACTTATCATCAAATAATACATCTAGAACATATAAACATAGCATATTATATTAAAATTCTTCAAAAGCACTAATCAAAATGAGAAAATAATATTTTCCAACACAATCAGCAGTATATTCTTACAACAACTTGCTAAACTCCTTTGTTAAATATACTACTCACACAATACCTAACATGAATGGGTTTCAGTTTTGTTCCTGGACCTACATTTTTCCTAAGCAAAATAAAAGGCAGTTCCATTTGAAGGAGCCTGGATTACAAAACAACTAAAAAATCTATTCAGACAATAATAAATAAAGTGGTTCAAAATTGTCTAAATGTCTATATATATTGTCCTTGAGTTCAAGGCAAAAAAGCAGTCCAGATTCCAAAAATGGAGAAACCAATTGCTTTTGGATCTAAGACAGCTCAGTAATAGTAGAAACCATTGGAGCTTCCTAAAATATTATTTATCAATATGTGCACTATCTTCTACCATTTTATGTTGAGTAACTATGTATTTGAGAAATTTTATCTTTGTATTGTCACTGTTACTTAGCCTGCTCACTTCTGTCAATCATACTAACTGTTATTTTTAAACGAATGGGTTGTCAAGATGTCAAAGCTTTTCTGGTTGTTGGAAAGAACCATCAAATAAGTATAACCATATGTATGCACACCACAACTTGGACAGAGAGAAATGGCTGCTCACTGCACCTAATAAGTATAATCTTGATTAATCAAATGCACTCTAACCTATTGAAATAGTTTTTTAGTTTATCTTATTTTTAAACGAATGGGTTGTCAAGATGTCAAAGCTTTCCTGGTTGTTGGAAAGAACCATCAAATAAGTATAACCATATGTATGCACACCACAACTTGGACAGAGAGAAATGGCTGCTCACTGCACCTAATAAGTATAATCTTGATTAATCAAATGCACTCTAACCTATTGAAATAGTTTTTTAGTTTATCTGGCAGTACGATTGAACTCACTCCTTTTGTACAAAATAGTTACACTGATCAACTCATTAGAGTTATTGAACCTCTATTGAATTTTGTGGCATACATCTCATCTGAATGCAATCTTATTAAGGAAGCAAAGTATTGCGTATTCTCTACCACATGTAGGGAACAAAATATAGGAATAAAAATCAAGAAAAAAATAATATGAAATATTGAAATGAAGAAAGCATTACCAGAGTAGAAATAGTCGGGCAATATTTTGTTAGGCTCACCTCCAATCACTTGACATGAATCTCCCTCATGCTTCATATAAAAAATAGAGCTTCTATTTAGTTTGATCCACTTTATGATCACTTGACATGAATCTGCCTCGTGCTTCATATCATATAAATAAAAAAGAATTGGGGCTCAACTTGATCTTTTCAGCTACCTCAGTTGCAACATTTGGATTGCCTTTTCTACCTGCTTATGGGTTCTCCATCCAAATCTGGAAAGAACAAACACAGACCTATTTGGATCTGAAGTGTGGAAGATGGTAGAAAGAGTTCTATTTTCTAGATATTCATGCCAAAGCCAAATTGATGGTTTTGTGAACATAACAAAGTTCAGTAGGAAACACGTATTTTTTCTTCTTCTGAACATGAAAGCCAAGTTGCTTTGCAGCTTCTTCAATCTTTGTGAATATCTCTTTTGGGGACACTATTAGTTGCTCTCTTTATACTCCTGCCATTTTTAACCAGAAATAAGATCATTGTAGAGTTGTAAGGATATTCCAAATAACAATTAAGTAATAAAATATGGAAACCTAAGATTGGCAAGGAGAACTATGACTGACCTTTTTTGATTGAACCAAATTCTCCAGATTCAATGTCTGGTTTTGTGAAATCAGTTCAAATGCATTCACTGAGGTTGGCTGATCTTCAGATTCCTGGTAAACACGTCAATAATTCACATGGATATTCTTGTCAGTATTAATACTTGTCAGAGGAAAGAGAGGTGGGGTATTAGTTACTGTATCTTGCAATAAGGCTACTTCGATCATATAGAATGTTTGACATGTGGATAGACCATGCACGCATCAGTTATATCATTTCAATGCATTTAAACTGTACTGAGCTCAGATATAAGAGATGCTGATTTAAGCATGATCCTGGAGCAATAAAGTTCTTATTTCAGCATGATGCTCAAAAGGAAAGGATTTGTTCTTAATTTTCATGAGACAGAACCCCATATAGAGAAGAAGATAATTAGATTCAGCTCAAAGACTTCTCAGGATACTGCCCAATGTGCAATGAGAAATTTGATAAGGCCGCTTCCTGGGATTAAATTGATCCATTCAAAAACATTTTTTTTGTGTAGAAGCAGCGCACAGAAAAATGAACGGAAAAAAATTGCAGAATGCAAACATCAATCCAGTTACCTGTTGATCTACTGCTTCCTTTACCAGCAGGGCATGTGAACATATTTTGGCTCAGGAGATCCAGCCTGTGTATTGGTTCAATGAAATCGGCTGCTTTGTCAAACACCTATGAGAAAACAAAAGACCACTTCTCAGGTTTATGATTATATTATACAAATAAGAAAATAAAAAGAATAAAAAAACAAGGTTGTGCAGTACACTGCTGCAGAGACAGTAAAGACATATTAATAAACATGACCTGCTGCAGCCTAGCATCACTTAGCATATAAATTCTCTTCTTTGCACTCACAGAAGATAACTACAACACATAGATCAAAAATTTTGAACCTGAAGAGCACAAAATGATCTACCTGCCTGCAGCATTGTGGATTTAGATTTCAGGAACTTTGGTGTTGCATCTATACCTTCAGAACAACTCCATTTAATGAGCAACCTGCATATTCTTCCATGTGCACTCACTATTACAGTCTGAGTCGTAAGGTTAGTCCCATGAGAAGACCTGCTGCAAAAAAATATAAAAAAGATAATCTAGCTTATTCAGCCACCAACGACAAGGAAAATGCACATCACAGTATCTTTTGCTGCACTACTTTATTTTAAATATTTTATATTCAAACTGGATAATGTGTAAGCATGTAGTTCATTATGGCTGTTTCTTTTTGCCCTATGAGATGAAATCCAAACTGATCTCAGATTAACCTTCAACTGCAGTGAAGGTTACTGAATTTTTTCTTTAAGAGTAGTACTTATGTACATGCTATCAACAAACAACAATTTAAGGGGAAGAATGCAATGATGGAAACAACAGAGTAAAACAAAGACCAGTAAACAAAATAAGGCTACCATGTTGCATTGGTAATTTGGAGAGAAAAAGGCCTTAATTACTCCTACCGTCCTACTTCATAGTTCACTCGGGGCTGATAAAGTGACTTAGTTCCATTTCATAGTGCTTCTAAACACTTAAAAACTCTCAAAAGGAGAGAATAAATAAAGTGACGTGTGAATATTGATTACCCGTCTCAGTAAACATGTTTGAAAATGCAGTATCATCTAGATAGTAGGGTTCTCTCATATATTAAAATGTACAGTGTGCAGTAAGCCATGTAGACTGGTTGTTTTGGTCTTTATTTGCTTTTGAGTCTCCCAGCGTATTTCTAAGAGAAGGTAAATGCAAAAAATGGGAGTGTTCATTAGTTAATAAAGTATTATTGCCCGGCAAGAGTATTCAATAGAAACGATACTATATTTTGCACTTCATCAAAGCTTATCGACAATAGCATAAAAGATCTCTGGACATTTAATGTGGGTTCATAAATCTGAAGGTTAAGATAGAAGAAAGCATACATGTATGTTTGCCAGTAACACATCTGAAGTCTTTAAGCCGGCCGAGCAATCACTACGGGAAACCACGACTTTGCCGACTGCCGACTCATTTTGCCGACTGCCAAGGCCAGGGCAGCCGGCAAAGACACGATTTCCCGCCTCCCTTGGCATTGGCAGTCGGCAAATCAAGGCAGTCGGCAAAGGATACCCTTTGCCGACTGCCCCAGGGCTCCAGCAGGCGGCAAACCTAGGCAGTCGGCAAAGGATGCCCTTTGCCGATCGCCCTGTGGTTCCAAAGAAAGCGGCAAATCTTGGCGATCGGCAAAGGATGTCATTGCCGATCGCCCGGGACAAGCGGTCGGCAAACCTAACAACGTAGGTCGGGCGGCTGCCCGCGCGCCGTCTTCTTTTGCCGATTGCCCGCGCCGTTAGGCAGTCGGCAAAGATTTCTTCTTTTTTTTTATTTTTTATTTTTTTTTTGTTACAAGTGTGAGTGTTGTACATTTTACGTGGCCACTAGCTTCAAACTTCATCAAAATTTTTTACTAGCCTCCGCATGTGATAACGTGATACCTCGAGAAGTTTCGTGATTTTTTGAATAGTTTTTCTATATTCCGCTGATTTCTTTTGTTTCCTTGCATTTTCGGGGCATAATTCAAGTTTAAACTGCAGGTGCATGAAATATCAGAACGTAGCCATTCAAAAAATGATATTCATGTTGAAGAGTGTATTTTGAGGCCGTGTGCAGAAGCTCACCCAAAAGTTTGAAGTCCTTGTCCACGGAACAGACTTTCCCGACGTGTTAGAGGTGTTTTTTAATTATATAAAATCCAAACGAAGTCGAAAAATCACGAAACTCGTCGAGGTGTCGTGTTATCGAATGTGGACGCTATGATAAAAATTTGAAAAAATTTGGAGCAAGTTGCGACGTCGGATGTTCAAAGGTCCGGGACCATCCGACGTCGCAACTTGCTCTAAACTTTTTCAAATTTTTATCATAGCGTCCACATGTGATAACACGACACCTCCACGAGTTTCATGATTTTTCGACTTCGTTTGGATTTTATATAATTAAAAAACACGTCCAACACGTCGAAAGTCCTGGCAACAAGGACTTCAAACTTTTGGGTGTCCTTCTGCACACGGCCTCAAAATACACTCTTGACATGAATATCATTTTTGGAATGGCCCCGATATTTCATGCACTCGGTCCTTGAATTATGCCCCGAAAATGCAAGGAAACAAAAGAAATCAACGGAATATAGCAAAATATTGTAAAAAACCCCAAATTGTGACATGTGATTTAAAATTACTTATTTAGTCCAAACAAAAATTTGGAGCCAAAATACTAAAAATTAAAAATTTTTGCCGGCCGTATGGCGCAAGCCCTTTGCCGAGTGCCCCAAGCGTCGGCATAGGCTTCTCTCGGCAAAGAGGACACGGTGGTGGCCCACATTGGCCCACCTTGCTCGGTCCTTTGCCGACCGCCGGCACGCGCGCAAAAGCGTCCACTTCATTTTTTTTGCCGCGCACCGCCCATTCGTCCCAACCCTATCGTCTCTCCCTGCCCCACCCCCCACGCCGCCGCCGCACCGCCGCCCGCCCGCTCGGCCGCGTGCCTCGGCCCCGCCCCGCGGCCCGCGGCCTCCGGCGCCGCCCCGTCCCCGTCCGCCTCCTCCGCCGCCGGTCCCGCCGCCCGTCCCCGCCCGGCCCGCCCGGTCCCGCCGCCGTCCCCGTCACGGGGTCGCGCCAGCCCCGATCCGCCGCCCCGCCGCCGCCGCCCGCCCCGCTCCTCCGCCGCTCCCCGGACCAGCTCGGCCGCCTCCGCCGCCCCGGCCCAGCCTCCCCGGCCCAGCTCGGCCGCCTCCGCCGCCCCGGCGCTGCGCTGCCTCTCGCCGCTGCAGCAGGGAGCAGGGGCCGCGGCCTCCGGCGCCGCCCCGGCCCCGCCGCGCAGCGCAACCTCCTCCGCAGCGGCGGCTCCGAGACCCCAGCCAAGGTAACAGGAGGCATCGCCCCTCCTCCTCTTATTCTCTCGCGCTTCATCTACGCCGCCGCGCGCCGGCACGGCGCATGAGTAGGATGACGCTGTTGGCAGGAATAGCTAAGCATAGCCAACCTCTGCTAGCTTGTGGATCAATGTTTCACTTTCACACTTTGTACAGAAGAAGCGACTCTATCACAGGTCATTTTTAGGCATATATTGCTCATTGTTAAATGTCGGGCGCCGTAAAAGACAATTTTATTAAGCTTTTATTAGGGCTTGTTCGATTATTTAGGAATAAGTCCCTAAAACGATTCCTAATTGGAATGGCTCACTAATTTGTACTATAATATAAGGTTGATAAACTGGAATAGTTCTCTAGCTCTGTTCTAGACTAATGTTTAATTTGTGCCACTTTTTATGACTTGGAATAAATCCGGGTAGAAAGAAGGCTACACGAGGAGCCCCGAGGTCTTACCTAATGCACCACGATGGCGTGCTGCCCTAAGGTCTAGCTCCGCTTTGCACCTCCATAGCCTCACACCGTGTTATAAGTCATAGAAAAGTTCATCTTAGTACAACCGCTGGCGAAAAACCACCTCTCCCGAGAGGGTTCGGGTTCATACTCACACTTAGCGCTTGTTTCATTCCAATTTCTTCATGCAAACTAGTCTTACTTATCTATTGATTATTACTTGACTTTGCTTACCAATCCGTTCTCGTATTCACCCTACCCTCCAGGTTGCGAAAGCCCGAAGGGGAAGAAGAAGAATAGAAGGAGGAAGGAGAAGGGATGATCGTCGACGCCGTACGTTGACGACGTTGGTCTACGCCGTGCACCTCGTCCGCCGCCGGAGAAGAAGGTAAAGGTCCATGTTGTGTTGTTGATGGCCTTCGTGCCTGACGGCCTTCGTGCCTAGATTGTGCACGTGTGGCCTTCGTGCCCTGTATGTGTTGTTTACGGCCTTCGTGCCGTATATGTGTTGTCGGCCATCGAGCCGTCTTTCTTTCTTGCAGGTTTTGTGAACCTCCCCGTGCAGGGGAGGTTCTGCCGAAATTTTGTGCTGATATTGTTTTTCTCTTTCTTTCTTTTGCAGTGTTCCTGGAGTAGCTTGGCGACGCCGATTGTCTTCGTCGGGGCCGTGTCGCCTCGCCACTCCCCCGCCGCCATCGCACCGCTAGCCTGTCTCCACCGCCACCCTAGGTATAAATATTCACCTCTCTTCCTTATAGTTGTTGGTCGTAGATGACGTAAACGAGTTAGGCGTCTCCGTCCGAAAGGGATACGCGGTCGTTGGTATGCCGATCAGTGCATATCTGCGACGGTATCTCTTTCGGATTGTCCACGTTTCTTGGACAGCCCGCGGATGCGTAGATGGGTTAGCCTCCATGTTCCGCTCCCGTCCGAGCTGGAGTTTCGGCAAAGACCTCCCGTTGTTCTCCGGATACACACTCTCCCCACACCGGACGTGTATCGGGAGAACAGCGGGGAGGTGCTGCCGAAATTCCGTCTCGGGCGTGAGCGGAGCATGGAAGCTAACCTCATCTACGCATCCGCGGGTGGGATTAGGACCTATCCTTCACCTATTAGATGGTAGGAACGCCTTGTACATGCAAATGTTGGTTTCATTACCCCCTCACTTTGGCGAATGACAGAAGATGGCTGGCCGTGAGTGGATGTACAAGGGCTGGACCAAAAAGAGGCAGAGTCCCGAATGGGTTCATGGTACCAATGAATTCCCGAGTAAAGCATTTGGCCCGACTCCTAAAGGGTCCGATCAAAGCGGTGCCCATGCAATGACTGCAAGAACCAAAAAAGAAAAGTATTCAAGGATGTCTACAAAGATCTTCGAAGCATGGATATGTGGCAAACTACGAGAGGTGGATCTTCCATGGTGAACCGAAAGCTACCATTAGAGAGGAGGAGGTTAGAGCACGCCTCGATGAGTTTGAGGGAGATGCCGCGTGGCCGACATGGTGGTAGACTTTAACGAGGGCCGTGGCAATGAAGGTTTGGTGGAGGAGGATCCGGAGGAGACCGCAAAGGCGTTCTATGAAATGATGTCTTCGGCACGAAGCCCCTTCATGAGAAGACAACAAAGTCCCACTGGATGCCATTGGACGTCTTCTAGGGTTGAAGTCGCAGCTTGAGCCCGAGCCGAGACGGATTCAATCTCCCGTTGGCGGTGGTGGGCTCCTTGCTTCCGGATGACCACACGCCGCCGAAGAGCACGTACGAGTCGGTGAAGCTCCCGCGTGCACTTAAGATGCCGTATGAGTCGATCCATGCTTGTCGTAATGGGTGCGTCCTATTTAGGGGAAAAGAACTAGAGGCAGCAACGCACTGTACAAAGTGCAAAGCCTCTAGGTATGTGGAGGTGGACAAGGGTGATGGCAAGAAGGAACAGTCTAAGATCCCCGAGATGGTCGTACGGTACCTCCCACTCATTCCAAGGCTCCAAAGGATGTTCATGATAGAGGAGTTGGCGAAGCGATGATATGGCACAAGTTTGGCAAAAGATACAAAGACAAGATGGCACACCCAAATGGATGCCGAGGCATGGCGATTTCGATGTCCAGATCCCGATAAAGCTAAGGAAGCTCGGAATGTACGTGTAGCGATAGCAACATGGGTTCCAGCCGTATGGAACACATGCGGCCCCGTACACTTGTTGGCCCGTGTTCGTGATCCCCCTCAACCTCCCCCCCGGCGTCATGTTTGAACCCAAGAACGTGCTATTTCGCTGATAATACCTGGACACCCGGGCAACAATATGGGTGTGTTCATGCAGCCACTGTGGGATGAATTGGAGCATGCTTGGGAAAACGGGGTAAGGACGTACGACCGAGCTACAAAGAAGAACTTCACAATGCATGTGTGGTATCTCTATTCAATGCATGACTTCCTGGCGTACGGCACATTCTCCGGGTGGTGTGTTCATGGGAAGTTCCCTTGCCCGCATGCAAGGATTCTGTTGTTCACCCGGCTGAAAAAGGGTGGCAAGTACTCTTCGTTTGACAAACATCGCCAATTCCCGCGAGAACCATGCATTGAGACTTGACACCCAACACTTCACGAAAGGCCTTGAAGTCACCAACCCTATTCCTCGATTATGAGCAAGGTGAACAGGTCCTCGCCGAGTTACGGGCTCTCAAAATGGACAAAGACAAAAAAGGCTTCATTGGATATGGTCAAGAAACACATGTGGACCCATATTTCGGGCTTGACTAGGCTCCCCTACTACAAGCACCTCCTTCTTCCACACAACATCGATGTGATGCACACGAAAAGAACATCGCCGAGGCACTTTGGGGAACACTCATAGACATAAAACGAAGTCAAAGGACAATGTTAAGGCTAGATCGACGTCGAGGCGCTCCGTGACGGACCCAAGCTAGTGATGAAGCCCCCGCTCCGTGGCAAGACTTGGAGAAGGGGCCCGGCGGATTACATCCTGAAAAGGCCTGACAGGAAGGAAGTGATGCAGTGGATGGAGACGATATTGTTCCCTGATGGGTATGCGGCGAATCTGAGCAGGGGAGTGAACCCTAAGACCGGAAAAAAATTAGGGATGAAGAGTCATGACTTCCACATATGGATCGAGAGACTCCTTCCTGCGATGACACGTGGATACCTCCCCGAGCCGGTGTGGCGCGTTCTGGCGGAGTTGAGCTATTTCTTCCGCCAGCTTTGTGCCAGGGAGTTATCTCTTGAAGTGATTCGTGACATGGAGGACAAAGCACCTCTGCTGATCTGCAAGTTGGAGATGATCTTTCCACCCGGCTTCTTCTTGCCGATGCAGATCATCGATCCCGCACCTACCACGTGAGGCACGGGCCGGGGTCCTGCATGTGCCCGTTGGTGCTATCCAATCGAGAGGTGTCTAAAGATTCTTCGGAAAAAGTGTAGAAATAAAGCCGGAATTGAGGCTTCCGTGGCGGAGGCAGCAAAGAGTGGAGGAGGTGTCGAACTTCACGAAGGCGTACTATACCGAGAACCTTCACTACATGCATCCACTCCCTTGTTACAACGAGGACGAGAACTTATCGACCCCGAGCCTTTCGAGGGCAACTCGGAAGGGGCACATGCAGTAACCCAAAGACGTTGCAATATTCGAGTGGCATGCCATCATGCTCTACTTGTTCCCGAGCCTTGATGAAGTGGTTCCTTATCGAGTGTAAGTTCTCAAAGCACTTGTTACATACGTTGTCAATATCCTCCACCTATCGGTCCGACCCCTTCATGTCTTGTTTTTCGGGAGTTCATTCGCAAATTCGAAAAGGAATACGCCTCCTACCTCGTTACAAGAGGAAGAAGCTTTCCTTAAAACCGCCGTGCCCGATTTTATTGGGTGGATGCATACAAAGGTAACATCCAACTTACCTCGTTCCATCTTTGAGTTGCTCCTAGGAGCGATTAATGTAACTATCTAAGTGGCCTCACCTTGCGTGCACGCACGGATGGGGAAATGCCCGCTGAATTGAAACAGTTGCTAGTGGCTTCGGTACTAGGGTCACCGAATTCACGATTTGATGTTAATGGGTATCGCTTTCGCACAAGAAGCTACGAGGAGAAAAGGCCCGGCCCGAAGACCACGTGCACGGGAGTCCGAACGACCGGCAACGATAAGCACGAGTACTATGGCATAGTCGAAGAAATATACCAGCTCGACTTCCCGGGCCCCAAAGCTCTGAAGCCTGTGCTGTTCAAATGCCAGTGGTTCGATCCTCATGTGACGAGAAGAGCCGATGACATCGGAATAGTCGAAATTCGACAGGATTCCGTGTATAAAGAAGATGATGTCTATATTGTGGCTCAGCTGGCAAAAACACAAGTTTATTATCTCCCATGGGCGTGCCAAAAAGACAAAATGCTTGCGGGTTGATATATTGCGCAATTGGTATCGCCACGCGGCAAAACGCCTGCCCCAAACGATGATGACTACGACTTCGACCCAAAGGCGGGACGGCGGAGAGTTCTATCAACCCGAGGGGCTAGATGGGCGTTTGGAGATAGACATTTTTTCGCCGATGGCCATGGACGAAGACAATGACATCGATGAGGACGACGACGAGGAGAAGTGGTGCAAGATGCTAAAGACCTAATGATGCTTGAGCGATGGAGGGCTCTTCGCGAACAAGGTGTTGAGGACGATGGAGGTGGTGAGGAGACAACAGGAGAGACGAGGACGGTTTTGACAATATTGATAGTGATGACGACAAAGAGTGATGCTAACAATGGTGAAGACATTGGTGAAGACAATGGTGATGACAATGCTGATAGTGACGATGAGTACTTCGGTTTCTAGTTCATGTAATACAATATTATTCTTATTATTATTACTTTGCATTTATGTTTCGTTAATTTTGCATCTCTTCACAATTACTTATCGATTATTTGAGCTAATTGGTTTAATGTTTGTCATTGCAGGTGTAGGACAAAATGCCGGGCGGAGGCAGGAACCGGTCGAAGAGACCGGGGAGAAACGTCAAGTCGCTGTACGGGTCGAGGAGACCGGAGGCCGTGCAGCAGGAGGTCGACGAGCAGGAGGTCGACGAGCACGTGACGGTGGGCCAGACACAGGCAGGGGGTAGACCTCCCGCTACCAGACGCCTGTTTGACGAGGAGGTTGGCGACCAGGACCTGGGCGGGGAGGACAGAGGCGGGGAGGACGGGGGCGGGGAGGACAGCGAGCCGAGGAAGCCCTACAAGCGCGGGATCACGCGCCTCCCGCGCGACAAGCCCACGTTAGCCTTCCGTCCGGTGCTTCGACCCGAGGGAGATAGGTAAGTAACCATTCATGTTTTCAGTTTCTTTTTCATATTCCATGTTGAAAATTGAACTTCGGACTAACATTTCTTCTTGTTGGCTTGTGCAGCGGCTGGAAGCGTGTGGATAAAGGCTTGCAAAGTCGTCATCCTAATAGCATGCAGGGCCTCATCATTAAGAAGAACTTCCCTAGCCTTATCTGGGTAGACGGTGTGCAAAAGGTGCCCCAGCACTGGCCGGACTACTCCAAGGTGGTTCTGGAGCTTGATGGAGGAGTTACTGTCACCCTGGCCGAGAAGATCAAGAGGGAGTTCTGGGTGAGTCTTCATCCCTCCGCTTTGCCAATACTACGCATTCAACAAATGTCCTTCAAATAATGAACTGATACGTGATATCTGATTATTGCAGGAATGGTTCACGTGCGAGCCGGGGCACGAGGCGGAGGCGTCGGTCCACCAGGACAAGGTCTCGCGCCTCCGTGCTTTGAAGAACATGTTCTACGAGGTGCACATCCAAAGTGCATGATCGACTACTATGCCGAAGTCCGCCATGAGAAGCTTGACAAGAAGGACGCCGACAGATGATGCAGTCGCCCGAAACCGACATGCCCTATGAGCACTACCTGCTCGTAAGTAGGAAACAATAATTCTGATTCCATTTTGATTCATCTTGTTACTTACCTAAATGCACGTTGTAATGCAGTTTCCTCCTGATTGGTGCAAATCGCACGTGGACTGCTGGGAGGCGATTGTGGCCGGGTGGAGAACGCCGGCAGCGTACGAGGAGCGCAGGAAGAAGTCCGGATATGCCAAGTCGAAGGCGGGGCCGTCACACCACCAGGGGAGCCGCAGCCTCGGAGGGTTCATGGACGCATGGGTACCATTCGCATTAATTTGTTTGTTTATTCATTTACCGAGTCATTCATTCTCATTACGTGTAATCGTCCTTGTGTTTTCCTCGCAGAGCGATTCGCATGATGGCCAGGTCATCAACGAGTTCACGGGCTTCTGGCTGGCTCACCAGGGCAGGGCGACAGATCCGGAGAACGTCTACGACCCGGCGGGGGACCGAGGCGATCACCAACTCGAACATCGCCGAAAACCTGGTCCAAGACACCCAGGGCGGTTCGCGCGCGCCATGGTGACACCTACGACCCTTCGACCGCGCCCCCGGATACGGACACGCTCATGAGGCGGGGGAGGAGGGAAGCAAGACGGCCGCTACCTCATTGCCCACGGCGTCATCGACCCGGCCGGCGTCCCCTCCCTTCGTGAGGTTCGTAAGGCCACCCCCGCAGTTCCTCCTCCGCCGTCCCCATACAACCTCGACGGGCAAGCTCCACACGAGATGATGGCGTCGGTTCGGAGTAACTATTCGTCGTTCATTGATTTCACATATGTTGCCGAAGCCTTATATGCATTGTCTAAGCATCGCTTGTGGATTGTTGCGGAGTGCCCACTGGAAGAGATACGAGGCAACGTGAGGCCGACGGGGTGGCCGCAGAGGAGAGAGAGCGGCCATGCGAGCGGCCCATCGCCAGCGGGCGGCGGAGCAGCGGGAGGCCCATCGCAAGTGATTGCAACTTTGCAGCGCAGTCCCAGCAAGCAATGGTCCGAGTTCACCAAGTCGTTTTCCAGCTACTTGCGAGCATGGACATCCCGAACTACGTACCACCGCCGCCGCAAGTGAGCATCCCTCAACCGCAGCCGGTTGTTCTCCCCGCACTCCCTCCACCGCACCCCGTACGGACCCCGGTGAGTTTCTAGCGGCCTCTCCATTGATTTCTCTTGTGCGGCCATCCCTTAGGTACTAATGAGATCGCTTCTTCTCAGTGCAAAATGCTAGCTGCGATCGGCGGGTTCGAACCCGACTCCGGCGGATGGACATTCTCCACACCACCCAAGTCCGAGTCCGGGCGTTTCACCACAGCTCGATGCGTGGGGGTATGGCGCGACACAGGCTGGACCGAGCGGGTGGGCTACGTGGCCGACAGGGAGCTCCTCACACCACCACAGCTCGGGTGGAGACGGCTGGTACTGAGGCGAGTGAGTGAGTGGCTCCGTGACTTCATGTTAGGTTGGCAGTTGGTGCATGGATGCCACTTTGCTATTTTGTGTGGATTCGTTTGAGGACTAGATGGATGATCGACGTGGTTATGGATTAGGTGTGGATTTATGAGACATATATGTGGATTTCTGTGATATAAATGTGGATTTGTGCGATATCTATGTGTATTCCTGTTGTATATTCATATATGTGTTTTGGAGAGTGCGATACGTGAGGCAATGCGGCAAAAACCACAAAAAAAAAGCAGGTTACCCAGGCTTTGCCGACGCCCCGGCGGCAAAGCCGGGTTTCATGCTCAAATTTTCCCAGCTTTGCCGATCGCCGAAAGGGCTTTGCCGACGCCTCCTTTATGCCGGATATGGCCCGTCAAAATGGCAAAAAAAAAAAAAAAAAAAAAATTCTTTGCCGACGCCCACGGCAGGGCGGCAAAGCCCTTTGCCGCCTGCCAACTCGGCAGTCGGCAAAGGAAACGCCTGACGTCAGTTGACGGTCGGCGCGTTTCCTTTGCCGCCTGCCAAGTTGGCGGTCGGCAAAGGCCTTTGCCGCCTGCCGACACGTGGCAGTCGGCAAAGAAGACCTTTGCCGCCTCAGCCTTTGCCGCCTGCTCTTTGCCGACTGGCACGTGAAAAGCAGGCGGCAAAGAGGTTTGCCGACTGCTTTCGGCCTTTAGCCGACTGCCTTCGGCAGTCGGCAAAGACGGCGTTTGCAGTAGTGAATCTCGGCAGTCGGCAAAGACGGCGTTTGCAGTAGTGAATCTTGTCTGCCAGAGTTTTCCAGTTCTTGAATCGACAATGGCAGAACCACACCTGCAGTTTGGGAATATTTTCCATCTTTCTCTTGTACCTGGAATATTTTCTAGTTGCAGGGAAAAAGGTACTTTATATCAATTAGTGTTAAAAAAAGTACTTTATATCAATTAGTGTTAAAAAAAAGGTACTTTATATCAATTAGTGTCCCTTTGTTAGGCCCCAGGTTTTTTATTAGGAAGAAGAATGAATTAGCTACGCATATATAACTACACCGCTCCTCCTGCAAGACGCAGAAAGATTGATTGTTTCGTAAATAGAGCTTACCTGTGCTGATGGACTGAGGCGTTGAGCAGTTCTCGGAGGGGATATTCACCAAGCAGTTGTTCACCAGAACTTGGGCTCATGATGGGAGAAACTGTTGACTAACTCTTTCTTGGTTTTAGTGCTCGTCGTTGGACAAGATGAGGGAAGGTGACATGAAGTTGGATAAAAGCCTTAATCTAAGACAACAGATAACACCACAAGCTAACCAGAGCTCGTTGGCTGCTTAATTTGCATTGTAGAGGAACAACCATACTTAAGGAGTATGACAACAGGTTTTGTCTGCCTCATTACATGTACTGCTTTGGCCTGATAGGAAAATACATCCCAATACAGTAACCCTTCATGCAAGGATAGATTACCTTTTGTCAAATGTTGTTATCAGTCTGTACATGGCCTCCTATTGAACCTGCCCCTCCAATGGTCCTCCTAAAACCCTGAAGATAAATCAGGAAAAATTCCCATAATTTGGTAACACAGAGCAACTTTATCATCTAATTTAATTTACACATGAAGGAACTGGCAAAAGAAGTAACAGAGAGATACAGGTACAATATATTTCTATTTTCTAGCACTCATCCATAAGATTGACTCCGTAATCATAATTCATGACAGGATGTACCTAAATAAATTTAACAAGATCAAAATATGATCATCCAAAAAACAACATATTGATTGCAGATTTAAGGCTAGAATATCATGGATGTAAACACAGAAATGCAGCGAGCGGAACCCTCATACGACGGAAGGAAAAAACAGCCAATCCGAAGGAAGACGAGGGCAAAGGCGAGACAAAGCGAGGAGCAGGCACCGGAGGCACAGGCGGCCGGCACGGACGCCGGCGCGGCGCACGAGAGCAAGAAGGGTCACTGCAGCCCACCGAATCAAAAAGCCGCTCTGAACCTCGGACGTGTACCACAGCCAAATCGGACCGCTCAGAGAAGGCGCAAGCACAGCGGCCATCGACAACGCCCAAATCAAACCTGAAGCAAGAACAGGAAGCAGAGCGGGCTGACGGCAGTAATACGCCGGCGCACTGTCCCAGAAGGAGGAGGAAGAGGAACCCAACCCTAACCAACCCAAATCGAGAACCCAAGCACAAGAACGGCGAAAAATCGAAAATGCCCAAGGGGGAGGAAGCAAGGCAACCCAGGCAAGAAGGGAAGGCACACGACATGGACACCGCAAGAAACGGAACCCCATCGAAGAGGGAGAGAAAGAAGAGGAGACGAGAACGATGATGCGGAGCAGCAGGAAGAAAACGAACCTGGAAGCGACGATGGCCAGACTTAGGACCAGATCGGCGAGGGCGACGATGACAAGGACGAATGCGAGGCAAGATCGACGGTGGCGACGGCGCCGAGGACGAAAAAGTGAGACCGGCACGAAGACGAGAGGAGAGAGGGAAAGAAGCTGGAACCGGGCAGGTAGGCAAGTTAAAGCGCTGTGCACGACGGGCCAATCCGAAGCAGCGACGGTCGCGAGGAAGAACGACGAATGGAGGAGACGCATGCGGCAACACGGGATTGAACCAGCCAGGACCACGCTGTCGCCCACACGGAGCCACGCCGGCAATCCGACGTGGACACGCTGGTTGCACCCCAACCCTCGCCGGATAAATAAGAAGAAATATGACAGTGACATTTGTTTGAATATTCTTCATCGAGGAACGCATGCAGGATGAACTTTCAGTCTTTCAGAGACTGTTCTACAATGCAATGCTCACTTGAGTTGGCGTAGGTGGGAGTGGCAGCACATTTCTTTTAGAAGGGCTCTGGTTAATATAGTACGAGACCCACATACAACGGTCTCAAAAGTGATGAATACTAGACCCCTAAACATTTCTTTTAGAAGGGCTCTGGTGGATAATAAACTTTCTGAATGGCGGAGCTTAGTAGCATAAATCTCCAATGTTGAATTGGTGGTAGGAACTGATTATTTTCGTTGGACTTTAACCAAATCTGGGTTATTTTCAGTCCGTTCCATGTATCATTATCTGATAAATGCACGCCCACTATTTCGTCATAGGATGATTTGGAAGTTAAAAATACCTCTAAAAATCAAAATCTTTTTTTTTTCTTACAAAAGGGTGTCGTTTTAACTAAAGACAACCTTGCTAAGAAAAATTGGAAAGGGACTCAGAAATGTATCTCCTGCAATGGGAATGAAAATATTCAACATTTATTCCTAGATTGCCCCTTTACCAAAATGATTTGGAGGATTATCTTCTTTGCTACTAAGCTAACCCCACCTAGTTCGATCAACCACATGTTTGGAAGTTGGTTAACTAATCAACATAAAAAGATCAGAAAATTGATTTGGGTGGGGGTGGCTGCAATGTGTTGGGCTATCTGGAGATGCCGTAATGATGTTATTTTTAATCAAATAAAATATAACTTTATTATGCAGGTCATTTTCAGAGGAGCATACTGGTTACGCTCGTGGGCACAACTGCAGCATGATGGGACAGCCAAGGACGCGCTCTCTACGATGAGCAAGAAGTTAGAAGTTATTATTCTAGAGATATCCAATAAAGGATGGAAACATTTTTATTGTTTGAATTAGCATCCGGGTCGTTCTATAAGACCTTGGTCTTCTCACTTTGTTTACTTTGAAAATCTTGTAATAATTGGCTGTGTACATCCTCGGATGTAGAGGCCGGATATGCGTATCCATTATTAAAAAAAAAGTGGGAGTGGCAGCAATAGTTTAACCGGACCTGTGTGACTCTCTTGGCTCGCTCTGGGGTTCGTCCGTCCGTTCGTGCGTTCTGAACTACTCATCGGATCGGATCGCATCTCGCTTGGCCCATTTTGCACGAATTTTGGTCAGAACTCACGGTTTTTTCTAGACAAGTTAGGCGCCAATTTTGGATGGGTGCTAATTGCCACATCAGATGCAGTGATAGCTAGATTGCAATTACACTGATGATGAATTGGTGCCAAATAAGTCTGTAGCTATATATATGCATGCTGCAATAATAATGCAGACAGAGCGAAATGATCTAGTGAGATTAGTCAGTTAGGACAAGATAGACATATATATAGGTGGTTTGATCTGTGTAGGATTAGGTGTAAACAAAGCAAACTCAGTCTGATCGATGATGGCGTCGGCTTCTCGCCTCAGCTTGCCGGTGATCGCGATCTTGGCGCTGGCCACGGCGGCCACCGCACAGCTGTCGTCGACGTTCTACGACACGTCGTGCCCCAAGGCTCTGGACACCATCAAGAGTGCGGTGATGGCCGCGGTGAACAACGAGGCCCGCATGGGGGCGTCCCTGCTCAGGCTGCACTTCCACGACTGCTTCGTCGATGCAAGTCTCGACACTCTCGCTCTCACATGCATGCATAGTCACACATAGTAAAAGTGGATGCGGGTGCGACCGGATTTCATTCCCTGTGGTTGCGAACTGCAGGGCTGCGACGCATCTGTTCTTCTGGCGGACACAGGGAGCTTCACCGGCGAGCAGAGGGCGATCCCGAACAAGAATTCACTGAGGGGCTTTAGCGTCATCGACGACATCAAGACGCAGGTTGAGGCCGTGTGCAACCAGACCGTCTCCTGCGCTGACATCCTCGCCGTCGCCGCCCGTGACTCCGTCGTGGCGGTAAGTTTTTATATGATACTGCAGTCTGCAGACACCTTGTTGACACTCGAAAATGGCAATAAGAAAAGAGACGTGTCAAGTACATCGACGCAAGGTAAAAACGGGCAAAGTTCGGCACCAGCGCCGGACGCCGCTCAGCCGAGCGCCGGACGCGTCCGGGGCACGCCGGACGCGGTCCAGAGGCCCTCGCGCGGCCATCGGGCACTGGACGCGCAGCCCGGGGAGCGCCGGACGCTCCCCAGAGAGCTCCGCGCGGGCTCGGGAGCGCCGGACGTGGGCACGGCGTGGCGCCGGACGCGTTCGCTACGCGCCGGACGCTACTCAGAGCGGTCCGCGCACGCGCGATGCCGTCGGACGCGGAGCGTCGGACGCGCGTCTGGCGCGCCGGGCGCATCCGGCGCATGTCGGGAGAAACCGATTCCGTTACGAATCGCGTTTTTGGAAGTTTTGGTCGTGGGAAACTTGATGTATGAGTTTTGGAGATGTTTCCTACTGGGATAAGACCACCCCCCCTATATATATGAGGGGATCATGGCGATTGAACCCATTCAATCAATCGACATACAAACCAACATAAATCGATCGAGACGATCAATTTACCTCTCTTCTTCTTCTACATCCTGCCCTAATTTTCTAGTTGTTGTTCGGTGCTTCTCTCCGCGAGTTCATCGGCGATTCTAGGTGCCATCCGCTGGTTCCTAGGAGATCTCCTACGTGCATCCTCCCGGCGGGTCTTCCCGGAGGTTGTTCTAGGGTTTACCCCTCCGTCGGCGAGCTCTACGTCGGCTTATCGATCTCTAGATCGGTTTGCCGGCCACGCTACGTCGTCGTTGCTGTTGCAGGTCGCTTCAAGGCACCTCTAGGGCGTCCAAGGCCCACTACCGGTGCGTTGGCGGATTTCTTCGTCAACACACTTTTTGGCGACTCCGCTGGGGAAGAGCGCAAGGCGCCGTCTCCAGTATCCATCTACTAACATGGGGAGCAGCCGTGACGGTGATTCAAGTGGAGATGATCGTACCAACATCAGCTCCAAGAACGTCGTTTGTCCACAAAACATGGACGAGCTTCCCGACGATCTCCGTAGCAAGCTCCAAGGACAACTCGACGCTATGTGCAAGGCTTTCTTCGAGAGCTGCCACAAGGGGCGCCGGGACAACGTCAAGCAAGTCAAGGAGCCGGACTACGCCGGGTTGTTCACATCTTCCTCATCTTCAGGGAAGAAGGTAAGCAATGAAAAACCTTTTGAAGATCCTGGCCCTACGCATGATGATTTTGCCGCTATGCTAGATACTCATAAGAAGGTTTCGGAAGGAACATTAGCTTCTGTGGTTAATATGATTATGGCTAGATTCGATAGGTTAGAAGGCAAACATGAATCCGATTCGGACGAATCAGATGATGAAGAAGTAGAATATCAATATGGTATGCCTCCTAATTTTTATGAGAATCAAACCCTTTATGCAAAGGCAAATAAGAGCAAATCGGGCTTCAAAACACACAAAACAAGCAAGACCGATTCTGCTAAACCCAAGCCTATAGTTACCTTTGCTGATGATTCGGATCGTTCTCCACGGACCGAAAAGAAGCAAAAGAGTAAGTCTTCGGCGGGAGAATCAATCCTCCCAAACCCGCCGAAGTCACCTAGTGAAATTCCCCATCAAGGTAGGTCTAAAAACACCCCTTCTACCGATTATACCGACACGCTTAATCGGTTTAAGGAAGATTTGTCTAAGTCTCTCGAAGAAACTTTAGGTGTACCCCTTAGACCTAGCAAAGTTATCTACCACAAGCCATACCCCCTGCACTTTGATTACATGAAAACCCCTCCAGGATGGAAAGTGCCGGATTTTCAGAAATTTAGTGGTAGCGATGATAAAACATCTATGGAGCATGTTAGCATGTACTTAGCTCAACTAGGAGAAGGATGTGCCTATGATTACATGAAAGTACGTTATTTTCCTCTATCTCTTACTGGCACAGTTTTTGCTTGGTTTACTTCATTACCTGCATGCACCATTGGTTCTTGGGCCATATTAGAAGAGAAATTTTATAGTCACTTTTATACCAGGATCCAAGAAACTAGATTGTCACATCTTACATCGGTTCGTCAAGGACGAGATGAAACTGTTAATGATTTCATTAGAAGGGCTAGAGATATCAAGAACCGATGCTTTCATTTGATGATCTCTGAAAGAGATTTGGTTGATATATGCTTTAATGGTTTGCATTCTAGGATTCGTGAGAAACTTGAGAATGTGCAATTTAATAATTTCAACCACCTCGTTGAGAAGGCCGTTTATTGGGAATCACGCTTTAAAGAGTCTCGCGAGGCATATAAGTCTCATCGTTCGAACACGCATGCTTTTTATATTGTTTCAGATAGTTCGGAAGATGAGACAGGTGAATGCAACGCCGCTGAAATTAGGTGGCCAGCAGAGAACAAGCTTGTGACTTGCCCTTCTCTCAAACCGATTCAAAAGAATCGGGGTGAGGAAGTAAAATTTACTTTTGATGTTTCTAAATGTGACCGTATTTTCGATGAGTTACTGAAAATCGGACACATTAGAATTAATTATACCATGCCTTCTGCAGATGAGACTAAGAAGAGAGCTTATTGCAAATATCATAATTCTTATTCTCATGCCACTAATGATTGCAATTATTTCCGTCGACAGATACAATCGGCCCTTAATGAGGGACGATTAAGTCTTGCAGACATGGAGATCAAGAAGAACCCCTTCCCAAACAACAACACCAACACTATTGAGGCGGGGGCTCCAGCTATTCTGATTCGTCCCGAACAAGCCGATGGAGCTAAAGGCAAGAACGTCATCATCGGCGAACCACGGTCTGCACCGAATGTCCAAAAGAATTCGAGGCGGCAAGTGGTGATGGAGAAGAATCAAGACGGCAAGAATAAGCTCACTATCACCGCTGGATCAGTGGAGGCATTAAGAAGGCAAAGATGGTATGAAATTCAAGCAGCGCAACAACGGCCGTCACGACCGATCTCCACGATCGGTCAAGTCGACCAAGCGAACAAGGGAGAGGCGCCCAAGGCTGTCCCTGCTGATGGTGCTCCGGGAACTTCCAAGTCGGCCAAACCGATTGATACAATCGGTCAAACCGACTCACAATCTCCTAAAAAGTCCGTTACTTCCGACATTCATGTGACCCGCACATTTATTCCACACAAGCCGGAAGTAGGAGTTTGGAAGGAGAAGGAACCGAAGCCTAAGAAATTTGTGGTGAAGCCACTTTGTACTTTTGACAAGCTTATGGCAAAGTACAAACAACAAAAGGCCAATTCTAACCAATCGGCCGATAAAAAAAGAGAGTCTACGCCTCCTAAACATGAAGATGAAGACAAGAGGCAAAAGGCTACAACTCTTTCGGCTGGTTCTTATTCGTAGGTTGTTCGTTCACGGCCATCTCGTTGGGGACCACCGGTGACTCCAGCTCCATCCGTCTTGCCTTTGCCGCAGTGGGGCGCCCAAGGTGTGTGGGTGCCGTACCCAAATGCTACATCATCGCGCCAAGGGTTTGAAGGTGCTGCTGAATATAAGGTGAATCCATCCGTTTTTAGCCGATTGGCTCATCAATCGGGCTATAACGGAAAGAGGGAAGTGCTTCCACCCAATGCTCAATCATTGCAGGGGAGAGGAAAGGCGCCAATGCAATTGGCGTATGTGCCCAAGAAGGTTGAAGCTCCAAAGAAGGTAGAGGCGCCCAAAGAAGTTGCTCCAAAGCAAGCTCCTGCACCACAAATTGCCATAGGGTCAATGTCGGCTCTGGTAGTTGCCGACAATGAATCGATTGTAGTTAATACCAAAATTCCAGCAAGCGTGCAAGATGAAACAATGAAGGAAGTTGCTGGAAAAGAGAAGCCGCCAAGGGATCCAAAGTATACACAACCCAAGTGGTGTCCACCCAACTTGGACAAGACCCAAAAGCGGAAGTTGCAGCGCGCCCGGGCCAAGAAATTGAAGAAACAAGCTCTTGAGAATCCTCAAGGGAGTGCGCCGAAGAAGAATGATGGCGTTGCTGCAGAGCCGGCACCGGCCAAACCGGTTGAAGAATCGGTCAAGCCGGTAGAAGTGGCTCAAGAGACAATGGAGCATGAATCGACCAAGCCGATTGAAGAATCGGCTAAACCGGTAGTTGCTGAAATAAAGGTTCCAGAAGTTGTTGAATCGGTTGCAATTCCTCCCAAGGAGACAGAACCGATTATGGCGGTTTCTGAAAATGTTGGGGAGAATCCCAAAGAGTTTGCTGCTGCGGTTGCCGATGTGCTAGGTATGGAAGCTCCGGCGGAACAAGATGATGAGATGGTGGATTATGAGCCATCGCCGGAGCGGATCAACGTGGTGTATCTATCTTCGGATTACTATGTGATCCGTCATGATGATGAGGAGCCACCAGCAGCGGAGCTAGTGTTTACGGTGGAGGATGCCGTGTTCAAGAAACCGAGAGTCAAGGTGGATCATCTTCGGCCTCTCAACTTGAGAGGTCACATCAACGGGACTCCGGTGCATAGCATGCTAGTGGACAGCGGAGCAATTGTCAATGTCATGCCATACACGTTGTTCCGCAAGCTTGGAATCAAGGAAGAGGAGCTAATCCGGACCAACATGACCATTACCGGAGTGGGTGGAGATGCTCCAATTCCGGCCAAGGGAATTGCTAACGTTGAGTTGACCATCGGGAGCAAGACCTTGGCTACCGCTTTCTTCGTCGCCACATCAAAGGGAGCTACAATGTGATACTTGGGCGTGATTGGATACATGCTAATGAGTGTGTCCCTTCCAGTCTACACCAGTTTCTCATCCAATGGGTTGGCGATGCTGTAGAGATCGTCCGTGCGGATTCATCGGCTGAAGTTGCAATTGCCGATTCGTCCGAGGCCGAAGGACATGGCGCCATGGGGTGCTTATCAGGCAGGGAACTCTCCACATATGATTATGTTGATTATTCTAGGGGCTGCTTTGTTCCCATATCTCTCAAGCCGATTGACAATCGGCTCAACACAATCATTTAATGGATAATCGTGAATGGTTAAAACATCGTTTAGAGCAATATCGGGCTGAAAAGACCGATACTTGTGAAGCAATTGATGACTTTGATGAGCTCAATAAGTTGGGCCAAGGTTTTACATCGGCCGACCCTTTGGAGCAGGTTGACATTGGGGATGGTACTACGCCGCGGCCGACGTTTATTAATCAAAACTTGGAAGCCGATTTCAAAGTTGAATTAATCGCGCTTCTCAAGGAATATGTTGATTGTTTTGCGTGGAACTACACCAAGATGCCGGGGTTGAGCCGAGATCTTGTTGAGCATCGGCTTATTCTCAAGAAAAACTTCAAACCTGTCAAGCAACATCCAAGGCGCTTTAATTCGGCCATCCATGACCGAATAAAGGAGGAGATCGAAAGGTTGTTGCAGGCAGAATTCATACGTCCATGCCAATATGCGGAGTGGGTCTCTAACATTTTGCCGGTTGAGAAGAAGGACAGCGGCAAGATTAGAGTATGCATTGATTTCAGAGATTTAAATAGAGCCACTGCCAAAGATGAGTACCCTATGCCTATAGCCGATATGTTGATCAATGATGTTTCGGGGCATAAGATGATTAGCTTTCTTGATGGTAACGCGGGATATAATCAGATTTTTATGGCGGAAGAAGACACATCAAAGACAGCTTTCATTTGTCCCGGCTTTGTTGGCTTGTTTGAGTGGATTGTTATGACCTTTGGGTTGAAGAATGCAGGTGCAACTTACCAAAGAGCGATGAATCTGATTTTCCATGATCTAATTGGGGTGATTATGGAGGTTTATATTGATGATATTGTGATTAAATTGGCTGCCCATAAGTCTCATTTAGCCGATTTGCGTCTTGCTTTGGAGAGGATGCGCCGCTATGGTTTGAAGATGAATCCACTCAAGTGTGCCTTTGGAGTATTGGCTGGGAAGTTTCTAGACTTCATCATCCATGATAAAGGCATAGAAGTTGATCCCAAGAGGATTGAGAAGATCAAGAAAGTTGAGCCGCCAACATGCAAGAAGGACGTGCAGAAATTCTTGGGGAAGGTCAACTATCTTAGAAGATTTATTGCTAATTTGTCTGGAAAGATTATTCCTTTCACCCCTATACTCAAGTTAAAAGATGAATCTGATTTTGCTTGGGGGGCAAAGCAACAAGAGGCGTTTGACAAGATAAGGAATATCTATCATCACCGCCGGTTCTTCGTGCACCAAGAAGAGGAGTACCATTCAAGCTATATATTGCTGCCGAAGAAAAGGTGATTGGCGCCGTGATGACTCAAGAAGACGAAGGGAAGGAATATGTTATTGCCTACATTGGGCGCCGTCTTCTTGATCCCGAGACAAGGTACACCCACATTGAAAAATTATGCTTATCACTGTACTTTGCATGTCATAAGATGAGACATTATTTGCTGTCAAGTACATGTGTTGTAGCATGCCAGGCCGATGTCATTAAGCATATGCTACATCGGCCAATCCTCAGTGGGAGGTTAGGCAAGTGGGCGTACTCTTTAATTGAATATGATTTGGTTTTTGAGCCATTACGAGCAATCAAAGGCCAAGTACTTGCTGATTTTATTGTTGAGCATAGCATAAAGTTTGATGATGATATCAATTACATCACAATTGCCCCATGGACATTATATTTTGACGGATCGGTCTGCAGAAATGGTCGAGGCATTGGTATTGTTTTAATCTCTCCCAATGGACTTGTGACCGAGATGCTTAGCCGATTAGAATTTCCTTGTACTAACAATCAAGTCGAATATCAAGCCTTATTATTCGGATTGATTATGTTAACCTCCGTGGATGTACAGCATGTTGAAGCATATGGTGATTCATTACTTGTTGTTCAGCAAGTTAGTGGAGAGATTCAATGTTTAGATGAATCACTACGTGCTTGCCTCAATACTTGCTTGGAATACATCTCTAAACTTGCTGAATTTAAAATTCGGCATATTCCTAGAGACAAGAATGCGAGGGCTAATAAGCTAGCTCAACAAGCATCCGGCTTTGAAGTTAGTAAGCGAAACTTTCATATACAAACAAAGCCGATGTATGAGGACGTAAATTTTATGTGCAGGAACAAATGAATTGGTTCAACCGTCGAATATGATCGGATTAACCAATTCTTCTGAAGCTTATGCTATTGATAATGTCTCAAATCGGTCTAGTGACCCTAATACTGATTTAGAGGATTGGAGGACTCCCTTTATTAAATATTTGCAGAATCCTAGTACTAAGGTTGATCGATCCATCCGGCGACTTGCTTTCCAATACACATGGCAGCATGATGAATTGTATAGAAGGGCGACCGATGGTCTATTATTGAAGTGCTTAGGACCTGAAGATGCAAGAGTGGCTATGGGAGAAGTCCATGAAGGAGTTTGTGGTACACATCAATCGGCTCACAAAATGAAGTGGTTATTAAGACGGGCTGGTTTTTATTGGCCTACTATGATTGCCGATTGCATGCGTTACTACAAAGGATGTGAAGAGTGCCAACGGTTTGGGAACATTCAAATGGCGCCCGCTTCGGAGCTCCATTCTATTACATCGCCGTGGTCGTTCAGAGGTTGGGGGCTAGATTTCATTGGCCAAATACATCCCCCGTCTTCAAAGGGACACAAGTTTGTCTTGGTTGCTACAGATTATTTCACAAAGTGGTGTGAGGCAGTCCCATTGAAGAATATTACTCATGTGGAGGTAATAGAGTTTATCAAAAAGCACATTATTCATAGATTCGGCATCCCTCAAGTATTGCATACCGATCAAGGGACATCCTTTATGGCTAAAGAAGTGAAGGCGTTTGCCGAATCATACAAAATCAAGATGATCAACTCATCTCCATACTATGCTCAAGCTAATGGCCAAGCTGAAGCTAGTAACAAAATCTTGATCAAGCTCATCAAGAAGAAGATTGAAGAGACTCCAAGGAGGTGGCATGAGGTCTTGTCGGAAGCTTTGTGGGCGTATCGCACATCAAAGCATGGTGCAATAAAGGCAACTCCGTTTGAATTAGTCTATGGTCAAGAAGCTATGTTGCCTGTTGAAGTGAACTTGGGTGCATTTAATTTGTCAAGCAAGATAACTTATTTGCTGAAGTGTACCATGATCTCATGATGGACAACATAAGTGATGTGACCGACAAGAGAATTGAAGCTCTAAAGAAGATTGAAAAGGACAAGATGCGTGTTGCAAAGGCCTATAACAAGAAAGTGAGAAGCAAATCTTTCCATGTAGGAGATTTAGTGTGGAAAACCATACTCCCTATTGGATCAAAGAGCAATCAATTTGGCAAGTGGTCTCCTAATTGGGAGGGTCCTTTGTACGCGGAAATTCCTATGTGCTAGAGACATTGAAAGGGGAGCGTCTCGACAAAGCAATTAACGGGAGGTATATGAAAAAATACTTCCCAAGTGTTTGGCAAGACGCCTAGTGCTCTTCCAAATAATGGCCGATACATGTATCGCCCTTAGAAAAAAAATGGCCGATGTAATACATCGCCCTTAGTCGCCGGTTAGCCGATGTGATGGGCATCGTTGCTAGTTGGTTAGCAGGTGGAAGAGTATTTTTCAAGTTCATGAGCTAATTCACTTGAAAACAGGGGGGCATGTGTTGACACTCGAAAATGGCAATAAGGAAAGAGACGTGTCAAGTACATCGACGCAAGGCAAAAATGGGCAAAGTTTGGCACCAGCGCCGGACGCCGCTCAGCCGAGCGCCGGACGCGTCCTGGGCACGCCGGACGCGGTCCAGAGGCCCTCGCGCGGCCATCGGGCACCGGACGCGCAGCCCGGGGAGCGCCGGACGCGTCCGTTAGGCGCCGGACGCTCCCCAGAGAGCTCCGCGCGGGCTCGGGAGCGCCGGACGCGGGCACGGCGTGGCGCCGGACGCGTTCGCTACGCGCCGGACACTACTCAGAGCGGTCCGCGCACGCGCGATGCCGTCGGACGCGGAGCGTCGGACGCGCGTCTGGCGCGCCGGACGCGTCCGGCGCATGTCGGGAGAAACCGATTCCGTTACGAATCGTGTTTTTGGAAGTTTTGGTCGTGGGAAACATGATGTACGAGTTTTGGAGATGTTTCCTACTGGGATAAGACCACCCCCCCTATATATATGAGGGGATTATGGCCGATTGAACCCATCCAATCAATCGACATACAAACCAACATAAATCGATCGAGACGATCAATTTACCTCTCTTCTTCTTCTACATCCTGCCCTAATTTTCTAGTTGTTGTTCGGTGCTTCTCTCCGCGAGTTCATCGGCGATTCTAGGCGCCATCCGCTGGTTTCTAGGAGATCCCCTACGTGCATCCTCCCGACGGGTCTTCCCGGAGGTTGTTCTAGGGTTTACCCCTCCGTCGGCGAGCTCTACGTCGGCTTATCGATCTCTAGATCGGTTTGCCGGCCACGCTACGTCGTCGTTGCTGTTGCAGGTCGCTTCAAGGCACCTCTAGGGCGTCCAAGGCCCACTACCGGTGCGTTGGCGGATTTCTTCGTCAACACACCTACTCGTGTGCATAGCTAGCTAGGATGATCGATAGAGATTTATTGGAACTGGATCTCCATGCAGCTGGGAGGGCCATCATGGACTGTTCTTCTAGGAAGAAGGGACTCCACCACTGCAAGCAAGGACAATGCAGAACGAGACCTGCCGGCTCCATCCTTCGACCTCGCCAACCTCACCCAGTCATTCGCAAACAAGAACCTCAGCGTCACCGACATGGTCGCTCTCTCAGGTATGTGGGATGCCTATCATTCATTCATGATTCATACGTCTGCCTGCACAAAGACAACACAAGCAATGCAAGCAACGATGCATATGTCTGCATTTGCATTGCAGGGGGGCACACAATCGGGCAGGCTCAGTGCCGCTTCTTCCGCGACCACATCTACAACGACACCAACATCAACTCGACGTTCGCGGCGTCGCTCCAGGATAGCTGCCCCCAGGCCAACGGCAGCAGCGACTCCACGTTGGCGCCGCTGGACGCGGGGTCGTCCACCGCCTTCGACAACGGCTACTTTAGCAACCTGCTGTCGCAGCAGGGGCTGCTGCACTCCGACCAGCAGCTGTTCAATGGCGGCAGCACGGACAGCACGGTCAGGAGTTTTGCGTCCAGCGCGTCCACCTTCAGCAGCGCCTTCGCGACGGCCATGGTGAACATGGGCAACATCGCCCCTAAGACAGGGTCCCAGGGACAGATCAGGGTCAGCTGCTCCAAGGTCAACTCCTGACCATGCAAGAGACAGAGACGCCTGTGCTGCTAGCTCTGCTTGTGAAATTAATAAAGCTACTATGTCTTTTTTTTTTATCCTAAAAGCTACTATGTACGTCCTGGGTACCAGTAATACAGGAACCATCAGAATAGTCTGCTTGTGTGTCCAGTGCGTGAGTGTGAGTGGTGATTGTGAAACGCAATGCATGCATCTACGCATGTAACGAAAACCTCGTGCAAAGGCATGAATATTTGGAATAAAATGTTTACACTTATGAAATCTTAACTTTTTATATGATCTCGTATAAAAAAATTATAGGATATATGATCTCGTATGAAAAATAATTATAGGAGATTATAGTGCTATAAATGGGATCTAGAACTTCATAGCTTAACTTAAATTCACAAATTATATCATGAACTTGAACATCATATGGTCCGTCAACAATGGGAGTTTGTAGAAATTTTGACCTTTCTTCCTCGGCTCACAGTCCTGGTCCGTGTCGCCGCTCCGGTCCGTGGTGTTCCAGGCCTGCTGCGCCGCCGAGGCCATGCACACTCGGCATGCCCTGCCACGACATTGCCGGGATCAGCTACCGCAACTTTGTCGCCTAATAGATGCCGCCGCCGAGGCCAGTGACGTTGTGGGCAGGCTCATCATCATGACCACCGGCGTCGCGGCGACACCCGGTGAGATGCGGGCGATGGTGGCGTGGGAGGACCACATCGTCGAGAAAGCGCTGCTGCTAGACACCGCCGAGGGGCTGCACTTCCTCATGTGATGCTGCATGCATCACCGGGGATGTCAGACCTCTAGATGATCTATCTTCTCTGAATTCAATCTAGATGGATCGTGGATGCTCATCTGATGACTCGTAGCTGAAATCGATCGTATAGCCGTATAGGAGTATATATATATATACGCTAGCTAGGTAAAACTATATGTGGGTGGGGAATAATTGCAATCGGCTTCTAATCTTCGATCGCTGGGTAGTAGCTGCAGTTAGTGCTCCATGGTTGGTGGCCGGTGAAGTTGCATGGACTCCCGTTTGGGGCATGCAGGAGGAGGAGGCGGCGCTCAAGGTCGGCATTGAGTTGGACGCTAGGGGTCGGCGGCGCATCCGTTCAGCGCTGGCGTATGATGGAGATGGGATCTGTTCCTGTAACTGAAATTTGCTGACGTGGCTCAAGGAGGATGCAGAGAAATGGGTAAGTGGGGTTTGTTTATATAAGAGGTATAGATGTTCATATTTCTACACATAGATCTAAATATTGCATCGATTAATATATGAATTCAAAATAAAGATTGTGAAGTACAAGGATGTAAATTTGGTCCACATTTATCATGTGAACTTTATGGGATTTACTATATATATCAGGCGACTCAACAACCAAAAGGAACTCCGAAGAGATAATTTATATTTTTCTATAGTCAAACAATGAAAAATTGTATGTCATCTAAATAGAAAAAAAAAAAAAAAAAAAAAAAAAAAAAAAAAAATTCAAACACCTGAGACGATCAGTGGCGGATCCAAAGGGGGCGCCAGGGCTACAACCCATGTTTTTTTTAGATAATGGATAAAACAATATCCGGCCTCTACATCCGAGAATGTACATAGCCAAAGGGCTACAGCCCATGTGAGCCTCATCTCTTCATAAATCACTATTACCTAGTCTACGGCCACCATTAATCTCTAGCTCTTTCCCTACATCTTCATTGTTTAGCCCTCTCTTGATATAGGGGAAGCGAAATTGTTTAGCCCTAAATCTTCATTGTTTAGCCCATCCTAGATCCTCCACTGGAGATGATATAGGAGAAGCGAAATTTTATCTCCATCTATGCTCACACGGAAAAATAATTATGAACTTTGTAGAGAAGAAATTTCGTCGCTTCAACCTGTGAGACTTATTTTTTTTATAATTTCAATAGCAGTATATTCTTTGATTCAACTGAAATTTTAGTAGTAGATTTTTCGCGGGAGTTTACCGCTGACAAAAAATCGCTAATAAATTCAACCTGTCCGACTTAAATTTTAAGTGAGACTTAAAAATTCGCTATTTATCTGTTGTCCGACAAATAAAAAATATATCCATATCTATATCTATATCTATAATCTATAATCTATATCTATATCTATAATCTATAACTACTAATAAAGAGGCAAAATTTCCACTGCGCTTTTTCGTCCATCTCCGATGTCTAATCGGATTATATTTTTTTTTATTTTTCTAGAATATTTCTTCTGACTGTTTTTTTTTCGTCTCCTCCCGTATAGAATTAGGATTAGAATTGTACGATTATATGGCTCTCCTCCCGCCCATAGAATTAGGATTAGAATTATATGATTATATTTAATTATTTAGACTCCTTCATCCAGCCTATTACCAACATTCAGCCGACTCCTTATTTCCACATGCGCGGGCCCTTGTCCAGATCATTCCATGGTTCCTTCCTCCTCTCCCATGTCCTGTAGTTTCTTCCTCTCGATAAAAAAATCATTCGTTTTCCGTTCGTTGCCTCCGCCTCTGCCGCAGCAGCTTTGTCGCGGATGGCAGTGATGACGGCATGGAGGGAGTGGCAAGGTAGTCCAGCAGCTCGGCAACCGGTCCCTTAGTACGGACGCAAAGGCGGCGGAGGCGCAGCCGAGGTTGAGGACGAACTCGGCGAGGATGTCGTCAGTGACGCCAATGTGAGCCTTAGCTCTAACCAGACCTTGGATAAAAGCGAAAGCTACATGAGCTGGCACATCTCCCCTCGCCGACCGCACTTGTACGTCTCGGTCGCCGCCGCCACAATAGTCATGGCTCTAACTAGACCTTGGATACGAGTGAGAGTTGAGCGAGCTGGCAAATCCCCTCGCCCATCGCGCCTGTGACAGTCGCCGTTGCAATAGCCGCGGTTCTTACCAGACCTTTGAGATGAGCGAGAGCTGCGTGAGCTGGCACATCCCCTCGCTCACCGCTTTCGTGCTGGTCACTGCCGCAATAGCCGCGGGCGCGGCACGGGGTTGGGCACGTGGCGCGAGTAGCCCTCCGCTCAGATCGAGGACTCGTCGTTCAGATCCATCGCCTTCTCTCGTTGCCCTCCAGGATGTGTTCTTCCAAGTAGCCGACACCCACCGTGTTAGCCAAACGAGTCAAAATCGGAATCAAAATTTGGAATCGAAACGAAGGTAGACTTCAGCTCCTCCAGGTATGTTCGACACGTAAGGATTTTTGAAGATTATATATAGTTTGTATATATGATAAAACCTTGTGTTGTACTAAACATTAACAGCATTCTAGACATGAGCAAGAAGAAGTGCTTCCTTTTTAGTCCGTCACTATCTTGATTGAGTTTTCACTAAGCATGTGTTTGAGTGTTTTTTATCAACTATTTTTTTAAGAAAGTTTTTTTACCAACTATTGATATCAACATTATGATGATACAAAAGGCTGCTATTTAATTGGTCAAGTGGAGATCAATTCTAGATAATTAACATCATTCGTGTACTTGCCATCAACGAAGTTTGGCAATACAAGACGGTCCAAGGATCTTGACGCTTGTGCTAGGCTCCACAAGGATGCTTTAAATTTTTCGATGTCTTGTGTGTAGTGGTCGAACTCATCAGTTGCGATTGGCCAAGACTAACTTTTCGATGTTCTGGAGTGCAGTGTTTGAACTCATCACTTACGAATGGTCATGAATGAACGTGTTATGAAAGACACATACATAGTTTTTTTCCGTTGTAACGCACGGGTAATTTTTGCTAGTAGCTAATAGAATTTTCGATTCAACCTGTGAGACTTCAATTTTATATAGCACTGATAATAAGAAATCGCTATTTATCTGTTGTCGGACTAGTTAAATTTGGATTCGAATCCAGTCCGCTTTTTTTTTTTTTTTTTTTTTTTTTTTTTTGTGGAAGTGGCCGCGGGGCGCTGGGGGCGGCGGCGCGCCGCGGTATGAGTTGGCTCTGGCTGTCCAGATCGACCGCTTCGTCGGAACGGCCGCGGCAGGCACGTGACGCGAGCGTGATTCCAGCTCAGCGTGACATAGATCGCTTGCGAGGAAGCAGCAATCCGTCTAGAAGAAGAAGACGCACAGCGCCAGGCTCTTCTTCAGGTTTTCGACTCCGACTGTCCATCCATCATCCATAAATTCCCGTATTTCCCCATGTTCAAATTGGACGACCTAGGGAAATTAGATTCGTTTCGATTCGTCTTGAGGGACGACACCATGGCCATGGCCGCCGCCGCAGCCTCCCTCCGCGATTGGGCGCTACTCGACCGCTTCATCTTCTTGAGGGACGACACCTCCTTCCCCGCCGACGATCCCACCGCGGCGTCGTCCACCAACTCCTTGGGCGACGAGGTCAGAGTCTGCTTTCAGCTCCACCATCCGCCGCGGCCGTCGGTGATCTACCTGTCGTGGCCGTCCTGTGACATGGAGCACCACCGCTTCGACGTCGTGGCGGCCCACCGTGACGCGGTCCTCTTCCAGATGATCTACCCCGTCCCGGTTCCCGGCAAGGAGTACACCTACCGCATGTACGACTACTTCGTCTACAGAGCAGGAGGCGCTGCCCCGTCGCTCCATCGGCTCCCCTCCGTCTACGGCACCTTGCCCGAGTTCTGGGCCATGTTCAAGGCGGGATCCTTCCACTACACCGACCAGAACCTGCGCCGGCTGGAGTGCCTGGACATGGGCATCTTGCGCCGCGGCGAGGACGACGTCGCCGTGGCGGAGCTGCAGATCATCAGGAGGAATCCAGAGCCTGAGCTGCACGTGCTCATCCCGTCCAGTTCTGAGTCCAGCCGATGGCAGTCCAAGAAGATGCGCGTCGTCCATGGTTCTCCGGAGCTAGACTTGGAGTCGTTCCTGTGGGACTGGTCCGCTGACACCGTCGTGCCGTTCGGCCGCTACCTGTGCTGGGTCGACTACTGCCAAGGTGCCATCTTGCTCTGCGATGTGTTCAGTGACAGCCGTGAGCTCCGGTACCTCGCATTACCTGCCACTCTACCCGGCATGCGTCGTCGTGGGTTTGGCAGGTCGATGGCGAATATGTTCATGACTGTGGGTGTCAACGAGGAGAGTGGCGTCATGAAGTTTGTCCGTGTTCTTGGTGGTGATGGCCAGATGATTGGTTCAGAATATATCCCCGGTTCTGGCTTCCAAGTTGATTCTTGGACACTAGAGACAACCGACAAGGATGAGATGGTTTGGAAAAAAGGTGCTGTGGTCAGATCAGATGATCTCTTGCTGATCGAAGCTTTTGCAAAACTCTCTCCCATGCCCTTGCAATACCCTTATGTCTGCTTGAATGATCCAAACATTGTCTACTTTGTGATGGCAAATGAAGGGCACGCGATGCATGGGATTGAGTATGGCAACACATGGCTCGTTGCCATTGACATGCCCAACAAAACTATCAAGTCATCGTTTCAATATATCAAGAGTGGAGAAGAAGGTAGCTCTGATGAGTATACCTCATTTGTCATGGTAAAATCTTTGGATTTGGAGACCTTTATTCCCTCTGATCTCCCCAAGTACTTGAAGAAGCTGCACGACACAAGGGAATCCCATTTTATATCAATCTCAGAAGCATGATATATGAACACAACACTGATTACATCATAGCTTCATCCTCATGGTTTGTCTTTGCAACGGAGTGCCCATTTTATGTCAAAAAATGGAAAGATTATCTATATGGTCGGAAAAGAAAACAGGGATGTGCCTGATTTATTTTATCCACTAGATTCTCTTGGATGTTCTCATAACCTGATGATCCTAACTCGTTGCACCTCGAATTACATAACGCATTTTATGTCATGCTATGTTGGCTAGCACACAATTGATGCTATCGCTTACGAGAGTTGCAGTAGATCGACCTGCTCGACTTGACCACCAAGCGCCCCCAACGGGCGACTCGGGGGGGCTCCTCGACGGCGCCGCTCCTCCCCCACCCCGAGCCTCCCTCCGGTCGGCAATGTCACCATGCTTCGGTGGGCGGCAGTGGCGACCAGCAACGACGCTCGAAAAACAAGCTACCCACCTCAGCCTCGCCTCTCCGCGCCCCCCCCCACACACACACACACACTCACTCTCCTGTAGCAACTCCGACATGCAGTATTGGAGTTGGATCCGGGTAGTCCATGGATGGATCCTTTGTGTGCTACGCCGGATCTGGGGTTGGTCAAGGGGCTTGTGGCCTGGCCGTGGACGGATGCACCAGTGGCCACCTCCATCACTGACGACGAGGTGGGTGGCCGGCAAGGTGGATCCTGGGTCTCTGTGTCTGGATCTCACACCTCAACCTCTGGATCCAGCGGCCGCCTCGCACTCCCTCCCTCCAGATCCAAGCTGCGTCGACACATCGCTAGGGTTACTCGTCCACGTGATTCTTCTTGTTGCGGGTGACGGCGAAGGCCTATGGTCGCCGAGGCGGTGGCAGCCCCCCCCCCCCCCCGGCGGGTGCACGCGGTGCCGGTCGGGTACCTTGGTACCGGTGGACCGGGCCGGTTGCACTTCGGCGGCTGGCCAATCGGTGGGCTTGTTCCGGTCCCCTTGGGACCGGATCTGCTCTCCACCTCGGCAGGCCTAGGGGCTGACATGGCGGTGCCCCATCCTAATGGTAGGGCCCTTCTACCTTGTCATGATGGTGTGCGCTCTGCGAGGGGCTGGCCAGGACCTTCGCCGGCTTCTAGGTACTAAGCCAGATAGGGGAAACCTCGTTAGGCTCCTTGCCTTAGGCTGATGACGGTGGCACACCAGCGTGCCATCGTCATCACCTCCTTGGAGGCGTCGTCATCAGCGTTGTCTGTCGTCTGCGCTCGCTGGGCTAGTGGCGAAAGACACGCCTTAGAAGTCTTTAAGGCCAGCGGCGATGGCATCTTGGGCGTCACCTCCTTCTTGAAGGCACTATTGAAGAATCTCCTACTGCCCATCGCTCCTCCTACGTGGTCACCATGGTCACTGCATTGTGCCTAATTGTGCTTCATGCTTCTTCTCACCTGGCATGTCCAGCTAGTGATTATTGTAGTTGTAGTCTTTCACGGATGCTTTGCTACGTCGATGATCTTATTGCTTGGGCGGATGCTTTGTCGCCGGTGTCATGGACGACGAGGCGGTCGTCGCTGCGTGTCTCGGAGGTCCTCCTTGCCGTGGTCCTGAGGGCAAAGTAGCCCTCAGTGACTCGGATGAGTAGTCTTCATGGAGTTCCTCCTTGCCCGTGGTCTGCCCTCAGTAACTCGAAGGATCGGAGTACTTGAAGAGCTACTATGAGCATGTTGTTGTGCGCGTGGCAGGCCCATCTGTGAATGCTTTGCTGCGTCGATGGTCTGTTTGGGCGGATGCTTTGTTGCCGATGTCGTGGAAGATTCTGTAAACATGTACCAAATGTTTAAAATTCAACTAACGGGACAAGATGTTTGAACACACTTTGGGGTATTTGTTTGGAACCTCATTTGTTGTCTAGCTTATAAAAAGGGAGGGTTTAATGCTTTCCGTCTATGAGTACTTGTGGCTGGTGTTGAGTGAATTCGTGGGACAAGATCTAAATTTTCTCATTTTAGTTAGAAAAAATAATAAAAGTAATAAAATGGAAAAAAATATTGGAGGAATTATTTTGGTATAAAAGACAATATAATTATAAAAATATAAAATCGCTATTTATTTGGGATGTGGCTAACGCACGCACGGCGTGCTTTTGCCTTACAGCACGCACGATCCAATTTAGGTAAAGTGTTATTATATTACTATTTCTGGCAAGGATGCTAATTATAACTTGTGGCGAGCAAGATAAGCTTTCCAGCCGTTTTTAAACTGCTTTGTTGGCTCGCGCGACCAAAGCCAAAATGCCAATATATAACGGATAAAAGTACTGCACACATTAGCTTTTTATAGGCACCAGAATTACACAAAAGCCATCACAATAAAAAAAAGAACCAAACCCAAACCTAGACCCCTAGAAAACAGTTCAGTTTTGCATCACCTAATATCATATCTATTATTAGAAAGCAAATCTGACCAAAATGATAAAGCAATTCAGTTCTCTTCTCTTGCATAAACAATTCAGTTGTTTTGCTTAAGCAAATCAATGCACAAAAATTAGTAATGTAGTTCCTCCTGCTGACTGCATACACATATCTTATTCCTACAACACATTTTGTAATGCTATCGTGCAAATATCTCCAGCTGCAGCATCATTCTTTATCCCTCGGCAAAAAAATTACATTTTGTCATGAAAACCTATTAATAAAAAAAATATTAGATATCATTCAGTATATTAATCATGAGGCAAGTCTGCAACAAAAAACATGAAAGCATATCTAAATTTTAGTTCACCATAACCACGAAGAATTATAATCAGGCATGAGTTTCCTGATGTATTGTAGTAGAAGCAAATGGCCAATAAGTAAAAACACAGGGAAAAAAATACTAAAAAACCTAGAACTTAAAAAATGCTTAGCAAATATGAATAAATTACTTGTTGATTTAGTCTAAGTTGCCTACACATCGCTTTAGAAGCAAGAACAAGCTAAGAAATTCTCTAGACTAATCAAAATAGATGGAGATTGCATCATGCATGTATCGTACAAGAAAGCTCAAGCAGATTGGATTGCTAAAAAGGAACCATACATATGCTACAAGCCTAGAATACTAATAACTTGCCTGACCAATAAAGTTAAATTGCTACCAGAAAATACAAATAACTTGCTTGACCAATTATATTAAATTACTTACTTGATTACGACAAGCTACAGCTAGTAGAGCGGTTTTGATCTTAGGGTCCATGCGTTAGCCTTTATACCTATAATTACAGGAAAACATTACAAGTTTTTAGTTAAATGTTAATGTGCATTGCCTTTTCCATTTTCCTACATTAATTGCTACCAGAATACTAATAGCTTAGCTTGCCTGACCAATGAAAAGAGAACAATGATGGGAAAGTCAGGAGATGGATTGAAAAAAATAGCAGCAAGTCAAAAACACACACATTTACACAAGTTCTCTTATATAATGCCTGCATTTTGTTCCTTAGTACATGGTCTGCATCGGTGCATCCTACATGTTAAAAAAAGATAGCATGTGTCATTATTTTCCTCTAGTCGGATGACCTTTTTTACTAGTAAGAAAAGGTTAAAAGACCTATTCAGAAGCACATTATTGCCTACCAAAATCAGGTTTCCTAAGAAAATGTGAAGGTGCTAACATGGGTTTGTTAGGAAATGATAAGTGACACCAGATTGCTCACCTTCGTGTATTGTCATTCACCTTTTCTCTTGCCCATACATATATCTCCACTTGACCATAGATGGCCCTGCCGCTTGCAACCGCAGCGCTCCACCTGAAACGTGGATCCACCCGCCTTAACTTTGCTTAGTATCTAGCAAAGGAGGAGGCAAAGAGGACACTAATTAGCCATTCTGAATAGTTGGAAGGCAACACAAAACTGAACAAGGATGATCTTTTTCAATTTACAAAGCCTAGGTGCATACCACTGATCTCAAAAAATCGATGAAGCCCAACACAGACAAACTTGCCTGACCATTGGTCCTAAATTGCTACCAGAATACTAATAACTTGCCTAGCCAATGATATTAAATTACTTACTGGATTACTAATAAATTCCTAGCTAATAATTACCTTGCACCATAAATAAGTAGTGCCCTGGTTCTTAGACTGGTATTGAGTATTGACCAGCTATTGTTAGTAGAATAGTACTGATCTTAAGGGTCCATGTATTAGCATTTACCTATAATTACAGAAAAATATTACAAAAAGGCTAAAGCAAGCAGGGCAGCACCTGGTGCCCATCGCACCCATATAGCCCACAGCACCAGACGACCACACATGCTACGTTTCAAAGCCTTTATTTTACATAACCACATCAATTTCGGTCTACTAAAAGAAATGTTGCAGGTAAAATTAAAAATGTTGAGATAACCACATCAATTTCTGGTTAACCAGAAATGAAGGTCAGTTTTAGGAGCACAATCTTGTGCCGACAATCTACATGAATAGCAACATAGGCATATTAAACTATAATTGTACAAACATGCAAAGGGATATAACAAGAAATTCAAGAAAATTAAGCTGCAATCTACAACACAAAACATGCTGCTAGCATAAGCATTCAGGCATATTAGATAATAGATATTAGTATAACACAGATTCACAGATGCAAACATCATAGATGCAGACTTACACAGATACATGTAGTACATACTAGATACAAAGCAAAAACACCAGACATTCAACAAAAATATTATATATTACTAGCATCAACCAGAAATCCAAAAGGTAGAAGGTACTTCCACATTATTTAAAATTGAATGAACCAGAAAGCACATCTGCACAACTTATAGTAAACTGGGGCTGTAGATCCAGCATAGGACTCAAAAAACAAAAAGGGTTCAACCCGAGCAAGAGGGGTAGAACGGGAGATGAGGGGATAGGTGCACACATAAGAGTGGCCTGCCTGTTGGTGCCGGTTATAAGCTCCCTGGCTGCGCCTGATCTTTGCAGGCACATCGTGTTGGGGTGCAAGGCCGGACCGCCATGCCAGATGAGGAGACGTAGAGGTACTCAAGCACGAGGTAGACTTCTTCAAAAAGTTCAAATGAACTGTCGGACACCTGCAATTTTATAGAAGTGCAAGATAAGCCCATAGATGATAGTGAGAACTAAGAAAAAATGTTTAAATCAACTGAGTTGAGGACGAGCAATCCTCAAAATTAGCAAATTAATTAGCGGTTGCCACCTAAACTATAACCTAATTGAAAGTACCCATTGTGCAGAAATAACATACACAGGAATATGTAACACCAAAAATCAAAAAAAGGTTATGCCCAAGCCAACATGAGTCCATGACCATCATCTCCTTGATTCAAAAAGATCTGAATCTAACCAAACATGTTAACCAACAACCCACTGTGTGATGTGCCCACATTAGGACATTTATAATAATAATTATTCCGGCAAGAATCTCAATACTCTAGCTAACTATTAGTTAATACATAGTGAACATCAATAAGAAACTGAAACAGCAGGAACCTGCAAGTTCGATGAACAAGGACATGAAGAATTAATTTCTCTCGACACATTATGATAATACTGATATTTAACAAATCAACAGAGCTTGATCAATCAGCAAAGTAACTGTTTCCAGGACAATAACATCCATCCATCAGTTTTAACCGTGAAATTTCTTTAATCAAGGGTTAATTATACTTCTAGCAGTATTCAGTATACCAGTTTGACCAATTGGTAGACACATAACAATTACAACAAGAGATCACACAAGTTGGGTCAGTTGTTTGTTTTGCACTGGTCAAGCAAAAAATTAGACATGCATAAAAGGAAGTCACTTTGTCTGCAGTCTCCAAGTGAGTTATGGTCACACAAACACAGCAGCCTCCAGAAATTCACTCTTGTCAAAGAAGAAAACTAGGCTTGAGAGTAACTTCAGAGTAATAGTATATGAATATATTGAACACATTCTCTCTTTTTGGATGGAGTAAATCCAGCTTCTATATATAATTACATTTGAAATATGAACTTTGCTTCAAGCATATTATCTAGATTCAGTGCTTGGAATTATTTCGGTACCCCAACTGATTATAGCATCTGAAGGTACATCTAACTCTCCTATGAGGCTATTACTGCATCAGAATCTGGCATTCACCAACACGCAAGCTAAGAATTCACACTGAAGGCATTTCCCTCTAATCCCCAATCTCGGTGTTGATATAACTAAAATAGTACCAAGCAGGAAAGTACAGACAACTAAGAAAGACGTGCTGTTGTGTTCTCAATCAGACAATCTTACTTTCACTACCGCCATCTATCCTACAATCGAGCAAATGCAAGCTATAGCCTGTACAAACCACGCCAGTAAATAACCAAAGGACACAGTAGTGATTCGAGAGCGGAAACTGGGGAACTCACGCTTTGGTCGCGGTGTAGAGGGACTGCAGCAAATCGGAAGGCAGGCGGAGGTGGCGCTAGAGCGGATGTTGAACATGCCTGGCGGCACGATGTGCGTGACCCCTGCGTCACGCCCTAGACGTTGACCCAGATCACGCTGCGCATCATCTCCTCATCCACCTCGTGGAAGTAGCGCGCGTAGGGGGCAGGACATCCCAACTTTGTTGATGAGCACGCCCACGTCGAGGTCCCAGATGGAGTCCTTTCGCCTCCGCGTCGCGCCGTCGGGAAGTGGACGGGTAGGGGAGAGGGAGGCGAGCGACAGAGGCGTGGCCGCCGGCGCCGAAGAGACGGTCGGCGGCTGCGACGGTGGAGGGTTTGTGGAGCTCGTCGCAACTAGATCTGGCTGCGGGGATGGGGTTGGCGAGGAGGAGAAGTAGGTGAGGGGGAGCCGCGGGTGGGAGAGGGGCCGGTGCCGACGGCGAAGGGGTGGTTGGCCGGCGGCGAGGTGGAGCTTGTCGGGCTAGGGGAGGACCGCGCCGGAAGGTGGAGATGGAGATGGAAATGGAGGTGGGATTGAAAAGGAACGGCACAGAGGTTGAGACACACGGTGGAAGGTGCGTTGATGAAGAACGGACGGCCCAGCGAGCATGCGTGCTACAAGACAAACACACAAACGGTGAAAAATAGTCATTACCATTTATTTGTTGTTCAACTCGGTAAATTGACGATTCTCAAAAGAAAAAAAAAGACTCGGTAAATTGACTCGATGCAGTCCCATAACACCTCGCTCGATCGTTCGCGAGATCCCTACTATACCCTACTAGTATAGTGCACGTGCTAACGCTACGGCTTATTTTAGGGATACATATGAAAACAACTAAATAACATTTTTAAGCAATTGTATATGACTATGTATAATATTAAAAACACTCATATACATATAAAAACAATCAAATGATGCTAGTTATTTTCATATGATAATTATTTCCATAGTGTAAGCTTCACGCAATTGTTTGTTACAGACAAGGTATTTCCAAAATAAAAATAAAAAAAACAAGCCAGACCACAATACATGTAATGGATGGCAAGTTGGCAACTAAGGTTCTAGCTCCTGTGTGTCCCTGTTGTTTCCTCCTGTCTCCCCTGTTTCCCTCTATCTCCATCTCCGCCGATTTGGTGATTCGGTGAAAGCTCTTAGGCATATTTGTCTAAACTCCACCCAGCTCCAACCCGCCATGGCTCCTGCTCCTCCATCTTTGCTCGAGCAACTATCTGGTGTGTCTCCACTTGTTCTCAGATCCTCAATTACTGCCCGCATCGCAAAAAATAGACATGATAAAAATTGTATATGGTAAGCAACTATCTGAAAGACCAGCTTGATTCCAGCCATTTACCGCTAGGAACCGGAGCTGCAACAGAAATCGGGAAATGTCATGTTAGAACGGTAACCCGATACAAAGTAAAACTGTCAGTGTTATACTTTTCATGTGAACACAACATGCATGGCTGAAGAAGTTTAATACCAAAGAAGATGAGGAAATTCAAGAGGTCCACTCTTCACCACCCACTGATCAACTCCTTGGGATGTTACCTCACGCTTGTGATTTTCTTTTGACATCACCTTGCAAGCTCTCTGCAAAGCCCACATCTCATGCACACATAGGCAAACAAGAATAAACTGCAGTCAGTAGAGTATATATAATCTAGCTTCATAACTTGATATGTATCCAGGTTTATTTCACTAAATCACCAATATTCCATTAGCAAAGCAAGATCGTGACCATTAAAGTGTTGAACCTGAGTTGCTATAAAGATTTGCAGAACCGCTAGATCATTAAAAAACCATGTTCACAACATTCTTAAAAAAAAGGAATGTATTTTAAAGACTAATGTAATTGTAAACCAGGTAAACTAAATTTTATGAAAGATTTTTTTTTTAGAATTTGAGGGCAGATGCCCCTGTCATTGCATTGCAAGGACAAAAGATTAATCGTTTACAGCGTTTTAGGCGGGTTACGCCTTCACCCATACAGTTCATGAAAGCTTAGCTCAACAGCCATACTACTACCAACCTAAACGACTCCACTCGAGCCACAACTGCCAGAAGATAGCCAAAAGCAGAAAAAGTTTTAGGCTATTACTTGAAACTGAAACTGAAACCTTATTACTACTACTACGCAGCATCATCCCTATTGTCGTCATCTTCAGAAATTTGCAGCAATCCTGGCATCATCTCCAGGAGCCCCCATCTCCCTTTCTCTTTTTTTGCTTCACTGGTTCTTGGATCAGGTCGATCCCAGCTTCCTGAGGTCCATCCACCTCCCTTCTTTCGCTTCATTAGTTGTCAGGTCTTCATCGCCAAGCTTCTCTTGCACTTCCATCGGGAGCTTCACAATCTTGTCATCAAAAGCATGCTCAAACAGGAACCTGTCCCATTTGTCTTGAACTTGGTTCAGCCACCAATTCTGATTGGTCTTGATGCTATACTCTTCAACTTTCTCACTTTTGACACAAACACTTGCTTGTTCTTCTCTGGGCACAAGATTACCCAAGCTTGTAACATGATCACTATTCTCATCAACAGTCCACTCATATTTATCCACTGAGCACCCTGAAAACAAATAGAGTTCCTTAGTTTCCACAGCCCCCACAGGGCAGCAGCACAGATGCAGTTGTCTACAATAAACTTTTTATCACTAATCCACATCTGACCAATGGAAACAAAGTCAACTCCTACAGTTCTATCACATGCCTCAGAAATACATTCCCACATGTGCTTAGCTACTGAGCAATCAAAGAACAAATGATGTACAGATTCCTCCTCCTCACAGAAAAGACAAGTAGTATCATCTACTGTAACTCTAATCCCAAGGTTGTCCCTAGTTAAGGTTTTATTCTTGGACAAAAGCCACAAGAAGAAATGGACTCTTGGAGGGATTTTTAACTTCCAGACTGCAGGCACATAAGTTTGTACAATGCCTCTGAAGTTAATGATCTTGTACAAAGATTGTGAGGAGTACACACCATTTGAATTGAATTGCCATATCAAAGCATCTTCCTCACCAGTGAAACTGATTGTAGATGTTAGCTGCACTATTTCTAGCCATAAATTCATTAATCTCTGATCAACAGTCCTCCTAAAAGTGCATTTCAAATTAACACCATCCCACAGCTCAGCTATGGTACCAGCTTGTTCATTAACAATTGAATAAATCTCCCAAAACTAGATGGCAAGACTTGACTGTCCTAGCCAATTATCTTCCCAAAATTTAATCTTCTTTCCATTCCCTACCTTCCATCTATATCCTAATTTAGCAGCATTTGCAGCATACAAAAGGCCCTTAAAAAATTGAGACCCTCCTACAGGAGAAGCACACCATAAGTTTGGCTTATTAGCTAAGTACTTACTATCTATGATCTGCTTCCAAAGTTTATCATTATCATTACTATATCTCCTTACCCAAGAAGCTAACAAGCAAATGTTCAAATCTCTAATACTAGGGATTCCTACACCTCCATATTCTTTTAGCATGGACACACTTTCCCAGTTTGCTAGGTGGATCTTATTCTCACCATTACTACCATTCCACAAACAGTTAGCCAAGTGGGAATTCAAAATTCTGATTGCCCACTTAGGGAACTTAATAAAGGACAGCAGATAAACTGGAATACTAGTTAGACATGACTTAATCAACACTACTTTACCAGCATATGACAGTAGTTTACCCCTCCAACTAGCTATCCTTTTTAGCATCTTGTCTACCAAAGGTTGTATGTCTTCTCTCCTAAGCTTCTCATAATGGAGAGGAATACCTAAGTATTTGATTGGAAAGGCACCTAAAGGACAGGAGAATAAGTGGGCAATATCATGTGCTTCTTCCTCAGAAACATTCATTGCAATAACCTCACTTTTATGAAAATTTATTCTCATTCCTGAGATTTGTTCAAACCACATGAGAATACCTTTTAGGTTTACTAAGTGATCTTGATCTAAATCAGAAAATAAGATGGTATCATCAGCATATTGGAGGGAAATGATCCCCCCTTCTCTAATTTCACTACCAAGACCTTTGATCAGCCCAGCCTCTGCTCCCTTAATTAACATTCTAGTTAGCACATCACCTACTAAGTTGAGAAGCAATGGTGACAAAGGATCACCTTGCCTCAGGCCCTTGCCTGGCTTAAAATACTTGCTTTCCTCTCCATTAATCAAAATCCCTACTGACCCATTATAGATCAAACTCTTAATCCAACCTATCCATTTCTTATCAAAACCCCTAGTTTCTAACAGCTCAAATAGGAAATCCCAGTTCACTTTGTCGTATGCCTTTTCATAATCCAACTTTATCACACACCCAGGGGTCTTTCCCTTATGCAAACTATGTACTAACTCATGTGCAATGACAACACTCTCTAAAATGTACCTCCCCTGAATAAAAGCACTTTGATGGGGTAAAATCAATCTATTAATAACTTGACCCAATCTATAGTCAAAACTTTTGAAAAGATCTTGAAACTACAGTTTAACAAACTGATAGGCCTAATTTTATGAAAGATTCTAACCTTATATAGAGATAGGGAAGTTAGAATTTTGTGTAGACCACTGCACATTGGGCAAGTCTACCAACTGTTCAATAACCATCATCTACATACACTGCTATCTTGTAAGTTTATCTCGATGAAAACTATATTCATCATTGGAGGTCAGTACTAAAATGAGAAGGCCAAGATTCAGCTCACATTGAAAAGAGATAAAAACGTAAACTTACCGATGTACAAATTTCTGCTAAAGATACTACTTCAAACAGTTTTCAATTTTTTTCTAACATTGATCACTTGTGTTATCTCATTAGAAAAAATACTTGTCAAAAAGGAAATCATGTCTAGGATATCAAGGAAACTGATATACTTGAGCAAATAGGTCCTAAAATATTAGAATACTAAACATTTGTGCTGCACACGATAAATTGAAAAAGAAATTAGCTTGCAAGAATTTCGATCTATGCAAAGCACTTGCATAAATCCAGTGCGCTATGGCGACATTTAATAACTCCAGTGAAACAACCAAAAGACGATATATGCAGTCTTGAAGAAGCTTCAATACACACAGAAGGTTAAGACACTGTAAAAGAAATGTTTTTCCTAGGACAATATTGAATTGCTGCAAGGAAACAATTGAGGGGGTAAGGAAGTTTCAAAATTGCAAAAAACTAGAGCAAGATCTGTTATGTTGCTTTATTTGTAGTTTTGTACTTCCCCATATTCCCACAGTGGAAACAGCTAAACTCATCTATGGCTCTGTCAAGGATTTAGGACATACAGATAAAAAAAATGCCGGCAGCATACATAATTCTACAGACCAGTACCTTCAAATGGTGGCCTGCCACTCAAACCATTGTTGCATCAGTTGCATAAGCTTTCATTTGCTTTTCGTGAGATATTAAGATACCAGTACTTGTTAAAGGTTTACCAAATGGTTTTAAAATATTTTCCGGAGCATGAAAGTTGCTACCACAAAATGCCATATGCTGCCATTGATATCCTCAACTCCTATAAAGTTAATGCCCACTAACTTATTTCTCTAGCACCTCCTTTAGCCACGTCACCATCCATTCTTTGAGCCATGCAGCAGCAACTAAGAAATTTAATCCATAGTGCTTGTGCCTTTCACTACTGCATGCCCGCATCCGTCATGTCGAGTAGTAGTTCGTCTCCAGTCCGTGCTACTTCTCCTGCTCACCACAAATTCAATGCTGTCGCCATCGAGTAGGTGAACAAATAGGCTTCCATTGCCGAGCTGCATCTATTTACTACCACAACGCCACCCCTCACATATATATTTATATATATCTCTCTCCTAATTCTTATTAGTTAACATTTTAATTAATTTATTTGTATTTCCCCTTCATACCCGCAGCAACGCACGTGGAATTCATCTAGTTAGTGAATATTACTGAAAACAGAAAGCATCTTGTAATTAAATAACCTTGTTAGGTCATTGTAGAATAGATGACACGAATATAAGACTCCTTTGATTCCACACGGGCTCTTTTAAGTCTTCTTGACACTAAAAATGCCATATCAAGGGGAGATGCCGACCGATACTCGGGCTGGGGCCGGCAGACCGATACTCGGGCTGGGGCCGGCAGAGTCGCAGCGGCGGCGACAGGAGCATCATGTCCCAGTCATGCATCAACACAAGACACAATGTTAGATATACTACTCGAACTTGCTATGTAAATAAACAGATAAATTGACAAGTAAATAAAGGAAATTCTCAATTTGCGATACAATGAATATGTGTGGTGTCTAAATTGACGATTCTTTCAACTCCTCCAAAACCATAAACCACGTGATAAATCAAAACCATGCCATAAATCATGAAAGTAGAAAATATATCAGATAACCTTTGCAGCAAAAATGAATTTGGCAGGCAAGATACATGTACACGCTTGTAAATAGAATCAGATCCGAGTACACCATATAGCTTAACTCCTAATTCCTCACGTTTCATCATCAGTCAAACTCAAACAGACATGCCACGAGATGATTTTTTTTTTCCAGCTTCATAACTGCATGGGCAAGCATTAATTCATACGGGATTCCTAAGACCTATATTCATCTATGATAGCAAGTAGCAGCAACATTGTTGCCCGCTACTGAGTACCGAGTTAGGGTTTGGGAAACAGAACGTCCCTGATTGGGGATCCGGACCTCACCAGCGACGAATTGCGGCGGATGGAGTCGGCCGGGGCGGAGGATGGAACGATCGGGGTCGTGCTCGCGTCAGCTTCCGGCCGGTCGGCCGGCCGCCATCGTCGGCTTTTGGCCGCACCATGGCCGGACGTGGAGGAAGCCGGTGGGATCCCTCGCGTACTGAATTTCTAATCGGCGGCGCGGCCCAGATCCCGGCTCGCGTCCTGTTCGGGAGGAGATGACCGGCGGCGGGATCACTTCGAGCCGGCGCTGAAGAAGGCCGGCGGGATCCCTCGAGTTTGAAACTGATCAGTGTCGCGGAGATGGTGGCGGCAGCTCCGCCGTTTTCTTCTCTTTTTCTTCGTTGTGGCAGGAACACAATACGTATGGTGTTTTCTTTTTGAGATTGGGATTCGAACCTGCGGTGCTTCCTTTTGTTGTTGGCGTAAGGTCGTGGGTCGGATCCGTTGTTTGCATGAGGTCATGGGTGAGAAGGGTGTCTGCGTTGTGGGTCCGGTGTAAGGTCAGGCTTCTTACACCTTGAGAAGAATTGCATTATAGTAGAGATTGGGCTTGGAAATGCCTACTTATCATCCGGCTGATTTACGTATTTGCTTCAATCAATTTTTTTAAACCGGTCAGTACCCACCACGTGTACGTGGAGCCATTGCGCTAGCACCTTAGCGCGCCATGCCCGACCTCCCTTCTTCAGCATGTGGTCCCAAGCGCGGTTGAGTCAAGAGTCATGCATGCAAGATGATGCAATCCGGGACAAAGCAAAAAAAGAAAAAAAGATGATAAATCATTTTTTAAAATTGCTACAACTTTTAATTCCGTTTCGACTGTATGCTCTACGCATCAAGATGAACAAGACTAGATCCCACTTCCGTAAGTTTTTTCAAAAATTATTTTAGTAACAATTTTATGTATAAAAATACACTTGAGATTTATGAACAAAAATTTATTTGGTACTCCAAAAAATATAATATAATAGAAAAATTTAAAAAGTGATTGAAAACATTAACTGAAATTAAATAATTTGATTGAAAATTGAAAACAATAAAAAACCATAACTCATTAAACTCAAATTATTAGAAGCAATAAATAAATAAATAGAAATGAAACTGAAAAGTATATGCGATGAAAAAAACATACTGAAACTTAAAACTAATATTGAGAAAAATACAAAGAATACTAAAACACAAATACAACAAAAGAGAAAAAAGTCCACACAAATATAAAAAACAAAAACAGAAAACAGAGTGGCCAGGCCGCAGAGGATCCCTCACTCCTGTGGGCCAGCCCCACATACAAGGCCTCCCCGCGCGCTGCCTTCCAGATTTGGGGGAACGGACGGGCAACTCCTCGCATGGGCCGGTCAATGCCGTTTCGCATGAGCCCAAACACAACCAAAAAAATTTGACCGACGATGAAGGCAGAAATCAGCCGACTGGTCATTAGAAATTTCGATTGGGCTTTTAGCCTGTACACAAAATGGGCCGAATTCTGTACACGGAGTGGGCCTGCTTCGCAACTAGAGGCCCAGTACGGCCTCTTACTAAAACCCTCTTGCCTCCGTCTCCGTCGGCGGGTGCACGCAACTCCTGCAAAATCAAGGCAAGCAGGGCATACTCGAGCGACCGGCAAACCGCGGCGGCGAGTTTCCTCGGCTTGCTGGCGCTGCTGGGCGGAAACGGCAAGGCTACAGGCCACCGTGGCGGTGATCACAGCGGCCGCAGGCGTGGCGTGAAGCCGTGAACCAGCAATCCGTCTAGAACAAGAACACACGCAGCGCAGGTTTCGTCAGGTTTGCGTCTCCGACACCGGACATAAACCTGTTTTCTCTATGTTCAATTGGACGACCTATAGGGGGAGTTAGATTCTTCTCGATTTTGGGAGATGAAAATTGGAGCCAGTTCTCGTCAATTAGTTACACCCATGAACCAATGTCCTGTACTGGACACCGGGCACGCCCCTGGATATGGGGAAGTGGGGAATTGAGTAACATATATAACATGGCTGGGCCGTCAGTTTTTTCTCAATATATGCATGTATTTTACACAAATGAACATGGTTTCATATGCACTTGGAACTAAGCAGGAAATTCATCCAAAATTTCACAGGTTGATGTGAGCTGCTGGTCATCATTGGGTGTATAGTTTCCTTCAGCAATAGTTTACTGTGATCAATGTTGTGATGACTGCCCCACCATAAAGGATCCTGACAAAGGATTCATGTGAGTTCGCCCTCTTCTTTGTATGTAACGGCCTAACAGGATATACAATGCAAAACCTGTCAGTATTTTTTGTTATGAACATCACTTGCTTACCACTGTGTTAATGACTGTCCAATAGATTTTCATAAAGCAATTTTTGGCTCGTGTGCTTGTTTATTTGTACATCAACTGACATGTTTGAAATCAGATGTTGTCGTGAATGTGGGAAGCTTCTTGATGACGAGGTATTCAGTGATGAGCCTAATTTTTATAAGGGTGGCGATGGGCAGGTTTGGTTTTGACTCATTTCTTTGCAACATTTGGGGTCTTATTTTTTATTTACCAATTTCTCAGATTTTTATGTTTTGGAGATATACAGAGCCACATTGCTGGACGTGTTATTGAAAGCATTAATGACTCTGAATACTCAATTTCCCGTCTAAGAACCTTAGACAAAGGTATGGATTCTAAGGCACTTATTTTTCACAACTCGTTCTACTCTGTCAACTAATGTTTATACTTTATAATTTTACTAGGTAAGGATGAGATTAGTCAGATTGTCAGTAACTTACGTGTCAGTGGTGGAGATACTATCATTAAGAAGGCTCATCGCTTCTACGAGGCATATATTTCTATTATTATCAGTCCATAGTCATGTTGTATAAATGGAATGCTGTGTCGTCTCGTGATACTGATGTTTCTTCTGTTTGAATTTTTGAAGTGCAGATAGCTCTTGACCGTAGTTTTACAAAGGGCCGTAGAACAACCCATGTTGCAGCTGCCTGCCTTTACCTTGCCTGCCGGTATGCTACAACCTAATTATAGCCTCACTTGTCTCCACCCTGTCCACTTTTGATGAGACTAGCAGTAGTTAATTCTATATCATGTTTACCTTTTGTTTTTTGAAAAGATCCTACAAGTACAAGTTATAATTCTATTGTATCCCTTTGTAAAATTGGAAGATGTTTATTTTTTAGATTGAAAATTGCAATAATTGACTGCACACATACTATGTTTTTCTTCACTTCATCCACCCTGTGATTCTGGCCTCTAATTATAAAATTAACCTTGAGAAACTTCCTCAGTGGTCTATTAGGGTTATAGGATGTTTAAATGCCTAAACTTTAACGCAAGTAGATTTTCCAGGCCATAAAAATGCATGCCATACTCATTCAAGAGGCTTTGTAATATATTTGCTGTATTTGTATAAACAAGACATATATGTTCCCTGCATATTTATTATAATACTTTCTAAGAATGCCCCACCACTGTTGAGGTTACAAAATAAATTTTCTAAATGTTCAGTTTTACCTTCTTGCCAGGCAAAGTGAGAAAGCCTATCTTCTTATCGACTTCTTTGATTATCTACAAATAAGTGTGTGAGTATTCCAACTCTTTGGCCCTTTATCTAGTAAATAACTGAGGACACATGGCTTTTACCATAACCATTGTGTGGACCTTTGTGTGTTGAGTGATTGTCAACATGCCAACACAAGGCGTGTGTGTGTTCTTACTAACCGATGGCACGCGGATACGTGTCAAACAATGGTGTCTCTTGGCTCATGTTGTCTGCAGGTGTCGAGCTCGGAGACGGTGGTCGACGGTTGGTGAAGATCAAGTAGGGCGTGCCGTGCCGACGGACCGGGTGCGGTGAAGGGCGGACGTGAGGCTTGGATCGAGGGACCTGAGGACCGGGCGGCCAGCCGTGGTGGCTGACAACTGGGACATCGACGAGCGCAAGTGTACACGGCGGGGGACGCGTACGGGCTACGCTACTCGCGGAGGGTTTGGTGGTTTCGCCTCAAAACCATCGGCTGCGAGTTTCCCTGGTTTACGCCTCAAAACCGGGGGGCGGAGGTCCCGGTGCGGACGGACGACACGTGGCGGCATCGGGGAGATTGCTTGGAAGCAAGGCTACCGGTGAGAAGGCGCGGTGGCCGTCGGATCAAGTGAAGCCTGAGTTGGACCCTTATGCCCCTGGCTAAGTGGTGTGGCTCTTCATGTATCCAAGGGCAAAGAAGGAATGTAAAATAGACTTGCCCCTCTATAAATAAGGGATGAGGGTTCTCCTTCCCCCTCACCTCTGCCATTTTCCATTTTCCTTTAGGTTTTTCCTTCCTTTAGTTGCTGTGTGAGAGAGAGGTCTGCAAATCTTTCGATTTGTACTCGAACCAGTGTGTGGCAAGCGGATCGCCGAGTATTCGCTGTTTCCTCCGGGAGTAATTGCTTGTGCCTGTGTTTTCCTGTGATGGAATTTGTGTTCTTCCCGAGTTGACTTGAGGTCCTTGTGTTCATCGCGTGATTTCTTCGTTTTGGGATCGTTTTGGCTCGTTCTTTCTCCCTTGGATCGATCTATGACACAAGAGTGATGTTTCCACCGAAGGAATCATGCTAGTTCCTCTTGAGATCAAAGATCCATGCGGATTTATCTCCGGTTGTCCAAGAACGGCTTTTCTTCATCTCCTTCTTGATTTCTCCCTCCTCACTTCGAATTGGCCGATGATCTTTTGAAGATAGGCTCTCCTCTGCATAAGCAACAACATTCCTAGATTTGGTTGCAAGAGGTTTCGATTTGAGATAGTTTGGGCCGAATCTTGGAGGAGGCGATTTTCGAGCATTCTGTTCGTGCAGATTTTTGTACTACCGGTACTACCGACAATAGCACCGGTACTACCGGTGGCACCCGGTCGGTACTACCGACAGTAGTATCGGTACTACCGACAGTGCACCCGAGTTGCTGTTTTTCGTTTGTACTACTGGTACTACCGACTATAGCACCGGTACTACCGGTGGCTCTCTACCAGTACTACCGACAGTAGTACCGATACTACCGACAGTACACTCGAGTTGTTGTTTCTCGTTCGCTGCGTGTTCGTTTAGTCTCCGATTTGCTTCCGGTTTGTTTTGTAGTGATCCGCTGTGTTCCAAGGGAACATCCACCCGTCTCCAGGGTCGTGATCACTACTGCTTTGTGTTTCGGTTCTTGGGGTGTGAATCTTGGACATAGGCTCTGGATTTCAAAAGAAATTTTTGAAGCTCCCATTCACCCCCCCCCCCCCCTGGTCGCTCTTACCGGTCCTTCAATAACCCAATGAAGGGGCTCACTTGGGTTTTTGTTTCAGTTATGTCCTGGGTGCTGTTTTTCTCCAGCTCTGTCAAGTTTTGCGACTTGCAGACCATCCAATTATTCAGAAGCTTATAGATCCCAGCCTTTTCATCCATCGTTTTACAGATAGTAAGCTAATGACATATTCTGTTGAACTGTATGTTGTGCAATTGTTCAAAGGGTTGTTGACCTATACACAAATATGCTAAGATGCTGTCCACTAGACTATTTTAATCTTGAAACTCTGCATGTATTGAACATGTTGTGCTATGCAATTGTTCAAAGATGCTGTCACTAAGCATGTGTTTCAGCCTCAAGACTTACAAAAGACTAAATGGCCTATAGTATGTATAAAATATACTTAACTAATGCTTATAGCCTTTCTTGTGTGTTCTACCTGTATTTGTATTTAGTGTTGATAAGCCGTCAAGGTTCCAACCTGGGTCTAGTTTTATAAATATTTGTCGAATTAGTTATTCCAAAAATTATATTTATCTAGATAGTGGAATCCTATTGGTCCAAAAGTTGAATAAAATCAGTGCTTCAGAATAAATTTGTTTGAAATGTTGGGTTACCCTGCTTTACCATCAGATCAGCATTGGAGTGGTCTGCAGGTTTTGATTAATGACATCGCCTCTTTGTGTTCAGCTAATCTGTTCGGTGCAATTTGAGACCCCTTCGACAAAGGATGTCCATCTTTTATCTCTTGGAAAACCTCCTAGACTTTGTGAAGAAAAGCGACATTTTTTCTCCTCTGTTTAGACCTCCTCTGCTAGTTCCTTCTGCTTCTCTAGACTGCAGTTTCTCCTGCCCTCTTGCTGGTTGTGGCTTAGTTCTTTTTGACCCTCTTTAATTTGTACATTTTTTTCCTTTTGAAAATTATTAAAAATCTCTTGCAGTGGAGGTCTCCCCTTCTGTATTTTCGGGTCAATTTTTTTTCTTGACACCCACCTTCATCTATGGCTAACTGGAAATAACGCCATTGAACAGACTGGCCATGTTGTGCAAATATTGTGATTTACATGCCACATGTGCTATTATGTTTGTTAACTAATCCTTGTGGATCTTGCTTCTGGAATTAATAAGAAATTGTTCCTCTCTTTATGTACATGGGTTTTTATTACAGTACATTGGTTTCGTCTTTAGGTTTGCTTCCTAGAAGGGATAATGCTGTCTCAGACACAGCTTTACGCATTGTAGCTAGCATGAAGCGAGATTGGATGCAGGCAGGTGTTCCTTGCTACAATTTTCTTCCTTATATCCTTCACAAGGCTGTGATAAGCTTATTGCCTTAGCCTCTCTTGCAGACTGGAAGGAAGCAAGTGGACTATGTGGTGCAGCATTATATATTGCTGCACTCTCTCACGGATATAACTACACTAAGGCAGATATTGTAAGTCCAGATGTTCATGAGATATCTTGAATTTATTCATCAACTTGTATTGTGATGTTCTCCTATGTTGACCTACAATTTTTTTTTGGCGTATACCCATTGTCCACCTAAAGAGTTGTCTAACCCATTTATAGCACCGTTTAAACGCTGCAGCAGTGGCAGACCGTTTATGTTTAATCATCTGTTTATACCATATAATTGGTTGTTTAGCCCAAATAAATGGCTAAACGGGCGTTAGGAAAACACTGTGTATTCTTTTGTCTGTATGACGTAGGCATATGGTTGAGTATTATAGTAATGACATTGATTATATGTTTTGTGTTTCTCAGGTTTCTGTTGTGCATGTTTGTGAAGCCACTCTAACGAAGCGATTGATAGAGTTTGAAAATACAGATTCTGGCAGCTTACCAGTATGCTTCTTTCTTCGATGGAATTTTCAAATTTAAATAACCTAAAATTTATAACATCGAATAGAAATTCCTTGTGATATTGTGCAATTATTCTTTTCACACTAGCAGTTAACTCCTCCGGTGCTGTTCTCACGAGAACAAGAGTCTTTTGTTTGTGTTGGAATATAAGTCAATTGTCCACCTCTCTTCATCAGCTTGCCCACCTCTCTCCATCAGTTTAAGCTTTTGGGTTGTACTGGTTGGTGCATGCAACTCAATAGTTTGTAAGCTGCCGAACTTAGTTCAAGGAGACTCTGAATTCTTAGGTTTATTTACTGATTACAATTAATCTTCTGAAATCTTAGAGACGTTGCTAACTTCCTGGATAGCAAGCTTGCTGCTTCTCTTACATCCGATCTGAAACAAACTCTGGAATGACTGGAACAAAAATAAACACATTCTAGCAACTCAACTAGGACGTCACCTACTTTTTTCAACTTGCATACTTCTTTCCTATGAATTACATATTTGTATATGGTAAGAATTAGGTTTCATGATAAAGTTCCAAATTCTTGTTTTCGAGTAAAAAAAAATCAGATGATACTGGTTCTTGTAGGCCAGTAACGTCAAGTAGCCATTATTCTGCCATGTGGTTTTGATTTTTCATTTAAATTCATAATTTTCTAATCGTAAGTTCATAATTTTAGTTTGGCCATTACCTTGCTTTATCCCTTTCAAGACAGTTCTCATCATCAGTTTGAATTAAGAAAACAGATTGTATTACAATGCTCTTGGGTTGGCATTCATTGTGGATTTGCAACGCTTATTATGGTGTAATACACAAGTACCAACCTTGGCAGGCAATAATACTGAAGTAACTGAACCCTCTATCAAGAACACATTGATTACTTCTGTTGTCATTCTTAATGTACATTATCACCACCATATTTTTTGAACAGTTCTCTTAAAATGTGAGTACGCCTATATTTAGATTGAAGAATTTCTGGCAACAGCTGATGAATATAATCAAGAGCCTGTTTCAAAACGATCACCCATGTCTGGAGAAATTCTTTGCAAGCACAAGGGATATTTTGAGCATTTTGCTCATGGACTTTGTGAAAAATGCTACAATGAGGTAAACATCTACTATATGCACATACCACGTTGACTTGCAGACTTCATTTGCTTTTGACACTTGGTCTATTGTCCAGTTCATAAAACTATCGGGTGGACTAGAAGGTGGTGCAAACCCTCCAGCATTCCAACGAGCTGAAAAGCAAAGATTTGCAGCTGCTAAAAGAGCTGAAGAAGCAGCTGCAGTTAAGGAGGCAGCAGTGGAAGAATCGTTTTGTGACACACAGAATTCTGATATTGAGAACACTATAACTCCTAGAGATGTAATAGCTACTGTACAAAGGAATGCTCATACCATGGTAACTAAAGTTCATATCCTTGTTCAGTTTATTTTTCTGCCAAGATCAGAGACAAACTGTGATAAACATGTTGTCCAGTATTCTTAAGGTGTACCTTGCCTAGGCAATAATCCTGCAGCCTCCTATTCCATTGAAGTCATGCTCTTGTCTATGGCTGTCAGCAATGTAAAAATAAACTTTACAACTACAAAACAGTTTTGTCCTTTGAAAGGGTTAGTGGGAGTAACAATTCTAGGTGGTTATGTAAAAATCGCCCTTTGAAACATATGTGTAAGTTTGGAACAGTTCCTAAAAAAGTTACCATACTCAGAGCATTGGCAAGGTCAAACTCAATTTTTTTCATGAGAAAGCAAAGAACAAAGAAAAAGCAAAAAAAAAAATGAGTATACCAAGTTCTTGCACTGAATTGTTCTCCTTTTTTTCACTGTTTGTCAATTTCACGTGTCACAAAAGAAATGGAGTTTTGTATAGAAAGTTGTCATGTCCTCTGCATATGATAAATTTTAAACTTTGCTTGTATTCTGTGAAGTGGTTTTCATTTTTCTGCCCAGATCATGGTTTCTACTAAATATTTACCCTGAATTTGGCACAACAACCGCTTTGGACCATTTAGAGTTTTATACTGCAAGGAAAAACACTGTTGTAATGAATAGTAGTGCTACAGAATGCTTCCCCGTTGTAATCATCAAATGGTGCAAAATCTATTTTCGTTGCTGAATTTTGGGATATGCAGCATTGTCCATGTTTCCTCCATTAGCACTTTTTGTTAATTGTTGTTTGCTCATTTCACCCCTTATTATTTTCTCTGGGAACTCAACAGGGTATAAGAGATAAATCTTCGACTATTGCATCCGAGGAACCAAATGGCTCTGTACTATCCAAGGATCCTGAAGGGGGAGGTTTGTTACTTCTGAACCATATACTCAGCTATAATGTTATTTTTCTGTTTTCATCCTTTTTAAGTTGATTGCATCTTTAGGTGAAAATTGTGAAAGTGATGTTGATTCAGAAAGCCTTTCTGGTATTGAAGATGTAAGAATGCCTTTTCAGTGAATCCTTTTAATCATATTTTTCAGGATTTATCTATGGCACTATTAGGTGGAGTGATGACCAAACAAGCATTTGCAATTTGCTGTAATGCTATCTTGTAATTTTGTAGGTTGATTGCTACATTAACAATGAGGAAGAAACACAGCGTAAAAAGATTATCTGGGAGGAAATGAACAGAGAGTACCTTCAGGTAATGGAAACTGACACATTTTCTCATCTTGACCGGAGGATGCTACTACCTGCTGTTTGGCTTACAGGAACAAGCAGCGAAAGAAGCTTTGGCAGCTGAATTGGCAGCTAGGGGTGTTGTGCAAGAGGCAAAGAAAGTAAGAAATGTCTTTGTGCAATCAAACTTCCTGTGTACATTACATATTTGTTTACCATTTTAAGCTGAGCTGTATGACGATCCGTGGATATTTCAATCATAGAAACGAAGACACAATGAAGACACCAAGAACTCAAAACCTGCTGAAACACCAGCAGAAGCAACATACAACATGCTGAAACGGAAGGTAAGTCACTTGTGCTCTGTCACATGAATGTGTCCTGTGGGCACCGTCAGCACATTTGAACTTGGTGTGCAAAGTAGCTGAAATTTGATATTCAATGGCCCTTCTCACAGGGACTTAGTTCAAAGGTCAGTGAGGGAGCTCTTGGCGAATTATACAAGGTATTCTTGTTTGTTTATGATTAAACAAGATATATTACTGAAATATAGAGTCTGACTCGTGCCTGAGTCGATTATTTTCTTTAACTTGTGCCTGAATCGATTGAACTATATATTCTAAACTATTCTGCAGTATTTTCTTTTAACAGCTCTTTATTGTGCAGCTGATTTTTATCCTGAAAAAACTAAATGAATTGGCAACATTGACTCTGTAATTTATATTAAGCTATACTATATTTTTGTGACTCAATGGTGATTTACTCTGCGAGCAGACTGTAGATGAAGATGGCAGCGTAAATGAGAAAGTAGAGATGGACTTCGAGGCACAGTATGGGATGAACGATGCTGATGGTGAAACATTCGATCATGGTTACTACAACTATGATAGCTATGAGGACGGTGGTGCAGGAGCCTACGATGGCTGGTGATTTTGATTTCTAGCAGCAGCATTTGTAGAACCCCAAGCTGACTAGCATGAGCGCCGGTGCGCGGAAACTAGAATGTTTAGTGCGTGAGTAATCCGTTATGAACGCGTTACTGGGGTGGCGGGCAGTGTTGAATATTATGTACCCATCCAGAAAAATCTTCTTCTACTTGATGCAATGATGTGCAAATCTTTTGCGTATTTGAGAAAAAAAAAATATAGGTTCTGCGGTTCTGCCAATGATTCTATCAATGTTTATCATGCAAGTCCTGGCCTCCTGGGTGCTCAATGGCCCAGGTTACTCCCTTTGGCTTTGTCCTGAGTTATATAAATTTCTCAAGTTTATCTTAGGGCCAAAGTTCCATTTATGGGCTGAATTTGTTGCTGGTGCACCATCGACCGACCAGGCGTTTGTTGATGTGCTGCCTATCATTTTCTATCGCGACGTCGTTGTCTGCTGCCGATGAAAAAAATATATTATAAACTAAACGCAAGATCAATTTCTCACAAAATTAAGTAGGCACGCGAATACAAAGACACACGCTACAGAATCTTGCTGCTTAGCTTGCTCGTGCAGCTAGCAGCGACAGTATGTATCACGACGCTGTACTGTACGTACGTAGGGAACGAAGCTGATGCCTCGCTAGATCATTCGATCGCTCAGCTCAAGCCTGGTTGACGACCCGGCAGTTCTCCCTGATCTCCCCTTCGTCGCCGGTGAGCGGGCTCAGGGTGCCCAGCTTGACCATGGCCGTGCCGAAGTCCTCCCAGAACTTGTCCGGGTTCTCGGCGTAGTACTTGACCAGGTCGGCGGCGTCGCCGCCGCCCTCGTACAGCTGCTGGTCCGTGTGCAGCAGCGCGCGGCCCTGCACGATGCCCTGGTAGAAGTCCGCGTCGACGGTGGTCGGGGTGTCGTCCAGGGGCGACAGCGCGTCGTCGTCGCCCGTCAGCGGGCACCGCTCGTCCAGCGACGCCGCGTAGGTTGGGTCCAGCGTGTTGGTCTCGTTGTACAGGCGGCCCCGGAAGAAGGCGCATTGGGAGTAGCCCAGCGTGTGGCCGCCGGAGAGCACCACCAGGTCGTGCAGGGACAGGCCGTGAGACTCGAAGCTGGACTGCAGCGCCGGCAGGTCCATGAACGGGTTCGGGATCTCTTTGTTCGCGTTGTCCACGCTCGCCGTCGTCGCGTCGCGACGCCCGAGGAGCACGTCGTACGAGGTTCCTCCCAGCTGGAAACGGACATACAGTACGCGCACAAACAAACAAAAAATGAAAACTTTGGGTAACATCATACTGTCAGTGTCACTTTGGGTCACGGTTAGTAGTGCGGTTCCGTGACTTTGTAGGCAATAATTTGATCGAGCCGTGACCGTGAGTGGATAAGTACGTTCAGCTGGTGAATGAACTTACAGCGACAATGGAATCACGAGCGGCCACGGCCACGATATCGGCGCAGGAGACGACGTTCCCCAAGCATATCGTGTTCAGGGCCGACTTGATGGTGTCGATGACCTCGTAGCCTCGCACGGAGTTGTTGTTGGGCTTGGCCGTCTTCTCGCCGACCATGTCGGCGGTGTCGTCCAGCAGGATGGAGCCGTCGCAGCCCTGCAGAGTGCAGACGCACATGTATATTACAATAGGTGATGATCGAGGTGACGCGACGGCATGCATGGCACGCGGCGGCGCCGACGGCGTGGCTTGATCATCTGGCTATGTAGAAGAAAAAAACTCACACTGACGAAGCAGTCGTGGAAGTGGAGGCGGACCAGCGACGCCCCCATCCTGGGCTCCGTCAGGATTTCTGCGCTGACGAGGGCCTTGATGGTGGTCAGCGCGAGCGGGCACGTCTCACTGTAGAAGTCCGCGGTGAGCTCCGCCCCGACCCCGAGCGCCGCCGCCATGAGGGTGAGATAGACAAGCAGCACGCCCATTCGCGACGAAGCTGCCATCAATCGACTAGCTGTTCTAGCTAGCACTGGTCTTTCCTCGATATCGATCGAATTCAGCTGCAGTGAATTTACCGTGTGATGATTGGATGGCGGTGTTGCCGGGACGATGGAGGAGGTGTGTGCTTTTATAGGATATATAGCTAGGAATGTGAACTTGTCAAGTGTGTAGGCGTGTAGGATTATATATATCTACCTGTCATCAGCATGCATTGTGTATATGATCCAGCTAGCATAGCCGGCCAGGCGACCAACCGGGGCTTGTATAGAGGTTGATGGACCTAATGCATGCAGATCTAGGCTTTATTCGATCTCGGCGTGTGCGAGGGGCTTGCAATTGTCGACCAAGAGCAGTTTCTTGTTCGACTTTCTGAAGAGTCAATTCAAAAGATCATCAGACTATTAATCCAATGAGTCGTTGGTTAGCGCAACGTTTCGTGCCCAAGCTTATTGCTCACCGACTCACTTCACTTCCTGTCTGCAAGTGTGCTCGTCATCTAGCTATCAGATCCTCTTTCTGTCACAGTAGTCCGTTAGCTAACACGAAAAGAAACCATCCAAACACCATTATTTATACCCGTCTCGCTCCAACAGCTGTACACAAGTGTATAGAGAATAATTTTATCAGGTCCGTTTGTATCCTGGCCTTCGCTTTAAGCAGGGTTGGTGAAAAGATATGCTTAGAAAAGAAAGGTGATTTCTTCCATTCTCCTGTGTCCTCGTGCCCTTATTTATAATTACTTTATCGTTTCTCAAAAAATATAATTACTTTATCAGTTTCTAAATAAATAGATTTCTAGATTTGTCTGTTAAATCTTGGCTAAATTTCTGGAAAGAAAACTTTTAAGGTTTATAACATCAAATTAGTATCATTACATATATCATAGAACATATTTTCATAATATTTTATTTTATATTATAGATGTCGGTACCCTTTCCTATGAAGTTAATCAAACTTAAGATAATTTGATTTGTATAGACTTTAGAAATTAATTTATTTGAGGACAGAGGGAGTAAATATAAATATCACACCACCTGCATGTTTATGTTGCACCCTACCAATGTCTGAAAAATATTTGAGACTCGTGACTAATTAAATTTAAGTCAAGAAGTATAGCAGTTCATAAATTAAAATGGAACTTCTAATTGTGGGGATTTGAATTAGTCATCCGGGGCCTCAGTTCCTGTTGTGGGTTATTGGTGATTGTGAAGATAATGGCAATGGCACACCAGACGCTCCGCGGTGGATACCAATGGATACATCCAAATTTTGTTTCCCAAATATGGGTATGGATATATTCAAATTCGAAATTTGATGTTTATGTACCCCTACTCTAGAGTACAACTGTGATTTTTGCCTATATTTTTCTAACTTTATGATTTTGTCCTTGACATTTCGAATTAAACCATCTGTTTTGCCCCTAGTTTGCTCAAATCTGCAACACCGGTAGCATGGGTTCTCCAAAATCAAACGGAAAATATATAGTGTGGGGCTAAACTCACGCTTCAATTCAAAATCGTGAAGACCAAATTACAAAGTTAGAAAAGTAGGCATAAAGTCACAATTGCAAACTAAATTATATCTCTTCTATAGATCTCATCACAAATAATATAGTGGCGCAAACAAAAATGAAAATGAAGACATACATTATTGTACACAACAGCTATCGCACTTAAAAAAACAAAATAAAAAGGCAACCCACTTCCATCTCCCATGGGCTGCAACATGACTAAGAAGCATGACTAAGCAGGCCAGCCCATAGTACAGAAACTCTATGTCACCTGCGGTAGGTGGGCTAGGCCACATGCACGCGGAAGGCCGAGTGTCGCTGCATAGAGTTTGCGTTCTAGAAGAGGATCAGACCTTCCGCAGCGGTACCTGTAAAAGGAACCTGCACTTTTATTTGCCGTAAAAATATGCTGCAGCGGTACCTGTAAAAGCTACGCCAGATGACACGGTGGACTCGGCGGACGCTACTTTTGGCGCAGTACCGGACGTGCGCCATGCACCGTGCGGGCCCGTAGCAGAGGAGAGAGAGTGTGTGGCAGAGCAGAAAGAGGCAATGCGCGGGAGGAGAGAGAGCACATGCGACGGGCCCCACTATTTTAGCCAAGTTAAAAATGCTATAACTCATAAATTAAAAACCCAAATTAAATTCCGATTGCACCATTAAATTCGTTTCAATTAATACTTTAAAACTAGATCTCATATGGATATATTTAAATAAAGTGACAAATGGATGACAAGTGGGCTCGATTTTGGTAGTTGAAATAGAGTATGAGATATGAAGGTTCATGAGTGCGGAAGAAATCTATATGGAGGAGAGAATCTTGATGACCAGGACGTATGGAGTAAGGAAATGGAGGTTGATGAGTGCGGATAGTCTCAGAGCAGGCCGTCCGGCGAGCCTGCAGGCCTGTGGGCTATCTTGCCACAGAGACACCAACAAACGCCCTAGGTATTCGCCGATTGTTTCTCAAAAAAAGAAAAAAAAAAGGTATTCGCCGATCGGGATTGAGCCGTAGCCACCGACTCGGCCTGTGATTTTCCCACCGGGAACAGGTGTTCCCTATTTTTCGGATCTCTCAGCCACGTACAAGTCTCTTCGTATAGGTGTAGGTCTAGCTTGCGCACTAGGGTGTGTGTGTGTGAGTTTGTGTGCGTGTGTGTGGTGTGAGTTAGTGCGTGAGCTCAGATGCTACAACTTGTACCGAAAGAGTTGAGAAATAAAAAAAAAAAGTATTCGCCGATCAACCAAGAACTCACGTACGTGAATTCAGTATTTGTGGTCTTCAATCTAATGGTTAATCTACCATTGTCACTTGGGCAGTCACGGTACGCCGTTGTGATCTATCCATCAGCGTGAATCCTTTCGCTTGACCTTCGTCATTGGCTATCGATCATCGTTACACTTTCGACACCTATATATCACTAACCAAAAGAAGTTAGAACAACCGAACTACATTATATAAGAACTTGTTGTCTTAATCACTCATCATACTACTCAGCAACGAGGGCACGTATCGACGACATTGTCAATTTGTCATCCGAATAAAGTTAGGCAGCGTGCACTGTTTGTGTCATGATATATCTTACATGTACGATTTTGCAAATTGCAGGTCTCCATTTCTTTTCTTTCTTTCTTTCTTTCTTTCTTTTTGAAATGCGCAACTCGATCGTCTGCGTTCTTGCTATAATAAGAGTTGACAATGGGAAATATAATCTCTTGTACGTACGCCGACGGGAAAGTCATGACACAGAGGATGAGAAAGGCGACCTCCAAATGTCCACGAGGCCATGTTCCATGGGTGGAAAACTTGCGCTTATTCGGGTGCCGACTACCAAGTACACGCAGAAAATAAAATCTGATGCACACGTTATACTTCCATGCATTTTTCACTCTGCCCACAACTCTGGCCGGCCTATAAATACATGTTAAGGTCGAGCGTCTTCAAGGGCACACACACGGACGGTTGACAAGTGAGAAAACACCCGCATCTATAGTTCTATACACAGCCAGCGATGGCGGCATCCAAGTCCATGGCTTCCCCTGCGGCAGCGGCCTTGCTCCTCGCCGCCCTGGCACTCATGCTCGCGGCTCCTGCGCCGGCCCAAGCAAGGCCACGTTCACCAGCACCGGTTCCGACGCCTTCACCGATGATCTCAGCAGCTCCTCCAACAACGACTGCTCCAGCGTCTGCACCGGCGCCGGCGCCGGCGCCATCCCAAGCTGTGTGCCCTGCCGGTTTCAAGAACTTGCTCGAGTACACAGAGGCCGTGGTGCCGTATGCTGAACGCGGCATCATTCTGAGCCTGAGCCTGGTCAGCCCCAGCAACGGTCTCCCTGGCGTCGTCATCTCGCAGTGCATTTGCTATCCTACCACCCTCCTCGGCTTAGTCTTTGGCCCCATCAAATGCGTGGGTGCCTGATGGTCTGCTACTCACACGAACTACGTACTACGTGTACTACTAGTACTATAGCATATATATGGTAAGAATAATTTGTCATAATATAATGTGCATGCCTGCCTGCGTGGAGGCAGATAACAGTGGCTCAATTCAATACATAATTATTCACCCGCAGGCATCTGAAATGAGTCCACCTTCTTGTTGATGGGTGACATGTATCAACGCGTTGGTGCCCATGGTACATACATGCATGTACCGAAAACTTATATATTACTCCCTCTGTTCGAAATTATAGTTTATTTTAATTTTTTGATACATTCATTTTGCTATTACCTAAATAAATAATATGTCTAGATATATAATAAAATGCATGCACCAAAAAACTTAAAGTGAACTACAATGGAACGTGACATACCGCTTAGGCTTCATATTAAAAGACCTGAAGTCTGCAACCTTAGAACTACAACTTCTCTATTTATCCATCATGTCAGCAATCTGGTTTACCTCATTAAGAGGCTAATATAATCCTCACCTGCGAAATGACGAACCAAAGCAAGAACTCAAAAAAGAAAACTCAATTGAAGTGAAAGTTGCATATGTATAATCAAATACTCGAAGTTGGGGTTTTACAACCAAAAAAATGGTGACTACTTCGAAGATTTATTGATCTAAATCAAAACCCAAGCCCGGGCCTAACATGTGTTGATGACTCTGCAGTAGGAATGTGCTCCAAGCAAGCGTATCAAAGTCTCTTATAATCTTTTTCTATATTATAATTTTTGCTAACTATCCTCCTATAATTATCATAGTATATCCATTAGAGCGGAGGGAGTACAATTACTATGTCATAATAACAATCACAGTTATGAAATCTGATGTAGTGATTTATTACCTCCGTATCAAAAATATGGTATTCCTGGTTTTGGGCGGCTCAAACCGTAAAAAAATTGAGAATTGCATCTTGTCTCAAACTTAACCAAACATATTCAGTATCTTTTATATTCGGGGGTGTTGGAACACGGTTCCAGCAGATTTTGGAATAGCTAGACAAGGGTCTCACTATATCAATAATAAATGCGGATTACAGGATGAGTCCTCGGTAGATGAGATCACAGCTACCAGCTGAGGACAACTCTCTTTACAACAGTAGCGGGTCATTCCCTTTTATAGTGACCTGCCTGCCTAAACAAGAAAAGAATTTAATGCCCTTCTAGGGATTTTGAAACCCTAAATCTTTATCCTATTACAAGTGGACCCGGGAGGGTCACAGGCGGCCTCTCACATCCATCCGGGATCCATGGGCCACCAGTCTTCTTGGCGTCCCGGTGGCCAGGAATGCTAAATGGGTCGTTGGGCTCTCTTGGTCTCCTTCTTCTCGGGCCCTCGGAGGTCTCCGCCACACCAAGGCTCGCCTCCACTTGATGCTTCGCGGCCTCCGCCGGTCCCTTCGCCAGGTGCAGTCCATTGGTGAAGACATCCGCCGATCAGGTCGAGACCTCCGCTTGCCGGGTCAGGACCATCGCTGGTCCCCTCACCGGGCATGGTCCGTCGGTGGAGAAAACCTCCGTCGGTCAGGTCGGGACCTCTGCCATCGCCCTGCAAGCACAGACCCGCTCGGGCCCTGAAGACAAACATAAATCGAAGGTTAGATTAGTTTGGGAAGCACATTGCCTTCATTGCTCCAACTTCCATTCCCAACATTCCCCCCTTGAGGGTCAGGATCAGTGGAGGCGGGCCTCGGCCATCAATTCACCCTGAGCTACGGAGGTTGTGCCCCCTGGCCCATCTTTGTTGGGCTGAGACCTCCAATCTTATCATGGGGGCATGTTTTTGTTTTCAGCCGTCATATTTGCGTCTAGGTGACTGTTGTTGTTGGATCGCTGTTGATGAGGCGTCGATCCAGCGCCTATATAAGGGGGTGGTTTGTGAAAGGGACCTGTACACCCCTTTGTCCTCGCGCACCGCCCTGCCATGTTGTTTTATGCTACCTTGCGCTTGTGCTTTTGCCTCCGATTTCTTGTTCTTTTTTTGGCTTCCACCGTGGCCCCTTTCGTATTCGCACTTGTCCCCACCACCGCTACACCGGTCCCTACTCTCGTGTTCAGAGGGTTGGGATCGGAGGTTGGCTTGCACTCTACGAGGAGTGCATGCTTGCTGCTGCGGACGCTCGAGATCTGGGAGAGTCTTTGTCTGACATCAAAGCTTCTATCGGAGATCTAGTTCCGGTGAAGGATCCACCGAAGATGGCGGCGATCACATACGAGTTTGGCCCGAGCCAGATGACCACGGAGATGATTGCCGACCTCGAGTAACGAGGTTGGATTCCTGCTGGTCGGGCCAAACCTCTAGGGTCAAAGACGACTCCTACCCCCGGGAAGGATTATGCAGTTGTCTTCAGGGATTATTTTACTTGTGGCCTTCGTCTTCCTGCCCACACCTTCCTACGCCAAGTGTTGGTGGAATTCGATGCTTAGATCCATCATTTGATGCCCCACGCTTTTCTGAATCTCAGTAAGTTTGTGTGGGATGTTGAGTCTTATAGGGGCAGGTGGATATCGATACCTTCGTCGAGTATTACGAGCTCCAGAAACAACCAAAGCAATTTCGTTTGAATAAGATAAAGGCTCAATTTGGAGGCTGCACCTTTATGGTGAAGAGGCATCAGAAGAACGATCGGCACGAAATTTCTTGGTGTCAAAAAGGCAAGTGGGAGCCCATGGATTGGATGGATTACTGGTTGTATGTTCGGACTACCGGGGTCACCAGCACCGAGGATGATGGAAGAGGGTGACAAGGTTTCTGCTAGTCTGTCATGACGCCCATGAGTCCTCATACAAATCTGAAGCCAAGGGCTCAAACCTCCGCTTGTAGGGAGTCCTGCACGAGAGCCTTCGTGCTTGTGTGCCGATATTTCAGAGATCGTGACCTACTGGAGGAGATGGTGGCCTCTGACTGCTGGCCAATGGTTAAGTTGAGGCCTCAATTTAATATTGTTACAATGGAGTTGCTAGTTTTTGGGGAGGCGACAGGAATCCTCTATCCCCGCTTTGATCTGTCTTTGCCCGAAGATGAGACTGCTGCAAGTTTTGTGCATGGGATTGAGAGAAAAGTTTCTGATATCATTGGTGAGGTCTCTGATCACGAGTATCTTGCGTGGAGGTCTGATGCTGTTACAATGCCCCGATTGAACTAGGTTTTCGAGGAACTGCAAATTCAGTGTTGTTTGCGAGAGAGAGAGAGAGAGAGAGCGAGAGCGAGAGGAGTCCACCTGCTTTGTTGGGGTAACACACACATGTTTGTGTGTTGTTGCGTCTTGCGTTTGAAAGGCCCTGGTTTGGTTTTGATAATTGAGTGACAACTTTAGGTAGACTAACATGTGTGATGGTTGAGATACACAGGAGTTAGTTCACAGGTACATGTGTGTGAGCAACATATGCCATGGTGGAGATGGCTTGGAAATGTTGTGAGGCTCAACACATGAGTTGGTGGAGGAGCTCATTGCAAATGAGACATGACATGGAGTCATGTGACCAAGAGGTGAAGATCAAGATGAGGCTTGGCTTGATGGACCGGTTGCAAGTGTGAAGGGCAAGTTGAGGCTGCGAAGCGAAGGACCATGCGATGGTGAAGCTTGGGCAAGTGAAAGTCCCTAGTTTGGTTTTGGCTAATTGATGAAACCTAGGACTAACCTTGTTTATCTAAGTGGTTGATTTAGAGAAAGGTTGTCCACACGATGAGCATATTGAATATGAAGCATGACACGTGTCATGTGATCAAAGATGAAGATCAAGACGGTGCTTGGCTCCATGGACCGGTGTTGAAGGTGAAGGGCTAGTCAAGGCTTGGGAGTGAAGGACCATGCGATGGTGAAGCTCGGGCAAGACTAGGCGCCGATGGACCGATGCACGGTGAAGGGCAAGTGAAGTCGAGGTCGATGGATCGAGACGGTCACATGATGGTGTGAAGTGTTCATATCATTTGGAGGAACAAAATGGGCTCAAGGCAAAGGTATAACCGATAGGGCCATTTTGTTTTGCACTCAAGACACCATAGAGGGTGTGAGTGGTTTAGGATCGATAGCCGCACTATTAAGAGGGGAAGTCTGATCGGCTATTCGACGCATGGGTGCCACTAGGTGAATTCATGAAGTGCATTGCATGTAGGACCTAGTGAGCTAACCTAACCTTTGGGAAATTGTTGTGAAAAGCTAACACACAAGCACATGGAGATGTACACTGGGTGGTGTTGGCACATTTACAAAGGTGGCGTTTGGGCGCGCTGTGGTTTGCAGGGTAGAGATGGGTTTGGGTCCCTCTCTTCCTCCCGCCGAGCCTGTGAGGCGGGATTCGGCGCTTTCGAGAAAAATGGATGCATATTTTCTATTGCGCCGGATGCAAAATTTGGTTGAAATCATGCTATCTCTGATGATCAAGTTGGTATACTTGTTGGATAGCATGTTGGAGAAGTTGGTGTCACGGCACGGCGACGAAAGACGGAGGCTCGGCCGCGCCAGGCGAGGCGCCGGACGTCGGGCGGACGCGTCCGGCGGGCGGCGGACGCCGACCGAAAGGTTCCGTATTCGGCCTTTGGTCGGGCGTCGCGCGGACGCGGGGCGGACGCGCGCGCCCGGACGCGGCGTGGTTCCCCGTGTGTAGCGTCCGGCGCTCGGTGGAAGACGGCGTGGTGCCGGTGGCTTGGCTCAAGGCGGCGGACGCACGGTGCCGCGTCCGGCGCACGTCGGACTCGGAACAGAAAGTTCCGGAGCACGGCATTGCGAGCGGACGCGGGCGCCGCGACGCGGGTGACGCACGCCGGACGCGGCGCCGGGCCGCCGACGTGGCGGCACGGGGTTGGCCGCGGCACCAACGGTCGGCTCGGGCCGCGCGCAAGGAAGAAGCGCGGACGCGTCCGGCGGTTTGCGGCGACGCGTCCGGCGCGTACGCTCGGCCTCCCGAGGGGGTAACGGTCACATTTGTTTGAGGGGTTATAAATAGAAGGTGGCCGGCCCTTGGGGAGGCCTCTTGGCCATTTCTCATCCCTTGTGCATTCTTTGAGCTAAGAGACTCTCTCCCACTCATCTCCTTTGCTTGGTTGTTCATCCTAAGAGAGATTGAGTGAATCACCTAGTGCATTGCATTGCTTGAGGGCATCTAGTGGCACTTGTGGGTGGTTTAGCCGGTGGATTTCTTGTTACTCTTGGAGAGTACCGCTCCTAGCCGGCTTGGAGGAAGTTGGAGGCGTTGGCAAGAGAAGGTGTTTGTTCTTGGCCACCTCCGGTTGTTTGTGAGAGGTTTGAGCTCACCTCGTGGGGATCACGAAGAGCATCCTAGTGGATTGCGCGTGTCGTTGAGTACCTCGCTTGAGAGTGGTGTCTTGCGGTGCCTTGCGGGGCGAGCCTTGAGGGGCTAGTGACTTGAGGGTCACACCGAAGAACCATCTAGGTGTTGGTCGACACAACCGGTGACTAGCTTGGCGGTGCCCAAGTGAACACCGGGTGAACAAAAACAATTGTGTTCATCTTTGTTCCCGGTGATTGGTCTCCGATTGTGTGTTGCCGATTGATTGATTGTTCATCTCTTGGTGATTGACAACCTCGACTCTACGCGTTGGTATAACAAGCTCCTACCCTCTCTTGTATTACTTCGTTTACATTCTTGCAAAGTAGAATTGCTTGTGTGGTCAGTCGGGAACCACTTCTTGTGTAGACTAAATTCCGTGGGTAGAATTGCTTGTGTGGTCGGTCGGGAACCACTTCTTGTGTAGACTAAATCCCGTGGGTAGAACTCTTGATCACTAGTGGTAGCTATTGTGTGTGCTAGTGATCACCTACTAGAATTGTTTGGATAGGAGGCTTGCAACATCTAGTAGGCTAAGCAAAACTTGCTTTCCGCCGTTTGTGTATCTAACGAAGTTTGCTTAGTGAGTTTGTAGAAATTTTTATAGGCTATTCACCCCCCCTCTAGCCATCTAGGACCTTACAGCAAGACTTGGCGCCGATGGACCGACGCAATGGTGAAGAGCAAGTGAGGTCAAGATCGATGGACCAAGAGTGTCACATGATGATATGAAGTGGATCATATCATTTGATGATCGTGTCGGTGCATGTTGTTGCATTGGCACAATGGAGGAAGACGGTGGAGATGGAAATGCGCAAGGCAAAGGTATAACCTAGGGCATTTCATTTCACCGGTTTAAGGTTGAGTAGAGAAGTGCTTGACCGGTTTTAGGATAGATGGTCGTACTATCAAGAGGGGTGATCTTGTTTGCATATCGGTCATCTAGTGCCACTTGAGCGATCTAACATTGCGGTGTGCTAGGATCGAGTGGCGTTGTGAGATGAAGAGAAAATCCTTTGAAAATGATTGTGAAAATGCTAACACACAAGCACATGGTGATGTACACTTGGTGGTGTTGGCACATTTGCAAAGGTGTTGAGAAAAGAGAAGAAGTTGGAGAAGGTTCCGTGAACTCTTGTGTTGGAAATGAGAGTTGGTGGTTCTTGGGTTGGAAAACTGCTTTGATCCATATTGTTTGGGATCACGAGGATATGTTGGTTGCATAGTCCTCTGAATAAGCTTTCCAACGAGCCTAAGAACATCGAAAACGGAGTTCAGAGCTAAGAGATATGCCCGGTTGAGTGAGAGGTGGTCTGCTGTCCTGAAGAGCGACGGACGCTGGCGCAGGACGCGTCCGGCGCGCGTAGGACGCGTCCGGCGCTCACTAAATGGGCGTCCGGCGGTGGGACGTGAGAACACACTCTCTGGACAGCGTCCGGCGCGTCCTACGCTCACAAAATGAGCGTCCGGCGCTGTCCGAAAGCCCTCTAACGGCTAGTTTTGAACCTCAGCTTGGTGGTGTACGTGTAGGACGCGTCCGGCGCTGGCGTAGGACGCGTCCGGCGCAGTTGACTTGTGCGCCCGAGCTGAGTAACGGGCAGATTTCAAAGTGTAATGGCTCTATTCGTGGATGGGGCTATAAATACTTGGTTTGGCCGGCTGTGGCCAGTTGCTGAGCACGCCCAAGCTTTGGTAGCTTGTGTTGTGGTGCTTGGAAGCCCTTCTACTCACATATGCTTGGTAGTGACCATCCGATAGTGTGAGAGAGTGATTTCTAGTGCATTGCTTTGCGAGGTTGCATCGAGTGGCACTAGGTGTTTGAGTTGCAAGCGGGAGAGCTTGTTACTCTTAGAGGATTGCCACCTCCTAGACGGCTTGGTGGCAAGAGGCTCCGTGGTAGCACGCGTGGAGATACGGTGCTCCGGAGAAGAGATTGTGAGAGGTTGGTGCTCACCTCGCGGGGATCGCGAAGAGTAGCCTTATTGGATTGCGCGTGTCATTGAGTTACCACCCTTGTATGTGTGGATTTGCTCGGTGCCTTGAGGGGCTCACTTGAGAGTGGTGTCTTGCGGTGCCTTGCGGGGCGTGCCTTAAGGGGCAAGTGACTTGAGGGTCACACCGAAGAACCATCTAGGTGAAAAGACCGGAGCAACCACCGAAGGTGTTGGTCGACACAACAGGACGTAGCTTGGGGGCAACCAAGTGAACCTGGTGAAAAATCGCCGAGTCATCTTGTGTCCACACTTCGCGGTGGTTTGCAATCTCTTTCTCAAGCTTTGCATTTATATTCTTTACTTTCATATATAGCTTGTGTAGTTGCTCTAGTGATTAGTTAGCTTGTGTAGCTTGTTAATCACCTTCTTGCTTGTGTAGCTAGAGGTAGAGTTTTTTGCCTTGCTTAGCTTATGTAGTTAAGTAAGTTTGAGCTCTTGGGTTTGGCTTGTCTGGCTTTGTCCTTGAGCATCTAGTGAGCTTAGGTTGGCTTTGTGCTTTTGCTCATTAGAATTGTGTAGGTGCACACCCGCTTGCCAAAGTACTAGTTGCTTAGGTTTGTGTGACCTTACAAGCTAGACTTGTTTAGTGTGCATCAGCTAGATTGACACCTTGCTTACTTGTTTAGGATCTCTTACAAGGTGTATCTAGAGTCTTTGTTAGAGGGGTGAAGTCTTGGCTAGGCCGATAGATTTAATTCCGCACTTATATCAGTTAGCCGGAGCGATTAGTTTTAAAAAGGACTATTCACCCCCCTCTAGTCCGCCATCTCGACCTTACAGCGTTGCTATTCCAAACGATTCTGTCTTCCCAACTTGCTTTGGCCCAAACGTACATTGTGCGTTTTGACAGGGAAGTCTTCTGAAAAGGCTTTGACTCGATGGTATGTCATTGCTCATTTTCTGGGTTAAGAACGAAATGCTACTGGGTGTTTCAGCTGGCGACTATCTCTAGCTTCCACAGATGATCTGGTTGTTGCGGTTGCTGAGGAAGCCTCGACATTTGTCTTGGCAGGCCACAAGCATGTGTCGATTGTTGTGATATTCTGATGTACAATTAGCCTTCAACATCAACTTGAGCTTTGTTTGGGTTTTAGGTATCAGGCAAAGGCTTGCTGCTCTTTCTTTTCTAAGACTTATATTCTGAGTGGAGTTCTAAGCCTTATATCTTGTTTTCACTCTGTCCTTTTTAATGAAATGAATACGTGGAAAATGCATGGTTGCCAACAAAAAAAAAAGAACATACATTAGAGTACGACATTTTTCAAGACTTCATTCTCTTCACATCAAAGAAAATTTCTCCTACTTAAATGACACGACTCCTTTAATTAATTTGACGGAAAAGAATGCAGCTGAAGGACTACACATGTGTCCTATGCAGCACATCTTCTGAAGAAACCCTGTCTCACCTATTATTAGAATGCCCCTTTGCTCTATAGTTGGGGTCTTCTCAACATTCAAGTTCATCTGAATGCAGACCCATTTCAGATCCTACAAAACTTTAAAACCCAGCTGGGGTTCCTTTCTTCATGGAGGTAATTATCTTGATGGCATGGGCAATCTAGAAATTGAGGAATGGTCTGATTTTCAAACAGATAAACCATTCAGATGGCGCTCAGTTTTTTTAAGGACGAAATGAAGCTCTTAATTTTAAGAGCAAAGAGAAGCTATTTCCCTGCCATTGACATATGAATTGCAAATCTAGATTAGCAAGATTAATGGCAATCATGTTACTGCTTTTTTTAGTTTCCTTCTTTGTCTCTTCATTAAGTTTGCCTAGATGACACTGTTTTTATTTAACGTTCCCATGGCTCTACTACCTTGGATTCATTAACTTGTACTCAGCCAAATCGCGAGTACATAAACTTGTTCCTGTCGTTTTCGGTTGCAACGAACCTATTTGTCTTTTATAATAATTGTTGTGGGGTGCAAACCCCTCCAGATTTCTTCAAAAAAAAAAATGGCGGATGGGTTGCTTCAAGGCCTGATACAAGAATGGTTGGGCCGATGTGTCATCTTTTGCCCAAGTAGAGACATGCGCAGGTGCAGCGGCCATTGAGACTCCCCTAAAAAACGTTATATGACACAAAAAGAAAAATAGTATTCCATACCTCCCTAAATTATCTTATTTGCCTAGTGCCTCTGGCTTTGCCGAGTGCCAAAACACGGGCAGTCGGCAAAGCCAAGCTTTACCGAGTGTTGCAAAGTTTCGCACTCGGCGAAGCTTGGCACTCGGCAAAACAGGTCTTTGCCGAGGGCCACAGAGTGCATGGCACTCTGCAAAGGGTGGCACTCGGCAAAGGCCTTCTTTGCCGAGTGCAACATTTGGCAAAGTTAGAACTCGACAAAAACGGTGTCAAGTGACGGCCCAGCCCACCCACACCATCAATTTTTTTTTTAAAAAAAAAAATTCTTTGTCGAGTGCCTTACCTGACACACGGCAAAGAGGCCCCCCGGTTTTGGAGTGGTTTTAAAAAGGTTCTTTTCCTTTTTAGTTACAAATGGGTAAATACTTACCACTAGAGATAGATTTGGATGTGAAAAATTCAAATACAATATTTATAGCTCATAAAAATATCCCTAGATACTTAGAAATAGATTTAGCTCAAGGAAAATTGAGGAAAAAAAAGCAAAAAAAATCTCATAACATTATAATTGATATACACAACCAAACATGAACGCATTCAACAATAATAATATATGTTGCATGCATGCCGGTTGCATCTTATATTCTTGTCATGCTTGCAAAGTTTCTAAACATGTTTATACATCAAGCCCATTTCCATAGGGTCATTCATTTTTTTTATTTGCCAGTGATAAAAAAATGATTCATGTACTGTCAAGTAGCTCAACGACGAGTCACTTTTCTCTAGCTTCCCAACGGAGAACGGGAAAAAATTCTATGTGGCAGTATGGCACAGAAGAACAGACGATCGCGAGATGGCCTAAGACTACCCGCACTCGTGGTACTCCAAATTTCATCCCTAAAAGGAATATTCTGTCCTAGTCATCAAGATTCTCTACTCTATACACTTTTCTTCCGCACTCGTCATCCCCAAAAATCCATACTCAACAGCTGCGGGGCCCACCAATTCTCTTTTCTCTCCCCTCCTTTTTTTTTCTCTCCAACCGGCCCCACCTTTTTCTCTCCCCTCTTTCTCTCTCCCTCTCTCTTTCTTCCTCCTCGCGTCCTCCTCATCGACTCCGTCGCGTGCCGCCTCCTCCACCGGCTGACCGGCGGGATGAGCTCGCGCGGCGGCGGGATGAGCTCGCCGGCCGGCGGAGCGAGCTCACCCTCGCGGCCCCGTCAGGCTTCTCTTCCTCCGCCGTCCCACCCGCCCCCTTTCTCTCTCTTCCTCCGCCGTCCTCCCATCTCCTGCTACTCGTCATCCTGCTCCTCGGGCCGGCGAGCTCCCCGCGCTGCCTCCCTCACAGCGCGCCGGCGAGCTTCAATCGGTCGCGAGCCGTCCTTCCCCATCTCCATCTGCTCGCCGGGCGAGGAGGAAGCGAACCCCGGTGCGGCGGCGGGCGCATGGACGCCGGCGGCTCGCGCTCGCGGCGGCTCGTCCCTCCACGCAGGAAGCGAACCCCGGTGCGGCTCGAGGCAGCGCGGCCCGGCGAGCGAGCGTGCGGCACCTCCACCGGCGGCGGCCAGCCGCAGAACACCCCCACCGGCGGCAGGCGAGCGCGGAGCTGGGGGGCGATCTCGGCCACCGGCCATGGCGGCGCTGGGCAAGCTCGGCCCCCCGTCCATCCCCTCCTCCCGGCGCGGATCCGGCGAGCGGCGGGTCTGGGGTGGCGCACGCGACTCTCCCTCGGGCGCGCTGGCAGGCGGCGGCCATGGAGCTCCGCCGGGTGGACCTCTCTCCTCCCGTATTCCCTCTCCTGGCGCGAGCAAGGACGGCGGTAGGACAAGCGCGGGCCCCGCACGTGGTGCATACCGGAGGACACCGTACAACTGGACAGACACAGGACCGGGAGCCATCCTGAACTTTACAGTACACGAGCCAGTACCCCGCTGCGGGCTTTTGAAACGCTATCTACGTTTACAGAAAACGTTTCCAGTACCCGCTGCGGGTAGTCTAACACATGCACGAGCGAACACATACAATGATATGACCCACCCGTCAGAGTTCGTCGTCGTCATCTGCCTTGGAGAAAGAGGCATCCGCCACATGGTCGTACATGCATGTGCGCATATATGTGTACTGTGAGTGGCACACTGTAGCAGCCCAGAGTTAGGCGCACGTAATCTTGACCCGGCCAATCCGCATTCAGCTATAGCTAACAAAGTCCATCCCGATCGACAGACGGTTGTGCGACTTGCGATCGATCGAGTTAACTACTTCTAGCTAGCTATATATAGGCTGGTTGGTTTCAATGTATATTGCTTGCTAGCTTCTGCATGGAGACTATAGCTAGCACGCAACGATTACTCACGTACGTACTCACTCTCGGCGACTCGGTGTTGTACTATTACCGCCATATATATAACGTAATACGTTTCTTCTTCATTCGCAATGCATGGTCGTATATAGATATATATAGATAAACCTCTCGATCACACGCACTAAGCTCTTGGTGATTTTCTTGTCCATGCATCCACAAGTTGACAATGTATACTATCGGCACGTACACATCGGCCTGCTAGGGCAGCGGTACGTGTGTACTAGCTTTGCTACTGTGAGTTACCCTTTCGATCTGCCAAACGCGTCGTATATTATGATATTATTCTTGGCACAAGAGTGGACACGCACGCTTGGCCTACGCTCGAGCACATGTGTGTATTTTCATATAATTAATACTGAATAGTAATTCCGATCCTATATATAGAAGGAGAATGCGATCTACTAGAAATGGACGTCCACGAGGCGTCGAGGCCACGTACGTCCACGTAGAGGAAATTTACGCTTGAAAACCAGTGTTTTCGTCCGGCAATGTACCCGCATATAACGCGAAAATATGCGCCCATCACAGCTCCACTTGGCACTTGCAATGCATGCATGCGATCCGGCTGACGTCGACGACGCCGGCCGGCGCGTAAGCTAGCCTAGAGCGAGCTAGCTAGTGACAATAATGGTCAACAATGCACAAGCTTAATTAAGGACATGCATGGGGAGACTGCAGTCTAGCTAGCCTATAAATCTAGGTATGGTCGATACGCTTCGACTTCAAGGCACGCATACACACAAGAGACACGAACACGGCTGATAACTTGTTGGGTCGGCCGGGGCTAGCGGCCATGGCGTCCAAGTCCTTGCCTTCCCCTACGGCCCGCCTCTTGTTCCTCGCCGTGACACTCATGCTCGCAGCTTGTGTTCAAGCTCAGGGACGGTCACCGCCGCGTGCACCAAAACCGGCTCCAACACCAACTCCAGCTCCTACACCTACGCTGCCACCGACACCGCCATCTCCGACACGTGCACCCACACCGTCTCCAACGCCTTCACCAATACGTGCATCGACACCAGCACCTACACCGGCTCCGACGCATGCACCCACACCGGCTCCGACTCCTTCGCCAATACGGGCAACGACACCAGCACCTGCGCCGGCTCCGCCGCGTGCACCCACACCAGCTCCAACTCCTTCACCAATACGCGCACCGACACCATCACCTACGTCGGCTCCGATGCGTGCACCCACTCTGGCTCCGACGGGTGCACCCACACCGGCTCCAACGCCTTCACCAATACGCACACCGACACCAGTACCTACGTCGGCTCCGACGCGTGCACCCACACCGGCTCCGACGCCTTCACCAATACGTGCACCGACACCAGCACCTACGCCGACTCCGACACCGGCTCCGACGCCTTCACCAATGCGCGCACCAACACCATCACCTACACCGACTCCGATGCGTGCACCTACACCAACGCCTGCACCAATACTCGCACCGACACCAGCCCCAACTCGAGCGCCTACACCAGCTCCAATGCGTGCACCCACACCGGCTCCAACGCCTTCGCCAATACGCGCACGGACACCAGGCCCAACTCGAACACCTACGCTGGCTCCGACGCATGCACCCACACCGGTTCCAACATCTTCTCCAATACGCGCACCAACACCAACCCCACCTCGAGCACCTACGCCAACTCCAACACGTGCACCCACACCGGCTCCAACATCTTCACCACTACGCACACCGACACCAGCCCCAGCTAAAGCACCTACACCCACTCCAACGCGTGCACCCACACCGGCTCCGACGCCTTCACCAATACGCGCACCGACATCAGCCCCAACTCGAGCACCTACGCCGACTCCAACACAAGCACCCACAATGCCTCCAACATCTTCGCCAATACGCGCACCAACACCAGCTCCACCTCGAGCACCTACGCTAGCTCCGACACATGCACCCACACCGGCTCCAACGTCTTCACCACTACGCGCACCGACACCAGCCCCAGCTAAAGCACCTACACCCGCTCCAACACGTGCACCCACACTGGCTCCAACGCCTTCACCAATACGCACACCGACATCAGCTCCAATTCGAGCACCTACGCCGGCTCCGGCGCATGCACCCACGCCGGCTCCAAAATCTTCACCAATATACGCACCAACACCAGCTCCAACTCGAGTACCTACGCCGGCTCCGACACTGGCTCCAACATCTTCACCACTACGTGCACCAACACCATCCCCAACTAAAGCACCTACACCAGCTCCGACACGTGAACTAACACCAGCTCCAACACCTTCAGCAATACGTGCACCGACACCCGCACCTACACCGCCACCGCAAGATGTGTGTCCTGCCGGTTTTAGAAATTCTTCTGAGTATCTCCAAGCCAGCCTAGAGTATGCCAAACTCGGCATTTTTCTGCAACTTGGTGGCCTACAACTCAGCAAAACAACATGTTACTGCAATTACTCAACTGAAGTTTTTGGCGTCCTCAACATCCAGGGCTCCATCAAATGCCACCATGTCTGAAGCTAAGATGGATTCACACAACATGCTCGCCGGCGCAACATGAATATATGCGCGTTGCTAAGCCACTTATTATTTATATACTTCCTTTTGCTCTCCGGTTATTATTTACTCATACTGCTAGTATGTACGAATAAATAAATGTCGTGTGCATATGCAGATCTGCATACGAAATTGGTCAGTGTGGTACACTATGGTACCCTCTTGTAAGTGATATTGTTGTTGTACGTGTGCTCAACAAAATATTACCATATATGGATACACATATATACTACGGAAACATGTTAAATTTTTTATTATCATCAAGGATGTTCGCCCTACTTGTGGAAGTATGAATGGTATGGGGTAGATCCTCCTGAGATGCATTAATTGTTGTCACTTGACAACGACTTATGAAAAATCAGTGAAAGTTTACGGAGACATAAATAGCAACGAGACACTAACCATCATATATGCCTAGTGATTCAATGTTTTTCATTGCAGGAGGGAACCGCTTCTGCATTATCAGCTTGCAGTTCAATCTTTTATACTTCCCATGAGCCCAACAAGTTTATATTAGCTCTACTTTTTTATACTAAATAATTGATAATACTTACTTCCTCCCAATTCTCGATATAGTAAACCAGTGTTCTAAATAGCAAGGCTATATAGAAACGTTATAGCAGCTCAGGTTAGTTGCCACAACAAACAGCTCATCTAAACCCATAGCTTCGGATATATTATATTATTATGTTAGGCAACGTAATAATAGTTTCTGGGACAGAGGCAACACGTAATTCATAGTATATCTTTTTGGAATGGAGGGAGTACCTCCGTATCAAAATGATGCAATTCTAGGTTTTGATCGAGTCAAACCATCAAATAAAACCTAGAATTGCATGTTAAAAAAAATTAGGGAAAATTTGCTGTAGGACATTGTGAAAACGGCATGTTTGCTGGCTCACACCGCAAACGCGTGAATTTGCCCAGTACCATTATAAATTCGTGTATGTTTGCTAGAAGACACCGCGCCGATTAAAATAATCATTTCTCAGTTTTGAAAAGAGAGAAGGCGTGTGAGATGTCCAAACTACCCTCGTCTTCAGCCTCCGGCCACTGGCCGCCATGCACGGCCTGTAGGAGCTCGACGTCTCGCACAACCGGCTCACCAGCGCTGTCCCCGACGCGCTTGGCAGGCTGGAGACGCTGAGCAGGCTCGTGCTCAGCAGCAACTCGCTGTCGGGGTCCATACCGCCGGCGCTCTAGCAATGCCGCAGCCTTGAGCTCCTGGACCTTAGCGACAACGAGCTCACCGGAAACATCCTGGATGAGCTCTGCAGCATCGACGGGCTGGACATCGTGCTGAACCTGAGCTGAAACGGCCTCACCGGGCTGATCCCGGCCAAGATCTCGACGCTCAGCAAGCTCTCGGAGCAGGACCTCTCGTACAACACGCTCGTTGGCTTATTCCAGTAGCATATGGTGACCGTTGACAAACCAGAGGCGGCGACGTGTGCTTCGTGAGCATCCACGCCAACGGTCATCAAGTGACGAACACTGCCGCCGAAGGCACGCAGCGCGTGCACCGTCTCAAGCTCGCCATCGTGCTGTTGCTGACCACGTGTGCTTCTCATGGACAGGTGTGCTGCTGTGTTGGGCCATGGAAGACCTTACCGCTTGCCGGAGAAGAAAAAGCGGCGGCGGTGTGTTACGGCAAATATAACTGAGGAGACTGAGGTTGAAGACGAGGGTAGTTTGGACATCTCACACGCCTTCTCTCTCTTCAAAACTGAGAAATTATTATTTTAATCGACGCGGTGTCTTCTGGCAAACCTACACGAATTTATAATGGTATTGGGCAAATTCGCACGTTTGCGGTGTGAGCCAGCAAACTTACCGTTTTCGCAGTGTCCTACAGCAAATTTTCCCAAAAAATTATGACATCAAACATATTCAATATTATTATCTTTTAGAACTGAGGGAGTTATATGTACTATCGATGTCCCAAAAGATGCAGGTTTGAGTTTGGATCCGGTCAAACCTCTTGAAGTCGTAACCAAGGGAGTTATACGTACTACGATGTCTCAAAAGATGCAATTCTGAATTTGGATCCAGTCAAACCTCTTTAAGTTTAACTAAAATTGTAGAAAATATTCTTGACAGTTATGACTTCACCTCCCTCTCAAAAAATTCAATTCTGAGTATGGATTGAGTCAAACCTCCTTAAGTTTCACTACGATTATAAAATATATTACTAACACTTATGAATTTTCTAATGATACTTATTCAATATTTATAAAAAATATATTATTAACACTTATGAATTTTCTAAAATGATACTTATTCAATATTATAAATGTTAGTATTTTTTAATAGACTTGGTCAACCTTAAACAGGTTAACTACTTGAAAAAGCAAGATTTGCACTTTATTACTGAGCCACTATTTCCCAAATCATGTGGTGCTTGCAAATGTACTGTACAATGCAAAGTCCAATTTCAAACGTCACCTTTGCCGTCTGTAGCAAAAAGGCCAAAAGGCTCTGCAAATGCACAGACGCAGGAGAGGAAAGGAGAGGCAGCAACGCGCCAACGGCTCCCAAACGGCTAATACTAAATTTACTGTACCAGCGGCTGGGTCAACAGTCACACCCACGGCAATTAAACAAACTCAAACAAACCCCGGCGTGCTCGCTTCGCTTCCACTGCCTTCGATTCCTTGGCTCTCTCTCTGTCGTCGGTCGTCCTCTTCCTTCTCGGTCTCGCCCACCCCCACCAAAACCCCACGCACGGCCGGACGGAACCCAAGAAAGAGGCCACAGCCCACAGGCATCATCTTTACTCGCCGCACGAGTCCCCATGAACGGCGAGCCCGAGCCGCAAGAACTCGCGCCGCCCGGCGCCTCCGCCGCCGCCGCCGGCGGTGGCGGCCTGGAGAGCAGGGCGGAGGTCGACACCTCGGCGCCCTTCAAGTCGGTGCGCGAGGCCGTCGACCACTTCGGCGGCGGCAGCGCCGCCTGGACCTCCCACCGCATCAAGCGTATGTCCGCGCCCCCGAACCCAAAGGTAGCCAATCTATCTGTGTTCCTCGTACGGCGCCGCCGCCGCCGCAAATGTCTCTTGCGTATGGCGTGTATCGTGCTTTTGGTTGGTTGGTTCACCACTCGCGATTGTGTGGTCTGTGGTTCCTAGATTTGTGGGAGGCAAATGCGGCAGGTAGATAAAATTTCGCGCTGATATGTTCTTTCTCCTTACCTTCTTCTGCTGCAGAAACAGGAGGGGGCTGAAGAACTGGCCGATCTGGAGGAGCAGACCGCGCAGATAGAGAAGGAGCTCAGCGTCAAAGAAAGGGAGATGCTTGATGTGCTCAAGGAGTTGGAGTCCACCAAGAAGGTGGTTGCAGATTTAAAGCTAAAGATACAGGCCGAGGGTGCCGGTGCATTCTGCTTCTGCTTCCCTGAAGATTGGGTTCGGGCTCAAGCCGAGGTGCCCACTGGCACTGAAGAGCCTGCAGAATTGTGGCCTCATGCTGACACTGATGCGATTATGGGTGCGCTTCATGTGCAGCTGTGGCAACCCCCTGGTTCTTCAAGGCTGTCCATTGGCACTGGAAAACCTGCAGAAGTGCAGCCTGAGAATGCTGAAACTGGTGCGGGTATGGGTGCGCTACATGTGCAGCTGCAGCAATCCCCTGGCTCTTCAGTGCTGAAGGGCCTTGAGCAGGCGAAAGCCAACCTAAACAGGACCACGAGTGATCTTGAGGCCATAAGAGCCTCCGTCGAGTCGCTGCGGAACGACATTGCCAAAGAGAGAGTCTTGGTGGAGAGAAGCCGAGAGAAGGTTTGTGCCAATACGACTTTGATTGCTTCTCTGCGGGATGAACTGGACCGGACTGCACAGAAGCTGCAGACGCTGCGGGGTCTGCAGAGGAGGCGTGACGATCCATCGGACATCTTCATCGAGATCAAGAAAATGACATCTGAACTAGAGCAGCTCAGGAATGCGGCGAGTGCGTCGAAATCTGAAGCTACTATTCTGTCCGCTGAAATTGAGCAGATGAGAGCTAGCATTGGCACTGCTGAGGTGAGGTGTCGTGCAGCCAAGAAGATAGAAGAGGCTGCAAGAGCAGCAGAATCTATTGTCCTGGATGAAATCAAGATCCTACTATGCAATGCGGCATCAGCTGAGGATCTTCAGGGCACGGAAGGTGTGAGCCTTTCATTGGATGAGTACTCTGAGCTTGCTGCCAAAGCTCAGGAGGCTGATGAATGCTCAAGAAAGAAAATCGAAGCTGCAATGGCGCAGGTCAATGACGCCAACCAGATAGAATCTGACTCTCTCAGAAAGCTGGAAGAAGCTCAGATACAAGTCGAGGAATGTAAGAAGGCACTACAGGAGGCCCAGAAGAGGGTGGACGCTGCTAACCGGGGGAAGATCGCAGTAGAAGAGGCTCTTTGCAGGTGTCGATCCACGACCGGACACAGGAGGCGTTCAGTCCATGACTCTCCCAGGTTCAAGCATCCAGCTCGCCGTTCCAGAGATCCTCAGAATATGGATATCGTTGGCTCTTCAAAGGGCCCCTTGAAACCAACTTTGTCGATAGGGCAGATATTAAGCATGAAGCTAATGGGACCAGATGGGTATGACAAAAGCATTTCAGAGAATGCAAGCGAAGCTTCTAATGTGTCGCTTGGACAGATTCTGAACCGCAGGCGTGCAGTTGTGTATAGCAGTGATGCAACTGCTCACAAGAAATTCTCAGGGAAGAGGAAGAAGTTTGCCTTTACAGGGCTGTCAGTTTTTTTGGCGAAACAAGCCAAGAGCAAGAAGAAAAAGGGATCACATTAGAACTGCTGAAGTCAATTTGGGCTGGAAAATGAAAACTAGAGTAGTCTACCTTGCTAGCTGTTAACTTGAGCCTAGTTCTTGTAATTTATTAGTATGTATCGTTTGTAGATGCCTAGATCATTGATTCTTCCGTAGCAGGTTAGTAACTGATATTTCTGTTTAGTAGTAGTTATTAGGTGCTGTTTGAACTTGACATGTATCAGTATGATAACTAGTAGTTGATATCAAGTATATGAGAGGTATGTATTCTTAATATTGAAATGTTCTTCTCTGCTATCTGATTTCACAAGTTTTCACTGGTGTCTCTGCTTTGTGAACTTGGTCTTTTCGACCATGCTTTGCACGTTCTTGAAAGAGGGGGGAAAAAGCGATTCATTTGTGCAGTCCCTTCAGTTTGGTGGTGTTCCAGGATGGATGGGTGGATATGGTTCTCTTGGTTGGGATAGGACTTTTGAGATTCAGACGGGTGGATATGCAGCTGAGACGAAAGTAATCAGCAAGTAGACTAGCTAGCGCATTGCCTCCAAAATCCCTTGCTTACACAGAACGGTGGACGCCTGCTGAAGGAGAAGGGGAATAAGTCCTTGCAGATTTTTGCCATAGTCATTTTCGCTAGTCTCTGTACAGGATGAGCTTGAGGTGGATATATTTTGGTTTCTGGCTGCGTTGGTAGGTGATGCGTACGCACTTATGCTCACTCGTCAAGAAAAGCATGAATTGCCTTACAGGAAGGTACAATGACGAGTTACTTGATTTAGTTTTGCTAGTTGTTTCGCGTGGCGTATCTCGAACAAATAAAATAATAAAAGTCACATGAACAAAGGTCGATATGTCCGAGTGGTTAAGGAGACAGACTTGAAATCTGTTGGGCTACGCCCGCGCAGGTTCGAACCCTGCTGTCGACGCTAAGCTTTTTTGTCTGTCGACGGGTCTTTTAGGGTTTTTTTTTTTTGGTACTCCCTGTCTCCCTCCGTTCTAAGAAAGGATGTGAATCTCGGTAAGATTAATGTTGTTGCAAGATTATGAATTTACCTTTACTCTATCATTCTAGAAACTAAAAACAATCATTGCATTCTAGAATGTTCTTCTCATTGATGGATAGAGTATGGTAGTTTCTAAGTATTTTTTATAGGTGGGTCGTATTGGAAAAGCTATTTCGAAGTCTACGATTACATTATTTTTGAGACAAGATTTGGAATGCAGGGAAATTGGACGGGTTATATGTGCACCAGTCACCTCCGTCACTCAGGAGTGAGAATCTGGATGGAAACAGCGAACGAACACTGAACGAACAGCTCTGATCATGATCAAAGATCAGAACATCATCAAATGCAGAGTCACCGCGGCATGTGAAGATAAGGACGTCATTCTCCTGCAGTCCATGAGCCTTGACGAAGTCCACCCACCCGAACTTGAGAAACAGCATTTTGGCGTGCTTGTTAAAAATTCCATTTTTCACCACTGGGTGCTTTCTGAACTAAATTTTCAGTTCAGTACTGTCAATATTCTTCGCAAACTTATTCGGTATGCTCTGACAGAAAAGTGACAACTCGTTACAATAGAAAGTGAGGCAAGTACTTTCTGGGTGCATATGTTTTGCTTAACTTCCTTTCGGTAGCATATGTTCTTTGTCTCATAGGTTAGCTCATATTGAAATTGAATGGCTAATAAATGTTTAAGGAGCTAAATAACGCACAACTTGTATAATTAAGATACCCTCATTCTGCTTTACTAAATATTCTCAGACATTGACATGTGAGTTCCGAATGGCTACTACCATTGATGTTCTACAACGCTCTGCGATGGAAAAAAAAAAAGGAGATAACAAATGCATTGGCTTTAAAGCACTGGAGTGAGACATTCCAAACAAGATTGACAATGACTACTACTGAAGGGCGATGCTTTTCAAGTGAGGAATAGGTTGCAGTCAATAGGTTGAAGACATACATCTTTGCTTCAATGGATAATAGAAGCTTACACAACCATGAAACCACGTGCAACTGAAACAAATTGACAAAAACATCCAAGTAACTTAGCCCGCTACAATCCTTTGAATTTCTAGCGATGTTCTCATAGAGAAAATAAAGGGTAGAAACTAGGTGTGACATGTGGGTGCCCTCTATATTATGGCTTCGGCACCTCCCTGCCGTTCACCTTAAATTGGACCTTGCTATTTGGACGACAAGTGCTGTGGATCCTTTGGACAACCTCCATGATCCCTGAAGAAACAGTGACGGTAAAGTCTACACTTTTAAGGATAACCATGTTGCTAGACAGCAACAACTCCACAAATTCCGCCTGTTCCGCTGAACCTGTAAAGCAACTGATCTCTATCTCTTCAAGTGAATTGAAGGTGATGGCATCCAAACTGTAATTCTTTGGCAGATGACAAGGACAATCCGACGTAGCACATGATGGCAACTAAAAATAAGTAAAAAAATATATATTAGCAAACAGCACATCTATTGAAACAAATGCAATACAGACAACATTCACCCTTTGGGGAGGGGAGTGTCAGACTTGTTCATCTCAACAGTCACACATATGTGATACATAGCATTTGTAAACATTTCAGTTTTACAAGCCCATGTCGCACCTACACAACCCTGGGACGTTCAGGTCCACTCACATCCTCCTATCATATACATAAATAATGAAGAGGAACCACTACAGTTTTGGGTTGTTAAGTTCTTGGTTCCCTCTGTAAAACAAACTTGCATTGAATTTGTGTCAACTAGACTAACTATTGTGAATCAGCAGACCTTTCTTGTTCTCTTTTGTGTTAAGTAGACCAACCATATTGCATTTGTTTAGAATTTTAAAAATGAAAGCTCAACTACTTAGCTAATGTGTTGTGACACTGCATATGGTTCAGCTGCTAAATGAATTTCCTCTAGCATGCATAGCTGGAGAAATGAGGTGGTGTCATCTAATTTACTATGTAACTAATGACTTCTAAACTTATTAATTTATGTGTATTCATGCAAAGGTTACCAGATATGAATTAATTTTTTTCTTTGACCATAAAAAAAACTTGCTGAAGTGATAAATTCTAATCCCAGATACGGTGTCAGTCAAGACCTATGGCTAAGTTTCTTGATAGCAGAGATTCACATGATTAAAAATGCATATCATTGCTACAAGTGTCTCACAAAAGTTAAAAACATGGAAATTACCTCTGATGGAGTATAACAATTAAGAAATAATTTGAACTTCCGCATACAACTGCATCCCCTAAGAAGATGCCACACCATTGGTGCAAAAGCATGGTGATTCGTCAAATTAACAACAAGGGTTTCACATATGGGAAGCTTCTCCATTTCCTTCAGGAAGGTTGTATATCCCACTATTTCCTGCCACAGCTATAGGGACAAAGTTCACTGAGGTTAGAAGATGGAATCAGCAAAATATTAGTAGTTGGGGATGCAGAATTTTCAAAGCTTCAGCTCTAATGCTTGGAATGGAATTAGATTGGCCCCATTGATCGATGAATTATAAGAATAAGAATTATAGTAACATTAATTTTAACTCATTACTCATGCGTTCAGAACAGCTATCACGGTTGTTAAGGACACGTAAACAATGGCTGCAAGGGAATCAGGTACATGGGTTTCGACTTTTTCAATAATAAGTCGCGTCTGAATTTTTGTTAGAATTGGCATTAAGTTCAGCTTGGCTACCATTTTCGAAATTGTAGAATATTTTCCATGGTTTCAAGATGTACCATCCAAAACAATAATATTTGGTTTGTTGTGAAATAATATACATAAACAATCATACCTTCTCACGTCCGAGATAAACTGTGAGCACACTAGTGGTATCAAATCTCTCCATCAGCCGTGTGGACGAAGTGGTCGACTGGATGATGGATAACGACTGAAGGTGGCGCCCTGCCACAACAAACTGGTGTCTGCAAGGATAATATGTGGCGAGCCAGACAACCTTCTCAAGCTTCGGGGAGGCGACAATGGAAGCCTCAACTGCTGAATACACACTAATATCCTGCAGCATTGGAGCTGTAACCTCCAGCTTGCCAGTGGATGATGACAAGTAGAGACACTGCAGAGATTGCGAGGTAATGGAGATGTCGCGGACTGGTTTCAACTTGAACACAGATAGACGGAGCTTCCGCAGGCGCGGACACTGCACCGAAGACACAACACGCCCCAGCTCGCCGCCATCCATTTCGGCGCAAGATATCTTGAGATCGGTCAGCAACGAGAAGGAACCGGTCGGCGGCGGCCGGAGAAAAACATTATAACTCGCGATGTGAAGGTCGATCTCCGTAGCTCTCGCGCAGATGGGCAGCGCGAGCTCCTCCATGTTGTCCTTGTAGCTTAGGAAACAGTTCCTATGATGAAAATGGAGACGCATTTTGCCAGCGACGCGGTGGGAGGCGAAGCGGAGCCATGGAGAGATACGGTGCGAGGGGACCTAACTCCGGTCGACTCTGCTTACGTCGATGCTGAGGCTGCGGAGCGTTGGGAGTTGAGGGTGGCGTCGATGGAGTCGAGGAGAGCCAAGGAGGTCGTCGCTGGAGGAGGGCTGCCGCCGAGGACGAGCTCCGGCATGTGGGCCCAGACGCCTCGCCAGCGGCGAGAGAGCACGCTGGTGCGCGCGGCGGCCGTGGCGGATGGCAGGCGGGTGAGGATGACGTGCAGAAGCTCGTCGGGGAGGCCGCTGATGAGGTCCTCTGCGCCTCCGCGGCGGCTGGCCGGCGCCGACATGGGAAGAGCAGTGGAGGATTGGGAATGCATCGACCAGGGTTTGGGACTGCCGTCACCCGGCACGGCGGCTGTGTATCTTCCGTCCGACGGGCGACGGGGAGTCTCCGGCGTGGGAGACGGACGGCCTGCTACGGCCCACCAAATAGCCCAAAGCGCGGAAAGGAAGAACCATAATATTCCTAATATTCCTCTTGTTAAGCATTGGGCTGGGCTTTATTTTTGTCTTGGGTCTCATTTGTCGAAGGGTCGAACTAGCGCTCGAACGTTCTACGTTAGAACGCCCAGCGCTACACGGGCCCGGCCCATCTCCGCACGCACACCCCCGCCCCGCGTGCGTCCGCACGCACACCCCCGCCCCGCGTGTAGTACGCACAGACGCCACGTCGCGACCCCCGACATGTACACACACGCGCGTGCACACACGGACGCCCACGCCCCACAGCAACTCCAACACACACACACACGTCCGCCGCCGCAGCACCCCCGCGCACCCTTTCCGTTGATAGCTCCGCCCTTGCCGCTGCCGCCACCCCAACATGGCCGGCGTGCTCTGAAACACAAAAATGAACCAAAAAAATTAGAAAAAATTGAAACAACAGGAAAATGCAAGTTGAAACAAATCAAAAATGGAAATTGAAACACGCGAAATAACTGAAAACCAAAAACAGAAGCAAAATCAACAAAACGAAAACGTTAGAAACAAAATGAAAAGCAATATAGAAACAATCGAATGAAATCTGAAACAAATAACTGAGAAGAAAAGAAACAAAAAGGATTTACAGAGGGCAACACAAAGGAGAAACACAGAGGGCAACATTTCTTGAAACAAAACTTAGGATTTAAAGAAACATCATGGACAAAACATTTGAAACACAAAAACTAAGAAACAAAAAGAAAAAGAAACAATAGGGAAACATCATCTGAAACAAACCTGGGAAAAAAAAAAGAAACAAGATGAAGAACACATTTGAAACAAATCTGAAAAACAAAAAAAAGAGAAAAGAAACATCTGAAACAAAATCGCAAACAACCCAGAAACAACTAGGACAATGAAATTGAAACACACGCAAAAAAAAGAAACAAGCAGGGACCCCAGATCCTGACCAAGAGAGAGTAGAAGGAGGATGAGGCGTGAGGAACAGCAGGAGGAGGGCATGGAGGAGAAGGAGAAGCAGAGGTCGCGTGTGAAACTCACCTACCACCGTCGTCTTCGCTCCGGCACCATGGAGGCCGCGGGAGTGGAAGGAGGAAGGGGAGGGAGGTAGAAGAGGAAGGCGCGCAACTCGCCGCGGCCGCCACCGTCGTCCTCGACTCCGGCGCAAAAGGAGGGGGACCACCACCGCCCGCCGTGGGGAACGCCGGATCCGCGGCGCCGAAGCCCGATCCGGAGGATCCATGGCGACCTTCGCCGATCCAAACGATGCGCCCGGCCGGGAGGTGAGGAGGCGCCGGCGCGCAGCGCGGGAACCGAGGGGCCGCCCTCACCCACCGCCGTGAGAGGCGCGGAGGAGGGCCGCCGCGCTGGCCGGAGGAGGGCCGCCGCCATCGAGCGCGTGGAGGGCGTGGGTGGAGGCGGCGCCGGCGGTTCGTCTCGTGGGGAGGGAATGGGGAGGAGAAGAAGAGCAGCAGCGCGTGGATGAGGTGAGTGGGAGAGACACACGAGGCGGTCCGCCCCTCCCACGCGCGTGTTCGGTCGCGGGCCCACGTCCGCTGGGCCACCGTGCCCCGGCCCATGAAGACTGTTCGACGCGTCGAACGTCCGCCCCAGAGCATTACCGTTTGTCGAACTATTCTACTACTGCATAGGCATAGCCCAAAGCTTGGTTGTGTGCTTTCGCTCTCGCTCTCACTCATGCAGGCAGTGATGAGTGCACGCAAGTTTCAGGTTCGTATCAATTCTCAAAGCAAGACTTCAATCAAATCAAAGAAAAAATAGTCTCAACAGCCGAGAAAGGAGTAGGAAGACAGCTAATACTGTGGCGGCGGGCGACCGGCAACAGCCTAGAGCCAACAAGTCCGATTGGCACTGGGTCTCGCCCGCCGCTCGCCGTCGCGGTCAGGTACTCAGGTCACCACCAACCTGGGCCGTGCAATTGCAAGTGCAATGGATGTGAAACAATGCAAATAGGCCGGCATGAATTGAAGTTCGAAGTTGGTCCAGGCAGGCGTCAATTCATTCATGCAGATGCAGGCCGCCCGGCCGCCTATGAGTTCGCATTTTCCACTGCGTTTCCGCGCCATTACTACGGTGGAGCGTAGTATGTGTATCCACCAGCATCAGAGAGCAGAGTGCCGAGAAATTCGGTGGAAAATTTCGCGCACGTCGTCGTCGTCGCCCAGCGCCCCGGCCGCCCTCCACTCCGTTCCGTGATGGCGCGCCAATAAATTCGCCGCCAGTCCGGGTCCGGACTCTCCGGCCGGCTGACCAGCCGCTGGAGAAAATCTAGTATTCCTGAATGACGCCTGCAGTCTGCAGAGAATATGACACGACACGACACAGCAACGATTTTTCGTACAAGTTGGTGCTGCAGGCATATCCATGCATGATGCTGCATACTCCTAAAAGAAACTCGGGAGACGATCGATAGACCAGAAGGGATTAGGAACCGTAGAAGCCATCTGCTATAAAACAGAGACACAACAGATGAACAGATCGCCTCGCCGAATATACAGGTCAGTCGCGTCTACACGGCCGGCGCACCGGCGGCATATCTCTCGGCTCTCGCCGACTCGCCGGCATTTTGTTCCGCTTGCCCAGAACGGGCGGCCGCGAGCCACGCGCCGTCACACGTCATCGGAAAGCAGCTAGCTAGCGTGCCCGAGTCCGACCAATGCAATGCAACCGCGTTATGTGTGGTCGATCGGCCACGAGCGCAATCGCTGGAACCACGCACAGTACGTGCCTCGTGTCAGCACAAGTCCAATTTCTCTTTAGTTTCCTGCGTCTTTACTACACTTTTAATAAGTATCTGCACGCACGTATCGATGGTCTGATGGACGACGATGGCGCTGGAGGAAGAAACTTCCGGGCGCCTGCAACGCGGACTTTGCAGAGTGCCGACCGGCCTGATCCAGCACCGCTTCCCTTCGATCACCCCAAACTCCTAACTTTGCCACTACGCAAAAAAAAAAATTCCCGTCACATCAAACTTCACAGTATATGCACGAGATCTTAAATATAGATAAAATTAAAAACTAATTACACAGTTTTGTTGTCTTTTATGAGACGAATCTTTTGAGTCTAATTTATCAATATTTGGACAATATTTTGCAAATACAAACGAAATTGTTACAATGCGCTACAGTGTGTGAACGTCTGAATTTGGACTCCCAATTTTGAAATCTAAACAAGGCCCGAGTGATGTACTAGTAGTACACAGTAGTAGTAGCCGTGTGCTACAGTCTCCAAAAAGTAAAGGTAGTCGTGTCGCGTGGCCCACCAAATCGATCGAGATGGCTAATTGATTGAATTTCAATTTGGATCAATAATCATATACACGTACGATCAAATGAAATCTCAGTGGCAAATCGCCACGCGGGCTTTTTTCCCCTTGTTAAAATAAAAGAAAACACTTTTTATACAGATAGGGAGGGAAATCTAACTTGGTGGGCCTCCTTTTTTTCTGTTCTGTGGTTATATGCATACCGGGCCCAAAGCACGCATGAGAGCTTCAACTTCACGTCTTCACCGTTGAAGAGCCGCGGGGAAGGGAGGCAGATCACCAAGAACCACGGCCGCAGAAATCGTGTGATCAGCGCGCGTTTGCATGCAGCCGTGTCGTTGTCACTTGCTAATCTGGCCGTGCACGCCCGCCGCACACGTATGCGCGCCCGGCCGGTGCGAGGTACGGTTTGTACGAATGAAAAGGGAGTAGTAACTGACAACGGCTAAGCATGGGAGTGTCAAATTCTGATTTGTCGACCCGCCGCTTGGGCCGTGCCCGTGTGTACTGCGTATACAGTACAATAGCTTTCGGCTGCTCGTTTCGGCTCTTTGGGCTGGCTTGTGAGTCGTATTGTAGTTTATTATCTCTCACACAAAACACTACTGGACCAATTAAAATCAGTTTACTTATCTAGCTATTAGACTTCGACTAGATGGTCTGTGTAGCACACGGCTGCATTTCCAAGTTGCATACATATATACTGTACGGAATAGGACTACGCATAATCAGAAGTGGATACAAATTAAAAGGGCCAATGTACAGTATCTGAATGGAATAAGAACTAACATCGAGTCGAGGATAAAGCTAAGGATGCATGAACAAACATGTCACGTTGGAAAAGCTAGATATGGCGCCATCATTAACTTTACCAAACACAAAAGAAAAGAAGAATAAAACAAAAGTCATGTATGTGGCCATAATTATGCTTCAAGGAAGAACAATGCGTAGTACCCGCTAGCTTAAAGCTAGGTGCCCGTCAACATTAGATCTTTTATTTGCACTAGCCTAGGACACTGCTGCAGTGCTGCTAGTGCATGCTAATGCAACTAGCTCCGCAACCGCAAATAGAAGAGGGTGTATTGGTTTCATCAGGTCCACGCATGACAATTGACAGCCACCGCGCACCGCCGGCAAAAGAAAGCACCCAAGCACTTAATTACACAGAGTTCATTCAACAGAGTCGGTCGTCAGTCGTGTCACACAAAATTGAACTAGTCCTGGACGCCCCAAAATATCCGCCTTCAAAGTTACAGAAACGTCAAGTCGCTACGAGATCGTGCATCGTGGCATGTATCCGACCTGCATGGAAGACACACAAGGACGACCTTTCCACGGCCCAACGGCATGCAGCGTGCATGCCTCCCGGCCGGACGGCCGGCACATGCGCGCGCGCATGCATGGCGTATCGCGATTCGATTCGAGAGACAGTGTGTACGATCATGTCTCCGCCGCGTGCCTGTCATCTGTGAACAACGTGTGCTAGCTACGTGCTTGTTTCACACCAAGAGACACGACCGTACCGGCCCGCCAGCCACATCTCTCTTCTCGATCCATCCAATCCATCGATCTATCCGAGGATATCGGCGATCGAGAGTTACTATACACGTACGAACATCAATACATCATCCGAGGCGACATATACATATTTATCTCGACGTGTACTATAGTATACCTTATATTGAGGGTATACTAGCAACAAACTGTCATATATATCGTCATCGCTGTAGTGTCGCTAATATGCGTCTCCAACTCCAACTTTAGTTGCTGTTTCTTGCCATGGTGAGACGAGGCCGCTGCGCGCCGCCAAGGGCCACCGCTAGTCGCGAGTCGCGGTGCGCACCCTGCACCGGCCGGCCGGGGACACTGCAACTGCATAAGTCGTTAACACACTGTGTACACAGATCTTGCATACGTAGTATTTTAGCACAAGATCGACACCTATGGGTCCATGCTAGCTGGCTCGCATGCATGACCATGACGTCCAAAGGCCGGCCACAGCTCCCGCGCTCTCGCTACCTATGCTGATGACCAACGATATGCTTTGACAAATATGCGAATCTATATTACTGTAATTATTTTTTTTTTGTATTTATGAATTCAATGAGCGCAATTCTATTTTCTTCCTTCATACTATTCGACCACCTTTGCTCGTGAAATGGACGTGTGATTCTGGCGTCTTCCCTTGCTGTCCTTGTCAGGTGTGATATGGCACCAGCTGATTCGGTCTTGATCGAATTGTGGTTGAGGTTAATTGGTGGAAAACTGGTTGCAGCTCTTAATATAGATGTCGGTAGATCTAGAGAGGGTAGGAGCTCATCAATTGACAATTTGACATCAGCCGAAACAACCAGGAAACACGGGTGAAAATGATGCTTGTAGACTACAGACCCCACTTCATTCGCTTTCCTGCACACGAGCATTGTCAAGCACCGTACATCACTATGGTACAGGGAACCCGAATCTTAAAGGTTCATAGGATGGGATAATCCACGAGCCAACAGTATATGCCCTTTGTATGCTCCTTTGCGAAACAGGAGCCGCAGCCAACCTCACAGTCCATTCTGTAGAGACTACTGGCTAACGTTTGCTGCGTGTAGCTTAAGCAACTTTGAGAATCAATATTGCAAGGTTCGAACGGACAGAATAAATGGCTTCAATGTCTTTGACGGGGTTACGTTGCGTTACTCCATACAAGAGCGCGCTAGCTCGCCGCCGTAACAGCACTGCACGGCCAGCGTTTTTTTTACCGCTCGGTTACCGGCCGGTAACCGCGGTTACCGGACTTACCGGGCCGGACCGGGTTCCGGTCCGGTCCGGTTCGGTAAGTCTCAAATTCAAAATTAAAATTTAAAAAAAAAATGCTGAAAAAATTTCTAAAAATAGCTCATGATTTATAGAACTCAATGGTGTCAAAATTATTCAAATTTTAGTTCGTTTAATATTTATTTAGACGTTTAGAAGTTTGAAAAAAAAAAAGAAAAAGAAAAAATACACAAAATGCCCGTGAAGGCCCATTAAATCATGAAGGTCGAAAAACATACTAAACACACTCAAATTTGAGTAATTTTGACATCATTGGATTCTACAAATCATGAAGTATTTTTAGGAATTTTTTAGCATTTTTTTTAAAAAAAATAAATTTGAATTTTGAAAAAACCGCTCAAACCGACAAACCGGCGAAAACCGGACAAACCGGCGGTAAACCGGACAAACCGGGCGGTTTACCGACCGGAAACCGAACCACAGCGCGTTCAAATTCAAATTTGAATTTCTCCGGTTTCCGGCCGGTAACCGGACATACCGGCCGGTAAACCGTTTCCGGCCGCCTCCGGTCGGTTCGATCGGAACGGTAAAAAAAAACGCAGTGCACGGCACGACGAGCGCCGGTCGCCGGAGCGCGCGAGGAGTGGCTGGAATCCTGGAACAGTCGAAGTGTCGCCTGATCTCTGCAACTTGCCGGCCGGGATGACATCGATAGATGTTGTTCTGAATTTTTGATAAGTACATAATAATCAACAACCGTTTTATGTGAGCTCGATCTTTGTCACCCAATTAACGCGCGTGTCCTGCATGCTTGCCAAGCTACATCTGCTGCCTGCCGTTTTGGGCTCCCAAGTCCCGACGAAACAATTGCAGCACGCATCGCACGTGTTCTCAAGGTCTGACGGCGCCGGCACCGTGCATGCACGCACGCGCACCGGAAGGAAACGACGTCAGAGCCACGGGTACGGTCGTCTTTGCACGGCCGCCACAGCCGTCACCGTCACGGTCGTCACTCGCTCGCCGCCCTGCCGCCGGTTGGTTATTTTCCACTGCAGATGGCGATACTTATCCTACTACTAAAAAGAACCAAAGTAAATCGTCCACCCGGCCCTATCGCACGCTCGCACGCGCCTTCGCTCGCCCGCTCCCACGCGCTCTCGCTCCCAAGGCCGCCCGGAAAATTCAAATCACGTCGTGCACGGGGAAAAGGCAGCACGCCCGTTGCCAGGGCAAGCTACCTGAGCGGAGCTGGGGAAGCCACCGCCTTCCGGCGCGCCATGGCCCAGGAAGCTGCGGTGTGAAGTCAGAGTCGCTGGGAAGAGAGGTAGGGCGCCGCCCTGGGTTGCCTCGAGTCCCGACGCCGCGAATCGCCGGAGCTCGCGAAGCCGCAAAGCCACGCAAGGCCGCATCTCCTCCTCGATCTCATACTGAACGCGAGGGGGACGGAGTGCCGCCCGTGAGCTCCAGCCGTAGTAGCCGATGGCGGCGCGCAGGAGGAGGCCGGCGTCGCGCCTCGATGGGATTGGGCACCGGCTGCTCCTTCCCCGCGACGGCCTCGGCCCGCACGCACGGAGCTTCCCAGCGGCGACGGGCCCTCAGCACTCGAGGCCCGATGCCACGATTCGCCAGAAGCTCGTGAAGCCGCCCAGTAGTAGCGGGTGCCGACGAGCCCCGCCATGGGCCTGCCGTCCCCGAACCAGTCCGCGCGGAGCCGAAGTCACCGAGCCTGAGCGCGTCGCCGGCGTCAAAGAGGAGGTTGTTGGGCTTGACGTCGCGGTGCGCGACCCCGCAGCGGTGGCAGCCCGCGAGCGCGTCCACGAGCTGCGCGACGAGGCCCGCTGCCGTATCTGAAGACGCGTGGTTGCCCTGCCCCGGCAGCTTTCCCACCTCGTACCGCCCCAGCAGGAGCGGCGGCTTCTTGGACGGGGCCCTCGTCAGCGCCAGAGCCGAAGGGAGCCCCTACACCGCAGCCGGCCCTCCTCCCTCCTCGTACGTCCGCTTGGGGAGGGCGCCGTGGAAGGTAGGGGCGCCGCCACTCCGCTGCGCCATCGCCCCTACTCCTTGCGCCATGGGGGCGCCGATGGGGAGGGGGATGGCGCCTTCTCGCTACCATACACGCCCTCCGGGAGCTGCGCCGCCGCCTCTCCTCCAAGCTCCCCCAAATGCGCGCTGCCGCCGGCAGAGGGAGAGGGGAAGCCGCCGGATTGGGGAAGGACACCGGGCGAGCGCGCCCATCTCTCCGCGTCCGTGCGACCCGTTGCCTCGACGCCGGGAGGACGCCCCGGTGTAGGAGGAGGAGAGACGGGGCCGGGCCGTCGAGCTGTAGGGGCGTCGCGGGGAAGCTGCGCGACACGGAAACCAGAGGGGCAGAGGGTGGAGGATGCCGCGCCGGGGTTCAGGTGGGATGCCGCACCACCACGCCCCTGCATCTTACCGGAACGCCTCCTGCGCGCGGGAGGACGAAGGGGGTGCCGCCATGGAGCAGAGGGCGCCGTGGGGGAGGGATCCACGAGCCGCCGCTCGCAGGACAAGCTCGCCGGTGTTGAAGTGGTGGGGGACCTCGCGAGGTGCTGGAGGAGCGCTGCCGTTGGGGTGCACGAAGCTCGCGGAGACGCCGCCGCCGGGGCAGGGGGCGCGGGATGCTCGGGCGCAGAGGCCGGCTGCTTTGGGGAGGGAGAAGGAGGCGTTGCTGGTGGAGAAGAAGAGGGGCGCCGGTGGGGAGGGAGAAAGGCGCGCCACCTGGGAGCAGAGGATGGGGAGCGCGCCGCCGGGGCCTGGGGAGGGAGCTGGGGCGCCGGGATAGGTTCTGTTACCATACTGGTGTCTACTTCAACTTGCGTTTATGGCTTGCTATTAAGATTTTAAATGTTTGTGTTTTGATATAACTGAATCAGGTTGCCTATTTTGTTGCAAAAATTGTAGTTGTAACTTGTAAGCGTTCTCTGCAAGAGATTGCTGAAGTTATAGCACCTGCTCATCTTGCAGTTATAGCACCTGCTCATCTTGCAGCACTGGGTACCATTTGAGCTCAGCTCAGTCATCTACCTCACTAATATTCAACTGAAACGGCCTATATGTGTTTGCTGAAATGCACGCAAGGAACATCCACCGGTCACAATCTTCCGACGGCACTAGATAATAGGATTGTGATAGAATGACCTTCGAGGAGAACTGGTAAAAGTCCGTTCCTTTTTTTCAAAAGTTATTTATTGAAAATATTTTCTGTAGACTGACTCTTAAATGTGTGCTATTCTGTCATATAACAAGCACATCACCTCTTGAAACCCACATTGAAAATAGCCAAATGTAATGGATGGCCATATCAGAGAATTGAAGAGGCAAAAACCAAATGATCAGGTTCAAAGTAAGGGTCATTTCCTGTCCGCTCCTTTCTAGCCTTTTGTCACATTATCTGAATGGAGAGCCAGTAGAAGCTAACAAAACATAGAAATAAAATGTTCAGCATATCCGCAGGAATTTTCATGTCCCATGTGCCATAAAATCAAAGGCCGCAGATGGGATGAAGTCTTGTTCCTTCAGTCTGCATTGTCCAATTCATTGAAAATGTGAGCCCCTTTTTTGTGTGTGTTTTTAATTGGTCATCATGTGCCTGTTATTCATCACTACATTTCACATTTTTCTCCTAATTTCCTACACCATCGTCTGCGCCAGATACTCCATGCTTTGAAAATATAATTCATGGTTTGCCTATTACAGCATGTCATGGTGACTATTCTTCTTCATCTCCTTACAGTGCGCGATGTATTAATCAAATAACTGTGTTGTACTATGCATTTCTGAAATATAGAAATATATAGAAATGATTGGGAGCATTATATGCTATATCAAAGTTCAGCAGACATTTTGCATTTCGTCACCACGTGGGCAAGGCTGCATGGTGTTGCTGTGTCACCTTAGCTAAGAACCTAACCGATCATACCTTTTTTCTTCGAATGGATATATAAATACCTCGCTGCTTGAGGAATCCTTCGATGCTTCCTCAATGATACTTGCTTCACAGTTCTCTTGCTGTGCTGCTGAGCTGGTGGTTCAGACTTCAGGCACCTTGAGCTGGTGAAGACTGACGACATTGTCTGTTATCTCGCTCTTTTCACCATAAGTTTGCTTCAGTTCCAACACGGTTTGAGTTTCTTTTTCGTAGCAGTTCGGCCTGTTTTGATTTCTCTGTTGCTGTTATGACCAGATCCCCGTATTTTTCATTCTTATAAGAAGATCGATTACCATACTACTAATAGGTTTGAAATACTTTGTTCTATTACTCCTACTTGCAGTCAAGCAACAAAGAGATCAATTCTCAGTTTCTCTAGCACACTAACAATTGGTATATGAGATATTCATATGCTGATACAGTGATCTTTGGATCACCTCCCCCAGAGAGCTTCACCCTTTTGCAACATGTGTTTGAAGCTTAATTGGAGTCCTATGGGCTTTGTTTCTTTTGCTTGGCTGTATGTTTGAGGATTGGAAGGAAATAGGGGAGGCAATACACTTGTGTGGCCATTCCTTCTATGTTTGCTATTGCAACCTGTGCTATATGTAAGAGGAGCAGATCAGCCCTTGTGGCCCCTTCTTTTTTGCACTAATCTTCTCTCCATTTTATGTTTCCTATAATAATACTTTCGTGGTATTGTATTGCAGGATGCATCATTTTCAATAAGACTATCATATATCAAGCATATGTAGACATTATGCAAGGTAATCAAAATCGTTGTGTTTTTGGGTGAATGGAACTATCGATAACCGAGTGAAGCTCTTGCTATAGCCTGTAGGAGTGAGGTGGTTGCTGCTGCCACGTGTTATTTGAGATGGCCAAAGAATGCGTTAGTTTCAGCTGGCACATGTTATTGGCATGGTCAAACAATGCATTAGTTTTAGCAGGACAATTGTTCTTCCAGTCAGGATGGGTTACTACTGATTAATGTTTGTCCTGTTTCAGTTGTGTTGTTTATTTGACAAAGCTGTTGCTGGTGTTCTTTTGAACCTCAACATTGATATTGTGTAGGTGACACCAATACTAATTTTCTGATTTTGTATGCTTTTTTTTTTTACCGCGTGAATCTTTTGGATTGAGACAATGCATGATTTAAGTTTACATTAGCTTAACCTAGCCAAATATATAATTTTTTTTAAATAGTTCCCGTTGCAACGCACGGGCATTCACCTAGTTAACTTTACTTGTGAAAACAACCCCCTTCAGTCTGCAGCCTGGACGTTCAAATTTGCGGTGTACCGTGTATCCAAATAAAGCCAAAGGGAATGGAATTTGCCGGCGAAGATGCGTTGGCACGGAGCGCATATATAGCGCACGCACGCCTGTAACACGGTAACGGCAGATACGTGAGGTGCGGGTTCGTTCCCGCGCAACGCGGATTTCACACGCGCGCCGTGTGTGCGTGCGGGGACGGGATGACATACCGTACCGTACGTACTGTTTTTCTTTCTTTCTTTCTTTTTAAATTAAAAAAATAAAAATAATAGAAAAAAAACTTTTGTTCCTCCTTTAAGTACTGCTCCTAGATATACCAGTATCTTGGAGAAGTTTCATCAAAAAAGCCATCTTGGAGGAAAGTTGTTTGCCACTATATATCTGTGTTTTCGAGCTGGAAAGCGTGTTTCAACGTTATAATTCGATCGATCTGGAGCTTGGTTTAGATGTTTTATTTCGGCACTTGTTTTGGCCATTAATGGAGTTGGGGAACAGCTACTGCTACCTAGCACCACTTGTCCAATTTCTTGCTCTGATTATTTTTTTAGTAAGGGCATTCACAATGCAAAGACTCATCACAGAAATCAAGATATTTATTACGCGCTTATTTATGGTATTTCTTTGATGTGCAAGACCATATTTATTGAGAAAAGAGGAGAAAAAATAAGAATCCAAGCCTTATTTAGACTCTAAGTCACAACGATGCTCGAGCGTAATAGATAAGTTTAGACTCTATGATAGAGTCTGCATTGGGACTGTCCTAATAAACTACTCTTTGTTTACAAGATTATTTTTTGCTTTAAGCAACTCTTTCCTAATATGGGCCGCCGCCACGGCGCCACCATACGCGTAGCAAGCAAACGTTGTTCCAGCTTTGCTGCTATAGTTATTGTTATTATAAAACAGATTAACAGCTCCCCAAAGAAGACTTGGAGTATTGCTGTAGCCAACCGTTGTTTAATGGCTTCACTTATTATTGGTGTAAAAGGTTGCTATATACACAACCCCACAGCCCCACTTTAGAAATGGTCAAGTGTTGATGTTTACAAATGAAATGAAGAAATCCAAACATGTTTTCAACGCTTTCCAGCTCTAAGAAGCCGCATGTTTGGATCGCGTTTTTTTTACTACCTCCGTTCCTTGTATCCTGCCGTTTTACACGAGGCTTGTTCCACTCTATCTTCAGTGGAGTATACTAATGATGACAAGTACATGAGACAAACGAGCTTACCGAGATAGTACTCCTACACTATAAGGTCTGTTTTGGTCACTAAACCAAACTTGAATCATCTTAAGTTTTAGTTCTAGACCGTTCAAACTTATGAATTGAAATATTGATTTAAATTTTATTCTAGCCTAACTAATTGTTAGGCATACTCTGAAGTGTATGTACCACTAAACTAAACTTTAACCATCTCAAAATTTTTGCTCTAGACCGTTTCTTATGGACTAAAACATTGATTTATATAAATTGTAACTTAGTCGGGCTTAACTAATTTTAAGGAATACTCTGTATTGTATGTATCTTGACAGTATGGTTGTAAATTTTAGTTATCTATCTACTCCCTCCACAAAGTACATCAATTTCTACAATGTATCTAGACAAATGTTTGTCTAGGTACACGGCCACAAGGTGATTTATTAATTTTGATACGGATAGAATAAATAAATCTTAGTTGGACTTACAAGTTACAACTAGTCCATGCATCACATAAATGAGTTAACACTTAATACCCATATATATATAGGCACCAAACCTCCTTGTGATTCACAGAACTCGCCAAATTTAATTTGTTGATTGCTTTGCATTTTTCAAATTTGAACGCAACAAGTGCCAGTTCGAGTCACATCTAACACGTACCAGCAATTATCATGTTGTACGGCATTTGGAAATTCCGGTGGGAAAATGCATCAATCAATTAATATATATGTAGGGTATATATACTCAAATGCGTATATACTCCGAAAAAAAGGACGAATAATTACGATCACCGGCATATGAAAGCACGAACTTTCGCTGCTCGTGCACCCACCCAACGGGCCCCAGCTGTCATCAAGCTGAAACAGCTGGGCCCACTGGTCAATGCCCCAAGTCCCAAGCGAGTCCGAGTAGTCGTCTCCCTCCCGCACCCGAAGCCGAAGAGAAGCCGGCCGCCGCGTGAACTCTGCATAAATACGGGGACAGCCGCGGCGAAGTCCCCCCAACTCAGACTGCCCACCAGCCAACCAGCCGCCGCAAAGCCACCAAGCAGCACGACCGCGATCGCCGGCAACTGAGACGGTAGCGTTACGGTAGAAGAAAATTCCCCCGTCGCGCCCGGCCATTACGACGGCGCCGGCCGAGCATCCACCGCCGCCACGATGCCGCCCGCCACCGGCGCCGTCGCATCACCCGCCGCCGCCGACTCTCCCCCCGCCGGGACGACCGTGCTCCTCGGCCGGTACGAGCTCGGCGGCCTCCTGGGCCGCGGCGCGTCCGCCAAGGTCTACCTGGCGCGGGACCTGCTCACGGGCCGGTCCGTGGCCATCAAGTCGTTCCCCAACCCGCGCGCCGCCGCCGCAGGCCCCAACGACCGGCCCGTGGCCATCGAGCGGGAGGCCGGCATCCTGCGGCGCCTCCGGCACCGCCACGTGGTGCGGCTCCACGAGATCCTCGCGACGCGCACCAAGGTCCACTTCGTGCTGGACCTCGCCGCCGGCGGCGAGCTGTTCTCGCTCGTCGACGCGTCGGGACGCATGACGGAGGACATGGCGCGCCACTACTTCCGGCAGCTGGTCTCCGCCGTGCGCTACTGCCACGCGCGCGGCGTGTTCCACCGCGACATCAAGCCCGAGAACCTCCTCCTCGACGAGGACGGCGCGCTCATGGTCGCCGACTTCGGCCTCGGCGCCGTGTCCACCACCGGCGACGGTACTAGCAGTCTCCTCCGGCACACGATGTGCGGCACCCCGGCGTACGTGGCGCCGGAGATCCTGTCGCGGAAGGGGTACGAGCCGGGCAAGGTGGACATCTGGTCGTGCGGCGTGGTGCTGTTCGTGCTGGCGGCGGGGTACCTCCCCTTCAACGACGCCAGCCTCGTCAACATGTACCGCAAGATCTACGCGGGCCGGTTCCGGTGCCCAGCGTGGTTCTCGCCGGCGCTGCGCGACCTCCTGCGGCGCGTGCTGGACCCGGACCCGTCGAAGCGCGTCGACGCCGACGGCATCGTCGCGCACCCCTGGTTCCGCCACGGCGCCAGCGACGAGGAGCTGGGCCGTCTGATGCACGGCGGTTGTGGGCAGGAGGAGGAGTGGTTTGGGGCGGCAGAGGCGAAGGACGAAGCGGATAGAGAGCCGACCGCGTTCGACATCCTCAGCTTCTCCCCCGGCTCCGACCTGTCGGCGCTGTTCGTGGGGGCCGGAAAGGAACGGGTGTTCGTGGCCGAGCCTGCCGCGGCCGTGCTGGCCCGCGTGGAGGCGGCCGGCCGGAAGGGCGGGTACCGCGTGCGGAGGGACGGGAAGAGGTACACCGCCGTGTACGTGGAGGACGAGGAGGGCGGCGGCGGCGTCGTGGCCAAAGTTAGTGTCTTTAGGCTCGCCGACGCCGTGTCCGTGGTGGAGGTTGTGAAGGGCGACGGTCCCGACGCCGCGCTGTTCTGGACCGAGATGCTGGAGCCGGCCGTGAAGCCCCCGGCGCTGAGCTGAGCTGCTGAGGAGGCGAAGCCGTGCGTGCCCGCCGCCGCGTTCTGCGATGTATGATTCTTTTGTTTGTTCTTTTGATGCGTTGCTCATCATCATCATCTGTAAAATACTACTACAAGCTATGCTATGCTTCAAAGCACGCAAGGAAGAAGAAGAAGAATCCTTGCGATCTTGAGACGACAAAGAGATACTCCGTAGTCCGTACTACTGAATTTCTGAGACTCTACTCAATCAATGAAATCAAGTGGACGCTTGCAACCGACGCCGACGACGCTTTGGATTGACGGGAAGTATAGTGCGTACAGTACGGTATTACCCAACCGTGGATCCATGAGTCCTTGGTTTGCCAACACAAGTCAAGAATTACTGCCGTGGACTAGCCGGGAAATCGTGAAGGTTTACCTCCATCTCCACGGTGCGAGGAAGTGCAAAGTCAGCGGGGCAGCCATGTGAAATGAATCTCCACGGTGTTCTGAATTTAAAAGGCACAAGCTGCAACAAGTTGCAAGGTAAACAAGAAGAAACCGAGCAGTCAGTTGGCGGCACACTGGAAAGCACATGGCTCCAGCACCGGATACATTGCTGGTGCCTGGTGGATAAGACAATGGACAGCCACGGTTCACGGATGAAACGAACGCAGGCGGATCACGCAGCCATATAAGTATATCACCAGCGGATCAGCCAGCCTATCACCGAGGATATCCTACCTATCGTCTGCCTAATGCCTGCTGGTAGCCTGGTACTGCCGTACTGGTGCCCGCAAGCGGCGAGCGCGGTGCCTCGCCGGAGGTTTGCGTACGGCGTACCAGCACCACCGAACGCGGCACCGCCGGAGGTTCCGGCGGCTTCCCAACAGCTTCCTGGCTTCCCTCCTCCGTGCCGTGGCGTCGCGCCGCGTCACGTCGCGCGTGGCGCGTGAGAACGAGATTCCCCGGGACCGGCCGGGAAAGACACGGGCGGGCGACGAGCGGTTCGGCGCGGCCGTACACGCGCAGAGCGTCGCCAGCCAGCCACCTCCACCGAACATTCCTGGGTTGGTTGGTAAAAGCTCTGTACACTGGGAAACGGGAACACACCTTGTTGGTCCGATTGTCGCCTTGCCATTGCCATTTGCCTGGTACCGCCACCGGATGCCAATATGCCGTCGCATATTCCGTTTCTACACAGATACTACTTGTATGGGCAGCACAAGATGATGTACAGTACGCAGGCTGCCACATTCTGGTCATGTAGGATAGGATTAGGAGTTTAGGGTACCTCATCATATCATACTAAGACTATCCGCACTCATCAATCTCCATTTTCTTACTCCATACGTCCTGGTCATCAAGATTCTCTACTCCATATACATTTCTTCCGCACTCATGAACCTTTATATCTCATACTCCATTTCACCTATCAAAACCGGGCTCATTTATCACTTTATCTAAATATATCCATGTGAGATCTAGTTTTGAAGGATTAATTGAAACAAATTTAATGATACAATCAAAATTTAATTTGGAGTTTTAGTTTATGAGATATAACATTTTTTGCATAGTTAAACAAGTAGGGTCCGCCATTTGCATGTACTCGCTTCTCTCCTCCTTCTCACGCGCGTGCTGCGCGGGGCCACCACAGGCGGTACGCCACAGGCTGTGGCAGGCGCCATCTTTGGCGCATGGACACACTTTCAGGTTCGGTGTACAGGCACCGCTGCAGCATTTTCAGCCTGTAAAATCCAACGTGGAGTGTACCGCAACGCCTTTACCGGCACCCGCTGCGGACAGTCTAATCCTATCACAATAGCTGTGTGCGAGAATTGGGCATCTGGTCATCTGTTCAGTCATTGTAGTATGGGCGACGGCGAGAAGCCTTTCACTTTCAGTTTCAGGCTGGTATCTATTGTATCGATTGTACCACACTCAATGTTGTGTTGTTTAGTACTACTACGGCTTCTTGGCGCTCATTAGTGTTGGTTGGGTGCCAATGCCATTGCCATCCAGTACAATGGATAATGGAGTTACAGTACTGTATGAGTATGACCGACGACGACGACGACGCAGCTGCTGGGAATGGGATGATTGAAAGCAGAGCCCCTCGATCGGACTCCGCTGCCCACTGGGCATTGGCCGATGCATGTAAGCAGGCAGCGTCGCTGCCGTCGCTGCTTTCACTGTGTGTGGTCCTCGTGGCGACCGCGGGACGAATAGGCTGCCGGCCGAGATGGCTGCGGCTTATTGCATTGGTGCCGTGCACGCCCGTGCCTGACCGCGATCGCCGGCCGGCGAGCATCAGGCGAGTTCATACGGGACAAGCGACCCGCGATCCCTCTGAATAAGTAACACCACCGCACAGCCTTTCAAGACAGCCAGACAGGCAGCGACGGCACACGGCTGGTTGAAAAAGCGCTGTGTCTCGTTAATGAAGTCCTCCTCCCATTGGATCTTGTGTTACTTTCAGTGATTTCGCAGTCGTCGGGGATTAGATAGAGATGAACAGGACGAGGGACCTGATGACCGGCAGCCAACAGGAAAATGATGCGCAGCGCAGCCGGCCATAGAGAGTCAAGCACGCACGAAGGTACTTTCACTGTAGTGATTTCGATGTTTCAGTGATTTCTGCAGTGTTGCTTGCTCTTTGTGCCAGCCTCGACATCAGCCGTGATTTTCATGTTTCAGTGATTTCGGTAGTGTGGCTTGCTCTTTGTGCCAGCCTCGACATCAGTCGTGATTTCTGTAGTGTAGCCATATTCAGCTGGTGAATAAGCGGATTAACTGCGGTTGATTCGATCATATTCTGTGAGAGAGAATAAGCTGAAATAAGTCGAAATAAAACAAACAAACAAACATGGCCATGGATCAAGATCGACCGAGCCCATCACCTTTAATTCCTTGAGAAGATGGGCAACGATGCAGTACACACTGGATGTACACTTCATCAATAATGCAAGGTCGTCATTATTTGCAGCCTCATGGACCAACGGATGGAGTGGACCAGACCGCCAAGGAAAGGGAGGGGCGGTGTGTCACCAGATCGATGTTTCGTGGTCGTGGCCAGGTTTCGACGTTTCGCCCAGCAGCCAAAAAACCAGTGTTTACACCATCCAAAAACCAGTGTCCCAGTCACCCACACACGTACTATACACTACTACTACACCTAAAATTTCAGCTGAACATGACATAGAGAATGTGACATGGAGCGCAGGAAGAAAGCTGAACGCTCGTCGCCATTCAGTCATAACAGGGTATTTATCGCTACGGCAAAGCAATTCTGCATACGTTTTTCGTGATTTATTATCTGAACAAGAGAAGCTAGCAATATAATGGGCCGGCTGCGCTGGCCATCAGTAGATACTTTTTAGAGGGTACCATTATCATCAGTAGAGAGTACCCAAGTGTGCTATTACTGGACACTGCTTTAGATGGTTTGTACCACTGCAACAACTAACCTTCACGGGTGCCTGCCTCCGGTCCTTCACACGTCCAGTGCAACAACCATTCGTCCTGCAGCTGCATTATTGTGCCCTTGTATGTATAACCATTAGTCCTTATCAATCTGCCACCTCACCTCTCATGATGTGATGGTACAGAGACGACGGGCCAAAAATTATGAGGATCACATGCGTATCTCCCACACACAAACACAAGTGTGGACAGCCCCCGCGCCGCTCCCGCACGGGCGGCGAAAACCCTAGCGCCGCCAGCTCTCCTCTTCCCTCGCCCACCCCCCTCGTCGCCGCCGGAGGAGGCCGCCGGGAGGCCCGTGCGTCCTCCTGGGATGGTGGCGGCGAGGCTCTCGTCCCTGGTGGTGCGGGCTCTCTGTGCGGGGCGGAGCTCGGTGGCGGCGCTTTGGTGTCGGCGGCGGCGCGCGGGGCGCTCGGCGAGCGGCGGTGGGGTGGCCCGGCCGCGTCTTGCGGGGCCCTGGGCCTGGATCCGCGCGGTACCAAGGTGGTGGTGGCCGGTCCCGGTCGCTGGGGACTGGATCCGTCTCGGGGGGTCGCGCGGCGGCGCGCCTTCGTCGCTAGGGCTGCGTGGGCTCTGCCCGGCCTTCTCCGGCGGCTTCGTGGCCGGCCGATGGTGGCGCCCTGGGGCGGACGCTGTGGCTCCACCCGCTTCCTGGCCTGGGCGGCCGGTTTGGTGCCCTGGCGGCCAGATCTGGCGGCCTGGGCTGGGGCGGCGCTGGGGGCACGGCCCCTGCTTGCGGTGGGACGTTGGGTGGTGGTGGTGGTGGCGGCTCCACCCTCCATCCTCCCCCCCCCCTCCCCCCGATGTCCGCCCGGCCGCCGCTCGGTTGGCCGCGGCGGGCCGCTGCCGGGCCGTGGCGTGTGGGGTGCTTCGTGGAGGTGCAGCTCTTCGGTGGCGCCGTGGTCTTTGGTAGGTCTGTGGTGCCGTGGCGGTGCTGCGGTCTGGGCCAGGCGCGGTGGTGGTTGCTCCTCTCCGGTGGGGAGCGCTGGCAGGGCGTCGCAGGGCTGCTACCCTTTCGGGTGTGGGGGGCAGCGGAGGGGCTCCCTCCTCCTCTGCTCGTCCCTCGCCTCCTCTTCCTGGTGGCCGTTTCGTGGCGGTGGCTGGGGATGTGCTGGAGTTGGGGGGCGGCCTTCGTCTTTGCCATCCCTCCCCCATGCCTCCGGCTGGCGTCGTGGTGCGGGCGCTTCGACGACGGAGGCCTTGGCGTCCTCGGGGGTGCTGGTCCGGGGCTCTGCTCCAGACCCGGTACTCTCAAGGGGTGATGGTTCCTGCGGCGGGAACTCGGTCGACAGCAGTGGTCGGCGGCGACTACGGCTTCGGCGGGTGGATGGTGGGCGTACATGGTGGCGGGAGGACGGTGTTCGGCAGGAGGTCAGGCGGGGGGAGGACGCAGCTGCGGCTGCTTGCGTGGCCGGCGCGTCTATCTTGGTGAGATCTCTTCTGGATGTCCGGCAGCGACGACTTGGTGTCTGGCGGGACCCGGCATCTTCACCGACGCTTGTGTTTTGGGTTTTTGGGCGAAAGCCTGGCGACGGCGACACTTGCGAGTGTCGTTCCCTGTTGAGGCGTCGCTCCCACAGCACATTCCACGGGCGAAGGCCCTGTCCTGTCTTGGATGAGCGATGGCGGCGTTTGGACGTCGTGACCTTCTTGAAGGCGTCGCTGTGGATTGCGGTCCGGTTGGGGTGTCTCGGGCAGGGCTGGGTTCGTCGTTCTCGCTGTTTGCTGCGCGGTAGGTGTCTATGGTGGAGTAGGCATAGTTTTTCTGTTTTAGTTGTTTTCTTTTCAGCTTTTTGTGGAGTGGTGGCTCGTGTCGATGTCACAATAAGACCGAGTTTTAGTTGCTTGCTGCCCAGCTGTGAAGCTCCTAGTGGTTTAAAGTCGAGACTCGTGTCGACGACCCAATCCGACCGAGTTCTAGTGTCTAGAGGCTTGTGTCGATGTCCCAATCCGACCAAGCGTGGAGCTGAGTTGGGTTGAGTTGACTTGGCGCTTTTGTGGCGCGAGTTGAGTTGTTTTGGTACCTAGGTGTGTTATTGGAGTAGGGTACCCTCCAAATTGTACGTGGTTTTCGTCTAGTTTCCACTTCAAAAACTGGGTGGGGGCAGTTGCCCTTCTTTTTTTCTTTTCTTCGTCTAATAGAAATTACGGCAAAACTTTTGCCGTCCTTTCGAAAAAAAAAAAAACATGCGTATCTGTACGTAGTACTGTATGTGGGCTAGGCAGATGAACAGCTAAGCTAGCAGATACTAGAAAAGATATATGGTGATTAACTGATCGATGCTGCTGACGCAGCCTGGGATTCCTTGCCTCCTTGATGTATGGTTTTGTTTTGGAGAGATACTTAAAAATTCAGTAGCTGATGATAAACCGCAATATATACGGGCATTGTGAGTGAAGCATCACCTGAGGCCATGTGCCCATGTGGACCATCGTCAGCTAGCAAACACGGACAGTTCTCTCTTCTATATAAAACCGAAAAGAAATCCTTAAGCATGATTTGACAATGTTAACTCAGTCCAGAAGACACGACAGAACTCCAAATTTATCATCGCGAATAAGGCTCTGTACTGGTTAGTGCCAAACAAACTATTGAATTTAATCGCCATTTCTTGGGACTAATGAATGTGTTTGATTGGAGCTTGATGACTTGAGCTGATGGAGACGGCCAAACAAATGGTCTGCCGAGACGTGCAAAGCCGGTGTGTAATTATATAACACAACGTTCTGTCCGATATACGCTCGCTTTCGTTTCAAATCAAATCAAAATGAAGTATACGTCACCATGCCTTACTTCGTGCGTACCTTTAACTTGACGTTGATGTTTTTAATTTCTACACTAGAATTTAATTATGCTATTATTTAAGTACGTTATAGACAATAGAGATGTTTATTATTATAACTACGTTATCAATCATAATTTTTTTAAGGTAAAGTATGTGCGTCTGTTTGAAAGAACGAGTCAGTGTGTGTCATTTGCATCGGTAGTGCCTTCATAGTGTGTTAAAAATATATACAAATTATTGAAGGTGTGGATGTTGACAAAACAAAACGGAGTTTCATCGAGCAATTATCTGGCTTTTTATACGAATTCATTTCAATACTCTACAAAACGTAACCCTTGTTTGGCTTCGCCTCCTCCAATACAAAGTATAAAAAAATGGTGCGTGGCGTGGTGAAACAATCTCCATTGTTTTCATCAAGTGTACGACGTGTAACAACTGTAACATGACACCAGGCACCAGCCAATGACCATATTTCTTTTTATTTTTAGTCTCGGTTTATTTTGACTTATTCTTTCTCACATAATACTATTGATGAATCAGGTAAAAACATTGGGCTTATCGACCAGCTGAACGACCTCAAAGCCAACGTGCCATAGCTTTCTCACATAATATATTGCTTGTTTCGATGGAATGTAAAAGAACAAAAACAAAAAAAAAAGCAATATTAGACTCTATGCCGAGTGCCTTGACCATGACACTCGACAAATATTTTTTTAAAAAAAATAAAAAATTCTTTGACGAGTATCTGGCTCCGCGGCACTCCGCAAAGATTTTTAAAATAAAAATAAAATAACTTCTTTGCGCACTGTGACAACCGATTTTCTTTGCCGACTGTCTTCTTGGGACTTGGCAAAGCCTTGGCCAAGTGTCCGAGAAAAGATACTCAGCAAAGAGCTTTTTACCGAAAAAAATTCCTCTAAAGCCCTTTGCCGAGTGCGGCACTTGCCGAGTGGCCCTTTGCCAAGTGCCGTCGGAGCTCCGCAAAGAACTTGATTGCAGTAGTGAAGAGGGTGGCTGCCCAATGGAAATGCGTGAAGGCTGTCTCAAGTCCCCCGATTCTCCAAGAAGAACTAGCTTGCTAGCAGGTATTATTAGTAATTAATTAATGCATATTTTTAAGCAACTTGACAAGTTCGGTGCAAGTTTACAAAAGTTGGGTGCGAATTCATATGGGGTTTCGAACAGGTTCCGTACCAACATCTGAAAAAAGCTGTCCATAACTAACCAATTTCGTGTTCGTAACAAACATGTTTACCGTACATGATCGTGATACACGGACAAACGAGAGGAGGTCGAGTACATCATCGAATTAATGCCTGATCGAACGTGTACGTCACGCCTTCACGCACATGAGAAACCCAATCGTGTTTATTGGAAGCTCATCGATCAGCAGCGCTACGGCAAGCAATAAGCATGCATCAAGGAAGAATTCTAGTGGAGCATTAGGGCATTCACAATGCAAGACTCTATCACAGAGTACAAGACTATTTATTACGCCTTCACAGAGTACAAGAATTCTAGTGGAGCATTAGGGCATTCACAATACAACTTTTAGTAAACGAACAATAAACGCAAACGGTGCATTTAACCTGGACGTGATGACGAGTGCCGTACTTTGGTCCAAATTTGAAACGTAGAACCAGAGATCTGCCGATAGCTAGTTTTGCCGCCGTATGTGCACCTCAGTTATCATTTCGCACTCCAGACAACAAGGAGTTGAGAAATTGGCTATTATAGGACTCTAATCGTGGTGGCTTCTCCCTAATAGGACTCCAATCGTTTCATCCTCTCAAATAGGACTCCAATCATTTTTCATAAGCTATTATAGGATTCCAAGCTCATTTAATCAAAATATGGTAAATCAAAATACATGTATTTTTAAATAAGACTGTATTGCCCCTTGCCTGTACCCATTCGATCGATGCCTGTACCCACGGGATCCATACGATCGATGCCTGTACCCACGGCATCGCTATTTTTTTCTTCCCGATCGACGCAGCGCATGTACCACGCGATCGCGACTTTCTCCTTCCTGTTCGATGCAGCGCCGAAACTCGATTTCGCCGCCGTCGCCCGTTGATCCGCCATGGAGGCTCCTCTCCCCGGTGATCCCACGTCGGCCGGAGAGCCACCAACTGCAGCCGTCGAGGGGCCATCTGATCCCGCCCTCGACGTCCAGGCAGGGCAGGCAGCCAGCGTCCGGCCTGGCCATGCCACCCAGCGGCCAACAGCCCCAACAAAACGTTTTAAAAGCCACACCGTTAGTCACATTGGTCCAACCATGCAGATCGCGTCCGGGAATTACGGACGGGCGATTGTGGCGATTGCGAGAGTGCCTCCCTCCCCGACGACGACCTAGGCTGCCGCCGCCGGTAGCCTGGATCTGCTAACGCCGCCGGCCACGTGGCCTCGGTGTCCACGCCCCGTCGCTGCCATCGCAGTGTAGTGACGACCCCCGCATAACGTCGGTTAGCCGGTCCGGCGCCGCCGTCCAAAGAAACCTCTAGGGTTTTTTCGCCGCTTAGGTCTCCTAGGTCGGGCGATCGATCTGTGGCTGTGCTTTACTGCGCAGGCCACCCTGTGTGTGCTGCTCGTCTCCGGCAAGTATGGCGTCGGATGCAGGCAGCGGATCGGCTAACGTGACGGATCTTCTCCAAAAGCTCCGGCTTACGGAGGAAGAAGTGGCTGTCCTCGAGTTCAGTGATAATGAGGATGAGCCGGAAGCAATGGCGCACGTGGAGTGGGCCCTGGTTGGCAAGGTTTTGTCGCCGGTGCCGGTGCATGTGTCCACGGTGAAATCAGCCATGAAACCGGCCTGGCGCAATCCGGTTGGGCTCAAGTTTCGGGCGATCGGTGAGAAGGGAGACAACCTATTCGTGGCTGAGTTCGGTAGTGTCCGGGACAGGGATAGAGTTCTGGCCGGATCACCATGGATGGTAGGAAAGTATTCTGTGCTTCTACAAAAATATGATGAGAAGCTCAGTGCGACAGACATCATTTTTGACCGTGTGGAACTTTGGGTGCGGATCCTCAATCTTCCCCTTGGATGGATGAACAGGTCGAGGGGGTCGAGAGCCATGGATCTAATTGGTCGAGTGGTGCAAATGGATGTTGATGCTGATGGGAAAGCGAGTGGGGCGTTCCTGCGTGCCAGGGTGTCAATGGAGTTAGCAAAACCGGTACGAAGGGGCATCCTGCTGCGGGTGAACAAAAATGAGGAACCGAGATGGTTTCATGCTCAGTATGAAAGATTACCCTACATATGTTTCCACTGTGGTTTGATAGGGCACTCGGATTTGGAATGTCCAACTCCTGCCGAGCGTGATGAGGCAGGCAAACTGCCATATGATGTTAACTTGAGGGCGCCTGAAGAGAAGAAGTGGCATATGCAAACCTTTGCGGCTGCTGCCGCTGAATCTTTTGGGAGTGGCTTGTCCTCGGGCTACCGGCAGGCAAATCAGCCAAGCACGTCGGGTAGGCGTGGACACAAATCTGGTGGTGAATCTCGTCAGTCGGAAAGCCAAGTGGGAGACTCGGAGGAACCTGAAATTGAGTCCCCTCCTAAAACTTCAAATGCTGCTATGCAAGGCGCGGCTGGGGAGGGAGGCCCCGATGCTAGCAGGAAGCTTGACTTCCAGATGATGGTGGATGACCAACAACAAGTGCCTAGGAAGAGGAAGTCGAAGATTCCATCAAGGACCCCTGATCTCAACTTTCCTCTAGCGGTGTCCAGTACCATTGTTCCCGCAGGACTGGTCACATCTAGAGTGAATCAATTGGATGCTACTTCGGAGAGTAGTGGTGGTAGCATGATCGAGAGATTGAAGAAACAAAAGCGGGACGACAACCAAAGTGCAGGATCGGCGGCGGCTGTGTGCGACAGCCCCCGCCGGGCACAATGAAAATATTATGTTTGAACTGCCGGGGCCTGGGGCAGCCCGAGGCAGTTCAAGAAGTGTGTAGCTTGGTACAGCTACATCGCCCAGCAATGGTGTTTCTTTCAGAAACACGACGGTTCTCAAATGATGTGCAAGGTCTGAGGCGGAGTCTGAATTTCGCCAATGGTGTGGGTGTTGGCACCTTTGGTCGTGGTGAGGGTCTTGCCCTGCTTTGGACTAATGAGGTGTGTGTGAAGCTAGAGTCCTATGACAAGCTTCACATTGATGTGAAGGTAATAGATCCTAACTCAAATGTGGTGCGATGGCGGTTTACTGGTTTCTACGGTGAACCTAGGAGAGAGCATCGATATAGGAGTTGGGAGTTGATGAGCTATCTAAATGCCCAAAGTGATGCCCCCTGGATCTGCGCTGGTGACTTCAATGAAATACTTGATGCAAGTAAGCAGTTCGGTGGAGTGCAGAGACCGGAGAGGCAAATGGAGGGTTTTCGGGATGCGGTGGCTGAATGTGGCTTTTTTGATCTTGGGTTCAGTGGGCTTCCTTATACCTGGGATAACAGACAGGAAGAGAACCACAACGTGAAGGTCAGATTGGATAGGGCGTTCGCAAATGCAGCTTTTGCGGAGCGCTTCAAAGAAATAAGGGTACAACATGTTCAGACAACTGAATCTGATCATTGTTGTCTGTTAATAGAATGCTACCGGTCGCGAAGGGGAGGATCTAGGAGAAAGAGAAAATTTAAATATGAAAATATGTGGAGAAGAGATCCTTCTTATGTGCGGCTGGTTAAAGAGACCTGAGGAGATGGCACTGATGTCCACAACATGAGCGATCTGCAGTCTTCCCTGGAGAGAATGCAATCCACGTTTATGCAGTGGGACCAGACGGTTTTTGGCTCGGTCAGGAAGGAGCTAGCTACTCTACGCCGGGAGCTGGAAGAGGAGAGAAGGAATACCTTGTACTCAGGCCCGACGGGAAGGGAGAGGCAGCTCATGCAGCAACTTTCTGAGTTGCTTGCGCGTGAAGAAGTCATGGCAAAGCAACGTGCACGACTGACATGGCTGAAAGAGGGAGACCGTAACACCAAGTTCTTCCATGAACAAGCACGAGAAAGGGCTAGAACCAACCTAATTTCAGCCTTACGTGATTCTAATGGAACTTTGATTACGAGGCGGGAGGATATCGAAAGAATGGCGTCAGAGTTTTATGGGGAGCTCTTCACGGCTCAACCTCTACTAGAACCAGCAGGTGTACTCGAGCATGTGCCGCCAAGAGTGACGACCCAAATGAACGATGAACTGGATAAACCGTACACCGTTCAGGAGATTGAGAAGGCACTGTCAATGATGGGTGCCAACAAAGCCCCTGGGCCTGATGGGTTTACTGCTGGATTTTTTCAAACTCATTGGGACACGGTGGGCACTAGTGTTTCCAATGCTGTTCTGAATTTTCTAAATGGTGGGCTTCTACCGGAGGGCATGAACCAAACAACGATCGTCCTAATTCCCAAGGTAAAGCACCCCCAAGATCTAAAGAATTTTAGACCAATATCTTTATGCAATGTGGTCTATAAGTTGTGTTCCAAAGTGTTGGCAAATAGGCTCCGGTCCTTCCTAGATGAAATAATTTCTCCGGAGCAGAGTGCATTCGTCCCGGGGCGGTTAATCACTGACAATGTCCTTGTGGCGTATGAATGCATTCATTATTTGAAGAGGAAGAAAGGGAAAGTCGGGGCTTGTGCCGTCAAGCTAGATATGGCAAAGGCCTACGACCGTGTTGAATGGAATTACCTGCAAAGCATCATGCTAAAGTTGGGTTTCACATATCAGTTTGTCAATACAATTATGAGATGTGTTACTTCAGTTTCTTTCTCGGTCAGGGTGAACGGTCAGCTGTCAGAACCGTTCAAACCGACGAGAGGAATTAGACAAGGCAATCCTATTTCCCCCTATCTATTCTTGCTATGTGCAGAAGGACTATCATGCCTCATCCGATCATGGGGATCCATACACTTGGCAAGAGGAGTGAGGGTGGGGATCCATGCACCATGGGTTTCGCACCTACTGTTTGCAGATGACTGTATTATCTTCTCTGAAGCATCAGTTAGAGGAGCTGAGCGGCTGCAAGAGCTTCTCGAACTATACAGTAGTGGTTCAGGCCAGATGGTGAACAAAGAGAAATCGGCAATTTTCTTCAGTGGCAATTGTGATGAGACTAGCAAGCAAGATGTCAGAGAAACTCTACAGATTGCAACTGAGGCTCTAGCCGAGAAGTACTTGGGCCTCCCAACAGCCCTAGGGCGGTCCACAAAAGAGGCTTTTAAATTCATGCCAACGAGGATCAGTAACCTCATTGGGACGTGGAGTGGGAAGGAAGCGAGTGGAGCAGGAAGAGAAGTTTTGATCAAGTCAGTGGCTCAAGCCATTCCAACGTACCCTATGAGTTGCTTCTTGATCCCGAAGGACTCATGTCGCAAGATGCGGTCAGCGATCGCTAATTATTGGTGGGGCGGTGCCGCGAACAGCAGGCGCATTCACTGGCAGCGATGGGAGCTGTTGACGCGGCAGAAAGCAGATGGTGGCATGGGATTCAGGGATTTGAAGCTCTTCAATCTGGCGATGCTAGGCAAACAAGGCTGGCGTCTGATGACCAATCCTGACTCCCTCTGTGCCCGTGTTCTGAAAGGGCAATACTACCATGACACTGACTTTATGAGCGCTACCAGGAAAAAGCATTCAAGCCACACCTGGCGAGCAATCATGGAAGGTCGCAGAGCCCTTGAGCTAGGTCACATCCGTCGGATCGGCGATGGTACGAGTACTAGAATATGGAGAGATCGATGGTTACCAAATCATTTCAGAGGCCAACCGATCACCACACCGAATCCTGCACAAGCAGAAAGGGTCTCAGACTTGATGACACCAAGTGGAGGATGGAATGTGGCTCTCATCAGGCAATTTTTCTATGACGTTGATGCTAATGCTATTCTGAGTATACCATGCAGGGGTCATGGTGAAGACTCTTGGGCTTGGGAATTAGAGAGGCATGGAGTGTATTCAGTTAAAACGGCCTATCGACGACTATATCAAGAGGAGGAGCAAATGAGGCCACCGGAGACGGCCCAGTCTTCTGACCCGAGCTGGGCAAGAATCTGGAAACTAGATGTGCCTCCAAAAGTTAAAGTTTTTTGGTGGAAAGTGATCACAAACTCGCTACCAGCCAAGGAGGAACTGAACCGCAGACACATTGAACCAACAGCTAATTGTGAAGTTTGTGGTGGAGACAAAGAATCAGTCAGGCATGTTCTAATGGAGTGCACAATAGCCAGACTGTTCTGGAATCATACCAAAGCCTTAGCGGGGATCAAAATCCCCTCCCTACATCCCATTACTTGGGCACGGGATCTGATTGATCCAGGGGTAGTCCCAGCTACAGAGGCGGCGGTAATCCTTTGTGGAATGTGGTCACTATGGATGGCCAGGAACAATAGGCGACATGATCAAGAACAGCTACCGATCAGAATCGCCGTTCAGTGGGCAGCAGACACGGCCTTTGATCTTTGGCAAATGAAGCATCAGGAGAAGAATGCAAAGGCCCAGGCTCCTGTGGAGCGATGGAAACCACCTGATACAGGATGGATAAAATGCAACATAGATGCTGCCTTCAATGAGCACGATCGATCGGCGTCATCTGGAGTCATCCTACGGGATCACGATGGAAGAGCCTGTGGAGGAACAGCTCGGTGGTATGAATTATGCATGAGTGCACTCGTAGCCGAAGCACGAGCTTGCTGTGATGGGCTGATGCTCGCCAAGGCGCGAGGTTTTCAGAAAATTCAGTTGGAGGCGGATTGCCAGGCACTTGTAAACCTTTGGAAAAACAAGTCATGTCAACGTTCAGAAGTCTCGCCGCTGCTGGAAGAATTGGAAGACCATAGCCGGAGTCTAGAGGGTTTTAGTTTCTGTTTTGCAAATCGAAATTGTAATAAGGTAGCCCACGCTTGTGCCCGTTTGGTGTCCCGGAGTGATCAGGTGGTAGAGTGGCCTATAATGCCACCTGGCCTCTCGAGCATCCTAAACGATGATTGTAATCCCTCTATCTTTAACTAATGAAGCTCCGGTTTCCCCTCAAAAAAAACGTTTTAAAAGCCCAGAGGCAAAAAGGTCATGTTATGGCGAAATACATGTATTTAGGAGTTAAAACATGGTTAAATGGAGCTAAATCCTATTTGGGAGGATGGAAAATGATTGGAGTCCTATTTGGGAGGATGAAACGATTGGAGTCCTATTAGGGAGAAGCCACCACGATTAGAGTCTTATAATAGCCAATTTGGTTTAGTAAACGACATTCTAATCAATAGAGGAGGGCATTTTGTTGTGTCCTCCCTGTAAATGGTAAAGAGAAGCCACCACGATTAGAGTCCTATAATAGCCAATTTCTCCAAGGGGTTTAGTAAACGACATTCTAATCAATAGAGGAGGGCATTTTGTTGTGTCCTCCCTGTAAATGGTAAAGCAAATTCGACAAGGGTCTGTCTCTGTTAATTTTATTAGCTAGGATAGCTAGGACACTACTACTACGCCATCGCCGAGAGCGAGTGCCTCCGAGCATTTGCAACACTACCGCCATGCATCATTAAGCTACAGTAGGTTGTATGCGCCACTGAGGCCAAGCCGCATATGCGCCACCTAAGCTATGAGACCGTAGATCTGACGAGTGGGCTAGCGGATCTGGACCCCAAGGGCGAAGATCCAACCACAACGACATTGTTCATTGATTGATTAATTAAAAAAAAACTCAAATCCTAATTTTGGCGACTACTGCTAAATATACAGTATTAGGAGTGACCCCAGATCCCTAGATGCGGCATTAATAAACTCCGAACTATACACAAACACAACCGAATAACCCTGAAAAATTATGTATGATCATTTTTTTCGACTTACTTTAGACTAGTGTCTTATATATGTTATCTCCTTAACTTTCTATGTATATGCGATTATTTTAGTGTTGATCAGATTGAAGAAGTCACTAGACGCCTGGCTCTTGATGAGAACATCGTTTATCATTAAAAGCACAACACTGGTAAATCCTGAAATATTCTCTCTCACGGGTTTCAAACCCACCACCTTAAGTGCTACTAAGACACTATATTTTCGGACGGAAGCTGGTAGATCCGGCATTTCTTGGCTCAAACATATCATGTCCATATGACAATCTTCTTCGTCTCCGTGCATGCATCCAAGAATCCTCGCGATGTTGTGACAGCTATTTTCGGACGATGCAGTTGCCGGATCATCCCTACCTCTCTTGGTTGAGAATTAGTTGTTTCCTGAGGGCTTGTAAAGTTTTTTATTGTACAGTTTGTTTTGGTTACTCTTCTCTATCAATACAGTTTCGGCAGAGTTCCTGCCGACCGTTTCGATGCAGTTGCCGGATGCCGGATGACCTGGCCTGTGTGTGTTTGATTGAGCACCACCTGTGTGCCCCGGCCAGCCCATCCTTGGACGAGCAGCCGACGGGGACCCGGCCACCCGGGTGAGACGTGCCAAAAAGCAGTGGCGGAGGTAGCGCGGCCGTCTCCAGTTTGCGTCGTCTCTAACGTGGAAGATGCGATGCACGTACAATTGGTTGTGGTCCGGTCTACGGGCTGGCCCCGGCTTGCCGTCGAAACAATAGACGGTAGCGCCGGCGGCTGCACGCGGCGTGCTGGTGCATTGTACACAGTACATACTGCCGCCGGGCAAGACCGCGACGGCAGAGCTATGACAAGTTCAATCGGGACAGCTCTATTGCACTGCACCACCCGCGCAGTCTGGAATCTGTGGATAACACAGCTAGCCTTCATGGAGACAGGAAGGTAGCGACGGCAGGTTGAAAAAGTGCAGTGCTTTTCCCATTGTTTCTATCATACAACTGTTGATGATCTCGCGGTCAAGATCATCGTCACATAGGTGTTCTGCTCTGACTTGATGGACAAACAAGATAGGGAAAAGGATGTGCAGGCAGCCATAGCCACGCAAAACAAACGGATCGAGAGAAACTGAACTGTGGTCCTTGGACGGATAACTATGGATCGATTACATGTTACCTCAGTCATCGAGCTCGACATTATTTTCGAAGCGATCCAGGACAACTTACACTTCATCAGTAATGCATCAAAGTACTAGTAGCTGCTTAATTGGTCACTGCATTGATGGTTCATGGACCAAACGTAAACGTAGCGTAGGTTCACCATATGTTCAATTTCGTGGCCAGGTTTATTTCATCCCAACTGCCCGTCTTTCCCCTTGCTACAGTGCGGAGAGGCGACTTCGAGGGCGACCGTCTTTCCCTCCGTCGACCCGCCGGCCCCCTCTCCTCCGGCGCCCCTGCCGGCGGCGGAGATGGGAGGGGTGCCCGGCTCCTTGGCGGGAGGGTGTGGTTAGGCTTAGGGCTTGGCGCTTTTGCTGTGCCGGCGGCGTCTTCCTCGCCGGCTAGGGTTAAGGTTTGCCGGGGTGACGGTTGTCCCTTGCGGCGTGTGTGTCTGGGTGTCGTCGGCGAGGCGGTGGTGTCGACGGCGCTATTGAATAAAGCTTCGTGGCCTCTTCCTCGCCGCGATGGTGTGCTACTCCGACGCCATCGACGAGGTCGACGAACTTTGTACAGGAGTCAGGGACCGGGCGACGGCGGGTTCGGCGGCGGCGGCAGTCGGCGACAGAGTCCGCTGGAGGATTCGGGAAGCACAGGGCCTTTGGACCTAAATGTAATTTTCGTTTTCTTTAGAGGCCTTTGTGTAAGTTGGTCTGGACAGCTGTCCCTGTATCCTTTTCGTACGTACCTGTATTTGTATGCGTCCATGTACGTTTTCCTTGCCTAGCAATACAGATACGTATTATCAAAAAAAAAAAAAAAAAAAAAAAACTGCCCGCAGCCCTGCACAAGAACTAGTAGCTAGCTAGTGTCCCAGTCAGAGCCAGAGCCACACACGTAGTACACCTAAAGTTCAATTCAGCTGAACAGGAACGGGAACATGAACATGACATAGAGAGGGTGACATCTGTGGCGTCTAGGAAGACAGAACAGAACGCGACCTGCAGTGCAGAGCCATTCATCGCTGGACACGAAAGGAAAACTACTTGTACTAGCTAGCAGCCGTCGTCACTAGAACTTGGACACGAAGCAATCGGCCGGTTGGCTGGCAGCAGTATACTCTGCACTGCTTTAGATGGTGCACTGCAACAACCTTCACGAGCCGGGTGCCTGCTGCCTCCCCCACAACACCCAAGCTTGATGCCTGCAGCTGCATTATTGTGTTGTTCTATATAGCCATTATTCCTCTTATCAATATGCCACCTCACCTCTCATCAGAATTGACGGGCCAAAACTATATGAAGGCCAGTTGAAGATGCCCGTGTCTTCTGTACGTGTTCCTTGTTCAATTATTAGCTGTGGCGTGTGATACATACAGAATACAGAACAAGATGGTGTCACAAGGCAAGGTATATAGCCATGTAGGTCACATAAACAACTGATAGAAAAAGAAATGTGGTGATGAAGTGTAATCGATGGATGCGGCCGGCATCAGAAATGAAGCAAAGAAAAAAAAAAAGTCCTTGTCCGTGACAGGACAATGTTTAATCTTATAAAAAATAAACTAACAATGATCAAATTAAATGGGGCTAAAAACAAACTACTGGTTAGGCCCTTCTTTAATTTCCAAGCAAACTAGTACTAGTTATTAGTCGTAAAAAAACTTGGAATATTTATAATTCCAATTTTCAACCGATATGATAGTGATGGGCAAACCAATGGTAAGCTGAGGCGTGCAAAAAGCAGAGTGCATTGTGCAAGGCGGCACTGTACTTGTAGACAAGATGTGGCGATGAAATGTGATCGATGCTGTTGGTTTTTTAAACTTTTTTCTCTTGGTCTGTTTGCTCGTGAAACAAACAAAAATGCCGTGCCGTGATAATCTCATCGAAAATAAACTAAAGATAATCAGATTGGGACTGAAAACAAATTACGACGCCCTTCTTTAATTTCCAAAGCAGTCTAGACATTAGTGGTACACAAATAGCTAGATATTAGTGCGAGAGGTGGAGTGTGTGTGTGTGTGTGTGTTGGGGGGGGGGGGGGGGGTTGAGAGTGTGGGAACCCTAACTCGCGTATATATGGGGCTAGATATATGAGGGGTGTTGGTTGAGAGTGTGGGAACCCTAACTCGCGTATATATGAGGTCAAGCTAGATATATGAGGCCAAGACGGGTCTAGATGGTTGTTTGGACTCTAAGCTAGGTCAATATTGACCAAGGCAGACCTTATAGTATGTCTGCCTTGGTTATTGTATTAATCGAGGCGTTTGATTTACAACAATTGTCTCGGTTAATTGATATTAACCAAGGCAGCCATTTTAAGGTGTTCGCCTCGGTTAATCGATTTTGCGAGGCGCGACCGTCTGAGGCGGTTGAAAATCTTTCCCGCCTCGGAGGCCTATTTCAAAACGCTTCGGACTTTTTTTTACAGTGGTGGCTAGGTCTTGAAGGAATGAGCACTAGGTGGAGCTTGATAAGGTGCCCGCCAGGAGGATCTTGATGAGGCGGACAGTGAGCGTCTAGGACTGAAAGAGGGGGGGGCTTATTGCACCTATGAAATTACCATACAGCCCCTATATAGAAGAGTTGGCACCCACTAAATAGATAGAACATGATTACACCCGTACCACATGATATAATAGGATAATACAATTGTACAAGTTTTTTATAGGTCTAGTGCATTATCGGTCAAAATAAATGTTTGAATTACTTGTACTCCCTTAGTCCTCTAAATATGTAATCTTAGGCCAACTCAAAATCAAATTATCTTCACTTTAACTAAATGTATACTTCCTCCATTCCAAATTATAGATCCTTTTGGCTTTTTATAAGACTCATGTGTTTGGATATAGATGTTGGAGCGTAAAATTAGGAATTGAAATCAGCAGGTTTCCTGAATTTTGTTGTTTGGGTGTCCATGGATTTGAGTTTTGGAATTACAATCCAATACCTTGGTACTTGACTTTCAACTAGAAGGAGATCTCCCAATACACGGAACCTCACCTCAATTTATTGGGTGAAATTGGGTGGCCCCCCTCCCCTCGGTCTCCTCGTTCCTGTTATGTGGTAGCATCCCACGACTCCTCTCTCTACGGTACAGACCCCTCTGGTAGGCTTCTTTCCCAACTCTACCATAGTGACCCTTCTTCCCTAGCTCCACCAGGAGAGCTCTTTTCAACCTAGTGATTGAAATTAAATATAATATTATTTTTATGGCTTTGGATATTATGTATACTATGAAAATATATCTTTTTTTAGAATATGAAAATATATATATTATATAATGAGTCTAATGTTACATTTTAGTATGCCAGATATTCCTTTTATATAAGTTTGGTTACATTTTAATAGGTTTCACTGAATATTATTTTGTATAATTGTATATTTTCTAATATTTGTGTTTATTGGAAGCTTATCGTGATCAGCACACACAAGGAAGATCTAGGAAATAGATAATTGAAGAAGAAGATTACAAGTTGCCAACGGAACAACGGGAGAATTAACATGACGTGACGGGCGCCGTACTTGTTTCGGGTCCAAACTTGAAACGTACGGGCTGGAGATGCGCCGATAGTTTCGCTGTCGTATATATCGTGCACTTTCGTTGTTATCACGACATGTACTTATTATAAGCTGTCACCCCAACTAACCCGGTTCACTACGTGAAAAAAGCACTACGGGAGCGCTTCCCCTTTCACTGTAAGGGCAGCTCAATCACCAGCCGCACTTACAGTGTGTATAAGCGGTTTTAAAAAAATTTAAATTTTATAAACGATGTCAGATGGAAAAACTTTCTATATGAAGTTTGTACATCTCAAAAAGTTATCATAACTTTTTGATTTGACTTCATCTTGTCATGCGAAACCTACGTTTTAGTTTCTCAAATTTAAAATTCAAATTTTATAAACGATGTCGGATGGAAAAACTTTCTATATGAAGTTTGTACATCTCAAAAAGTTATGAAACTTTGTAGTTGACAACTTTTTGATTTGATTTCATCTTGTCATGCGAAACCTACGTTTTAATTTCTCAAATTTAAAATTCAAATTTTATAAACTATGTCGGATGAAAAAACTTTCTATATGAAGTTTGTACATCTCAAAATGTTATGAAACTTTGTAGTTGAAAACTTTTTTATTTGACTTCATCTAGTCATGCGAAACCTACGTTTTAGTTTCTCAAATTTGAAATTCAAATTTTATAAATGACCTCGGATGAAAAAACTTTCTAAACAGAAAGTGTAAATCTCGAAAAGATATGAAAGTTTGTAGTTGATGACTTTTTGATTTGATATCATTTAGGGCCTTAAATAAGCAAATTACTTTCGGTTGGATAGTACAATATGTGGGAACTAAAACCATGTATAGACACATGTGATGGTGTAGTGCAGTGGTAAAGGGAGGAACCGTGCGAGCGTGAGGTCGTGGGTTCGAATCCCGGGTGATGCAAAGTCCGAAAAATGCTCGAAAAAATATGGTGTGTATAGAGTGACATGCGCCCTGTTCGTTTGGTTGTTTTTGGCTGGCTGATTCTCGCTGCTGCTGATTTATTGTGAGAGAAAAACACTGTTGAATCGCTGGCTGAAAGCGCTGATAAGTTCAAACGAACAGGGCGATGGTGGTTGACTGGTGGGGGCCCTTCCCGGGTTTTAAAAAAAAATTGCTATTATTTTCGAGTTTTTTTCGTGTTGAACCGCCCTTACAATGCGGACCACTGTAAGATCGGTGCCACAGGGGCGGCTGCCCCAACCGCCCCTACAGAGGGTGGGCAGCCGCCCCTACAGACGTTGTGTCACGTAGTGGCGGACCACTGTAAGATCGGTGCCACAGGGGCGGCTGCCCCAACCGCCCCTACAGAGGGTGGGCAGCCGAGGGGCGGCTGCCCCAACCGCCCCTACAGAGGGTGGGCAGCCGCCCCTACAGACGTTATGTCACGTAGTGGCGGACCACTGTAAGATCGGTGCCACAGGGGCGGCTGCCCCAACCGCCCCTACAGAGCGTGGGCAGCCGCCTGTCATGTAGTGGTTGATAATGTCGACGGAAGCTTGATTCTGGGCCTGTTCGGCTGATCCAATGCAAGACTGATTTCAGCTGAAAACTTATGAGCTTTCTGCCCGGCCGTTCAGCTGGCATATATTCCAGCAGTTGGCACTCAAAAAAAAAAAAATGTTGGTGCTCCTCTTCTCTGCATACATGCATGTTGATCAGCTCATTCAAATTTGAACGTGGCTGATACTGGTTGGTTGTTTGCCTGGTCAGCAGATCGGGAGGCGATCCGCTGACCACACGGACATTGTAAAATTTGTATCCGGCCGACATCGACCATTCATAATGACCTCATGAGTACATGATATTTATGCAATGTAACATTGATGACACAATAAAATGGCAGCGTCAATCTGTTAGACGTTCTGTTGTGGCCAAATTTTGTTGGTTGCTCGCCTTCGAGTTTGTGCTACAAGTTGTAACAAAACTTTTTCCTCTTAATAAAATACGGGTAAATGGTCCAAAAAAAAAACAGCGTCGATCAGTTTTATGTAACATTGTAACATCAAACAAATATAAACTGCTAGGGATCTCTAGAACAGGATGTGAAGTAACGGGCCGGCTGTCTATCAGTACTGAACATCGCTTTAGATGCTGCCCTACGGTCTGCAACCCACTTCGCACAGGGGTCCCTCTCCCTAGCTCCCAACTCCGATGCTTGGAGCTGCATTATTGTGTTGTCCTATATAGCCATTAGTCCTTATCAATCTGAAATGCCACCTCACCTCTCATGACGATAGACGAAGTCCGGAGCAAAAAAATTACGAGCACCGATCGAAATGCTGATTATTCCTGGTGTGTACTGATAGCATGGTGACATGTCATGTGTAGTGGCAGCATATATAAGTTCCTGATGAACAGTTGATAAAAAGGTGCGGTGATGAAGTGGTTTGCGATCGATCTATATGCGGCCGGCATGTGCATGTGGTCCATGTGGGTTGGCAATGGGAATGGGATGTAACTCGTCAGCTAACCTGAGCCAAATGACAAGGGACGAAAATGCTTACATTTATTTTTCTCGAGCTTGTTGGTGACGATGAAAACAGGCTATTGAATTGTCATTTCTCTTGGAGCTATATACAATCAGTGCGTCTGATTATTGGAGCTGATTAGATCAAGTGATGGCGATGGGCCAATTTAATATGGTTTCATTTTCATACAAATCAAATCGAACAGAAAGTGGTTTCCTGAGGTGTGCAAAGGCGCGGGTGGGTTGTTGTCCCACTCAATTCCTTTTTTTTCAAATCAAAAGTATACCGCCCGCTTTACTTTAAAAAGAGTAGGTAGAACAGGTCCGGAGTCATGCTGCTGAACTTTAGGTAGAGGAGAAGAAATAAACAACAACTGTTTAACGTTGACAACGCAGACTAAACAAATGTACAGAGGCCGTCAGTATTTGGCTTACGTGGTACTTCATTCACTAGTGTTTGGCTTCATTTGTACTTCCTCCAAAGTCCAAACATATGATGGTGGTAACTGGTAAATAAATAATATAATACAATATCCATCCATCAGTATTTAGCTAGCTTATTGCATTCACTAGAGTTCCAAAGTTCAAACATATGATACATGTGGTGGTAACTGGTAAATAAATAACATAATACAATCTCCATCGATCAGACCGGGTGTAATAATATAATTATCCCTATTATTTTGACAGTTCACGGCAGCTAGCGAGATGCTTCCGACTACGCAGTGTAGTATATGCAGAACAGAAGCAAGCAAGAGAAGTACAGTTTGCATTCTGGTTTCTGGAAGAAGCTGGTCAGCGCAAACCAAATAAATTGAGACCGAACATTCATTCCCTGAAAGATGATAGCGCTGCCGCCGTATTATCATTGGGTTAAGTTATCATCGTCTGTCACCGGTTGGGTTGGATCGATGGCAATGTGCATGTCGTACGGTATCGGCTGCTTGTCTGCTTGCATCCATGAAATGCACAGCACGCAGTGTCACGCGGTCACACCCCATGAGCTAGCTGTTCGTCACACCCCATGAGCTAGCTGTTCAATTAGGTGGCCCAAAATAATGGTCACATGCGTGCTGGTGCCATGTTCCAATTCATCCACGGAAGCTAAGCTACCTACCTTATCAAATGTTTATATTCCGATATTAGTATACGCGATGATTGAGGCTGCACACTGTCTACCAAAGAACACGGCAAAGCTGGCGGGATTTCTTCTACTTTGAAGATATTTATATGCTGGAATCTGGATTCCGGTCTGGAGAGAGAGATTTTCACATTTGTCGACAGAAAGGCTTTTGTTCAGAGAGAAGATAGGAAAACCGGCAGTTTAACGCACTGAATTTCACAGCTTAGCATTACTTTCAATTAGATCGGCGTGTGAATCGACTCCAATGATTGTTCATGTGTTTAAACATACGTGTCCTGCCTAAACCTTGAATATGAGCTGTGGATGACAAGCTTAAAAAAAAAACAGTGTGTGCCAAGCAGAGACTTATGGAGCTTCACTGCTTCAGTGTTTTCCCACCTCTACTACATGTGCGGTCAGCCAAACCCACCGGAAAGAGCAGGCAGCCCAAGACACAAATTGGGCCAAGCCCGTGGAGTGGAGAAGCAGCAGCAGGCGAAATGGAAAAAGTTTATTTTACTAGCCAACTATCATTAGTCCTAGTCGTTTGATTTTTCTCCTCAAAGTATTAAACCCCTTATAAAGAGCCAATTATGAAAATGACCCTGAAAACGAAACTGTTTAGGAAACTGGCCTCTTTTTTTTCGAAGTTAGGAAATTGGCCTCGAAACGAAATTTCGTTTGAAAAATGGCCTTCCGTTAGTTTTGGCCTGTTGACGGTGTTAACTAGGGGGTAAAAAGACGATTTTGCCCCTGGGTAAAAAAATAAAAAATATGATTTCTATTTTTATAATATTTTGAGTATATGTGTATATTGAAATTATTCAATATTTTTCGTTTTTTGACTCGCCACTTGAACAAGGACTTCCAAGTGGTCTCCACTTCTTCCATTTCCATCTCCATCTCTTCTTGCTCTCGGTGGAACGAACGCAGATTCAGTAATGCAGGCCTGGAGGTCTGGAGGCTGATATCCTGCTCATCGTCTTAACGTACCGAACCAGCTCGAGCGTGGTTGTCCGGGCCTCGTCCCTGCTGTGTCCCGTTGACGGCCTGCGGAGCAGGCGGTCTGCGGCCAGCGTGACGAGCTCGCGATCAGGGCACAGCGTGGGCGGTCTGCGGCCAGCGTGACGAGCTCGCGATCAGGGCACAGCGTGGCCAGCGTGCACACGCGTGGGGCGGCGTGGCGAGCGGTCGGCCGACTTTGGCACAGGGCACGGTGAGCGGGCGGCCGTCACAGGCATCGCATCCAGCGAGCGCACAAGGCCGTCGCGGACACGGGACGCGGCGAGCACGCGCTGCCATCTCGGAGGGTTGCACGGCGACCTCGCAGCCAGTGTTGTGCGTGCACGGCGACCTCGTCTTAAATTATTAAATATTGAGCGGCCGGCGGTTTTTTCCTCAAAATATTGAATAATTTAAATATACACATATACTCAAAATATTATAAAAATAGAAATCATATTTTTTACCCAGGGGCAAAATCGTCTTTTTACCCCCTAGTTAACACCGTCAGCAGACCAAAACTAACGGAAAGCCATTTTACAAACGAAATTTCGTTTCGAGGCCAGTTTCCGAACTTTGAAAAAAAAGAGGCCAGTTTTCTAAACAGTTTCGTTTTTAGGGCCATTTTCATAATTGGCTCCCTTATAAACTGTTTATAATACCTAAAGATCACACCCTTAGCTAGTTTTCTTATGTGTTTTTAGTCTGGTCACGTCAGCACCGAGGAGTTAAAGGACTATAATGACAATTTCTGGTCAAATAGACTTTACATGAAAGATTGTACAGATATTTCAAAAAACATTGTCTAGATAAGTTATGCAGATAAACTCATAAAATAGAGATTAATCTTAAAAAATACTTGAAAAAGTTATCCAAATGCTTTCTTCTTTCCAAACATGAAAGATTGTACAGATATTTCAAAAAACATTGTCTAGATAAGTTATGCAGATAAACTCATAAAATAGAGATCAATCTTAAAAAATACTTGAAAAAGTTATCCAAAATGCTTTCTTCTTTCCAAATTATAAATCGTTTGACTTTTTAGTACATTCATTTTGCTATACATCTAGTCTAGATAATATATAATGATGTCTCGATACATATAGCAAAATAATAAACCATAATGGTCAAAATGACTTATAATTTGAAATGGAGGTAGTATTTTCTACTAAATTCTCTCGTTAGCTGTTAGAATTATGTTTTGAAGTTATTTAAAAACATATTGGGGAGTATTTTGGAAAAAATATTTATCTATTCTTTTTGTTAAAGATTAATTGACCCTCTAGTTATGAATTTAGTTCGATTTAACCCATCAGAGTTGACTTGACGTAGTGCCACATTGGAGAGCTCATGTGGTGCCATGTGGACTAAATCCACCTTCCAAACTAGTTAAAGGAATAATATGTTCGACACATTAACTAAGTCATTTAGGGTGTAGAATATCTTGTTTGCATGACGAGTAGGAAAATCAAACACGAAATAAGCGCTAGTTTGTTACATTTCTTATAGTGAACTCTTCCCAACCGAATTCAAATCCTCAAATTGACACATGTGCTTGCCTTTTTCTGAATTTACTCTAGAATTTAACTGTGTTGCGGACATGACCATCGATGATGAGAAAGATATGTCAATTCGGTCTTAGTCTTTCGAAGATACCCATATTGGTAATATGTGTGGGCATTTCTATGGAATGGGGAAAATGCTGACATAGATTAAATGGATTTTCTATGAGAATTTGTTTTTTTTTTAATTTTGGCGGTTGGATTGGGCCACAACTCGACGTCCCCCGATTTGGGCCAGCTTATATTGAAAGCTAGCGTGAGGCTGTTCCATGAAGAACAAAGGAAGTGGCAAAGCCCACGTGACGGCCTTGGGCTAGCTGCGCCTTTGCGTGTGTCGTCCCGCGCCTCTCGTCTTGTTTCCTGGTGACCGACCCCTGCGGCCCAACAATTTCCAATAGGCTGGCTGTCTTCGTACTCCAGACAGCCCTGTAGCATGGACATGGACACCTTCCAGCACGATTATGACCGCAGATCTGCCGGCCCGCCCCGCCCCGCATCACTCAAATCACTCTGAACTGATGATGGAAGCAATGCACACGGCTGCAGCTGAAACTGGAAGCTACGGAGACTGCAATCATCGCATCGCATGAGAACATGCAGTTTCAGGAAACTGAGGGCGCGTTTGCGACCCCGGCCGCGACCAGCCTGGCCTGCCCAACTCGACCAGGCCTCGGCTGGCCTGCCCCAGTTGATGCAACTCACGATGTTTGCGTCAATGTACCAAATGAGCCTGGCTGGGGTGAGATCGTGTTTGTGAGAAAATTGCAAATAGATATGGCTACCCTTTGCTGCAACTCGGTAGCCTTACCACACTTTCTCTCCTCCTCGTCATTTCGTCGAGCAGCTCACGGGCGTGCACCAGCACGACGTCGTTCATGGCGGCGGCGGCTGCCGACCGAGGTGGAGGTCCATGGCCGCCACGCCATGTTCGGTGGCCCTTGATGGCGGCTGTGCTCGCCATCTTCCTCCTCGTCACGGCCGCGTCCACCTTGCTCCTCCATGTCCTCGTCCTCGTCGCGCGTGACTTCCGCCACCACTGTCCATGTCCTCGTCCTCGCCGGCGAGCTCGTGGCCAGCTAGCGTCCCTCCCCACCACTGCACGCTCGCGGACCCGGCATCCCGGCGCACCTTCCACGTGTGCCGACGGCGAGCTGCAGACGCCCGTGACAACATCGAGCACGAATGAGGTCGCGCCCATGGCGAGCACGAAGTCGGCTCGAGTCTCAAGCTCCTGTCTCGCTCCCCACCCACGCCTCCTTCGCGTCCGCCCCCACCTCCCTCCTCTTCGATGGTGGAGACGCCTCCCCACTCTCCGTCGTGGCCGTGGCTGTGGCCGCGCGGTGCCGTTGGGGGTGGCCTGCGAGTGCCTCGCGCGCGCCGTAGGGCCTTGGCCGGCGAGTGCTTTGCGCGCCGCCGTTCGGGCTATGACCGGCAAGATACTCGAGCTTGCGCCATAGCTGCAAGAGCGTGAGGATGGCACAGGGAGGAGAGCGCATGCGAGTGTGGCGGCGGAGGAGCTGCGGCGGAGGAGAGAGGACAAAGGAGGAGGTGACCGGAGGTGAGACAAGCACGCCTCCACCCTCCAGCGCTCCAGCGAGCCGCTCTTGCGCTCGAGCGAGCCAGGCCCCAAAGAAACGGACCTCCTGGGCGTTTCTCCACGGCCTGGCTGCGGCGTCGGTTTTGGCTCCCGGGAGCCGAGCTCGAAATTGGGCCAGGTGCACAAACACGGGAGACTGCACCCCACGGGCGCAATTTGGCCCACGAGCCACCCCCGCAAACACGCCCTGAGCCTCCCGAGTCCCGACTACCCAGCCCACTGATTCACCCTCATCCACTGCTTGTGCCTTGATTCCATTCCAGTTCACCGCATCTCAGGCCTCTTTGGAACACATTTATAGGAACACCGATTGGGCCAGCTTTTAAGTCATCGGATGGTTCGACCAAGAGAATCTTTTAAGTCCAGGAGTACAGCCGTAACCATCATCCGACACGGAGTCTTCGGCGAGGGGCAAAGGAGCGGCCTCTGCACTAAGTGCCTTTGCGTGTTGTCGTCTCGGATGGTGCATGCAAATGCAATTAATATCACTCTGTTTTCTAAAAAAATGCACCACTCTGAACTAAGAGCATCTCCAACAACTCCTTAAATCCATTTGGTATTCTATTTTTTTCGCCAAAAACTCAAAAACACCTCTCCAACAACTCCCTAAATCCACTTAAGATTTTCCCAACTTGGAAAAAAACTCCTCCGCGCAGTATCTATCCGCGCGGAGGCTGCGCGATCGCGGCCTCGCTCGCCCGCTGGCCCCCGCTCGAGCCGCACAGCCTTTCGCTAGTTGCGCGCGCCCGCTCCGTCGACGGCCGCCGTGCGCGCCTCGCGCCCGTTCGCTCCGCCTCGCGCCCATTCGCTCAGCCTCGCGCGTCTCGCGCCACTCATGACCGTGGATGAGGAGGAGCCATCTGGTGGCGCCAAGAGAGCCAGAGCACGACCATCTGGTGGCGCCAAGAGAGCCAGAGCTCCGAGAAGCCGTGGATGAGGAGGACCGCCGGCCCGTCAGCGGGGCCACGCTCGGCTACATGGAGGAAAATTCCATTGAACATCCGCGGTCCAAGTGTTTGTTCCATCGAGTACCCTACGGTGCTTAATATTTTGATGGGAAATACTCAAAAGTTTCGCTTTTTCGTTACGATCGCGTAGGATCAAACCTCACCCGATTTGGTGCGGCCGTTGTCGAGAAATCGCGAGTCAAAATTTCCACCCCGCAGGTCAACGTCGTGTTCTGTTCTTAATTCGCGTAGAGGAGCTGCCCGGTGGGGAAGAAGTAGGCAATGACATACGGGTCCCATCTGTCATCCTCTAGTTTTACCAAGTTGAAATACCAAGTTGTTGGAGATACCTTTTTTTCACTTGGTAAATAAAATACCAAGTTGCTATAACACAAGATATACCAAGTGAATTATTGGGAGTTGTTGGAGATGCTTAATGATGCATGCAATTGACATCACGCAGTGGAAAACAGTGGATTCCACACTCCTGTTACTGCTACGTACGCTTAAGCCGCACCATCTTTCCACCTGAAACACAACTCAACTAAAATATTTACATAAACTATTTTCACAAACCCGGGTCGTCAGTGATCAAACAGCTCTATGTACGTGCAGACCTATATAGTTCCTGAAAGAGTTTAGATAGACAATCGATACCACTAATGGCTACATATCATCAGCTTATGAAGTTATGAGTGCAAAGCTCCACCAAAGAAAACTCTGACCACTCTCGTGACCTTGTCAGAATTACTGCAAAAAGAAGGATCACATGTTATTGGAAGCCAGTATATTGCTATCAGTGTTCAATTAAGCTGCCACCCACTTTGTATCTGAAACTACATCTAGAATTTCCACCCATCCTGCAAATAAACCGCAAGAACTTATCTTGGGATAATTGACACAATGAATTATATACGTCCCACGCCTATAGCTATCAGTTGTAAGAGAGGCGTTCAATGCATGATTAGTACATCGGCCAAACTACTACGCGTAACCTACTACTCTCAAGCGTTCAATGCATGATCTCTCTTTTGCTATAAATGAAAGCATCGGGGCCTGCATCATCGCAAAATAAGTAGTGTTAGGAAGCTCACACCCAATTATTTTGTCCAGACGAAAATTATAGAAAACTAGAAAAAGAAATAAATGTTTGTATTGTGTCAAATATCATTATTTTCGGCCAATAGACATCTTTTGTTTGTAATAAATATAAGTAGTCCGAGTTAGGTTGGCAAAGTGTCCAGTCCTGTCCATAATAAAACAAAGTAAAATGTAACAACTAAATTATGGATTCACTAAGCAATCATACAAGTAAAATAGTCATAACAGATTTGAAAATAGTTAATGATTGTACTGCCGGCTATGATTCCATATGATTGAGCAACATAGTTTCTTTTCATGCTCTATAAATTTACATATTTTTCTTCTTGTTGGAGATTAGTTTAAGACATAAATAAAAGACATATCTTTTTAAGCGCATCAAGATAACATTTATAACATAGCTTCTGATATAAGAATGATAACATTAAACAACTCTAATAATAGCAAAAACATTATTTCAAAACAAATTTTTCCTTGGATGATAACACAAAATTTAAGACGATAATACAAGGGGAAACAAAAACAAATAATAAAAGAGTGAAAATTACATAAATACATGAAAAATTGAAAATTGTCTAAAAGTGTTGCACTAGCTTATAAGTTTTTAACACGACTATTGTTGTTGCTGCTGCATTGATTGCTCACCTTGCCAAGCCCATACTATGTCTTTAAGTGCAGGTCTCATTTCTTGGTTGATGACCTTTTGATACTCTAGAGTGTCACCATTCGTCTTCTTTATCTCCACAAGATGAAAATTTGGGCTAACCTCAAATATTTCAGCATCCATACCCATCACCCCTTTCCTTCCGGGTTTTGAAGCTTCCATCTTTAATAAACCACCATCTTTTTTTGTCAACTTCAATCGTGAATTCTTCGCAATATCTTCGATCTTCGATATGATGGTTGAGCCTGTGTTGGTAGATGTGAATTTGTATTCTCTCTTCTTTTCAGATTCTTCAAATAAACCTGAGAGATCCAAACCAGATGATAGAGATATTATATCAAATGCATTCATGTTGGTAGGCTTCTTTTCTTCTTGTTGCTTGCTCTCTGTTATTATGTTGGTGCTCAGTGAATCAAAATTTGCATTCTTATCCACTTGAGGAGCATTCTTAGTCTGTAAATTATACCTAAGTAGCTTTGTATCTAGGCCCTTCCTAAACCAAGGATTCTCCATGATTTTCTCCATTGAGATCCTTGTACTAGGGTTAGGATCAAGAATCCTTAGCAAAAGCCTTCGAACATCAGTAGAAAACCAGCTTGGGCATTTGAACTCTGCTTTCCCAATCTTCTTATACATGTCCATCAAGTTCTTATCATGGAATGGAAGATAACCAGCCAATAGCACAAAGAGGATGACCCCACAAGACCATATGTCAGCCTTTGCACCGTCATAACCCTTTCTGTTAATGACCTCTGGAGCAACATACGCGGGCGTGCCACAGGTTGTGTGGAGCAAACCGTCTTGTCTTTGGCTTTCAACAAGTGCACTTAGACCAAAATCTGAAACCTTCAGATTGCTATTCTCATCAAGTAAAAGATTTTCTGGCTTCAAATCACGATGATAGACACCCCTGCTATGACAGAAGTCCACTGCACAAATCAACTGTTGGAAGTACTTCCTCGCTGCATCTTCCTTAAACCTTCCTCGTTGCAGTTTAGTGAAGAGCTCTCCACCTTTAACATGCTCCAACACAAAATATATTTTGGTTTTGGTGGCCATGACCTCATAGAGTTGTACAATATTTGGATGTCTCACAAGCTTCATCACAGAAATTTCTCGCTTGATTTGTTCAATGAGCCCAACTTTCATAACCTTCTCCTTGTCAATCACCTTGATCGCGACACTTTCTGAAGTCTTAGTGTTGCGGGCATGGTAAACCTTGGCAAAGGTCCCTTGACCAAGCACTTTCCCATCTCATACTTGTGCATGAGAATATTTCCTTTATGTTCCGCCATCGTGTCGTTGTATGCTATGCACACAAAGGGCACTTATTCTTGACTGAAAAATGAACTAGCAAAGAGGCCGAGAGTGTGAAGACTTCAACCGTCTCCCCCAAGATGGTGATCTAAGAAGACGGTTGAGCCGCCACGTCGAACCCCATTGTGCGGAAGCACAAGGAGAAGATGCGTGTATTGTTGAGCCTCAAGGTCATCAAGAGCTGGCAAAGAATCAATATGGTGCGCTACCCTGCCAAATCCCTCACAAGGTAGCTCTTCAACATGCAAGCACATCTTTCTGCATTCCCTAAGGTGTTTCCTCCTCCTTGTTGAAAACCCAGTACTGCCAAAGAAGGTAAAAAGAAAGAAATATCAGCTAGAAGCCCACTGAACTATATAGAAAATTGATAGTAAAAAGAAATCGGGCACAACTAGAAGTAAGAATGATTTAAGAAAATATGCATAAGTTAGTTCACGTGATGTTAAGAGCTTGTCTAATCTAATCTTTTGCACTAAACTAGAAAAGCAAAATTTTTCCACCTCGTAAATTTGGGTGATATTGACGCTAAACAACTGCAGAAATTAGGATACAACTTCAATGATTTCTGATTTTTTTTTCATTCCCGCAAGACCATAACATTTTAGGGAAAAATAGAGACGTCTGAAAGCTATGACATGACATCCTTAATAAAATCTTATCTCACGTAAAGGAAGAAGAAAAAAAAAAATATCTATTTGAGTACGGTTGCATCATCGAATTCAATTTTTTATCAGATATTATTTATATGTAGTTAATAACATGGACGAAGCATTAAAAATTTTCAAAATCAAATACCGTTCTAAACAAACAAGAGTAAGGATAATTAAACACTAAATATCCAAACAAACAACACTCTAAATAACTGAATAGCTACGCGCATACGGGTACTCGCACAGTGAAAAAAAGTGATTTTGGCCATGAATCTAAACAAGCGTGTACAGAAGCGTGGTGTATGGCCAGATGAAGTCAAGTCGTTAAACTTGAAAACGGTTGCTACAGAAGCGTAGAGCATGGATGCAGAAGTTTGAGTTACTAATTTTTAAAAAAATTGGGACTAATAGCACGCCGCGATATGATACAGAAGCGAAGAGCATAACACATACCAGATCGCTTCGCACCGGAAGAAGAGGCGGTGTTGCACGCCCGCGCGGACGGAAGGGACGGACGGAGGAGATGGCTTCCTTCCCGCTCGCACCGGAAGAAGAGGAGACGGTGTTGAGGCGACGGCGATGAGGCAGGCGGAGATGCAGATTCAGATCGCGCTTGTGGAGCTGTTGCGATGCGCTTTGGGACCGTGTGGTGTGGTGGCTGCTTGACTCTCTTGTGCCGTGCGGCAGGTAGAGAATGCGGACCTCTTCTCTCGCCTAGAGAGGCGCGGGTGTGTTTTATATGGCGTGCACCTGGGAATGGAATCCCCCGTCCGGAGCTCGAGATATTCCGTCGCTCGTTGCCCGCCCACCGTTCGCTGCTACCCGTGGGCTCCACCGGTTAAAATCCTGGACCCGTTCCGTTCAATCAAGCCGTCTATAATTAGGAGGTGGTGGGACCTGGTGGGCCCACCAATAATTGCTGTCTGGCCGTGGCAGGTGTCGGGTGCGCTGCCAACTTGTTGCCGTTACAATTACAACGATGCGTAGGGTGCACCGCTCCTAACTGTGCAGCACCACCCGTGACCGTGAGCTGTGGCGTTAAAAAGCAGTGGCTGCGCTGCCTGGCAGGGTGTGATCGAGTCGTGACGCGTCTTTGGTCTGAGGGGAAACACGAATTTGGTTTGAGCATCGACGATCGAAAGCGGTGGCCGGCAAATCAGAAATGAGGCATGTGCAGATCCAGCAGAGGTGTAGCGTGTCGACGAGCGAGCCGAGGAGGAAACCAAAGCGAAACAGCTCGCCGCCTTCTTCCCATCTTAACTCGACCGCCACGCACGGTGTGTTCAGTGTACGTAGCCATCATCACCAACAAGGCAACAACGGGAGACGTCGTGGTCAGGGGACGATTTTCGCTAGACCGAATGATGGGTGTGCGAAACTAACCAGACGTGCAGGTGCAGTTTAGCTTTTCGATCCGCGACTTCCTTATTAGCTTGCACATTGGCACAGTAAGAGCCATCTAGTCCTAGTCGGCAACAAGCAACTGTGTTGTGTTTGTGTTGGCCGCCGGGCATTTCACACGTTTGGTTGTAACAGCAGCTGCCGATTTTACGTGTCGTCTAATTTCCAGCTAGCTATTTGGTTGCTTCTCGCTCTGTAATTTGTTAGATCGATGTTGCAACACAGTTCCAAAGAAAAGGTTTAGTATTCAATCGTAATTACAATTACAATGCTAGAGTGTGAAGAACGTAAACTCTTCCGCTCAAATGATCCACTTACAACAAGTGACTCAGGCTCCTTTATAAGCCGTCCCAGCTCCTCAATACGAAAAACATTACAACCCCAGAGGAGAATCTTAAAACCTAATTTTAAGACTCGCCCGGGTGGGGTCGACCGGCAAGATCGTCCCGCCGTTGCGGCCGATGGGCCTTTGGACCTTCCGGGCCTCCTAGGCGTGTGATGTCCTCTCGCATCCCCGGCGCCGGGCGTCGCCTGGGCCACCGGATGTCTCCCGCCCGGGATCGGAGGCTTGCGCCTCCGTCCGGTGCCTCCGCGGCGGCGAGGCCAAGGGTCTCCCGCTCCCGCTCGCTACCTCCGCTCGGAGGCTCCGAGGTCGGATGCCGGCTGTGTCTCCGGATGGCGGCGGAGACCTTCTCGCAGCGCGGTGGTCTCCGCCGCGGGCCGAGCTGCATGTCTCCGCTCCCCGCGTACCCTCGCCGTGAGGCCCGAGGTCAGATGTTGCCCGTTGTCTCCGGATGGCGACGAGACCTTTCTCAAAGCAGCCGGGCATGGTCTCCGCCGGCGGTCCCAATACCTCCGATCCAAACTCCGAACAAGCAAAGACAACCGTAGTAAACAAGATAACGGGCTAACACCGTAGGCTCATGCCATGTCTCCGCCGCGAGACGCTCCAACATTCCCCTGGAGGGTTAAACCACGGACATGGGCCCGGCCATCAACTTTGGCTAGACTCACGAGACCATGGCCCCCCGTTCGCCTTTGGTGGACCTGGGAGACTTCGTGGTCCGAAAAAGGTTTTCTCTCTTTTGCCTTCTCTCTTTTCCGTCGCGGATCCGGGTCTCGGCGGTTTTTTCGACCGTTGGATTTTTTACCGTTGGCGCGGGGATGTCCTCCCCACGACCGCCGGTCCGGCCACTATGTGGAGTGCGGTAATAGTTTTTTTACCCTAAGTGCGGTTTTCTATTCACTCTCTCAGGCCACCTCCGCATACGACGGTTGCCTCCGATTTCCATCGTGGCACCTCCGCCACGGGCACTTGCCTCCTGCCATCGCTACACCGGTCCTTATTCCCTAAGCCAGAGCAAGGCCTGGAGATTGGCTTGATCTTTTTGAGAAGTGTATGCTTGCTGCGGCGAAGGCTGCAGGGACATCCGGGAAGAGTCTCTCTCATCGGGAAGCCTCCGTCTGAGACCTTCATTCCTTCACACACTTCCTGAGGTATGGTCATATTACTCACGATTTTGGTCCTAAGAAGATGACCATGATGATCGAAGACCTTGGAGCAACAGGTGTCATCCCTACGGCGTGCCAAGCTTCGGTCGTGAGATCGAGGCCAACCCCGCCCGGGCATGCGGTCGTTTTCAAGGATTTCTTAATTTGCGGCCTTCGCCGCCGGCCCATCCTTTTCCGAGGAGAGTTCTCGTGGTGTCTGCTCAAATTCACCACCTAACTCCTCATGCCTTCTTGAACCTTAGCAAGTTTGTCCGGCAAATGGAGTCTTATGG